>JARHVA010003384.1:745000-2019269 GCA_037957365.1 Torreya grandis | reverse complement strand
ATTTTAATGAGTTATTAAAGTTATTTATATTCATAATACACTTTAATTAACCATGATGGCATGTGTGTATGGTCTCTTTGGGCAAGAAAAAAACTTCCTCTTATGTATAGTTTTACAAGTCACTACCAATATTTATGTGTTGTAGAGTTATCCAAATGGTAGAATGAATATAATTTATTATTAATTATCTTATAAAATATTAAAAATCTATTCATGGTCCTCTGATCAGATAAAAAGTATGTACTAGTTGAAGAAAAGGGTCAACACTTTCTTCATCTCTTGAACTATATTGCGGTGCCTACATAAAAAGCAGAGTTGAGTGGGTTTGAATATGTATTTATATATAAATTTAGAGTTTTTAATTATTATTAATTATTTTTATGCAATTGAGGAAATTTTATTTGAGCCCAAATAGCCATATTTGTACTTTTCAAAGCTTCAAACATGGGGTTGTTAACCTACCAGTCTATAACTTCAAGAGAAACTTAATGGTGTTACTATTAAAAATTAAATGTATGGGAATGAAAAAATTGTGATATTTAAAGTTTTAAAAATGTCATGGATCAATTATATTTAAAAATAAAATAAATCTAAGTGGTGGGATAAATGACAAGCTAACAAGCCTAATGCACCTACAAGACTGTGTGTGAACAATGAATATAAAGGTTATGAAATGCCCTAAGGATGCTAATGGACTTGAATGAAATAAGTATGAGCTTTTAATAAGGTTTTTACATTGATAATATATCATTGTGTATTTTAAATAAGTAACAATAATATCATATGAGCAAACCCTTCAATGAATACCTACAACCACCTATATTGAAAAATGATTAGACAGTGATGTTAATGGAGTTTAAGAGTTTTATGGCATTGAAAAGTGTCTTAAGACATTAAAAAAAACATGAAAGAGTCATTGGGATATTAATATAATGATAATATAAGGCCATGAAACCCATAAAATACAGGTCAAACCCTCAAATATAGTCAACCTTTCCTAAAAGGCCACCTACAAGTCTACTAGGCAATGTAGGGGAGTTTCAAGATGAAATTATGACAAAGTTCATGAAATAAATGTGGTTTAAATCTGTAAATAAATTAGTAAGTGTTGAAACCAGTGAACTCACCAAACTTTAAGTCAAGATATAACTAATAAGGGTCAGATAAGGTAGAGTACACTAACCTAAAATAATTAGGTATAGGTTTGGATCTGAGGATAGAAGATAGGAGTTTAAAGTGATATGAAAATGGGAGCTAAAACTTGTAAAAATATGAGATAAAACTCTAAATGAGATTGGTTATTGAAAAGTGCCATGAAAAGGTTCAATGTTTGCTTCCATTATTGTAGACCATTCCAAATAAATACACATAGGTAGATGATTAGATGCAAGTCTGCTTAAGTGACTAAGGGTCTCCCAAAATCTTAGATATTGGTGTATGATTTTTTTGAAGGTTATAAGGGAGAAATAAATTTATCAGGTATTTAAGACCAAACAAACCTAAAAGCAGAAATAAATGAGTGATATTGAAAGCATGTCTGTTTAATCTAGGCAATGTCACTGGCCTGCTTACTTCAAGAGGAGTATCTATTTGTTGAAGGGGTTTTAGGGTCTAGAGGAGGCCATATTTAAAATATAAGATTTAATATTAATAAATAATTATAAAATAAAGATTCAAAATCATTAGACCCAACAATAAGTGAAATAAATGTTCAGCAGACCTTGTTCAGTCATATACAGTCCTATTATATAGGCAAGGGCTACAAGGCAATTAGTTGATGATATGGATAGTAAATTAGAGTGGGATGAGACTTTATAGACCACTAATAATTATAAAAAATCATCACATGAGGACCTATACCAATGATAGTAAGAGAAATAGGTGAATACAATGAGCTAGGGTATTTGGTGCAAGATGGCTTAAGAACCCTGAGCCTAAGCAAATGAGTTGTGTATATACTTAATTAATAATATGGTGAATATAAACATTGGAATAATCATAGGTGGATATAATGGACTCATGAAAGTCATTTAAAACCCAATACAAACTCAATACAGCTATACATAGACCTCAATTCTCTCTCAGCCCTCACAAATGTAGCCTACCAACCTGAGAGGATATCTTCCTGTTGCTCAATATAGTACATAGGGTGTTGCATGGGACCTTATTATAATATGGATAGTTATATACATTAATTTAATTTAATTTTTTGGAATTTTTTATAGGATTGATTCCCTGAGTTGTATGAATAATCATTAAGACCTTGAGGCACTTTTAGGCTACATAAAGAAGTTGGTTTCAACTTGATGAGAGAGAAATGGATTTTTATGCCTCTATATGGATTGTATTAACTTATAAATGAAATGAAACATGTTTAAGACTCCCCTTATCATTACCCCATGTCACTAGTTTGTACAAGATTGTATGGAACTATATAGAATAGGCTAAAAAGGATTAATTTTTAGCTATTTAGAAGGTTTTGTACAAAGTGTTAGAGATTCAAATTTGGACATGGAGAATGGGTAGGAGACTATATAAATAAATAAAATTATTATTTTGGGTTTGGAATTTTTGGTAATCCTTTAGATTCAATTTTTAGTCTCTTGGTAGGGAAGCCTAATTAAGATGTAGTGAAGAGAGAAAAAGAAGTGGATTTTTCTATGAAACCATTGGCAACCAGATCTTTGATCTGTGCTTCCATATCATTGTAATCCATTGCTGGAATGCTTTCATGGTTAATAAGCATTCAGAACAGAAAAGGGGAAAGAAAAGAATGGTCATCAACTATCGACCATTAAATGCAATCACTGAACCATATCCATATCCCATTCCTGATAAAAGCTATTTGCTAGGAAAAAGTTGCAGCCTGTAAATACTTCTCACAGTTTGACTGCAAATCTGGCTTTTATCAAATAAGAGTCAAAGAAGAAGATAGAGCCAAGACAGCTTTCAGTTGTCCCTTTGGCCACTTTCAATGGACTGTCATGCCTTTTGGCTTAATGAATGGGCCAGCATACTACCAGGCGCACATGGATAAAATATTTGAAGGCACTTCTCAGTTTTTATGTATATATATTGATGATATTCTTATTTTCAGCAATTCTTTAGATGAACATGCTACTCATCTCTCCACATTCTTTCAGCTGGCTTCAGAGGCAGGAATAGTTCTTTCAGAGACAAAGATTCAGTTTATGTACAACTGAATGTAACTTCCTCAAAATGGTAATCCGAGATTCCAAACTGCAAATCCAGCCTCACATCAAGGAAAAGCTCATCGGTTTCCCTGAGCAACTTGATAAACCAAAGTTGCAAGCATTTTTGGGATTATTGAATTATTTAAATAGTTTTTATCCTAACGCTGGTGAAGACAGATTTTTGTTGCAAGAACTTCTCCAGAAGAAGAAAGCATTCTGTTGGGGAAAAACAACATACAGATGCAGTCCAGAAGATTAAAGCCAAGGTTTGCTGCCTTGCCAGAACTGCACATCCCAAAATCTCAAGATATGAAAGTATTATACCGATGCTTCAGACCTCTCATGGGGAGGAGTACTTGTTTGCCTTGTAAATAATATTGAATATGTGTGTGAGTTTGCTAGTGGAGTTTTTATAGCTCAGATGTACTGAAATGGATCTCTTCTGATAAGGAGATCTATGCTGCTAAAAAGTGCTTAGAGAAGTTTATGCTTAAACTTCTGCATTTGCCACATTTTATTGTTGTAAACCGATTGTACCAGATTCCTAACCTTCTGAGAAAAAGGATCATGGTAGGAAAGATGGTCGCGGGGAAGTATGTCCGGGTGGCAAGCATTTTTCAATCAGTTTCATTTTTCAGTAGAGCATATTATAGGTAAGAATAATGTAGTTGCAGATTGGGCTTAGTCGGAATCCTCCAGCTACTCTAATGGCATCAGCCTGCACCTGGGTTTAATCTGACCAAGATATTAAACCAAGCATTCGATTCTTTGAGTGTTGTGGTTCAAGAACAAATTCTTAGAGAAGAGGCATGCATCCCCGTTTCACGAGGATTTCTTATGCAAGTAGCCCAAGATTTGCAAATGTCTACAGTAGTGACTATTCAAGCAAACCGCAGACAGAATTCTAGAGTCATCACAATAGAACGACTCAACAGTGAATACCTCTAGCAATCAATTCACTGATTTGTTGAAATGACCACTATGGACGTGGCGTATTCGGATCAAATTGGCACACAATGAACATCTCTATTGGTGGATAGCAAGACATGGCCCACATTGCATTCACGAAGAACAAAATCATAGCCAAGATACGGTGGGTGCATGCAATAATTCACAGATAGCTTGAGTGGGGAATCTCATTTCCACTGTACTCTGCGTCATATGCCATGTGACACTGGGTCGTTGTCGACATTGGTACCTACAAAGCACATTCCAGATAAGGTGCCTTTTTCAGCCTATATCCGAAGATGACTTATTTGACGAAGCGAAAGACATGTTGGGCTCACAACCCATGATTCCTTCATCACCTATCACCGACACCATCATGTGGGTCTAACAGCATCTCACTGTAACCATGAGCTGTAAAGCATGACGAGACAGACACCGCCTTGCCATCGAGTAGGCAGGACCTCTCTATTGCTATAAATAAGCCTCTCTGCCTTAGTATTAGCATCGAAAAATTTTCATTGTGAAAATCTAGTAGCCTTGTAAAAGAGTATGCTCTTCACTTGCCCTTTTTGAAGGATCCTGTGAATCAGAAATTGAAACAAGGATATATATTGTAATAAGTTTGTAATAGTTTTTGAGTGAAATAGTGAAGCTGTTAGCCATTCGGCCCCTGCCTACTGATGCAGGTTTCTCTTAAAGATATTGAGAAGATTGGTACAAGGAGCCGTCTACTGACGCGATAAAAAGTTTTGATACCAAACTTTTGTCTTCCTGGATCTTGTACAATGATAGGCTCTGTGTAGACATCTTCTTCAGGTTCAGGTTCTGCTTCTTCTTCTTGTTGTTGATTATTGCATTCACCTGGACAGTAATCTTGGTCAAAGTAAAAGATACTGCCGACTTCATCCTCTTCATAGCCATCGTCCCATCGAGGGTCTGCTGCTAAAACAGGTTCTTCTGCAGGCATGATTTGTTCCCAAATGGGCTCTCTAATTTCTTTTGGCGGCTCTTTGTTGGTGAACTTATTCTTTAACCAGGAGTCACTAGGCTTGAATTGACTCGGATAATGCACAGGAGGATGCTGTGGTCTATGCATCGTCGGTGGTTGTCTCGGCTGTGAGGGTTGTCTCCCTCTGGATGATTCTCCTCTTGAAATTCCTCTTCCTCTGGGCTTCTCTGGTCTTTCAAGAACTTCATGATGAGCTCTTGACCAGGGTCCATATGCTTCATATGATGGATTATGTCTGCTTGGTCTGTAAGGACATGATCCTCGCTGCATGTTTGTCATTGGCTGCTCAAGATCATCAGCAAGTGATTCTAGCTCTGCTGCATCTTCATCATCTGATACTTCTTCTAGAAGATCTTCAAGAATTGGTTCATAAATTGCATCTTGAAGATAAAGATCTTCATCAGTATCAACTATATCCCACCATGCTACTGCATTGGAGGAAAAAATAGCTTTAACTGCGGGATTTTTGTAGGAGCAGTTAGGAGCAATGTGACCAAGCTTTCGACAAATATAGCAAATGGGTTTGTGGGAAGGAGGGCGAGCTGTATGTCGTTTCTTGAGGAAACGATGAGGAGGTGCATAAGAATGCTTTTTAGGGAAGGAGCGACGTTTATAGGAAAGGTGCCGGTGGTGTTGCTTCTGGTGTCGGCATGGTTGCACATATGGTCTGCAACCAAAGGGGGCTGTTTTAGGAAAAATTGGAGCGATTTGAGCGGCTTGATGCTTGCTTAGCTTCTGCATGGACTTAGTCTCAGAGACTAATGTCATAATATTTTGCTGTGTAAAATCAATGATATCTGAGAGAGCTAGTTCTTCAATCGTCAATCCTTTTAGGTCGATATAAGAGAGAACTCTGTCAATCAGATTATAAGGCATAGCATGCAGGAATTTTAGTTTAACTTCTGTAGATGTCAAACAGCGACTTTCATATGCAAGCTTTCTAAATTGTTTAGCAAAAGCCTCAAATTGCTTGAGATCACAAAGTTCCATTTTTAGAAACCATTTCTTGGACTCTCGTTGGCGATTGCCGACAGGTGGAGCAAACTCATCAATTAATAATCTAAACAAAGCATTCAAAGAATCTATCTGATTATGTACATGAGCATATTGCTCAGCTTCTGGGATAACATCCCACCAAAGACTAGTGATTCCCCAAAAAAAACTTGACTGCAAAGCAATTGTTGCCTACATGGTCAAGATGGGCCTGTATTGTGAGTACTTGCATGGTATTGCACCAGGCGGCTATTTCATCTAAAGGATTTAACAGGTCATCTATATTAAGATACCAGGGCTACAAATGGACATGAGTGCGTTGCATGAGGGAATGACTAGGTGACTTTTTGATTGTCTTGAAAGAAGGGCCGAAAGATACTGAACAAAGAGGTTTGGATGAAGATTCGGCCTTTTGGTCTTCTTTAGATAGCCAACTAAGACTATCATCTAAGCTATCAAGCTTTGAATCTATGGAATCTATCTTTTTCTAAATGGTATTTACAGTATCCTTGATGGATAATACATCTCTACACAAATCATCAAAATTTTTAGAGAAATGGGAATTAAATCGAGATACATAATTCCTCTGTCAGAACTCATTGGAGGGAGTATCATATGCAGCTGAAAAATAATTCAGGATTTCTGCTAGTTGTCTATGGACACCTTTTGGTGGCGGCCATCTTCCACCTCTGTATAGAGTAACCGTATCTTCTCTGTGTAGAACTCAAGGCTGTCTTCTCTGGGAAGACTCATCAATGTTGGTGGTAAATCATTGTCAGGATTTACCTCTTCATCTTCTATAAGAATATGACCAGTCTTTACAGATCTACGAGATGAGGACGTAGATGGTCTGGTAGGAGAAAGACGGGAGGATTGCATGGATAAAGATCTCGGTAATATATTTACAGATCTGCCATCACTTTGATGGATGGTGGCTTGACTCTTCATTCTGGGAGAGACATGTTTGAGCCAATCAAGTTTCCATTCAGATGGAACTTCAATTGTTTCAATATGTCCTTTCTGTAACTGGACTGTACCACTTAATCTTCTAGCATAAGGCAGGTTTTCTAAGATTTTGGGGTGGTTAGTGTTGGTCATACTATACAAAATGGAAATGTTTATAGATGCATATTGGAATTCTCCAAACATTTCTAGACCAAATAAGGAAGTAAACAAACCCCAACAATCTAGCGATCCATGCTTAACTTCTTTACAACCTTTGTCGCGGACTGCAACAGAAAGGTTTGGACAAAACTCAAAACAAATAGTATCATCATTCAGTCGACCAAGGCTAGACAATTGACAAGAATGTTTAAAACTAACTTGGCGACAATCACACAAAGCTAAATATAATACTGGCTTTATATTACCAGGAATCAAGGGTCTAATATGAACTTTGAGTAAACCAAAATGGACAAATTTTATGTCTTCATGAGACCTGATATAATTAATTTCTTTCTCAGGCAATAAAGAGAGTAAATTTGTTTGATAGACCTTTTTAGGTTTATAACAGAGTGTTAACTCTACGGACTTGATTCTGGGTTTGACAAATGAAAGATAAGTAAAAGTATATAAAAACTTTGACTTAACTAACTCAGACTTTTTATACACACTAGAAGCCTTAATAGCCGGAGGTTTGAACATACTGGTTTCTTTTTCAAGATTTGTTTCTGTAACTTCAATGTCTGGACAGTCGGACATCTGATCTGGGATGAATGGAGGTAACTCATACATTCCTTCAAATTCAGACTCATTGACAAGTTCAATGGTAGATGTGGATGGTGTTTTTCCAAATTCCATTGTGGGGAGATTTGAGTTCTGGAGTGCGAGAAATTTTTGGTCAGGGAAAAGGATGTGCAGAGATAAAAGCGGCCTATGACAATATGGGTGAACGGCCTGTGACTCGATGCAAAGACTTCCCAAAGAAATTTACAAAGCAAAGAACTCAAGAGATCTGATCCACGGAAGAGGGAAAATAAATCACAACTTACATTTTATACTTGAAACTGATCCTAGAAGGCTCTGATACCAAACTTTTTATCGCGTCTAATAAAAAGGATACCTCCACTCACTTTTTAATCCTAAAATTGAACATGAAACTATAAGGCCATAATTGGTCCTATAATATGCCTTCATATTATTATTAAAAAAAATTAAACTCTCTACATAAGGAGGTTTACATTATTTTAGGGCTATAAGGAATTAAACCTAATTAGATATTTTAGTAGAGATCGAGTTCTTGGGGTTAGTTTGAAACCTCAAAATGAATTATTGTAGGTTATATATGAGTTAAATAGGTAATACATGAAGATAGGATGAATTGAAGAAGATTAATTCAAGTTTTGACACTTGTATGTAAGAATGGCTGAAGGAGATGAAGAGTCCACTAGACACCTAGCAAGAAAAGGAGGTGATATGTCAAAGAAAACCTAAGGAGATCAATTGAGAGGTGTTAAGAGAATAAAAAAGGTGTAAGATAACCTGATATAAGCATAAATAAGGCTGATTTTCCTTCAACATTCTAATGCAAAGGGTAATTTTATAGAGCTACTTAAGGTGTCAAGCAAGCATTCTAACTCCTAAACCACTTGAAGCAAGGGAGAAGATTTAGAGTAGATAAAAATGGAATTTTGGACCTATTGAGGCAATTTAATAACTCATATCTTGTTTTTAACTCATGATACACTTGTCATCTCTTTCTCTCTCTTGTATTCCCTTCTCTTCTTCTATCACACTTTCTCTATATATTTATCCTAAATTGGATAAGTTTGTAATAATCATCCACCTAGGTATGGAGAAGCCCTACCTATTTGTAGTCTTCGATCAATGAAGAACAACCTAGGTTTACCTTCTCCATGGACTATTTTAATGTGCATGTTATACTACCTAATCTTGATAAGTGATAGATTCACTTCCTTGGTATGTTGTCCTTGTTAGCATTCATATTTAGTTTTGAAAGTATTTTACAAGTCTCTTGAGTATTCAAATGAAGTGTGTATGAGTTTAGTGAGTTGTA
The DNA here is from genome assembly GCA_037957365.1 of Torreya grandis. NCBI lineage: Eukaryota > Viridiplantae > Streptophyta > Pinopsida > Cupressales > Taxaceae > Torreya > Torreya grandis. The sequence continues at coordinate 2,010,109 of JARHVA010003384.1, read as the reverse complement.
TCATCACTAGTATCATGCCATGACTTCTTATTTATTCTTCTTAGCTCAAGATTGTTTCACAAACTTCCATGACAAATGCTAATGTAGAGAGTCGAATTTGGATTAGTGTCATGTAAAGGTTAGGCTCTTATTTGAAGTGTAATTGAAGTTGGTTGGTAGCGATCAGTTTACATTTGGTGCATCACCTCATTAAGTTAAATTTCTTTCATGTTTTCTCTATCCATTTTCATCTCAACAAGTTAGTAACATAGGTGATGAGCTTAAATAGATATATCAAGGGAGCTAGCCCTTCAATCTAGAGGTTAACACCTTCTATAGACAAACCACATGTCTAGGGTTAATCCCATTATTTCACTCAATTTGAGTAGGCTTGAACTACCTCTCCAAGGGTGAAAAATTGAGTGACAATAGGTATGGTATACCCAATAGGATCAAGGTCCAAAGTTGTGAAAGAATTCTTGTTATGTTCTTATACCTATCAGCCTTTAGAGGTATTCAATAAACATTAATGGTGACTCTATATGTAATCAACTTGTTTTATAAATCCAAGTACTTATTGTGAAAAGTATTTGATAATATTTTTTCTTTCAATTTCAGCTTATTTTTATTTAAAGAAGTAATAAAATATTAATAAGGGTGTGGTAGAAGAACCTATTTGTTTTTTAGCATATGATCCAGATGATTGTGAAGAGTTCATATTTGTCTTGAGAAAAATGACCTATAGATTTAAAAAACACTCATGCAAAGGGGTTATTAGATGGGTATCAAGGTGGATTGCCTAGCATGAGCTAGATCTGAGAAGCAAGAGTTTGCTAGGAGGCAGTCAACCCACACTCTTAAAATAGTTAAGTTGAAAGAAATGAAGATAAAGTACTTACATCAAATGATAAAAAGATTAAAAGAGAATACAAGAGGGAATATATGCTTAATAAAGAAAATAGATTAATTTAAGCAAATAACGGGTCAATACTAATGCTAAATAGGTCAGGTTGGGTTTAGAAAATAGGTGGGGTCTCTATGAATAGGTAAGATCACAAAAAGTGGAATTTGGGTGAGGGTTAGTAGGTATAAATAACTTGATATTATTTCTTACCATAGTGACCATCAGTGGTCAGGGTGACCATCGGTGGTTAAGCTAATCATTGATAGTTGGGTGACTATCGATGGTTACTATGGGTTCTGGGAGAGTTTAAGAAAAGGATACAGAATGGGTCAGTAAGTGGTTTGGGATCTAGTAAAGGTCTGGGGGTTAAGAGATAAGATGTAAAAAGGTTTGATTTGGGTAGGGAAGTTAGTAACCAGACAAAAAAACCTAAAATATAAAATATACCTAGTTTGTTACTTGATGGTTGATCCTAAAGAAATTTTGGTAGAGTAACGATACTTTATCTTGAGAGCAATTTTGGTAGAGTTTCAAATCTTTGTTGTAGTTGCTAAATTACTAGAAGGAAGACCTACTGGTTGATAGATTGATCACCTATGTGCTAGAATGTTTGGCTATGGATGAATGCTTAGATTGTTAAAAAATTAGATCCCCTTACACCTCTTTCTCCCCTCTTATTATAGGCAAATAAATATAGAGGTATAAGGTTCCATATGAGGTTTGGTTGGTTATTGTGATGTGTTATCTTGCCACCTATATTAAATTTTGACATGTTAGCTTGCAGACAACTTAAGTTATCTTTATTTAGATGGGGAAGGGACTTAACCATCGATGGTCAGGGTAACCATCAATGGTCAAGGTGAGCATTGATGGTTGAGTGTTAAAGGTTAAGTGGGGAAAAAGGGTGGGTTTGGTTAGTTTTTCAAACTAACTATGGTTATGTTGGGTTAGGGGTTAAAGGGTCAAATTGGTCCTAAGGGGGTATAGGGGTGTTTTAACATTTATAACTACAGTGTGGAGAGTTTTGGTGTCTACATTTTGCCCCTTTTTGTTATGTAGTTTGTGTTAACAAGATATAAAATAAAAATGGATTGCTGATCAAAGGTTTGGTTGCCTCGATCTTGGGAGGAGGTGTTCCCCCTCAAATTAGGAATTAATGAGGTGAAAGCCAAATTGGGTGTGGGTTTGATGAGTGGTTTATGGTGAGTCATGAGGTTAGTGAAAAAAGGTTGGGAATTTGAAGTACAAACATGTGCAAAAAATGTGACTAAGTGTGATATTCAAGATCACATATAGAATAAGTTTCCATGGTTGGTAAAAATAAGGTCAATTCTAAAAAGATTGGTTATGGGGTAACCAAGCTATAGCATTAGGCATAGCTAATCAGGTTATGCCTATTAAGTCTCCTAGATATGGTTAGTATTTTCATGGATATATGAGGTAGGAAGTTCTCTCATTAAAAACACAAATGGTCTAGTGTGCACTAGGTGGTGAAAATTCAAATGTTCAACATGGAAAGGTTGGTTGGTGCAATCAAAATGACCAAATCAAGGTCATTGCAAAATATGCAATAGTTGGGGCCAAAAATGACCAACATTGAGGTGGATGTGGTTCATTATTTGTTTCATTGGAGAGGGTGTTCTCTAATGGTTCATGATGGTTTTATGTAGAATAGCTGCTCTCTGAATGTGGGTTCTTGTTTGGTAGAAAAGGTTGATCTCCAAAAAGGTATCACTAAGGTGTTGGTGCCAAATTTTTTTTAAAGTGGGTTTTTTAACTATCGAGGGTTAGGGGTCCTTAACTCAATCGTATATGGTCACCCTTACCATTAATGGTCAATGGTAACCGCTAAAAGTTTAGAGGTTTAAAAGTGAAAAATAGAAATCATTTTCATTATGTTCTTTTTGACTCTCTAACTCTTGTGTGTACCAGCATTCTTGGCATTTTATGCAAACATGTTGATGAGATGGGGTCAATTATTGATTGGTTGATTTAGGTTTGATTTGAGTTGGCATGAGACTGAGGATGTAGGGTTGATGAGGACATGGCCAAGTGACAAGAGCTAGGATTCATCCTTGATGATAGTCAAAGAATGAGGTAGGTGTTGCCTTAACTTATTTAGATTAGTTGATTATTGTTATTTTTAGTTTAATTTGATTAGTTTATTTGTTATTTGGGGAGAATTTAGGGGTAGGTAGCCCATGGATGTGGATCTAGCTAATGAGGGTCCATAGGTATAGGTATAGGGAGGTGGCCCTGATGGATAGGTAAGAGTGGTAATGGCCACTACACAAGCATAGATAATAGTTTTATAGGGATAGGTTGCCACTTTACAAGGCCATGTTGCCACATTATAGGGTTAGGTGGTGACTCTGATAGGTGATAGAGACCAAGTGAGGACTATACTAGCCTTGGTGACCTAAGAGATGGATTATTTGAGATAGGGAGGAGGAGCAACTACAGCACCAGTAGGATCACCGAGTAGTATTCCCGTGGCATGGTACGTGGACATAGTTGAGGAGTTTCATAATTACAAGGCCATATTTTTGACATAGTTTCCACAAGAGCCCTGATGGGGTGAGTATAAAGCCAACTTGGTAGGTGGTGCATGTGTAGTGACTCTAAGTTAGTGGGCTACTTTAGTGAGTGGATAAGTAGGTACCTCAGGGGGACAAGCACTAGGTAATAATGGTGCCCTAGGGGCATAGTTGTATGATATGATATGTATAGATGTATATGATTTTGATACCAACATGTGAGCTGATGCAACAAGATGTATATTTTTTGAGAGAGAGATGCACATTATTATATGTACTATTTGTTTTGGTTCAAGATGATGTATATGATGTGATGATGATATATAGATGTTATTTTATGGTTCATGGTTCATAATTTTGGATGTTTAAATTTTTTTATGATTATACTCATGAGATTAGCTTAAGCATGTGATGATCATGGATGATGTGATGCTTTGTTTTAGACATAGTTATGATGATGCAATGTTTTGGTTATAGTTATGATGTTTCAATTATAATTATGTTCATGGATATGTGATGCAATCATGGTTATGATTATAGATGTAATGTGGTTTTATGATTATGGTGTTTGTTATAACTATTATGATTATAGATGTAATGTGGTTTTATGATTATGGTGTTTGTTATAATTGTTATGAAAATGATGTTGTGATGCTTTATTTTGTAGATGGATATGATGTTTATGATTATAGATGTAATGTGGTTTATGTTTATGTTTTTGATCTTGATGTTTTGATTATGGTCATGGTTTGTATGGTTTATAGTTATGATTATTAATGCATAGTTATTTTTTTATGATGGCATATAAATTAAGTTTAGATTTTTTTTTTTTAAAAAAAATTGGGAAAAGAGATGAAAAATAATGAGAACTAGGTCTAAGTGAATAGATGAACCAATTAGGAGAAGATAATGAGGAGACATGATGCTTATTATTGGTAAAGACAAAACAAAACTGACATTAGATTGGCTTAAGGAACATAAGACTATTGAATGCTTTGCATTAGCATGCTTTAGTTTGATAAAAAGGTGTCTTGATCACATTGTGTCAAGTAAGCTCAGAATCCCTTGATCTATAGATAGTAGAAATGGAGATAGGTGATAGGTGGTGTGAAGGGTAGTGTAACCTCTTGAGGGTTGGTTTACCTTTTCTATAGGTGACCTAGGAACCTTAATATACAAGTCCATGTTTAATGTATGGTGTAGAATAATCAATGTGGGAAGTCTACTAATGCTATAAATTAAAGCTAATTGTAGATTTTTTGGGATAAATTGTTTTTATTTTGTTATAGGGTATGTTGATGTTTGATAGGTTTGTGAAGCTAATCAATGTAAGAAGCTTCAAATGATTGATTTAACAAAATTGACTTATCCATCTTTCAAACGAGTGGTCTAAGTTTGTATTTATTTATTTTGGTAGCTATCCATCAAGGCAGTAGTCTATATTTTTATGCAATGTAGATTTGGGGTATTTTTCCTTCAAGGGAGTAGTTTTCATGCTAGATATGTTTGACCCAAGAGATATTTTGGTATCCCAAATTATTTTGATGCTAGGTTAGACATGGAGAATTCTATTTAAGCTTAGAGTTTTACCTTTATGAGGGAAAAACCTAGAGCATAAGAAGGTTAATGCTAAGTGAAAGGGGTGGTTTTGAGAGATAATGACCATGGGATTCCATCTAATTAGGGATGAAAAGTATCCATGAGAACCATGCTATGGGTAGAGCTATGGCACCCATATTTAGGATTAGGCTATGATTATGATGGTTAATCATATGGTTATATGTTGTAATCAATTGTCCTCAAAGGGATATGATGAGGGTATGAGGAAGGTGAAAATATCATAAATCAAAGGATGAGCTTAAGTTAGACAAAAAGTGAGTTTAAGCCCTATTTAACAAAAGAAAGGACACATATGCGAAGTATTGAGAGGCCCAAGTTCTAGTTTAGTTTCAAGAGAAGACAAATGATAAGTTCCTGATCCATACTTGTGGGTTATGATGTAGGGTCTAAGTTAATTGAAATCAAACTTGCTTCATTTTATTTTCTCCATATTGGTTACATGTTGATTTTCCTTCAGGATGAGGTCTCCAATGTTGAATCCTCTTTCTTTCAAGTGCTTGTTATAAGTGTGATTGATTCATTCTTATTAGACATGAAGGTGATTAATCATATCTAGGTAGTGTTTATCAAGTAGCTCTAAGTTGTGATAGACACTTTTGATGATAGTCACTCTCAAAAAATGATGTCTTGCAAAGATATGCAAAGAGAGGGAATCTAGACTTTGAGAGGCAAGACCATCTCTACTTTGAATACCAAAGAGAAGGGGGTAGCACCCATAGAGGTTTGAATACTAGTGAAATAAGCCCATAAATTTAAAAGGATGTGCAAGTGTCGAATCCCTTCTAGGTACACTAGTGAAGGTAAAATTTGGTAAATTCTAGTTTATCCAAATAAGAGAAATTGGAAGTAAATGGTTAGATAGAAGAGGCGGTGGAGGAAGTGAGAAGTGGATGATCAAGTACCCCATAGATGAATTTGGTTTGGTGGTTGGGAATTCTGAAATTAATGAAGGTTCTGATATTGGGATCATAGTCAGGATCATGGTCAAGGTTCTTATTGACCAAATTTGACTTTTAGGTCAAATTGGGGTACCCCTAGGTAAAAAATTAACTTTTATGTGTTGTAGGGGTACAATATAGATGTCACAAGGTGTTTTATAGGATAATTTATGTCATCTAATGTTATACTAGTGTTGGTCATTAGTCATTTTAGTCTTTTTAATCATTTTGGGTCATTTGGAGGTTAAAAAGGTCCATTTAATGAGTTGTACAAATTTATTGGGAAGTGTGAAGGGTCCAAAAGGTGATGTAACATGAAATGTGTAATATGAGGTCCTAATAAATTTAAATAACTGAAATATGGTATGTTCTTCAGAAGAAAAGGTAATTTTATTAGGAAAAGAGAATAAAATGGTACTTATATGACCCATGGGGAAGTGTGCCACATAGGATAAGATCATGGTATGTATATTTAGCTTCCTCAATCTCATTTACACATTTGGTTTTATTTTTAAGTTCCATTATTGGCCTAAAACCATTTAGGTACCATTTTTGGCCCAAAACCATTCTACTACTTTTTAGTATTCTTGGCAAGTAGAAGTGACCTTCAAGTTTTTGCTTACTATGGATAGCTCAAAAATCTTTAGGTAAAATTATTTTGGGATGTTGTTTTAAAATTATATATCTTCATTTTTTTTAATAAATATTTACAATAATTGTGGCCTATTCTTCATGAACCATCCTCATGAAGTTGACTGTACTTTTTTGCCTACTATTTTGAGCACCCTATAGGTTTTGATCCATTTTTGGTAGGTCAATATGAACTAATTGGTTATATTGGTTCCATATTATTTTGGATTCATTATCATATTTTCTCCATTCTTATTTTCACATTTCATGATGTTTTGATATGCAAATCATCTTAAGTTGTAAGAGGATGCATTATGTTGGTTACAGGTAGTTTTTTCACCATGTTCAAGATTTCATAATTTGATAATGGATCAAGGTTTTTTGATAGGTAATTAATAATGTTTATAATGTTTTCAAATGATCTCATTTCATCTTAGGTTCATTATCCAATCAATGTCTATGAAAGTGCAGTCTTTAAGAGCTATATAGACAATTGCCATAGAACTACCATACACAATCAATTTGGAGCTACGCATAGTTATAAATCATGTACATATATATTTATGGAGTTTTAAAATGTTTATATCTCTCTTTTAAACATGTAAAATTTACTAGGTTTCCATATAGTGCAAGAAATGGGGATAGTTGTAGTCATGGGAAACTTTTATACACAGTCTGCCATTAGTGAGTATCTACAGGTACTTGGAAAAGAATTCCACTTTTAAATAGGGTTTGGTTACATTTTTTTCATAAATTTTTATATGTGAGGATTAAATTTTGGATCATTTTAATTAATGTATAATCCATTGGTGGGCAAGGCAATGCATACTACCCAAGTTGCACTCACTGACTATACATGGAGTGCAACAACCTATAGATGACAATATAGAGAGTGAAGAGGACATTTTGAAGTGTGAAATAAGTGTTTTAACCATTATTTAGGTCATGGTAATATTTAAAAATCATGATAGACTTTTTATAAGTGATATATGGCAAAAAAAAAATTAAAACCACCTCCATGGATGATGACTAAGTTTTGGCTCTTTGTCCCCAAAATTGTAAAACAGAGGTCCAAGGATATTTTAGAAGGACCATATAAAAAGGTTGTAATAAATTTTAAGGAATAATAATGACTTGGTTTTTTATCCATATCATAGTATAAAACCCTTAAAAATTTTTAAATTTAGAGGGTTAGTGGAAGATAGTCATTTGGGGCCTCAAAATTGACTATAAAACACTAAATTCTTTCAATATTGTCTATAGGGCTGAGTCCAAAAAGAGACCTTTTTCACCAAGGTTTACAATTGGAAATTAATTCCATGATTATAAGTTTATAACTATTTAAAGTGACCTCTTGTGACAAAATATCATCAAGAGAAGATGGCATCTAGTTTTTATCCCTCAATCACATCTACAGTCTGTACACAGGGCTTGAAACATCCACCTATAGTTAAAGGGCAGGTTCTCACATTATCATCAACAATGAATTAAGAATGTAACACATAAATTTATATATGAGATATGATTACAAGTGTGTTAATATATTTATGGGTAATGAAAAACCTTTCCAAAGATAATATTCATAGACATGGGTCCCTTCAATTCAAAACAAGCACCTACAACCAGCTTTAGGTGACTATCTTAGTTAGGCAGTGAACAAGTTTGAAATCTTAGGAGATAGTCTAACCCAAGTTTGAAATGTATGAACTAATATTTTTTATATAAGATCATGGAATAATTTAAGGGGGCTTATGAAATTTATTTAAAGCTTAAGCTTGTAGGAACACCTACAGGAGGTAATTTGCACCTACATGTAGGGGACACACAGTCTTGACTAAAGGAAAGAATTTTAAGGGTTTAAGTGTATGTGGAAGAATATAATGAATTAATAGTGTAAAAATATTTTTTATAACTTAAATGATACCATTAAACACCATTAAAAATTCCTTATTCATTTAAAGTATACCTATAGGTACACTCCAAAAAGCAAAAAACATAGTGAAGAATAAGAAACTCAGTCTTGTGAATTCAAGAGTATGGAGGGTGATTCAAAGTTAAAGGTGTTAAATGGATATTAGATACTATATATCATGAAAATTATGAAATATTAAATATTTTTTATAGTGGATATAGAACATATAAAAGGCTCAAATAAGCAAAGACATAGTCCACAGTCTTAAACCCTACACAGTTCGCTTTTCTAGCAAGTCTATTTTGGTTTTTAGGGAGTTGAAAGAGTAAAAGGAATGATAATAGGTTTAAATTTGGTGTAAATAATCATTAAAATTTTTATAATAACCTATAACATTTGGTTTTATTTATCAAATAGGGAAAGTTCCCTCTATTTTGTCTCAAATAGAGGGCACTTTCCCTAAGATAAACCATGTAGTTTGATCAAGTGGAGAGAAAAGAATGAACTAGAAGCTATATGATCATTATATAAAGGTGTGTAAATTTTAAAAAAATATATTAAAACATTAATAACCTTTAAATAAATGGTGAAATTGAAAAGGGTATCCCAAATCATCAAATTTACAAACATGCCTAGTGGACATGGTGAGGCCTAGTGCCCAAATGAAGGGTCACTCACACTTATATCCCTAATCATGATTTATACCTTGTTGTAACATGTTTATGGAATCATTATAGAAGTTTATAATCAATTTTTATGTATAGGAACCATAAAAAACTCATGTTGGGCTCTAAGGTGTAAATAGACTTACTAAGCATAACTAGGCCTAACATCCAAAAAGGGGATTAACTTCATATTTGGTGTTATATGATCACTAAAACCTATTGTATAATTAATATGGAGTCACATTAGATGTTTTAAATATTTTTTTAGTAAAATAAAACATCAAGGAAGCCATTTTTGGCTAAAAACCAACTCAAACGTGCAAGGAACAAAGAAAGGAACTCGATAGGGTAATATTGAATGCTCATACCTCTTTTGATGATATGAATGGGAGTATAAATATTTTAGTGATGTTTATGAGGGTATTTAAATATGAAATTTTGGTATTTTTTATAATTTTTATGTCAAAAATTTATGAATAAACCTTAAGAATGAAAACTGCTCAAAACCCTTGGAAACCCATCCTAGTGACTAGTTTGGAGAAATGGATTTGGAAAGATAATTTAATGGAATATTTTTACCATGAAACATATTTTAACTTGTATAATACTCAATTAGTATTCTCCCAATGCTTTATGGTTGTATAGAATTGTATAGACAAGGTGCAAAATAGGGTATTTTTGACCATTTTTTGTGTTTTATAAGGAGTTAAAGGGGGAAACCAAATTTAGGAGGAATGTTTAGATTTTTGATAACTCCCAGTTTTAATTTAATTAATTATAAAATATTATAATTTTTAAAACAATATCTTTCATCTCAACCAATCAAAACAGGCCTAGTGGACATGTTAGTGAGAAGGGTGAAAAACTTCAAGTGGGGTGATTTAATATATTCCTGATGATTATAAGGCCATGGAGGGTATTAAAACTTTTCATCCACTCCATAATATGGATTTAAATGAGTAAATGAAGCCAAATTTTAGGCTAGGTGTGTAGGGTGCATGAAAAAGGAGTTTTCTTGATAGCTAATGATGATGGCTTCCTATAGATGATTCTAAATGACTAGGCCTAGAAAAAATACATGGAGAGGAATGTATGAAAGCCATTCCATTAATTATAATCATAATACCTAACCATAATCAGTTTTTTTATTTTCAAATAGGTCCAAATCATGAAGGTAGTTTTTTGAGCTAGAATGAGGAATCTTATGCCACTTTACAAGAGTTTGATGACTTGGATGGACACTTGGGCTTCATTAAATTGCATTGTTAATCCCATTTAATATTATAATGAATAATTAAATCCTTATATTATATTTACAAGTTTCCTTTTGACCTGTTTACTTCTCTTTTCTCCTCTCTCTCTCAAGTTCTATAAGAACTAGCCATTTTGGCATTATAATCTATACTCCACTTGAGTATGGAGAATCCCTACTCATTTGCATAAATTTTGATCAATAAGAATACTAATTTTTACCTTTTCCATGATTGTTCTTAGTGTTTTCACTTGGAATTTTTGATTTTTCATAAGTGAAGACTATGGATTCCTTAGCATATTGTTTCATTCTTTCATCCTATTTATAGTTGGAAAGCTTCTTCTCACAGGGCATGTAAAGTGTTCCAGGAAATGTAAAGGATTGAGTGAGTTAGTATTTTCATTAGTGCCATTCAAGGCCTCTTGTCTAGTCCTCCTATATTTCCACATTCATCCATAACCTCATAATGTAACATTGATGTGAGAGGATGCATATTAGAGAAGTGTATGTTGTTTGTCTCTTAGTTTCAAGTGTAACATATAGCTAGTTAGAAGTCATCAATATATTTGGTGTATCACCTCCCTTAGGATAGTTTGATTTTATTTATCTCTCTCCCTTCCCCCTCCCCCCAAAATTTTAGGTATAGTTACAATCCAAATTAGTCAATAAAAAGATCTAGCCCTATCTAGAGATTGACCTCATCCTTAGGCTACCCACAAGCCTAGAGGTGTTTCCATTGTGCCACTTATATGATGAGAGATTTTTCATCTCCTCAAAGGGTGAAAATCTAAGTGAAAATATTCCATACTCTTGAGGAGTAAGGAATGCATCCAAGATCAAAAGGTGATACTTTCCCAGTGAGAGATGTTAGAATGTAGGTTCCAAGGGGTCCTCTATAGGGATCTAAGAAGAAGGGATAAATGCACTAGTTGAAGCTTCATCAATGGTATGGGTAGAGTTGTTATTTTTTAGTGGGGAGGTGGATGAACAAGGAAGAATAACAAAATTGGGCTGATATGTCATGTTACAAGAGGCAAAAAGACTAGGGACAATTTGTATGATGATGACTTGACCCTCATGTTTGAACTTGACACATCGATGCAAGGTGGATGGGACATAACTCATTACATAGATCTAAGGGAATCCAAGTAAGATGTCATATTTAAAATTTCTTTATATAATGTATAAGATATTTGGGAGCATGTAAGGTCCCAAAAAAATATGGAGGATGACTATTCCCAAGGTTATGGCCATAGTATCATTAAAAAAATGAGGAACTATTGAGTTTTTTGATATGATATTCTTGGGTATCTAGAGTTGGTCATAAGCATGAGAGGAGATAATGTTAATACTAGCTCTTAACCCTTTTGATGTGGGTTTGATTGATGTATGTAGTGAGGAAGAGAGGTAGATTGGGATCTTCAAGATGAATTAGAAGGTATTTTCAAATCCTTAAACGTGAAAAGGGAAAAAAGTTGAAGGGTTTTGATAAAGGCTATAAGAGGTTGAGGGTCTTTGGGTTGGACCTATATATCTTGAAAAGCCTTTATCAATTATCGGTGGTGAAGGGGAAAGTTTCTAACTAATTTGTATAAGCTCAAATTCATTGGTGTCTAGTGAAGTTTATTTAGAACTACTCACTAGATAGATTCAGAAGGGTTGGAGGGAAAGGCACCTAAAATGGATATTTTGGGTTTTAGTAAAGGTGAAGGTGAATAGCTTGAGTTCATTTGGAAGGTTTAGTGGTGGAAGGATATGTCTATGGAATGGACACTTTGGCCTTCCCCTTACCCTTTTATTGGGTCTGAGATTAGGTGACCATATGGATAGTGTGGATGAGGGGAGGTATTGGGATAAAAGGTTGCTTCAGTTCCTCCTCACTTTTAGATGAAATTATGGGAGTAGGTAAGTGTTGGATAGGTTCATTTTGTGGTTGGGTTGGTAATGGGATCAAGAGAGGTTCATTTGAAAATAGATCATCCTCTTCCCATAAGTTATGGACAAGTGATTAGAGAGATTTAAAGTTCTCTATGTAATGTTAAGGTGTCATATGGTATGAGCAAATTAAACTATCATTAAACCAAGATGGTTTAGGACTTTATGGGTCAAAGGGTTTGATAGGTGGTAAGTTAAAATAAGAGGTTTGTAACATCATTGGTAAAATTGTTGAATAATAGTTGATCAAAGGTGTTATGGTTTATGGGCTCTTGATTTTAAAATTGGGAACCTTTTTACAAGTAGGCCTCATCATAGAAGTTGTGAATGGTAGAATGGCTTTAGTGGAAGGGTTTGATTGGGGTTGTTTGGTGATTGGTGGTTTTGAGGTGGAGGATTTAAAATTTAAATATTTTGAGGTGGATGATTGAGATGATGAATGTTTAGAGATAGGTGGGAAGGTTGAGGTAGATAGTTTGGCTAAAAATGATGGGGAGGTTGACGTTTTGGAAGAGGCAAGTAAAGGTAGAATGAAAGGAAGAAGTTTAGTTTGGGTAGTTTTAGGAGGTTTGACCTTCTTGGTGGAAGGATGATCTCATAGGATGGAAGAAAGATGAGGTCCCAATATAGAAAGTAAGAGGGAAGGAGGTGGCATGGTTCTATTTTTAGGTAGGAGTTTGGGTGGCTTCACCTTCTTGGTTGGTTTGGTTAAGGTTTTATTTGGTTGACTAGGTGGGGTTAAATCTAACTTAAAAGATGGGTTAATAAGGGTAGGAGTAGGAATTATCCCTAAGTTCTTTATGCTTTTGGTTAAAGAGGTGTATGGTGATTTGAAGATTTGGGATAGAGTTGGTTTGGATGGTTATTCTATGGTTTTGGAGGGAGAGGTGTTTAATGAATAGATTGAGGTGATGATAGGGTTAATGGTGGACAAAAGTGAGTTTGATGGTTCATGTTTGTTTTGATAGGGGATCCCAATATAGTTCCAAAATATGGATCCATCCATATTTGGTTGAGAAGAGAATTTAATGTTTTGGACCAATCTAGAAAAGGGTTTGTAAATTGGTTTGATCCCTTGGGCATTGGATTCAAATATTAGGCCCATAGGTTGAGGTGAGGGAGTGGTTTCTTCTTCCTTGTCCTTGATGAAAGGTTCCAAGATTTTGGAAGATATTCCCCTATGGAAGGAGTAGATAAAGTAATCTCTCCTTGTGGAATGTTTTCCAAAGAGAGAGTGGATGATTGCATGATGGGGGAGGAAGGTGTGTTGATAATGGTTTCCTCCTTTGGTATTTATATCAAAGGAGAGGTGGGTAAGTTGGTTATCTCATTAAGTGGAGGAAAGGAGGTGATTGCTTCCTTTGTTTGGGTACCCAAAGGAATGGAGGGTGATTCCACCACTTCAAGAAGTGGAGTGGAGAAGGATCTAGTTGAAGTATTGGTTTCCTCAATTATAGGTTCACTGATAATAAAATTGACCATATGGACCTCATAAACATGAGATGATTCTAGTTTGTTGTCATTAGGTTTGGTAGAAGGGGCATGGTTGGGAAAAGGTTGTTGAAAGATGCTGAGTAACTGATTTAGAGGTGCATTGGGATTGTCTAATGCAAGTTCTCCCTTATCAATCAAGTTTTGAATAATGGTTTTAAAGGAATTACACCTACTAATGTCATGTCTAATGGCCTGGTGGAAGGAACATAGATCATTCTCATTGTACCAAGTGTGCATAGGATGATAAGCATCAAATTGTAAAGGAGGCTTGATAAAGGAAAGTTTTATGATGTTTGATTTGAGAAAATTGTCCAAAATTAAAGCATATGACTCCATTAGCAGAGCATATTATTTTGGGGTAGTTCAATTTTGATTTTTGGTCTACGTGATTGGTTCTAGATTTATCAAAGCTATTGCTGATCTTTAAGTTACAATCTGACCCCATGCCCAATGGATTTTTAAGGCAATTGGCTTCTAAGCATAGCAGGCATGCTTCCCCTGGGAGTCACCAATTTGTTGACCATTTTTTGCCCAATAAGCCAAAATTTGGTCCCCTTCTATCCCTACTATTCTAGGCCATTTCATTTTTTAATTTTTCATGAATTTGTTCATTTCTACAGACTCTACAGGTCTAAATCTATGGACTCTATAGGTTTTAGATTTCTACAGACTCTACAAAATATCTATGGACTCTATAGGTTTTGGATTTCTATAGACTCTACAAGATTTCTATGGACTCTATAGGTCTATTTCTATGAACTCTACAGGTCCAATTCTATGGACTCTGCAAAGCTTGGTTTTCTACAGACTCTGTGGTTTTCTTTTGGCAGTTGAAGAACCAGTCAAAAAGGGGCAAGATTTTACAAAGATTCTTCAAATTTTCATTTGAAGAAATTCACAAAGAAAGTTGGCATCTTTGAACCATTAAACCATTGAACCGATTGATCACTTCAGTTTAATGCTTTGGTTTAATGTAGAGTTCAATCGGCAAAGTTCAACAGACTGGTTCAATGGTTTGGTTCAAGCCTTGGTTCAAATAGCTAAGTTTAGCACTTAGTTCATTAGAAAATTTCAATAAAAATTTCAAGCAACTTCAGGTTTAGTGTTTAGTTCAAGGACTTAGCTCGGCACACAATGTTAAACTGTTGAACCGGTTCAACAGACTGTTTCAATGGTTTGGTTCAATAGACTAGTTCAATGGTTTGGTTCAACAGATTGGTTTAATGGTCTAGTTCAATAGGCCTTGAACTGTTGAATTGATTAAACCATTAAACTTTTTTTGGTTTAATGGCTTGGTTCAAGCCTTAGCTCATCATTTCAAGTTCATCGCTTCATTTTTAGGCCTTGGTTTCATCTTCAAGTTCATTGCTTGGTTTAATAAAGAGTTCAACATCCTTCATTTAATAGTCACTTGAACCATTGAACCGTTGAATTGGTTCAATGGGTTGGTTCAACATTTTGGTTCAAAGGCTTCAGTTTAAGACTTTGGTTTAATCACTTCAGTTCAATGGATGGTTTAACAAAGGGACTTAGGGAACAGTTTAGAGGGGCTCAACACACAATGTTGAACCATTTTTTGGTTCAATGAATTAGTTCAAAGGCTTTAGTTCAATGCCTTGGTTCATTGGCAAAGTTCAAATGCCTTGGTCCATCACTTAGTTCAATGCTTTGGCTTAGGTCAACACCTTGGCAAGTTTATTATCACGTAGCATTGAACTGTTAAATTGATTCAATCACTTAGTTCAACATGTTGGTTTAATCACTTGGTTCAATGCCCCAGTTCAATGCATAGGTTCAATGGCTAAGGTGAGCAAGTGAATGGTTTAATGGATTATTTCAAGTGAACAGTTTAATAAGTGGTTTAAATGGACAAATTATTAGCTTGGTTCAATCAACTTGGTGCACAGCCTTGAACCATTGAACCGATTGAACCATTGAACCTTTTTTTTTGTTCAACGGGTTGGTTCAATGGCTTGGTTCAAGGGTGTGCCACAAGGCCAAAGGATAGGTACCCTCACGGAAGGCGTTCTTGGGTTTAAGAGCCCTTGTGAAGGGAAAGAATTTTTCAAAAGGAGCCAAAGAGGTAAGTCATCAAAATTTCACCAAAGTCAGAAGGAATTCACTAAAGGGCCACAGTAACAGAGCCTGAAGGAAGAGGCCCACTCAAAGGGTATGTGCCCTTGCAGGGGGCTCTCACTGAGGATGATGGACCATTCTTAAAAAGTTGAGGGGATTTTCCCTTTCAAGAGGGATAAACAAAGGAAATCAAAGTAGCCAATTCCCATAGACTTTTTTCTCATGGAAAAAGGCCCGAAGTAGAAAACTCAAAAGAGTGAACTACCAAAGAGCTAAAGGAGAGTCCAAGGGTGACGTTTCAAAAGCCATCAAATTTAACATAGTGAAGTAGCTATTGTTTTTGAATTGCCTAAGTGCCAAATCATGGAAGTAGCCCAAGGAATGTAATGACCTGCCAGAAGATCACCCCTGAGGGTTGAAAGAGTAGAAAAGGATAAAGAGCCTAGAGAATATAGAATAGGTAGACAGTGCAGCTCATAAATTCAAATCTTGATAGTAGAATGGCCATCACGCAGAAGTAGATGAGGTGATCCAAGTGATGCAAGAAGGTGTTGATTCAAGAAGTTATTTTAGTGGCTGACATAGTACATACCATGTGATCTTCAAAGAGGCACAAATAGTGGTCGACGCAACTAGTTTTCTTTAAAATGCATTGGAGAGTAGTCAAATAGTGTAGCTCATACATTCAAATCTTGACAGTAGAATGGCCATCACGTAGAAGTAGATGAGGTGATCCAAGTGACGCAAGAAGGTGTCAATTCAAGAATTTATTTTAGTAGTTGACATAGTGCCTACCATGCAATCATCGAAGAGGCACAAATAGTGGTCGATGTGACTAGTTTTCTTTAAAATGCATTGGAGAGCAGTCAAATAGTGTAGCTCATAAATTCAAATCCTGACAGGAGCTAACACAATGTTAGATTTAGATAGTTTCCTCATCCCAATGCTTAGAATTCGCATGGGTCACTTGTTAAAAAGGGTGCCAAAGGGCCTTTTTTCTTCCTCTATATAATGAATACTTGTCGTTTGAGAAAGGATCTTCCACATTTGTAAGGCGTAGCCCTGGCAATTTTTCACTTAAATCAATAAACGCATTTTTTATTTCTATCCTAGTTAGATATCTATGTGTATGTTTGAATGTTAGTTTTTGTTTATTCATTGCTTCTTGATGCTTCCACGGGTTCAAAACCAACATACCTAGTGTCTATAAGGTGCCATTTCTACAACTAACAAGGAGAGCTATATTTGGAAGTACAAAAATAGAAGAAATTACTAGACAATGTGCCTTTCATAGCACCTTTGGTGAATCTCTATTTTCTATATTTTCCATTAAAGCCTCCCTACCAAGCTTCTTGCAGCCTGGTCTTTCTACCAGTTTGAAGTGTATGTAAGTGTTTGTCTGATTTTAAGTGTGAGCGTGAGAAGGTCAGATCATTTTGGTGCATCACCTCCTTTAGAGTAGTTTGTTTTCCTGCAATCTTTCTCCCTTTTCATCCCCCCCATTATATGTGTGTGTGTGTGTGTGTGTGTGTGTGTGTGTGTGTGTGTGTGTGTGTGTGTGTGTGTGTGTGTGTGTGTGTGTGTGTGTGTGTGTGTGTGTTGGCACTTACTAGAATAAATTAGATGCATCAAAGGGAGATAGCCCTTACCTAGAGACTCTCCCCTCTAGCTTCGCTAGTCCCACAGGTGAGAGGGGAGTTTCCATTATTGCGTGAAGAAGGCAGGAGCTCAGCCTCCTGCCAAGGGTGCAATCTTCTGTGTCAACACTAACTAGGCATACACTTCTCTAATCTAAATATTCTCACATCATTATTTCATTATGAGGTTATGATGAATGTTCAGGCTAGGAAGACTAGACAAGAGGCCTAGAATGGCACTAGTGAATAAAATAACTCACTCAACCTTGACACCTCATAAAATAATTCACATGACCTACAAGAAGAAGCTTTCTAGCTATAAATAGGTGAGAGAATGAGACAACAATGCTAAGGAAACAACAGTCATCACTAAGCAAGATCTATCATTCAAGTGAACACACTATGAATAGTCATAGAAGAGGTAAAATTAGTAGTATTTATTGATCCATGATATGAAAATGAGAAGGGCTTTTCCATACTCAGGTGGAGCATATTTAAAAAGGCTAAAATGGCTAGTTCTTATAGAACTTGAGAGAGAGAAGAGAAGAAAGAATTACAAAGGTAATAAGGATAAGTGTCAATATAAGAAAAGGATTTACATGTGCATGATAAGAAAATGTGAAACTTTTCATGTAAATTTAGAAGAGACAAGTGGCAATCCAAGGCATGAAACTCTTGAAATGTGGCATGAAATTCCTTCTACTAGCTCAAAAAACTATCTTCATTATTAACCCCTTTTGTAACGTCCCAAAAATGAATAGGAATAGGTATAGTGATTTAAATGAGAGGGAGAGTTTATGGAAATGCTCTTCCATGCATTTATTTCAATCCTAATCATTTGGATTCTTTTGAAAGTGAGACATCACTACCCATAGTCAAAGAAACTCCATTTTCACACACCTTGCACACTTGGCTTCCAAAATGGCTTTATTTTCTCATTAAAATCCATAAGGTGTGAATTAAACTTAGAAATACCCTCCATGGCTTTATATTTCTCTGGTACACCTTAAATAGGCTTTCACTTGAAGTTATCATACTTCTCACTATCTTGCTCACTTTGCCAGTTTTGACTGGCTAAGAGAAGTTGCTTATAAGAAAAATTAGGTTTTTTTATAAATCATGAAATATACATGGGGAGTTAGCTTAAGTCTCAATATTACCTCCCATGTTATTTTCATCTTTAGACTCCTTCTAGAACCTAAAAACACATAAAATTATTTAAAATACCCTATTTTTTACTCCATCCATATAATTATATATAGTCTAATAGGATGAGAAGTAGTCTTGAAGAGTTCCCTAAAACCTCCAACCACTTTCCATGCCATTATAGTCCATTATATCATATTTCCATTTTCATTTTCCCAATCGGGTCATTTCCAAGGGTTTCCAAGGGTTTTGAGTCATTTCCACTCTTAAGCTTTGCTCATAAACATATGACATTGGAATTTTAAAAAAATTACATAAGAATGATTTTAAAGACCCATTTCAACTTCCCAAAACTCCTTATATCCCCATGCATAATCTCCAAGATGATGTAAGCATCTGAAGTTACTTACTTGAGCCCTTCCTTTCATTTACATAGGCCTAATGTTGGCTTTGAGCCAAAATATGGATTCCTTGTGATTTATATGAAATTTTAAATCTTAAACACTTATTAAATTACCCTAAAAATATTTCATAGTCCATTTTAATGCTTACCTAAGGATATAATTCAAATTGACCTCCCATTTGGATTATAGGCCTAAACATGCCTAATAGGCCTATTTGCAACCTTGAGTGTCTGGGATACCTTATTGAGTTTCATCCTTATGTGATATGTTTTTCATGTTTTCTTGGGTTTTTTGAAACTCCAAACACCTATTTTTAAGGTATAATAAACTTCTTGTTCAACCTTTCATTCCCATTCCCCAAGATTGTAGGGTTTGTGCATAAAGGGGGTGCCCTCTATCTGAGACAAAATAGAGGGCACTTCCCCTATTTCATTAGACTAAATTAACTTTTTATGGGATTATAAAAAATTAAAATACACTCTTCCCAAATATTTGGTGTTTTATCAGGTCATTAGACCTTCCAACCCCTCCAAAATCCAAATAGACCCCTAGAAGGTAGATTGTGTGCAGATTTTTACCTAGTGGACTATGTGATGCATTTGAAAAAAGGTTTTGTGTTCCAATTACTTGGTTTGAGGATATAATTATATGTAAATGAAATTTTTCAATCCATTTCAATAAATTACTCATTTCAACCCTTGCTAAAACCCCTCAATTATGTCCCCTATCTAACTGGTCAAGGTATTTGATTGTGTTTCCTATTTGGGTGAGGCATTTGTAGGTGCAATTGTATGGATTAGACTTTGGAAATACTTCATAAGCCTTATTTAAGTCTTACATGATCATTTATCAATTATTTGGACTCATTAATTTCATTCTTTGGCTATATCCACCTCAAGAAACCCAACCCCTTTACTCTTTGCCTCTCACAATCATCTACAGTTGACTATGTGGGGTCTTGTAGGTGGATTTACTCTTGAAACCTATCTCATGTAGTCCATAGGAACCATATGAATTATTAGGAAGATATATGATCTAAAAAATATCTTTATATTCATAATTTTCCATATCCAAACTCAATATGTATTCATGGGATTTCATAGTCCACTGTATATCAACATCTCAAGTGAGAGACAACTATAGGTGTAGATGGGACTCAAAACATAGAATTCTAACCTTCTCTCCAAACATTTTTTGATGAATCTAGATTATAAATATGTTCATCAACTCAATTTTTCCATCCTAAATCGATACATGCCTTATTTATAATTTTGGATATGAAGGGCTTTTGATGTTCAAAACTATAGATTTCATTGTCTAAGTTTAGTGGCCCAAAGGGCAACTTTGGGCCTCGCAAAAACCAATTTCAACTGATCATTTTCCCTTAACATTTTTTAGAGTCATTATCTTATGTGGAAAATACAATAAAAGCACATTAGGATGAACTAAAAGTTTTGAGAACCTAGTCATAAGATCTCTATGAAAAGGCCAGGTGCTCTATTTTTGCTCTTTAGGGAAAAGGTCCTTGAATTCCATAGTCATTGCTTTTGATTAGTTATTCACTCTAATTTACCAACATATCATTCCACATGAGTCTTCCATGATTTAATCAGCACACTATGACTCAAAGGAAGGTTTCAACCTAATCCAGTCTCCTATGTGACACCTTAGCTCCCTATGATATCACTTGTAGGTGGAGATTTTCCAATGTAGGCAGTAAATGCATAATTATAGGTAGTAAGCAAGAGATGAATGTTAGTTATAAATATTATTCCTTATAAAATATTTAAAATTCACTCTTATAATTCTAAAGTATTTGGATTAACTTTCAAGGATCTCATTCTAGCATGACATCATCTTAAGACACTTGTAGGTGCACTATGAGTAGTATGCAGGTAGTAAACATGAAATGATCCATGACACAAGGAAACTAGCCTCATATTCAATTTATATCTCCCTCAAAGTATCTACATGAAAAATTATGATGTTTCAAATCTTTATACAAGTTCATACAATTCATTTTTTATGTTTTGACTTCATGTAGGCACCTATAGGTGCATATCTCTATCATAATACTGTGTATGTAACTGAGGTACTAGCACTGTCCCTTCTTATTCCAATTGAATGTTCTTTATTTATTTTTATGATATGATAATATGTTAAACATCATGATATTTTCATTACACTTCCATGAATCATAATAAATAGGTTCCATACACATGATTCCCTATGACAACAAGTGAGGATGGGCAAAGAGTTGACTGTGAGCATGACAAAGATGTATGTTTGATCAAAGATTTATATGATGAAACCAAACATGGAAATGAGGAAAAATTATGACATACATTTTAAACATAATATTCCATTCACATGAGACCTTTGCAGAGAACCAAACATTCTGCAAACAAGGAAACCTTGATTGAGACCTCACATGGTGACACCTTCCTGTAACATGAGATGACTTGCCTATAAAAACACCATGAAACATGAAACCAAGAATGGGTATAATTTTAAGATAGATCCAACATAATATAGAATCAACATCACCAATTGGATTGTATGGACTTGTCTAAATTAGAGCAAAACCTATAGGGTGCAAGAAATAGTGAGCAAAAAAAATAGTCAACTTGTTAGAGATGATTCATAAAGTATAGGTGACCAATATTTGAAAAATTATTATTAAAATGAATCTATATTATTTTAATATCACCCCCAAAGGTATTTGACTTGGAATATTTTTAGTTATCCATACTATGCACAAACCTGTTGACTCGTTCTGTGTGTCTAAAAAGGAGATGAAGGATAAAAATGGTTTTAACTAAAATTTGGAACTTTAAGAGTATTTAAAACATTTAAATGAGTTTTATGAATCTAAATATCAATATCACAAACTTTTTCCATGTGTCACACTCCTTTATGGGATGTACAAGTGCCAAATTCTTCCCTTTTTCTAAGAAAACTACTCTTTCTTCTAAATAACCTACCATTTTCAATTAGAAAAATTTGATTAAGGCATAATAGGACACATGGAACATGAAATAACTTTTTAACACCTTAAATTTACCCAAGTATGCCATACAAGTCATTAAATGCTCCTTTATTGACCCCCAAAATGACTCTTATGACTAAAAAGATATGACCAAGGCTAAATACACATAAAATCACACCAAATGAGCTATGACATACTTCATGAGATTATACTAATCCAATAAAAACATATAGAGATCAATTATTTATGTATATGGGTCCCAATTTGACCTACAGGGTCAAATTTAGTCAATAGATACATTCCTCACAACCCTTAATAAAGTACAAACACTAGTAGGTCACATGAAAAAAGTGTACTAGAAGACCTTCTAAGAAAATAAATTTAGATTATGGAGGAACCATTTTTAACCTCAACTCAACATTGGTAACACTCTCCATAGGTAGTTTTATTATTTTAAATGAATTAATTAACACTAAATAATATTTTAAACCAAATTTTTGATTCCCAATTAAGTATCTTTCCATACACTTCTAATGATTTAACATCTCCTCGAAGAACTCTCTACAACATATATTGAGAAACTATGGGAGATAATTTGGGAAATAATCCACTAAATATGGTTGTAAGAGGTAGAGATTAATTTCTAGGGAGAACTTTTACCTATCTTATTGTCCTAGATCAAAATGAAAATGTTGCAATGAATAAAATATCCAAATTTATGATTTTTAATTTTAGGGGATTTTATATAGAAGACCCTAACCCATTTATATTTGAATTTATTTATTTTTTGTCAAACTTATGATTACAAAATTGATAATCAAAAACTAAATTCATTCCCTTTTACACTCAAGGATTCAACCATGAGATGGTTTACGGGCTTACAACTAAATTCTATTCACACATGGGAAGATATGGAAAATTCATTCTTAGACAAATATTAGGACTATTTTAAAGTAAGGGATAGAAAATATGAATCTTTCATAAAAAAAATAATAATAAAATGAGAATATGAATGAATATCTTTACCATTTACTCTTTTCACATATAAGATGTGGATATGAGTTATAATAAGATTTGAGTAAATTAGTTTTCTTAAAAGGGAATATTTGTGTTAAAAAAAATTATTAAAAGGATTGGATGACAATTATAGAGAATCCTTTAACCTAATTTGAAAAGGAGACTTAAATAATGTAGGTCTCAATGATATTTTTGAACTATGCATGAATTACTCAAGAACAAGAGCTAGTATTAGGACACTGAAAAGGGAGAAATGACATAGGACAACTCATGGAGGAAATTTTAAATATTAAAATAAATATTTTAGTTCAATTAAACACCACATTATATGGATTTCAAGCAAAATTTAATGCCACTACTGAACCTTTGGATATGTATTGTCCAAAATGTAGGTTGAAACATGCACTCCAAGATTTCCCTCTTGATATAATAGATGTGTGAAATTTATGATATAAATGACTATGATAAAAATCTTTGTATCCACATACTTATCCTAAATAATCAATTGAAATAATCTATCCAACTAATAGAAGAGCTCAATTATATACAAATACAAAGAATAATAATTATTATAATCAAAATCAAAATCATTTTATTCTTAAAGCTCTTTCTAATACATGGATGATGCCATGGGCTGGACCAACACCTACATAAATATGGGGACAACTAGCATAGCCTCCATAATAGTGAACATCACCATAGCCATGGGTTTCACATCAAAACCAATAACCATATATTTCAAAAACAAATAAATAATGGGTACCTTAAATATTCAATCAACAAAGGAGGTTTCCACCGCAATAAGTGTTGATGTATCATCTACCTACTCAGCCTCCACAAAATAAACAAGTAGCTCAGCCTAAATTGCTTACATAGCCATTAGAAAACTCAAAGAATAGATAGGTATCCTTTATCTATGGGACTGAATAACAAGGAACTATGAGGGTCAATGCCATTGACTATAGTAATGTTCGGCTATGTTTAGGCAAGACATTGACTAATCCTCTAGTCACCATTACATAAATTTTGATTGAAAAATAAAGTTCAAGACTTCTTATTGATCTAATAAAAGATAAATAAAACATTCAATAAAAATAAAAACCTCATGAAACTACTCCAACTACTCCTTCATTAATTCCTTTTCTTGAGAGACTTAAGGAAACAATGAATAAAAGTGAACATGACTTAGTCCAAGAACTAAGAGAATTATGTATTGAGATATCACTACTATGAAAAATAAAATATATTATATAACTAAATAAAATCATCAAATTTTTTGCATTAAAACCCCAGGGAGGAGAAGGAAATACCTCAAGACCATACAACTAGATGGAAAACTTGTTGACCTCTTAGTAGGAAATTACTTCTCCTAAAATATGGAGACCCTAAGAGTCCATTTATCATTATACATATAGGAAAGAATGAAATAATCAATGTGTTAGTAGACCTAGGATCTTATATCAATTTTATGACATTAGACACATTAAAATAACTCTCCCTAACTTGATTACAACCAACTACTATAATCTTAAAAATAGTTAATCAATCTACTACCAAACTAGAGGGAGTTATAAAAGATATCCCAATAAAATTATAATCATGGGATTACCCTATGTATTTCATGATACTTTAGCCAAAGATTAAAAAATTAGGTTATCTATTGATCCTAGGGATACAATGGTTGGGCACAGTTGTAGCAATCGTAGATTATAGATTTGGAGATATGACTATCTCCAATAGATTAAAAGCAAATAAAATTTCTTTGTATCCACTTAAAAAACCATCTTCAAATTTTTTAGATCACTTACAAGTAGATGAACTAGAGGAAAATAATAATAATCTTTCCTCTTTATCTATAGTAATAGTCAAAACCAATGTGAATTATTTAGAAGATCTAACAAATTACATTAATGAAGTCAATATATCTCTAGATATTCATAGTATGGCTTTGGAGATGCCTAGTATGGTTCTAGATATGCCCATTATGGCTTTGGAGATGTCTAAGCCTAGTCTAGATCTATAGATGCCCATCTTACTCTAGAGATGCTCAAACTAGATCTAGAAGTTTCCATACCATATTTTTAGGATTACAAAAAAAACATTGAGGGCTCTCAAGATGAAAACTATGATCACACACCTCTCCACTAGAGCATTGTTAATTGGGCATACAACAGTCAAGAAACTTTTATTTCAACTTTTCATTATCCCTTAGCAAGCGTTATTTTATAAATAGAATCCTTTCTCAAATTCATAACCACCTTCCACATGTTACAACCTCATACTTTTCCCTTGAACTCTCTCATGAGTGAATATATGAAAGTTAGTTTAATCTATCCAAGGACAAAAAAACTATCAGTCTAACTAGAAAAAATGTTAAACATAAATAGTTAATTAATAGGAAACTAAGGACTTTAACATTATAAAAATACATACAATATCCTTTTCTTGGGAGTATAGTGACATAAATGACATTCACCCAAATGTATGTACTCATCACATTTACATGGAAAACATCAAACCAATAAGACAACCATAGAGAAGTATTAATCCATCACTAAGAGATATGGTGAAAATAAAAATAGAAAAAAAATTGTCGGTAGAATTTATTATCCCATATAATATAGGCAATGGGTGTCACCACTTTTAATAATACTAACTAAATATGAAAAATGGTGGATATGTATATAATATAGGGAGATCAACAAAGCCACCATGAAAGACTATTTTTTACCTTTCATAGACCAAGTCTTAGATTACTTAACTAAAAAGAAATTATTTTACTTCTTAGATGGGTTCAATGGATATAATTAGATAAGGGTAACTCCAAAATACTAGGATAAAACAACATTTGCATGTCCTTGGGGGAAATTTGCATATAGAGTTTTACCCCTTGGCCTATGTAATGCACCAAGTACATGGATGACATTATAGTACTGTTGATGCAATGGATTGCACCCAGGGTAAGGAGGCTGAGCTCTTGCCTTCCACACACAACAATGGAAACTCCCCTCTCACCTATGGGACTGGTGAAGCTGGAGGGGAGAGTCTCTAGGTAAGGGCTAGCTCCCTTTGATGCATATGATTTGTTTCAGTAAGTGCTAACATATATACATATATATATATATATAATGGGGGGATGAAAAGGGAGAAAGATTGTAGGAAAACAAATGACTCTAAGGAGGTGATGCACCAAAATAAATCAACCTTCTCGCACTCACATTTAAAATTAGATAAACACATACATACACTTCAAACTTGGCAGAAGGACCAGGCTGCAAGAAACTTGGTAGGGAGGCTTTAATGGAAAATATAGAAAAATAGAGATTCACCAAAGGTGTTGTGAAATGCACACTATATAGTAATTTCTTCTATTTCTGCACTTCCAAATATAGCTCTCCTTGTCAGCTATAGAAATGACACCTTGTAGATGCCAGGTATGTTGGTTTTGAACCTATGAAAGCATCAAGAAACAATGACTAAACACAAACTAACACTCAAGACATACACAGATATATTTAACCAAGATAGAGGTAAAAAATGAGTTTATTGATTCAGGTGAAATTTTTCTAGGGCTACGCCTTATAAATGTGGAAGATGATTTCATCAAAGACAAGTCTCCAATATATAGAGGAAGAAAAGGGGCCTTTTGGCACCCTTTTTTACAAGTGACCCATGGTAGGCACTATGTCAACCACTGAAATAACTTCTTGAATCAACACCTTCCTGTGTTACTTGGATCACTTCATCTGCTTCTATGTGATGGCCATTCTACTGTTAGGAATTGAATTTATGAGCCATGCCATTTTCTTGCTCTACAGTGCATATTGAAGAAAACTAGTCGCATCGACCACTGTTGTGCCTCTTTGATGACCGCATGGTAGGCACTATGTCAACCAATGAAATAACTTCTTGACACCTTCCTGCATCACTTGGATTGCTTCATCTGCTCATAAATGTGAAATGAAGAAAATGGGTCACATGATTGGTCATTCATGCCTTCTAATGGTCAACTTGTAGACATTGTTTCACCTACTAGAGTAACTTCTTGAATTGGCACCTCCCTTCACCACCTAGACTATCTGCCCACTCTTACACTTGGCACTTTTGTCTTTTCCCTACCTTGTCTCTTTCTGGCTCTTTCAACCCTCAGGCTATCTTTGGGCAGGTCACTACATTCCTTGGGCTCCTTTCATGGTTTGCGCTTGGGCATTTAAAAACCAATGGCCTTTTTGTTGGCTTAAATTTGACATCCATGCACCCATCATTGTTTGAAAAACAATGGCTAGTTTGCCTTCTTAAAGTTGATGGCATCTGAGACATCACCATCCTTGGTAATTTCCTTTGGGCCTTTCTACTTTTGATCCTACATGTTAAACTAACTCATTGAACCAAAATTGGTTCAATGGTTCAACCACTATGCACTGCTGAATTGATGCCACTGAACCAACTGAGTGAGCTGAATGATTGAACCCACCAATTGAACTAAAGTCATTTGAACCAAGTGATGAACCAATGAAGCATTGAACTTAGTGGTTAAACCAAGTCGAGGCATTGAACTAGTTCATGAACCAAGGCTGATGAACTCATGCAACCTAAAATGAATTGGCCTTAATTAGCAGGGGAAGAAGGGGACTAATTTTTTGCCCTATTGGGAAAAAAATGGTCAATAGATTAGTGACTCCCAGGGGAAGCATGCCTGTTATGCTTAGAAGCTAGTTGCCTTGAAAATCCATTAAGCACAGGGTCAGATTGTAACTTAAAGACCAACAATAGCCCTAATAAATTTAGAACCAATCACACAAATTCACCTCAAAAGGAAAATAAAAAACACACACAAGGCTAAGAAAACTACTTGTGCAATAACACTTAGGGAAAGCAAGAGAAAAAATAAGGGAAAATATATACATATGAAAAGAGACTCAGTAGCAGTGTTTTAGATGTATCCCATTAATTGGGATATGCAGTTCTTCACCATCCAACTTGGAGAGTTGGAATGCATTATGTTGCTTGCACCGAGTGATTATGTATGGGCCACTCCATAGGGTGTCAAACTTTGCATGCTTTCCAAGATTAGCTCAATCTTCATCCCATTTCAAGATAATATCTCCTTCAGAGAACCTTTTGATGAATATTTCTTGTCAAAGTGTCTCTTTACTTGCTTTTGGTAGCTAGTCATGAAAGCCATAGCCTAGTCCCTTACCTCTTAGAGTTCCATCAGCTCACATAATTTAACCTCCATGCTGGTTCCTTCCTCTGACTACAGCTGGCGAGCGAGATCCAAAGCTGGCAACTCAAGTGAAATGGGGAGCCTAGCTTCCCTTCCATAGACGAGTGTGTATGGTGAGTTACCAATCACTCTCTTTAGGGTGACCCTATCTGCCCACAAGGCTATTTTCAGCTTGGCATGCCAAGTCCTCTAATTTTCTTCCATGATCCTCTTGATGATCCTAATCAAGTTCTTGTTAGTGGACTTAGCCAGCCCATTCCCTTGTGGGTAAAAATTAGATGAAGTGCTGAGATATATACCATGTTTTAGCACCCACTCACTTGTTTTGGTTCCCAAAAAATCCAATGCATTATCTGAGATTATGGTTTTTGGAACCCCAAACCTTACCACTAGATCCTCATAAAACTCTAGGACCACACTTTCATTTGCCTCCTTCAGAGCAACAGCCTCCACCCACCTTGTGAAATAGTCCATGGTGGTTAGGACCCACTTGTGTCCTACACTGGAGGGAGGATTAATCATCCCTATGAAGTCCAGGCCCCACTGCATGAATGTTTGCTCCACTTGAATAGGTTGTAGAGGCATGGTAGCCAACCATTGCTTCCCCTCAAAAAGTGTGCACTTATAGCACTTTCTTACCCATGTATGGGTGTCCCTAAAAAGAGTGGGCCAAAAATAGCCAGCTCTCATTATCCTTGCTATAGTAGCCCTAGGATCAAAATGACCACCCACTGGCCCATCATGGAACTTAGACAACACCTTGTCAGCCTGATTTGAGTCTATGCATCTTAGAAAGACCCCAGAGAGATCCTTCCTAAATAATACTCCATTAACCAAAACATAAGGGAGAGATTGGAGCTTGAAGTACCTTCTTTTGGTCCTATCAAGACCCTGTGAGCACTTACCAGTGAGAAAGAAATGCCTCAGGTCTGATGTCCAGTCCTTTATGATAGCTAGTTCTTTTGCTATAGCTGCATCATGAATTCGTAAGTTGTCTTCCCTTTTCTGCTTGAAGTCCACAACAAGGTGTTTGCACATGCCTCTTCCCCTCACCAGCTTGGTGATCTTGATGTCTACGTCATACTCCATTACCCTAGTGATCCACCCCACTCTTTTCTCATTTAGGTCTCAGTTGGTCAAGAAATCCCTAATGCCAAGATGTGGAACCATGAGGTGAATCCTACTATTGGATAGCATATGCCTGAATTTCTTTAGGCTCCATACTACTGCCAAGACTTACTTCTCTACATACGTGTATTTGACTTCAAAATCCTCTAACCCCTGGCTAAAAAATATAAGTGGTTGCTCAAGGTCATCACCATTTGCTTGGGTAAGCATGGCAGAGATTACATCTTTATTGCCAAAAGTGTAGAGGTTGAAGTCTTTATTGAAGTTGGGGTTGATCAAAGTAGGAGCTCAAGTTATGGCCTCATTGATGGCTTTAAATTTGTCCTTCCTTTGTGTTGTCCACTTGAACTCCTCACCCTTCCTTAGCATAGAGGTCAGTGGCTTGACTGTCTATGTGAAATTCAGAATGAATCTCTAAATGAAATTTATCCTGCTAAAGAAACACTGTAGGCCTTTCTTGTGACTAGGTAAGGACATCTCCAGGATAGAATGAACTCTCTCGGGGTCAATATATAAGCCCTCCTTGGACATGATGTGGCCAAGGGGTTTCCCCTCGTGAACAAAAAACATGCATTTTTTGGGTTAAGAGAGATGTCGAGCTTCCTACACCTTTCAAAAATTTACCTGAGGTGTTTCATGTGTTGGCTCACTTCCTTGGAGAATACCATCACATCATCAAGGTATACTAGCACATTTTTTTATCAGGCCTCCAAAAGCCATGTCCATGGCTCACTAAAAGGTAGCACCAGCATTAGCTAGCTTGAATGGCATCTTATTGTAGGTGAACATTCCCCATTTAGTAGTGAAGGCTATGTTGTGCTGGTCACAGCCTTGCACCAGAATCTGATTATACCCTAAATATCCATCTAGGAGGGAGAAACAATCACTACCTATTATCTTCTGAAGGATCCACTCCATGCTCAAGAGGGGATAATGGTCTTTTAAAGAGACTTTATTAAGGTCTCTAAAATTAACACATAGCCTGATCTCCCCATTCTTATTTCTTACAAGAACAAGATTAGCCAGCTAGGAGGAATGTTTGATTTGAAATATAATCCTAGACTCAATCAATTTGGCCAGTTCCTTCTACATGAGAGGCTCAATCATTAAGTTAATAGGTCTTTGCTTTTGCATGACTAACCTGGCACCTTCTTCTAATTCGATGGTGTGTTGGGCGAGTCTCAAGTTGAAACCCTTCAAATCACTGTAATCCCACATGAAAACATCAGCAAACTCCTACCTTTCTTGAATTGTGCAAACTTTTCCAAGCACAAATAACTTATCCTTGAAGATCTCAACCTTTTCATAATTCTCCTCCTTAGTTGTGATGCATGCTTTGTCTCTTCTCAATTGGTCATCTCCATTGAAGATGCTCTCAAGAGTGACCAAACCTTTAAGGAGCTTATTGTTCTTCAATTAAACAATCTGGTTGCCATATTATTGTTACAGCTTGGCCTAGTTTTTTGTTGCAAACTCAGCTTCTTCCTACAGGAAGAAAGCTATTTGCTAGTCATTTTCAAAAACTTGCTAGTTTGTAATGTTTTCAGGGATAGAGGGCCAGACTACCACCTTCAAGTAGCATGAACCATAGTCTCGGCTTATCTCCCTAGAAACATCAAACTGAGCACCAATTGCTGCTAGCCTATCTGCTTGTTTGTTCTTCTCTCTGGGAATGGAAGCGATATTGAAAGCAAGGAATTTCCTTTCCTTCACATTTGGGACATCACTATCCTTGGAAATTTCCTTCAGGCCTTTCTACTTTTGATCTTACATGTTGAACCAACCCGTTGAACCAAAATTGGTTCAACAGTTCAACCACTGCGCACTACTGAACTGATGCCACTGAACCGATTGAGTGAGCTGAATGATTGAACCCACTAATTAAACTAAAGCCATTTGAACTAAGTGATGAACCAATGAAGTGTTGAACTTAGTGGTTGAACCAAGCTGAGGCATTGAACCAGTTAATGAACCAAGGCCGATGAACTCATGCAACCTAAAATGAATTGGCCTTAATCAACAGGGGAAGAAGGGGACTGATTTTTTGCCTTGTTGGGCAAAAAATGGTCAATAGGTATATGGTGATTATTTTGATGAAGCCTTAAAAAATTTAGATAAAGTTTTAAACCAATGTGAACAACATCAATTATACCTAAGCCATGAGAAATGTCTAATAATGGTTGATCAAGAAATAGTTTTAGGTCATATTTTAGATCAGGAAATTTAAGTTGACCCTAGAAATATTGAAGTGATATCATAGTTTCCTACACCTAATAATCAAATTGATATAAAAAATAGGACATGTAAGATAATATAGGATTTTTATACATCATTTTAGTAATATAGTTACATCTATGTTTTCCTTGATCACTAAAGATAGTGAATTTTTGTGGATTGACAAGTGTAAATAGGATTTTGAATCAATAAAATAAAAATTAATTTTTAATCTAATCTTGAGAGGTCCTAATTGGGATCAACCTTTCCACATACACAAATTCTCTAATAATTACTTGGATCTAATTATTGGGTAGAAATATGAAGAAGGTAAGATGTATGTCATTCATTAAATTAGTAATAATTTAACTCTTACTGAAAGGAATTACACCCTTAATAAAAAGGAGTTCCTATTTGTTATCTAGGCCATTAACAAGTTACATCATTACATTAATGTATATAAAAAATATTTATACATATCATTCAGCTATAAGGTATATAATGAACAGATCAATGGTAGGAGGGAGGATCATTAGATGGTTACTATTCTTGTATGAATTTTATATCATAATCATTGATAACCTAGGAAAGGTTAATGTAGTTGTTGAATTTTTATCAAGGTTAAATGTTTAAAATAAAAATGAACCAATAGAAGATAGTTTTCTAGATGAATAATTAAAAATAAAAGAAACATTTGATTATAAATAGTGATAACTAAAAATGGCTTAGTGGTGGTATTTTTAAATGTGGACTTGATATGGTGATTCATATGTATGTAAGAGAAGATGAAATTTATGAAATCCTAAGAGTTTTCCATGATGAAACAAGAATAGGACACATTTTAGCTAAAAGGTATACTCACAAGATCCTTGGGGATAGATACTAATAGCCTTCACTTCATATAAATTTGAAAATAACTATTTGGAAATGTGATACTTGCCAAAGGATGGGGAAATCTAAATTGTATAATGAAATTCCATTCCATTGTCAAGTAGTTTTAGGACCCTTTGAGAAATGGGGGTTGGATTTCATTGGTACCATTGATCCACCATTTCAAATAAAGGAGTACATCATAGTATGTATTGTTTATGTCACCAAGTGGGAAAATTTTCAATCTTGACCATTTATTCATGAAGAAATAGTTGCTGATTTCTTGTACTATAGGATCATGCAATGTTTTTAAGAACCAAGAGAAATATTATTAGATTAAGGCCCTCAATTTTCATCTAACATGATCAAATTTTTCATAAAACACCACCAAATCACTCATAAAAATTCATCAGCATACCATCCTGAAAGCAATGGTCAAGTTGAGGTTAGCGATAGAGAACTAGATAACATATTTACCAAGATAGTGAGTATTAGCATAAAATAATAGACAAATAAGCTACTTGAAGCAATATGGGCCTACAACATAACATGAAAGACCACAACAAGATTTTATCCCTATGAACTTGTGTATGGGAGGAATCCATTACTTCCTATTGAATTTGAGCTATATACACTAAGAATAATTGATCTTGACATATACTTAGATGAATAAAAAATGGATAGAATTATTCAACTGAATGAAATTTATGAAATGAGATAGGATGCATTTCATAAAACAAAACTTCTTCTACATTAAATAAAGGCATGGAATGATAGTTACATTAATGAAATAATATTCAAAGAGGGAGATTAGGCCTTGTTTGATTTAAAATACCAACATTTCAAAATTAAAATTTGTACTATATGGTTATGTCCTTATCAATTAGAAAAGGATTTTGATAATGGATCCATACAACTACTATTAATTTATGGAAAAAAGAAGAAACTCTTGGTAAATAGACACAGGTTAAGGCTTTATCATCAACCTCTAAGCAAGGATAAATTATTCAAATAGATGCAATCTCAAAAATATTTTGGATTTATGGAAAAACCTTTTTTTTTAATCATAACCAAAGAATGATATTTTGAATCCAATAGAGGAGGGGGATTAAAAATTAGTAAATGGTAGTCCTCTTCCCCACACACACACACACATAGAAGAGGACTACCATTTATTAAGTTTTAATCCCCCTCCTCTATTGGATTCAAAATATCATTGTTTGGTTATGATGAAAAAAAGGTTCTTCCATAAATCATATATATATATATATATATATATATATATATATATATATATATATATATATATATATATATATATATATATATATATATATATGTATGTATGTATGTATGTATATGTATATGTGTGTATATGTATGTATATGTATATGTATGTATATGTATGTATATATATATATATATGTATATATATATGTATATGTATATGTATATATATATATATGTGTGTGTGTGTGTGTATATATATATATATGTATATATATATATGTATATATATATATATATATGTGTATATATATATATATATATGTGTATATATATATATATATGTATATATATATATATGTATATATATATATATATATATATATTAAAAACATAATAAAAGATAAAAATAAAAATATATAAAAAGTGAAAAAATGGAAACTAACAAATGGAAATTTTTTTAAGGAACAAAGTAATAAAATAGTACTCTTAGTTAACTTGTATAAAAATATGAATTAACTTGTATAGTATTTTTTTCATAGGGTAAGTGGTAGAAAAAAGAACAAAGATAAACCATAGGTAATTCAAGGTAGTTTTATTTCATTATTTTATGAGTAACAGTATTTCTTAATTTTAGATGTTATTTAATCCACTCCCAAAATAAGATTCTTTCAAATAAAGACATGCTAAAAGGGGGGGTCTTTTCAAAAAATTAAAAGATGTTTTCTAAAAAGGGAATGCACACCATTGGGATGTCTTTTCAAAAAAACCTAAAATACATATGATGATAAAAATATAATGAGGTTTAGGAAATCATGATGTAAAAATTACTTTTCAAAAAATTTGTCATGATAGAGACAACTCGAGGCTTGAACCAAATTAGGTAAAGGATTGATAATGGATTTTTACATGAGGAAAAATTCAGATAGATTTGGGTCCTCTAAAGTCACTCCACAAACATAAAATAATTGTTTCTCTCCTCTCAAATTTTCCCATCTCATATATTTCTCAAGCTCTAGTATATTTTGTGAGCCAAGGCAATAAATTACAGTGTTTAAGTATGCTTTGATCTATTATTTTCCAAAAATATTATGCATTATTTATTACTAAATAATCTCAATTTCTAACCTACTAATTCAATCCTCAAATTTATCATCAAGGGTTCCTCATAGTATAAAATTTCTTTGACAAATTCACATAATGGGCTAGAAGAATAAATTGGAACCTAAATCCATATAATTGTTATTAGAAAATGAGGAGGTAGCTATGATTTTTGAATAAGTTGGGTGGCTAGAGTTTATTAATAAATTAAAAGATTAAAATGTGTAGTTAGTCAAGTAATTTATCATCAATATTGAGTGATAATATGTTAAGGTTAAAGGCATCAAGATTCTTATTATAGCATTGTAATTAGTCAACTCTAAGGGATTCTAGAAATAAGGATGAAGATCTCAAGGAAATCCATATTAAGAGACTTAATTTATATCTTTCATGAATAAGGTAAACCCATGCGTAAACTAAATGTTAACCCTTAAGGGATATCTTAAGGAATCAATAGAGAAAGCTTTCCAGAACCATGGAGGACTATTACATTTTGGGTCATCAAATTATTTACTTGTGATGGACAACATGGTTCTCTTGGAGGGGATGAAATGAAAATTGTAAACAATCTTAAATTAAGGACTACAAAAACCTAAATAAAGGGTCAATTTAACATATTTTATATATGGATGTATTTAGTTTATGGTGAGAAAGTATGCGCAAGGTGTATCCTCCATTAGACATCATGGGTTGATTCAACTCATATGCCAACACCACTTCCTAAAGAAATGAGATGGAGAGGTTAAGTGGGAAGCGTTTATACATAAAAATTTAAATAATAAAAGTAAGTTAAAATGTAGACCTTTATACTCTTATTTCACATCTAGATATATTACAAAGGAGGAAATGAAAAATAAGGATCCATCTCTAAAACTAGTGAGGAAGAGGAAATTAAACATAAGAACATATAGGGTGAGCTCCAAAGAGACTTTAGAACCTATTAATGACCAAATACCCATCATGTAAATATTTTATGAATAGGAATAATCTTTAGAGACATCTCAGACTAGGGTTTGAAGGATAAATGTAAGAAGGAAGACTCTAACAAAGAAAAAAAATATTTAGGAGAAATAAAAGACTCATCCTACCTGAAGAGGATGATCTAGATAGAAGTGTTATAGATAATTTTGGTAATATCAACCAAGTACAACCTATTGGATCTCTGGAGACATTATAATAACTTGAAAAAAAGGAGGTTATGGAATAACCCTTAATTGGTATTAAAGAATTGGCAACCATGGTAGAAGCATTTTTAGTTGTAGAAACTATAGAAGAGCCCCTTCCATATTATTCATCTAGTCCACCATTAAATAAAAGAAGAGATTAAATTTTAGAGGATGAATATCAACCTTTCATCTATGACAGGGAAGAGCAAGTATAGCATACCATAATTCTTTCAAGGGCAGAAGTAACTATAAAACAATAAGAAGAGGAAATAACCTTCCTCAAGAAAAAATTTAAAGTTAAGGAAGAAGCTATCCAATATTTATAGAATGATTTAGAAGAAACCAAAATTAAATTTCTTACTAAAGATAATGAAATAGATTCCTTGAAAGATAAAATTATGGAACCTAAATAAAAATTGGACTATGGTGTGTAAATACTATTATCTTATGATGAAATTATGGCCACTTGTGTATAAGCTTATAAAACCCTCAAGGGAGTGAATGTATATAATAGGAAGTTAAAGAGGGATCTTTAAGAGGAGAGGAAACAAAAACAAAAAGTATAATCCACACTATAGATAACTTGTGAATTGGGTGAAAACTCCTAGATTTTAGAATACCTACCTCTAGGTATGATCTCTTTATTTAAGAATAGTTCTATAGATGGAAATTTATAAGAATTTCATGTGGTCTTCCCTATGACATATAATATGATAATTATTTTATGGAAGCTTATCACACTAGTACCCCTGAGTAGTAAAATAATTTTTTTGAGTCTTAGTTGTGTAACTTTCTCCTAAGACACATGTCCTACTTCTTAATTATCTTATTTGTAGGAGAGGTAAAAATTAAAGATTTTACCTCCACCTTGAAAAAAAAAAATCCTAGAGTAAAAGAATATAAGCATACTTTGTACAAGTTAAAACTATTAGGATATATATGAGGCCTAAATTCCATAATCCATATAATTTGGTCACAACTTTCAAAAGTATTTTATATATCCACAAGATTAGGGAACCACATCCAAACATCTTGAAGAAATGCATCTCTCATTTTTAGGAGCATGTTCAATGTCATTTTAATACCACCCTTGTTGTATGTGATTAGAGGTGGGTTACATTGAATATTCCTTTGAAAATAAGAGAGGTCATTTATCCCAAAAATATTAAATGGTGTCCTAAGAGAACTAAAGTTATCGTAACACCAATATAATAATTTGAGAAAACATATGGGCAAGAATAGATTGGAATGTGCTATTGGTCACCATTGATTTTTAGTCTTATGTCCTCATGGAAAAATACAATAGCACATGTATAAGAAAAGTTTGAAAGGTAGAAGTACTAGGTTAGAGCATAAAATGTTTACATCAACATAACACAACTACATTATGATACCTATTATGACACTTATGACATCGGCAAGAAAGTGGGAGTTATTTTATCTAGTACAGAATATAAGGGATTTTATCTTGTAAGAGGACTTCCAAAATATAAAGTGTAGAGGAAATGATGATCCCATAAAATAGCTCATTATATCCAAGTAATGACCTCATTCTTTTCCTAAATACCATTCCTTTTGTGTGGATTTAGATGTGCATTCTATAACTCTACTAATTCAAATTATAAAATGAGTACTTTGGCTTGATTATTCTATTCAATTTGATGTTGTTTATTTACACCACTTTGTTCTAACTTTTTGCATGTAAATCTATAGTTTTGTGTAGATAGGTCTTATAGATGTACTAGAGGAAAATAATATTTTTTTCAAAGTAAAAGGAATTTAAAAGATCAATTCAGGCCATCTTCAATGATCTCTAATATAGATATAGAGATCATCAAACTGAATCCAGAGTCCAATTTGGATTTGGAGATCACCAATCTAGCTCCAAATATGTTTAGACTAATCCTAAAGGCTTCCAAAATCTTTAAAAAATACATTTTGAATACTTATCATCAAGGTGAAAACCATATACACTTTATCAGAAGCATCTTAATCTATTTCTAGAACATTTCTATAAGTCTTTATAAAATTTCTAAATTAAGTATGTATATTTATAGCCATAAGTATTTATAGTAGTTTTGTTAAAATAAATAGTAATTTTCATAATGGGGTCTATTTATATAATATAAATGGTTTAAATTTTAATAAAAATTTATAACTAGTAACATCTAAATATAGCATATGAGAACCAATGCCATCACTCTTCCATTGGTTTCTCCCTTGAAACATGGAAAGGATGACATTATTTCTTTATTTTCAATAAAATAGATCCTAGTTAGTTATGATCTTATTTGGAGGTTAGTCTATTTTTATCAGCTATTTTAAAAGTGTTGTCACATACAAACAACATTTTCTTACCTAATATGAGAGGATATAATAGAACAAGAGTACACAGAAAGTAAATGATTGAAACATTGAATTAAGTTCTCTCTAGGATTGTAAGCATTTCTATAATTAATGAAGAATTTATTTCATGATATTTATATAGTTCTAGTGTGATCTAATAATATTACAAATGAGAATAAGGGCTCATTCAACCAAGGAATCAAGATCATTTATGGTGTTTATATGTTTATGTTATTGTGTGTTTTTGTAGTTCATTCCTTTATGTTTATGATGAATTCCAACTTGTAGGTCTCTATATATGTGTGTTTAATACATGTGTTTAAATTTAATTATTTTAATTTTTATATTATTCCCTTTCAAATTAATTCTAATTTCTACAACTTAGACTAATTATGTGTTTCCTTTCAGAGTAATTTCCATTACAAAAAATGTATTTTCTCTCTATTCATTCTAATTCAGCAAAGAGTGTTTAATTTTACCAGCAATAGAATAGTTTTTAATACAAGAAAGTAGATTATATCTTTTGGAGTAAATGATCCACAAATCCCCCCAAATAGAAAAAAATTATTCACTACCTTGCATATCTTACTGTTGACTAATGTTGGACACTAAACCTAGTTTGATATGACATTAATTTGATTCAATTGATTAAATGAAGAGGACATAGTAACCATCACTTAGAGTGACAAAGGTTGATTAATACTATGGTTTATAGTGTACCAAATTATATATGCAATAGATACTTATGAGTACTTCATAGTCATAGCTCTAAGACATCCTATTTAAATTCCCTTTAGATCAAAGGGGATTTATTGGGTTGGTTTATCCAAATCATGCATTATTATTATTATTATTATTATTATTATTATTATTATTATTATTATTATTATTATTATTATTATTATTATTATTATTATTATTATTATTATTAATTTTTTTATATTTGAATAAATCTACTATGGGCATGTTTCACTTTATGTGACACCTCGTTTAGTGAATTAACATTATTTATTAATTTGTTAGTGTGTTAGTTTCATATGTGTTTGAACCAGTTGGACCATTGAGTCACGTTTGTAAACCTCCTAAAATCTTATAAAATCTTTCTTAGAATGTAAAGATTTAATTTATTTTCCTATTTAATATATTTCATATCCTCCCTTTATGATCCTAACATAATAAATTATCAACCACTAAGTTAGGGGTGGTTTGGGCTCTCTAACACATATTTTCTAACCCCTTTTTAATGTAAATAAAGCGTGGAAGTGGAACTAGGGTATCAAGGTTAAGGAATAAAAATATAAATATTTTCATTGGAATGAGCCTTTGAAATCACACCATAATCATATTAAAAATAAGACACAATTATATATAGTGGGAAAATTTATCAAAAACATAGAATACATATCTGGTAGATAATAGACATATCTAGTTACCATAAGTGTCTACTCATTTACCAAATCCATCCATACATATTTTGATAGTCAACTTCCTAAGCTAAGTGACCACTGATTAATTTCAAGGCATTTATGATTATTTTACACTAACATATATGTTAACATAATAGAAATAATTTAAGTAAACTATCCTCTTAGTCATATCTATAAATGTTAAGTGTAATTAATCAATCTAAATCTATCTTTTTTAAATTCAAATCTACATAATTTAAACATATATTATATAATTTGAATATTCAAATTATTATATTTTTAAATAATTAAATTCAAAATAAGTTAAAAAGTATCCAATACTCATACAATAGGTCAATACATACATCCATTGACAAGTTTTCATTTTGATAATGCTTGGACTACTTTCCAAGTGGTCTACTTGATTTTACAATAGAACAACATGTAAAGGTGGATAATTAATATTTATAGGTGAAAAAAGTAACATTATTCATTGAGAGTATTAGACAAACCATCTCTAATTACATATATAATTGGATAATTATCACATAATTTAAAGGGCTAGGCATGACCAACATCGAAAGGAACATACACTTAAAGTGCGTGCTAAGTTATGGTTGTAGTTAATAAAATAAAGTATTCAAGTACAAGTTAAGAGGCTTAAACCTTTAATTTATGGTAATTTTTCCATCTTAGTTTAGATTTAATAGAATGCTTTCAGGCTTAATATTCCATCATTCATGAGGAAGTATTATGTAATGAACTAAAAAAAATCATTTGTATGAACCATTCATGTTAGATGAGGAAGAAGAATGAAAATTACCATCCTCTATATATATATATATATATATATATATATATATATATATATATATATATATATATATATATTTTATGGAAGCATAGGTAGAGTTAGAGGGTTATGTGATGTTGAATAATAAATTCAAAGATACTTGTAAAGGACCATAGAATATTTGGAATTTAGCTTCAACAGAAAGTTACCAAGGCAAGCAATTTGTTAATCCAAGTATAATATGGGAGAGTTATTCCCATATTTCATCCACCACTAATAATTTTTAAGAATAAAATCTTATATAAGGGATATATGATTGATAAATTTAAGAAAAAAATCCATTCCATCGTACAAATAGATAAAACCCCATTTGAGTTAAAAACTAATCTTTTATTGAATTATTTCATGTATGATGACAAAACTACTACTTTATGCAGAGCTAAAATTTCATAAACTTTAGGTTAATTACATAATTTTTATATTTTTAGAGTAACTATTTTGAAACTTCCAATCTAAATTAACTAATGGTTTCACTTACAGTAACTATACAAGTATAGTAATGATACGAAATCTATCTATTTAATTCTTGAGATGATTGGGTAACTTTTGGGTGTAGGAAAGAACCCTCTTAAGCATGATAAGAGGAGGCACAATTTCTAAGAAAACATCAATGATTATATTTTAGGTTCCATTGGTTGTAGAAAATATTGGAGAAAGGAATAGAGAGAGAGGTTGAGTGATCAAAATAGTAGGAAGATTATTGTACTTTTTCTTGTAGACTCTTTGTAATTTGTCTTTGGCCATAAAAAGGTAGGAAGCTGATAAATTTTCACTTCTAACTAGTTTTCCCCTTATTGGATTTTTATATACCAAAAATCTTTTGTCCTTATGATATTTTATGCTATAGGATTTTTTTCATGTTTCTTAATTTTTGGATTTGTTTAATATCAATTTACATATCCAACAACCCATCACATAAATTATAAGTTCATTTCATTAATTATAACTATCATTTTTAAGTAAATACAAAGTATAACAACACTTATGATTCTATAATTTTTATCAATAATTCTTCTTAGAAGATTATAGATCACCTAAGAATCATAACCACCTAATGCAAACAATTTTTGACATGAAAACTATTCAACCACCTACTTTGGAGAAAGAGGTTGCATTGAAAGATTTTGATGAGAGTGTCATGCAATAATGTGAATAGATTTATTTATTCAAAATTACCAAACCACTAATAAATCACTATCATTTAAATTTATAGTTTAATTAATGATCAAAATGAAGTACTATTTTACACTGATGACCTTCCATGATTTTATAAATGTTTAAATCATTGATGTTGCAGTCAAAATGTCCCTCATGGACAAAGAATTAAACATTTGTGTCACTTATTTATAATTTTTCAAATTTCTCATATATTCAACAATAAATATTAACTCAACTTGTAACACTTTTCAATGATATGACTAATGACAAATTTTCCCATATGATGGATCTATATTCCTATCATGATACCTTGTACAATGGTTATGGTGATAATTACAATCTTCAAATTTTATTTTTGTTACATCTTTATTTAAAATCCTTAGACTCATTGAATTAGGATCATATCCTCCTCTACTTTACAATGCATAAATTTTCCCTACTTAAGTTTTGATGACAAGGTCCAAGGTGGGATCAACCCTTGAAATCAATTTGGTTAATTCCAATAATATAGTGTCTATAAATTACTTTCCCTCGATGAGCTATCGAGTATTCCCTTTTGATAATATTAACACTTTAACTATCTTATTGACTCATCAAAAAACTATAGTGGTCATTACAAGATTATTGGAAGAGTTACACTAAACATCTATAAATATAATGACTATGAGACTAATGAGATAAACCTCAAGATCAAAACATCTAACTTGCCTCAACATATAATTATTCAACTTCCTCTTAGCTTGAAACCTAAATCTTGATAGAAGGAAACTGATGACACTCTTACAACAACATCCTTAAATAATACATCCATAAAAGATACATCTTCTGTTATCAAAATCATGGTTTAATCAATCAATGTTTATCTCACCACCCCAATTATGATAATGGTTACATTTTAGATGATCCCTACTTGTTTGTCTACAACCAAGAAAATAACATGGAGGTTATGTGTTATCAAAACTCCCTTTAAAACATTCATGAGAAAGTATCATTAAAAATAAATATTAACTTTGTTAATTTTTATTCTTAATTTGACATTAATGATGATTATTTAATATGTAATCTTAGCATTCTTAGTGATGCACCCAGTGATCCTAAAAATTTGTTCAGAATTTGAACAAAATAATTACATAATAAACTATCATTAATTATTCAATATGAGTGATTACATATAAATAGGTAATACATATCCTTGATTTAAGTAGTTCTATCCTTATCATATTCTAACTTTAAATCCCTAAAATCACTCATCTTCATCTCTTATTTACATGATTTTTTGTAACATCACGAATAACTCACTCACTAATATATTACTAATCCACTAATTATTAAAACATACTAAACATGATATTTCCTAATGTTCCTTCCCCCTTAGTGTGAACATGGGAGAAAACATCACACTCTTTGGAATTTTCTCTTTAAAAACATTTCTTAGACTAGGTAAAAATACATTAAGTTATCTGATAACCCTCATAAAAGTGTAGATCCCAAGTTGAATTCTTGATTTCTTGGAATCCTTCTCCTAATCCCCAAACTCTTGAATTAAAAATTTATAAAATTTACAAACTCTTGAACTAATTGGAATAAATCCATGTTGATATTACCTAAAAATCTTATCCTACCCTCAAAGAGTGGTCTTCTCAAAAACATGAGTCTTTCATGAATATCATAGTAGGGGTTTAACCAACACACCACATAAAACATGAAAATACTAACAAATGAAAAAAATTGAGGACTAAGTCTTCATTTGTCTCTTTTATATCCATTTTACACAATCATTATCACTTGATGACAAATGGAAAATATTATTCCATTATCACTAAATACCATCCTTGGATTATATAACATTTGTGTCCTATTCATTAATAGCTAAAAAGAGGCATTATATATCATCCAATTTATATTTCCTCCATCTTCCAACATTACACAATTTACTTAGTTAAATAAGACTTGAAGCTC
The DNA here is from genome assembly GCA_037957365.1 of Torreya grandis. Taxonomy (NCBI): domain Eukaryota; kingdom Viridiplantae; phylum Streptophyta; class Pinopsida; order Cupressales; family Taxaceae; genus Torreya; species Torreya grandis. Next base: position 1,966,319 of record JARHVA010003384.1, on the reverse strand, counting down.
ATGTGTATGTTTTTCAAGGAGAATTCCCCCTAACACACTTGACATACCTATTACAAATTGTAAGTTGGTTACCTTGATAATGCGTACATTTACAAGGAGAATTTTTTGATATTTTAATGATTGATATTGATTTTTTTTGGACCAACATACTTTAGATATATTTTTAATAAATAAACCACATTGCTAAATTCACATTAAAAAACATCTAATTTTATACAACTAGACTCTAAGCCTAATGACTATAGACTAGTCAACTTGTAACATCAACAAATGTATAGACGTAATAAACTAAATACAATGTCTAATAACTTGACACTTACATTTTTTATTTAAGTGAAATTTAAAAACTAAATATTCTAAAACAAACTGACATATTCTATTTTTAAATAAAAATATATATAGTTAAATATGACTAAAAACTATTTTAAGAACATGAATTGAGGATGAAATTACAACATAATTTATAGGCTTTCCATCAACAATGACATGCATGAATGGACCAAGAAGTTGACACTATGGTTATATATAATATGATGATCACTGACCACTAATAAGTATTAGATTCCAAACATGTAGTTTTGATTTTTGATGTTATTGGCAGTGGAGTAAGATTCATTTAATCTTCATACACAGGTGTAAACTTTGAATAACTTGTATCAACTTTGCGTGTGAGTATTAAATTTTGAAAATAATAAATAGTAACTACATGCCCAATTATATCATGGGATGTATATGAGATTTAAATGTGACTGAGAGTATATAAGACACAACCATGAACAAGAAAACTACATAATAATATACATCTTTTATTTGTAGCACCACACTTTGCTCTATAAGTTGTTCTTTTCCAACAATCATATGCCTTCCTCCATTTTTAAAATATTTTTATCGATTTTAGATAACCACATTATTATAAGTATCACTTTATTTATATCTTTTTTTTATCATTCTACATATGCTAAATTAATATTAGATCTACCTCTAAACTTAAACAAAATATAAACTAATCTTAAACACTCTATGAAAGATTTTCCATAATCAAGAAATATATATAAAAACTATGTGGCCACCCTATAAACATTATTATTATTCCATCACATAATAAAATATCAAATTGATTTCTAATACCAAATAAAAATTTGGTTAGAGTTTGAAAAAAAAAAATACATTGTAAGCTCTCATTGATTATTCAATATGAGTGATTACATATAAATAAGTAAGACTATTGATTATGATGCCAATGTCAGCACTTGATTTTTAATATTATAATTATATTTATTTATATTTTATTTTTTCATGTGGGTTATTTATTTTATTTTTGTCTTATATCAATTGTTTTATTAATTTTGGACACTTTTCAGAAACCTCCTAAAAATAGCTAGAAGTGCTAGTTAGAGTGCAATTCACTGAAGGTGTACTTAATTAAGATTAAATACTTATTCATTCATCCCAAAGAGGTGACATGAAATTTTAGAGTTAAATTAACTAAAAATAATAATTATTTTAGTTAATTTCCTATTTTATATGGATTTGGGGAGTCTAGCTTGTCTAGTGTGCATGTTTTGCTTGTTAAGAAAGGTTTCTTGCTTATTGACCAAATATTATCAATGAGTTAAAATTTATATATTTTAAATTATATTAAAGTATAATTTTAGGATTATATTCTATTTTTACTTATTTTTTCATTAATTTCTTAATTTAGTATTCACTTTTCATAACTTGTCATGTAATTTACTTGTAATTGGCTAGTTTTAGCCTTTCTTGTTAATAAAGACTATTGCAATAGTGTGGTGCCATAATGATTCTTGAAAATTGTTTTTTTATAGTTTCATCTCTGATTTTAATTTCTTGTATTCATATAGGAAAAATATTAATCATTGTTATCTTAATTTTAAGTTATTCAATGCATATTCAAATATCAATCACACTTACAACACTACTAGATTAACAGATAATTTTTAGATAGATTGGATGACATATAGATTCATTTTAAAATTAGTTCATAGTCGATTTTTAGTCCTTTTCTACATCAAAAACCTTCATTTGTTATTATAGGCTCATTCAATAAAAGTTCATATGTGTTTTAATCCATTATCAGGAGAATCATGGCCTCTATGAATTATACTTCTATGAATATTCTAATTTTCAAATGTGACAACTTTGAATATTAGAGAGATTAGTTGAAGATAATACTTGTTTGGAAAGGAGTTTGGAAAAATAATTTCCATGGATACACACCACCTAGATATTGGAATACTTTCACTTAATATCAAAAGAGAACCAAAAAGGAAGAAAAAATGTTGATGCATAATCTTTCTTATATCCTCAGAGTACCATAGACCCAATCATCTATCCAAGAGTTTTAGGATGAAAAAATTCTTATGAGACATGGAATACCTTGGAAACTTCATATCAAGTCTTTATTAAGGTAACAAAAAAAAAAAAAAAGCTTTTAAAATGAATTTTGAAAATTTGAAAATGTTTGATAATGAAGGGGTTGGATAATATTGCATAAGGATAAATGACTTAGTGCATAAAATGATAGTTTATGGAGAAATAATAGAAGGTAGAGTCATAATAAGAAAACTTTTGAGATATTTGACTAAAATATGTTACATATTTTCATCAATATTGAGTATTTTAAGGACATGAACACTATATTTGTCCATGAATTAGTGGGTTCTCTCTTGTCCCATGAGGATAATATGAGACTATGTGTAGGACATCTAGAACATGCAGTTAAAACCAAGGCAAGAATTTCAAAGCCCAAAGAGAAAAATAAAATCAAAATCAAGGGAGTTCAATAAATGAAAATTAAAAAGATAAATATGAATCTAAATTAATATTTAAAATAAACATATACCTTAGTTTTCATTATTATAAAAAACTAGGACACTTTATAAAATATTACAATATATTAGCAGCTAAAAAATAAGCTAATCAAGAGAGTGAAAAGAAAACATTCCAAGCTAAAAAATGAGGAGTAAGAGCACTTGATTATATTATCACATGTATGTTTAGAATATAAAATTTAAATAATTTATTTTATCTTGATTTAGGTTTCTCCAATCACATTAAAAGTCACAAAGATGATTTCAACAAGTTAGATTATTCCTTCAAAAGCCAAGTGCAATTGGGAGATGGAAAGTCTAAACAAGTTAAATGAAATGGAAGCATGAAAATAATTGAAAGTAAATGTAAGTGTGAAATAAAATATGTTTATTTTTTTCCAAATATGGATCCTAAGATTATTGATCATAATTTCACAGGATATAATGATGAAAGACAAGCATACAAGGTTTATAATTATACTAGTAAATCCATAATTATTTCTAGGGATTGTAATTTTTTTGAAAATGAGGTGTATGTTGATTAATATAATGTAGATACATATTTAATAATTGAATAGGTTAATCCTATTAAATTTTATTTAATGTCTTACAAATTCCAACACATGTTTCTAGTTTAATAAGAAACAATACTAGCAATTCCCAAGAGACTAGTCATCCATCTTCATCAACTCCAAGCAAGTACAAGTGTTTATTAAATCCACATCCATCTAATAAAATTTTGGATTATAATTATAATAGGATGATAACAAGTATTAAACATTATTAATTTATTTTTTTAATTCTTATGATTAAAATACTATGTTTGCATTATCATTTGTAGCTAGTGAACCTAGAAGTTATGTAGAAGCTAGTCAAAATAAAGAATGAGTTGATACTATGAGATTTGAGATGGATTAAATTGAGAGGAATGATATGTCAAATATTTTTAAACGTACATATGATAAATATTTTATTCTAACCAAGTGGATATATAATGCCAAACTCAATAGTGATGGTGCAATTGACAAGATAAAAGTTAAAATAGTTGTTAAAGGATTTATATAAACAAATGGGGTTGGCTATAAAGAAACTTATGCACCCATGACATGTCAAGATAAAATAATATTAATTATTGTTTTATATAATCATAAAATATTTAAAATCCATAAAATGGGTGTCAAATTTTAATTACTAAATGGAGTGGTTGAAGAAGAAGTATATGTGTGAAAAAGGGTAATGAGTTTTAGTTATATAAGTTAAATAAGACTCTTTATGGGTTGAAAAAAGCTCCACAAGATTGGTACTCAAGAAATTATAGCTAGTTATTAGATCAAGGATTTTTAAAAACTCATAATGAAATAACTCTTTACATATAATCATTGGATTTTAATGTGTTATATGCTTGCCTCTATGTAAATGACTTGATATTTACTGGTATCTCTAAGGAAATGTTGAATAGTTTTAAGGATTATATGAAATAATAATTTATATGACTTATATTCAGCTTACGAATTAATTTATTTTAAATTAATTCCATAACAATAAATAATTATTCATTTGTCAAACCAAACATGCCCATGACATGTTAAAGAAGTACAAATTCAAGATTTTAAATGTGTGGACACTCCAATTATAATTGGAAAAATGCTAGTGAGAGAGGATGGGAGTCCTTCAGTTGATGAAAATAATTTTAGGTTCATGGTGGGAGGTTTTATGTATCTCACTATGAAAATACATGATATCAGTTATGGTATTTCATTAGTTTCTAGATTTATGAGCAAACCGTCACTCAAGCATTTGCAAGTATTGAAAAGATTTTTCAGATGTGTTAAATGAAATTATAATCTTGGCATTCATTTTAGATCAATAATTTAATAATGTATAATTAGATACATATATTTAGGTTTTGAAATATCTATTGTTGATAGGAAGTTAGCTTCAAGTTATTGTTTCACATTAGGAAGTGGGTTGGTTTCATGGTCTTAAAAGAAACAACCTGTAGTTATATTACCCTATATTGAATCTAAATATATAGACATTAGATCATCTTTAACATAATTAATATGGTTTATAATACTATTAAATTATTTTAAATAGCCTAAAATTGAGCCAACACATATTTTTTATGATAATTATGGGGTAATATATTTGTCCAAGAATCTAGGATTCCATGCTAGAATTAAGAATATTAAACTCAAGCATAATTTTTTCATAGATTTGATCAATGATAAACACTTTTTAATTATGTGAGAAGTGATTATTTATTTATTTTATTTTCACCAAGGGATTGCTGAAGAAATTTTATGGAAGACTCAAGGAGAAGATAAGCATTTCTACTCTTTATATCAAAGGGGGGAATGTTGAGCATGATGCCAATGTCAGCACTTGATTTTTAATGTGAGAATTACATTTATTTTTAATTAATTTATTACTATTATTTAATTTATTTTTTTCCTTTATTAATTATTTTTTAAATTTTGAACACTTTTTGGGAACTTTTTAATAAATAGCTAGAAGTCCCAGTTAGAATGCAATTCACTAAATATGTACTTAACTGAGTTTGATTCCTTATAAATTCATCTCCAAGAGTTAGGGAAAACTTTTTATTGTTTATTTAACCTAAATTAAATTTATTTTATTTTATTTCCTACATTATATGGATTTGGGGTACCTATCTTGTCTAGTGTGCATGTTTTGCTTAATTATTAAGAAAGGTTTCTTGCATGTTGACCAAATCTTATCAATGAGTCAAACCGTTATATTGAGACTATTATAAGTTATATTAGAGTATATTTTTTAGTATTATATTTTTATTTTACTTATTTTTAAAGTAATTTATTAATTTAGCATTCATTTTTCATAACTTGTCATGCAAATTATTTGCAATTGGCTAGTTTTAGTCTTTCTTTTTAATAAAGAATGGTTCAATAGTGTGGTTCCATAAAAATTATTAGAATTTTTTTTCATATTTTTATCTTTAATTTTTATTTTATTTATACAAAAATTAAAACCAACAAGATTTAATAGCTTAATTTTATGTTATTCAGTGGATACTTAGTCATCAATCACACTCACGATACTAGTAGATTAACAATTAGTAATTATGGGATATTTTGGATGATATATAGATTCATTTTTAGATTAAATCAGATATTATTTTCACTCCCTACATACATTAAAAACCTTCATTACATATCCTTTATTTAATTATTTCCATCCTTATCATCTTCTTACTTCAAATCCATATACTCATCTTAATCTCCTATGTATGTGAGTTGTTATAAACTCACTATCAACTCATGCCTAATATATTACTAACCAAATAATTATTAAACAATATATCACACACATTTTTACCCATATGAGTACTGAACATGGTATTTCATAAAATATCTTGACACCACTATGTTCCCTTATGTTAGGTCCCTAATCATAGAGTCTATCATTTAAAATCCTACTCTAAATTCAACATCGCATAATTCAAAACCAAAAACTACAATGCATGATATATAAATTTATCATCTAGCTCAGTACTACACATGAAAAATTCCCAATGAGAATCTTATTAAAAACATAGAGTGCATAAGAAATATCTTGACAATTTAGATTCACAATCATAAGGCCCTACGATATAATTACAAAAATCATTCGTGCCTTCTCAACCTAGATGCTTTTGTGAGTTTCATGGTACTAATAGACACCTTTATAATGATTTTTTAGCCTATTGACAACAATAAAATTACCTCTACACATAAATGAGTTTTTCACTATCACCTTCACATCACTCAGATTATCAATCCCCTAAGAAAGCTCCCACATAATTCCATAATAAAGAGAAGTGTTATTAGTTATGGAATAATTTTTATTCCCAATCCACATATGAGTGTATAGCATACCAAAAACACATTAAACAATTTTAATAGCTAGAGTAAAAACCTTCCCAAAAGTAAAAATAATTTGAATGGTCAAATGAATAACCTCCCTAATAAAAATATAATCAGTGCATTTTACATCCTCCCCGTGACTACTAAATATTGCACAATTAGCATCATCATTTAGCTCATAGTATTATCACCATTAGTTTTATTTTTTTATTATTGGTGATCTAAGGTCATCACTAATTAGCACTAAACATTGACACTAATGATGACACTGTTAGTTTCATGTTAGCATCACCATTTAACTCAATTGAATTTATGGCATGTCTTGATATATTTTTTGCATGATACTCCTAAAATCCATTTTTTATTCTAATTTTTAACAGGAATGGTGGAAGTGATGTCATTTTAATGGAGGATAATAATTTTAAAGTTAATTCATGGATAAGTAGATGGATTAGGTTGAATGTAGTGGAGGATAAGGTAAGTTATTTGATTTCATTCATTAGTTTTTTTAATATGTTAATTTAGTATAATATGAATAAAATTTTTAAACATTGAAAATATGAATAGGTAAATAAAGATAATATATTAGTTTTAATTAAAAAAAATTCTTTGACAACTAAGAGATGTGAAATAATGTAAATTGTGCACTAATTCAGATATATAAAATATAGAAATAAATGTACTAAGATGAATTGAAATGATTTGATTGATATTGTATTATTTCAATTTATAATTGACAAGAAAAATGGGAGAATAATGTACTTAGCTTATTTTGACAGTCTATCATTCACAAGGGGTGTCATTATATCTGAAAAATGTTCTATAATTACTTTATCAACTACTTAAACTTGAAACAAAGGTTGAAGATATCTGAGGATGCTATAAATATTTTCTAACTCTTGTGGTAGAAAACACATTTATATATTACCAGTAATATCCTTTTTCTTTATGTGGGTTTATACTCTTGATACCCTTGTGTTAAACCTAAAAAATGGTTCATATCTGCATTTATGTTTGTAGTCCTATATGATGATGTTTATTTTCATTCTATTTTGTCTAAACCATAATTATGATTTTAACCATAAAGTACCCTTAAAATGGATTATTAATTTGGGTTGGACAACCCCAAACACCCCACCATGAATTTTTTTGAGCATTTCCTACGTTAAAATACTCCAAAAATGGCTTAAACTACACATATTTCTTCCACGTATGTGTATGTGCAGCATCATGAACAATATATAAATCAATATAATGTTTTATTCTTTGACACTTAGCACTATGAAAGTTTGACTTTGTGTATTAAAACTTTGCTCTATGGATTATTCCATAGATTCTCCTTTAAGGTTTTTAAATGTGTATGCCTTTTTGATAATGTCTTAAGAGAGTGATTAGTTTATTTCTCAAGTTTCAAAGTGATTTCCAAAATATGACTGAGTATAACCTTTGGAATGAATTTTATTTATAAATGATTGTTTGTTAATTTATTACTATAACCGACCCATGAATTGTGTCTAGGATGACCATATAGATACTTCCCAATTTAAAAATATACAATAAGTGTACTTGGACACTATCAATAAAGGAAGACTTGTGTCATAATTAAAACTTTCCATGTGTTACTAATAGTGTATTTTTAAAGTTTAAAATAATGATCTTAGAGATGGAGAAGGTTTGTATAGGATTTTGAGATGTTCTTTTATAGACTAAGTTTATCATAAATAGGTATATGGTGAATATATGTGGCTAAAATGATATATGAGTATACAAAGATAGGGAAAGTGTTCACAAGAGTTAAATGTACATGCATTGTCCAAGCATGTCAAAGTATATCAAATTCAACTTGACAAAGTGTCTAAAACCAATTTAGATGTATATAGTAACCTACCAATCACCTAATGCATTATATATATATATATATATATATATATATATATATCATTTAAAACATTATATTATAATGTAAGAGTATCTCTAGTAAATAGTAATCTTGCATCACTCAAAAAAATTAAGTCTAGTTCTGGGAATAAAGTTACAATATCGGTGCATGTTAGAGCTTGGTAAAACCATGAAGTATATGATATGAACACATGTGCAAAGTGTATGATTTTGTATTTTGTATAAATTTTATATTTACTCGGCCCTGTAAGCCTAATTTAGTAATAAAATAATGCGAAGAGTCTTTCTTTTTGTATCTCGAAAGTTTGGAATGTGAAGAGACAACAAGATTGTCAAAGACTATAAAGAATACTTTGATGTAATATAATTTGTTTTGATGTGTTGATAGAGATTAATAGAATCATTATGTTATATTTTCCTTATCTTCTTTTATGTATGGTTTGTGAATAGTGAGTACTCTATTTTGATTTAATCTGTTATCTAATGCAATATTAGTTATGGTTTAATTTTTATTTGTATCTACTTCATGTTTGGTATATTATTGTACATCATATATGGCTTATAATATTTTCTTATCTTCTACACTTGTTATTACTCTCCACTATGCAATTTATCCCTATAATTAGCATGTTTTGGAGTAATTATAGGAACCTTTGATAAAAATGGTGTGGTGAACATGTAACCTATTTGGATGAAATATTGTCAGATGGTTGTTAGGGAATAAATACATAGAAATATGGCCAAATGAGAGAATCAAGAACTTTGCATAGGAAGAAGCATGAAGAGTTGGAAAACCTACAAAGGATATTATCTAAGAACACCTCTTGGTGAAATATATAAAAATTTTGGGTGAAAAAATCCTAGATTATTAGTTATGTAGATAGATATATTATAATACTATGGATTTAGTTTAGAGAACAAAATTTATAGTTTGGACTGAGTAAAAATTAGAAAGACCTATACAACCTAGATACCGATTGGTCTCGAGTAGAAGATTACTAGACAAAGACTATGATCGATGACTATATCATAGAATTCACAATACAAAGATTTGTGTGTTTTGAGACTTTACAAGATCAATTTATCCAAGGTATCAAAGGGAAAAAAATTTAGTTACTACCTTTGTTGATCAAGATGTTGGTTTTGGAAAATGCCATGGTGCCTACTCTAGCCAACATGAAATAGTTTCTTGAAAGACCATGGGGGTGCGTAAGAGAGAAAGTGGATGATGAAGACATGAGTAAAAGGAACTTAAACCCGGTCCATAAAAATGAAGGTGAAAAGACTCAGAATGAAAATAAAAGTTTGGGATTTGAAAGAGAACTATGATAGCAAGGAAGGTATAATAAGAGAAATGACCCTGAAGTAACTATGAGTAGGACTAGGAGTAGAGATGAAATTGATAATGCTAAAGATATATAAGGAAAAGATGCTAGAGAAGATGTGGAAACTACTAAAAGAATATGGTATGTATTATATGAGAAAGGTCCTAATGATAAAGAGGATGCTAGAAGTAGTGATGCTAAGGTAAATCAGTTAGGAAGTAGAGTTAGATCACAGTTAAGGGAAAGGTTTGTAACTAGAACTAGGAAGGAAAGTTCCTAGGAAAATGTTAAAATTGAAAATAGTAATATTATAGGTTTAATTTAAAAGTGATAATAAATTATAAATAAATTTCATTCATTTCAAGGGTACGCATCCCCCAAGCCAAATTTATTTATAAAAGGTAGAAAAAGTACAAAGAGATAAGTTGATTTAGGTTGGTTTAATTCCTTTATAGATAAAATTGGAAGGATCAGTGTAGAAACCAAGTGGGAATTAGAAATGAAAAATTTACAATAAGTAGGATTTATTTTTAGTCCAAAAAAGAGTAGTGTGAAGTAGCCTATAGTCATAGTAAACACTACACAATCACTAAATAGTTTAACAACTAGTGAGATGACACCACCAATCACAATTGCTAGTATTCAAACATCTATAGTAACAACTACCAGTCTACCAAATATGGCACTTCATGTAGGTATTTTTGTACTTTTAATTTTTTATTTATGGATATTTAGACCCTAAACAATACTTGATAACCTACGAAATGAAATGGGTCATAAAATGGGTAACATCAGATGATGTGAAGAAATGCAAACTCATAGGGGCTTTAGGAGGATATGGTTTGGAGTTCATTTGAAAAATAAATGTAAATTACCTTAATTTCTCATAGTTTAAATATTATTTAGTATTAGAATTTAAGGTAAAAAAATTCCAATCAAGTGATTCAGTCCCTAAAGAAAATTGGATAAAAATTAGGAGAAACAGTTGGAGAATATGATCACAGGTTATCCAATGTTATGAACAAAATTGATTTTATTTTAGAAGATAAAGATAATGTTTCTTGGTTTTTATAGTTATTACAACCAATAGTAAGGTTTAATATTAGTAATATTAATTTTTCAACAAGGTTGGTGCTTGGTCTGCTACTATAAGAGTTAAATATATAGAAGATTATGTAGATCTTCCATCAGTGGGATCAAATTAGAAGCTAAGTTAGATGATTTTATGAGGAATATGAATGATATGCATGAAAATTCTAAGCCTAAATTGGGTTCATGGTATGTAGAGTGTGGCCATGAGGAACATCATAGGAATTATTGTCTAACAATTAAAATAAAATTTTGTGAAATTTGTACGGTAGTTAGACATCCTACATCCAAGTGCCATCTTCTCTAGAAATATATCCAAAAGTCACACAACATGCACTATAATTTTTAAAAATCTAAAAATCATGATAAGTTAAGATGTCAGCCCTTGCAAGAGTTAAATCAATATATAATGAATAAGATCTTTGTAGTTATGACATAGTAAATACCCACAACAAAGCAAGTAATTCTAGGGCCAGATGTGGAGATGATAAATATGAATCAACATAATCTAGGATGGCTTCCTTCATCACCATAATACCAATTTGATTCATCACTATAATACCATCCATAGGTCCTAGCAAGCTAGAAAAATACATCATCTCCCTCCTATCAATATTTTGATCAATATGCATAACCCTAAAACAACACCAATCTTAAATAATAGTAGGCAAATCAAACTCTAAGTTCCCCTCAGTATTAGTATGGGGGATAGTATGCACAAATCAACCAAATAGGATATATTATAAAATAATCCCAAGGGTATGGATATCCAAAAAATAGAGGCTATAAAGGGGGATATAGGGGAGGATATCATGGCAGATATCAAGGAGGATGAAATTATGATAATTAGTAAACTTGGCCTCCCATGCAATGTTATCTATGTATAGCATATAATAATTATGCGAGGAACTACCCCATAAATCTTCAAAGACAATTTTATTGTGTATACTTTAGGGTTAAAGGTCAACATCAAATGGAAGATTGCCTTGTTCTAGAGAAACAAAGAAAGGAGAAGCTAGTGTGCAATGTAAACATCATTAATGTGCAGTCAAAAAAATACATTTATGTAAGCCATCACAAGGCAACAAAGAGATGAATAATATTTTCCTCCTTTATAAATGCCTTAGGATCATGGTATTAGAAAAGTTCATCAAGATAAGTATCATGATCCTGTAACAAAAATAAATTAATGCATCAAGCTGCATAGGTATTATAATAAATATAATAGAAACCAATCTCTGATGATGATAACATTGATATTGATGCTCAAATGTATGGACAAATTTTTAGGAAAATGTGGAAAGAGGGCATTGTGACCTTTTTATGGATCTGATGAAACTACTTAGTACACTACACAATGAGGATATATCCCATAATATCACAAACCTCTTACATAATCTCTTAGAGTGTGTGTACTGAGAACAAATAAGGGTTGATAAAGTATTTTGGTATGTCAAGACCAAGAAGCCTTAGGATGTGGATTCATGAATGAATATTAAGTTGGCTAGATATGAAATCCCAAACGTAGTATTTGACTTTAGGAGTATATTCAATATGATTCTCCACTCAACATTTAAATCTATTAATTGACCAACTCTAAGTTACAGTCCAGTAATATTGAGTTTAACAAATTATGGTAGAGTCAAACCCATTGAATGGATAGATAAAATTAAAGTGGATAAGCTTAACTTACAAGGGTATTTTGAGTTCATAAATGTGAAGACAACATAAACCCATTACCATTCCTTATTTGATAAGAAATGGGATTACAATGGCCAAATGACTATTAACACTATGCACAATCAATTAGAAGTACATCATAAAGATAAAATAGTAGTCATACCTTTAAATAAATATGTATAAAATCCATCTATATATCCTAAAGAGCCAAAGTCTCCTTATGATTATGGAGATAATAGTTGGTTTAAAGTAGAGATAGATGAAATACAAAATGGGGTGCAAACTATAGAATGTAAAAATTAGAAACCCACTACTACGCAATAAGAATAACCATTGGTATTTAAACCTATTATAACAAATTCTCTGGTTGAGTAGGGTCACATCAAAGAATGTGTTTTTCATTTAGTGTGTTTAGAGATAAGATCTAAGGTAGAATTTATGTATAATAATAGTGAAACTATGATGGACTATACTAAACCAAACCCAAAAGGAATTATACCCTAGCATTCTACATCATCCATAAATGGTGACTCAGAATGAACATCTTAAATTGGTCTCTTAGAGATAATGAGTTACAACATCTATGCATGGTGTTTGTCTTAGAACACCAAATGATTTAATATTTTATGATAGAGTATCTTAATCCATTCATAGTGAGGCTTGACCACCATGTACCAAAGGTGGAACAATGAGTCAGCACACTCAACTATGTACTAAAAATAACTGATGTGATATGGTGAGACATACATAAAAACTAAAAAATGCATTGGTAGGATACCTATGAAATTTTATATGCAAGGTTTCAATTACTAGATAATATTAAAGCATAATGGCATTTTTTTCAATAAGTTCAATTTCTATAACTTCACATCCATCAGTGCATAGATATATGAACCACACAAGGACTAGAACCATGACACTAGGCACACATATCTATTCATACCCTTGCACCTCTTCCAACAAATTGGCAAACGCATCAAGAGTGTAGAAGGGAAACTAAACATTAGGTTAAAATTCAATAGGATTTCATTCAAACTCTTGTGTTTGAATATGATAACCCACTAGTGCATAATGCCTTGTAGAGAATTAAAAAAAATCTCTATCAAGGAAGTGTAGAAGATTTAACAAATGTTGTTGAATCATCCTCTCATCAGGAAGCTATGTATGACTTGGATATCAAACTATGAAATTACAAATCTAACCAAAAATAATAACTTCAGGTTCATCCATGTAATATAATAAATAATTATTTGGAAGAATCTAGTGACAATAATAATGATGATGGAAATATCACTTTAAAAATTTTCTTTGAGCCACAGTGTGAAGAGGATCCCAAACTAGTGCAAAGCATAAAGTTAATAGAAGAGGAGAAACTATGTAATATTGACATTCCACAACATGAACGTAAATGCATTTTGCAAGATACTATGCCTAGTAGATTAGGCAAGATATATCAAGAACCATTATAAAATATTCAAGGAAATATTAGGATAGAAATGACCCCAAAGCTTGAAATAGTGGGAGATTATTGGGGATAAGATTAGATCTCTAAGTTCCTAAAACTATTAAGAGATTATCAAGACATGTTTCCATGAATATTCTTAGAGGTAAAATATGTAGATCCATCTTTAGGAAAAATGCATATATAATTAGAAGAATGTATGTGCCCTATCAAAAAATTAACCTATAGGCTCAATACTAATATGAAGACTAAAGTAAAGGCCAAAATGGATTAAATGAAATAAGATGTAAGTATATATCCAATTGAAAAGGTAGAGTGGGTGAGTCCCATGGTTATTCAACATAAGAAAACAAGAGAAATTTGGGTATGTGGGGATTACCACATACTCAATGACACTTGTTTAATGATCCTTTTCCTATTCCTTTTATAGATGAAGTACTTCAATCCATGGATGGGCATGAGGTATATTCCTTTATAGATGGTTTTAGTGAATATCACCAAATTATGATTGCTAATGAGTATCATGATAAGACCACCTTCACTACTAATAGGGGTCATTTGCATACAAGGTAATCTCATTTGGTTTAAAGAATACACCTTTTATAATTTATAGATTTATGCTAAATGCATTCAAATACTTCATTCATGATTTCCTAAAATTCTATCTAGATGATTGGTATATCTTCTCTTTGTTTAAAAAGTAATTGTCAAAATTAATATTAATGCTAGAGTGATGTTAGACTTTTTTCATCACCTTAAATTTAAAAAAAGTGACTATTCCTTACACCTTTTAGTATCTTGATAGGCCATGTTATGTGTAATGACATAATTTTGGTCAACCTAGCTAAACTTGTTATTTTAGTAGAAATACCACCTCATACCAACTCAACTAAAGTGTGCACCTTTCTTGGTCATACCATATATTATAGGAAGTTTATAAAAGTGTATGCAAGTATATTGGTATCCCTGGAGAAGCTATTGTGAAATGATATAAAATTTGAATGGACACCAAAATGTCAAATAACATTCATTGAGTTAAATTAGAGGTTTTCAAAAACACCCATATTAGTATTTCCTAACTCAAATAAGCCATTCCACATACATGTGGATGCTTTTGGCACTAAAGTAGGAGCTTTCTTGGTGCAGAAAAGTGAAGTTAGGTTACCACCCAATACATTTTGCTAGTAGGAAACTATCATCTACAAAAAATAATTGCATGACCATAGAGAGATAAGTTCTAGAGATGGTGTTTACATTACAAAAGTTTAGACATTACTTATTGGCTACTCTTTTTGATTTATTCATATATCAGTAGGCATTGCGATACTTAGTTAATAAACCAATGCCAGGAGGACATATATCAAGGTAGTTTATTCTATTTTAGGAATTTCAATTTTGAATTAATGGTAATCTTGGATGGGAGAATGTGGGAATAGATCATCTCAATTGGCTTCATAATGGGGAGTAAGTAAAGTAACTCAAAGATGAATCCCCTAATGTGCATTTATTTATAACCTCTATGGTTCCTGATAACATGTAAGATATTGCAAATTTATTAGAACAAGGTACTTTTCCTACACATTATACAGATAAGGATAAGAAATAGATGCTTACCCAAGCCATACCATATAGCCTCAATAATGGATTCTTGTATAATCTTGACAAATATTATGTATTGCACAAGGTAGATCTAGAGCATGAGAGACCATAGATTCTTCAATATGTTCATCAATGGATTGCAGGAGGTCACTTTATAAGAGAATCCACTACAAGGAAAATACTTCAAAGTGGTTTGTGGTTATCTATGATTTTTTAGGATGCATATATATTTTCTAAACACTATGATGTCTATCAAATAATGGGTAAGCCCAATTAGTGAGATGAAATCTCTTTGGTACCTATGCTTGTATAACAACCTTTTGATCAATAGGTAATTGATTTTTTGGACCTATAACTCCCCCAAGTAAATGCAATTATAGATGAAATTTTGAGAAAATGAATTTGATTATGTAATTACATCAAAACACCCAAAATATCAATCACACTTAATAGGAGAGATTATGGAACCAAATTAGAAAAGATGAAGAAAATCTTACAAATTCCTTACTTCAACTAACCTCCCTCCAAGATCTTTAAGTAGATTTTTGATTGCTATGGACTCAAAATTTTGACATGGTGATGGCTTGATTTGTTGATTTGGATGATAGCATGGACTACTTAATCATGGTTTTGACTTGGATATTTCATGGAATTAATATATTTTTGCTAGTTAACTTAGCCATGGAGGAGTCAATTATATAAATAAGCCAAGTGGAGGAAGATCAATGGCTCTAATTCAAAGTTGAGCCTTGAGGATTAAGGGTGGAGTAATTTCCAAGGAATTAAAAATTCCTTAAAAGCCTATAGAATGGAGGCTTATAGAGAGGAGGGTCCAAGTTAGAGGAGGTTATAGAATTGGATAAATCTATAATCTCTTTAGGGATTAATTAGGATTAGTGAGGGATTAGGCTAGGGATTAGCTGGGTAATTAGGGACTAGGGGTGTAGTATAGACTAGGAGTAGGCTTGGTAGGTGGGTAGGCAAGTCATGGGAATTTTAAATAATAAAATAATGAATAAGTGGGATTAGGATGGGATAAGACATGATTTAGGATGATTAATTTATTGGTGGGGTAGAAATAGGATTAGTGAATGAATAAATGATGTGTCAGGATATTAGACAAATGACTAAGATTAAGATAAAGGGGTAAATTATCAAGATTAATTATAATAATTAAGGCAAGTAGAATTTAGTGTATACAAGTTGCCCCTCTTTTAAATGGCATTGTGAGTGAAGATAATTAGAGTGAGTAATGGTCCTTCAAAAAATAACCATATAATGGATGAATGTTAGTGAATGATGTTAGGGAATATGATGCCCCCTCAAGGGGACATACATGGAAGAATGAGACAGATGGCCACTTGAAAGAAGAAACGATGGGTGGGATGTGATGAATAGATAAAGGAATGGGATGTTAGATGTGGGATAGATGATGAAGAGAATAAATTCAACCTAAGTAATGATCTATAAATGGATGATGCCCTAGGAAAAGACTTATGCACATGGAGAAAAAATGATGATGATGATGATGATGATGATGATGATGATGATGAGATAAAAGGCCAAAAGATTTAAAAATATCCCAAGAAAAGATATATTCCAAGGAGATATTTATACCAATATGATAAAGACCATGAGTTTCCAACAAATCCCAAGTAAAGACACATGTTGGGAGAGCATCAGGCCTAAGATAAGACAATGATTTGATAAGATGAATGATGAGTGTATCCAAAAATATAAAGGTGAGTGATATGATGAGGGAGAGGAAATGATATGATAAAGTGACTAAAATATGAAATGGAAGAATTGGTTAGTGTGATTCATCAAATCAATGAGACATAAGGTGATGATATCCTTATAAAAAACACATGCCAAGGAGCAAGTGATGATAATAAAGTTACAATTTTTGGTTATGCCCTAATCAAGGGAAGAGACCATAATATTTAAATGATGAATTAATAAATCAATTATAATGGAATAAAAAAAGGATTTTGTGATTTTATTAGGCCCAATCAATAGGTGTAGGTGATTGACAAAAATATTAATGAAGTGATTGTAAGGATGGTGATTGATTGAGAGATCAGTTAATGAATGATTGATATTATAGCTCAAGGATTTTATTGATGCAATATTCGAGGATGATGAGGGATATGAGAGATGTGATTATGGATGATGAGGAAATAATTGTGTGGTAAAGCTATCCTTAGGCACTAAAAAGTGGACAAGTGTTACCTACATAGTTTGAAAGGACTTCAATCCGATGTAGTTTTGACTAGATGATAGATGACAAGAGATTTCTAGAGGAGGATGATAGTGATTGTTAGATAAGTTAGTGATTAGATAGAGAGTGTGACTTAGATGTTGGACTAGGATAAATGATGGGAAATGATATTTTATATGTTCATACTAGAATATGATGATGGGATTGATATGATTAGATGAGTAGGCAAGTGATAAAGGATAATATAAATGATGAGGGTGTAGATGATCAAGCCATCATTATTATAATAAATCTCATCATAGTCTATTATGGTAAACAAAATGTAGATGAAATTTTGAACAAATATATTTGATTGTACAATTACATCAAAACACCCAAAATATCAATCACACTTAATAGGATAGATTATAGAAGCAAATCATAAAATATGAGGAAAATATTACCAATTATTTACTTTAACTAGCCTCCCTTGAAGATATTCAATCAGATTGTTGATTTTAGATTTATATAGACTCAAAATTTTGACATGTTGATGGCTTGATTTATTGATTTGGATGATAACATGGACTACTTGATCATGGATTTGGCATAGAGATTTCATGGACTTAATAGACTTTTGCTAGTTAGCTTGGCCATGAAGGAGTGGATTTTATAAATAAGCCAAGGGGAGGAATATCAATGGATCTCATTCAAATTTGATACTTGGGGATTAAGGGTGGAGGAATTTCCAAGGAATTAAAAATTCCTTAGAAGCCTCTAGAATGAAGGCTTCTAAAGAGCAAGGGCCAAGTTAGAGGAGGTTTTAGAATTGGAGAGTTATAAAATATACTTAGGGATTAATAAGGATTAGTTAGGGATTAGGTGGGTGATTAGGGACTAGGGGTGTAGGATTGCTTAGGAGTAGGTTTGATAGGTGGATAGGTGGGTCATGGGAATTTTAAATTATCAAATAATGGATAAGTGGGATTAGGATGGGATAAGACATGATTTAGGAGGATTAATTAATTGGTGGGTTAGTAATAAGGTTAGTGAATGAAGAAATTATGAGGGGGGATATTAGACAAATTGCTAAGATTAAGATAAAGGACGTAAATTAGTTAGATTAATTATAATAATTAAGGTGATTAAAATTCAGTGTATACATTTTACCCCTTTTTGAAAGGGCATTGCGAGTGGAGAAAAGTGGAGTGAGTAATGGCCTTTCAAAGAAGAACCATTTCATGGATGAATTTTAGTAAATGATGTTAGGGGATATGATGCCCCCTCAAGGGGACATTCATAAAAAAATGAGATAGATGACCACTTAAAATAATAAATGAGGCGTGGGATGTGATATATAGATAAGGGGATGTGATGCTAGATATGGTATATATGATGAAGAGAATAAACTCAACCTAAGTAGTGAGATATAAATGAACGATGCCCCTAGAAAATACATATGCACAAGGAAAAAAATCAATGATGATGATGAGATAAAAGGCCACAAGTTTTTGACATATTTTAGGAAAGGATGTATTCCAAGGGGAGATGTAGACAAGGATGATAAAGCCCATGAGTTATTAACATGTCCCAAGAAGAACACATGTTGGGAGATCATCAAGCCCAAGATAATAAAATGATTTGATAAGATTAGTGATGAGTGTAGATAAATATCTAAAGGTGAGTGATATGATGAGGGAGAGGAAATGGTATGATCCAGTGACCAAAAGATGAAAGGAAATAATTGGTTAGTGTGATTCACCAAATCAATGAGACATAAGGTGATGATATCCCTAGCATGTACACATTCCAAGGAGAAAAAGATGATAATAAAGTTATGACTTTTGGTTATCCTCCAATTGAGGGAATAAATTATAATCTTTAAATGATTAATTAATCAATCAATGATAATCAAAGAAAAGATGGATGTTATCATTGTGTTAAACCCAATTGACAGGTGCAGGTGATTGATGAAAAGATTAAATGATTTTGAGTATGGTGATTGATCAAAATACATTTGATGAATTATTGATATTATATCTCAAAGATTTGATTGATGCAAGACTTAAGGATGATGAGGGACATGAGAAATGTGATCATGGATGATGAGGAAAGAAGTGAGAATGCCCAAGCTATCCTTGGGCATTGAAAAGTGGCCAAGTGTTGCCTACATAGTCTGAAAATACCTTAGGTTAATGTAAACCTTACTAGATGATAGATGAAAAGAGAGTTATAGAGGAAGATGATGATGACTATTAGATATGTTAGTGATTAGATAAAGTGTATGACTTAGATGTTAGACTAGGATAAATGATGAGAGATGATATGTAATATGTTGATGATGAAAAGGATAATAGAATGTGATTATGGGATTTATATGATTAGATAAGTAATAAAGTGATAGAAGATAAGATAAATGATGAAGGTGTAGATGATGAAGCCAGCATTACTATAATAAATCTCATCATAGTCTACTATGGTCACCAAAGTGTAGATGGAATTTTGAGAAAATGGATTTGATTGTGCAATTACATCAACACACCCAAAATATCAATCACACTTAGTAAGAGTGATTATGGAAGAAAATTATAAAATATGAAGAAAATCTTACCAATTCCTTGCTTCAACTATCCTCCTAAGATCTTCAAGTATATTGTTGATTATACATTGCTATGGACTTAGAATTTTGACATGGTGATGGCTTGATTCATTGATTTGGATGATAGAATAAACTACTTGATCATGGTTTTGGCATGGATATTTCATTGAATTAATAGATTTATGTTATTTATGTTGGCCATG
Source organism: Torreya grandis (assembly GCA_037957365.1). NCBI lineage: Eukaryota > Viridiplantae > Streptophyta > Pinopsida > Cupressales > Taxaceae > Torreya > Torreya grandis. The sequence goes on along the minus strand of JARHVA010003384.1, from coordinate 1,945,548 downwards.
GAGGAGTGGCTTATATAAATAAGCCAAGCGGAGGAATATCAATGGATCTCATTCAAAGTTGAGCCTTGAGGATTAAGGGTGGAGGAATTTATAAGGAATTAAAAATTCCTTAGAAGCCTATAAAATGGAGGATTATAGAGAGGAATAGCCAAGTTAGAGGAGTTTTTAGAATTTAAGAATTATAGAATCTCCTTAAGGATTTATTAGGATTAGTGAGGGATTAAGTGGGTGATTAGGGACTAGAGGTGTAAGAGAGCCTAGGATTAGGCTTGGTAGGTGGGTCATAGGAATTTTAAATTTATAAAAAATGGATAAGTGGGATTAGGATGGGATAAGACATGATTTAGGAGTATTAATTGATTGGTGGGGTATAAATAAGGTTAATGAATGAAGAAATAATGAGAGCAAATATTAGAAAAATGGTTAGGATTAAGATAAAGAGGTTAAATTTTAAGGATTAATTAGAATAATTAAGGTGACTATAATTTAGTGTATATATTAGTCATACCAGATACATTATCACTATGATTAACTAGTTTACAAAATGGGTTGAAGATGTTATCACCCCAAGCTATAATTAAAAAGATGCTACCAATATTTTATATGAAAACATCATCATGAGGTTTGGATGTCTAATCAAGTTGGTAAGTGATAAAAGCAAGAACTTTCTCAATAATACTATCAAGACTCTCACTAAAGAGTTCATGATATCGCACCATAAAATCATGGCTTACCACCTAAAAGTTGATGGATAGGCAAAAGCATCTAATAAAATTTTGGGAAAGATGTTAACAAAAAATTTCAATGTTTAGAGATATGATTGGGAGGATCAAATTCCTAAAATTCTATGGACTTATTGAACACATTATAAAAGAGCTACCAGGTTCACTCCATTCTAAGTGGTATATGGCCTTGAGATAGTAATGCCTATGGAATATATTATGCCTAGATTATCATGATATTAGGAGATTATGATTCATTAAAGGCATAACTAATGGATTTTACCAGGATGGAAGAAAATAGATTAAGAGTGAAGTAGATGTAATAAATCAACAAGTAAATTCAAAAAGAATGGCATGATTTCAACTTGTGATCTAAGTAATTTTACCTGGACTAAATAGTATTCTTTTATGAGATTATATTTAAAGCATTACCTAGAAATCTGTAAATAAGATGGAAAGGACCTTACATCATTCATGAAGTATCACCATAGGCTGCCAGAATGCTAAAAGTTTTTTATGGAACCATATTACCAAGACAAATAAATGGATATAAACTTAAGCCATATCATATTTAAACTCTATCATTATACTAAAAATATTGAGTGGGTGATGAAATCACATTTCAAAAATAACTCATCAAAGATAGCTATTTGTAACAACACTAACCATTGTAATTAAGTCTATGAAGGTAATGACAAGATCAATACGGTGAGAAAAAGGCTAATTTTCAATTAAAACCATTAATGATGAAACATTTCAAAATATTACATTAGTTTTGAATCTAGTTTAGTAATAAAAGGACAAGTGGATACATAAATCAAATTGATTAATTGAAAGGACAAAACTCACCTATAATAATTACCAAAGAATTAAATTAAAGATCCTAGGCACTAAACATCCCTATGAAGGTGATTTATAGAAACTAGTATTAATTGAAAAAGGAACATTCATATGCATGTAGTTAATGCATTCAAAAGAGGAAGTGACATGAAATTATGTGACAAATAGCTATAAAAGAGTAGGTTATGGATAATTATAAAAAATTACAACCTTCAGCTATCAATAGACCTTTCAAATATCTAATCATAAATAGATTTCTAAGTCATAATTACTCAGAGAAATCATTCATCTTAGACTATTCATCAAGACATGGATAGAGGTTAGCTATTGATACCACTATCATATGCCTAAATAAAAGAAATGAAAATTGGGATAGTTATAAAATAGACTAAATATAATGATCCAAAACTATTTAACTTCATAGGCATTGTAGAAACTACTTTATTTGTCCAATATACTCAAAGAGAAACACAAGTAGGAACCCTAACACTATAACATCCACTAAGAGGCTCTTACACCAAATGGTTACTTAAGTTGCCTATATTTAAGCAGATAGATGAGGTTATGATGAATTTTTTAAGCTACTATAATCATGAAACTATCCATTTAGCTCAAGATATTACAATCTATATTTTTGCATACACCATGGCATGAGTAATTAGTCTACCCAATTACAAAAAATATCTCATACCTTATAAGTCTACAATTCTACCAATACACTCAAATATTAGAGAAATATGTAGCACTAGGGTGGGGTAAGTAACTCTTATTTATTTGATTAAGGATGCTTCACTACACATCATGGTTTAATATATCATAAAAAGATTATGGAAAACCACAAAGCAAACAAAACAAGTGACAACATGCATCATTAGCATTGCCTATTGAATGATGAAGTTGTGGGAGGATTTCAAATAGTCTATGTTTTTAGTAGTCAATCTTACCATGAATATAGAAAAGGTACTTATGAAAAACACACAGACCTTTTTTAATACTAATTTTTGGTCCTTTTACTATGTTTTATGTAGTGAAAGTTTCCAATAGGGCCAATTAATGTAACTTCCAATTTTTGGCCTAATAATGTCTTCACAAGTATTATATGGACTAAAATAGGCTAATATTATTAGAAATTGGGGAAATTTAACACATGTTGCTAGAATCCCTAGCCTTGATCCAATCACACCTTAGGATTTCATAGCATGTAATACAATATCTAGGACAACATGCTTCAACTATTAAATTACACAATGGCATACAAATTGAGGTTCATTAGTTGGCTACCCCAAATGTCACTCTAATGCCATTTTTCATCTCAATTCTTGAAGCAAAAATTTAATTCTACCACCAAAAATCCATAGCTATGAGTTTGGTATTAACATTATAAGTCATCCCTCCATAGGTGAAACAACCAAAAGCAAAGAAAGTACCTTTGCAACAACTCACACAACCATAGGACCCAAAAACATAGTTTAGACAAATGCAAACTCCAACACAATAAGAGAAAATAAAGAGGAAATCACCTATATATAAAGCCTCACCACCTCTGCTAAAGAAAATAATGCAAAACATAAAATCATGGCTCAAACATCCCATGGTTTCATGAATAGTTATTGAGTGCAACCCACTTGAGATGGGGGTAGAAGAAAGGGAAATTCTCTAATCAATGTTAGAAGATATTAGAATATAGGTGTATGATGTATAAGATAAGGTGTTTTTCTTTTAGAAAGTAGTGAACACTTTAAAAGTGTGAAATCAAGTACGATAAGACCTTTGTGTTGATATTACTCATCCACCTTCTTCTATCCTTATAGATATTGTATGATAAGAAGTAGCTCAACACAAATTAGAAGTTGAAATATTTTCAATAGAATCATCCATAGGATCATCTATTATATAGGTAGTGGATTTATCTACATAAGATAATCCTACACAAACTTTGTTCTAATGACTACACACACATCCATATTCTAAGACATCACAAATGGTTTAGGAAAGGATGGTCTCTTTTGGAAAACCTATAGAATAGATTATTGTATAGTTGTCTTAGGCATCTCAACTATAACCTCAGCCCCAAGGTGTAAAGAAACAAAATCAAACCCTCAAGCCTCCAGCAAAATTTAGGAAAAATAATTTGGTACAAAAAAGTCATTTGGGAAAAGCATAATCACCCAAGCATACCAAATCCAACAATGATCTTGAAGGGGATGAAGAACCCATGGATACAACCACAACTAAGGAAATAGAGGGAAAATAAATTATATACAATGTACTTTAACTTGAGGAGATGAAGGAAGAACAAAGGACCAAAGAAACACAAGAACAAGTAGTATTACCACAAGTAACATGATAATAAGCTAATAAAAATCAACAATAGAAACAACAAGATACAAACATTAAACAACAAAATAAAGCTAAGGAATCAAAGTTTACATAGAATTAAGCCAAAGAAGTAAAATCTATAATAAATAAATTTGAGGAAGTAGACGTTACACAAAATTAAGTCAAAGAAGCTACATCCATAAAGAATAAAGTTAAGGAAGTAGAAGTCATGCACAAATAGAATAAAAAAGTGGAGGCAAAGAAGAAATAACAAGAGGAAGCACAATGATGACAACAATAGGCATAATCTACATATTATAAAGATAAGGAGCAAGAATCTCAAGATAAGGCTGAAGCTAAAGCTAAAACTAAGGCCAAGGCAGATGATAAATCCAAAGCCCAAAATGATGCTCAAGCTAAGGCCAAAGAGGAAGCTAAAGTGTAAGAAGAAGCTAACACCAAGGATAAGGTGTAATAAGTATCCTAATTTGAGTAACTCAAGGATGTATAAGCATAAGTAGAGATATCAACCACAAATCACACTAAGTGCACCAAAGAAGCAATGCATATCTCTAGTCAATGGCTATGGTATTTATTTGTTACATCAACATGGTGGACTATTTTCTTGCTCCCACTGGCTCAATTCACACCTACTCTTGTGACATTTTCAACCACATCCATGGTACTTTCCACCACTATGATGGAAATATCATTAGACATGACCCAAATGTTACTCTATAAATAGATTGAATAAGCAGTCATATTCTAGGAATTCATTGTGCAAAAGGTCTTAGATTTAGAGTGGGAAGTCTAGAGGTTACATGATGAAAAGGCTAAAATAGAAGAGAAGTTATCAAATTTAAGTAAATTGATCAATAAGAATTGTCCCACCTTAGTTATGCAAGTACTAGGTGATCAAGTCATGTCAAAAGACAAACAACTCACTATTCTATTGATAGAATTCACAAAGAGTTGGTGAGATACATAGAAAGTTTTGGTATTGTGCACACAAAGACAAACTCTTAGGATGGAAATAGAGGTCATATTTCTACTCCTTGATGAGTATTAGTAGGTCTTATACACTACTATAAAGTATAACATGCAAATATCCAAAGATATGTTAAAGTAAAGACAATATTTGAATCAATCCTTAGCCACTGTGAAGCCTAAATTTTCCACTATTGATAAAGCTAAATCCATACTAGATGATGAAATAAAAATTGTAGATAAAATGAGAAGTACACTCCAAAAACTATTGGATTCCAAGTATGTTTCTAGATAGAAGCTACAAATATGGAATAATGAAATAATGTGCAACACTTTTACAACCATTTAAGCCTAGAGAATAGTCGATAGATTGGATTAGCTCATCTTGGACATTCAACAGAAATAATCTAATACCAAAGTGTTAATTAAAATTTTAGATGATGAATATCTAAAAAAAATTATGATGATCTAGGTACCATTATGCATTATACTTACCATGGTATGTAAATTCTCATTGATTGGAAAATAATGAAACAAGATCACTCTCAAGTTAATCTGACCATTTCCTAGATAATAGATAATCCCTAGTTTATTCCTCCATAATAGCTTTAACAAATCATAGAGGAGAAGAAGATAGACACAAAGGTGTAGTCTTCATAGCTATCTTTGGTAGTGGATACATTAAAATCTAGTGGGCTAGCAACTGCTCAACCATAACAACCTCTATAATCACCTTGCCAAACACCCCCTTAACTATAGTAGTAAGGTTTATTTACTTATTTTTTTATAACTTCCAGCATATTTAAATTCTTATAAGATATTCTAAATATTAGGAATGGGGACAAAATGGTTGAAAACATGTAAAGGGTGGCCACTTGGTTATTATAGTCTATTAAAAACATAAAAGGGTGGTAGTCTAGTATGCTACTTAGTTGAAAAACTAAAATGGTTGCTAAGTAGTGAGCAAAGGGTGAAAACTAATAAACAACACCTAGAGAAAAAACTACAACTTTTTTTGACTTATCTTTTCATCTTAGTTCATATTAGCTTGAGACTTTATCTTAGGATAAGACAAATATTTAAGTCTGGGAAAGTGTTGGACAGAGAATTATGCTTGGTAAAATTGCGTAGTATATGAGATGAACACATGTATGAAGTGTATGATTGTATATTTTGTGTAAATTTTGTATGAATTCAGCCTAGTAAGACTAATCAGGTAATAAAAGAATGTGAAGAGACAATAGGATTCTAAAAGACTATAAATATCACTTTGATGTAATATAATCTAGTTCAATGTGTTGATATAGATTAATAGAATCATTCTATTATAGTTTTCTTTATCTTCTTTTATGAATGGTTTGTGCACAGTGAGTACTTTATTTTACTTTAATGTGTTATATGATGTATTACTAGTTATGGTTCAACCTTTGTTTATATCTACTTCATCTTACTCTTCGGTCTATTCTCGTAAATTGTAGATGGATTAAAATATTGTCATCTCTTTTATGTTTTTTAATAATCTCCACTATGCAAGTTATCCCTATAATTAGCATGTTATGGAGTAATTCTAGGAACCTCTACTAACATTACATCACACACAAGTGTGAATTTTATTCATCAATAGTTGGGTAAAAAATTAAAATGGTACATACATTGACATGCATAAAATTAAGGTATAATTTAGTCATACAGAATTGGATGAAGTCAATTACAAAAAAAAAAAAAAAGTTTTGTCTTGCACCATCATGTAGAGAACTTGGTGTGCATGAGTCACACAGTAAAACCCTTGGTGTGTAATTTTAAAAAAAATCATATGTTTATCCATATGGCATATAAAAATAGAGGTAATCACTTGACATAATCATAGTAGTTAAAAATTATGCAAAATGCACCTTACAACATAAAAAAGTGTTCAGAGTCATGTAGTACAAAAGATTAGATAATTGTGTGCATCAACATTGTCATGTAAAAGTAGAGATATGAAAGGATTAAACTTAAAAACTTGGTGCATAGATAATAAATTAGCATAATTAATATTAGGTTGACTCTAAATTTCATGGAATGGATATTTGACTCCAATATTCTTAGAGATGGATTTCAAGAACATGTGTTGTTCATTTATGTTTTTATGGGAGGAAACTGATGCCTTGGGACATGTTATATTATTATATATTTATTGAATCCCTCTTGACATATATCACTTGGATGAGCCTATATAAAGGTATGATAGGAAAGTAATTTGAGAGTGGGCCTTGTAATGAGAGGGAGTGAGAGAGATTAGTTTAAAAGAGAAAACTCATAGGTAGAATTTTGTTGTAGCCTTAAGTGTATATATAATTTTGAAAGAATCCATTATTGTATTGAGAAGATCTTGAATTAATGTAGTTTTATATCCAAGTAGAACCTATATCTCATGCATTATATGAAACCAATGTGATCTATTGTTTACATTAATATGTGATCAAAGACTTTGTGTTTTTAGATTTGAGTTTGTGTGTATGTGTGTGTTTATCTAGTTTCTTGGTTATTTTTCCATCATTTTTAATCCCTTCATTATGATGGCATCAATTTGGTATCAAATTGAGGTTTTGAATATTTTGGAGTGTAGAGAGCGAGGCAACCTACATATGATTGTGAGTTGAGACCTTACAACTATAAGATTTGTTCCCAAAGAATAAATATCCCAACCAATAGACTTTCTAGTTGAGGAGGTGTAGTAGTATCTAATGTGGATAGGATAATCAATGAAGTCTTAAATTTATTTAAATTATTTTAAAAATAACTATATGTTTTGGAGGAAGATAAAATGTGAGGTTTCATACTTAGATATGACTAAATTGACACTTAAAAAGATAAGTAGTGCACAAAAAGTAGATAATAAGGTGAATATGAGTAAGTGCACATGAATGCAAGTGAGGGTATACTCTTAAGATATATCTCATATATTATATGAGGAATAAAAGTGGATGTTCCATGTTTCTTAGTAACATTAAATATTGAAGAGCTCATTAACTAGCTCATAAAATTTGAAGAATATTTTAAATTTCATACTATTAATGATCTATAACATGTGAATGTGGTGTAGACCAAGCTAAAGGGTCACATGACACTACGGTGGAATGAAGTGAAGAGTAGAATAAGATGAAGAGGAAAGGATAAGATAACCAATTGGGACATAATGGTCACAAAGATGAAAGGAAAGTTTCTACCTAGTGATTATCAGATGGACTTGTTCAACAAGTTATAAAATATTAGGACAAAAAAGCTAAGTGTCAATGAGTACATAAATTAATTCCATGAAATAACTATTATATATGGTCATGGTAAAATGTAAAAATATAAGGTATTAAGATACCTAAATGTATTGAGATTTTGCATTAATGAAGAGCTTAACATGGCTTAGATCCAAATAGTGGAATAAGCCTACCAGTTCAAACTAAAGGCTAAGGATATTTTTTCATGCAAATAATAAAGTGAAACATGGAGGGGAGGATGAGGTGGAATTTAATAAAATATTATATCCATGGAAATAAAATCACTACACATAACAATGTGCATTTGCTTGAACAGGGTTTTATGCAAAAAGGAGAGCAAGTCTATGTGTGAGGAGGTACATCTTACCCATCTAAATGGCATGGAATATTTAGTTAAGGAAGGGGAAGAGAATTTTAAAAAACATGATTTATATGTGAAAAACCTAGATATAGAGCATAGTAATGTCCTTAGGAGTAGAGTGAAGGTAAAAAAAAAGGTTAGAATATGGCATGCATATCATGTATGGAGATGAGTTTGTTGGAGTGATTGAGTATTATAAAAAACCAAATTGAAAAGAAAATTTCATGATGAATGTGGTTATTCTTAATCCAACAAGGGAATAAAATGATTTGGTGTAGAGGAAAATTCTATTCTAAATAGTTTATAATTAGGTGTAAAGTGTTAATATGTGATTATGGATAGTGGTAATACATATAATTTAGTCTCATGTGAGATAACATAAAATTTGGTTTTGAGTAAGGTAATGCACTGAAAACTTACAAAATGACATGGCTAAAAAATGGCCATCATATTTTAGTCAATGATAAGTTCCTTAAGACATTTTAGATACATGCATACAAAGATGAGTTTTATTGAAAATTAATATCAATGGATGGTTTCATGTATTTTTCGTGAGACCTTGGTAATTCAATAGGAAGGTTGTACATGATGGAATAAAAAATATATAACACTTATATAATGATGGAAATAATTTCATGTTGATTTCATTGAAGAACAAATAAGAAGTGTGCATATTGATGGTGTTGTGAAAATAATTCCTAAAGGAAGTAGAAGTGGAGAATGCACGTTCTATGTTCATGCCCAATATATAAAAAAAGGATTTTGTAGGTATAAAATAATATAATGTAACACTTCCATGCAAATTGAAGGATCTATTGAATGAGTTCACATAGATTTCTTTGAGTCACGTACTAGATGTGCTTCCACCAATGCAAAGTATCAATCATCATATGTATCTAATCCATAGAGAAAATTTTATATACAAGGCCATGTATATATTCATGACTAAGGATAATGAAGAGGTGAAAAGGTAAGTGAAATATTTTTTAGATAGAGAATTAATAAGATAACTCTTAAGGTAATGCACAATACCTATAATATTGACACCAAATAAAGGAGGAGAATTGTGCATGTGTAAAAACTAGAGAAACATTAACAAGATAAAAACCAAGTATAGTTTTCCATTTCCACACATGGATGATTTAATGGATTGCTTAAGTGGAGCACAATACTATATTTCACAAAGATAGGTTTTAAGAGAGGCTATCATGAGATCAAGATCAAAATGCCATAGAATATAAAAACATTTTTAAGACAAAGTAAGGGTTCCATAAATGGTTTTTCATGCCATTTAGTATGACAAATGCACCAAAAACATTCATGAGACTCATGAATTAAGTGAACCCACTTCTAGGCAAGTTTATCAATGTGTATTTGGATGACATTTTAGTGTTCAATAAAATGAATCAATAGCACTGAACACATTTGATAATAATGTTCCAGTGATTGTAAAAGGATAAATTTATGATAAACTTGAAGAAACATAGATTTATGAAGAAATACGTCATGTAATTTTATTTTATGATATCCTAATATTATTTAAAGATTAATATAGAGAATGCATGTACCATTGTTGAGTGGATATCACCAAGAAGCAAACTATAAGAGTGAATTTTTAATGGATTAGTGATTTTTTATAAGAATTTCATTAAAAACATTAGTTAGAGATGTGTAAGGATCATATAGGTGATGACAGGATACCGTAAGGATTTTTCTTAATAGCAAAAGTTGAGCCTAGGTTTTAATAGTTAAAGAGGAAGGTGACTAAAAAACCTGTATTGGCACTCCCAAATTTTAATAAATTATTCCAAGTGGATTGTGATGCTAATGGAATAGTGATTGGAGAACTATTTATAAAAATTTTAGGCCCATAACTTAATTTATCAATAATTTTAATGACATAAAGAGGAAAAATTTTGTCTACAACTAATAATTTTATGTTATAGTGCAAACACTCAAGAAGTGGAGGCTCTATTTTATACCAAATGATTTTTTATTATACAAAAACTTTAGGAACTAAATTTTATAAATAGTAAATGTAATTTTATTTAGTGACAAATGAAATTGGTTTAGTTTATATAGAGTTACTTATTTGTGTTGAAATACAGAAGTTAAAATCAAACAAGGTTTCAGACACGCTGAACAAAAAGACTCTCCTATTGAATTAGATGTAAGTGGAAGTCATGGGTTTTTATTCCATAGAGATATATGTATAATAATATGTTCATGATGCTTTGGGATCATTTATAAATGCAATTAGCGTAGATATGACACCATGGTTGTATTATTTATTACAATAAGGATGTTGTTTAAAGGAGATAAATTGTGTATATAAATGGGCTTAATGTGCAATAAATTAATAAAGGAGAATCATAACATAGGTTTAACATGACATTTTGGAAGAGATAATACAATAACACAATTATAAGAGGATAATTTTACAAAATATGGGTATACATGTGCATGAATATATGCAAGAGTGAATGTTTTTCTAGTTAGAAAAAAGAAAAAGTAAAAACATAAGTTTATATCAACCACTGCCTATTCCAAATAAATCATGGGATGATATTAGCATGGACTTTATGCTAGTATTTCCAAGATAAAAGAGGGGGAATAACTATATATTTTTAGTGGTTGATATATTTTCAAATATGATGTCTTTCATTTCATGAAAAAATATAGGTGATGAAACAAGCATTACAAATATTTTCTTTCAAGAAATGGTGAGGTTACATGGATTTAATCTTAGTATATTTTTAGACAAAGAAACAAACTTCTTAGGCCATTTTAGGCACATGTTTAGGAATATATTATTATTATTATTATTATTATTATTATTATTATTATTATTATTATTATTATTATTATTATTATTATTATTATTATTATTATTATTATTACTAGTTTTAATTTGGTGTAACATCCATAAACTAGTGTAAAAATCAAAGTTATGAACAAAAGCCTTTAAAACATATTGAGATGTTTAGTTGGAGACATTCCAAAGTAATGTGACATGGTATTGGCTTAAGCAGAATTTGAGTTTAATAATTTTTTGAATAGAATAATTGGGAAAAACTATTTGAATATTTTGTGTGAAATTAATCCAAGAGGAGTTTTAGATCTAAGAGACATCAATGGGGCTAATGAAAAAAGAACAGAAGGAGAATATTATGTAGAATATATGCATAAGATACACTAATACATGTGAAAGAAGTTAGAAAATATTAGTTTACAATATAAACATCATGATTAATATAGGAAAATAATTAAATAATTTTAAGTAGGAATTTAATGTTATCACGTGTACAAGGATAGGTTCCCTCATAGAACATGCAATGAATTGAATATGAAAAAGATATCATAATGTAAGGTGTTACGTAATTTTTAAATTAATGTTTATGAGATAAAATTATCTAAAAGCATAGACATATCACCCATATTCAATGTGGATGATTTAAATGATTTTCATGAAGGGAATAATTATTAAGATGATGAGGAATTAGGATATCAAGTACCTAATTAGAGAGTATAAGTATGAAAGAAGGAGAAGGATGAATTATAGGAAATTTTAGATTCCAATATTGTCAAGATGGGAGGGAATATAAATAGTATTTGGTATAGTAGAATAATTTCATTAAAAAGTACTTGACATGGATGGATCTCAAAGATATTAGTTGTTATGTCAATACACTTGAATATTTCAACAAGTTATCAGGGCTTTAAATTTTCAATTACCTAGGGGTGTTTGATGTAAGAGCATCCTTGGCAAAGATAAATCTTACATCACTAGAAATAGATAAGTCTAATTTTAAAAATAAAGTTACAACATGCTCACATGACACATATGCATGTAATTTATTTATGATTGGTGGGACACAAATAAAAAGGGTGCATAAGTCAAAATGCATGGAATAATGAAAAATTAAATCACATGAAAGTTGTATGGAGTTGGTTACAGTGGGATTTTTGGTGAATTTTTGTTTTATGCCATCGTGTGAAGTAGTTGGTTTGTGTGAATCACACAGTAAATCACTTAGTTCATATTCATGTGAATCTTTCATACATAAAGCCATATGGAACAACACAAATAGAGGTGAACACTTGACATGAGCACACCAATGTAGTATTACATAAAATTCACCTTATAACATAATAAATGCATGTAATTCATTTAAAAGATGAGATAATTTTACATGTATACATTTTTGTAATGAGGTAGACATGGGAAAGTATTGCGCTAAGGAAACTAGGTACATGGAAAATAAATTTGTGCAACTAAGATTAGGTTGACTCCAAAGGTACTTGAATGTATATTCAACTCCAAGATTATTAGATATGAATTCCAAGGACACATGTTGTATATCCATGTTTGTGTGGGATTAGATAAACCCTTAGAGACATGTAATGTCTTGTGAGAGCTTACATGAATATCTCTTGACACGTAACATTTGGAGGAGAATTTATAAAGGCATGTTGAGAAAGGAATTATAGAGAGTTAGTCTTATATTGGGAGAAAGTGAGACATCTTATCTTAAGAGATAAATTTCATACATAGAAGGTCATTTTAGGCTTGAGTATAGATGGGAGTTTAAGAGACTCCATTATCGAAGTAAGAGGAGCTTTCATTTTTGTAGCTTAAGATCAAAGCATAGACTATAGCTCATGTAGTAGAGGCAATGTTTGTAATATGTTTTTTATGTTACTATGTGATCAAAAACTTTGTGTTTTTAGCTCTGAGTTTTTTTGTGTATGTTTATATAAATATTGGGTTAAGACTTTTCTCATTTGTAACCCCACCCTTGTGACTAAATCATTATGTCATGGAAAGTATATCATTATTAAGTAGATATTATACATCTCCTATGTGTTGAAATTTTTCAACATCTACATAGATCTTTAGTTAGTTTGGGTTATTCACCTACATATAGAAAATTCAACTCACAACTTCATTAAGGTACTAGTTGAAGTAAAATTATAATAGGAAGAGGATGCATTAACATAAGAACTTTAAGATAAATTAATTTTGTTGAGTTAAACTAATTTTGTATGTTATGGTTAAATCAAGTCATGATAATTTTGAGGTGTTGGAGATTAATCTTTATTTGGGCTAATTCATTAATACTAAGTCTTTTTCATTGTGTATTTTTATTATGATAAATTTACTTAATCTAGATTTATGAGGTATCACACCTCTTTTATCCATTTTGAAGGTAATATTGGAATTACATGTCACATATAACTCCTCCCACACTTTTCACACACTTCTCTCACACCTTATGGGGATTAGTGACATTATGCACATACTAAGAAGGTTGTGTAAGGTTATGATGGAGTTTTTTAGTAATTAATTTTTTCTTATAGATCTCTCCTCTCTCATTCTACACAATTTTATCTTTAAACACTTATGTATTAAGGCTCATATCACTTTATCTTTAGATTTTCTTCTACTAATATTTTACTTGGAGAATATTCTTGTTGTAGGCCTTCTTAATACATATGGTTTTTTCTTCCATTTTACCTACTTAACAATTTGTGTCTTAAATTATCATGGTGGATTTATCTTGAGGTGATATATTTTTAAGTGCATTTAATTTTTATTTTTCAACTTTATTTTAGATCATATCATTTATTTCTAACATGGTACTAGATCAGATTAAGTTTAATGTTGAAATTTGATATTTTTGTAGGTGTGTGGGTGGATAAGTATGATTTTGTGATATTTTTTTACAAGGTCTTCAATCCTTAAAATCATTTTTTGTTGGATATTCATCATTTATTTCCACTACTTGAATGCATATAACTAGTTTTTAATCTATTATGTTGTTTTCATTTCAATTAGAAGTAGTAGTACATATGTATTAAATATATTTTTTTCTAAAAACCCATCTAAGAAAAATGGTTGTATATATTGATTTACAATCTGAGTTTTTCTAATTTTTTTAGTTTATTCATTTCTAATCTAAAAATAAGCCATTAAAAGCTTGTGTAAACCTAGATCATCATTTGAGAGATGCATAAAAATGTAACTACTACATTTTAAGAAAAGTTTTTTTAATTTGTTTTATAAAAAATCAAAATAATATTTTTTTGGTACAAAAATCCAAATTTAATTCTTATCTATAAGTGGAATTTTGGAATAATGTGTAACAGAGTTTGATCTAACTTGTTTTTTTCATTGACACTTGTCTTAGTTGAATCTTCAATAATTTTTTGAAAATTCTTTTCCTGGATTATATTAAAATCTAAAACTTTTTTTTTGTTTCACATAATTTTTTATTTATATGCCTTAAAACAAAACAAAAAAAAAATCAAAACTTGATTTGGCATACTTTGAGGTAACATTATACATTTGTGAATTCATTATTTTATGCTTTCAAAGTTATTTTTATTGATTGGAAAATTTCTCCTTCAACATTGTAAGATTATTGAAGACATATATACTCTTCTTCTCTCTTTTCTCAAACTATTAAAATTCCTCTCAAATAAATTTTTTATTAAAGGGGAGTTTTATGTAATGTTTAGTCCTTTATTTTCCTAAGGTTTTATTCTATTTTTTAAGCCTAAAATAAAATTTGAGGGGTGTTATAGATTAATCTTAATTTTGGTTAATTTATTACTCTTAAGTCTATTTAGTTTTACATTTCTTATTATGAAAAATTCACTTAATTAAGATTTATGAGGTGCCACATCTCTTTTATCATTTTTTAAGGGAATATTGGAGTTACATGTCACACGTAACTTGTCACACACTTCTCCCTCACCTTATAGGGATTATTGACACTAGGCACACATTAAGAAGGTTATGTAAGGTCATGATGAATTTTTTTAGAAACTTTTTTTTTTCATTTAATTTAATAAGTTCTCTCCTCTTTCATTTTGCACATGTTCATATTGAGACATTTGCTTATGTCTTGAGGCCCATATATATTTCTAATTCTCTTTTATTCTACTAAGATTTTACTTGGATAATATTTTTATTACAAGTCTTCTTAATACATATGGGTATTGCTTCCATTGATTCGGTTTCCCCACTTAAAAACTTGTGTCATGTATTCTCATGGCAGCTTTACCTTGAGGTGAAATATTTATTTATAAATTTATTTATTTTATTTTTAAACATTATTTTATATCATATTGTTTATTTATAACATGGTATCAAAGTAGGTTAATTTTAACGTTAAAATTTGAGGTTTTTGCAAGTGCATGGGTGGAGAACTATATTTTCTAACATTTTTTAAAAAGACGTCAACCCTTGATTTTTTTTTTTTTGTTTATTCATCATTTATCTTCACTACTTGAATGCATCCAACTAGTTTTTAATTCATTGTGTTATTTTCATTTCAATTAGAAGTCACAAATTTGTATTAAATATGTCTTTTTCTAAAAACCCATCTAATAAAAATGGTTGTATCTATTGATTTATAATATGGGTTTTTATGATTTATTTTGGGTTTATTCATTTCTAATGTGGAAATTAGTTGTTAAAATTTTATAAAAATCCAAATCATTTTTTGAGAGATATTATCAAAAATGTAATTACTGCATTTCAAAAAATATTTTTTGTTATTTTTGTCATGTAAAATCAAAATTATAAATTGGATATATAAAACGCCAAATTTATTTATTCTCTTCAAGTGGAGTTTTGGCATAAAATATAAGGGATTTTTATCCAACTTGTTCTTTGCATTGACACTATTCTTATTTGAATCATAAATATTTTTTGCAAATTATTTTCCTATATTGTATTAAAATCTAAAAGGTTTTTTTGGTTTCACATAAAATTTCATTCATATTCCTTAAAACAAAAAAAACTCAAAACTTTATTTGGATTAATTTAAGGTAACATTCTTTGTTTATGCATTCATTCTTTTATACTTTAAACATTATTTTTATTAATCTTTTGCCTAATAAGGATCTTGGGATGGTATGTATAAGAGTTTATTTCCAAGTCATCATTGGAGGCCCTCGAATAGGGTAATGATAAATTTGAATTTCAATGGGTCCTCTTAGGGAAACCCTAGCTTGGTTAGAGAAAATGGAGATTTTTTAGGCCATAATGGACAACCACTACTTATTATTTCTTAAGATCTTGGCTTAGAAATGAATAATGTAGTAGAGGTGTAAACCATGTTGAAATGAATCCAAGTGGTAGTCAAGCACAACTAGGAAAATATGATAGTATAAGGAGAGTCTTATATTTTTATTAATGTAATTTCTATAATCAAGACCAAATCTAGAAAGATGTGCATTATCATAGATGAGGTAAATGATTTAAAAGGTCTCCTAAAGCATGTAGAGTTTTGGCATATGAAAAGGATGAGGAATTCAGTGTATGATTGGGTAGCTAATGTAACGGTGAATTTAAGAGATAAATTTAAGATAATATATTTATAATGGACTCCCCCTTTCCAAATATGTTTTTTAAGTTGCTAACCCAGGATGTCAAGACTAGCTTGGATAAGGTGAGTTGATTGAGATCAATTGGATGGTATATTTTTAAATCAAATTGAGATGAATGATTTGATGATTTTAAGGTTTTGGACTAATGATGAGCTCAAGTTGTCTAAGGTGGAGAGTAATTTTGAGAAATATATTTAGGTGGTTCTTGTATTCACTCTAGGAAATCATTTTGGTGGTTAGTATGTGCTATGTTTGTGTTTTCACTCGTGTCAAGAGTTATGTGTGGAGTATATGATTAAGGGGGAGATTTTTATAGTTGTCATTTCACTCACTATTTATTTAGGAATATTGAGTGGTGTGTTGGTTTAAAGTCTATTTTGATTCTAGTTACCTTAATGGAGAGGATTAAAGGAGTGAAATTGGAGCTGGAGACCCATAAAAAACAAGAGTAAGGCATTAGGTAGCCCATCTAGAGTGGATAATTGGGGAGGTAAATTTTGATTAATTTGGTAAATTATATTAAGAAGGATATTTATAATCTGTTGATGTAAATTTAGGTATGGAAAATGTGGTAGGCAACAACTACAATTAATGAGTTGGAGGGGTAGGATAAAGGTGTTAAAATCAATCATGATGGACCCTAAGAAATCCATCAGGGGTAGAAACATAATTAATTTTGTATAAGTGATCAGTGGGGTGAATTTTTTATCAAATGTAGTTGGGTCCTTCACCTTACATGAAGAGCATCTAGACTTGGAGACACCAATTCACTTAGTGGGGTTAAAAATGGTGGATCACAGTCATGTAATCTTAGATGAGATTAATAAATTACATAATAGTTTGGTCTTCCTAGTAGCTAGGCTCAGGACTCAATTACTATTGGATTATATCTTCAAGCCCTTATGTGCTACGATGAGGGAAAAAATGGGGTGCTAGGAAAACTATGGATGAATATGGTGGGCATGGAGGTGAATTAGCTATGTGGGCTAGGCATAAAGTAGTGAGAAACTTACCTCTAAACGTAGAGATAATTGTGTTTGATTAGTTATAGGTTTGAATATAGGACTATGGTCATGGTTTATTTTTTTGGGGTATGAAGTTGATACCCTAGTTTTTGATTGGTGACATCCTATTGGATATTTTTTACTCTCTCACTATAATAATTAGTAGTTTTTATAAATTATTTTTTTATTTTTTATTATTATTGGCTTTGGTGATGGAGTATTGGAGTTTTGGTTGATCGATCCCCGTAAAATGGGTAGCACCTCCCTAATCATATCAGTGTGTTAGAATCATTTTATTTTTATTGTGCATATGGGGATTTTCTTGGGCTATTTTTCATTCTCTTTTGCTCTAGGAGTGTACCATAGTTATCTCAGCAAATAAAAAAAGTTGTTTTTACCGATCTTTACAAAATTTTACTTTGACTTTGTAAAATTATTAAAGATATCTACAATATTTTTCTCTCTTTTACTATTTTAATTTCTCTCAAAGTAAGTTTCCATTAAATGGAAGTATTATGTAATATCAAATCATTTCTTTGTCTGAGGTTTTCTCCTCTTTTTTAACCCTAAAATAAAGTTTAAGTTGGATTATTGGAGATTAATATTTTTTTGGGTTAATTTATTAATCCTAAATCTATTTAATTTTTCATTTCTTATTATGATAAATTCACTTAATTCAGATTTATGAGGTGTCACACCTCTTTTATCCTTTTTGAAAGGAATCTTAGAGTTACATGTCACATGTAACTCCTCCCATGTGTGTCACACACTTCCACCTCACATTATAGGGATTAATTACACTATGTACAACTATTAAGGTTGTGTAAGGTCATGATGGAATTTTCTTAGTAGCTTATTTTTCCTTCTAATTCTATTTAATGATCTCTCTCCTCTTTCATTCTACACAAGTTCATCTTTGGACACTTGTTTATTGCTTGGAGTCCATCTCTATTTCTTGTTCTCTTTTATTTTACTAGTATTTTACTTAGATAATAATATTATTACAAGTCTTTTAAATAAATGTGGGTTTTATTTCCATTGATTTAGTTTCCCCATTTAACAACTTGTGTCTCACATTATCATGGTGGCTTGCTCTTGAGATGATATGTTTATTTATGCCTTTATTTTTTTATTTTTTAATATAATTTTAGATCATATCATTTATTTCTAATATGGTATCAAAGAAAGTTAATTTTTAACATTTAGATTTTAGGTTTTCACAAGTGCATGAGTGGAGTACAATTTTGTGACTTTTTTTGTAAGGGTTTCAACCCTTGAAAACATTGTTTTTTATCTATTCATATTTTCTATTTATTACTAAAATGCATCTATCTATTTTTTAATCTATTATGTTGTTTTCTTTTCAATTAGAAGCAATAATAAATATTTATATTTATAAGAAACCCATCTAATAAAAATAGTTGTATTTACTGATTTACAATCTATTTTTTTCTAATTTATTTTAGGGATTTATTCATTTCTAAACTGTAAATAAGTTTGTAAAATTTGGTGAAAATCCATTTCGTTGTTTGAGAAATATCATTAAAAAAGTAACTATTTCATTTCAAAAAATATTTTTTATTTTTATTGTGTAAAATCAAAATAATAATTTGGTTGTATAAAACTCCAAATTGTATTTTATCTCCAAATCGCTTTTTGGCATTAAGTGTAATGGAGTTTGATTCAGCTTGTTCTTTGTATTGACACTTATGTTAACCTTTAAGATTTTTTCTCAAATGTTTGTCTTAGATTATATTAAAATTTAAAAGGTTTTTTTGTTTCACATAAAATTTCATTCATATGCCTTAAAACCAAAACAAACTCAAAACTTGACTTAACTTAATTTGAGGTAATAATGTTCCTTTATGCATACATTATTTTACATTTTTAACTTTATTTTAATGAATCTTGGCAAATTTCTCATTCAACTTTCTAAGATTATTGAAGACACCTATATTATTCTTCTCTCTTTTCTCAAACTATTATAATCTTTCTTGAATAAAGTTTGTATTAAGGAGGAATATTATGTAATTTCAACTCCTTTATTTGTCTAAGGTTTTCTCCTCTTTTGTAACCCTAAAATAAATCTTAATGGGAATTATTTGAGATTAATTTTTATTTGGATTAATTTATTAATCCTAAGTATATTTAGTTGTACATTTTTTATTATGATAAATTCACTTAATCTATATTTATGAGATGTCACACCTCTTAAGTCCCTTTTGAAAGGAACCTTGGAGTTACATGTCACATGTAACTCCCACATTTTTCACACACTTCCCTCTAACCTTGTGGGGACTAGTGACACTAGGGACTCACTAATAGGTTGTGTAATGTCATGATGGAGTTTTCTCAATAAATCATATTTCCTTTTAGCTCTATGTAATGATCTCTCTCCTATATCATTCTACACAAGTTCATATTGAGAAACTTGCTTATGGATTGAGGCCCATCTCTCTTTCTCATTTTTATTTTATTTTATTGGTTGATTTCCCCATTTAGCAACTTGTGTCTAACATTATCATGGTGTCTTTCTCTTGAAGTGATATGTTTCTTTGTGCATTTATTTACTTTATTTTCCAACATTTTTCCAAATCCTATAATTTATTTATAACATATTAATGGGGGATAGGGGCCTTATCTCCCTATATTTATCCCTATTAGTATCCCAAGATATATCTAGATAGATATAGAGAGGCCTACCTATATACTATTTTATATGAGATATATGGATGCTAAAAAAATTATCTATGAAGAGAGGGGAAACACACACACACACACACACACATGTGTGTGTGTGTGTGTGTGTGTGTGTGTGTGTGTGTGTGTGTGTGTGTGTGTGTGTGTGTGTGTGTGTGTCTATATATGGATGCTAAAAAAATTATATATCAAGAGAGGGGAAACACACACACACACACACATATATATGTATATGTGTGTGTGTGTGTGTGTGTGTGTGTGTGTGTGTGTGTGTGTGGGTGTGTGTGTGTGTGTGTGTGTGTATGTATATGTGTGTGTGTGTGTATATATATATATATATATATATATATATGGTGAAATAAAGTTAAAATGAGTGAATCTAATAGTGAGCATTTAAACAGTGATGTTGACTTTAAACTACATTAAAAGAATTAAAAAAGTATGAGTTCTTGATATACAATCCTAATGTTGACATGGACATGGATCTTAGTAACATCACAAGGACCAAGAAAAATAACTTAAATAAATTTTAGATCCTGAAGTGTTTGAGTGTTAGAGGAAACAATAGACTCTTCATGAAATTTTTTTTAAATATGTTCAAGTAGAGAATGTTGGGCTTAAAAATATTTATTTTACACTTTTTTTATGATTATCATTATGATGATGGTGTGGATGATCAATTTTTTAGTGTATTTTTTCACCTTACTTAGGTTTTTACTAAAATTGTATTATTCATCGTGCTTAGGTGGATATTTGATTATTTAGGATGATTTATGAGTTCATTTAGTTGCACACCCACATGTGTAAATTATTTTCAAATGGGTTGGTAATGATGTTCCATCATTCACAAACCAATGTTGACTTATCTCTTTCACATGAGTTTTCTATTCATTTGTATATTGACCTATGTTCACATTGCCAAATGGATGTGGCTTCATCCCTCTTCTTAGCATATTTAATGGCATTTTCTCCTTTGTATTTGGTGAGGTGTGAGAGTTATTACTCTTGTTTTAAATAATTAAAATTT
The DNA here is from genome assembly GCA_037957365.1 of Torreya grandis. NCBI lineage: Eukaryota > Viridiplantae > Streptophyta > Pinopsida > Cupressales > Taxaceae > Torreya > Torreya grandis. The sequence continues at coordinate 1,923,934 of JARHVA010003384.1, read as the reverse complement.
GGGTTTTTCTCTTATCTCTTGTCTTGTGCAATATTCTTGCTTTGTGATTTCATCTTTCTTTAGCTTCATTGTGGTGTGCACTAGTTTTGTCTTGTGTGATCATTTGACCATTGCATTCATGTTACCTAGACTGGGATCAAACTCTGATATGGTATTAGATCTAATCTGATAAATATTTTATTCAGTTTCATTTATTGTTAAGCTTTCATTTTAAGTATAGAATTTATTTTCTTGTATTTTAAGTCATTTTTTTAGAGGGTTTAAAAAAATCCAAGAGCTTCAAAAAATCTCAGAAGTGACTCAAAAAAAATGTAGGGGTCATTTTTTACTAAAATCTATTGTATTATTTGTGTAAGGAAGTTATTTATAGATCCAATGTTTTGGTTTTATTATTGACCAAGGTATTGTGTCGTACAAGCTTATAATTAATAAGTCATACCAAAGAGGGTTCTTGTGTATGTTGGCGAGCTCTTAGGAGAATATTTTTCTCAAAGGAGACATACAACCTACTATTTGAATTTTCTTTTGCATCTCATGACCATGGTAACTTCTCAAGATTTTATATAGCCTTCTCAAGGCTCATGACCACCTCTAGATTACCCAATCCATTTTACACAATCACTCTACCTATGTTGAGACATGCAGCCCTCAATAGCATCACCATTCATTATCAGAGTTGTTGCCAGAATCTGGATAATGCAAATGCAATGGAGACATGATCACATGAGATGAAGCAAGTGCACACCACATAGATGCTAAAGCAATTTGAAATTATACAAGAATATAAATTACACAAGACAAATAGGATAAAACCCAATATCTGATTAACATGAGATGGCCAAATGAAGAATACATATAAGAGAGCATGAAAGTGACTCCTCCACAAAAGGTGGTCAAGGCACCCCAAGAATAGATTATAACTCCTCCATGAAAGGTGGTGACAAGGTGCTAAGAATAGAGAAGTAACTCCCATCAAGGGAGTTACTTATGACACATCTATGACACACATCTCCACATAAGCTAGCCTACCCCACAAATGTAAGAAAACTCCATGTATGCACAAATATAATTTCCCTAATTAATAAATAGGGAAAAATAAAAACCTACACTAATACCCCCCCATAAGCGCAACTTAGGTGGGCAGTATGGAAATATAAAATGGGTCCTGGCAACTAGGCCTGATGAGGAACCCATGTACACATGCAATCTCCCATAAGATAGAGAAAAGGAGAAAACCCATAGGAAAAACTCCCCCCAAAAGAGAGACATAAAAGAAAAGAAGAGGTTAGAAGGCCCCCCTAAAGATGATGTTGCTACAGATGTAGACCACACACCAAGAAGAGCTCGTAGATGAATGAACTTGCTCTCAGTGAAAGGTTTGGTGAAAATGTCTGCAATGTGCTCTGAAGACTAGAAAAATATTAAGTCAATGCCCTGACTATGAATAAGCTCCCAAATGAAATGCATGTGAATATCTATGTGTTTGGTCTATTGGTGCTAAATTGGATTCTTGCAAATTTGAATGGTACTCTGGTTGTCATAATAAATGATGGTGGGCTCCCTGATAGGAATGCCAAACTTAGAAAGAATCCCCTAAAGCCAAATAGCCTTAGTAGCTACATTAATAGCTCCCCTGTACTCTACCTCTATGGATGATATAGCAATAGCATTCTGCTTCTTGCTAGACCAACTGATAGGACTAGAACCTAGAGAGAAACTATAACCAAAAGTGGACTTGCAAGTCTATGAATCACCAAACCAGTCTGAATCTGTATATCCAACCAAGTCAACCTCTATGCCAAATCTATAATGAATCTCATATCTATGTGAACCCTATATGTAATGCAAGATCCTCTTAGCTACTTTTTAATGAAGCTCATGAGGTTCCTACATAAATCTGGAGACAAGTCCCACTATATATGATATGTTGGGCCTACTGTGAGTCAAGTAGATGAGACTACCAACAAGTTGTCAATACTGAGTGGCATCAACCAATGGTGAAGAAAATCAGCCTCAAGCTTGACTCCTGATAGAAAGGGAGTAAGAGATGGCTTGAAATCAGCCATGTGAAACTAAGACAATAAATCAAGAGCATACTTAGGTTATCCAAGAGAAATCCTTGAATCTAACTGTGAGATCTAAATTCCAAGTAAGTAGTGTAACAAACCCAAGTTTGTCATGTCAAATCTATCCTAGAGAGATACCTTCACCACTGCAATAGCTGATGAACTCCCAGTGATCAAAATGTCATCAACATATAGAACCAAAATCAAGAGCAAATCACCCTACTGCAAGAAGTAGACATTAGAGTCAAAATGGCACCTAGTGAAACCCACTGTGAGAAGGAAGGAATCCATCTTAGCATACCAAGCTCGAGGGGCCTGTTTGAGGCCATAGATAGATTTCCTAAGTCTGCATACTAAGGAAGAATCCTAAACAAATCTTGGTGGCTGCTACATGTAGATCTCCTCCTCTAGGTCTCTATGAAGAAAGGCAGTCTTCACATCCATCTGGTGCACATCCCAACCATGTGTTGTGGCAATAGCCAAGGTGACTCAGATAGAAGTCATCTTTGTAATGGGTGCAAAGGTCTCTAAGTAGTCAATGCCTGCCACCTATGAGAAACCCTTGGTAACCAATCACACCTTATACTTATCAACTGACCCATCTGCTGCAAACTTGGTCTAATATATCCACCTACATCAAACCATCTTTCTTCCCTTAGGAAGTGAAGTCAAATCCCAAGTGTGATTTTTGATTAAGAAAGAATATTCTTTCTCCATAGCACATCCCACTCAGGAACCCCCGATGCCTCTTGAAAAGTCTATGGATCTAAAATTAAAGTAAAGAAGGCATGTGGATCTCTCTAAAAATCCCCCATAGTACGTCTATCATCTGTAGGATCTCCTACCCAAGTGTCAACATTCTCAAGTGTCTGTCTAGCCCAAAGTGGCCTGAAAGTGGGTGAGTCAGGTGTTAACTCCTCATCCTCTAACTGACTAGAGGTGGATGACTTTACATCACTATCCTCATTGTTTGAACTCGAAGAAGAAGATGTCACTAGCTCAAGAACCTGTTGTAGCCGATCTAAATCTGATGAGGAATCATGAAGAAGTAGATCTGATGAGGGAGAAGAAGTGTCAATTGTTGAGTCTCTAGGACTCTCTTGAAAATAGACACTTCTCTCGATGAACAACTCATGAGTGACTGGATCTAGAAGGCAATACCCCTTAATACCATTCAGATATCCTATAAAGATGCAAGGCTTGGACTGATGTTCCATAGCTTTGCATTTCTTCTTCAGAATGTGGGCCATGGCTAGGGATCCAAAAACCCTAAGGTGCTCAACATCAGGTTTCCTTTTATGCCAAGCTTTAAAGGGTGTTATCCCTTTCAAATCTTTGTGAAGAACCCTATTTTGAATGTAGCAAGCATAATTGATGGCTTTAGCCCAGTACTGTGGTGCTAAGGATTTGGAGTGAATCATACAGCTACCCATCTCTTTCAAGAACCTATTTTTGCATTCTAAAACCCCATTCTATGAAGGATTGTAAGTGACTATGTGCTGCAAATCAATCCCCTCTATGGTGTAAAACTGCTCAAACCTGTTGCTAACATACTCCCCTCCATTATTAGTTCAAAGAACCTTGATGGATTTCTCACTCTATTTCTCAACAAGAGCCTTGAAGTCTAGAAAATTTTCAAACACTTCAGACTTTTGTTTGAGAAAATATATCCAAGTGTACCCAGAGAAATCATCAATAAAAGTGAGGATGTACTTGGCCCTTGTGAAAGATGGTTTGGGAAAGGGTCCCGATACATCACTATGGTCTAACTCCAAAGGTTTTGAAGCCCTCCAAGCTTTGACTTTGTCAAATTTTTCTTTGGGATGCTTCCCACAGGAGCACCCCTCACAAATTCCTTTTGAGAATTGGACACGAGGCAAGCCAATGACCATGTCATGTTTGCAAAGTTACTCAAGGTAGCGGTAGTTAAGGTGGCCAAACCACTCATGCCATAATTTGCTAAATCCATTTGAATGTGTCAGCAATGCTGTTGAAGAAGAATTTAGTGCAAAATGTGAGAAGGTGTATAACCTTGCTTGGTGATCTAGCCTACCCACTGCCACTATAGTATCACTATGCAATTCCCTGATAGCCATTGAATCTGGTGAAAACTCAACTCTCATGCCCTAACCAATGTGAGTGATTTGGTACACTAATAGGAGATTGGTTGAAAGAGAAGGAACACTTAGAACATTATTTAATGTTCCTCCTTCCATTTCAACTGACCCTCTCCCTACAACAAAAATTGATGTGTCATCACCCAAACTAATTGAAGTCATGCTAAAAGGCTCTAAAGATGAAAACTCAACTAGTGAAGAGCCCATGTGGTGAGAAGCACCTGAATCAATGACCCATGATGTTGTAGAAGCTATAGTAGCTACAAGGGCCTTGCCCTTTTCTTTCTCCTTACCCTTGCCTTTTGCCTTGGTAGAATCTTGGGTAGATGAATTTTGTTTGATGGACTCAAGAACACCTAGGTTGTGCTTCTCTAGAAGATGAGTTAGGTGATCTATTTGTTTCTTCATGAATTTGTGTTCATCATGCCCTATCTTTTTATAATAGGCACACTTAACCTTCTCCTTCTTAGGTTTAGCATTGGAGGAGGAAGACTCAGTGTTGTTTTTGGCAAGATTATTGTTTTCTTTCTTCTTCTCCTGGTCCTTGTTCTTCTTCTTCTCCTCCTTTGTTGAAGTCTTATCCTTACCATTTCTATCTATCAAATCTTGGAGTTGAGTAGACTTCATTGTGCCCATTTGAATTAGCTTATCTTGTTCCCTAGTCAAGTCAGCAATGAATGAATCCAAAGAAGGCATTTTCCATGTAGTGCCAAGGGCACTTTTTGTGGCATGGAAAGTGGAGATAAAGACTGAATAGCTTGGACCTAACTTTGTGAGAATAGAAAGGATAATTTGATCATCTTTATTCTCTATCCCACATTCTTTCAATTTCAATCTAAGGACCTTAAACTTAGTGAAGAAGTCATGTAGGGTGTCAAAGTTGCTAGGACTTAGACTTATGAGTTTTGTTTGAGCTCATGACCTCTCATCTCATCAAGCTTCCCAAATAAGAGTTTTAAGGTGTCCCATATGTCTTTGAGAGTCTTGGAGGTTTCTAAATGGAAGAGAAGTTCTGGAGACATGGACAAGCTCAGTAATTCATAGGCTTCATCACTATGGTTGTACCACTTGACCTTTTCAGCATCAGTGCTAGGTTCTACTTTAGTACCCATGGTGATCCTATACAACCCTTTACTTCTAAGAATGATTGACATTTTAACCTTCCATTCATGATAGTTGAAGGGTGTTAGGGGTTTAAGTTGAAAAGAATCCATTTTAAGCTGAATTTAGGTGAAGTTGTGTTGATTGCAAGTTGTGAATTTATGTAGAAAAGAGAATGAAAGCAAAGATTTGCAAGTTGTGAAAAGCAAACACACCCCCCCAAATGTTGATCCCCCCCCAAATATGCAAGTGCACGCTCAAAAGACGTTGGGCTCAGCTGAGAATGCGTCTTAGAGCAATTAGTGCAAGACTTTAAGCAAACAAGACGTCGGACTCAATCGAAAATGCGTCTTAGGAGACCCAAATTTTAGGCACTTCATAAACTAGTGAATTTTTGACAAATAACAAGCATACACCATGGAGAATTGAATTATAAACACTTTTGTAAAAAATGGCACCTAAAATTGAGCTATTATTTGCAAGATATAAAAGGTTCAATTTCCTGTAAACTAGTGTTTTTGCAAAAAAATAGAACTAAAACATTAAAAAAATGCTTGTTTTAAGAGAGAAAGTGGCCTTCCAACCACTTGTTGGATTTGCAATGGAGCAAGGAATCTAAAGGAGGTCTTTATGAGGGATAATTGGCCTTCTGCCAACATGAGCCTCCCCCTTCGTCTTCATAGGTTGAAGATACAAGCTTTTTTTTAAAATACCTCTAAACTACTTTTTTTTAATGCTAATTTCAAATTTGATTTTAATTCAAAAATTCAAATGATTGATTTTAGAACAAAAAATTATTAAAAGCAGATTTACCAATCAACTAGAGAGGGTGGGCCCACCAAATGGGGCATTGGAAACCAAAAAAGGAGTGCCATTTAGAAAAAAATAGTTCTCCACTACCTCACCACGTACCTCTTGCATGCTGGATGTTGTGACTATCTGCTTGGCATGGCTGTCTGATGGTGTTGCAATGTTTAGATGTGTGACCAGAAGATCAGGCCATGACTATTAGCGTGGACAGATAAGTGTCTAGCATGGCCTTGGGGTGTAATGGGTGCCACTATTTGAGAGCGCGTGCCTCACAAGGTTATCATTGTGAGTGGGCAGTGCCTAGATTGGTAGTCCTCACCCCTTTCCTCATGTTGGATTTCATGTAGCGCCACTGCACCCTGCTAGAGTTGCACACCTCATCCTACCAGATGCCCCACACTGAAAGTGGCATCCAAGAATAGAAACCAGATTGTAGAGATCTATCTTTTCCTACAGAATGACCAAAAAAAATGAATTCTACTGCCTTTGCTAAAGCCACAATAGATCTATACAAGATGTCTTGGCAAATTTTAACTCAGAAGTAATTTTTTTAACAAGTTTTCGTATGGATTTGCATGAGTTTTCAAGAAACTCTACCAAAGCTCTCAAATACAACGAAGTTAAACAAAAAAAACTACTGAGAAAGCAAAGTAAGAATTATAGAATAAACTAATAGCATAACCAGACAAATGATTATTGGAGTGGCTCTGATACCATATTAGAGTTGTTGCCAAAATCCAGATAATGTGAATGCAATGGAGATGTGATCACACGAGATGAAGCAAGTGCACACCACATAGATGCTAAAGCAATTTGAAATTATACAAGAAGATAAATTGTGCAAGACAAATAGGAGAAAACCCAATATATGATTAACATGAGATGGCCAAAATGAAGAATACATATAGGAGAGCACAAAAGTAACTCCTCCATAAAAGGTGGTCAAGGCACCCCAAGAATAGACTGTAAATCCTCTATGAAAGGCGGTGACAACGTGCTAAGAATAGAGAAGTAACTCCCATCTAGGGAGTTACTTATGACATTCTTATGACACCTATGACACACATCTCCACATAAGCTAGCCTATCCCACAAATGTAAGAAAACTCCATGTATGCACAAATATAATTTCCCTAATTAATAAATAGGGAAAAATAAAAACCTACACTAATATTTATAACCTTCTCAAGTTAAACATCTCCTCTCAATCCTACCATGTTTGTAATACACCTTCCACATCCAGATATGAGGCCACCCTTATCATCCTTCAAAGAAATATGAGGTTTTATATTTTTTAAATGAGGGAAATTTCTTTTGAATGAAATCAATTTTTTTTTAAACTGTAATGTATTGTTTATTTTTAAGTCATAAATTTCATTGACTTTGAATAAAGGATAAATTTTTTTTAAGTGGTGGGTCTCATTATAAAATAAGTTGTTCTTTTTATTATATTTATATAAAATAATATAATATTTGGAGGATTGAACTCTTAAAAGGTATCTTTTGAGAGTATTTTTTTATTGTTTTTTAATAAAAATAATAGATTGTAAATGTTTTTTTAATTAATTTTTTGTGAAAATACAATATTGTAGTGTGAGCATTATAATTTTAAAAAGATGGGAAATTTTCTTATTAGGGACACTCTTCATATTTTTGCTATATGAATACTGGAGGGTGAGGCCTAGTTTGGTAGGTGGCCAAACCCCCTCACATTAAAAACATTAATTTTATCTCTCTTACTCACTATTTTTACTAGTCTTCTCTTTAGATAAATTATTGAAAGAACCCGATGTACTTATCCTATTTGCAAAAACTTATCTTTTTGACTTGCACTGATTGCTCTAGATGCATTATCATTTGTGCATGATGTCCTTTGAGAATGCATGTACAACATTTTGGGGATATTTTTTGTTGATAGTTTAGGGGGTGTACTTTTCATGTGTCACTCCTTCATTTTTGCTTGCACACTCATTTTTTTAACAACTACAAACTTGTACTACTACAACTCATTTCTACACTAATGGATTCAAGTTTAATATCAACCCACTAACTCTATTTAACTATAATGAATGGAAAATTAAGATGATAATCATTCTAAGGAAGGGTTTGTATAGGATAACCATGGGTGATGAAATTAAACCTAGCACAAGTGTAGAGATAGTTATGTGGTATAGCCATAGTGATGAATCCTATGGGCTATTGTGTTTTTCTATAGCACCTGATCTCCTATTTCGCTTAGATCCTTCCAAATAACCCCATGATGTAAGGACCATTCTAGGAAAACTATTTGGGGAGCAAGATGTGATGATAGGTCACATGTTTGAGAATGAACTTATTAGTCTAAGTACTTACAACTTTGACACCTTTTATTATTTCTTCACTAAGTTTAAGTCCTTAATATTATAGTTGAAAGAATGTGGAATAAATAATAAAGATGACCAACGTGTTCTTTCTATACTTTCTAAACTAGGTCTTGATTATTCAATATTTATCTCTAATTTCCATGCCACTAAAAGTGATTTGGATACTACATGGAAAATTCCTTCTTTAGATGATTTCATTACTAACTTAATTAGGGAGCAAGATAAGTTAATCTATATGGCCATATTGAAGTCCATAAAACCTCAAGCCCTAATTCTAGGAATGGAAGAGTAAAGACTTAAAACAAAGAGAAGAAGAATAAGAATAAGGATCAAAAAAAGAAGAAAGAATAAGCCTATGCCAAAACCAACACTAAATCCTCCTCTTCCAATGAAAAACCTAATAAATAGAATATTAAGTGCACCTACTATAAGAAAAATGGGCATGATGAAGACAAGTGCATGAAAAAGTAAATAGATCATGTAACTCATCTCTTAAAAAATAAAAACATAGGTATTCCTGAGTCCACCAAGTAGAATTCATCTACCCAAGATTATACTAAGGCAAAGGGAAAGGGGAAAGAGAAAGAAAAGGGCAAGTCTCTTTTAGAAGATATAGCTTCAACATATTTATGGGTCATTGACTCGGGTGCTTCTCACCATATGGACTCTTCACTAGTTGATTTTTATTTCTTAGAGCCTTGTAGCATGTTTTCTATTAGTTTGGGTGATGACATTTTTTTACCAATTGTAGGGAGAGGGTTTTTTAAAATAGGAGGAACATTAAATAATGTTCTAAGTTTTCCTTCTCTTTCAACCAATCTCTTATCCATGTATCAAATCAGTTACATCAGCAAAGGCATGAGGGTTGAGTTTTTACTAGATTTAGTTATCATCATGGAGTTGTATAGTGATTATACAGTAGCAGTGGGTAGGGTGGATCACCAAGTTAGGTTATACACCTCCTCACATTTTACACCTAATTCTTATTTGACTATATTTTTGACTCATTCAGATGGAATTAGAAAATTATGGTTTAAATAATTTGGCCACCTTAACTATCTCTACCTTGAGCAACTTATAAAAATGACATGGTCATAGGCTTTCCTCAAGTCTAATTCTCTAAGGGAATTTATGAGGGTTACTCTCTTGGAAATCACCTTGAAGCAAAATTTGACAAAAGCAGAGTTTGGAGGGCTTCACAAGCATTGGAGTTAGTTCACAGTGATGTATCTAGGCCTTTTCCCAGTCTATCCTTTATAAGGGCTAAGTGCATTCTCAATTTCATTGATGATTTCTCAAGATATACATGGGTTTACTTTATTTATTAAAAGTCTGAAGTGTTTTAATATTTTCAAGAGTTTAGGGTACTTGTTGAAAAATAATTTGAGAAATCTATCAAGATTCTTTGAACTTCTATTAGAGGTGAATATGTCAGTAATAGATTTGAGCAATTTTACACCATAGAGGGGATTGATTTGTAGTGGATAGTTACTTAAAATCATTTACATAATGGAGTTATAGAATGCAATGATAAATCATTGACATAGATAGCTAGTTGTATGATTTACTTTAAGTCTTTAGCACCTTAGTATTAGGTTGAAGCCATTAATTATGCTTATTATATTCAAAATAGGGTTCCTCACAAATCTTTGAAAGGCATAACTCCATTTGAAGCTTGACATGGAAGGAAACTTGATGTTGAACACTTTAGGGTTTTTGGATCTCTATTTATGGCATGTATACCAAAGAATAAATGTAAAGCTATGAAACCTTAGTCCAAACCTTTCATCTTTCTAGGTTATCCAAATGGTGTCAAGGGTTATCACCTTCTACATTTGACCAAACATGAGTTATTCATAGATAGAAGTGTTCACTTTTATGAGAGGCTCAAAGACTCAATAATTAACACTCTTTCATTAGATTCACTTAGACTTGATGATTTTTCTTTTGACTTAGATCATCCAGAGCAGGTTCTTGAGCCAAGATCTTCCTCTTCTTCTTCTATTTATGATAGTAAGGATAGTGATGGTGATTCCTCTACATCGACCTCTAGTCATGTTTTAGAAGATGATGAGTCAACACTTGACTCACCCATTTTTGGGCCTCTTTGGGCTAGGCAAACACTTCACAGTTCAAGCACTTGGGTAAGGGATCTAGTAGATGATAGATGTGATTGAGAAAAATATCAGAGTGGTCCACATGCTTTATTTACTTCAATTTTAGATCCATAGACATTTTAAGAGACTTTAAGCATACTTGAGTGGGATAGTACTATGTCAAAATAATATTCTTCCTTGATCACAAATCACACTTGGGATTTGACTTCACTTCTTAAGTAAGATGGTTTAATGTAGGTAGATATATTAGACTAAGTTTGAAATAGATAGGTTAGTCGATAAGTAAAAAGTGTGATTGGTTACCAAAGGTTTTTCATAGTTATCTAGCACTGATTACTCAAAAATATTTGCACCTATTGTAAATATGACTTTGATCTAACTCACACTAGTTATAGCTTCAGCACATGGTTGGAATGTGTACTAGATGGATGTGAAGAGTGCCTTTATTCACAAAGACCTTGAGGAGTAGATCTACATAGAGTAAACACCTAGGTTTGTTTAGGATTCATCTTTAGTTTGTAGACTTAAGAAATCCATCAATGGCTTCAAATAGGCCCCTAAGGCTTGGTATGCCAAGATGGATTCATTCCTCCTTACTTCAAGTTTCACTAGGTGTCATTAAGACCCAAATGTACTTCTTGTGGTAGGATGATTCTTTAATGATATCGATCCTTTATGTTGATGATATTTTGATCATCAAGAGTTCCTCATCACCTATTATAGTGATGAAGACATCTCTATAGAAGATATTTGACATTATAGACTTGGGTCTTCTAAATTACTTATTTGGAATCAATATTTCACATTCTAATTTAGGGATTTCACTTGCACAACCCAAGTGTGCTCTTGATCTTTTTGCTTGTTTTCACATGGCTGGCTTTTATCCATATTTGATTCCCTTTATATCAGGAGTCAGGCTTAAGGTTGACTATTCTACACCTTTGGTTGATGCCACTTGATATTGGCAACATGTTGGTATCCTCATTTATCTAACTCACACTAGGCCTGATATTTCATATGCAGTGGGACTTGTCTCCAGATTCATGTAAGAACCCCATGAGATGCACTAGAAATCAGCTAAGAATATCTTGTACTACATTTAGGGATCTTATAGATTTAGGATTTAGTAAAAATTTAACAAAGAGGTTGACTTGGTTAGTTTTAAAAATGAATATTGGGTTAGCAATACTTAAAATCATAAGTCCACTTGAGGTTATAGTTTTTCCTTGGGTTCTAGTCCTATCAATTGGTCTAACAAGAAGTGAAATGCTATTTTTATATCATCCATAGAGGAAGAGTAAAGGGGATATATTAATGCAACTATTAAGGCTATTTAGCTTCAAGGGATTCTATCTAAGTTTGACATTCTTATTAGACATCCCACCATCATCTATTGTGATAACTAGAGTACTATACAAATATTTAGGAATCTAGTTCAACGACAATAGATGAAACACATTGAGATTCACACGTATTTTATTTAGGAGCTCATTCATGGTAAGGTCATCGACTTGAGTTTTTTCTAGTCTTTAGATTAAGTTACATATATATTTACCAAACCATTCACTGAGAGCAAGTTCATTAATCTACAAGCTCTTCTTGGGGTGCGATCTACATAAACATCAACATCATCTTCAAGGGGGGATTCTAGGCTCTTCACTTCTTATGTCTCTCTCTTAGGGGGAGTTTTTTCCCACTATATTTTTTCCACTTTTTGAGATCTTACTTTGTATTTAGGTCCTTGATTGGGCCTAGTTTTTTGGGACCCAATTCTATTACCCACCTAAACTATGCTTGGGGGGGTGGGGGGGGGGGGGGGGGGGGGGGGGGGGGGGGGGGGGGGTAGGGTTACGGGGGGTAGGGGTAGGTTTTTAATACACTTCTATTATTCATCATTCTTAAGTGGATATTTCTTCATTAGATTAATTTATGAGGTCATTTATTTTCACACCCACATGTGTAAATTATGGTCAAATGTGTTAGTAATGATGCCTTGGCATTCACCAACCAATGTTAACTTATCTCTAGCACATGGGATTACTATTCATTTGGCAACTGACCTATGTTCACATTACCAAATGAATGTGGCTTCATTCCTCTTCTCAACCTATTTAATTTCTTGTTCTCCTTTGTATTTGGTGAGGTGTGAGAGATATTACTCTTATGTGAATTAATTAAATTTTGGGTTTTTTCTCATATCTCTTATCTTGTACAATATTCTTACTTTATGATTTCATCTTATTTTAAATTTGTTGTAGTGTGCACTAGCTTTGTCTTGTATGATCATTTGACCATTGCATTCACATTATCTGGACTGGGATCAAAATCTAATATAATTTATGAATGATTATAAATAATAAGATAATATTGATGATAATCCTCAATGAATATAATAATCAAAGCAAATTTTGGATTTTTCCCAAACTCCTTTGTTTACACCAATACATATAGAAAATTAATTTTGGGTGGCATCTTATTGATAATGGACATGAATGAAAGGTTTGGATATTCAAAAATTAGTATGATTTATTTTTTATGTTAGATGAAAAATTCATAAACTGTATAAACAAGTATTTTTATATTTTTTCTATTTAAACTAAAGATATATATTTTTAGATTGCAACTTGTTAAAGACTAGCTTGTTTCCAAAAAATAACACACTTCCATCCTCACATCAAGAGGTGTAATATATATCATAAAATTTATGTATTTTTATGTCATTATGTGTAAATACTAAAATATGGTCTTATATACTTGAAAATGATAAGTTTAATACATATTTACCACATACAGATTGAGCACTTAAACAAGGTCCTAATTCACCATTTTATCACACTTGCATGATATCTTATCAATCAACCCTTTTATTTTTTATATACACCTATATAAATCTCATTGTTTATTTCAAACATGTTAAATATCATGCACATTATTTTAACCTTTTAAGGTTCAGCTAATGTAAAACCTAAGTTTGATTAAAAGGTTGAGTTGTCTAAATCAGTGAAGTAATATGCAATAAATAACATTTGATTTGTTACATAATTTGACTTGCTTTAAATTTCTAAAAATAATAATAAATATGTGCAAATAGATACTTATTTAAAAAACACTTGTCATGGAAGATATAAAAATAGTAATAACCCACTAGTCATTACACTTATCCTCATCAAAAAATAGTAATATGTGCAAATAGAGACTTAATTGACTTGATTGGTCAATGAACCTATCCTCATCTTTCTAGATTGGATCAAACCCTATCATGTGCACATTAATGTTTTAGGTATCATAATCGATGTTATTCTTGTGCAACCAAGATATGGTGGACTGGACCACCACATATATTTTACAAGCCAAAATTTATCTAACATAGAAAATAATTACATGACAACTAAATGAGAAGCATTGGCTATAGTGTTTGCGCTATAGAAATTTTGACACTATCTTCTTATGACACCATTTAAATTTTTCACAGATCATCAATCTCTACACTACCTGGTCAATAATCCAATACTTATAGGACATATTTCAAGATGGTTGATGTTATTTTAGGAATTTTAATTTCATATTAATGTCAATCTAGGCAAAGAAAATGTGGGTTTGGATCATCTCATTCACATTCCCAATGGTGAAAAACTAGAAGAATGATTAGAATATTCTCTTAATGCTCATATATTTCATGTTTTTGTGATCCCTAAAAATTTAAAAATAATCACTAACTTCCTTAAATAAGGAATATTCCCTATGCACTACCAAGAAAGAGATAAGAAGTAGTTTATCACCAAAGATTTGCCATAAACCATCATCAATGGGATTTTGTATCACTTGGAGAAGGATGAAGTACTGCATAGGTTAGTTATGGAACATGAATGACCATAGCTCTTATAGGATGCACACGAAGGAATAATAGGAGGACATTTTGATAGAGAAGCTACTAATAATAATTTGTTACAAAGTGGATTATGGTGGCCAAATATTTTTTAAGATGAACATAGAGTAATGCAACACTATAATGTATGTGAATGCATGGGTAAACCACCACAAAGAAATAAAATGCCCTTACAACCTTTGTTAGCCGAACAATCTTTTGAATAATGGGGAATTGATTTGTTTGGACCTATCAATGCACTGGTAAACATAGTAAAGTAAGATATATTATCACTATAATTGATTACTTTACCAAATTGGTTGAAGTTACTTTGATACCCAGTTGTGGTATGAAGGATGCAACAAAGTTTCTATATAATAATATTATTACAAGGTTTTGATGCCCCATCAAGATAGTTAGCAATTTAGGGACACACTTTATGAATAATGCCATCAATGTTCTTACTAAATAATTCATGATTTATCATCATGAAACTACTATGTATCATCTACAAGCTAATGGCCAAGCTGAGGCTTCATAAAGTGTTGGGAAAAATGTTGAAAAAGTTCTATGATGTCAAGAGGGATGATTGAGAAGATCACATTCCTATTAATCTATGGGCATATCACATTCACTATAATAGGGCTATATTTTTTATTCTATTCAATTGGTCTATGAGCTTGAAGCAATTGTGCTAATGGAATATTTGGTACTTAGTCTACACATTATAATGGTCATGAGACTAGGGGATCGTGAGTCTCTCACCAATAGACTTATTGAACTAAATAAGATGGATGAATATAATTATAGATCATCTTGGACATTGGAATTTCATAAGCAGAGCCAAAAATCATGGCATGATAGGAATATTCACCATAAGGAATTTCATAAATATCAACTAGTTTTGTTATATGATAGTCATTTCAGAGCATTTCTAGGTAAATTACAGATTTGATGGAAAGGCCTTTATGTTATACATGAAATATCATATAAAGGAACCAATATTTTGAGAGATCTATAGGGAACCATTTTGTTAGGGTAGGTGAATGGTTATAGGCTTAAGCCATACCACTAATAGTATTAATTGATCTCATTTTGCTAAGTGAGTGGGTAATGAAAAGCACTGAGTAGATTAGGATTTTTCCTTTCTTATGTGTTTTTTTTTGTGTGTGTTTGCATATGATCTCTTAATTACCATTTGGGAACCAATATACCAAGTATATCATGTGATAACCATGCATAGGATGATTCACATGCATCATTATGGATGATAATAAGAGTGAAAGAAAGCAATTAAGTCTGAGAAATGTATGAAGAAGTCACATCAACCAAGATCTTCATCATATAATGGTCATCCCCAAGTAGTTAATAACATATCTAAGTTTCAATTGACCTAATATTTAAGAAATTGGTGGCCATTAAACATCATTCATTCATACTCCCATAAAAACAACAAAGAACATAATGACATATCTCCACACATGTGCCAATAACTAACTATATTAATTTCTAGATTGGATAAGATTTGCCACATCAAAAATTATATTCATGTTGAATGGATAGCTTAGAACAACATTTACATGGAAACCAAAAAGCACAAAATCTATAAAGGCATAACCTTGCAAACTAAGTCTACATTTTATCCTTGTAAATATTTTTCTTGAGTTGAATTTTAAAGACCTAAGATAATTATACTGCACAAAGAACCAACAAAGTTCAATTTCATCACTTAGTAATCATGGATACTTCACAACTCATTATGGGTTTGATAGATTCATAAAAATAAGCAATAGGTGTCAATATAGAACTTTGATAAACAAAATTAAGTGATCTAGATCCCTTTAATTTTCTTCAAGTAGTGGAGTAAAAATTATTTTGCCTAGACCCCATCGATGTTGCACAACCACTAGCTTTCCTATTCCTCCATCATTTCCAAAACATAAATGTTGAGCACTTACTTTTAATGCCCACTTTTGGAAAACTATGAGAGATTGTATAAGTCTTGCTCAGTTGAAACAAATATGGCAACATCTACATTGGTTTGAACACTAGTTTGTCATCAACACAAAAGTAATGGCCCAAACTTTGGGCATATATGTGTGAAGGGACTCCCTTACTCCATACAAGAGGAGAACATCACCTATTCTATAGAAGGTTAGATATTTGTATGTTTGGGGATCCAGAGGGATCCTAATTGAATAAATTCATGATGAACTAGTGTGCATCCTAGTAGAATGTTTCACAAGGAGGTTCTAATAGACTACCAAGTCTACCAAGTAAATTCCAAAATGGGTTATGGATATTTCCCACCACATGATCCACCAAAATAATTAATTTAATTGGCACAAATATTTTTTTAAGAGATATTGATGAACATTAACAACTACCACACATCTCCTAAGTAAACATTTTAGTACCAATTCTTCATTTTTCTACTATGCTTCACACAATATAAGTCCCCTAAGGGAGAGGTATACCTCAACACTGATTATTACCTATCACAACAATTCCCCAAATTAATTTGGCCACCTAAGCATGGAGCCCTAGAACATGAGGGAAAATTCAAAACATGGTGGGAGGAGTTCCTGGAGTTAATCACCACACATCTTCAGGTGAAATTAGATGTAATGCAGTACTTCCAACATGTTTTTATCACCTTACTACCAAAAGGTGTATTCATACATATCCATAAGTTACCAAGGTTTCCCTTTAAAACTCTACCATTCTTTGTTACCATGGCCATGACATAGGATAAATTTGGCAAATAGAAATCCTTCATAGCCATGAGTGTAATACCACTCCAAGTTATACCACCTAGCATAGTCATCCCTATATCAAAACAACAAGAGGAAGCCACCACTTTGTATCTATGGAAAATAAAGTGCAAGATTTCCATTGAACATCAATATGTGTCTCCTTCATTGAAGTGAATTATAAGGAGCACTATGACATGGCTATATGATCCTAAGGTTCCCTAGATCATAATCATGTGTGACCTACCATAAATGGGAACAAATAAATAAGAGGTTTACTAGGTAATTATTACTAATATGGCCAAATATTTTTATAAAATAGAGGAAGAGAAGGAATTCTTCTTCTGAAAGGCTATGCACATGGTACAAGTGAAAAAAATGGTTCCTCCAAATCTATGGGTGGACCTACCACTGTACCCTACATCCATCATCATCAACATTATGTAGGAAGAAGTGGAGTATCTCTAGTGAAGGGTTGACTTATTCCTAAATTAACCTTATACTACCTTTGTAGTTGAAGATGTCTTTGTGCCACTGCCATAAAGCTTGCTAGAGTCACTTGTGCACAAACCATGAACCAAGTACAAGGATAAGGTCTCACTTACCCTTAAGGAATGCACATTTAGTTGATGAATACTACATAAGAAGCATATCCTACTCCATCTTCCACTTCACCACCACCCAAATGTAGGCTAGTCACCTTAGGACATAAGAAAGCATAGTTTTCTAGCTCTATGATCTAACCAAGTGATTCGTCACATTCACCTCAAGCACATGAGGTCAAAGAGCTCACACCTTTGAAAGCTATATAATAAAAATAGTATTAAATAAAAGAATCAACTCATGTAGTATAATGGTGATTTATAAAGGAGGAGAAGAAACACCATAAGGAGCAAGCTTAACAATAATGACAACAAGCAAGTCAGCAAGCCAAAGAAGTTGAGGCTACATAAAAAGCCTATGATATAGAGGCTAACTAATATAATTCTCTTCAAGTGGCTAAGAAGTCATAAGAAGCTACCAATGTAGTCAATAAATCACAAGGGATAAAAGATTAGAAGGACAAATAGACTAATCTCACTACCAAGGCTAAGGTAGAAGAAGAAAAACAAAAACAAAAGGTAGTGACATAGGAAAAGTAAGCCATGGAAGATTCCACATGCACATCATAGTAATCTGAGGAAGATATAAAGGAGAATAAATAAGATGATGAAGCCCTATACAAATAGGCATATACACAGGCATAGGCAAAAACACAAGTGCAAGCACAGGCTATGACTGAACAAGTCAAGGCTCCTACCCTAGCAGAACAAAAGAAAGAATAATAATGTGTATAGAATCTTTAGGTAGAGGAAGAACAAGAAAAATATAAATCTATGAAAGAAGAGATGAATAGGAAAGTATAGGATGAGGTTAAATGAAAATAGGTTAAAGATGTTATGCAGTATCTTAAGCTTACAACAGAGGCCATGTTGTAGTAATAGCAGGTACCTAAGCAATAATAAGCTAAAGTAGAGTAGTTAGAGAAATAATAACTTTTTATAGCTCAAACAAGTGCACAACTCCCATAATTACCTTTGGGAGGATTTTGGCTCTAGGATGTCCTGACTATGGGTGCTTGGTACACCACCTTCTCTTTCCCACTTGAGACCATGCCATGACCTGACCCTTCAGTGACTTCAAGTACATTGGTAACATTTTCCCTATAGTAAGAAGCATCTTTGGATGTCTCTATACTACCATTTAAGAAATAACTTGAGAACACAATAGCATTCCAAGAGTCTATTACGTATAAGGCCACCTACCTAAAATAAAAAATTGATCAATCAAAGGTTGAGAATGTTGAGTTGAAGGATCACCTCCATGAAGCTGTCAAGCTTATCCAAGATGCATATCTTGAGTTGGTGACTTGAGAAATTGAGGACAAAGTCATGTTTGACCATCACAAACTCAAGACTATAGTCTCTAATATAACCAAAGATTGGTATGCAACCCAAAAACTCTGTGCAATCAGCATATTGGGATAAGATGTCAAAACTGAGGTTAAAACTCTCATCACTTTTTTAGAGGAGTATCAAGGCATGTTGGACACTACCTCATTACAAACACAATAGGTCACATGTAGTTTTCTAGATTAGAAACAATAAGTGGATAATTCTCTATCTAGTTCTAGTGTAGACTTTATAATGACTTCCACCACCAAAATAACCATGGTCAGCGACACTATCACTGAGGAATAGAAGGATAAAGCACTCCAAGAGTCACTTAACACTAGGTACAATGCATGTAACAACCTCCTCAATTGGGAGAGTCAACTTTTGTGTAGTTCTTTCACCAACCTCCAAGCTCAACATCATGTAAACAAGATGGAGTAGCTAAGTGGCAAGATTTTGACAAGGGGCACCAATACCAATGTAGCCATGAGTATAACTAATGATTGATATATATATATATATATATATAAGATCATTGGTTACCATGATCCATTTTTCACCTATTGATGATCTAAAAAGTCATATTGGACTAGCATGCCTACAAGAATGATATGACTCCCTTTTCTAGTGAAGTTACCTAGATTGTCAACACACCTATGTACAAGCCACATTCAAAGCTCTAGTAGATCACTGCTTGATGTAAGGATACAAAATCTAAGTCTAAGGACTCTTTTGGTCAGTCATCATCTATGTTTATCCTCCTATATTAAGTTAATTAATATACAAAGTACAAATTTTGAATAATTTTGTATACACATTTTGTATTGGGGATGATTTAGTAAGACAAATAGGGCTAGATTATTTGAAAACCTAAAAATGGAATCCACTTAGTTATGCCAGCCTATTTAAAACCCTTAAAGGGTGGTAGGTTGGTATGCTACTTATTTAAAAACCTAAAAGAGTGGCTAAGTAGTGTTCAAGAGGTGAAAAATGGAAATGGTGCCTATTGTCATCAAATTGTGCACCTTAGGACACTCTATTTAGCTCCTACATTTTGATGTAACATTGAATCATCTCTCAATCTATGGGGAACTTGTAGGAGAGATGAATCTCTAGTTTATAAGGGCTAGCTCCCTAGATTCTTATTTAAATGCCTATCACCTAATCTAATGCTTGTTCATGGGAAAGAGTTAAAAGCTTTGCATAAATTAGAAAACTACACTAAAGAGGTGATCCACCAAGATATGTACCACAGACTATCAAACTTATAATAAGCATAAATCTTTCCATGAAAAATTATAGGGATTGAAGGATTCTAACATAATTTCTTCAATGTAAATGTAGCATACATGGGACAATTAACAAGATAACTGACCTAGGGGTAGATTACACACCATAGAGACAATTGCTTACTTGAAGAAGGGCCTAGTATAATCCACACACTTCACATGACCTGTTAAAATTAGAAATCTTGCTTAAACATGAAGGATAAAGGGAGTAAGGATGATACTATCACTTAGCTCCACTATTCATCACTCACACACTTAGAGAAAATGTTCACAACTCAAAATTAGACTTTTATTTAATTTTCAAAGACAAAGTGTGATGTCATTTTAGTAGGGTTTCACCATACCAACTATGATTAGATTCAACAATAGCCAAAAGGCCCAATTTATAGAAGATAAAAGGAGAGAAAAAAGAAGTTCAAGAGGTACAAGGACAAGTGTCCAAAGATGAAAATTAGTTACAATACATAGAAATGAAGCGGAAAAGGAGTTATGGAACTAATTTTCACATGATCACTCCCAAATAATCCTCTTCTCCAAAAGTTGTGTAGCATATTCTCAATCATTCTCTCTTTAGAAATTGCCTTCATCATGGGTTTTCTTGAGTAGTCCAAAGCAAATTAGGGATAAGTGTCTCATGTGTACTAAGGAGAGGGAGTTATAAAGAGGCCTCCACCTATATTGGAAGTTTTATTAATCATGGATATTCTCTTACACAATCCTAATCATCATCTATAACCATGTTCACTCTCCAATAGGATTTTTTTTATAATTGGCACTAGAATCTTCTTATCTCCCCTAACTAATCCATACTTAGGGTCTCATGACACATGGTAAGACACTTCATACACTTGGAACCAATAGTTATACCTTAAAAGGTCTCCAAATTTAGGTTACCATGCTTTTCAGTATGTCACTTTAGAGACTAGATAAAGTAAGAGACCTAGTAGGGGAACTTGTGAACATTTACAAGCTCTGCAAATAGAATAAGGAGTTGGTTTAGGTCCTAAACTATCCTCCCAAGTCATTGGTATACCATGACTATCTTTAGGATCTATAAAACAAAAGAAAATTACAAATAAACCTGATTACTACTTGATCTATATGGATTCCATACAATCTATCTCCATATATCTGATCTTCATGAAATTTTCAACACCTTCTCTTTTATACTCATGGTCAAATTTATCCATTTGAATGCACTTTTATCTTCTTTTATTACATTGGATCATAAGATAGGGTTTTGAGGTAATTTTGGGTCTTAACATTTGTTCATAAAAAACAAACATTAGACCTCTGATCAAATTCCATTGAGGTATTATTGAGGACCCTCTCTAGATTTTCTAATCACTTCTAGGTCCCATGCAAAATCTTAGGAAGGATATGAGCATTCCAAGATGACCATTCAAGTTATTTTCATGTATTTTGTGAGGGTTTATGTCTCTTAAGCCAAAAAATGGTCATTTTGCAATTATTTACGCCATATAAAAACTTGTACACCTTTTTTTTACCCCCATTGACCTATTCAAATCATTATAGTTTCTCACCAAGATCTAAGAATGAAAATGACTACCTCTTTGAAACTAGGTCCATATCTTGCCAATGGGTTTACCTACAACTTAATGGTTAAAAACCTTTTTTATCTCTCTAAGCATATTAAATAGATTATATACATCATTTAAACCTCCATTAATTTTATAAAAAAACATCTCAAATCTTTTCAAAGGTTAAAAGTGAACATGACCCCTCATCAGGTCTTAGGCCCATACCATGCTTAGCTACCCTACCTACAAACCTCCTTGTCTATAATACCTTGTTTATCTTCCAACCTTATAGAAATTTTTATTATATTTAAATGGATATTATACATATTTTAAAACCATAATTTTATTTCTCCTTACCTTTTGATCACCTACTCATCACATTTCTTCAAAATTGCCAGTCTTGTGCATGCAAAAACTACCTCTCCTCTGAGTCAAAATAGAGAGTATTAGCCCTATTCATTCAAGATTTTTTAAGGAATAATAGGATTTATTAGGTAATTAGGACAAATTTTTAAAAAATCAATACCTTAATTCTAATTTTTTCCCCTTTAAACAACTTAATTTCTAAGACTGAGTTTTAGGTGCAGGACAATGTGCAGGGTGTAAGGGCTGACTATATTCATGTGAAAATCAAGGATTTTACTATGTCATGTGATTATTAAAAAAGAATTATATAAGTCTCATAATAATTTAAAATGTCTATAAAATATCTCCCCATTACTTTGACCCCTGTAACCATCTTTATACTCTTAGAAATGCAAGATTAGCCCAATGAATGTTGACTGAGATAGTCTCCTTTAGGACTATTGTAGGTGAAAAGGAGGTTTATTATATTTTTTGAGGTGTGTTATAAACCATTAGGTTTATCTAAACCTTCATAATATCATTTATGTATTCTAGGACCATCTAATACTTGTGTTATCACCATACTCATATCATGAAAGCATCCACCTCTCAACTATTAACTCACTATCTAGACTGAGTCATTTGCCTTGGTTGTAGGTGGTTATGGGCATTTGAAACCTAATTAAGGTTTGTTATAGTTTCATGAGATTGTATTGAGACTCACATCATTTTCACAAAACCGTTTTGATTTCATAATCCTTCAAATAACCACCATACATCAACCTTCTGAAACTCTACCCAAGTTGATAGGTCGTATCATATAACCCTACCTATAAGTCTAGTATAAGCTTTATTCCATGTGTGTGGACCTTATTTTCATGTTCTTAGGTAATGTGACTATATTCATGTTTTAATTCTACTTAAATAACCTTCAATCCAATCATAAACTCTATACTTAGGTTCTTGACTAGGCCACCCCTACCTTGACTGCTACAGCATTTACTTTGATCCTTGTAGGTGTTTATAGGAGGTTATAGGCATAAAATTAGGTATTAAATGATGTTATAAACCTTATTTAATACATACACATCAATTCCAAAATAAATTGAACTCATCACATGTCTTTGGGTGGCATTAGCATCATTGGAAATACTAATCTTTAACTCACTACCTATCTTCGTCTGTACTGGGCTATATGTGCATATAAGATCTTTTAGGTCATATGGTTGATATGAAACATCTTCATTTTAGGCCTAGTTCTCTACAAGTATCCATTTTCACCCCAAACCTTAAATTTGGTCATTATCTACCCAACTAAGACAAAATATCACTAAATCCTGCTATAGGCAATCCTTCCCAGGCCTATGTATGGATAGTGGAGGGTGATTAGGGTTCAAAACATCAAATTCTACCTTTTCTCTATCATCTTATCTCAAGAATGTCTTTTGAATCATTTTGGATTGTCCAAAATTGATGGCATAATCTAATACCATCACTATGAAGGGCAATGTTTCTTTTGATCAACACCTTGTAGACTCCACTACCTTGTTTCATTGGTTTTTTTGGCATCTTTAGACTCCAATTGTTCATCCTTCATTCACCTTTTGCCCCTCAAAATTGGCATAGTTGTTGTCCTATATGAGGAATACAATATCATCCAAATATACACATTATAATCTCATGTATACATGTTCTATGATGCATTCAAAAACCTCCTAGGCCTCTGTTTGCATTTTTCAAGGATTGTAGGCCTGAAATCATAGTCACTTCTTGGACTTGCTCACTAGCCTCTTAAAGCTTGCATATGAGTCCTATATTCTTCATTTCAATCATCCTATTCACCTCTAACTATCCCTCAAGAAGATAGATTACATTTTTAACTTTTCACACTCAAGGATGGCTTTAACAAGAAACTTGTAGGTGCATATTTTGAATTACAAGGCATTGAGAGTGAAATTAAGTGTTACCATGATTGCTTAGATGATTTATAACATTTTCAATTCAACTATCAGATTTAAAAATGACAATATATATCAAATACACCTTGAGGATAATTTCAAAACACAAATATCAATGTGGAAAACACCTCTAAACACATATGTTGACTATGAAGGGTTAATAGTGAGGTTAAGTATGGCTTATAGAACATTGTTTTATCTATTCATAGATCGCAAACTAGTTTCAATTTCCTTAAAATGTATCCTTAAGGGTTAAAAAATCTAAGACAATGTCCCCTACCTTCATCTAATGTGATAAATCTTTTTCACGGCACCTGAGGCAGCTGTGAGTGCAAAAGGACCAGTTGGAAGCATATAAGCCTAAAAAAGGCTGTCTTAGGCACTTGAGATTTTAAAAACCAAGGGATCCATATGAATTTATTTTAAATCATGGAAAAATGCCTATAATATATAAAACCATAAAAATAGAATAAGAAAACCTGAAACATGTGCAAACAGTGACCCCCTCATGGATGTAAGTCCATAAAAAGCTATCTGGAGTGTCATTAATTGTTCATAAAGGAAGATACACCAATATGAGACTTATTTATATTAATTTTAAGTGGAATTATGTATATTTCATCCACAAATACCATTCTTCCCAACTCCACTTGTACAGCCCATACCAAGTATTTGAATTTGACCCTTTCTTGTTTGCCAAGACAAGAAGGAAGGAAAAGAAGTTATAGATGAAATTTTTGATGAAATATCTACATTAAAATTGTTTAAATTGGTTTTTGGAGATTAATAGATACTCCACCCACGTTTTTAGCTGATGGTGAACTCAAGGAGTTTGTATAAGTGCCCAAAAGGACCTAAAATCAAGGAAAACTCCCTCTTTCTGCACATAACTACTTCTTGGCTAACACCTAACTAATCCCAACATGATATTGACCTCTTATACATTTAAACTCACATTTATGTCAAACTTTCTCCCTTTAAAGTCCATACAAGTCATTAAATGGGCTAAAATGTGACCAAAAGGCCCCCTTTTGCACATGAGACATAGAACATGATAAATTCATGACTTGAAAACATGTCAAAGACCATATTAGGAGATATCCAACACAATTTTATCCTTTGAAAATCTTTGACTTGGATTAATCGACCTTTGACTTAGTTAACTAGCCTAATACAAGGAGGGGGGCTTCAACAAGGACTAGGGGGAAGGATAAGTAAGACAACAGACCAACATTACACCCTATAAAACACATGGAAACCTTATTTTAAAATTTTAAAATATCATGGGTTGACCCAATTTGACTATAAGTCAAATCTAGTCAACATTCTTGGCAACCCCTAGGGGTATCATGTTTACCTATGTTAAGGACTAGTAGCCTTATTCTATCCTTTGGGCCATGGAGTCTCTCTAAAACCTAGCCAATAGTCAAACATATTTGAAAAACACACCAAACCAAAGGAAAACACACAAAAAATACACATTCAAAATAAACACACATGTATTAAACTAGAACACTTAGGGAACATAACCAAAGAATGAAAAGCACACACCTATGCTACTATTTACAAAACAAACCTTACAAGGACTAATATTATAACTTTAGATGTATCCCATTCATAGGGATAATAAACTCTTATTCATTCATCTTGGTCATCTGAAAAGAATTACTTTATTTGCACTTGCTAATGATGTAAGAGCCACTTCACAAGGCATCAAACTTTGTATGTCTACCTGGTTTTGCTTTGTCCTCATCCCATTTTAGAACTAAGTTACCTTATTTTAACACTCTTATGCTTTCTCTCTAGTCAAAATATTTATTCATGAGTACTTGGTGGTGTTCCATGGTTTTATGTGCATTGTCCCTTACTTCTTATAGTTACATTAGTTCTATCAATCTGACTTCCATTAGAGTATTCTTAAGTAGTTCCAACTGATGTGTAAGTTCTAGAGCATGTAGTTCTTGAGATATGGACAATCTAGCTTCTCTTCCATAAACAATCACAAAAGGAGAATTTCCAATTGACTTCTTGGGAGTAATCCTATCATCCCATAGGGCTATCTTTAACTTGATCTTCCATGCCCTTTGATTGTTCTCTAATGTCCTTTTGATAATCTTGATGAGATTCTTACTGGTAGACTTAGCCAATCCATTACCTTGAGGGTAATATTTGGATGAAGTTCTCAATTAAAATCCATTCCTATTTTCCCAATAAAAGTTTTTAGTACTCATAAAAGCAAGTGCATTATTAGAAATGATAGGATAGGGAACTCAAACCTTGTTATGATGCTCTCATAGAATTCCAAAATAGCATTTTCACTTGCCTCTTTCAATGCAATATCCTATACCCACATTGTGAATTAGTCATTTATAATCAATAACCACTTATATCCACACTTGATGGAGGGTTTATCATACTATTGAAATCAAAACCCCATTGCTTGAAAGGTTTGTCTATTTGGATAGGATTCAATGGAAAGGCTGCAAGCTTTTGTTTACCTATAAAGAAGGCACATTGAGGACACATCTTAGCCCAATTGTAGAAATCCTTGAAAAGGCTAGGCCAATAATATCCAACCCTTATTATCTTTGTAGCTATTGTTTTAGGGAAGAAATGACCCCCATCTACACCATTGTAAAAAAATTCCAACAACATACCAAACTAATCATTATTAACACACCTTAATAGCATACCATTCACATCCTTCTAGAAGAGAATACCATCTATAAGATAATAATGAATGGTTTGCAATCTAAAATACCTTCTTTGAGACATGTTCAATCCATTGGGACACTCACCATTTTGGAGGAATCCAATGATGTCTTGTGTCTAACTTTGAATTGGTATGTGGTCAGTTAATTGGGGATGAGCTTGATTTACCAAGACTTCTTCTTTTGGCCCTTGAAGGTTTGAAGCTAAATGTTCACATAACCCCTTCCCTCCACCAAAATTATTACCTTGACATCAACATCATACTCCATTATCTTTGTAATCCACCCAGCTCTCTCTTCATTGAGATCATTGCTTAAAGAAACTCTTTGGTGCTACGATGAGAGACCATGACATGTATTTTGTTATTTGAAACCATGTGCCTTAATTTTTTCAATCCTCTTATCACATCTAGGAATTTTTTTTCAACAAATGTATACTTAACCTCATAGTCTTCCAATCCTTGGCTCAAGAATTTAATTGGTTACTCTATTTCTTCATCATTCTTTTGCATAAGAATAGTTGAGATTGTATCAAGATTAACAAAGGTATAAAGTATGAAATCTTTGGCAAAGTTTGGGTTTAATAAAGTAGGAGATTGTGCAATTGCTTGTTTGATTACCTCAAATATATTCTTACCTTCCTTTGTCCAAGAAAAATATTAGTTCTTCTTGAGCATGGTTGTGATAGGTTTCACCAAAGTTGAAAAACTTGGAATAAACCTCATCACAACGTTTATTTTACCCAAGAAACTTGTATTCCTTTCTTGTGTAGAGGTAAAGATAACCCCAAAATAGCCTCAATCCTTTTAGGGTCAATAGACACACCTTCTTTTGAAATAATATGACCCAATAGCTTACCTTCATGGACAACAAAGATATACTTCTTTGGATTAAGAGATACTCCATACTCGCTACACTTCTCAAACACTTGCTTTTGATGTTCCATATGATCATTAGCATATTTTGAATAAATGGTTATATCATCAAGGTACACAAGCAATATCTCATTGATCAACCCTTTGAAAGTCATGTCCATTGCCTTTTGGAAGGTAGCTCCAACATTAGACAAACCAAAAGGAATCTTTCTATAGGAAAAGGTTCCTCATTTTTTAGTAAAGGTTTTCTTAAACTAATCCTCTTCATTCACCAATATTTAGTTATAACCTAAATAGCCATCAAGAAGTGAAAAACGTTGAGAACTTGAAATAACTTGAAAAATTTGTTTCATGGAAGGTAGTGGATAATGGTCCTTGAGAGATACCCTATTAAGGTCTCTAAAATCCACACAAAGTCTAATCTCTCTAGTCTTATTTTAGATAGGTAAAATATTAGCTACCCAAGTTGAGTGCTTGATAGGAAAGATAATCATAGACTCAATCCATTTGGTAAGCTCTTTCTTCATGAGTTCCTCTATCTTGGGATTTATAGGCCTTTATTTTTGTCTAACTTGTTTAGTTCCAAGTTCTAACTCAATGGTGTGATGATCTAGACTTTGATCAAACCCTTTAAAATCCTTGTATTCCCAAGTAAATATATCACGAAACTCTTTACATAGTTCAATAAAGTCTTGCCTTTCAGATGGAGAACATATCTTACCAATTTTCAGATGTTTGTCCTTGAAGCTATTTCATAGTTCTCTTCTTTTGTGGACATGCTCACTCTTTATTTCCTCCTTTGATCATATTCATTGAAAACCACTAGAAATATAAACTAACAATGGAATTTTTTTAGCACCATGGCCCACATTGTCATTACACCATCTAATTATATCTCATTATCTATAATAGAAGACCTCATAATTACCTTGATATGAGATTGATCTTTCCCTCTACTTACATCATCATCTATATCAAAGTGTGATCCTATGACATCCAACCTATCCACATGCTTATTTTAATCTCTTTTTATAGCTTGGTTTATCACGTGGTATATGATCAATTCACTATCTCCATAAACCTTCAAATTCTTGATTCCCCTTCTCTTTGCCCATTGGAGGCCATGAATTAAGCCTCCTATTTTGGTATGTTGCAAGTACAATTGAAATGGAATATATATGAAGATTAGTATTAATTATTTGATGGAGAGACTAACATAACACCAGCCCCTACACCTAATTTTCTCCTTGATCCATCAAAAAACATTTCCCATATCCCTTCAACTTCATGATCTTCATTAGTAAGTGAGGGTATAGAAGTATTTTCTTCATACATACAATAGACCCCTAAATCAGTCTCTTCTATGAATGTATAGGAATCATACTCATATTTTTTAGTAAAATACTCATCAAGGAAAATATCAGAAATACGTTCAAGGGATGAGGATGTTTCACCACCCATGACACCTTCTTCTTCTTCACTAATTACACAATTCTGACTTGAATTTGTCTCCAAATATGGTTCAATATGAAACTTTGCCAAAGTTTGTATTCTTATGGTTACCTTAGCTCCATATATTTTCCTAAAATATATAAAATACCAATCAACATAAAGGTATCCTCCTATTTTAGCTATGAAGTACCTTGACAAGAAAATAGCAAAATGCGCTGAAAGGTCTACTACCACAATGTCTTGCATAATGGGGAAACTCAGAAAATCATGTAGAAAGAATTTCAATCCTCTAACTAACCCAAATATCTTTCTTAGAGTTCCATAAATATGTAACACACCTTTTCTATGTTTTTCATACTTTAATCCAAGCTTATCCATAACCACCTTAGGCATAACTGTGGTACTAGCTCCACTATCCATAATGCAATTGTGAACTGATTTATCTCCCACAATGAGTGTGAGGTATAAAGGTAGAGGCTTTTTAGATTTGGTGGAGGGTTATAGGACATGAATTAGTGTATTGGTAAGGGCTACACCATTATGTCTTGGAGATTGAGGGGTTACATGGATGTTTACAAGTTGTTCTTCTAGGATTTCCTTTTGACCAAACATTTTCAAGACTTCCCAAAGAGATATGATTGTCTTGGTATTCTTCAAAGAATCAATAATATTTATAGGGAAAGTATTTACCTTTTATTTCATTCTTGAAGGTAGTGATGAAGCTTGAACTTGATGCATTGTAGTCTTGAAAACCTTGTTCACATTGACTTTGATGAGGAGTGTGACTAGTAGGAGGTATTACATTAGGATTCAAACTTTATGGCCTTAGAGAGGCATCACTTAGAGTCACGTGTGCTTCTAAAACATCTCCCAAAGTTCTCTTTTTGGCTCTTATGTTGGTTGAAACTGAGGTAATTTGGTTTAACACATAGTTATCCTCCTTTTGAAAGTTCATACAAACAGTACTTTGGCTGCTACGCTCTTGATGAGTATCCTTTTGCAAGAGATTTTCTTCTTTTGATGTAAAGCAAGGAGTAGCTCTTTCTTGTGCCACCAATGCTTGACAACCTTCTCCACCATCATACACAAACTAACCTTGAGATTGTCCCCATTGATTTAATTGTTCCTCTCCTTAAACCAGGTTAGTGTGGATTAGAATGATAGCCCTTGTGGATGGAGTGGAGTTAGGATTATAGACATTGGGCTACCTATTGAAACCTTGTTAACCTTTTTCTCTTCTTTGATAATTGTATTGGGATGGAGGCCTATAATTTTGTGAAGGATACTATTAGGGATTGGGTGGAGCACTTGCATGTAATTGAGATTATGTAAGCTGAGCTTGTAATGACTTAATCATTTAATCTTTTCCTATAGCATTATCCACCTTCTTAGGAATGGTTCTAGGCTTGACATTGGCATTGGGAACATGTGCTACACTTGGAGTTTCAAGTGAACTATGAGACAATAAAGGCATAGAAACTCTTGGGGGTAATCTCCCAATTTGTATCAAACTATTCTTAGCTTCAATAGCTATCTCATATACCTCTGATAGATTAAATCCTCTCATTGATTACAATATTACTACCACATCAGTGCTAATATATTTGAAATAACTGGGGAATACAAATCTTGAAGGAGGCCTCATGATAGGTGGAAATCTATACCATGTCCTTTGAAACCTTTCATTGAATTCCCCCATAGATTCATTAGGACCTTTTTTTATCACAATCAGTTGGTGAATTAGTGAATTATGGTCACTCTTATTCTCAAACCTATTCACCAACAAATCTCCAAAGTCATCCTAATTAGTAATGCAACCACCCTCCAATGTCCTATACCAATCAAGTGCCTTAACTTTTAGAGACATGGCAAGTAGTCTAATAGCTATGTTAGCTTGAGTGATATTGTGGAAGTTGAAAAAGATTGAAATGTCCCTAATGTGCTCAGATGGGATAATAGGGCCCTCTCCATTGAATATATGGATACTTTTGGTAGCATTGGGAGGAATAGGATCATATGCAGTAAGGTTGGTTGGATTTTGGTTGTTGAAGGCTGGGAAAAGATGTTACCTAGCCATCTCTTCTTCCTCCTCTTGATCTCCTATCTCCTCAACTTCCTCTTGTTCTTATTCTTCAAAACCTTCTTGTTAAAGATCTCTAAATTTTAAGAATGGTTCAAGATGTTGTTCCTCAAGAGGAGATTCAAATAGAGGGACTTGATTGAATGCTTTACTAGAATATGATATAGTGAAGACCATGAAGTATAATGTGAATAACTTGATCTATAACCAGAAATTTTGAATTTTTAGAATCACCAAATGCTGGATTAAAAACACCTCTACAACCTTGGACTTGTCAAGACCAAAATTTTCCTTGACATGGAAAAAAATTGGACCATCTATCCCACTAGGTGTGCCAAGATTGTTGTCATTAAATTATGCACCCTAGGACACTCTATTTAGCTCCTAAAATTTGATGCAACATTTAATCATCTCTCAAGTTGTGGGGAACTTATAGGAGAGATGAATCTATAGTTTATAATGGCTATCTCCCTAGATTCTTCTTTGAATGCCTATCACCTAATATAATGCTTGTTCATGGAAAAGAGTCATAAGCTTTGCATAAATTAGAAAACTACACTAAAGAGGTAATCTACCAAGATATGTACCATAGAATATCAAACTTATACTAAGCACAAAGCTTTCCAAGACCAATTCTATGGATTGAAGGATTCTAAGATAATTTCTTCAATGTGAAGGTAGTATACATGAGATAATCAACAAGATAACTAACCTAGGTGTAGATTTCACACAATAGAGATGATTGCTTGCCTGAAGAAGGGCCTAATCAACACACTTCACATGACCTATTAAAATCAAAAATCTTGCTTAAACATGAAGGATGAAGGGAGTAAAGATGATACTATCACTTAGTTCCACTATTCATCACTCACACACTTAGACAAAATTTTCACAACTCAGAATTAGACTTGTATTCAATGTTTAAAGACAAAGTGTGATGTCATTTTAGCAGGGTTTCACCATACCATCTATGAGTAGATTCATACAATAGAAAAAAGGCTCAACTTATAGAATATGGAAGAAGAGAGAGAAAAGAGAAGTTCAAGAGGTGCAAGCACAAGTG
Source organism: Torreya grandis (assembly GCA_037957365.1). Taxonomy (NCBI): domain Eukaryota; kingdom Viridiplantae; phylum Streptophyta; class Pinopsida; order Cupressales; family Taxaceae; genus Torreya; species Torreya grandis. Next base: position 1,891,495 of record JARHVA010003384.1, on the reverse strand, counting down.
TCCAAAGATGAAAATTAGTTGTAATACATATAAATGAGGTGGAAAAGGAGTTATGGAACTGATTTTCACATGATAACATCCCAAATAAGCCTCTTCTCAATCATTCTCTTTTTTAACTACTTTCATCATGGGCCTTCTTGAGCATTACAAAGAAAATTAAGGACAAATGTCTCATGTGTGCTAAGGAGAGGGAGTTACAAAAAGGCCTCCACCTATATTGTAAGTTTTATTAATCATGGGTATTCTCTTACACAAGCCTAATCATCATCTACAACCATGATCACTCTCCAATAGGATTTTCTTGAAAATTGGCACTAGCATATTCTTATCTCCCCTAACTGATCCATACTAGGGGTCTCATGACACATGATAGGACACTTCATACACTTGGTACCATTAGTCATACCCTAAAAGGTCTCCAAATTTAGATTACCATGATTTTCACTATGTCACTTTAGAGACTAGCTAAAGTGAAAGACCTAGAAGGGTAATTTGTGAACATTTCCAAGATTTGAAAATGGCATAGAGAGTTGTTTCAAGTCCCAATATATCCTCCCAAGTGATTGGTATCCCATGATCATCTTCAAGACCTACAAAACACAATAAAATGTCAAATAAACTTACTTATTGATTGACTTGTATGGATTTAATACAATATATCTCCATATATTTGATCCTTATGAAATTTTCAACAACTTCTCTTTTACACTCATGTTTAAATTTGTCCATTTGAATTTACTTTTAGCTTCATTTCTTACATCAAATCACAAGATAGGGTTTTGAGGTGATTTTGGGTCTTAACATTTATTCATAAAGAATAGGTGTTAGACCTATAATAAAATTCCACTAAGGGCTTAGTGATGACCCTGTATAACTTTTCTAATCACCTCCAAGTCCCATGCAAAATCTTAAGAAGGATATGAGCATTCCAAGATGACCATTCAAGTCATTTTCATGTATTTTGTGAGGGTTTGTGTGTCTTAAGCCCAAAAATTATCCTTTTATGATTATTTATACCATATAAAAACTCATACACCTCTTTTTTACCCACATTTACCTATTCAAATCATTATAGTTTCTCACCAAGATCTAAGAATGAAAATGACTACCTCTTTGAAACTAGGTCCACACCTTGCCAATGGTTTTGCCTAAAACTTGATGGTTGAAGACCATTTATTAGCTATATAAGCCTCTAAAATAGATTATACACATAATTTAAACCTCCATTAATTTTATCTAAAACATCTCAAATCTTGGCAAAGTTTAAAAGTGAACATTACCCCTCATGAGGGCTTAGTCTCATACCATGCTTAGCTACCCTGCCTGCAAACCTCCTTATCCAGACTACCCTATTTATACTCAAAAATTATATAAAGTTTTATTAGGTTTCCATGGATATTTTACATATTTTTCAATAATTATTTGAGTTCTCATTTCCTTATGATCACCTACTCATCACTTTTCCTCAAAATTGCCAATCTTGTGCATGCAAAAATTGTCTCTCCTCTAAGACAAAATAGAGAGTATTATACCCACTAATTCAATATTTTTTAAGGAATGAAAAGATTTATTAGGTAATTATTACCAATTATACATATTTTTATACCTTAATTCCAAGTTTTTCCCCTGCAAGCAACTTAATTTCCAAGATTGAGTTTTAGGTGCAGGACTATGTGCAAGGTGTACGCGCTGACTGTATTCTTGTGAAAATGAGAGATTTTACCATGTAATGTGATTATTAAATATAAATTATATAAGTATAATAATAATTTAAAATGTCTCAAAAATATATCCCCATCACGTTTACCCTTACAACCATCTTTATGCTCTGAGAAATGCAAGATTAACCCTATGAATATTGACTGAGATAGTCTCTTTTAGGACTGTTGTAGGTGAAAAGGAGGTTTATTTGATTTTTTTGAGGTGTTTTATAAAAAATTATGCTGATAAAAACCTTAATAATATCTTTTATTTCTTATATGACTATCTAATACTTGTGTTATCACCATACTCATATCATGAAAGCATCCACATCTCAACTCATAGCTCACTGTTTGGACTGAGTCATTTGCCTTGGTTGTAGGTGGTCATGGGAATTTGGAATTTTTTTAAGGATTGGTATGGTTTATTGATATTTTACATATACTAACATCATGTTCACAAAACTGTGTCTCTTTCATAAGCCTTCAAATAACCACCATGCATCAACCTTCTAAAACTCTACCCAAGTTGATAGGTCTTGTCATATAACCCTACCTGTAGGTCTAGTCTAATCTGTGTTCAATGTGTGTGGACATTTTTTTCATGTTATTATGTCATTATAATATTTTCATGTTTAAATTCTACTTATATAACCTTCAATCCAATCATCAACTCTATACTTAGGTTCTTGACTAGGCCACCCCTACCTTGACTGCTACAACCCTTACTTTGACCCCCATAGGTGTTTGTAGGTGGTTATAGGCATGGAAATAGGTATTAAATTATGGAAAAATTATTTAATACCTCCACATAAATTACATAGTAAATTTAACTCATCACTTACCCTTGGGTGGCATTAACATCATTGGAAACACTAATCTTTAACTCTGCCTATCTCAGTCCATATAAGCCTGTAGGTGCATTTGAGATCTTTTAGGTCATGTGGTTGATAGGAAACATATTAAATTTATGCATATTGCTATAAAAGTATCCATTTTAACCCCAAATCTTCAATTTGGTCATTATCTGCCCAACTGAGACAAAATCTCACTAAAGCTTGCTATAGGTGATCCTTCCCAAGCCTATGTATGGATAGGGGAGGGTGCTTAGGGCTCAAAACATCAAATTACACATTTTATCTCTCATATTAGCTCAATAATGTCTTTTAAATCATTTTATATTGTCCAATATTTATGGCATAATCTAATACCATCACTATGAAGGGAAATTTTTCTTTTGATCATCCTGTAGACTCCACTACCTTGTTTCAATGGTTTTTTGGGTAACTTTGTACTCCAATTTTTCATCCTTAATTCAAAATTTTCCCCTAAAAATTGGAATATTTGTTTTCATATATGATTAATAAAATATCATCCAAATAGACACATTATAATCTCATGTAGACATGTTTTATTGTGCATTCAAAAACCTCTTAGGCCTCTGTTTGCATTTTTCAAGGATTGCAGGCCTAAAATCACAGTCACTTCTTGGACATGCTCACTACCCTATTAAAGCTTGAATATGAGTCCTATATGATTAATTTAAATCATATTAATCACCTTTATCTATCCCTCAATAATATTGAGTACATTTTTAACTTTTCACACTCAAGGATGGCTTTAGCAGGAAACCTGTAGGTGCATATTTTGAATTGTAAGGCATTAAGAGTGAAATTGAGTGCTGTCATGCTTGATTATATGTTTTATAACACTTAAAATGAAATTATTTACTTTCACAAGGACAATATGTATCAAATAAGCCTTGAGGATAATTTCAAATCACAACTCTCAACATTGAAAACACCTCTATACACATGTGTTGACTATGAAGGGTTAATAGTGAAGATAAGTATGGGTTATAGAACATTATTTTATCATTTCATGGATTAAAAACAAGTTTCAAAATGTTATAATGTATCCTCAAGGGTTAAAAAATCTGATACAACATCCCTTTCCTTCATCCAATGAGATAAATCTCTTTAATGGCACCTAAGGTAGCTGAGAGTGCAAAAAGAGTAGTTGAAAGCATATATAAGCCTAGAAAAGGATTTCTTAGGAACTTGATATTTTAAAAACAAAGGGAACCATGTAAATTTATTAAAAATAATTTCTAAACACATGGAATAAACAAAACCATCAAACCAAAATAATAAAACCTGAAACAAGTGCAAACAGTGACCCCTTCATGGATGTAAATCCATAAAAAGTTACATGGAGTGTTAGCAATGGTTCATAAAGGAGGAAGAATAAATATGAGACTTATTTTTTAAAAAAATAATTGGACTTAGATATATTTCACCCACCAATACCATTATTCCCAAATCCCCCTGTACGACCCATACCAAGTGTTTGGATTTGACCCTTTTTTACTTGCTAAAACAAGAAGGAAGGAAAAGAAGTTTTACATGGATTTTTTTATGAAAAATATACACTTGAATCATTCAAATGGGTGTAGGGATGTGAATAGACACTCAACCCACGTTTTTATCTGATGGTAAACTCAAAGAGTCCATACAAGTGCCCAAAAGGGCCTAAAATCAAGGAAAACTCCCTCTTTTTGCACATACTACTTTTGGTTGACACCTTAATACTCCCAAAATGATCCTAACATATTCCACATTGAAACTCACCTTTTTTTGAAACTTTCTCCCTTAAAATTTTGTAGAAGTCATTAAATGGGATAAAATGTGACCAAAAGGCCCCCTTTTGCACATGAGACATAACACATGATAAATTCATGACTTGAAAAAACTTTAAAACATGTCAAAGACCATATTATGACATATCCAACATAATTTTATCCTTTGACTATCTTTGACTAGGGTTGACTGACCTTTGACTTAGTTGACTAGCATAGTACAAGGAGGGTGGGCTTCAATAAAGACTAGGTGAAGGATAAGTAAGACAATAGACCAAGATGACACCCTATAAGACACATGGAAACCTTATTTAAAATTTCAAAATATCAAGGGTTGACCCAATTTAATTAGAAATCAAATCTAGTTAATAATGCCTTATGTGATTACTACAACTCTTAATGGTCTAACCATTTCTTCAACCTTTGCTCACTTGTGTAATTTTAAAAGATCTTAATTCATGTGTTGTGTACTTAGTTTGTCATGTATAATTATATTTTATCATATTTACATGACTTTTAATAGGTTAAAATATGAACATACTCCACTTTTGGTGCCAAGTATGAGAAGAAGATGAATAGTCATAGACTGGAAATGTCTATATATACTTTTAATTGTAATAAGAATAGAGTTCCACTTTTGAAGATATCAATAGAGATTTATCTGGTTATGGTTACCTATGTGTTTTCTTACTTTTTTCCTTGAGTTCATTCTCATGTATAATGTTTTTTTACTTTTTGTCTAGTTTAATATGAATACTCTATTTATGTTAATGAATCACTGGTTATTTTTCCCTCCTACTTAATTCATGATAATTCACATTTGTTATGTTTCTATCCAACCTTTTATATGAATATGATACACTATTTTGTGCACTAAAATATATACTATCTATCCTCATCCTTAACATGTTTTGATTCTTTAATAACCTCTTCTAATAGCATCATATACAAGTGAGAAAGGGGTGGCACCCATAAGGGTTTGAATGCTAGTTTGATATGCTCACAAGGTAAAAGTAATGTGCAAGTGTCAATCCTTACCATATTTACTGACCACTTTGGTGAGGATTTTATTAAGGGTTTTATTAAAGGCCTTATTATGTCTATTAGCTTGTGGGTATTATGGAGATGAGAAGCTTAACTTGATGCCAAAAGTGTTATAAAGATTACACACAATCTTTTTTTTTAATAACTTGTCATTGTTAGTGATGATTTTGTGAGGAACACTGATGTGGCATATGATATGATGATTGATGAATTTGATAATATTTTCATCTTTGGTTAAGATGAGAGAAATAGCTTCCACCCATTTGGTGAAGTATTCCCTCATGGTGATGATACAATGATGTATTTGTGAAGAGTGAGGTTTGAACTCACCAAGGAGATGTAATCCCCATTAAGATAAGGGCCAAAAGTCCTTAGTAACTTGAAGGGCATGAATAGGAATGTGATGCAAGTTGGCATGTTACTAACACTTGGCATACCATTTATCCATACAATAATTATGATATGTCTTATAACGTGTGTACTTGAAGGGTTTGTTGTTTATGATGACAAAGTTTTTGTGGTTGAGGAGGTAGTGATGAATTTTGAAGTCCATGAAGATGAAGGTAAGGCATAACTTCTTGATATGGCTATAATTAGTTTCAAACTCTACAACTTTTTGGCTTATATATTATATTGCTTATTTCTTATGTTAATCATCATGATGTGTGATCATGTTACCTAAGGAATCATCTATGGTGGAGATGTAAAGGTACAAGGGCTTTTCCTCTTTCAAAGGGACAAGGATAAGTGGAGAGAGAATGTAACCTTTGAGTAAGTTAAAGTCCTTTTGGTAGTCTTCACTCCAATTAAAGGAGATGTCCTTCTTAAGAAGGTGGTGAAAGGGTTGATATGTATTATATAATTGAGAGATTAATCAGTAAATTTATTGAAGCTTACCCTACAAACTATAGAGTTGATTAAGGTTAATTGGAGGAGGCATGTCTATGATTGCTTTGAGTTTGACAAGATTAATTTATATTCCATGAAGAGAAATGATAAATCCAAGGAGTTTTCCTAATAAGACCCCAAAGATGCATTTGTTTGGGTTGAGGTGAACATGAAATTGGATAAGGAAGTCAAAGATGACTTTAAGGATTACTAAGTGGTCTTAGAAATGTTTGGACTTACCAAGGAGGTCATCTACATAGTCTTCCATAGTTTTATGGATAAAGTTATGAAATATGTAGGTCATGACAAGTTAATAGGTCACACTAGCATTATTTAAGCTGAAAGGTATGACCCTATAGCAAAATGTTCCCTGTGGGGTAATGAAGGTAGTTTTGTGTTTATCTTCTAGGGTGACTAAGATTTGGTTATATCCCTAGAATCCATCCATAAGAGATAGCATCTCATGGTTAGAATTTATATTAATAAGTTAGTCAATGATTGATAAAATAAAGTCATCCTTTGGATAGATGAGGTTAAGGTCAAAAAAATACATACAAATACAAAGTCCCCTCATCTCTTTAGTGATAAGAATGACATTTGAGACCTATTGTGGATAATCAATGGGTTGGATAAAGTTGATTGGCAAGAGATGTTGTAGTTCCTCATTAACGAGGGCAATACGAGGGTGCATATTTCAAATCTTTTTCCTAACATGCTTGGCATAGAGGTTGGTGATGATGTTGTGGATGAAAATGGAAGGATATATTATAGGCATATCACTATAATACCAAGAAAATTCTATGATAGGGTCACCTAGAAAATAAGATAATCCCTGATGTTTTGAGGAGCCTAAAGATTAGCCAATTTTCATTATGCGAGGATTTTTTTGAGTGTCTAAGTTGATATCAATGGTAACTTCATTCAACATGTTCTATCTCTTAGGTGGAATGGATTTGTGAAGATAGGAGTCTTCAACACTAAGGTAGGTGATAATAGAGTCATCATCCTAACACTGGATGATATTAATGGTGGGGGAATCATCTTCAACCATCTCAAGATGAGTCAAAGAAATAGTTTTGGTTTCCCCATGAATTAGAAATGTCATGGGTCCCAAACTAACCATGTTGATTAAACAAAATTTAGGAGGGATAGAATCAAGGTCATTAGACTATGAAGAAGAAGAGGTAGGTGAGAATGGGGTTTCTTTCTCAATGATTGAGATGAGAGGTGTGTTGGTCTATTTTCTAGTTTTATAAATCCAAGGCCCTATCACTCATGAGGATTTTGATTTATAATTAAGATAAACTTATGTGGTCCATGATCATTGTTGATTTTGTGTATTTCACCCTTGACAGGAGGTTGAGCTCTTATCTTCCATGTGGCATAATGGAGACTCCCCTCTTGATGAGGTTCTGGCAAAACTGAGGGGAGAATATCTAGATAAGGGCTAGCTCCCTTTGATGCATCTCTCTGGTCCTAGATTTTCTATTGATAACAATGGGGGGGATGAAAAGAGAGAAGGATTAATGAAAATAGAACCTAAACTAAAGTAGTGATACACCAAAATGGTTGATCTACTTAGCTTTGACATACACTTTACACCAAGAACAAGCTGATATACAATTCATTTGATACGAGAAACTCTTCTATATCAGTGAGTTAGGGGTCCTCTAGAGATATAAGGAAGAAGAACTATAATAGGTGTTCTAAGACACACTATAGCAGCATGTTCACATGTGCCTATACTCTGTTGTGGACACTTCTAGCTGACCTACAAAAGAAGAACTCATAATACACTAGACATGTTGGAATCATTCTATGAAAGCATGAAATAAAATGACTTAACATAAGACAAAACCATAGATATATGAAAAAGTGTAAACTAAAAATGGAGGTAAAAATGTTGTCTTGATTCAAGGTAAAATCTTATAGGGCTTCACCATACAAGCTGAGAGATATCTTTCTCAAAGTGAGGGTTTACAATATATAGAGAAAGAAAGAGGCTTTTGGCACCTTTTGGAAAAATCTACCCATGTTATGTTGAACGCATTGGAAAGAGGATAACCACTTAAGGAACCATGTTACAATAGTCCCAAGCCTTGACTTTGGCATTTAAATCATATTAAATGTCTCTTTAAAAGCATGGGTTGATTGGTCCTTTGAAGGGTAAGGCTACTCCTCTTTACGAAACTTACGTGACTATCCACTCATCTTTACTCAAGTAAATAAAATAGGTCGTGCCTTCACTATTTATATTCTTTGATGACCATTTCATAAAGACTATCTCAACTACTAAAATAACTCCTCTACCAACACTTTCTTTTTACCACATGGGTTGATCTGATTAGTGTATGTGCTTGGATCTTTGGGCTCCTTTCTCAGTGAGTCACTGAGTTTACTCTTGGCTTTTATCTTTTCTTTGTTTTTGTCTTTTCTTGGATCTTATATTTTCTTTGCTTTTTATAGCAATTTGAGCTCTTGGGGATATCTTCTCAGTGGGTCACTGAGTTTCCATGCATGGGCCCATCCTTAAGCAATTTCATATCAACATCTATCTTATCATCGTAAAGTTGACATTCATGCACCTATCATCGAATTTTTGAACCTCTAATGGCTAGTTTGATTCCTTAAGATTGACATCTTTGGGCATGTCATTACCTTGGTCATTTCTTTAGCTTTCCAATTCCTTCAGGCTTTTACATTTGATCCTTCCCAAAGGGAAGGTGTACCTTTAGTCTTGAAAAAGGTCCCTTCCTAACCAAAGTTCCCTCTGAAGAAATTCTATTACCCTTTTTTCAAACTACTTAGGCCATTTCAAGTTTTTCAATTATGACTTTGAACCTTTCGATTGAACCTAAACCCTTTTTCAGAGTTCAATGGTTCAACGGTTCAATAGTTTAATACTCTATTTTCTGCAAGGAGTCATGTTCACTCAATTCCTTTATGAATTTAATGTATCATTGAAACTACTATTTGAACCTACCAATTAAACCTATCACTTGAACCTATAATGGTTCAATGGTTCAATATTTCAATATTTCTAAGTTCAAAGCTCCTAGAAAGATCAAGTGACTATTGATTGGCTTGTGTAGTTCATTTCATATCATTGAACCCTGACATTGAACCACTTTTTCCAATTTTTAGGAAATGTGCCTTCAAATTTTGGTCTCTTTCCTTGTGAATTTCTTTGGACAAAATGTCTGAAGAAATCCCTTCGGGCACTTTGTCTTTAGAGATTTGTAAAACACTTATATCTCTTTGAAGTTGGCCCATTCCCTTGCTGAAAAGGCTTGTGTAATTGACTGTGAAAAGTGAAAAAAACATGTGGATCAACCTGAGATGTCTACAAGACTCAAGTCATTTGATTCTTTATAGAAATAGGCCTATTCAAAAAGGGGGAAAGCATAATTGTAGAAATGTGGATACATCAAAGACTAATTGCTCAAGATAGTAGGGAAGGAAGGAGACTAAATTTTTGGCATGTATGACCCAAAATGGTCAACAAATTGGTGATTCCTAGGGGAAACATGCCTGTTATGCTTAGAAAGACTAGTAGCCTCAAAGTCTGTTGGGCACAGAGTCATAACATAGCTTGAAAAGGTTAGAAATAGCCTTTTAAAGACCTATGAACCAACAAAGCTTTACCTTAAACAAAAAGGAAAATACACACAACAAAGGCTAAAAAACTACACATACATGTGCAACAACACTTAGGGAAAACAAAAAACACAAAACTAAAAGCAAACTATTATGTACAACTAACTAGGTACATTTGCCTCCCTCCTAGATCAAAGGGAAAACTTCTTAAGTCTCCATGGCAAGGAAACTTATGGTCCCAAACAAGTGGTTGGATGGAAAGGAGACTTGGTGACTTGCTCTTCTTGTCTACCACCTTGATTGGCTTGTATCCACATGAATCTAGGTCAAACATGCTTCCAACATATATGTATTCATCTTACTCTCAAAAGCTTGCCTCATGTTGCCCCTTCATGCTAGTGTGTTTCATAAAGAAATCAATGGTTGTTAGCTTATCACCATAAGCCCCTTGATATGCATCATGGATTGACTTATCCCCTTCTATTTCATTGAAAACCCTATCAAATTGATCCTCTACTTCATCATGGCTTTCTTGAAGAAGGGTGAATATTGTGATGTCTAAAATGAGATCACAGACTGATTACATGAATGATTGGTCAAGGCTCTCTTCTTCAAATCTTTCCTCAAGATGGACAGGCCTCTCCTTTTCTTTCTCAAAAACCAAAGTCTCTAGTTGTTAAAGACATCCTCTTGATTCTCCTCCAACTTGAGTTCCATGGCATGGCCATTTTCTTCATCAAAGTGATAAGGAAGTTCATCAAAGGGAGGAGAGAGCTCACCATGCTTACTTTCCTCTTCATATTATTGGAACATCCACATGTATGCATGACTTGTGTCTTCTCCATTATTGATGATGTCTTCAAAAGGAACATCCATGATGATTTCCTCCTCATTGTCATCCATGATAGCCTCTTAGGTAGCTGCAAATTGGATCCTCTCTTTTTCATATGCCTCTTTCAAAATAGGTTCCTCCTTGATGACTTCAAAAATATCATCTTCAAATTCACCAACCTCTTGAAAGGATAAATCTAAAAGCTTGTTGCTCCTTTGCATACTTATTTGAGTCTTAATGCTACCTTCTCCACCCTTAGCTAGCTCATAGCCTTCTTGAAGAAGAGTGTAACCTACCCCAATGACTTCAAACAAATCATTCAAAACATGATCAAGAATCTATCCATGCTCCTCTATGACATCTTGCAAAGTGAGAAGAGAGTCAAATATCATCTCTTCCTCATCAGGGATAGAGGAAAAAACTTATGACTTGTCTTCCTGTTCACCAAGGGGGTAACCTATGGCGGTCTCCTCCTCATCTACACTCATGAAGTCTCCCTGATCAGTTATGAACTGAGCATACTCCTCTTCACTTGCTTCCCTCAAGATGGATTCCTCAACACAAGAGAAACATTCTTCATTTACCAGGTAAGGAGGTGGAATACAAGGATTGTCAAAATCAGGTTGGGAATGGAAAGTAGGGGATATTTTTGAAATCTCATGAGAAAACGGGGGTAGACCTTGGGCCAAAATCACTTGATTTTCTTCTCTCCACTTAACCAACACTTCATCAATATCAAAATTAGCTTGAGGATTGGTAGAAGGGGTGTCTTTTGGCATAGGCTCCTCTCTAAGGTCTGAAACTTCCATCTCACTTTCACTAAGCAATCTCACCTTTACCTTTAATTCCTCAATTTTCTCAGCTAGATTTTATTGAAAGAGTCTTTCTTAGAGCTCATAGGAATCATCATGGAAATGGGGAGTGCATGAAGGATGCCATGGAGTACAAGAAGCTCCTTGAAGAAGGGTGGGAGGGAATTGAGAAGGACTAGCCCTATTTTATACCTCACACTCTCAGATAATGTATTTCTCCTCCTTGTTGCTCCATGACTCAACTAATTTACTCTAGCTCATGATCTTAGGACTAGAAGTCTCCTTTTAGGGTGATGGGGTTGTAATGTGAGAGGGTAGTGAGGGTTTGGATTCCACTTCCCTTGTTGCCAACATAGACTATTGCATGTGAAGATTTGCCAATCCAATCTGCTTATCAAGATTGGCCTTAAACATGAGATTTACTATTTCAAAACTCTCCTCAATATGATTGAGGAAAGGACTTTGATAGGTCTGACTTGGCTCATGAGCAAGGGCTGCGTATGGTTGATATGAAACTTGGGGTAGTAGGTATACAAGTTGATAGACTTGGTAAGGCTACCTTTAATGAATACTTAGCTTCTCTTCCAAAGATGTAATTAAACCACTCACATCCAACATCTCATTTGTAAGCCTTTATCAATTGGCTCTTTCAATAAGAGTCCATTCACTCTTAACTAGATCTAATGCATTTCTCACTTGATAGATAAAATGATCAAGAATTTCTTGGCCACATCCCCTTTTAGTGTCAAGCTCCACTACATACTTTCCATACCCCAACAGTGCTTGTTTAAAGATGAAAATGGGTTGATTGGCAAAAATATTAGGTTGAGCAGAAGAAGTAACACATTGAGAAGACTAGGCATAAGACTGATATAGCTCATGACAGGGCTGAGACTGGTCATATTGGACCTGGTAAGGATCAACATAAGGTTGGTAAGGATCATAGCCAGGTTGGGCAAGGACTTGCTCAAACTAAGGAGGAAGAGGCAAAGCTCACAATGTTTCAACAACCTGCAAAGGTCAAAACTCATAATCGTATACATCCTTGTTGCTTGAGGTGATTCCATGAACAACCTAAGCTTGATCAAAATTATATGAAGGAACACAAGGCCCATGTTTTTTAGTAATGGAATTATATATACCAAAGTGATTTCTTGATGGTACCAAGACTGCTTAACCAACTGATTCAACTCAGAGTCACCATTTGGTGTTGATTGAATGCCTCTAAAGGCTGATTATTTTAAGAAAACACCAAGAATTCTTCAACCTCTTAAACAAAATGTCTAACCAAGCATGCCAAAAACTATTGACACTATGGATTTCACCCTTCATAGGAGGTTGAGCTCCTATCTTCCATGCGGCACAATGGAGACTCCCCTCTTGTTATGGGTCTGGAAAAATTGAGGGGAGAATCTCTAGATAAGGGCTAGCTCCCTTTGATGCATCTCTGTGGTCCTATATTTTCTATTGCTAATAATGGGGGGATGAAAAAAGAGAAGGATTAATGAAAATAAAACCCAAACTAAAGTAGTGATATACAAAAATGGTTGATCTACTTAGTTTTGACATATACTTTACACCAAGAACAAGCTCATATACACTTCATTTGATATGGGAAACTCTTCTGCATCAATGAGCTAGGGGTCCTCTAGAGATACAGGGAGGAAGAACTACCAGAGGTGTTTTAAGACACACTATGGCAACCTATTCACATATGCCTATACTCTATTGTGGACACTTCTAGTTGACCTACAAAAGAATAACTCACAATACATTAGACATGCTGGAATCATTCTATGAAAGCATGAAATAAAATGACTTAACATAACATAAAACCATAGACATATGCAAAAGTGCAAACTCAAAATGGAGGTAAAAATGTTGTCTTGATTCAAGGTAGAATCCTAGAAGGCTTTGCTATACAAGATAAGAGATATCTTTCTCCAAATGAGGGTTTACAATATATATATAAAGAAAGAGGCTTTTGGTACCTTCTAGAAAAAGTTGCCCATGCTACATTAAATGCATTGGAAAGAAGAAATCTACTCAAGGAGCCATGTTTCAGTAGTCCTAAGCCTTGACTTTGGCATTTAAATCATATTAAATGTCTCTTCAAAAGCATGGGTTATTTGGTCCTTTGAAAGGCAAGGCCGCTTCTCTCCATGAAACTTATGCGACTGTCTACTCATCTTTACTCAAGTAAAGAAAATAGTCCGCACCTTCACTATTTACGTTCTTTGATGACCATTTTATAAGGACTATTTTAACTACTGAAACAACTCCTCTATTGATGCTTTTTTTACCAATTGGGTTGATCTGATTATTGTCTATGCTTGGATCTTTAGGCTCCTTTCTCTGTGAGTCATTGAGTTTACTCTTGGCTTTTGTCTTTTCTTGGCTCTTGTCTTTTCTTGGCTCTTTCTAGCAATTTGAGCTCTTGGGGATATCTTCTCGGTGAGTCACTGAGTTTCCACATGCGAGCCCATCCTTAAGAAATTTCAAGATCAACGGCTATCTTATCATCATAAAGTTGACATTCACATGCCCATCATCAGATGTTTCAACCTCTAACAGCTAGTTTGCTTCGTTAAGATTGATATCTTTGGGCCTATCATTACCTTGGTCATTTCTTTAGTTTTCTAATTCCTTTGGGCTTTTGCATTTGATCCTTCCCAAAGGGAAGGTGTCCCTTCATTCTTAGAAAAGGTCCCTTCCTAACCAATGTGCCCTCTGACTAAATTATATTACCCTTTTTGTGAACTACTTAGGCCATTTTAGGCTTTTCAATTATGACTTTGAACCTTTAGATTGAACGTAAACCTTTTTTTAGAGTTTAATGGTTCAACGGTTCAATAGTTCAATACTCTATGTTCTACAAGGAGCCATGTTCACTCAATTCTCTTGTGAATTTAATGTATTATTGAACCTACCACTTGAACCTACAATGGTTAAATGGTTAAATATTTCAATATTTATAAGTTCAAAGTTTAAAGATCTTGGAAAGATCATGTGACTATTGATCAGTCTATGTAGTTTATTTCATATCATTGAACCCCGACGTTGAACCACTTTTTCCAATTTTTAGGAAATGTGCCTTCAAATTTTGGTCTCTTTCCTTCTGAATTTATTCAAACAAAATGTTTGAAGAAATCCCTTCAGGCACTTTGTCTTTAGAGCTTTGTAAAAGACTTATATCTCTTTGAAGTTGGCCCATTCCCTTATCGAAAAGGCTTGTGCAATTGACTACCCAAACTGAAAAAAACCTATGGATCAACTCGAGACATCTACAAGACTCAAGTCATTTGGTTCTTTTTATAAATAGGCCTATTCAAAAAGGGAGAAAGCACAATTACAGAAAGGTGAATACATCAAAGACTAACTGCTCAAGATAGTAGGGAAGGAAGGAGACCAACTTTTTGGCCTATAAGACCCAAAATGGTCAACACTCATAACAACCTAAACCAAATCATTTCCAAGCACACTAATGAAGGTATGTTTGGGAAAAAATTGGTTTATCCATGAAGAAAAATTAGAGGTGAATGGTTTGACAGAAGGTGAGGTGTTAACAGTCAAAGGTGGTTAATCAAGTCCCCCATAGGTAAATTTAGTTTGGTGATTGGAAGGACTAAAAGGTATGATAGTTTCAATTTTAGGATTATAGTGAGGATGTTGATCAAGTTTTTTATAATTTTGAGGAGTAGGAATGGTATATATAGTCAATAGGTGGTATTCTCCAAGTAAAAGACAATAGAATATAGATTCTAAGGGGTCTTTTTATGGATTTGGGAAGAGGGCATGGTTGATCTTGTAGAAGATTTATTAGTGGGGGTTAGAGGGGTTATGTCCTTCAAAGGGAATAAGGACATAATTTGGGTGGTAAGTTTTGTTACATGACTTAAATGGACTAGGGTCGGTGAGGAAGACATGAACCTAACCATCATGTTCAAATTTTAGGCATTTGTGCAAGGTTGAAGGTACACAACACATGTTTTGAATCTAAGGGCTTCTAAGTAGTACATTTTACTAAAATTCCCTTTATACAATATATAAGAGTTTAGGTAGATCATGAGGTCCTAAGTGTATGTGAAAGATAAATATTCCCAAGGTGGTTACGATTGTGTCATTAAAAGATCGTAACATGGCATTGGTTTAGGACATGATGTTTTTGGGAAGTTTGTATTGTTCATAAGCATGGGATGAGATGATGTTTATTCTAGCTCCCTAATCAATAATGACCTTTTGATTTATTTTTGATTAATGTAGGTTTTGATGAAGAGGAGATGATCCTGATCATCTGGGTAGATGGGAGGTATCTCAAAATCTTAAAATGTGACAAGGGTCGATACTTGGAGGGATCCAATAAGGGCTAATAGAGGTCAAGGATCTTTGGGTTGGACATCAATTAATTTTAAAGCCTCTATCATGGCTTTACAATGTTGAGGTCAATTTTGGATCAATTTATATAAGGTCATCTTCACTAGGGTTTGGTGAAGTTATTTGAGAACCAACCTTTGTATCAGTCCTGTTGGGTTAGGTTAAGGTGTATCTAAGATAGAAATCTTGGGTTTTGATGAATTTGATTTGGGTGTTTCCATAGATGAATAATATGTACAAGGAATGGATACTTTAGATTTTATCTTATCCTTTTATTTTTGTGACCAAGTGACCACATGGATGATGTCAATCTGGAATATAGGTAGGCTAGTAGGTTGTTTTGGTTCATCCTTACTCTTTGATAAGAGCTTAGAGGTAGGTTTGTGTGAGGTGGTAATTTTGGTGTTTTTGTTTGTATGTGGGATAATATGAGGCTCTTCTATCAAAATTTCATATGCATCATATAATTTTTAGATTATATCCTTAAGATATTTCTAGTTCTCAGTGTCATGCCCAGGTGTTCTATGGTACACACAGATTTAGTTATCATTGAACCAAGCTAGTTTTGGTTTGAGAGGGATGAATTGTTCAATAGGAGGTATGGTTATGTTTGAGGTTTATAACAACATTTGTAGTATAGTATAATATTTTTATACCAATGGTGTTAAGATGGTTGAAGTCTTTATTTTAGTTGTTGGTGTTGGCACACTTTTAGTGGTAGGTACTATTAGTGAAGTTTTAGTTGATGTTTGTGAAATGTTTTTGGTTTATGGTTTGGGGGTTGAAGGTTTAGTGTTGATAAGTGGAGGTGTGGTAAGAATTTTAGGTTGAGTTTTTGGTCCCTTTGTTGGATGGTTTGGCATATTCAAAAAAGTGGAAGGGTTAGGTCCTAAAATAGATAAGGGTTATGGCCCTAGGATGGAGGGTGAAGTTAAGACAAAAGGAGAAATGATCTTAGGATTTTAAATCTTAAGTGGTTTGATATTCTTTCTTGGTTTGGGTTGTTGGTATTTAGGTTGGGTTTGTGGTGTCAACTCAAATTTTAAGGGTGGATTAGTTAGGTTTTGGGTTGTAAGAACACCCAAGTTCTTGATAGGTTTGAATGGGGTAGTTGGGTTTGTTTTACTTGTGTTTAAGGTAGTTAAGTTGGTTGATTTGGTTGAAGGTTGAGATGTTGATGAGTTTACTAGTTTGGTTGAGGTGAGTGTGGTTAATTTTGTTGTGGTTGAAGGTTGGGTGGTTTATAGGTTTGTTGGATCCTTCTTTGTAGGGTAGCAATGTCCAAGATGGTACCATAATATAGCTCGATCAAGTTTTGATTGTGATACAAAATCAAGATTTTAAAGCAGTCTTAAAAATGGTTTATATGTGAACTTGGCCTCCTTGGTAAGGTTTTATAAGGGGATATTAAGTGGTTGAGAAAGTGGGATGGTTATGGTTTTCTCTTTCTTAGTCATGATTTCTAAAATAAGGGTGAGTGGTTCCACTATTGAAGGAAGTGGAATTGGTATAATGTTATCTTCCTTTTGAATGATCTCCAAAGGAAGGATGAGTCATTCCACTATTGAGGAAAGTGGTTTAGCTATGATGTCATATTCCTTAGTTGAGATTTCTAAAGGAAGTTGTGTTGTTCCACTAAATTGGTAAGTGGAATTGGTGGGGTTGTTTAGGTTAGTTTCACTAAGTGTGGAAGTGAAACAGGTGAGGTTGTTTGGGTTAGTTCCGCTAAATTTGGAATTGGAATAGGTGAGGTCATTTGGGTTAGTTTTACCAAATTGGAAAGTGGAATAGGAGAGGTTATTTTGGTTGGTTCCACCAAATTGGGAAGTGGAATAGGCAAGGTTGTTTGGGTTGGTTCCACTAAATTAGAAAGTGGAATAGGTGAGTTCATTTGGGTTGTTTCCACCAAATTGGGAAGTAGAATAGGTGAGGTTATTTGGGTTGGTTTCACTGAATTGGGAAGTGAAATAGGCAAGGTTTGGGTCATGGATTTTTTAATTATAATTCCACTAAGGACAATGTTTAATTTATGAACCTCATGGTTATGAAAGGATTCTACATTTGTATGCACATTATTTGAAGAAGATGGGTGGTTTAGATAAGGTTGATGGAAAATGTCAAGAGCTTAGTTTGGAGGTGAATCTGAATCATCCATTACAAGTTTACCTATATCAATCAAGTCTTGAACTATGTTCTTAAAGGTCTTGCATCTATCAATAATATGTCTGATGATGTGATAGTATTTGAAAAACTTGTTCTCCTTATAATAACTTGGTATAGGATAAGACGAGTCAAATTATTGAGGGGGTTTAATTTTTGGAATTTGGATTGATGATACTCTCAATATTTTTTCCAAAACTAAAGCATAAAACTCCCCTAGTAGAGTGTATTGCTTTTGAACAAAGCAGTTTTGGGGTTTTTTATTTTGGTTTTGATTTGAAAATGTGGATGGTTTTGAATGGTTTCCCACTAAAGGAGGAACCGTATTAAGGACAATCACATTGGTTGAACCTTTAGGCTTGGGGTGGTTTGGAGGTTTAGAGGAAGTTTTGACAAGCTTAAAGTAGGCACTCTTATTTTCAATCTTTAGTTTGCCTTCTTCAATCACTCAGATTTCTAATTTATTTGCCATGGCAAATTCTTCATCAAAGGCAAAAAATGTTTGAACTTGTAAGGTAAATGTAATTTGTTTGGCACATGCTCAAGAGAAAAGTTCAATCAATTTTGGTTGAGGTATGGAGAAGGAAAGTTGGTTGATTAACCCCTTCCAATGAGCAACAAAATACATAATGGATTCATCCTCAAATTGGAAAATATAATACAAGTTGGTTATGGAAATTTTTATGGATAAGTTATTCAAGAAAGTTTTCATGATTTGGGTGAAGGAAAAAAGGGAGCGCCTAGAGATGGTACTATACCAATCCAAAGTGGGTCCTGATAAAGACATGGGGAAGTTTTGAAGTAAAAGAGAATCATCATGGGAGATGAGATGTAATGCATGCCTAAATTATATTAAATATTGTTGTGGATCCTCATTAATTTAGAACTTCATGAATTTAGAAAGTTCCCATTGAGTGGGGTAAAGACAAATTGATACAAAAGGGTGAATAGGCTCATTATAAATTTGGTCATAGGATAAAAGGTTATGACCTACAAAAATGGATGTCTATAAAGTTATCAGTTTATCCATTAACATCTTGATGAGGTTATTTTATGGTGCACCCCCATAGTTAGAGAGTATTTATTATTTTTATTGTGATGCTACAATTTATTGCATGTTTGAGGAAGTTGAAGGTTAGGTGGATGCCACATATTTATAGTTGGTTATAAAAGGTTGGGATGATATGTGAGGCATATATCCTTGTTGATTTGGGATATAGCCTTAATTAAGTGTAGTGGATACTTGTTAAGACATAGGCATGGTTGGGTTGGGTTTTTGAATGTGTGTGATTACCCTTGTACTTGTAGGTGGAAGAGTGGATGTTATATAAACTACCAAGTTGTGAAATGGTGTAAATGATGTTTGATAATTTTGGTTTTGGGTGATAATAGGTATGTAAACCACACTAGTGGATGGAATCCCAATGTTAAGTAGTGTTTGAGTTGTCATTGGTTGGGTTGACCCCATATTTGAAGGGTTGGTTATGGGGTTGGTGAAATTTGAAGGTGATTGGGTATTTGTTGATGGGGTAAGAGAGGATTTTTTGGGCAATACTAGTAAATGGGTTACTTTTAGAATATGATGCTTGAGTTACTATAGATTGGGTAGTGGAAATTGAAGCCTCACCCATAAGTTGAGTAGGCATTCCATAAGGGGGTTCACTAGAAGTAATCAAAGTAGGGGTATGGTTGGTAACCGAGGCAAGGTAATGTTGGAGGGAAATTAGGTTGTTGTCAAGAAGGTTTTTGAAGTCCATGTCCCCTTGGGAAAAAAATTAGGGAACATTAGGACTCCTAAATTTTTTTGAGAGAGCTCTTTGCATCTGGAGCGTGGTCCATAGATGAAGAAGAGGAAGAAAGTTGGTGGTAAAGTTGGATTTTATTGGCTTTGCCTTTGGCTTGTTATCATGTCAATACCGTGTGATAAAGTGGTGGAAGTTTATAAGCTAATGGAAGTGAACTCACTAATAAAAATAGAGAGCAGAGAAGAAAAGTCAAGAAGATCATGCGTACTAAAAGTGAATTAAATCTCAAGGGTTGTTTTTATCTCACTTTTGGATTATACCTTAAGTTTAGAATAATGAGACTCCACTTGGATTTTTAAATAGATACTAGAAGAGGTAGTCTATGGATAGTTTTAGGTTGTTTAGGCTCAAAGTTTTTATGTTAGAATTAGTACATAGATTAGTATTGGGGCCTACCCCCTCACTTCACAAATTATAGCATAAGGGTGTCAAGTGCTTTTCCAATATATACTTAATATATAGAGCTTATAATCAGTCAATGTACTAAGATGGTTTTCACCTTCATGGTGAGAACCAAGTAGGATAATCAAGGTGAAGGTTGTTTCTAAGTGATGAAATCCTAGTCGGTATCCTTATGTCTATATTTTGATGAGTTGATTGTGTAAGTGATTTGGCATGTGTGTGAAAAGAAGTGATTGGTACATGATTGATTTACCCAATTAATTAAGCTATGTGACTTAAGAAAATAGTCAATCAATGTATGTAAGATTTATTCTAATCCCCAAAAAAAGTTTCAATTTCTTTTGATGAATACAAAACCTCTAAATGCAACCTAAGTGAAAGATGATAGTGCAAGTCCTAGTCCTAGGATGATTGATTTTAAAATTTCAAAATGAAAGAAAATAATCAAAATGTCTTTTCACTTTGAAATAAAAAAATAACAAGACATTTTGCCTTTTCAATTTAAAAGTAAGGAAAACAAGTAATTATGATTTTAGAAATGAAGAAGTAAGAAGTTACAATTTTGAATTATAGAAATAGAGAAATGCAATAAAAAGTGTCTAACCTTCCAAAAGAAATTATATGGTTTCTTCACTAATGAAATTCTTAATGTCCTAAAATGATCATGAACCAAATATAAATCAGGGGTCCCACCGAGTATGCCAAAATGTTTCACTAAATTTTAGATCATTTTCCTTTTATTCTATGAAAATAAGTAAAATTGAATTGAGGGGGAAGGTGTAGGTGAACCTAGATATGGTTTTTCACTTCATTGATCAAAATGTTGTGAGTACTCTTCTTTAACTAGGGAGGAATAACCTATAAATCAATAAAACTCAAACAAATATGAATTCATATGGTTGGTAAGTGGGTTTCCTTGCAAATGCTAACTCCTATAAGTATGAAACTTCCTCGGATGGCTGTCAACCCACTTTTTAAAAAAAATTAAGTTCAAAATATGTTGATAATAAATGATTAAGTAAAGAAATTAGAAATTACTTTAAGAAAATGATAAAATGCTTTAAGATTGCTTGATTAATTTTAAGAAAAACTAAGCTAATTTGCATGAAAGAAATACTAAGGTAATAAATGGTCAAGTCTAGTTGTTTTATTATGGTTTTGTATTGTGACAGAGATTGAGAAACAAGGGTTTTGATGGGTTTAAATGGTTATTTTTAAATTGATGTTTTTTATAATATAAATTTTACACAAATACCAATGTCAGTCTCTATGGATTGATGTTGGTTATGAATAACTGATGTCAGTCACTATATAAAAACATATTTTTTTATTTTGATGGAATGGTTGGGTTTTGGTGAGTTTTGAAGAGTTATTGGGCTAGTTAAAGATTGGGATAGTCTCATGAGGTTTAGAATGAAACTTATAAATATCTAGAAAAAGGTTTTAAGCTCAAAAGGATTATGTAAGGTTGGTGAGTGTTTAATGGTAAAGGAGTGTTGAAGTGTAAAACTTCAACATAGGTAATTGGGGCTATGGGGAAGGTATGAAGACAATAAAATAAATAAATGATAATATATGTAACTTTGAAATTGATTAAATAATAATAGATACTTATCTAACACATTATTGTTGGCCTAAAAGTAGATGGTAGGTAATGAAAAAATGGATGGAGACCTGGAAGAATTTGAGTAGTATAACAGTGCTAAAACCTTCAATTTGTCAATAGTGCAACTCTTTTATGCCTCTATAAAATTATTTGGTTATCTAGTTTGGCTCTCTGGTTCATGCACAAGCTCTCAATAATAATAACTTTCACTCAAACTCAACTCGTTCATCCTCTACAACAAAGGTCCTAATAATACCTAAGTAATCGATGCCAGTCTGGGTCAACCAATGCCAGTCGAGGGATGATCAGTGTTGATCATGGTAGAATAGGTCTAACTTACAAAAAATAGTGAATTTCACTTACTTTTAGAAGTTATGACCATTTAAAATGGTCCATGTTGGTTTAAAAGAGTGTGGTCATGTAGGGTTAAATAGTCTAGGGAGGTTAAGGAGTAAATGTTAGGGCAAGAAATGGTTTTAGGTGGTTAGGACTTAGGTGAATTAGTGCTTTGGCAAGGTGGTGGTGAGTTGGCATGGGACTTGGTCTCAGGGTGAGGTGTAAATAGGGGTTTATTAGCTTAATTAACTAAATAATTAGATAAATTTGGGTATGGGTAAATGGGTCTTTAATGGGGTTAAGAGGTGTTTTAACTAAAGCGGGGCCAAGGGGCCGAAAGGGGTGTTGTGATATCTATAATCATTGGTGGGGTTTTCTAGTGTCTACACCTACAACATATTCTCTCCTTTACTTAGTCTCCATCATTTCCAATCTTTCTTAAAATTTGTTTATCATCTCTGCCAAGTCTTCTAATCCTAGTGATTTCCCTATTTTATGGGAAATATCTTCTCTTTAAAATGGATTATCTTTCTCATCTTGTAATCAACTCAAGAAGGATTCCTTTTCACAACCTGTATTAGACTCCTACAAGATCCTCTCCTTCACAAATTATAACTAACTTAAGTAGGCTTCTATTTCATAACCTATGCTAGACTAAAATAAGAGTATACCCTTATTTCACACAAACCTCTCCTTTTGTAGGAATTTTCTCTTATGTATAATAAATTCATTCTTATTTTTCACAACTAACATTGATTGAACATGAGGCTCTCGCATTTCATATATATCTTATTCACTTATAAAAACTCATTGTGATTTCAATATATCTCTTTAGTCCTACCCGACATCTCGTATTTATTGGAATATGTATTTTCACACCTAAAATAAACTCATTATGATTGGGGATTTCTCACACTTGCAAAAAAACTCACTATGATTTCAAGGTATCTCTTGACACCTTCTACCAAATATATATTCTTTTTTGGAATATGTTTTCTCTATTTTTTATCTAAAATAATGTGGAGAACAATTATCATTAGGATTCAAACCTTCACATACTCTGATACCACTTGGTGTAGTTCATAGAAGGAGATATAAATGAAGAGTTTCCCTACACCATATAGAAAGAGTCACATAATGAAAACATCATACATTCTTGATTTAATCAATGAAATAATCCTTTAAGGCATCTATGTTAATTGTGAATCTATACCGATACTATTTAATTAATGAAATAATCATTTACAACATCTATGTTCATTATGAATCTCTAACTATACTCTATATCTCTCTTATTCTATTTATACAACTTTTAGGATTTTACATACACACTTTGTATTGCTGTAGACTATATGTCTTTCTCTTTGAGAACTTTCTCTTTGAGAACTTTCTCTTTGAGAACTTTGTCAATTTTGGACCTCTAATTGAATCCAATCCTTGCTTCAGTCAAGTCTCTCATATCTTCCAATTATGATCTCAATGCTCCTTTTATCCTACCTAGAAAAATCTCATTTGTTCACATGAGATCCTTATTTTACCTTATTTTATGGCATTTTGCATTTTATCCTTAACTTCCCATGCTATTTGGAAGATATTTTTCCAATAGTGACTTTATGGTTGAAATACTTTATGCATGGTGGCCACCAAATAAAATCTTTCTTCGATATCTTTCCATTGAGCCTGTCATGTCTTGATTGGTGATTTAATGTGAAAATTATGGTCATATGAATATCTATGTGTTGTTATGAAAAACCAATGAACTGTTAACAAATTTTAATAGTGAGCATAGGTTTCCTGTGATCATGTTAAGTGGTGTGATCCATACTCATTTATTTAATGGGATCCAATTGTCCCTTGTGATCTCTTGGTCCCTACTAGACTTGTGTAAATATTCATTATCATTCATAATTCTTAGTGCACTAGCTTAAAATTATGGTTCTACCTTATACCTTTGATTGTATAATCATTAGGACATGTGCCATAATATTGGGTTCCTAGATATGTGCAATTGTTTCGATCCTCTATGGGAGGAAAGTGAGGCCATGACCTCATGAATGTTTTACCATCCATGAATTTTATGATATACAAACTAAAGATTAAATTTAATGGTTATCTCCACTTATCATCCCATGAACTTATGTTGACATGTGGGGTGTTCTTGAGGTATTATCTCCATGTTAACTTCACTAATTTCCAAGGGTAATTTAAATGTGACACTTGTCCTCCATATAATCCATAAACCTACATGATCTATACATGATTCCCAAGAGTCTCATGGATTAATTTTTAATTCACTAAATAATATTATTGCATTTGGTGATCTCCATAAAACTATATACATATGCATTAAAATATTTTGTGTGGTATTCAATCAAACATATATCCAAGGAACATAGAGATTATTTGTGAGTCTATAGACTTGGAATAATGTGGCCCCATGAGCATTATAAATTAGGATGTGATAAAAATATGTGTGACCATTTAAAAGCAACTTAGAGTTTTGATTATAATTTTGACCTTTATGAACTAATAAATTAACTTTGAGACTCATTAAAACTACACAAACCTAATAACTATTTTTGGGTAATGTGAGATTGCCTATACATTTTGGATGCTCCTGTATCATCATATTTTCCATCATTATCACCTAGGATCTCACTAATATATACCCAAATAATTTATCATCCTAAGTAAAATGTTTCCATTCTCTAAACCATTATTTTATTCATATTAGATTATTATTACAATATTTATACAATTACAACTACCAAAAACATCTACCTTAGTTAGAGGTTCCCTAAGTTATCCAAACAAATATTTTTCAAACTTAAACCCTTCCCTTGGGTTAGTCCACATGCTTTACATGTCAAGTAGTGAGGAAAATTACCTAGAGATCATCTTATATATACATGTCAAGCTTAATCATAATCTTATGTAGTAAAAATCTACCACTTATCTCACATTACACTGACATAATGAGGAATACATATGCACATCCTAGAGGATTTTTTTTTAAAAGCATCCAAATATGAAAACCTCTCAAAGAAACAATCACTAAGCCAAGACTATATACTATTACAAAGTCAAAATCATAGGTTTTAAAGTGTTGAAAGCCACACAAGTTGTATACATTATATCATATCACTATTAAACACACATCCACATAAATGGGAGAACTACATGTGGTTTGAGCCCTATTTGAATCATTGGAATGTAAGGTCTTAGGTTAGTTGATCCAAAACATGTATTATTATTATTATTATTTAGTTTGATATTTGAGTAAATTTACTAGGGACATGCTTCACTTTATGTGACACCCCCTTTAGTGAATTAAAATTAGTTAGTAAGTTTTTATTGAGTTGGTTTCATGGGTGGTCAAACCCATTAGACCATTGAGTTCTATTGGTAAATGTCCTGAAATATTATTAGAATGTAAATAATAATAATGGTTTTATTATTGAACATATTTCATATTATACCTCTATGAATGGTCTTAATAATGGTATCAAAGGCACATGGAGGAGGATTGGATACATAAGCAAGTTTGAGAATTATAAATGTGCAAGAGAAAGAAAGTAAACAATGAAAATTGAGGTATGAAGGTCTATTTTTTATCTCCAAAATTATTATTTTTACCTTTGAATCACCCAAATTTCAATTTGTATAGCCCCAAACACTACTTCTAGCATTTTTTATATACACCATTTGTTTGGAATGACATTTTTAGTATTTTTCATGATGTTTTACAACACTTTGATTAGTAAAAAATGTTTTGAATGCATTTGTGGTTAATAAAAATTGTTTTCACTACATTTTTATGGCCCTAAAACAACTTGGAGATGCAAAATTACAAAATTTGATACCTAAAAACTCATAAAATTATATTTCAATGTTTTTGAAACCAACTGTATCATGTTTTAAATCATTTTTGTGTTGATTGTACAACTTTTGTAGTATTTCATAGTGTTAAAAAAGTAGGTTATACAACCTATACAATATTTGAATTAACATATAACATGTGTGTCTAAAGTATAATGCAATATTTATCAAACATCAGTGTATTAAGAAAAGGGTGGGTCTCACCATAAAAATACAAACATATGGTTTTTACATGCATGTGAAAAGTTGAGTGAATTAATTTTACATACAAGTTTTTTTTTTTGAACACTTAGAAAAATCTACTAGGAATAACATGTTACTAATCATATTATGTTTTTATGGGTTATTATCATGTATGTGTGAATTATATTATCTAATATAAGATAATGTGTGTGTGCATGTGAGAATGAGTTGTTAATACAATGCATATAGAGATTGTACATGAGTTGTAATTGTTATAATATAACTCACTAGATATATTTTAGGTGTGAGATATATTAGGAGAGATATGAGGGATTGGGTGATAAGATTAGACTCCAAAATTATATGAGATCTAAATTCTATTTATATGTAACCTCTCTAGTGTAATATCATCCCAAATGAATTGAATATTTTTAGTGTGTTGTTAATTTTATTATGTCTTTAATTTGTGTAAAGCTAAACCATAATTATCATTTGGTATCATAGTAGGTGTTTAGAGAAAGAATAAAACATCTCATGGCATAATAAAAATGATTGAGAGGTAGTTTCACTATTATTACCTAAATAATGTTAGAAACTTATCATATTAAGTAAATATGAAGATAAATTTGGAACGTATATTAGTTATTATATTTTCATAAATAAAAGAGCAACATGGGAATAGATTTAATGAAAGACCAATAAAAAATAGCATTTTTTTAATGAATGTGTGTTTATATGTTGAAGTTCATACAATTATTTTTAGTAGCAACAAGAGGTTTTTTACTCAATATTTTATATTTTGTTCCATGGGACATCTTAGCGGATGATATTATGTTGATACATCAATGGATGGAAAATCTTTGGCATTAAAAGTTGACCAAATTAGTGTTGTGTTTGATCTGATTAGAAATGTTTCATTTTATAGT
The DNA here is from genome assembly GCA_037957365.1 of Torreya grandis. Lineage (NCBI taxonomy): Eukaryota > Viridiplantae > Streptophyta > Pinopsida > Cupressales > Taxaceae > Torreya > Torreya grandis. Next base: position 1,864,313 of record JARHVA010003384.1, on the reverse strand, counting down.
TGTGCTTGAATTATCTTGTGCATCATTTGGATTGAATACATAAAGCTACTCTTAGTGTCAAATTGGACAGTTTTTTTTTTCAAAATAGACATTGAATTCTGACAAGCCCACTTTAAGTCTTGTTGCATCTAAATTTGACAATCCAAATATACATGTCACTCAGATGAAGCACATATCTAATTATTCATTTTCTAAGCATGATTTATGTTTAATTAGATGAATAAGTGATGTGATAATTATTTATAATCCCTTTCAAGTTGTTTTGCATCTCCTAAAAGAATATTTATAAGGCCATAACTTACCTTGCCATGTCTAATTTCATGCATTCATCCACCATTCTTAAGACCATGTACGTCTATATTTTCCAATGTCCATATAATTTGATAAGACATATTCATTTACTTATTAGTTATAGTTTTTTTAACCTTTTTTTGTTATTGGTTGTCATTATTTAATAATGTTTATTTTAAATAATGAAAGTGAAAAGACAATTATTTTGGTCAAAGTGATCCATTTGTACAAACAAAATATGTTCTCACTATTGGAAGCACAACTATTGAGTGGGGGGGTGGGAGGGTTGAATCATTTACCTTAAAACAATCATTTAATTTCACTTATCATTCATCAAGCATTAATTTAAACACATGCATTAACCAATGCATAAGCAAGCATACACATAAGAATACAACATATAAACACAAGATATATGTGATAGACCCTCATTGGGGATAAAAACCATTGAAAAATATCTTGGACTATAGTTCTATAAGAAATTAATCAATATTTAATGAGGCATCAACCCCATAAGGAGCACTAACCCCTTACTAGTCAAGCACCAACTTGCAAGGAGGAACCAACTCAACCACTTCAATAAAAATTCTTTAACTACAAACTTTTAAGGAATATCTTACTCCTTGACAAAGCACAAACTCAACCAAGACCAACTTAATCACCTCAAGACACCTTGTTTCTCAACCAATAGATGGTGACCTCTTCTTCAGCTCTCTATCTTCTTTATCTGAATACCAATCACTATCATACATTAGGAACAAATATATAATGAAATACTGATAGTCTCTCAAAATAAAATCACCTCATTCATCTCTTCTCAACCTTCTATCCCTCTCAAATCAACTTCTAGTCTTCTTTGCTCAACATACCTCTTACTAGGCTTATTAGGTCAAATGACCTTGTCAACAACATACAAAAAAATATGTTATATTTTCATCATATTATATCTCTCCCATATTTTTATGATATTAAATACCTCCTATTCCTTCACAATCTATCCTCTTATTCATTCAGTAAGTCTCTTATCATTGCACACCCAATTAGGCCTATTATGCCTTGTATAAATATAAGTCACTAGCTCACATACTCTCTCGATCAGCCAAGACACAAATCCATCAGGGTTAGACCAAAAACATGTCTTAATACATTTTACACAAAATAAAAAATCAAATTAGGATCACCTTTAGGTCATCCAAATACATTTAGACCTTAATCTTCTGTTAGGCCTACTAGAGACCTAATGCATTAGGTTTATCCTCTCCACGAAACAACTTGAACCTATATGGAATATATATCCCTAAAAAAAGAAATAAAACCTTTCAAACACTTATATATAAACATAAACTAACTTCCTCCATGATCAATAAATCACGATTCCTTCACTCACACTTTGAAATCACCATTAGACCTTAAAGACCTATTAGGCCTAATTACCCCAAAAACACTACCTTCAAAGATGAAGCTCAAAAAACCTATAGAAAAACATTATAGGTATAATTAAAATATTTATTTAAAATTAATTACCTTATAATAATCATCAAACTCATTATACTCCATTTCTCAACCTCTAAAGACTCAGAAAATAACTCTTCAAAAAGCTCATTTAAAATTGCCAATTTGCTCATAACCCAGTCATTAGTAATTTGACCTCAAACATAAGTATAGTCACTTTTAAAATATATATATTAATGTATAATATCCCATGGAATATATATAAAATCACCACATTATTTTTATAACTCTTCTTAGGATATAATGGTTCAGGAATAACTCTTCACTCAGCTTACTCAAGTTTGTGAAAACACCTTAAAAACTAGTCATACATAGTTACACCTCCAACACTTGAGATATCAATTCATATGAATAATAAATTATTTAAATTATATAATTATATATTTATAAAAACATAATATTATTTAAACACTTCCAAATTTGGCATAATGACACAGGAACATCAATCTCACTAACACAGAAAATTGCCAAAGACCCTAAAAACATAGTCCTAATGAATGTTGTTTTAAACTTCTTATACTAACTCTAAACCTTATATAGATCATTTATAGGTCATATGTATCCAAAAAAACACAAACATGTTCACTATATACATTTAATCCTATCATAGAGTCTCAAACTCTTCACTCCATCTTGCATACACAGAACTGGCGTTCTACCTTGAGGATCAGTCATGGTGATTATGAATTTCAACGCCTATGTGGGAAATTGTAAGAACTATTGATACATGTTTTTTATACTTTGAGATAATTAGGTAACTATAATATATAGATATATCATGGTCTAGTGAAAATATTAGTCTTGTACACCAGTTTCTCAACTTCATACCTTTATTATCTCATCTTCAATATATAGGTCATCTTGTGAACAACATTTTCAATTACCTCAAAAAAATATAAGAAATATGAACATATGTTATAGGTATTTATAAAAAACCCCATGAAATTGTATCCATTCTTAATCCATGACAACTCATCCCTAACCTCATTCCCACTTCTGCCTATTTTTCTCATTGTCTTCCTCACTAGGCCTTTTTAGCGATAGGCCAAATTCCATGACCAATTTAGCATATTTGAAATCTATAAATCAATTATAAACTTACATGTAAAAAAATAAAAGTCTCACACATCATCCTCCAATCATTTTCATGTTTTGACCTAGTCAACCGTAATTTTTACATCAAAAATATGAGAAATAAGGGGGTTTTTTATAGCTTCCACTCACTCTTCTATCAGAATAATACCACTTAGAGGTACCTAAGAGAGTCCTATACATAATCCAATCATTAAAATAAGTCATACAATTCATTATTGTCCATTTCCATCAATACCTTCCATATCAAGTCACTATGAGGGTTTTAGACCAGTTTCCATTCTTAACATTCATTAATAAAGCTCTATCCCTAAAACTAACTCCTACTACTAGGAAAAAATTTATAGGACCTTTTTCCATCTCTCCCTAATATATAAACATTCCATGTAATAGTCACGCATGCCAAAAAGTATAATAAAATCCTTCTCAAGTCTACAACACCTCATTCTAGCACTCAAGAGACCTCAAATCCACTTTTTATGCTTTCTTCTTCAACTCAAAACCTCAAACTTCACAAACACACTTGAAACAACATTTCAGACCTAAAACCATGCTCAAATTATCTCACAAGCCTCTAAACCTGATCGTGATGCCTCATCATGCCACTTAGGGTCTTAAGATAAGGTCTATGAGAAAACCATCAATGAAGAGCTTACCCCTTTGACTCACTCTAAGAGTCATGTGACTGAATCTACATATTTATCTCATTATCTAACATTTTATTACACAAATTCAATTCCATACACATCCATATCATCATCATGCCTCTACAATCCATATACATTCTCAAGAACTAATCCATCAAACAAACCTACTAGGCACCATACCACTTTGAGATCTTCAAGACACCTTTTGTAGCTTATAACTCATTTCCAAACATCTAAGATACATTAAAAAACATATCCCATCATTATCCTTTGACCAAGACTTCTCAAACCGTATAGTTCTTTTTCCAAGACTAAACTAGCCATGTCTTCACCAAGACAAGACTAGGCTTCACAATACACCTTATCCATAAAGACTTGCTTCTTATAAACTTGGTCAACAATAACCTTATCAAAAAAATCACTTCAACACAATCAATACTCTCTTTTTGATGATCGCTCATATCAATACAAATTATTACTACTCATAATCTTGTCATATCATAACATAGTGTCAAGACCTTATGCAGAACTCAAGGACCTACTAGACCATGCTTAAGCCATCATGATTACTTAACATGTATCTTCATAAGAGAACCTTCGGGACATTAATGAAACTCAATTACCTTTGACATAAATGACAACATTAATTCCTTAACACAATAATAGGAACATACCTCAACATGCATTGGTCTAATTATGTCCATGGTCTTGAGTTATTCTCAAATAATTTTTTTAATATTATCATATTGTTTATAGTTTATAGTTAGTAGAAATATAAGTGAATTTAAGTTTTTTATCATTGTATTTTTTATTTTTATATTTTTAGTTTGGTCAAAATATTTACATTATATAGTCTCACTAAAATTTTAGTGAGTTTAGACATTTATATAGTTGCCAATTAGAGTCAAAAACATAAAATAAAAGTGTCATGTGTCAGTTTTTTGAATTTTGATAGGTAGTGTTAGGTTATTCATAGTTATAAATATCAAGATTAGTTTTTTAAAGTGTAATAAAACAATTTGCCTCATAGATGCATTTTTTGATGGAATCTAACATTCAAATTATTAGGGGGGTTAATATTATTGAGCCTCAAATCCATATTTACTAAGTATTAATCGATATGAGGATGGAGGCAATGGAGGAAGGAGGACATTCAACATCCTCTCATCAACCATAAGCGATGGGATTTCACAATGGTGTTGTGGCATGATTTTTAGTTGTGTGTTTGTTTTTTAATTTTATGTGGTTGTGAATAAGAACATAAACAACATTCATGTTTAAACTTTTAATATTTGAGCATAATTTCTATGTATTTTATACTAATTTAAGATAATGTTGAGAGATAATAAAAGTATTGCATCATGATATTTTGGCTATTGTTTAACCACTTGTAAAACCATCTTATTGTGGTTGTTAGTTACCCACTTATAAAACCATCCTTCTTGGTTGTTGGTTAGCCACTTATATAGCCATCCTATTTAGTTTTTAGTTAGCCACTTGTAAAACCATCATGTTTTGGTTGATGGTTATCTATTTGTAAAACCATCATGTTTTGGTTCATGGTTAGCCACTTATAAAACCATCTTGTTTGGTTGTTAGGTAGCCACTTGTAAAACCATCATGTTTGGTTGTTTGTTAACAACTTTTAAAACCATCCTTGAAGTTGTTATTTCTCTTAAAAAACCATCCAAATCATGAACAAGTATAGGAAACATGTTTTAGTACAATATTTATGTTTCTCCCATGTTCACATTAAGAGGGGGAATGTTAGTAAAAACATGTTAGTGATCACATTATATGTGTATAAGTCATTATCATCTATGTTTGAATTATATTATCTAGGGTAATATAATGTGTGTTTGTGTGTAATAATTATTTTTTAATACAACTCATATAGACTTTTAACATGAGTTATAATTGTTACATTAAAAATCACTAGAGATATTCTAGGTGTGAGATATATGAGGGATTGGGTGATATGATTAGATGCCTAACTTGTAGGAGATATAAACTCTATTTATATGTAATCTATCTAATGTAATATCATCCCAAATGGATTTAATATTTTTAGTGTATTGTTAAGTTTTATTGTGTATTTTATTTGTATAAATCTTAACCAAAATTATCAAAATTAGGTTTATATAGCAATTTTTTCTTGTGTATCTCAATAATTATTTACTTTTTGACACAAATTAGTATGTAAAAGGAATCTTAGCTGGAATATTTTATATTTAAAGCTTTATAAAGAGAAAATAAGTGACATAATATGATTTTGTAGCTATAAGGATGTAATTTGTGAAACTTTAAATTTTTTCATATAAAGTTCAATAGGTCCTAATATCAAAATTATTGTATTATGAATATACTATGAGGGTAAAGGCAAAACCCCAAATAACTTTCTCATTATTTTGTCAAAATATTTTGTGTGATTATGGATAAAATTTTAAGCCTTTTTTCTGAAACTAAGAGACTAAATTCAAAAAATTATGAATAATGGATCCTAAACATGGAAAAAACCTTAGTATTTGAAAACTTATGGGAATAGTCAAAAAAATAACTTACTCCACACATAAATGCTGCCAAACTTTTTAAGTTATAAAACATCATAAGTATGCACTTATATTGTTAAAGTCATCATGTTTTGATCCAATAATTATTCATAGTAAATTATTTAAGTTAGATACCTAGAAATATTGAAAATCATTAAAATATTTGTATGATAAATGACCTACCTATAAAAATATTGATCTCCTAATATAGTTGTTGAACAACAATCTTAACACTGAATAAGATGAATCTAATAAATTTCATGATTAAATAATTTGAAATAATAATACACCACCATAGGTGGGAAAATATATGATGATATACTTATTTCAATAACTCTAAATGGACTTATTTATACCTATACAAAATTTGTCAAACTTTTGTAGCTTAGTGATAAGCTTAGTAATCTAACATTTGATTCCATTTATGAATTACTCACTTAGCATGAGTGCTAATTCATAAAGAAGAAAAGTCAACCTAAAAAAGATGCATACTTCACAAAGATATGGAAACACTAAATACAAAAAGGACATTAACAAAGGAATTTTTAGACACATTCTTTGTGACATTCTCGAGAGTCCTCGAAACACAAACATCAATATAAGAATTCATCTTAGTCTAGTGGTTTCTCTAGTGATTCCTCATCTTCTAGTTTACATGAAAGAACCAATATTTTATAAATTTGGTGGTAGAACTCATCATATTTATGTATGTTATTTTAGGAAACCATTATCCACACATAGAAATAAAAATGAGGAAAACTATGTTGGTCATTCTAGTAGAGATTATTTAGGTTACTCTAGCTATTCTGACAATTCATCTAACCAATATCCATCTTGAATGGCTAAGGTTTATGGTTCTAATAGATTTAATGACATATTATGAGTACACAATTATTTGAACACAAAGATATGGTTTTGTTATAGTGGGATTTTTGGCTTGGATTTTATTACTTTCAATTTAATTTTAGTTTTCTTTAGTTCATTGATATTCTTGATGAGGATAAAACACACTTGCTTGGATTTTTTTTAGCTACATATTTCTCACCTCTCATCTGATAGGTGGGGTAATATATTGCATGGAATTAGATCAGTCATTGGTGTTGGTATTAATGGGTTTATGTGTGAGATCTCATGTAGATCAATTTAATTTAGTAGGCATAGATTATTTTCAACTATAGTATAGTACATAATGGTTAGAGCTCATGAGCATACCATGATCGTGCTCATCATTCATGACAAAAATTATGGGGTAACATTATTATTAGTGATGAGCCCATAAAATGGCTCATTATATCCAAGTAATGACCTCATTTTTTTCCTAAATAACTTTCCTTTTGTGTGTATTTAGCTTTACGTTCTATAACTCATTACTAATTCAAAGTAGACAATGATTAATTTTATTTAATTATTTTATACAAATTAATTTTGCCTATTTACACAAATTTGTTATAAAAAATTTAATGAAAATCCACCATTTTTGTGTATATAGGTCTTCTAGATATACTAGAGGCAAATAATATGTTTTTATCAAAGTGAAATTAATTCATAAGATTAGTTCAAACTAGATCTAGTGATCTCCAATATAGATCCAAAGATCACCAAGATGGCTCCAAAGATCACCAAGTTAGCTTCAGAGACCATCATTCTAGATCTATAAATCACCATTTTAGCTCTGAAGATGCCCAAACTAGATTCAAAAATTCTCAAACCAGTCTTGAAGGCTTATAAGATCTCAAAAAAATACATTTTGAATAATTTTCATCATGGTGAAAACCACATCCACTTGATCAGAAGCATCCTAATCTATTTTTAAAATATTTATATAAGTATTATATAAATTTTCCAAAAGTAATATGTTTATTTATAACCATAAGTATTTATATTATTTTAACTAAAATTAATTGTAAGTACTATAATTGGGTTTGTTATCAGAATATAATTGTTTCAACTAAAAGAAGAATTCATAACTATCATCAACCAAAGATAGAATGTGAGAATTGATTCCAACATTCTTCCACCAGGTCATCACTTGAAATGTGGAAATGATGTTGTTATCTCTATTTTCAATAAACAATATCCTAGTTATGGTCTTTTTAGGACAATAGTTTATTTTGATCAATTTTTGTAAAAGTTTTATCACATATAAATAATTTTTTCTAGTTGATATAGGAGGAGAGAATATAATAAGAATATGTAGTATTTTAATGATTGAAATATAAATTTAAGTTTTATCTATCATTGTAATCATTTCCAAAATTAACAAAGAATCTATTTCCTGATATTTATATAAGTCTAGTATGATCCAATCCTATTCCAAAGGAGTGTAAGGGCCCACTCAACCAAGGAAGCAAGATCATTTTTGGTACTTATATGTTTATGTTATCATGTGTTTTAGTCTTTCATTCCTTTACGAAAAGTGTTTTGTGATGAATTACACCCTATAGGTCTATCTCTATGTGTGTTTAATGCATGTGTATTTTAACTAAGGTCTTAATATTGTCATAGGAATCCATTTCCAATCAATTTAAATTTCTACAACTTAGACTAAATATGTGTTACCTTTAAGAGTAATTTATATTATAGCAAGTATATTTCCTTTAAATTAATTTCCTTATATGAGCTATATTTCTCTTCCAATCATTCCAATTCATTAATGAGTGTTTAATTTTACAAGTAATAAAATAGTTTTTAATACAATCAAGTAGATTATATCTTTATGCATAAATGATCCACATTTTCCACCAAACAAACAACTATTAGTCACTAACTTACATACCTTACTATTGACTATCATTGGACATCATCCCTAATTTAATATGACATCAACTTGATTTAGTTTATTAAATGAAGAGGGCATAATGACCCTCATCATTTTTGGTACTATTGCTAGGGATTTCTTAGGTGTTGTTAAGGTATAAAATCATAAGTTGATAGTTGAATAAGAATTATTTTCCATAAATCAAGAAAATTATGAATAGACCAAGAGATTCAAAGAGAAGATGCATTACTCATAACCCTCAATAAAGTACAAACACTAATAGGTCACAATAAAAAAGTGTACTAGAAGACCTTCTAAGAAAATAATTTTATATTGTTGAGGAGGAACCATTTTTAACCTCACCTAGACATTGGGAACACTCTCCATAGGTAGGTGAAATTTTTTAAATGAAGTAATTAACACTAAATATTACTTTAAACCAAAAATTTTAATCTCAATCAAGTATCCTTCCATACACTTTTGATGATTTAATATATTCCAAAAGAACTCTCTACAAAATCTATTGAGAAACTATGAGAGATAATCTAGGAAACAATCCACTAAATATGGTTGCAAGAGGTAGAGCTCAAATACCAGGGAGAACTTTCACCTATCATATTATCCTAGATCTAGATGAAAATTTTGCAATGAATAAAATATCCAAATCTATGATGCTTACTTTTAGGGGATTTTATACATAAGACCCTAACCAATTTATATTTGAATTTAATTTTTTTATCAAACTTATGATTATAAAATTGATAATCACAAATTGAATTTGTTCCCTTTTACACTCAAGGATTCAACCATGAGATGGTTTATGGGGTTATAACTAAATTCTATTCACACATGGGAACATATGAAAAATGCATTCTTAGACAAATATCAAGACTATTTATAGTAAGGGGTAGAAAATAAGAATTCTTTTGTATAAAAATAATAATATGAGAATATGGAAGAATATCTTAACCATTTCCTCTTTGCACATATAAGATGTGGCTATGAGTTCAAATAATATTTGAGTAAATTAGTTTTATTAAAATGGAATATTTGAGTAAAATAGTTCTATTAAAAGGATTATATGATGATGCTATAGAATCCTTTAACCTAATGGGAAAAGGAGACTTAAATAATCTAGGTCTCAATGATATTGTTGATAATGCATGAATTACTCAAGAACAAGAGATAGTATTAGGAAGTTAAAAAGGGTAAAAGGGAGAAATGACATAGGAAAATTCATGGAGGAAATTTGAAATCTTAAAATAAATATTTTAGTTCAATTAAACACCACATTATATGTCTTTCAATAAAAAGTTAAATCCACTACTGAACCTTTGGATATGTATTGCCCAAAATGTAGGTTGAGACATGCACTCCAAGATTTCCCTCTTGATATGATAGATGTGTGAAATTTGTGATATAAATGACAATGATAAAAATCTTTATATCCACCTACTGGTCCTAAAGAATAAATTGAACCAAGTTACCCAATTAATCAAAGATATCAATTTTATACAAATACAAGGGAATATTTATTCTTATAATTAAAATAAAAATCACTTTGTTCCCAAAGCTCCTTTCAATCCATAGATGATGTCATGAGCTAGATGAACACCTACACAAACATGGGGACCACTAACTTAGCCTCCATGATAGTGGAAATCACCATATCCATGGGTTTCACATCAAAACTAACAACCATATATTCCCAAAAAAATAATAATGGGTACCTTAAATATTCAATCAATAAAGGAGGTTTCCATCTCAACAAGTGTTGATATCTCATCTACCTACTCAACCTCCACAAACTAAACAATTATCTTAGCCTCAATTGATTACATATCTAGTAGAAAACTCCAAGAATAGATAGGTATACTTTGTCTATGGGACTGAACAAGAAAGAATTATGGGAGTCAATGTCATTGACTATAGTATGTTCAATTACATTCAAGAAATACATTGACTAATCCTCCAGTCACCATTACATAAATTTTGATTTAAAAATAAATTTCAAGACTTCTTATTGAGTCAATCAAATATAAATAAAACATTAAATAAAAATAAAAACCTCGTGAAACTACTTCAACTACTCCTTCACCAATTCATTTTCTTGAGAGACTTAAGGAAACAATGAATACAAGTGAACATGACTTAGTCCAAAAACTAAGAGAACTGAGTATTGATATACCACTAATATGAATAATAAAATACATTATATAACTCAATAAAATCATCAAAGGTTTGTGCATACAAGTAGATGGAAAATTTGTTGACCTCTTAGTAGGAAAATTACTTCTCCTAAAATATGGAGACCCTAAGAGTCCAGTTATCATTATAGCTATAGGAAAGAATGAAATAATCAATGTGTTAGTGGACCTAGGATATTATATCAATTTTATGACATCAGACACATTAAAATCACTCTCCCTAGCTTGAGTACAACCAACTACTATAATCCTAAAAATGGTTGATCAATCCACTGCCAAACTAGAGGGAGTTATAAAAGATGTCCCAATAAAAGTAGAATCCTAGGAATTACTTATGTATTTCATGATACTTCAACCAAAGAATAAAAAATTAAGTTATTTATTGATCCTAAGGATACCATGGTTGGGCATATTTTTAGCAACAATAGATTGTAGATCTAAAGATATGACCATCTCCAATAGATTAAAAGCAAATAAAATTTCTTTGTGTCCACTTAAAAAACCATCTCTAGATTTTGTAGATCACTTATGGGTTGATGAACTAGAGGAAAATAATAATAATAATTCCTATTTGTCCATGGTAACAGTCAAAACTAATGTGAATTACTTAGAGGATTTAATAAATTACATTAATGAAGTCAGTCTAGCTTTGGAGATTCCCAGTGTGGATTTAGATATGCCTAGTCTGACTCCAGATATGCCCATTCTAGCTTTGGAGACATCTAATCTAGAACCAAAGATGCCCACCCTGGTTCTAGAGATGCTTAGTCCAGATCTGTAGATGCCCATATTACTCTAGAGATGTTTATATTAGAGCTAGAAGTTGCCATACCATGTTTTCAGGATTACCAAAATAACCTTGAGGGATCTCAAGATGAAAACTATGATCACACACCTCTTCATTAGAGCTTTATTAGTTGGGCATAAAACAGTCAAGAAAATTTTACTTCAAATTTTCATTGTCCCTTAGCAAGTGTGATTTTAGAAAGAGAATCCTTTCTCAAATGCATAATTACCTTCCACATGTTACAACCTCATCATTTTCCCTTGAACTCTCTCATGAGTGAATATAGGAAAGTTAGTTTAATATATCTAGGGATAAACCAACTATCAGTCCAACTAGGGAAAATGTTAAACATAAATAGTTGGCTAGATAATGAATATGAAATTAAGGACTTTGACATTATAAAAATACATACAAGATCCTTTATTTGGGAGTATAAAGACATAAACAAAATTCACCCAAATGTATGTACTCATCACATTTACATGGAAAACATCAAACCAATAATATAACCATAGAGAAGGATCAATCCATCACTAAGAGATACAGTCAAAATAAAAATAGAAAAACTATTGCTTGTAGAATTCATTTATCAAATATAATATAGTCAATGGGTCTCACCACTTGTAATAATACTAAATAAATATGAAAAATTGTGGATATGTATAGAATATAGGGAGCTCAACGAATCCACCATGAAATACTACGTCCTTTTACCTTTCATATACTAAGTCTTAGATAACCTATCTAGGAAGAAATTATTTTACTTCTTGGATGGGTTCAATGAATATAATTAGATAAGGGTAACTCCAGAACATTGGGATAAAACAATATTTGCATGTCCTTGGGGGAAATTTGCATATATATTTTTACCCTTTGGCCTATGTAATGCACCATTTACATGGATGAGTTTATAGTACATGGTGATTCTTTTGATGAATCCTTAAAAAATCTAGATAAAGTGTTAAACCGATGTGAACAACATCAATTATACCTAAGCCATGAGAAATGTTTATTGATGGTTGATCAAGGAATAGTCTTAGGTCATCACTTTTTAGATCAAATAATTTTGTTTGACCCTAAAAATATTGAAGTGATCTCATAGTTTCCTACACCTAATAATCAAATTCATATAAAAAAAGGACATGTAGGATAATATAAGAGTTTTATACATTATTTCAATAAGATAGTTGCACCTATGTTTTCCTTAATCATTAAGGATAGTGATTTTTTGTGGATTGGCGAGTGTCAATAGGATTTTAAATCAATAAAATAAAAAGTAATTATTTATATAATATTGAGAGGTCCTAATTGGGAGCAACCTTTCCACATACACAAATTCTCTAATAATGTTATGGATCCAATTATTAGGTAGAAAGATGAGGAAGGTAAGGTGTATGCCATTTATTAAATTAGTAATAAATTAAATCCTACTAAAAATAATCACACCAATACTAAAAAGGAGTTCCTATTTCTTATCTATGACAAGAACAAGTTACATCATTACATTAATGTATATAAAAAATTATTTATACATATCATTTAGCTATAAAGTATATAATGAACAAATTAGTGGTAAGAGGGAGGATCATTACATGGTTATTATTTTTATAAGAATTTTATATCATAATCATTGATAACCCAAGAAAGGTTAACATATTTGTTGAATTTTATCAAGGTTGAATGTTTCAAGTAAAAATGAAATAATAGAGGACAATTTTCTAGATGAATAATTGTTCACAGTTTTAGCACACACATCATGGTTTGTTGATATAGCCAACTATCTAGCCAAATGAAAATTTTCTTGTGATTTTCCTCATAAAGAAAGGAAATGTTTGATTATAAATAGTGATAACTATAAATGGCTTAGTGCTGGTATGTTTAAATGTGGACTTGATATGGTGAATCATAGTTGTGTAAGAAAAGATGAAATTTATGACATCCTAAGAGTTTTCCATGATGAACCAGGAGGAGGCCACTATTCAGCTAAAAGGTCTATTCACAAGATCCTTAGGGATAGATACTAATAGCCTTAACTTCATAGAAATTTGAAAATATTTATTTGATAATGTCATCCTTGCCAAAGGATGGGGAAATCTAAATTGTCTAATGAAATTCCCTTCCATTCTCAAGTAGTTTTAGGACCCTTTGAGAAATGGGGATTGGATTTCATTGGTCCTATTGATCCACAATTTCAATGAAAGGAGTACATCCTAGTATATATTGATTATGTCACCAAGTGGGAAACTTTTCAATCTCTACCATTTATTCATGAAGAAATAGTTGTTGATTTCTTGTATTATAGGATCATGAAATGTTTTGAAGAACCAAGAGTAATAATATTAGATGAAGGCCCTCAATTTTCATTCAACATGATCAAAGTTTTCATAGAAAACTACCAAATCACTCAAAAAATTCATCACCATACCATCCTTAAACCAATGGTCAAGTTGAGGTTAGCATTAGAGAACTAGATAACATTTTTACCAAGATAGTGAGTATTAGCATAAAATATTAGGCAAGCAAGCTACTTGAAGCAATATGGACCTAAAACACAACATGGAATACAACCACAATATTTTCTCCCTATGAACTTGTGTATGGGAAGAATCCATTACTTCTTATTAAATTTGAGTTGTAGACACTAAGAATAATGGATGTTGGCATAGACTTATATGAAAAATAGATAGAATTCTTCAAATAAATGAAATTGATGAAATGAGATAAAAGGCATTGCATAAAACAAAAATTATTTAACATTAGAGAAAGGCATGGCATGATAGTCACATCAAGGAAAGAATATTCAAAGAGGGAGATTGGGCCTTGTTTGATTCAAAATAACAACATTTCAAATTTAAACTCCATATTATATGGTTAGGTCCTTATCAAATAGAAAAGGATTTTGATAATGGATCTATATAACTATTGTTAATTTATATAAATAAGAAGAAACTCTTGGTAAATGGACACGGGTTAAGGTTTTATCTTCAACATCTAAGTAAGGATGAATTTTTCAAATAGATTCAATCTCAAAAATAAATTGGATATATGGAATAACCTTATTTTTTCATCATAACCAAAGAATGTTGTTTTGAATCCAATAGAGGAGGGGGATCGAAAAGTAGTAAATGGTAGTCCTCTTCCATATGTATATATATGTACATACATACACACACACACACACACACATATATATATACATACATACATACATATACATATACATACATATATACATATATGTATATATATATGTGTGTGTGTGTGTATACATATATATATATATATATATATATACATATATATGTATGTATGTATGTATATATATACATATACATATACATATATATATGTATATATGTATATATATGTGTATATGCATATATATATATATGTATGTATGTATGTATGTATGTATGTATGTATATATGTATATATATATATACATGTATATATGTATATATATACATATATACATATATATATATATGCACATATATATATATATACATATATACATATATATATATATATATGTACATATATATATATACATATATACATATATATATATATATATAAGCATAAAATATAAAAATATATAAAATATATAAAAAGTAAAAAAATTGGAAACCAACAAATGGAATCTTTTTCAAGAAACAAAGAAAAAAAATAGTACTCCTAGTTAACTTATATAAACACCTAAATTAACTTGTCTGGTATTTTTTTCATAGGCTAAGTGGTAGAACCAAGAACAAATAAAAACCACAGGTAATTCAAGTTAGTTTTATTTCATTATTATATTATTAGGAATATTTCTTAATTTTATATGTTAGTTAATCCACTCCCAAAATAAAATTCTTTCAAATAAATACATGCCAAAAAGGGGGATCTTTTCAAAAAATTAAAAGATGTTTTCTAAAAATGAAATGCACACCATTGAGATGTCTTTTGAAACAAGCCAAAAATACATATCATGACACCAATATAGTGAGGTTTAGGAAATAAAAAGGTAAAAATTACTTTTTTTAAAAAAAATCATGATAGAGACAACTCGAGGCATGAACCAAATAAGGTAAAGGACTGATAATGGATTTTTACATGAGGAAAAAGATGGATAGATTTGGGTCCTCTCAAGTCATTCCAAAACATAAATAATTATTTATCTCCTCTAAAATTCTCACGTATCATATATTTATCAAGCTCTAGTATATTTTATGAGCCAAGGCAATAAATTACAGTGTTTAAGTATGCCTTGATTTGTTATTTTCCAAAAATATTATGCTTTATTAATTACTAAATAATATCAATTTCTAACCTGCTAATTCAATCCTCAAATATATTACCAAGGGTTCCTGATAGTAAAAAATTTCTTTGAAAAATTCACATAATGGGCCATAAGAATAAATTGGAACCTAAATCCTTAGAACTATTGTTAGAAGATGAGGCGGTAGCTTTGATTTTTGAAGAAGTTGGGTGGCTAGAGTTTATTAATAAATTCCAAGGTTAAAATGTGTACTTAGTCAAGTAATTTATCATCAATATTGAGTGATAATATGTTAATTTTAAAGGCATAAATATTCTTATTAATAACATTATAATTAGTCAACTCTTAGGGATTTTAGAAATAAGGATGAAGATCTAAGGAAAATCCAAATTAAGAGACTGAATTTATATATTTCATAGAGAAGGTAAACCCATGTCTAAAATAAATGTTATCCCTTAGGGTATATCCAAAGGAATCAAGAGATAAATATTTATAGAACCATGAAGGACTATTGCATTTTGGGCCATCAAATTAATTACTTGTGATGGACAATAAGGTTCTCTTAGAGGGGATGCAATGAAAATTGTAAACAATATAAAGTAAGGACTACACAAACCTAAATGGTGGTTCAATTTAACATATTTTATATATGTATATATTTATCTTATGTTGATAAAGTATGCATAAGGTGTATCCTCCATTAGACATCATGGGTTGATTCAACTCCTATGCCAACACCACTTCCTAAAGAAATCAGATGGAGAGGTTAAGTGGGAAGAATTTATACATAAAAAGTTAAATAATATAACTAAAGTAAAATGTATACCTTTATACTCCTCTTTCACATCCAAATCTATTATAAAGGAGTAAGCTAAAAATGAGGATCCATCTCTAGAACTAGTGAGGAAGAGAGAAGAGGAAATTAAACACAAAAACATCTAGCGTGAGCTCCAAAGAGACTTTAGAACCCATTAATGACAAGATACCCATCATGTAAATTTTTTATTAAAATGAATAATCTTTGGAGACATATTATAATAGGGTTTTAAGGATAAATGCAAGAAGAAAACTCTAACAGAGAAAAAAACCCTACTTAGGAGAAATAAAAGACTCAACCGGCCCAAAGAGGATGATGTAAATAGAAGTGTTATAGATAATTTTGGTAATATAAACCAAGTACAACCTATTGGATCTTTTTATACATTATAATAACTTGAAAAATAAGAGGTTATGGAATAAATCTTAATTGGTATTGAAGAATTGGCAACCATGGTAGAAGTATTTCTAGTTGCAAAAACTATAGAAGATCCCCTTCCATATTATTCATCTAATCCACCATAAGAAAAAATAATATATCCAATATTAGAGTAATAATATCAACCTTTCATCTATGACAAGGAAGGGCAAGTATAGCATACCATGATTCTTTCAAGGGCAAAAGTAGCCATAAAATAATAAGAAGAATAAATAACCTTCCTAAAAGGTAAGGAAGAAGCTATCCAATATTTATAGAGTAATTTAAAAGAAACAAAAATTAAATTTATTACCAAAGATAATGAAATATATTCATTGAAATATAAAATTATGGCACCTAAATAAAAACTAGACTATGGTGTGTAAACACTATTATATTATTATGACATCATGGCCACTTGTGTAGAAGCTTGTTAAACCCTCAAGGGAGTAAAGTTATATAATATAAAGTTGAAGAGGGATATTGAAGAGGAGAGGAAACAAAAATAAAAAGTATAATCCACACTACAAATAACCTGTGAGTTGGGTGAAAACTCCTAGATTTTAGAAGGCCTACCTCTGTGTACCCCTAAATAGTAAAATATTCTATGTCTTATTTGTGTAACTTTATCCTAAGACACATGTCCTACTTGTTAATTATCCTATTTTTAGGATACTTAAAAATTAAATATTTCACCTCCACCTTGAAAAAACAAATTCTTAGATTAAGAGAATATAAGCATACATTTTACAAGTCAAAACTATTGGGATCTATATGAGGCCTAAATTCCCTAATCCATATACGTTGGTCACAACTTCCAAATTTTTTTATATATCCCCAAGATTATGGAACAACATGCAAACAACTCATATTAGTGTTGCAGAGAAACCCTTATCTCAATTTGAAAGCCAAATTACAGCCAAATGGAAGGTTTTAAACCTTATCCCTGGGTATGATAATTCCAAAATTCTTCAGAGACTTCAGACTAAATGGATACCACCTAAACCCAATTGGATGAAACTCAACTTTGATGGAGCATCTAAGTTGAATGGTAAAGCTAGTGGAGGAGGAATTATAAGGAATGAAAAAGGATGGATGTCTGTTGTCTATGCTGGTGGAATTGGTTGCCAAAGCAATAACTACACTGAAGCTATGGCTTTACTATGGGGATTAAAGTTAGCTATATCTCTATGAATAAGAAAATTGAATATTCAAGGAAATTCTAAGATGGTCATAAATGCCATTAATAAAGCATCTAACATTGGAATCTAGCTAAAAGACATCATTACTGATATCCAGTTTCTTTTACAAACGTTTTCTGAAGTGGAGATTTTCCATACCTACAGAGAAGGCAACAGGGTCACTGATGCTTGTGCTAACCTTGGTCATCAATTATTAGGATGGAGGGTATGGCAACAAGGTGATCATATTCCCCTAAACATTAGGGAGATCATTCAGAAGGAGATGATGGACCAGGAATGATGCACATTGATGACAAGGATAGCCTTCAAAGGTAGTCCACGTGGAAAAGGCCATCGAGGATCTTGGAAAATGATAACCTTAGTACTTCCTTGATTATCATTATTAATTCTTTATATCATGAGGATGAGGCATGTGGGTCACATCATGAAAACCAAGGGGAAATTATTTTCAAGTATGGGAGTAGACATCACTGCGGTAGGGCATTTCATAAAATGAGCCTTCACATCTGCATTCAGTACAAATAGAAGTAAGGGATAGCTACTTGTTCAAAGCTGAAGGTAGAAATTAGGAATTTCACTGGTTGGGTCTGCAATTATAGAATGGGGGGAGACCATATTCAAATTGAACCTATCTCCTGCTATGAATTTAAAGACAATCCATTAGTTTGGCATTATTGTAAAGAGGGAGGTATCAACCCGTATTTGGAAAGGCTGAATGGTTATGACAAAAATTTGTCTGAGCAATTCATGGGATCCTGGTTGAATAGGTAAGTCACGGTGGGCGGTATTAGCTTTGAAATCTCTAAAAAGGTGATTTTTATGGCCATGAGAATGACCATGCAGGGTATAAAGCTCCAAAGGAAAACCAAAATCATGGATATGGCTAGCCATAAATTGTTTCTAGGTGAAGGAGAAGAACTCATCTCGTATCAAGGAGGGTTCAAGCGTGCCAAAATTCTAGAGCCATGAGATGTGCTTCATTCTCATGAAGTACTTCATTCTCGAGGGGTGTTTTACCAAGTTTTATAACTACCATCTTCCTTTGTTAAATCATTTTAGATGTAATGTTATTATTAGCTTTCCTTTTTACCTGCTTTCCTCTTTGGAACACTCTATCCTGAGGGTGAGAGCCAAAATGGCCAAGAAGCTAGATATAAAACCTATTCCCCTACACCAGGGGTTTATTTTCTATCTCTACAATTTTCATCGCACCCTTGAGCCAAACAAGAATATTAGAGGTGTTAATGAAGACATTCCCTCCAACTCAATGTTTGGTGATGTAATTGATGAATCTTAGGTTTCCCTTGCTCCTACCAAAACCAATGATACCCCTTTCTCCACCCCTGTTAAGACCCCTGTTAATACCCCTGGCTCCTTTGCGAGCAAAAAGGGAAAGAAGAGGAAGGTTGATGGAGAAGAAGAAATTTTTGAAGAGACTATGGAAGGGACCCACAGGAATCCAAGTAGGGCCATAGGGGGCCAAGGTGGCAAACCTCACAAGCCTTCCAAAATTAGTAAGGAAGGTTTCCCTTCTGGAGTGCATAGATCAAGTTTAATCACTGGCAAACCAGCCTTGACAGCCAGACTAATTGAGTATTCAAAAAGTGCTTCAGATGAAGCAACCCAGGAAGAAGAGTCTGAAGAGTTGGATATCCAAGAAATTTTAGAGGACACTGGAGGGAAATAGGCTTCTCGAGTTTTTGAGGTCACTGACGAGAAGGATGTTGACACTATGAGAACTACTAAAAATAAGGGGAAAATGCATGTCGAGGAAGCTGATGAGGGCACGGAGAATGAGACTAATTGGAAAACCAAAATTGAGGCCTTGAAGGACCGAATTCAAAAGCTGGAGAAGGTCTTTGCCAAAGGCCTTTGAAATAAAATTTTGCTGAATATGTCTATGTTGGTAGTGGTGGGTAATTCTGGGAATGTTGACAATGCAGAGAATGAGAAACTTAATGATCTTGTTAATTTAATAGTTATGTAGTTTTGAACTTTCTAACTTTGGTCTTTCCATTGTTTATGTTTTGCTTATGACTGTTATTCTCAGCTGTGCCATTGTTCCTATGCTGGCATCTTTTATTTGCCTACCTTCTTGTCTTTTTTGACTGTATAGGGTTCGGCCCCTATTTTGCTGCCTTACTTAATCAAAAACATGCAAACATCTTGAGGAAATTCATTTCTCATTTTAAAGAGTATGTTCAATGTCATATTAATACCACCCTTGTTATATGTGATCAAAGGTGGGATACATTGAGTATTCCTTTGACAATAATGGAGGTCATTTCTCCCAATAATATTTGATGGTGTCCCAACTAAACTAAAGTTATCATATCACTGCTATAAAAATTTGAGAAAAATATGGGAAAAAATGGATTGGAATGTGATATTGGCCACCATTGATTTTTAGTCGTATGCCCTCATGGAAAAATACAATAGCACATGTATAAGAATATTTTAAAAGGTAGAAGTCTTAGGTTATATCATAGAAATTTTACATCAGCACAACACAAATAAATTGGGATACCTATTATGACACTTATGAAATTAGCAAGAAAGTGGGATCTATTGTATCTAGTAGAGAATATAGGGGATCTTATCTTGTAAGAGGACTTAAAAAATATAAATTGTAGAGGAAATGATTATCCCATAAAATAGCTCATTATATCCAAGTAATGACCTTTTATATGGATTTAGATGTGAATTCTATAACTCTACTCATTCAAATTATAAAATGAGTACTTTGCCTTGAATATTTTGTTCAAGTTTATGTTTTCTACTTACACCACTTTGTTATAACCTTTTGCATGTAAATCTACTAGTTTTGTGTATATAGGTCTTATAGATATACTAGAGGAAAATAATATGTTTTTCCAAAGTAAAATGACTTTTAAATATCAGTTCAAACCATCTTCAATGATCTCTAGTATAGATCTAGATATCACCATACTAACTCCAGAGTCCATCAATTTAGATTTGGAGATCACCAATCTGGCTCCAAATATGTTTAGACTAGTCCTAAAGGCTTCCAAGATCTCAAAAAATACATTTTGAATACTTATAATCATGGTGAAAACCATATACATTTGATCAAAATAATCCTAATCTATTTTTAGAACATTTCTAAAAGTCTTTATAAATTTTATAAAATAAGTATGTATATTTATAACCATAATTATTTATAGTAATTTTATTAAAAGAAACTATAAGTTATATAATGGGGTATGTTTATATAATATAAATGGTTTCAATTTCAATAAGAATTTATAATTGGTAGCATATAAATATAGCACATGAGAACCAATGCCATTACTCTTACATGTGTTTATCTCTTGAAAAATGGAAAGGATATCATTATTTCTCTATTTTCAATAAAACAGATCCTAGTTAGTTATGGTCTTGTTGGGAGGTTAGTCTATTTTAAACACCTATTTTAAAAGTGTTGTCACATATAAACAACATTTTATTACCTAATATTAGAGGATATATTAGAACAAGAATACGTAGCAAGTAAATGATCGAAACATTGAATTAAGTGTTCTCTAGGATTGTAAGCATTTCCATAATTAATGAAGAATTTATTTCATGATATTTATATAATTCTAGTGTGATACAATCATATTATAAATTATATCAAGTGCTTATTCCACCAAGTAATCAATATCATTTATGGTATTTATATGGTTGTGTTATTATGTGTTTTTGTATTTCATTCCTTTATGTAAAGTATTTTGTGATGAATTCTAACTTGCAAGTTTGTGTCTGTGTGTGTGTTTAATGTGTGTATTTAAAATTATTTATTTGAATTTTCAAAGTATTCCCTTTCAAATTAATTCTAATCTATACAACTTAGACTAATTATGTGTTTCCTTTAAGAGTAATTTCCATTACAAGTATGTTTCCCTTCCATTCATTCTAATTCAGCAAAGAGTGTTTAATTTTACAAGCAATAGAATAGTTTTTTTTTAAATAAATTATATTATATATTTTGAAGTAAATGATCCATAACTCCTCCCAAATAGACAATTTTTATTCACTACCTTGCATACCTTACTGTTGACTAATGTTGGACACCAAACCTAGTTTGATATGACATCAATTTGACTCAATTGATTAAATGAAGAGGACACAGTGACCATCACTGAGAGTGACAAAGGTTGATCAATACTATTTTGTATATTGTACCAAATTATATATTCAATAGATAATTTTGATGACTTCATAGTTATATCTCTAGGACATCCTATTTAAATCCCCTTTAGATCAAAGGGGATTTATTGGGTTGGTTGATCCAAATCATGCATCATTATTATTATTACTTTTTTTATATTTAAATGAATTTAATATGGCCATGTTTCACTTTATGTGATACCTCCTTTAGTGAATTAACATTATTTATTAATTTGTTAGTGGGTTAGTTTCATAGGTGTTTGAACTAGTTAGACCATTGAGTCACGTTGGTAAACCTCTTAAAATCTTATAAAATCTTTCTTAGAATGTAAAGATTGATTTTTTTTCCTATTTAATATATTTCATATTATACCTCCCTTTATGATCCTAACATAATAAATTCTCAACCACACAGTGAGGGGTGGTTTGGGCTCTCCAACCCATATTTTATAACCCTTCTTTATAGGTAAATAAAGTGTGGAAAGTAGAACTAGGGTATCAAGGTGAAGGAATACAAATATAAATCTTTGCATAGGACTGAGCCTTTAAAATTGTAAAATAATCATATTGAAAATAAGATAATTATCTCTAGTGGGAAAACTTATCAAAAATATAGAATACATATCTAGAAGATAATAGACATATCTAGTTACCACAAGTGTCTGCTCATTTACCGGATCCATCCATCTAGATTTTGATAGTCAACTTCCTAAGCCAAGTGACCATAGATTTATTTCAAGGCAGTTATAAAGATTGTACACTAAAAAATATGTTAACATAATATAAACAAGATAATTAAACTATCCTCTTTGTCATATCTATAAATGTTAAGTTAATTAATCAATCTAAATCTATCTTTTTAAAATTCAAATTTACATAGTTTAGACATATCTTATACAATTTGAAAATTCAATTATTATATTTTTTAGATAATTAAATTCAAAATAAGTTTTTTAAAAAATCTGATACTCATACAATAGGTCAATACATACATCCACTAACAGTTTTTCATTTTAATAATGTTTGGACTACTTTCCAAGTGGTCTACTTGATTTTACAATGGAACAACATGTAAAGGCAGATAATTAATATTTATAGGTGACAAAAGTAACATTATTCATTTATGTGATTAAACAAAACCATCTCTAATTACATAGATAATTGGATAATTATCACATAATGCAAAAGGCTAGGCACGACCAACATCGAAAGGAACATACACTTAAAGTGGGTGATAAGTTATGGTTGTAGTTAATAAAATAAGGTATTAAAGTACAAGTTAGGAGGCTTAAACCTATAAGATATGGTAATTTTTCCATATTATTTTGGATTTAAGAGAATGATTTTAGGCTTAATCTTCCATCATTCATGAGGAAGTATTATGTGATGAACAAAAAAATCATTTGTATGAACCATTCATGCTAGATGAGGAAGAAGAAGGAAAATTACCACTTTCTATATATATATTTTTTTATAAAGCATAGGGAGAGTTAGAGGATGATGTGGTCTTGTTATAGGATGATGTGGTGTTAAATAATAAAGTTAAATAAATTTGTAAAGGACCATAGAATATTTTGAATCTATCTTCAATAAAAAGTTACCAAGGTAAGCAAGATGTTAATCCAAGTATATTATGAGAGAGTTATTCCCATATTTTATCCCCCACTAATTTAAGAATAAAATCTTATATAAGGGATATATGATCCACAAATTTAATAAAAAAAATCCATTCCATCATCCAAATATATAAAACCCTATTTGAGTCAAAAATAAATCTTTTATTAAATTATTTCATGTATGATGATAAAAATACTACTTTATGTAGAGAAAAAATTCATAAAAATTAGTTTAATTGAATAATTCTTATATTTTTAGAGCAACTATTTTGAAACTTCCATTCTAAATTAACTGATGGTTTCACTCACAATAACTATACAAGTATTGTAATGATAGGGGAATCTATCTCTTCAATTCTTGAGATGATTAACTTTTGGGTGTAAGAAAGAACTCTCTTAAGCATGATAAAAGGAGGCATAATTTATCAAAAAACATCAATGATTATATTTTGGGTTCTATTGGTTTTAGAAAATATTGGATAAAGGAATAGAGAGAGAGGTTGAGTGATCAAAATAGTATGAAGACTGTTGTACTTTTTCTTATAGAGTCTTTGTAATTTGTCTTTGGCCATAGGAAGATAAGAAGCTAATAAATTTTCAATTCTATCTAGTTTTCCCCTTATTGAATTTTTATATACAAAAAAATATTTTGTCCTTATGATATTTCATTCTTTAGGTATTTTTTTCATGTTTCTTAATTTTAGGATTTGTTTTAAAATCAATTTACATATCCAATGACCCATAACATAAATTCTAAGTTCATTTCATTACTTCTAACTATCATTTTTAAGTAAATACAAAGTAGAACAACACTTATGATTTTATAAATTTTATCAATAATTCTTCTTAGAAGTTTATAAATGACCTAAGATCATAACCACCTAATGAAAACATTTTTTGACATGAAAAATATTCAACCACCTACTTTTTAGAAAGAGGTCACATTACAAGGTTTTGCTGAAAGTGTCATGCAATAACGTAAATAGAGTTATCTATTTAAAATTATCAAACCACTAATCAATCATTGTCATTTAAATTTGTAGTTTAATTAGTGATCATATATGAAATACTATTTTGCATTCATGACCTTCCATGATTTTATAAATGTTTAAATCATTGATGTTTCAGTCAAAATGTCTCTCATCGACAAAGACTCAAACATTTGTGTCACTTCTTTATAATTTTTCAAATCTCTTAGATATTCAACTATAAATCTTAACTCAACTCATAACACTTTTCAATGATATGACTAAAGATAAATTTTATCATATGATAGATCTAGATTCTTATAATTATACCTTATAGAATGGTTATGGTGATAATTACAATCTTTAATATTTATTTTTGTTACATCTTTATTTAAAATCCTTAGACTCATTGAATTGGGATCATATCCTCATCTACTTTACAATTCATAGATTTTCCCTACTTAAGTTCCATTGACAAGGTCCAAGGTGGGATCAACCCTTGAAATTAATTTGGTTAATTCTAATAATACAGTGTCTACAAATTACTTGTCCCTGATGAGCTATCGAGTATTCCCTTTTGATAATATTAACACTTTAACTATCCTATCAACTCATTACAAAACTATAATGGTAATCCCAAACTTATTGGAAGAGTTACACGAAACATCCATAAATACAATGATGATGAGACTAATGAGATCAACCTTAAGATCAAAACATCTGACTTGTATAGACAACTAAATCTGGCCACTGATGACCTCTAATCAAGATTTTGACCAATTTCCACTAAAATGCACAATTTGGCCTAAAAACACTAAAGCACATTAAATGAGTTGAAATTGACATATTAAAGTGCCAATTTTGTCTAGGTTATCACTAAATGGGGCAATGCAATTTATGGGCCAACTAACTTTGATCAGATCATTTCAAGTCAAAATGCTAATTTTACACTTGGGTGCTTTAGATTGCTCTTTTCTATCAAATTTCTTGTACAAGATGTATAACTTTTTTATTTGGTGTTTAAAACATCCTAAATGGGATAACGGATCCAACACATCTGACATTGACTTCTAATTCTAATCCAATCAAATTTTGGACCAATAACAAGGCATTCTGATCAATTTGAATAATTTGTACACAAAGTGCTTAATCATGCTTAAGAACTAATTAATCTAAATCAAGGCCTAATTAATAATTCTATGGAAACTTGTTGAAAACTTATTTTTAGAAATGAATATTGAATATTTACATCATTAGGTTACCTCATTTCTTGGGAAGACATCCCTAGGTCATAAATGCCACGAATATTAGGATTATGGGTCTCCCGTGCCTCTTTATTACCTCCCATGACTCATTAATGTCCCTTCTTCCAAAGTCATGATGAGGATAATTATGTATATTAATTACATAATTCAATTAATCCATGACCACACATCTCAATCTTGAGATGGATGGTCATGGTTGATTCTAGTCATTCTTGAAAATCTATAAATAAAGAGACCATGAACATCATTTTTAAGATTAATTTGTGAAAAGTTACCATGTAAAATTGATTCCAAGAGATCTCGCATACCAAATTTATGATTCCAAAATATTAATCCAAGCCAAGCCAAAGCCACAAGGTGCCAAGGAGAAGAGGATATAGCCAAGCCTCCTTTGATGAATATTTCATGAGCACAAGTCGAGCAAGCCACTACAACAAGCACTTGGAGCATCCAAAGAAAGTGAAGTATTCTTGTTTTTCTTTACTTTTTAGTTGTGATTTCATTTAGTTTTGTTATTAAGCTCACCCTAGTAACTAGGCCTAGAGATTTATGCTAATTAGTGTGTTTTTATTAATTTGTTTTAATTTTTGGACTGGCATAATACTAATCACCTCTCTTGAGTCAAATTCTTAGTTCACAACTTGCCTCAACATATAATTTCTCAACTTTATCCTAGCTTGAAACCTAGATCTTTCTAGAAGGAAATTTATGAAACTCTTACAAAAAAATCCTTCAATAATACATCCACAAAATATACCTCTTCTCTTATCAAAATCATGGTCTAATCACTCAATGTTTATCTCACCACCCCCAAGTATAATGATGGTTACATTTTGGATGATCCCTACTTGTTTGGCTAAAACCAAGAAAAGAACATGGAAATTATGGGTTACCAAAATTCCTTTTAAAACATTCACAAGAAAGTATCATTCAAAATAAATATCAACTTTGTTAATTTGTATTATTAATATGACATTAATGATGATTATTTAATATGTAATTTTAGCATTCTTAGTGATGCACCCAATGATCCTGAAAAATTGTTCAAATTTTGACAAAAATAATTACACAATAAACTCTCAATAATTATTCAATATGAGTGATTACATATAAATAGGTAATACATATCCTTGATTTAAGAATTTATATCATTATCATATTCTAAATTCAAATCCCTATAATCACTCATCTTAATCTCTTATTTACATGAGTTTTTGTAACATCACTAACAACTCACTCACTAATATATTACTAACCCACTAATTATTAAAACATATTAAACATGATATTTCCTAATGTTCCTTCCCCCTTAATGTGAACATGGGAGAAAACATCACACTCTTTTGAATTTTCTCTTTAAAAAAATTTCTTAGACTAGGTAAAAGTCTATCAAGTTATCTTGTAACCCTCATAAAAGTGTAGTTCCCAAGTTGAATTCCTAAATTCTTGGACTCCTTCTCCTAATCCCCAAAATCTTAAATTAAAAATTTCTAAAACTTACAAACTCTTTAACTACTTGGACAAAATTCCATGTTGATATTACCTTGAAATCTTATCCTACCCTCAAAGAGTGGGCTTCTCAAAAACATGAGTCTTTTACTAATATCATAGCAGGGGTTTAACCAACACACCCAAAAAAACATGAAAATACTAAAAAATGAAAAAAAATTAATGACTAAATCATCATTTGTCTCTTTTATAGACATTTTACACAATCATTATCACTTGATGATGAATTGAAAATATGATTCCATTATTAATAAATATCATCCTTGGCTTATATAGCATTTGTGTCCCATTCGTTAATAGCTAACAAGAGGCACTATATATCCTCTAACCTATATTTCCTCCATCTTCCAACATTACACAATTTACTTAGTTAAATAAGACTTGAATCTCATGTGTATGTTATTTTTAAAGAGAAGTCCCCATAACACACTTGACATACATATTGCAAATTGTAAGTTAGATACCCTGATAATGTGTACATTTACAAGGAGAAGTTTTGATATTTTAATGATTGATATTAATTTTTTTTGGACTAGCATACTTTACACCTTTTTAAAAAAAAAATTAAACCACATCACTAAATTCACATTAAAAAATGCCTAATTTTATACAACTAGACTCTAAGCCTAGTGACTATATACTAGTCCACTTATAACATCAACAAATCTATAGACTTGATAAACTAGATTTAATGTCTAATAACTTGACACCTACATTGTTTATTTAAGTGAAACTAAATAACTAAATATTATTAAACAAACTAACATATATATATATATATATATATATATATATATATATATATATATATATATATATATATATATATATATATATATATATATATATTTAAATATGAATAAAAACTATTTTAAGAGCACGAATGGAGGATGAAATTACAACATAAAGCATAGGCTTTCCATTAAAAATGATGTGAATGAATGGATAAGGAAGTTGACACTATATTTAAATACAATATGATGATCACAGACCACTGATAATTAATTCATTTAATATCCATACACAGGTGTGAACTTTGAATAAATCATATCAGCTTTGCATGTGATTATTAAATGTTATAAATAATCAATAGTAATTGCATGTTCAATTATATCACGGGATGTATATGAGATTTAAATTTGAAAGAGAGTATATAGGACACAACCATGAACATGAAAACTACATAATGATATACATCTTTTGTTTGTAGCACCACCCTTTGCTCTAGAAGTTACTCTTTTCCAACAATCATATGCCTTCCTCCTTCATTTTTCAAATATTTTTCTTTATTTTAGATAACCACATTATTATAAGTATCACTGTATTTATATTTTTGTGTTATCATTCTACATATGCTAAATTAATATTAGATCTACCTCTAACTTTTTTTTTTTTAAAAAAAACTAATCTTAAACACTCTATGAAAGATTTTCCATAATCAAGAAATATATATATATATATATATATATATATATATATATATATGATATGGCCACCCTATAAACATTATTATTATTCCATCACACAATCACATATAAAACTGAGATTTGATACCAAATGAAAATTTGGTTACAGTTTGAAAAAATAATTACATAATAAGCTCTCATTGATTATGCAATATGAGTGATTACATATAAATAAGACTATTGATTATGATGCCAATGTTAACACTTAAATTTTAATGTTATAATTATATTTATTTGTATTTTATTATTTTATGAGGGTTATTTATTTTATTTTTATCCTATATTAATTTTTTTTAAAATTTTAGACACTTTTTAGAAACCTCTTAAAAATAGCTAGAAGTGCCAGTTAGAGTGTAGTTCACTGAAGTGTACTTAATTAAGATTAAATATTTATTCATTCATCCCAAAGAGGTGATATGAATTTTTAGATTTGAGTTAACTAAAAAAATAACTATTTTATTCAATTTCTTATTTTATAGGGATTTGGAGAGTCTAGCTTGTCTAGTGTGCATGTCTTGCTTGTTAAGAAAGGTTTCTTACATGTTGACCAAATCTTATCAGTGAGTCAAACTTGATATATTAAATCTATTTTAATATATATTGGAGTATATTTTTAGGATTATATTTTATTTTTACTTTTTTTTATTAAGGTCTTAATTTAGTATTCACTTGTCGTAAATTATCATGCAAGTTACTTGTAATTGGCTAGTTTTAGCCTTTCTTGTTAATAAAGACCAGTGCAATAGTGTGGTGCCATAACAATTCTTGAAAATTATTTTTTCATATTTTTATCTCTAATTTTTATTTCATGTATTCATATAAGAAGAATAACAATCATTATTATCTTAATTTTAAGTTGTTCAATGCATATTCAAACATCAATCACACTTACAACACTATTATATTAACAATTAATAATTTTGGGACAGATTGGATGACATATAGATTCATTTTCAAATTAGATCATAGTTTATTTTCACTCTTTCTATACATAAAAACCCATCATTTGGTATTACAATCTCATTAAATAAAGGTTCATATGTGTTTTAAGCCATTATCAAGAGAATCATGGCCTCTATGAATTCTACTTCTATGAATATTCTAATTTTCAAAGGTGACAACTTTGAATATTAGAGAGATTAGTTAAATAGAATAATTTTTTGGAAAGGAGTTTGGTAGAATTTTCTCAATGGATACACACCACCTAGATATTGGAATACTTTCACTCAATATCAAAAGTGAACTAAAAAGGAAGAAAAAAGGCTAATGCACAAGCTTTTTTCTATCCTCAGAGCACCATAGACCCAATCATCTATCCAAGAATTTTAGGATGAAAAAATTACCATGAGGCATATAATACCTTGAAAACTTCATATCAAGGCTATATTAAGGTAAGAGAATAAAAACAATAAACTCTTAAAATGAATTTTAAAATTTTGAAAATGTTTGATAATGAAGGGGTTGGATAATATTGCATAAGGATAAATGACTTATTGCATAAAATGATAGTTTATGGATAAATAACAGAAGATAGAGTCATGGTAAGGAAATTTTTGAGATATTTGACTAAAAATATGTTGCATATTTTTATCACTATTGAGTATTTCAAGGACATGAACACTATAAATGTTGATGCGTTAGTAGGTTCTCTCTTGTCCCATGAGGATAAGATGAGACTATATGTAGGAGATCTAGAATATGTAGTTGAAACCAAGTCAAGAATTTTAAATTCTAAAGAAAAAAATAAAATCATAATCAAGGGAGTTCAATAAATAAAAATTCAAAGGAAATATATAAATCTAAATTCATAGCTAAAACAGATATATACCTTACCTATCATTATTATAAAAAACTAGGACACTTTATAAAATATTGCAAGATATTGGCAGCTAAAAAACAAGTTAATCACGAGAGTGGAAAAAAAGCATTCCAAGATATATAATGAGAAGTAAGATCACTTAGATTATTTTATCACATGTATTTTTGGAATATATAATAAAAATAATTTATCATATCTTGATTTAGGTTTCTTCAATCACATTAAAAGTCATAAAGATGATTTCAACAAGTTAGATTATTCCTTAAAAAGCCAAGTGCAATTGGGAGATGGAAAGTCTAACCAAGTCAAAGGAAATGGCAGCATGAAAATATCCACAAGTAAAGGTAAGGGTGAATTAAAATATGTTTATTTTTATCCAAATATGTATCCTAAGATTATTTATCATAATTTCATAATATTAATCCTTTGAGATCAATATAAGCAATCACTTTATCTATTAGATTGTAAGGGAGTGCTTGCAGAAACTTTATTTTTGTTTCCATTAAATCAAAACATCAGGATTCATATGCCAAGTCTCTAAACTACTTGGTGAATGCATCAAATTGGTTTAGATCACAAAGCACCATTTTAAGTAACCATTTTCAAGATTCAAGTTCTTGATTTCCTATGGGAGGTACAAACTCATTTATTAATAGTTGATATGTCTCTCTCTGATATTATTGACTTTTCTAAGCAACAAGCTATGTAGCTAGTATCTAAAACCAAAACCATCTAGAAACTCAGCAAGCATCAAGCCTCAATAATTACTCCTGCTTTTCCTAAAATTGCACCATTTGGTTGTCACCAAATTGTCCAGCCAAGCAAGCATTAAAATAAGTGTCACTCCCATTTGTCCTTCAAGCACCACTCATTCCCTCGTAAGCATTCTTATGATCCTCATCATTGCTTCCTCAAAAAGTGAAAGACTCATCATCCTCCATCCAAATCTCCCATTTACTACATCTGTAAAAAGCTTGGCCACATTAAATCCAATTGCAATTGCAAAAATTCAACTATCAAAGCAATCTATTCCTCTAATGCAGCAGCATGGTGGGATGTTATAGTTACTGACAAAGATATTTATCACCAAGATGACATATATGAACCAATCTTAGATGAATTCTCTGATGAAGAATTTGATGAAGATGATGCTGACACCCTTGAATCCTTAGTCAATGATTTAGAGCAACTGCTCACTAAGATGTAATGGCCTTGGTCTCATGACTATTCAAGCCTTCAAATTGAATCCTATGGAAGATGGTCTTGCCATCATGAATAAGTACCTAAAATAAACTCTAGACCAAGAAGTAGAGGATACAATAGAGGACAAAGTAGAAGCAAAGGATGCCAACCATTTATGCCAAGAATGTCACCCTCAATACAAAGGCCTAGTAATCTTCCTTTATAGTTCCAAAGTACATTCAAAACAAGTGACTCTTGGGTCAAAAATAAGTTTGCCAGCACTAACCTCCAAGGAGAAATCTATTCTCAAAAAATAGAACTCCAATGGGATGTACTCTTACCTACTGAATAAAATGAAGAAGTAGAAGCAAAAGATTCCTTCTACTCTAATCAAGATTACTACCCAGAACAAGGAGAATGTAGCAATTCCAAGAAGAATAAGAAGATGAATCACAAGTAGAAGAACCATTCTACCAAGAGCAGATTTTAGTCCAAGATTTAATAAAGCATAAATTGGTATATACTAATATTCCTCCTTTGAAAATACCGTAGCTAGTTTATCTCACTCAACTGATCAATGACAAGTTTGCCAAGTTTATTACAATTGAAATCAATGGTAGATTAATAGATGCAAAAGTTGATACTGGTGCTTCACTCTCATTTGTTAAACCTCAAATCATCCAATATTGGAATAAATTGGATGACTCCTTGGCTTATAAAAGCTTAGATGTCCAAGGAAATAGTTTTATTTATAATATGTATAAACATTAGCAATCCGTCAGGATATATTAAAAAATATTCCATTGTGTTTTCTTTACACTTAGTAAAATTCCTATAGATATTTTATTAGGTAGTGCTTTCATATATAGGTATTCACCTTATGGGTCGACACCCAAAAGTGTCATGTTTACCATTGAAAATGATAGACTAAGAATCCCTTAGCTGATCTATGCTACTAAATAATTTCCTAGCTCAATGAGTTAGACCCCTGAAAGTATAGTTCCTATTGAAATACAAGAGATAGGAGAAAAGATAAAAGCCACTATCTATTCTGACAACCCTCAATAGTTTTGGTCAAAATCTATGCCTAAAATAGAGATCAAACTCATTTAAGGTAAGCAAATGAAAATTGGGGAAAAGATCCTAATTCCATCATAGGACTATAATGATATGGAAATTTAGATAAAATAATTAGAAGTTAATGGCTTTATTAAAAAATCAACCTCTCCTTATTGTTGTTATGCCTTCATGGTAAACAAGAATTTAGAGTAGCAGAGAGGCAAAAAGAGGATGGTCATCAACTATAGACCATTAAATGCCATTATCCAACCATATCCATATCCAATACCAAATAAAAGTTATCTACTAGAGAAAGTCACCAAATACAAATATTTCTCTCAGTTTGATTGTAAATATGGTTTCTATCAAATAAGGGTCAAAGAGTCTAATAAGGAAAAGATAGCATTTAGTTTCCCTTTCAGCGATTTTTAGTGGACAGTAATGCCATTTGGATTAATGAATGCTCTAGCATACTATCAAGCTTATATGGATGGCATATTTAAAAATACTTCTAAATTTTTATATGTATATATTGATGATATACTTACTTTTAGTAATGATCTGGATCAGCATTACTCCCATTTATCCAAGTTCTTTGAGCTGGTAGAAAATACAGGAATAATTTTGTCTAAAACAAAGACCAATTGTGCAAGATAGAATGTAATTTCCTTGGAATGATAGTCCAAAATTCAAAGCTACAATTCTAACCTCATATTAAGGATAAAATCATCAATTTTCCTGAATAGCTTGATAAACTAAAACTTCAAGCATTTTTGGGATTATTGAACTACTTATATAGTTTTTATCCTAATTTTGGTGAAGATAGGTTTATGTTACAAGAACTTCTCCAAAATAAGAAAGGTTTTTAATGGAAGAAAGAACATATGGCAGCAATCTAGAAGATAAAATCAAAGGTATCTTCACTTCCAGAATTACATATCCCAAAATTTGATCAATTCATAATGTATATTGATGCTTCTAATATCTCATGGGGAGAAATGTTAGTTTGTTGTATAAATAATAAAGAGTTTGTATGTGAGTTTGTGAGTGGTGTGTTTAGTCCTGATGTTTTGAAATGGATCTCTTTTGACAAAGAGATTTATGTTGTTAAGAAATGCCATGAGAAATTCATGTTAAAAGTGCTTCACTTGCCACATTTTATTATAAGAATTGATTGCACCCAATTCTAACCTTCCAAGAAAAGGATCATGGTAGGAAGGATGGCAGAGGAAAGTATGTAAGATGGAAAGTTTTATTTAATCATTTTAATTTCTCTGTTGAACATATTAAAGGCATTGACAATATTATGGTAGATTGGCTGAGCTAAAATCCTCCTACAACAATGATGCATCAGTCGTATCCTAGTTTTAATTTAACCAGAATCCATAATCAAGGATTTGATTCTCTAAACATTCTTATCTAGAAAAAAAATTTATGTGAAGGTTTGCATCTAAGATTCACAAGGATTTATTATGACATAGCTATAGACTTACATATGTCTTATGCAGTCTCCATAGAAGTAGATCATCATAGAAGAGGTGTATTCACTATCAATCACCTAAATAGTGAATTTTTGTACAATCAATTCACTGACTGATAAAGCATTCATTATGGACATGGTGAATCAAAATATGAACACCACATAATGAATAACTTTATAGGTGGATAGCATGTTATGGTCCACATCGCATTTATGAGGAAGAAAATCATGAGCAGAACACTGTGGTCTACACCATTATTTGGAGACAACTAAAATGGGAATCTTATTTCCATATCAATCCATGCACTAGTAATAATGGGACCCTATACTAGCATTTTTCCAACACATTCGAGATAAGATGTCTTTTCTTACCCATTAGTGAAGGTGAATTTTTGATAGAAGTGAAAGCATTATTGGACCCACCATCACTACCATTCTCATTTAGTTCATCTAATAGCATATCATTATAGTATGCTTTTGAGTTGTAAAGTATGAAGGGATAGACATCACCTTGGCATAGATTCCAAGTAGGACCTCCCTAATTTCTATAAATAAGGCCTCTCTGCATAGGTTTAGATATCAAAAATTTCTTAAAGATTTAGTAGTCTTTATTGATTCAAATGTATGCTCTTCTCTTGCCCTTAGTGGGAACCTGAGAATCAAAAACTTGGTCATATTATTGTAATAAGAGTGTTTTAGTAATATTAAATTTGTAGCCATTCATCCCTTACCTACTATCATGGGTTTTCTATAACAAAGTTGGATCTTTATCACTAAGAAGACATCTATGAACTAGTCCTAGATGAATTCTTTGATGAAGAATTTGATGAAGATGATGTTGATGTCCTTGAATCATTAGTCGATGATTTAGAGCAACCACTCACTAATATGTAATGGCTCTGGTCTCATGATTATTCAAGCCTTCAATTTGAACCTTATAGAAGATGGTCTTACCATCATGAAGAAGTACTTGAAATAAATTCCAGACCAAAAAGCAAAGGATACAATAGAGGACAAAGTAGAAGTAGAGGATGCTAACCATTTATGCCAAGAATGCCACCCTCAATGCAAAGGCCTAGTAATCTTCCTTTGAAATTCCAAAATGCATTCAAACCAAGTGACTCTTAGGTCAAAAATAAGTTTGCCAGTGCTGACCTCCAAAGAGAAATCCATTCTCCAAAAATAAAACCCCAATGAGATGTACTCTTGCCTACTACATATAATGAATAAGAAGTAGAAGCAAAAGATTCCTTCTACTCTAATCAAGATTACTACCTAGAACAAGGAGAATGTATAAATATCCAAGAAGAATAAGAAGATGAACCACAAGAATAAGAAGCATTCTACCAAGAGTAGATTGTAGTCCAAGATCTAATAAAGCATAAACTGGTATATACTAATGTTCTTCCTTTGGAAATACCACAACCAACTTATCACTTAATTGATTAATGGTAAGTTTTCCTAGTTTATTATAGTTGAAATTAATGGTAGATTAATAGATGAACAAGTTGATACTGGTGCTTCACTCTCATTTTCTAAATTGGATGACTCCTTGGCTTATAAAATCTTAGATGTCTAGGGAAACAGATTTATTTATAATATGTATAAACATCAGCCATCCCTTAGGATACAAAACAAAATATTACATTGTGATTTCTTTGCACTTAGTAAAATTCCTATAGATATTCTATTAGGTGGTGATTTCATACATAGGTATTCATCTTATGGGTCGACACCCAAAAGTGTCATGTTCACCATTGAAAATGATAGACTAAGAATCCCTCGTCTGATCTATACTACTGAAAAATTTCTTAGCTCAATGAGTCAGACCCCTAAAAGTATAGTTCCTATTGAAATACAAGAGATAGGAAAAAAGATAAAATCCACTATCTATTCTGACAACCCTCAATAGTTTTGGTCAAAATCTATGTTTGAAATAGAGATCAAAGTCATTGAAGGCAAGCAGATGAAAATTGGGAAAAAGATCCCAATTCCATCACATGACTATAGTGATATGGAAATTTAGATAAGAGAATTAGAAGTTAATGGATTTATTAAAAAATCAGCCTCTCCTTATTGTTTTTATGCCTTCATGGTAAACAAGCATTCAGAGCTAAAGAGAGGCAAAAAGAGGATGGTCATCAACTACAGACCATTATATGCCATTACCCAACCATATCCATATCCAATACCAGATAAAAGCTATCTACTAGAGAAAGTCACCAAATACAAATATTTCTCTTAGTTTGATTGTAAATCTGGTTTCTATCAAATAGGCATCAAAGAGTTTTATAAAGAAAAAACAATATTTAGTTACCCTTTCAAAAAAAATTAGTGGACAGTAATGCCATTCAGACTAATGAACGCCCCAACATACTACCAAGATTATATGAATGGCATATTCAAAGACACTTATAAATTTTTGTTTGTATATATTGATGATATACTTATTTTTATTAATGATCTAGCTCAACATTACTCCCATTTATCCAAGTTCTTTGAGATAGCAAAAAATGTAGGAATATTTTGTCTGAAACAAAGATCTAATTGTGTAAGACAGAATGTAATTTCCTTGGAATGATAGTCCATAATTCAAAGCTACAAGTCTAGACTCACATCAAGGAGAAAATCATTAGTTTCCTTGAAAATCTTGATAAACCAAAACTTCAAGCATTTTTGGGATTATTAAACTACTTAAATAGTTTTTATCCTAATTATGGTGAAGACAAGTTTATGTTATAAGAACTTCTCCAGAAGAAGAAAGGTTTTCAATGGAAGAAATAAAATACAACAGCAATCCAAAAGATAAAATCAAAGGTATCTTCAATTCTAGAATTACATATCTCAAAATTTGATCAATTCATAATGTATACTAATGCTTCTGATATCTCATGGGGAGGAATATTAGTTTGTTGTATAAATAATAAAGAGTTTGTGTATGAGATTGTGAGTGGTGTGTTTAGTCTTGATGTTTTAAAATGGATCTCTTCTAACAAAGATTTATGCTGTTAAGAAATGCCTTGAGAAATTCACACTGAAACTGCTTCACTTGCCACATTTTATTGTAAGAACTAACTACACCTGGTTTCTAACCTTCCAAAAAAAGGATCATGGTAGGAAGGATGGCAGAGGAAAGTATGTAAGATGGCAAGATTTTTTTAATCAGTTTAATTTCTTTGTTGAACATATTAAAGTCACTGACAATATTATAGTAGATTGGTTGAGCTAAAATCCTCCTAAAATAATGATGCATTAGTTGTACCTAGTTTTAATTTAACCAAAATCCATAATCAAGGATTTTATTCTCTAAACATTCTTATCTAGGAATAGATTTTGCACAAAGGTTTGCATCCAAGATTCACAAGGATTTTATATGCCATAGCTATAGATTTATAGATGTCCAATGCAATCTCCATAAAAGTAGACTATCATAGAAGAGAAGGTGTTTTTTATCATTAATCACCTAAATAGTGATTTTTTGTACAATCAATTCACCGACTTGATAAAGCATCCATTATGAACATGGAGAATCAAAATATAAACACCACATAATGAACACCTTTACAAGTGGATAGCATGGTATGGTCCACATTGCATTCATGAGGAAGAAAATCATGAGTAGGACACTATGGTCCACACCATTATTCAGAGATAGCTGGAATGGGAATCTTATTTTCATATTAATCTGTGCACTAGCAATAATGGGCCCTAACACTGGCATCTTTCCAGCACATTCCAGATGTCTTTTCTTACCCATTAGCAAAGGTGACTTGTTGATTGAAGCGTAAGCATTATTGGACCCACCAGCACTAACATCCTCACCTAGTTCATCCAATAACATCTCACTATAGTATGATTTTGAGCTTTAAAGTATGAAGAGACAGACACTGCCTTGGCATAGATTCCAGGTATGACCTCCCTAAATGCTATAAATAAGGCCTCTCTGCATAGGTCTAGATATCAAAAATTTCTTAGAGATTTAGTATTCTTTATTAATTGAAGCGTATGCTCTTCTCTTTCCCTTAGTGGGAACCTGAGAATCAAAAACTTGGTCATATTATTGTAATAAGAGTGTTTTAATAATATTGAAGCCATAGTTGTTCGACCCCTACATACTATCATAGGTTTTTTGTAACAAAGCTAGAATTTGTAAGGAGCATCTACTGACATAAAAATTTTGGTATTAGAGCCATAAGAATAGAAGATTATGTAATAAATTCTATTCCATTTTATCAGATCTTTGAATATCCTTTGAAATTTTCTTTGGGAAATTATTGAATAAAGTCTCTTATCTGTTTATTAAATTTGTCTTAGGCCCCTTTTATCTTTGCAACATTTATTCCATATCCACAAAATTCTTGTCTCCCAAAAATTGAATCTTTGATCATGGAATTTGGGAAATCCCAAGAAGCTTCTATAGTAGAAATCATTAATGAATCAGAACTAGAAGGATTCTATGAGCTACTTCCTTTTGTTCTAGAACAAATCTCTAAATGTCTCAATATAGAAGTTACTGAAGAAACCCTCAAAAAGGAAAATAGTCTTTATAAACTACCTACTATTAAGTTTTCTCAAGTCTAAAAAAATTTTAAACTTTTAATGTCCAAGTTTGTGTATAACAGTACTTATCTATCTTTTGTGAAGCCCCATATTAAGTCTGTCAAGCTTACTCTAAGTTATAAACCTAAGAAGACTTTTTAGACAAATTTATTGTCTTTATTACTTGAATCTAAAATTAATTATTTCCAATCTCATGATGATGTCAAGTTTGTCCATTTTGGTCTTATTAGAGTTTTAGTAACTCCTTTAATTCCTAGAAATATAAAACTAGTCTTATATTTAGCCCTATGCGATAGAAGATAAGTAAAATTTAAGCATACCTATCAATTATCTAGTCTTGGTGATATAAAAGATGTGTTATCTATTTTGAGTTTTGTCCCAACTTTTCTAATGTAGTCTATGACAAAGGTTGTAAAGAAGTAAAATTTGGATCTCTAGATTGTTGGGGATTGTTTACCTCTCTATTTAGTCTTGACATGTTTGGAGAATTCAAGTATGCCTCCATAAATCTGACTATTGTCTATAGCATGACCAATACTAATCACCCCAAGATCTTAGAAAATTTACCATATGCCTATAGATTAAGTGGCATGGTCCAGTTGCAAAAAGGTCATATAGAGGCCATAGATATTCCCTCTGGTTGGAAGCTTGACTGGCTAAAGAATGTGATGCCAAAGATGAAAGGTCAAGCCAATGTTCATAAAATAGATGGAAAAACAATCAATATTATGCCTAGATCTCCTTGTTTTAATCATTTTTCTGCTACATCTTCTAGAATCTCCTTACCTCAAAGAGCTTCTTCTATAATAAGAATTGTCAAGTCAGGACACATTTTTATGGAAGATTAAAAAATCAATCAAGGACCTGATCCAATTGATCAGTTGCCTTGCACCATGATGAGTCTTCCCAGAGATAAGAATCTTGAGTTTTATACTAAGAATCAGCTCAGACTGTACAAAGGTGTAAGATGGCCACCTCACAAAGGCATATATAAACAACAAGAAGGTGTTATCAGCTATTTCTCTATAGCTTATCAGCCACAACAAGGTGAAGCAGAACTTTCCAATGAATTCAAATAGAGAAATTATATATCTAGATTTAACACACACCTTTCTAAAAATTTTGATGACCTTTGTAAAGATGTTTTGTATATAAGACATAAATTAGCCATTAGTGTAGATAATTTAATCACGTTAGGCTAGCTTGTAACAACATCCAAAATTATACTGACCAAACTCTAAATTTTGTCTAGCCTACACATGATAAGTTAACACCTTACATAGTGTTGTCTCTGCATTTAATACCCAATTGTCTTCTATAGATTCTAAGTTATCAACCTTAGAATATAGTCTTGACTGGCTTGTGAAATAAGAAAAGAAAAAAAATTAAGATTGAAGAAGTTCTAGAACAACAGCCTGCATTATCATATGGAACTAGTTTTCTCAATTTTGGTACTAATTTTAGGCCATAGAAAAAGAGCAAAAATCTTAGTACTTCTTTGATGTAGAGAACCCAAATCCCCTTGTAGCCATGGTATTTAAATATTAAGGATACAATCAATCTTCTGAATGAGATCACTACTTGGTGAAATTCAATGAGAGTTATTATAGTAGCCTCCAATTTGGATCCTCCTACTACTTCTCTATTTATTTCTAAATTCTTTTGGGGATTAGTTACTCAATAGTGGGATTCTATGCCAGAATAGTAGCAGTATGCTCATGTTCATAGTTATCCTGATCCATTAGCTATGTTATATCATATATTAATAAATGAGTTTGCACCTCCCATAGGAAATCAAGAACTTGAATCTTGAAAAAGGTTACTTAAAATGGATCTTTGTGATCTAAAGCAATTTTATGTATTCACCAAGTAATTTAGAGACTTGGCATATGAAGCTTGATGTTTTGGTTCAATGGAAAAAAAATGAAGTTTATGTAAGTTCTCCCTTATAATTTGATAGATAAAATGATTGATTATATTGATCTCAAAGGATTCGCACTAGTTGATATGTCTCTTTCTAATGTTATTGACTTTGTTAAGCAATAAGCTATGTAGCTAGTATCTGAAACCAAAACCATCTAGAAACTCATCAAGTATTAAGCCACAAGAGTTGCTCCTAATTTTCCTAAAACTACACCATTTGGTTATCACCAATTTATCCAACTAAGCAAGCACCAAAATAATCATCAATCCAATTTGTCCTTCAAGCACCACTCACTCTCTTGTAAGCATTATTATGTTCCTCCTCATCACTTCCTCAAAAATTAAAAGACTCCTCATCCTCCATCCAAATCTCCCATTTTATACATCTATAAAAAGCTTGGCCAATTACACCTAATTGCCATTGCAAAAATTTAGTTGTCAAAGTAGTGTATTCCTCCAATGTAGCAACATGGTGGGATGTTTTATATTATGTCAATAGATGCTCCTTACAAATTCTAGCTTTATTAGATAAAACCCATGATAGTAGGTAGTGGCCAAATGGCTATGGCTTCAGTATTACTAAAACACTCTTATTACAATAATATGACCAAGTTTCTTATTCTCAGGTTCCCACTAAGGGCAAGAGAAGAGCATACACTTGAATCATTAAAGACTAATAAATCTCTAGGAAATTTTTGATATCCCAACCTATGCAGAAAGGCCTGGAGGTCCTACCTAGAATCTATGCCAAGGTGTTGTATGTCCCTTCATACTTTACAACTCAAAAGCATGCTATAGTGAGATGTTGTTGGATGAACTAGATGAGGATGGTAGTGCTGGTGGGTTCAATAATGCTTTCAATTCTCTCAATAAGTCACCTTCACTAATGGGTAAGAAAATACATCTTATCTGGAATGTGCTAGAAAGATGTTAATGTAGGGGCCCATTATTGTTAGTGCACAGATTGATATGGAAATAAGATTTCATTCTAGTTGTCTCTAAATAATGGTGTGGACCATAGTGTCCTACTCATGATTTTCTTCCTCATGAATGTGATGTGGACCATGCCATGTTATCCACTTGTAAAGGTGTTTATTATGTGGTGTTCAT
Organism: Torreya grandis; assembly: GCA_037957365.1. Classification (NCBI taxonomy): domain Eukaryota; kingdom Viridiplantae; phylum Streptophyta; class Pinopsida; order Cupressales; family Taxaceae; genus Torreya; species Torreya grandis. Next base: position 1,821,643 of record JARHVA010003384.1, on the reverse strand, counting down.
ATTTTGATTTGCCATGTCCATAATGGGTGCTTTATCAGGTCAGTGAATTAATTATATAGCAATTCACTATTCAGGGGGATTGATAGTGAATACACCTTCTCTTCTATGATGATATGCTTCTATGGAGACTACATAAGACATCTATAAGTCTATAGTTGTGGTATAATAAATCCTTGTGAATCTTGGATGCAAACCTTCATGCAAAATTTGTTCCTAGATAATAATGTTTAGAGAATCAAATCCTTGATTATGGATTTTGGTTAAATAAAAACCAGGATATGGCTGATGCATCATTATTGTAGGAGGATTTTGGCTCAACCAATCTACCATAATATTGTCGGTGCCTTTAATATGTTTAATAAATAAATTAAATTGATTAAATAAATCTTTCCATCTTACATACTTTCCTCTACCATCCTTCCTACCATGATCCTTTTCATGGAATGTTAGAAACTGGGTGCAATCAGTTCTTATAATAAAATATGGCAAGTGAAGCACTTTCAACATGAATTTCTCAAGGAAATTCTTAACATCAAAAATATATTTATTAGAAGATATCCATTTCAAAACATCAGGACTAAACACACCAATCGCAAACTCACACACAAACTCTTTATTATTTATACAACAAACTAACATTCCTCCCCATGAGATATCAGAAACATCAGTAGACATTATGAATTGATCAAATTTTGGGATATGTATTATAAAAGTGAAGATACCTTTGATTTTATCTTCTAGATTGTTGTCGTATGTTCTTTCTTCCATTGAAAACCTTTATTCTTCTAAAGAAGTTCTTGTAACACAAACCTGTCTTCACCAAAATTTGGATAAAAATTGTTTAAGTAGTTCAATAATCTCAAAAATGCTTGAAGTTTTGGTTTATCAAGCTGTTCAAGGAAATTGATGATTTTTTCCTTCATATGAGGCTAGACTTGTAGCTTTGAATTCTAGACTATCATTCCAAGGAAATTACATTTTATCTTGCACAATTGAATCTTTGTTTCAGACAAAACTATTTCTACATGTTTTGCCAGCTCAAAGAGCTTGGATAAATGGGAGTAATGTTGAGCTAGATCATTACTAAAAATAATTATATCATCAATATATACACAAAAAAATTTAGAAGTGTCTTTGAATATGCCATCCATATAAGCTTGATAGTACACTGGAGTATTCATTAATTTGAATGGCATTACTATCCACTAAAAATAGCTGAAAGGAAAACTGAATGTTGTTTTTTCCTTATCAAACTCTTTGAACCTCATTTGATAGAAACCAAATTTAAAATCAAACTAAGAGAAATATTTGCATTTGGAAACTTTCTCTAGTAGATAACTTTTATCTAGTATTGGATATGGATATGGTTGGGTAAGGGTATTTAATGGTCTATAGTTGATGACCATCCTCTTTTTGCCTCTCTTCTACTCTAAATGATTATTTACCATGAAGGCATAAAAACAATAAGGAGAGGTTGATTTTTCAATAAATCCATTAACATTTAATTCTTTTATCTAAATTTTCATATCATTATAGTCCTGTGATGGAATTGAGATCTTTTTCCTGATTTTCATCTGCTTGCCTTTAATGAGTTTGATCTCCATTTCAGGCATAGATTTTGAACAAAACTATTGAGGGTTATCAGAACAGATAGTGGCTTTTATCTTTTCTCCTACATCTTGTATTTCAATAGGAACTATACTTTCAAGGGTCTGACTCATTGAGCTAAGAAATTGTTCAATAGCATATATCAAATGAGGGATTCTTAGTCTATCATTTTCAATGTTGAACATGACACTTTTGGGTGTCAACCCATAAAGTGAATACCTATCTATGAAATCACTACCTAATATAATATCTATAGACATTTTACTAAGTGCAAAGAAATCATAATGGAAAATTTTGTTTTGTATTCTGAGGGATTGCTGATGTTTATACATATTACAAATAAAACTATCCCTGGACATCTAAGCTTTTATAAGCCAAGGAGTCATCCAATTTCTTATAATCTTGGATGATTTGAGGTTTAGAAATTGAGATTGAAGTACCAATATCAACTTGTGCATATATTGATCTACCATTGACTTCAACTATAATAAACTAGGCAAACTTGCCATTGATCAGCTGAGTGAGATAAGCTAGCTACGGTATTTCTAAAGGAGGAATATTAGTACATACCAGTTTATGCTTTACTAGATCTTGGACTGAAATATACTCTTGGTAGAATTCTTCTTCTTCTTGTGCTTCTTCTTCTTCTTTTTCTTGGATATTGCTACATTCTCCTTGTTCTGGGTAGTAATCTTGATCAGAGTAGAAGTAATCTTTTGCTTCTACTTCTTCATTTTCTTCAGTAGGAAAGAGTACATCCCATTGGGGTTCTATGTTTAGAGAATGGATTTCACTTTGGAGTTCAGTGCTATAAAAATTATTTTTAACCCAAGAGTCACTTGGTTTGAATGTACTTTAGAACTACAAAGGAAGATTATTAGGCCTTAACATTGAGGGCAACTTTTTGGTATAAATAGTTGGCATCCTCTACTTTTACTTTGTCCTCTATTATATCCTCTGCTTCTTAGTCTAGAATTTATTTTAGGTACTTCTTCATGATGGTGATACCATTTTCCATAAGCTTCAAATCGGGCTTGATTAGTCATGAGACCAGGGCCATTGCATATTGGTGAGCAGTTGCTCTAAATCATCAGCTAATGATTCAAGGGTGTCAGCATCATCTTCATCAAATAATTCATCTAAGACTAGTTCATATATGTCTTCTTGGTGATAAATATCTTCATTATTATCTACAATATCCCACCATGCTGCTGAATTCGAGGAATAGACTACTTTGATAGCTAAATTTTTGCAATGGCAATTGGGTACAATGTGGCAGGCTTTTTGTAGATGTAAAAAATGGGAGATTTGGATGGAGGATGAGGAGTCTTTCACTTTTTGAGGAAGTAATGAGGAGGATCATAAGAATGTTTATGAGGGAATAAGTGATGCTTGAAGGACAAATAGGAGTGATGCTTCTTTTGGTGCTTGCATGACTAGACAAATTGGTGACATCCAAATGGTGCAGTTTCAAGAAAAGCAAGAGTAATTCTTGAGGCTTGATGCTTGCTAAATTTTTGGATGGTTTTGGTTTCAGATACTAGCTACATATCTTGTTGCTTAGCAAAGTCAATAACATCAGAGAGAGAGAGATATCAGCTAGTGTTAATCCTTTGAGATCAATATAAGCAATCACTTTATCCATCAAATTGTAAGGGAGTGCTTGAAAAAACTTCATTTTTTTTCCATTGAACCAAAACATTGAGCTTTATATTCCAAGTCTCTAAACTACTTGACAAATGCATCAAATTACTTTAGATCATAAATCTCCATTTTAAGTAACCATTTTCAAGATTCAAGTTCTCAATTTCCTATGGGAGGTGCAAACTCATTTATTAATAGCTAATATAACATAGCTAATGGATCAAACTGATTATGAACATGAGCATATAGCTACTATTCTAGCAAGAATCCCACCATTGAGTAACTATTACCCAAAATAATTTAGAAGCAAAGAGAGAAGTAGTATGAGGATCCAAATTGGAGGCTACTGTAATAACTCTCATTGAATTGCACCAGGTAGTGATCTCATTCAGAGGATTGAGTGTATCATTAATATTTAAATACCATGGCTACAAGAGGATTTGGGTTCTCTATATCAGATAAGTATTAAGTTTTTTGCTCTTTTTGTTGGCTTGAAATTAGGACCAAAATTGACAAAACTAGTTCCATATGATAATACAGGTTATTGTTCTAGAACTTCTTCAATCTTAAATGTTTCTTTCTTTTCTTGTTTCACAATCTAGTCAAGACTATCTTTTAAGGCTGATAACTTAGAACCTATAGAAGACAATTAGGTATTAAATGTAGAGACTACACTATGTAAGGTGTTGACCTATCATCTTTACACCAAGCAAAATTTAGAGTTTGGTCAGTATAATTTTGGATGTCGTTACAAGCTAGCCTAACATGATTAGAATTGTCTTCAATAATGGTTAATTTATGTCTTATATAGAAAACATATTTACAAAGTTCATCAAAAAATTTAGAAAGGTGTACATTAAATCTAGACATATAATTCCTCTTTTTGAATTCATTGGAAAGTTCTACTTCACTTTGTTATGATTGATAAGCTATAGAGAAATAGTTGATAACACCTTCTTGTTGTTTATATATGCCTTTGTGAGGTGTCCATCTTCCACCTTTATATAGACTGAGTTGATTCTTAGTATAAAACTCAAGAGTATTATCTTTGGGACGACTCATCATGGTATAAGGCAACTAATCAATTGGATTAGGTCCTTGATTGATTTCTTCATATTCTTTAAAAATATGTCCTGACTTGACAGTTCTTCTTGCAGAAAAAGAAGCTCTTTGAGGTGAAGAGATTCCAGAGGATGTAGCAGAAAAATTATTAAAAGAAGGAGATATAGGCACAATATTAATTGTTTTTCCATCTATTTTATGAACATTAGCTTGACCTTTCATCTTTGGCATCACATTCTTCAACTAGTCAAGCTTCCAACCAGAGAGAATATCTATGGCCTCTATATTCCATTTTTTTAATTGGACCATGCCACTTAATCTATGGGCATATGTTAATTTTTCTTAGATCTTGGGGTGATTAGTATTAGTCATGATGTAGACAACAGTCAAATTTATGGAGGCATACTTGAATTATCGAAACATGTCAAGACCAAATAGAGAAGTAAACAATCCCCAATAATATAGAGATCCAAATTTTACTTCTTTGCAACCTTTGTCACAGACTACAATAGAAAGGTTGGGACAAAACTCAAAATAGATAACATTATTATTTATATGACCAAGATTAGACAATTGACAGGCATGCTTAAAGTTTACTTGTCTTCTATCACACAAGGCTAAATACAAGACTAGTTTTATATTACTAGGAATTAAATGAGTTACTAAAACTCTAATAAGACTGAAATGGATAAACTTGACATCATCATGAGATTAGATATAATTAATTTTAGATTCAGGTAATAAAGACAATAAATTTGTCTGGAAAGTCTTCTTAGGTTTATAACTCAGACTAAGCTCGATAGACTTAATACGGGGCTTCACAAAAGATAGATAAGTATTGTTATACATAAACTTGGACTTTAAAAGTTTAGACTTTTTGTAGACCTAAGAAAACTTAATATCAATTGGTTTAAAAAGTTTGGTATCAGAGCCACAAGATCAAAAGATTTTGTAAGAAATTATATTCCATTATCAGATCTTTGAATATCCTTACTTTGAAATTTTCTTTAGGTAATTATTGTATCGAGTCTCTTGGCCATTTATTAAATTTATCTTAGGCTCCTTTTATCTCTGTAACTTTTATTCCCTATCTAAATAATTCTTGTTTCTCAAAAATGTAATCTCTGATCATGGAATTTGGAAAATCCCAAGAAGCTTCTATAGTAGAAATTATTAATGAATCAGAACTAAAAGGATTGTATGAGCTACCTCCTTTCATTCTAAAATAAATATCTAAATATCTCGATAAATAAGTTATTAAAGAAACCCTTGAAAAGGAAAATAGACTTTATAAACCACTTACTATTAAGTTTTCTAAGGTCTATAAAAAGTCTAAACTTTTAAAGTCTAAGTTTGTGTATAACATTACTTATCTGTCTTTTGTGAAGCCCCTTATTAAGTCTATTGAGCTTACTCTGAGTTATAAACCTAAGAAGACTTTCCAGATAAATTTATTATCTTTATTACCTAAATCTAAAATTAATTATATCCAATCTCATGATGATGTCAAGTTTGTCCATTTTGGTCTTATTAGAGTTTTAGTAACTCCTTTAATTCCTAGTAATATAAAACCAGTCTTATATTTAGCCCTGTACGATAGAAGACAAGTAAACTTTAAGCATGCCTATCAATTGTCTAGTCTTGGTCATATAAATGACAATGTTATCTATTTTGAGTTTTGTCCCAACCTTCTGGTTGCAGTCCATGATAAAGGTTGTAAAGATATAAAATTTGGATCTCTAGATTGTTGGGGATTGTTTACCTCTCTATTTGGTCTTGATATGTTTGGAGAATTCAAAGTATGTCTCCATAAATCTGACTGTTATCTATATCATGACAAATACTAATCACCCTAAGATCTTATAAAATTGCAAAAAGGGCATATAGAGGCCATAGATATTCAATCTAGTTGGAAGCTTGACTGGTTAAAGAATGTGATGCCAAGGATGAAAGGTCAAGCCAATGTTCATAAAACAGATGGAAAAATAATCAATATTGTGCCTAGATTTGCTTATTTCAATCATTCTTCTATTGCATCTTCTAGAATCTCCTCACCTCAAAGAGATTCTTCTTCTGCAATAAGAACTGTCAAGTTAGGACACATTTTTATAGAAGATGAAGAAATCAATCAAGGATCTGATCTAATTGATTAGTTGCCTTAAACCATGATGAGTCTTCTTGGACATAAGACTCTTAAGTTTTATACTGAGAATCAGTGCAGTCTGTACAAAGGTGGAAGATGGCCACCTAATAAAGGCATATATAAACAACAAGAAGGTGTTATCAGCTATTTCTCTATAGCTTATCAGCCACAACAAGGTGAATCAAAACCTTCAAATGAATTCAAATAGAGGAATTATATGTCTAGATTTAATGCACACCTTTCTAAAAAATTTGATGACCTTTGTAAAGATGTTTTATATATAAGACATAAATTAGCCATTATTGAAGACAATTCTAATCATGTTAGGCTTGCTTGTAACGACATCCAAAATTATACTAAACAAACTCTAAATTTTTTCCAACCTACACCTGATAAATTCAACACCTTACATAGTGTAGTCTCTACATTTAATACTAAATTATCTTCTATAGATTCTAAGTTATCAGCCTTAGAAGATAGTCTTGACTAGCTTATGAAACAACTCCAAAACAATTCAATCTCCATTAAGATTAAATTGTACCCATTTGTATAAATCTTGTACCCATTTGTATGCATCTTGAAACAAAGTAGGCTAGTAATACCTGGCTCATAGAATCTTATGGATAGTTACAGGTGCATAAAAATGTTGTCGATAGGCTAGATTATGGAAGGACTCCAAAAGTTGGTTTTGCTGCTCTTTATCTACATAGTGAAGGAATGCTCCATCAAGGTTCCTCTTATATAGGCCATTGTCCCATAGGACAAAATTGATAGCTTTTAATTTAGCAGTCCTCTTTTCTTTATGAGATAGGTGAGCAGAGCACTCACCATAGGTAAAAAAATGAGCAATACTCGAATACCACTCATTCATGGTGGAGAAAAAGAGGACTATTGGCATGTCTTTAATTTTTGCTTCTTCATGCCCTGTTTCTTCTGGTATATTATTAGAAATCAATTGGTAGAGGCCCCTTCCCTACACAAGCTTTGTTGGTTTGATAATAAGATCAAACTCCTAGATTTTAGAAATCTAATTGCCCCTTTTGGTTCTAAACTCCTGCTGAGTTGATATGGATTTAACTATAGTGTTAGGAACTAGGGAAATAATATGTGAATTTAGGATGTAAAAATGGAAGTGCTTTACTGCCTTTATCACTACGTTGAAAAGAAAGAAATAGTTAAGATTGAATGAGTTCCAAAACAACAGCCTGCATTATCATATGGAACTAGTTCTATCAATTTTGGTACTAATTTCAAGCCATAAAAAAAGAGAAAAAATCCTAGTACTTCTCTGATGCAGAGAACTTAAGTCCCCTTGCAGCCATGGTATTTGAATATTGATGATACACTTAATCCTCTAATTGAGATCACTACCTGGTATAATTCAATAAGATTTATTACAGTAGCCTCCAATTTGGATCCTCCTACTTCTCTCTTTACTTCTAAATTCTTTTGAGGAATAGTTACTCAATGGTGGGATTCTATGCTAGAATAGTAGCAATATGCTCACATTCATAATTAGCCTAATGGATTAGCTATGTTATATCATCTATTAATAAATGAGTTTGCACCTGCCATAGGAAATTGAGAACTTGAATCTCAAAAATGGTTACTTGAAATGGAGCTTTGTGATCTAAAGTAATTTGATGCATTTGCCAAGCAGTTTAGAGACTTGGCATATGAATCCCAATGTTTTGGTTCAATGAAAACAAAAAATAAGTTTCTATAAGCACTCCCTTATAATCAGATATTTAAAGTGATTACTTATATTGATCTCAAAGGATTAACACTAGTTGATATGTCTCTCTCTGATGTTATTGACTTTGACAAGCAACAAGCTATGCAGCTAGTATCTAAAACCAAAACCATCCAAAAACTTAGCAAACATCAAGCCTCAAGAATTTCTCTTGATTTTCCTAAAACTACACCATTTGGTTATCACTAATTTTTCCAGTCGTGCAAGCACCAAAAGAAGTGTTGTTCCCATTTTTCCTTCAAGCATCACTCATTCCCTCATAAGCATTCTTATGCTCCTTCTCATTACTTTCTCAAAAATAGAAAGGCTCCTTGTCCTCCATCCAAATCTCCCATTTTCTACATCTACAAAAAGCCTAGCCACATTAAACCCAATCGCCACTATAAAAATTTAGTTATCAAAGCAGTCTTTTCTTATAACATAGTAGCATGGTGGGATGTTGTAGATATTGATGAAGATATTTATCACCAAGAAGACATCTATGAACTAGTCCTAGATGAATTCTCAAATAAATAATTTGATGAAGATGATGTTGACACCCCCAACTCATTAGCCAATGATTTAGAATAACCACTCACCAATATGTAATAGCCCTAGTCTCATGAATATTCAAGCCTTCAATTTGAAGCTTATGGAAGATGGTCTCACCATCATGAATAATTACCTAAAATAAATTCTAGACCAAGATGCAGAGGATACAATAGAGGACAAAGTAAAAGTAGAGGATGCCAACCATTTATGCCAAAAATGTCACCCTTAATGGAAAGGCCTAGTAATCTTCCTTTTCAATTATAAAGTACATTCAAACCAATTGATTCTTGGGTAAAAAATAAGTTTGCCAGAACTAACCTCCAAGTGGAAATCCATTCTCCAAAAATAGAACCCCAATGGGATGTACTCTTGCCCACTAAATAAAATGAATAAGAAGTAGAAGCAGAAGATTCCTTCTACTCTGATCAAGATTACTACCTAGAACAAGGAGAATGTATCAATATTAAAGAAGAAGAAGAAGAAGAAGAAGAAAATGATGAAGCACAAGTAGAAGAAGCATTCTAGCAAGAGTAGATTTCAGTCCAAGATCTAGAAAAGCATAAATTAGTATGTACTTATATTCCTCCTTTGAAAATACCACAGCCAGCTTATCTCACTCAACTAATCGATGGCAAGTTTACCCAGTTTATTATAGTTGAAATAAATGGTAGATTAATATATTCACAAGTTAATATTGGTGCTTCACTCTCATTTTTTAAACCTCAAATCACCTAAGATTGGAAGAAATTGGATGAATCCTTGGTTTATAAAATCTTAGATGTCCAAGGAAATAGTTTTATTTGTAATATGTATAAACATCAGCAATCCTTTAGGATACAGAACAAAATCTTCCATTGTGATTTTTTGCACTTATTAAAATTCTTGTAAATATTCTATTAGGTGTTTTTTTCATAGATAGGTATTCACCTTACAGGTCGACACCCAAAAGTGTCATGTTCACCATTGAAAATGATAGACTAAGAATCCCTCATCTGATCTATGCTACTGAATAATTTCCTAGCTCAATTAGTTAGACACCTAAAAGTATAGTTCCTATTGAAATACAAGAGATAGAAGAAAAGATAAAATCCACTATTTGTTCTAATAACCCTCAGTAGTTTTTGTCAAAATCTATGCCTAAAATGGAGATTAAACTCATTGAAAGCAAGCAAATAAAAATCAGGAAAAAGATCCCAATTCCATCACAAGACTATAATGATATGAAAATTTAGATAAAATAATTAGAAGTTAATGGCTTTATTAAAAAATCAACCTCTCATTATTATTATGCCTTCATGGTAAACAAGCATTCAGAGCAGAAGAGAGGCAAAAAGAGGATGGTCATCAACTACAGACCATTAAATGCTATTACCCAACCATATCCATATCCAATACAAGATAAAAGTTATCTTCTAGAGAAAGTCACAAAATGCAAATATTTATCTCAACTTGATTGTAAATCTAGTTTCTATCAAATAAGGGTCAAAGAGTCTGATAAGGAAAAGATAGCATTCAGTTTCCCTTTCAGCCATTTTCAGTGGATAGTAATGCCATTCAGATTAATGAATGCCCCAGCATACTACCAAGCTTATATGAATGTCATATTCAAAGACACTTCTAAATTTTTATCTATATATATATTGATGATATACTTATTTTTAGTGATGATCTAGCTCAGAATTCCTCCTATTTATCCAAGTTCTTTGAGCTGGTATAAAATGCATGAATAGTTTTATCTAAAATAAAGAACCAATTATGCAAGACAAAATGTAATTTACTTGGAATGATAGTCCAAAATTCAAAGTACAATTTTAGCCTCATATTAAGGATAAAATAATCAATTTTATTGAACAACTTGATAAACTAAAACTTCAAGCATTTTTAGGATTTTTAAACTACTTAAACAGTTTTTATCTTAATTCTGGTGAAGACAGGTTTGTGTTAAAAGAAGTCTAGAAGAAGAAAGGTTTTGAATGGAAGAAAGAACATACGATAGCAATCCAGAAGATAAAATCAAAAGTATCTTCACTTCCAAAATTACATATCCCAAAATTTGATCAATTCATAATGTATACTAATGCTTTTGATATCTTAAGGTAAAGAATGTTAGTTTGTTGTATAAATAATAAAGAGTTTATATGTGAGTTTGTGAGTGGTGTGTTTAGTCCTGATGTTTTGAAATACATCTCTTTTGATAAAGATATTTATGGTGTTAAGAAATGCCTTGAGAAATTCATGTTGAAAGTGCTTCACTTGCCACATTTTATTATAAGAACCAATTACACCCAATTTTTAACATTCAAAGAAAAGAATCATGGTAGGAAGGATGGTATAAGAAAGTATGTAAGATGGTAAGATTTATTTAATTAGTTTAATTTCTTTATTGAACATATTAAAGACATTGATAATATTATGGCAGATTGGCTTAGCCAAAATCCTCTTGCAATAATGATGCATCAGTCATATCTTGGTTTTAATTTAACTAGAATCCATAATCAAGAATTTGATTCTCTAAACATTCTTATCCAAGAACACATTTTGTGTGAAGGTTTGCATACAAGATTCACAAGGATTTCTTATGCCATAGCTATAGACTTACAAATGTCTTATACAGTCTCCATAGATGTAGATCATCACAAAAGAGAAGGTGTATTCACTATCAATCACCTGAATAGTGAATTGTTGTATAATCAATTCATTAACCTAATAAAGCATCCATTATAGACATGGTGAATAAAAATATGAACACCACATAATGAACACCTTTATATGTGGATAACATGGTATGGTCCACGTCATATTCATGAGGAATAAAATCATGAGTAGGAGACTAGGGTCCACACCATTATTTGGAGATAGCTAGAATGGGAATATTATTTCCATATCAATTCATGTACTAGCAGTAATGGGCCCCTACACTGGCATCTTTTTAGAACATTCTAGATAAGATGTCTTTTCTTACCCATTAGCAAAGGTGACTTATTGATAAAATTAGAAGCATTGTTGGACCCACTAGCACTACCATCCTCATCTAATTCATCCAACAGCATCTCACTGTAGTATGCTTTTGAGCTGTAAAGTATGAAGGGGCAAACACCACATTGGCATAGATTCCAAGTAGGACCTTCCTAATTTTTATAAACAAGGCCTCTTTGCATAGGTTTAGATATCAAAAATTTCTTAGAGATTGAGTAGTCTTTATTGTTTCAAGTGTATGTTCTTCTCTTTCTCTTAGTGGGAATGTGAGAATCAGAAACTTAATCATATTATTGTAATAAGAGTTTTTTATTAATATTGAAGCCATAGCCATTTGACCCCTACCTACTGTCATGGGTTTTTTGTAACAAAGCTAGAATTTTTAAGGAGTGTCTACTAAGGTAAAAAATTTGGATGCTCCTTACAAATTATAGCTTTGTTACAAAAAACCCATGATAGTAGGTAGAGGTAATATGGCTATGGATTTAATATTACTAAAACATTCTTATTACAATAATATGATCATGTTTTTGATTCTTAGGTTCCCACTAAGGGAAAGAGAAGAGCATACACTTGAATCAATAAAGACTACTCAATCTCTAAGAATTTTTTGATATCTAAACCTATGCAAAGAGGCCTTGTTAAGTTTGTGTATAACAGTACTTATCTATATTTTGTGAAGCCCTGTATTAAGTCTATAAAGCTTACTCTATATTATAAACTTAAGAAGACTTTCTAGATAAATTTATAGTCTTTATTACTTGAATCTGAAATTAATTATGTCTAATCTCATGATGATGTCAAGTTTGTCCATTTCATTTTTATTAGAGTTTTAGTAACTCCTTCAATTCCTAGTAATATAAAACCATTTTTATATTTAGCCCTGTGTGATAGAAGACAAGTAAACTTTAAGCATGCATGTCAATTATCTAGTCTTGGTCGTATAAATGATAATGTTATCTATTTTGAGTTTTGTCCCAACCTTTTTGTTGTAATCTATGACAAAGGTTGCAAAGAAGTAAAATTTGGATCTCTAGATTGTTGGGGATTGTTTACCTCTCTGTTTGGTCTTGACATGTTTGGAGAATTCAAGTATGCCTCCATAAATCTGACTATTATCTATAGCATGACCAATACTAATCACCCCAAGATCTTAGAAAATTTACCATATACCTGTAGATTAAGTGGCATGGTCCATTCCAAAAATGACATATAGAGGCCATAGATATTCCCTCTGGTTGGAAGCTATTAAAGAATGTGATGCCAAAGATGAAAGGTCAAGCCAATGTTCATAAAATAGATGGAAAAATAATCAATATTGTGCCTAGATCTCCTTTCAATCATTCTTCTATAATCTCCTCACCTCAAAGAGCTTCTTCTTCTATAAGAAGAACTATCAAGTTAGGACACATTTTTATAGAAGATGAAGAAATCATTCAAAGCCCTGATCTAATTGATCAACTACCTTGCACCATGATGAGTCTTCCCAGAGATAAGACTCTTAAGTTTTATACTAAGAATTAGCTTAGTCTATACAAAGGTAGAAGATGGCCACCTCACAAAGGCATATATAGACAACAAGAAGGTGTTTTCATCTATTTGTCTGTAGCTTATCAGCCATAATAAGGTGAAGTAGAACCTTCTAATGAATTCAAATATTGGGATTCTATTTCTAGATTTAATGCACACCCTTATAAAAAATTTGATGAACTTTGTAAAGATGTTTTATATATAAGACATAAATTATCCATTATTGAAGACAATTCTAATCATGTTAGGCTAGCATGTAACGACATCCAAAATTATACTGACAAAACTCTAAATCTTGTCCAACCTATAAATGATAAGGTCAACACCTTATATAGTGTAGTCTCTACATTTAATACCCAATTGTCTTATGTAGATTCTAAGTTATCAGCCTTAGAAGATAGTCTTTAGTGGCTTGTGAAACAAGAAAAGAAAGAAACATTTAAGATTGAAGAAGTTCCAGAACAATAGCCTGTATTATCATATGGAACTAGTTCTATCAATTTTGGTACTAATTCTAGGCCATAGAAAAAGAGCAAAAATCTCAGTACTTCTATGATGAAGAGAACCCAAATCCCCTTACAACCATGGTATTCAAATATTGATGATACACTCAATCCTTTGAATGAGATCACTGCCTGGTGAAATTCAATGAGAATTATTATAGTAGCCTCCAATTTAGATCCTCCTACTACTTCTCTCTTTGCTTCTAAATTATTTTGGGGAATAATTACTCAATGGTGGGATTCTATGATAGAATAGTAGTAGTATGCTCATGTTTATAATCAACCTGATTCATTAGCTATGTTATATCATATATTAATAAATGAATTTACACCTCCCTTAGGAAATTGAGAACTTGAATCTTGAAAATGGTTACTTAAAATAGAGCTTTGTGATCTAAAGCAATTTGATGCATTCACCAATTAGTTAAAAGACTTGGCATTTGAAGCCCAATGTGTTAGTTCAATGGAAACAAAAATGAAGTTCCTTTAAGAACTCCCTTATAATCTGATAAATAAAGTGATTGTTTATATTTATTTCAAAGGATTAACACTAGCTAATATGTCCCTCTCTGATGTTATTGAATTTACTAAGAAATAAGCTATGTGGCTAATATCTGAAACCAAAACCATCCAGAAACTCAGCAAGCATCAAGCCTCAAGAATTGCTCCTACTTTTCCTAAAACCACACCATTTGGTTATCACCAATTTATCCAACCATGCAAGCACCAAAAGAAGTGTCACACCCATTTATCTTTCATGCATCACTCATTCCCTTGTAAGCATTATTATGCTCTTCCTCATCACTTCCTTAAAAAGTGAAAGACTCCTCATCCTCCATCCAAATCTCTTATTTGCTACATCTGCAAAAATCTTGGCCACATTGCACCCAATTGCCATTACAAAAATTCAGCTATCAAAGTAGTTTATTCCTCTAATGAAATAGCATGGTGGGATGTTTTAGATACTGATGAAGATCTTTATCAAGAAGAAGACACCTATGAACTAGTCCTAGATGAATTATCTGATGATGAATTTGATGAAGATGATGATGATGCCCTTGAATCATTAGCCAATGATTTAGAGCAACTGCTCACCAATATGCAACAACCCTAGTCTCATGACTATTCAAGCCTTCAATTTGAAGCTTAAGGAATATGGTCTCACCATCATGAAGTACCTAAAAGAAATTATAGACCAAGAAGTAGAGGATACAATAGAGAACAAAGTAGAAGCAGAGAACACCAACCATTTATACCAAGAATGTCACCCTCAATGCAAAGGCCTAGTAATATTCCTTTGCAATTCTAAAGTACATTCAAACCAAGTGACTCTTGGGTCAAAAATAATTTTCCAACATTGACCTCCCAAGATAAATTCATTCTCCAAAAATATAACCCCATTGGGATGTACTCTGGCCTACTAAAGAAAATGAAGAAGAAATAGAAGCAGAAGATTCCTTCTACTCTACCCAGAATAAGGAGAATGTAGTAATATCCAAGAAGAAGAATAAGATGAAGCAAAAGTAGAAGAATTATTCTACCAAGATTAGATTGCAATCCAAAATCCAACAAAGCATAAATTAGTATGTACTAATAGTCCTCCTTTAGAAATACTGCAGCCAGCTTATCTCTCTTAGCTGATTAATGGCAAGTTTGCCCACTTTATGGGTTGTCATAATAGATAGTGGATTTTATCTTTTCTCTTATCTATTGTATTTTAAAAAGAATTATAACTTTAGGGGTCTGACTCATTGATTTAGGAAATTGTTTAGCAGCATAGATCAAATGAGGGATTCTTAGTCTATCATTTTCAATGGTGAACATGACACTTTTGGGTGTCAACCCATAAGGTGAATACCTATCTATGAAAGCACCACCTAATAGAACATCTATAGGAATTTTAATAAGTTCAAAGAAATCACAATGGAAGATTTTGTTCTATATCCTGAGGGATTGTTGATGTTTATACATATTACAAATAAAATTATTTCTCTGGACATCTAAGATTTTTATAAGCCAAGGAGTCATCCAATTTCTTCCAATATTGGATGATTTGAGGTTTAGAAAATGACATTGAAGCACTAGTATCAGCTTGTGCATCTATTAATCTACCATTAATTTCAACTTTAATAAACTAGGCAAACTTGTTATTGATCAGTTGAGTGAGATAAGCTAGCTACAGTATTTCCAAAGGAGGAATATTAGTACATACTAATTTATGATTTGTTATATCTTGGACTACAATCTTCTCTTGGTAGAATGCTTCTTCTGTTTATGCTTCATCTTCTTCTTCTTCTTTGATATTTCTACATTTTCCTTGTTCTGGGTAGTTATCTTGATCAGAGTAGAAGGAATCTTTTGCTTCTACTTCTTCATTTTCTTCAGTAGGCAAGAGTACATCCCATTGGGGTTCTATTTTTGGAGAATGGATTTATCTTGGGAGGTCAATGATCGCAAACTTATTTCTGACCCAAGAGTCACTTGGTTTGAATGTACTTTGTAACTGCAAAGGAAGATTACTAGGCCTTTGTATTGAGGGCAGCATTCTTAGCATAAATGGTTTGCATCCTCTGCTTCTACTTTGTCCTCTATTGTATCCTCTAATTCTTGATCTAGAATTTCTTTCAAGTACTTCTTCATGATGGTGAGACCATATTCCATAAGCTTCAAATTAAAGGCTTGAATAGTCATGAGACTAAGGTTGTTACATATTGGTGAGTAGTTACTCTAAATCATTAGTTAATGATTCAAGGTCATCAACATCATCTTCATTACTAGGACTACTTCATAGATGTCTTCTTGGTGATAAATATCTTCATCAGTATCTAAAACATCCCATGACAATGCTACGTTAGAGGAATAAACTGCTTTGACAGTTGAATTGTTGCAATGGTAATTGGGTGCAATGTGGTTAGGATTTTTGCAGATGTAGAAAATGGGAGATTTGGATGGAGGACTAGGAGTCTTTCACTTTTTGATTAAGTAATGAAGAGGAGCATAAGAATTCTTATGAGGGAATGAGTGGAACTTGAAGGATAAATGGGAGTGATGATTCTTTGGGTGCTTGTGTGGTTGGACAAATTAGTGATAGCCAAATGATGTAGTTTTAGGAAAAGCAGGAGCAATTCTTGAGGCTTGATGTTTTCTGAGTTTCTGGATGGTTTTAGTTTTAGATACTAGCTTCATAGCTTATTGCTTAGCAAAGTCAATAACATCAAGTGTTAATCCTTTGAGATCAATATAAGCAATCATTTTAATTATAATAATGTAAGGGAGTGCTTATATAAACTTCATTTTTGTTTCTATTGAACCAAAACATCAAGCTTCATATACCAAGTCTCTAAATTGCTTGTCAAATGCATCAAATTTATTTAGATCACAAATCTCCATTTTAAGTAACCATTTTTGAGATTCAATTTCTTGATTTCTTATGGGAGGTGATAACTCATTTATTAATAGCTAATATAACATAGCTAATGGATCAGGCTAATTATGAACATGAGCATACTGCTGTTATTATTGCATAGAATCCCACCATTAAGTAACTATTCCCCAAAATAATTTAGAAGCAAAGAGAGAAGTATTAAGAGGATCCAAATTAGAGGCTACTGTAATAAATCTCTTTAAATTGCACTAGGCAGTGATCTCATTCAAAGGATTGAGTGTACCATCAATATTCAAATACCATGGCTGCAAGGGGATTTGGGTTCTCTACAATTAATACCAAAATTGATAGAACTAGTTCCATATGATAATACCAGCTGTTGTTCAGGAACTTTTTCAATCTTAACTGTTTCTTTATTTTCTTGTTTCACAAGCTAGTCAAGACTATCTTCTAAGGCTGATAACTTAGAATCTATAGAAGATAATTGGATATTAAATGCAAAGACTACACTATGTAAGGTGTTGAGCTTATCATGTGTAGGCCAAAAAAAATTTAGAGCTTGGTCAGTATAATTTTGGATGTCATTACAAGCTAGCCTAACATGATTAGAATTGTCTTCAATAATGGCTAATTTATGTCTTATATACAAAACATATTTAAAAAGGTCATCAAAATTTTAGAAAGGTGTGTGTTAAATCTAAACATATAATTCCTTTGTTTGAATTCATTGGAAGGTTCAGCTTCACCTTGGTATGGTTGATAAGCTACAGAGAAATAGATGATAGCACCTTCTTGTTATTTATATATGCCTTTGTGAGGTGGACATCTTCCACCTTTTTACAGACTGAGTTGATTCTTAGTATAAAACTCAAGAATATTATCTCTAGGAAGAATCATCATGGTGCAAGGCAACTGATCAATTGGATCAGGTCCTTGATTGATTTATTCATCTTCTATAAAAATGTGTCTTGACTTGACAATTCTTCTTATAGAAGAAGAAGCTCTTTGAAGCGAGGAGATTCTAGAAGATGTAATAGAAGAATGATTGAAAGAAGGAGATCTAGGCATAATATTGACTATTTTTCCATCTATTTTATGAACACTGGCTTGACCTTTCAACTTTGGCATCACATTCTTCAACCAATCAAGCTTCCAACCAGAGGGAATATCTATGGGCTTAGATTTTGGTCAGTATAATTTTGGATGTCATTATAAGCTAGCCTAACATGATTAGGTCAACACCTTACATAGTGTAGTCTCTACATTTAATACCCAATTGTCTTCTATAGATTCTAAATTATTACCCTTAGAAGATAGTCTTGACTGGATTTTGAAACAAGAAAAGAAAGAAATAGTTAAGATTGAAGAAGTTCTAGAACAACCTATATTATCATATGGAACTATTTCTATCAATTTTGGTACTAATTTTAGGCCACATAAAAAGAGCAAAAATATTAGTACTTCTCTGATGTAGAGAACCCAAATCCCCTCACAACCATGGTATTTGAATATTGATGATACACTCAATCCTCTGAATGAGATCATTGCCTAATGCAATTCAATGAGAGTTATTACAATAGCCTCTAATTTAGATCCTCCTACTACTTCTCTCTTCACTTATAAATTATTTTGGGGAATAATTACTCAATGGTGGGATTATATGCTAGAACAACAGTAGTATGCTTATGTTCATAATCAGCCTGATCTATTAGCTATGTTATATCAATGATTAATAAATGGGTTTTCACCTCCCATAAGAAATCGAGAACTTGAATCTTGAAAATGGTTACTTAAAATGGAGCTTTACTAGAACAGCAGTAGTATGCTTATGTTCATAATCAGCCTGATCTATTAGCTATGTTATATCAATGATTAATAAATGAGTTTTCACCTCCCATAAGAAATCGAGAACTTGAATCTCAAAAATGGTTACTTAAAATGGAGCTTTATGATCTAAATTAATTTGATACATTCGCCAAGTAGTTTAGAGACTTGGCATATGAAGCCTAATGTTTTGGTTTAATGGAAACAAAAAAAAAATTTGCAATCACTCCCTTACAATATGATAGATAAAGTGATTGCTTATATTGATCTCAAAATATTAACACTAGTTGATATGTCTCTCTCTAATGTTATTGACTTTGCTAAGCAACAAGCTATGCATCTAGTATCTAAAATGAAAACCATCTAGAAACTTAGCAAGAATCAAGCCTCAAGAATTGCTTCTATTTTTCTTAAAACTGCATTCTTTTGCTATCACCAATTTATCCAACCATGCAAGCCCCAAAAGGAGCATCTAATGATGTAAAAAGATTGGTATCATAGCCAAAAGAATAGAAGATTTTATAAGAAATTCTATTCCATTTTATCAGATATTTGAATATCATTACTTTGAAATTTTCTTTGGAAAATTATTACATCAAGTCTCTTGGTGATTTATTAAATTTTGTCTTAGGCCCCTTTTATGTTTGCATCTTTTATGCCTTGTCCAAAAAATTCTTATTTCTCAAAAATTCAATCTTTGATCATGGAATTTAGAAAATCCCAAGAAGCTTCTACAGTAGAAATCATTAATGAATCAGAATTAGAAGGATTGTATGAGCTACCTCCTTTCATTTTAGAACAAATATCTGAATGTCCTGATATGGAAATTACTGAAGAAACCCTTGAAAAATAAAATAGTCTTTATAAACCACCTACTATTAAGTTTTCTCTAGTCTACAAAAAGTCTAAAATTTTAAAGTCCAAGTTTGTGTATAACATTACTTATCTATCTTTTGTGAAGCCCCGTATTAAGTCTGTCAAGCTTACTTTGAGTTATAAACCTAAGAAGACTTTCTAGACAAATTTATTATCCTTATTACCTGAATCTAAAATTAATTATATCCAATCTCATGATGATGTCAAGTTTGTCCATTTTGGTCTTATTGGAGTTTTAGTAACTCCTTTAATTCCTAATAATATAAAACTAGTCTTATATTTAACCCTGTGTGATAGAAGACAAGTAAACTTTAAGCATACATGTCAATTGTCTAGTATTGGTCATATAAATGACAATGTTATCTATTTTGAGTTTTATCCAAACCTTGCAATTGTAGTCTATGACAAAGGTTGTAAAAAAGTCAAATTTGGATATTTAGATTATTGGGGATTGTTTACTTCTTTATTTAGTCTTAACATGTTTAGATAATTCAAGTATGCCTCCATAAATCTAACTATTGTCTATAGCATGACCAATACTAATCACCCCAAGATCTTACAAAATTTACCATATGCCCATAGATTAAGTGGCATGGTCCACTTTCAAAAATGGAATATAGAGGCCATAGATATTCCCTCTAGTTGGAAGCTTGACTGGTTGAAGAATGTGATGCCAAAGATGGAAGGTCAAGCCAATGTTCATAAAATAAATGGAAAAAAAATCAATGTTGTGCCTAGATCTCTTTATTTCAATCATTCTTCTGCTACATCTTCTAGAATCTCTTCCCCACAAAGAGATTCTTCTTCTACAAGAAGAACTAAAAATTCAAGACACATTTTTATAAAAGATGAAGAAATCTATCAAGGACCTAATTTGAATGATCAGCTACCTCACACTATGATGAGTCTTCCCAGGGATAAGACTCTTGAGTTTTATACTAAGAAATAATTATCTATACAAAGGTGGAAGATGGCCACCTCATAAAGGCATATATAAACAATAAGAAGGTGTTATCAACTATTTCTCTAAAGCTTATCAGCCACAACAAGGTGAAGCAGAACCTTCCAATGAATTCAAATAAAGGAATTATATGTCTAGATTTAACACACACCTTTTTGAAGACAATTCTAATCATGTTAGGCTAGCTTGTAACGACATCTAAAATTATACTAACATAACCACATGAGAGAAGTACTAGGATTTTTTCTCTATTTTTGTGGCATAAAATTAGTACCAAAATTGATAGAACTAGTTCTATATGATAATACAGGTTGTTATTCTAGAACTTTTTCAATCTTAACTATTTTTTTTCTTTTCTTGTTTCACAAGTCAGTCAAGACTATTTTATAAGGCTGATAACTTAGAATCTATGGAAGACATTTGGGTATTAAATGCAGAGACTGTACTATGTAAGGTGTTGACCTTATCATGTGTAGGCCAAATAAAATGTAGAGTTTGGATAGTATAATTTTGGATGTCATTAAAAGCTAGCCTAACATGAATAGAATTATCTTAATAATGGATGATTTATATCTTATATACATAACATTTTTACAAAGGTCATCAAAAAATTTAGAAAGGTGTGCATGAAATCTAGACATATAATTCCCCTATTTGAATTCATTAGAAGGTTTTGCTTCACCTTGTTGTGGCTAATAAGCTATAGAGAAATAGTTGATAACACCTTCTTGTTGTTTATATATGCCTTTATGAGGTGGCCATCTTCCACCTTAATATAGATTGAGTTATTCTCAATGTAAAACTCAAGAGTCTTATCACTGGGATGACTCATCATGATGCAAGGTAGCTGATCAATTGGATCAGGTCCTTGATTGATTTCTTCATCTTCTATAAAAATGTGTCTTAACTTGACAGTTCTTCTTGTAGAAGAAGAAGCTATTTGAGGCAAAGAGATTCTAGAAGATGTAGAAAAATAATGATTGAAAGAAGGAGATCTAGGCACAATATTGATTATTTTTCCTTCTGTTTTATGAACATTGGCTTGACCTTTCATCTCTGGCATCACATTCTTCAACCAGTCAAGCTTCCAACCGGAGGGAATATCTATGGCCTCTATATGCCCTTTTTGCAATTAGACCATGCCACTTAATCTATGGGTATATGGTAAATTTTCTAAGATCTTGGGTTGATTAGTATTGGTCATGCTATAGACAACAGTTAGATTTATGGAGGCATACTTTAATTCTCCAAACATGTCAAGACCAAACAGAGGTAAATAATCCCCAATAATCTAGAGATACAAATTTTACTTGTTTTCAACCTTGTCACAAACTACAATAGAATGGTTGGGTAAAAACTCAAAACAAATAATATTATCATTTATAAGACCAAAACTAGACAATTGACATGCATGATTAAAGTTTACTTGTCTTCTATCACATAGGGATAAATATAAGACTAGTTTTATATTACTAGGAATTAAAGGAGTTACTAAAACTCTAATAAGACCAAAATGGACAAACTTGACATCATCATGAGATCATATATAATTAATTTTAGATCTAGGTAATAAAGACAATAAATTTGTCTAAAAAGTCTTCTTAGGTTTATAACTCTGATTAAGCTCGAAAAACTTAATACATAGATTCAAAAAAGATAGATAAGTATTGTTATACATAAACTTAGACTTTAAAAGTTTAGAATTTTTGTAGACCTAAGAAAACTTAATAGTAGCTGGTTTATAAAGACTATTTTCCTTTTCAAGGGTTTCTTTAGTAACTTATTTATTGAGATATTTAGATATTTATTTTAGAATGAAAGGAGGTAGCTCATACAATCCTTCTAGTTCTGATTCATTAATAATTTCTACTGTAGAAGCTTCTTGGAATTTTCCAAATTCCATGATCAGAGATTGAATTTATATGAAACAAGAATTTTATGGATAGGGAATAAAAGTTTCAGAGATAAAAAGGGCCTAAGACAAATTTAATAAATGTCCAAGAGACCTGATGCAATAATTGCCCAAATAAAATTTCAAAGTAAGGATATTCAAAGATCTAATAAAATAGAATAGATTTTTTTACAGAATCTTCTATTCTTGTGGCTTTGATACCAAATTCTCCTTACAAGTTCTAGATTTGTTACAAAAAAAACATGACAGTAGGTAGGGGTTGAATGGCTATTGCTTCAATATTATTACAAGCTATCCTAACATGATTAGAATTGTCTTCAATAATGGCTAATTTATGTCTTATATATAGAGCATCTATACAAAGGTGGAAGATGACCACCTCACAAGGCATATATAAATAACAAGAAGGTGTTATCAGCTATTTCTTTACAGCTTATCAGCCACAACAAGGTGAAGCAAAACCTTCCAATGAATTCAAATAGAGGAATTATATGTCTAGATTTAACGCACACCTTTCTAAATATTTTGATGACCTTTGTAAAGATGTTCTGTATATAAGACATAAATTATCCATTATTGAAGACAATTATAATCATGTTAGACTAGCTTGTAATGACATCCAAAATTATACTGACCAAACTTTAAATTTTGTAAAACCTACACATGAAAAGGTCAACACCTTACATAGTGTAGTTTCTAAATTTAATACCCAATTGTCTTCTATAGATTCTAAGTTATCAACCTTAGAAGATAGTCTTGACTAGCTTGTGAAACAAGAAAATAAAGAAATAGTTAAGATTGAAGAAGTTCTAGAACAACAACCTGTATTATCATATGGAACTAGTTCTATTAATTTTGGTACTAATTTCAGTCTACAAAAAAAGAGCAAAATCCTAGTACTTCTTTAATGTAGAGAACCCAAATCCCCTTACAACCATGGTATTTTAATATTGATGATACACTCAATTCTCTGAATGAGATCACTACCTGGTGTAATTCAATTAGAGTTATTATAGTAGCCTCTAATTTGGATCCTCCTACTACTTTTCTCTTTAATTCTAAATTCTTTTTGGGAATAGTTACTCAATGGTGGGATTCTATGATAGAATAGTAGCAATATGCTTGTGTTCATAATAATCATGATCCACTAGCTATGTTGTATCAGATATTAATAAATGATTTTTCACCTCCCATAGGAAATCAAGAACTTGAATCTTGAAAATGGTTATTTAAAATGGAGCTTTGTGATCTAAAGTAATTTGATGCATTCGCCAAGCAGTTTAGAGACTTGGAATATGAAGCCCAATGTTTTGGTTCAATGAAAAAAATAAAGTTTTTACAAGCACTCCCTTATAATCTGATAGATAAAGTGATTGTTTATATTGATCTCAAAGGATTAACACTAGCTGATATGTCTCTCTCTAAAGTTATTGAATTTTCTAAGCAATTAGATATCCATCTAGTATCTAAAACCAAAACCATCCAAAAACTTAGCAAGCATCAAGCCTCAATAATTACTCTTGCTTTTCTTGAAACTGCACCATTTGGTTGTCACCAATTTGTCTAGTCATATAAGCACCAAAAGAAGCGTCGCTCCCATTTGTCGTTCAAGCACCACTCATTCCCTTATAAGAATTCTTATGCTCATCCTCATTGCTTCCTCATAAAGTGAAAGACTCCTCATCCTCCATTCAAATCTCCCATTTTCTACATCTATAAAAAGCTTGGCCACATTGCACCCAATTGTCATTACAAAAATTCAGCTCTCAATGTAATCTATTCCTCTAATACAGCAACATGGTGGGATGTTGTAGATACTGACAAAGATATTTATCACCAAGAAGACATCTATGAATCAGTCCTAGATGAATTATTTGATGAAGATGATTTTGATGCCCTTGAATCATTAGCCAATGATTTAGACCAATCGCTCACCAATATGCAATGGCCCTGTCTCATGACTATTTAAGCCTTCAATTTTAAGCTTATGGAAGATGGTCTCGCCATCATGAAGAAGTGCCTGAAAGAAACTTCAGACCAAGAAGCAGAGGATATAATAGAGGACAAAGTAGAAGCAGAGGATGCCAACCATTTATACCAAGAATGCCACCCTCAATGCAAAGGCCTAGTAATCTTCCTTTGCAGTTCCAAAGTACATTCAAACCATGTGACTCTTGGGTCAGAAAATTTTTTGCCAGCACTGACCTCCCAAGAGAAATCGATTCTCTAAAAATAGAACCCCAATGGGATGTACTCTTGCCTACTGAAGAAAAGGAAGAAGTAGAAGCAAAAGATTCTTTCTACTCTGATCAAGATTACTGCCCAAAATAAGGAGAATGTAGCAATATCCAAGAAGAAGAAGAAGATGAATCACAAGTAGAAGAAGCATTCTACCAAAATCAGATTGTAGTCTAAGATCCAGTAAAGCATAAATTGGTATGTATTAATATTTCTCTTTTTAACATACCATAGCCAGCTTATCTCACTCAGCTGATCAATGGCAAGTTTGCCTAGTTTATTATAGTTGAAATCAATGGCAGATCAATAGATGCACAAGTTGATACTAATGTTTCATTCTCATTTGCTAAACCTCAAATCATCCAAGATTGGAAGAAATTGGATGACTCCTTGTCTTATAAAAGCTTAGATGTCATTGAACATCCACTATTAATGAAATATGGCTTTTGTTCATTTCTTAGATGCAAATTTATCTGTCTTAACATAGATTTTTTAGGTTGTTTCTTCTAACATGAACCTATCTATACTTTCTTCTTGATGAATAGAGCCTTAAAACTTAGGTCCTTTATGACTGACTCAAACACACTTTTACAGTACCAAGCTATGTGTCTAAAGTTGTTATACTTGTAACATATTATGGCCTCTTCATTAAAGCCTAAAAGAGGAGCAAAAGAGTTGTGGCTTTTGCTTGACTCTGGATGAGTTTCCTTCTCCTTATTTCTAAAATTGTTATCCCTTTTTTGACATTCTATTTTTTTATGACCATCTACATTACAATAAAAATAGTAACCATAAAAATAGGACATATTTTTGTATCTTTGATTTGATTGCCTTTTGTAGCTATTTTCCTTCCAGCCTTCTTTATTTGAGATATCCTTTGTATTCTTAACTTCTTTCTTTTTTATTTCCTCTTTTGTAAGATATTTAGCATAGCTCTTTCTTTTTTCTGTGTTAACCTTGTCTATGAAAGTAGTGGCCTCCCCTTTCTTTTTTTCAAATTTGATACATGTCTTATCTGACATTGATCTTTGAATTTTTAATATCTTATTTAACATATTAGTTTTGTTCTCATATTTTGAATCATTGGTTGATCTATCATTGATTGCTTTATTTATTTTTTCAATATCTATTTTTCAAGAAGTAATTTCAATAACATACCTTACACATTCTTCACTTACTTTTTACAACTATGTTGTTAGATATTTTTCATTCTTCTTGGCTTCTTTAAAGTGTGTTTATATATCTTCAATTGTTTCCTTTGACTCTTTTTCATTTTTATTGATCTGGAGCTTTAATCTTCGATTCTTCTTCTCAAGAGATTTTAACTCTTCTAAGGGACAAATGAGTTTTCCTTCCAAATTCACTTCGGCTTCATCTTATTTTTATTTTTGATCATCTATACATTTTCTTGCAAATCCATCTTCATGTATAGACATGAATAGAATCTCTTCTTCTTATGAATCATTGACTCCATTATCTTCAACTGAGCTAGGATCTTTAGAATATAAACTCTTCTTCTCTAGTCCCTTCTTGAATTTTCGTTTGAAATTCTTCTTATATGTAGACTTTCCTTCTTTGTTGTCACCATTACCATTATCTAGGCACTTAGCTACAAAATGTCTAATCTTTTCATAGTTAAAATATTTAAAGGTAATTTTCCTTGATATTTACCTGTGCCCTTTTGTGGTTTATGAATGAATAAAACTCCATTGTCATCTTCATCATCACTAAAATTGTCACTTGATTCTTGAATTTTAGCCTTCTCTTTCTTTGATGTCTTGAAAGCAACTTCTCTCTTTGAGGGTTTCCCTTGCTTGGTCCATATTTCATATGCCATAAGAATACCATGTAGCTCATCCATTTTTAGCTTGGCTAAATTCTTCATCTCTTCAATTGCCAAAAATTTTGCATCATATCTCAATGGTAGAGATCTCAAAACTTTTTGTACCATGATTGATTCTTCTAACCTTTCTCCAAGACCTTGAATTTTCTTAACTATTTGATCAACCCATAAAAGGTAACTCACTATATTTTCTTCCTCTTCCATATTCAAACTCTCAAACTATCTTATGAAAGTTTGAATCTTAACTTGTTGAAATTTTCCATCACTTTTGTAAATATTCTCAAGCTTTACCCAAGTTTCATGAGCAGATATATATTGCATAAATTTAAAAAAATTTGATTCATATAAACCACATAAAATAGCATTTAAAGCTTTATCATTATTTTCACTTGCCTTCTTTTCCACTAGAGTAGTTATAAGTGTCTATGGCTCTTCATATTCCTCCACCATTGCTTGTCAAATGTCAATCCAAGGGCCATCAAATAAGTCTTCATCCTTATGCTCCAAAAAGCATAATTTATCCCATCAAAAAAAGGTGTCTTATTTGTATAAAAACCTTCATGTGATCTATCCATCAGGTTTTCCCTGATCTTCCTTCAAGATATAATTTTTTTTCAAAAATAACATGCTATGATACAAATTATTAAGTATGAAATATACTGAGGAGGAGGGGGGTGAATCATTATATTATATA
The DNA here is from genome assembly GCA_037957365.1 of Torreya grandis. NCBI lineage: Eukaryota > Viridiplantae > Streptophyta > Pinopsida > Cupressales > Taxaceae > Torreya > Torreya grandis. The sequence goes on along the minus strand of JARHVA010003384.1, from coordinate 1,794,160 downwards.
TCTTTTATTTAATCTGATTTATTTTCTTTAACCACTTAATTACACATTCAAGATATGCAATAAAACTAAAAAAATAATATGCACCACACAAGAGAGAGAGAGAGAGAGAGAGAGACCAAATTTTTATGTGGAAACCCAAAGTGGGAAAAACTACAGAGAATAATCTCAAGTATATGAATGAGCACCAACTCAAATTATAAAGTTTTCAAGCACCAACTTGTAGGAGCACCAACCCCTTTACCAAGAACCAACACAAAAACTATTTGTGAGTACCAACCCACATGACCGCCAACCCCTCTTGTGTATAAAACACAACTATCTCTCAATGTTGCTTACTCAACAAATGATAGAACTCTACAATATCTCTTGATTCTCTCTCCTCTTTTCTTATATAAAACAATTACAAAACCATGCACTCTCTTGCATATTACAAATGGCTTCTCAAGCCTTTATTTATAGCTTTCCAAATGACCTTTGGCATTCACCCTTTGTGACCATTCAATCCTCATGTAAAATGGTGCCAAAATTGCATGACCCTTTGTATCCTTGCATTTAAAAAGTCACATGGTGACCCTTCATAAGCAAATGCATCTTTTTCTCTTTTGTCTTTATCATGGTGACTTTTTGTATTCCTCAAAGTGTCCCTTCATGTAAAAAAGTTTCATACCCTCTTTTGTCTTCACATGGTGACTCTTGGAATTTTTCAAGATGACTCTTCACAATAAAAATGCATCCCATTCCTCTTTTGTCTTTACCTCATGACTCTTTGACTTCTCTATGGGCCCTCTTTTGACTTATATGCAACCAATAATATATTAATTAATATTAAATAAATATTAACACACATTAGCCAAGATATGAATATTAAAAACACCATTAAATGCAATGGGGCCTTTATCACCAATGTTAGACCTTTGACATCAATGACAATATTTCCAACATGTAGATGCTAGAAATAGGCTGATTCTAAAATTCTAAAACCCTAAAATGAGCTGAGTCTAAAATCTTAAAACCCTAAAATAGGCTAAGTCTAAAATTTGGTGGAAACTTCCAAAAATCTATATTTTGCATCTGAAGTCCTAGAGGTTCGAAACCACTCTCAAACACCCTGAAAGTATATACATAAAATATAACTTAAAGTATAAGTTGACATTTAATTATGGACATTTAGTAAATATATATTTTGCATCTTAACTCCTAGAGGTTTGAAACCACTCTCAAATAGCCTAAAATTATATACATAAAATATAACTTTAAGTATAAGAAACTAAATATCCATAATTAAATGTCAACTTATACTTAAATGTTTATTTTATGTATATAGCCCCTATTTACCCATGGTAATTAATTTTATTAATTACTATTTTCCATCCCTAACCACCTAAAATATTTTAAACCACCAAACATCCTATAAATAAATAAATAAAAACCTATTCCTATCCATAACAACCCAAAAACCAACTCCCCCATATCATATGTGGGATCCCCAACCATTTAGCAACTATGCAGCCCTAAAAAAACATATAAATCAAAACTTCCCTAGATTGAAACTAATCCTCCAAGATTGACATAGATCCATATAATCATGTCAAACCATCCCAAAAAAAAATTATAAAATATGTATGTTGGAGGACCCAGACTTTGGAGGTTTGTTTTAGGCATTCAGAGGTCAAAATTTCTAGCATTTGGAGTCCAAAATACTACCCACAAGTCAAGTAATTGAAAGGATAACAATCATGATTAGGTAAGTCATTTTGTTTTTTTTTTTCCTTTCAATATTTATTTTCAAATATTTTTTAAATCCTTCATTATAATTTATTATATTAATACATTTGTTAAAACCTATGTTTTAAATCCCTTTCTAGCTCATTTCCTAGCTTGCAGACACCTCTATCCTTTCCTAAAACTTTTACATCCTTATAGAAACTCATTTTTTGTATTATGTACACTTTGAAAAGATTTACCACAATTTATGAAGATCATGTTCAATCCTATATGATCCTTATCGATTCTATCTTTTTACAAAAAACCTTCAAATTCAACCCTTTAGGTCTTTTTGTTTGATTTTTTAGGTTCCTGACTATTTCATGTTTATCTATAAGCCTCTATAATCTATTTTAATCATACCTAAACTTCCCTAATTTATTCTTAATCCTTATTTTAATTTTCTTATCCCTCATCCATCCAATCCTTATTCCATCATCTTATTTGACCTTGTGTGTTTTAGGTCTAGTTCCTATCCTAAACTTAATAGTGTTGACTTATACATCTTAATTTTAATTAATTTATAATTGTATTTAATCATTTATATATTTTATATTATCTATAATCATTCTAGTCTTATTCCATTTATCTTTTATCAAAAATAGTGGGTTGACATCCGTTAAGAAAGAATATATCTTCCAGGACTTGGCATCTACCAAGAAACCCACTCATATCTATTTTAATCCCATTTTTGTTTAAGTGTGATTTAGAGGTCATTCCTCTCTGTCCAAAGAGGAGTTCCCAAAAATCTTGATCTACGATGCGTAACCAACCATATTTTATCACACATGTAATCCTATCCCCTTTGTTAAACCCTACCATAGTTTAAAATTTTCAAAATATAAGCATAAAAATATTGAAACATTCTCTCATGCCTGATGGGACCAATAGTGGGTCCCTTTATTTTATTCTTTCTTGTGAATGTAGTTGCATTAGTGAATTTCATCCTCTTTTACATTTCTTTTCAATCAAATAACTTTCATTGTATTTTATTAGTTAAAGTAAAATCATCATAGGTGTAGGATTTGCATTTCATGTGCATTTGTTTTGCATTTAGTTGAATTCTTTGTCTACATCCAAATAAAATCAAAATCTTCTTTTGGCTTAAAAATGAACTACATTCATAGTCTGTCTACTTGAATTAGTTTATCTAGATTAATTAGGTGGTTAATTAATTCATTTGTCCACAAATCAATCACACATGACCAAATCACAAAATCAAAAATCACACATCAAAACTTGACATAGTGAATTGACTTGGATTTCATCACCAAGTAGGGAAATTTATTCTTGGTGCTTTCACTTAGATTTAATCAAGTGGAGTACCAACTCAATACTCTAGTTGATTATAAAATGTAGTTGAGTGGTATCTCTTGGCTAAGCACTTGCATTGGTTATGGGATTATGATGCTAGTAGATCAAGCCCCAAGTACCAAGCCATGTACCATCACTAATATAGATTACACCTCATGTACCTTAGGGTATATAGATTTTTTTTTACTAAACATATAAAAACCATCCTTAGATGTCTATTTCTAGCACCCTATCCAAGATCAATCAAGTTTCACACCGAGTTTCACATAATCAAAAATTAACATGATCAAGGAATCTTAAGCATTTAAAATTTTTAGTATATGTTATTTTTATTGATTTTTTTTGTCTTTTACTTGTTTGAATATGTGAGGTTTAAAATCTTCTACCATCATACAACCTGGGCCACTTGTCTAGCCTTATAGTTCTAACTTGGTAATATATTTAGGAACTATTAGATCCTCATCCTTACCAATGGGGGAAACCTTCATGATCTCCTATGAAACCTTTTCCAAAACCCTTGATAATAGTCCTCAAGAATTGAGTGATTACCTTTCTAATCATGTGATGCATGAATTACATCTCATGAGTTTATTAATTACTCTATTTATACCATTATGCCTAAGGGACAAGGTGAATTCTCACTACCCTATAGTGCTAGTTCTCAACACTTGGTTAAGCCAGGTCAACCTCAGTCTATGCCTTATCCTAGATCATTTAACTATTATCCAAACACCTTTTTGAAACATACCCAACCTTATCAATCTTTACCCCAACATTTTTAACTATGTCAAGAGCAATTATTCCCCCAATCCTAGTAAATTCTGATTCAACCACTGCAACCCTCTCAAGAGCCAACCTTTCAACCTATCATGTTTCAATTATCTCAACCTACCTTAACTCAATTATCCTCCTTCCCATCTCATAATTTACCTTTACAACCTATCCAATAAACCTTGTCAAGTCTGTCAACTGTATTAATCTAATTAACTAGTTTGTCCTCTTTACAGGGACAATCATTAGAACTAGTTTTGAAACCTCCTACCTGACAGTATACTCCATTTGGGGAGCCATATATTTCTATGTTGGAGAATTTTCTAAAAACATCAATAATCTAGCTCCCTCCTATCAAACTTGTTGTATTAGGAACATATCATTTCATTCTACCTTGGTATAAGGGAAATGAATTTTGCCCTTATCATGGTATCATGGGTCATACCGTGGAAAGATGTAAATCTTACAAAAAATTGGTCTAATATTTTATTGATCATGGTAAGCTTATGCTAGTCAATCTTAATCCCTTATAGTATCGCCAATCTATCGTTAGTCATCCTCCTATGTCAGTTACCTCAACCATTTCTAGTTAAAATCCTTTGAGCTATGGTGCCTTTCTATCTAAAACTATCCCAAGTAAGCTTATTACTAAGGAGGTTGTTGAGACCTTATCCAACCCATCTATTGAATTTTTTCAAGTTTCGTATCTTCCTCTAAACATAGTTACAAAGGAAGACCCTATTGTCATCAACCCTCTTATGGATCAAGTTTAACCTATTTACCCATCCTTAGATATTATAGTAAAGTAACCTCTCAACCCCAATCGATCAAGTTAGCCACCTGAATCGGTCAATCTAATTCGATCTCTCTATAGTTTTCTCACCCTCATCTATTTGAAAATGATAACATGATTACCTTTGATCTTATTCATTTTAGGTGAGAGTCAAATTTTTATCACCTCATCTCTTTCTCAGACCAAATAAACCAATCCCATTCATTGTATAGCTTAATTTGTTAATCCTATAAATCCATCATCAAATATAAATCAACCCAAAACCAAGTTAACCAATGAATTTATCAGCCTCTTCATGTAAACCATTAAGTCACTTTGGTATCCAAAAATTCATGTTTTATATATTTAGTTAGGAATCAATCAATTATATTATTTAAACATCCCTAAATATATCACCCAAACTAGTCCAACCAATCAATTGCATCCATAGTCCAAAAGGTTTCCTAAACATAAGACGTCGGGTCTAGGTTAGGATCCTAAATATTACAAGCCCTTTTTAGGCACTACGCTAAAGCTTCTTGATAGGGACAATCAAATGGTTTTATTAGATCCATCTAAATTTCAAAACCACTCCATCTATTTCATTTTTAGTTTTCAACCTTATAATCTTTTAAATCACAGTCTAAATCATCTATCTCTCTACCCTCTTGGCATTGTAAAGGTCATCTCCCATGAGCCCTCACCTCTGTCTTAAGTTCTCTATCAAATAGCAATTAAAAAGCCTTAAAAAATGGATAAAGATGCCTTCACCCCTCTAGGCTTCCTTTAACCATCCACTAAGATTTATTTTCCTATTGGGGGAAGCTTTTTACTTTGAGTTGATGTGGATCATATAAATATGGGGCATTTTAAAAATTATCCCCCTTTATGCATCTTTGAACTTAAATCCTTCATGGTCAAGGATCCTTTTACCTTTTTTGTCTAATTCAAACTTTTTCTTTGATCTTTATCATCCATGAGAAGTCCTTTAACACATTCTCACCCATTGCCCATTGTTAAGAGTAATTGATGGCAAGAATTATGTGATTTTTCTATTACAGACACAACCCAATCTTAAATGTGAGCACCTTGGCTTTTCTCATAACATGTTTTTCATGGACACATTCCACCTTTTTAAGAAGGAACCCCATGTTCATTATCTTGACTTCCCATCTTAAGTCCATCTTATATTTACCTCCCCGCTTGTGTTTTGATTTTGATTTCTAAAATGTGACCAAGACTAGCCTGGGTTAATTCACATCAAAAAATCAAAAAAAATTGTATATCATACTCAAAAGGGGCATTGTTGAAATTTTAGACTACTCCCTTGAAGGATAGCTACTAAGAATTATAAGTTGCATAAATAGAATAGACTGATCCCTTGAAGGATAGCTATTAAATAAATCAAAATCTAGACCACTCCTTTGAAGGATGGCTAGTTATAATTCTAGGAAAAACAAATCAACTGGAGGCTTCCCGCATCAATTAGCTTACCAAAATCTCTCAAACTAAAAGTAGAAAAGGACCCTAAATCAAAAAATCAAAATCCAATATATCCCATAGAAGACTTCCCACCTTGATCAATCTTCTCTAATTATGCAAACTTCCTGCTTTGATCAGTCTGCCTCCTATATATAAAGTGTGGATTAGCCCATGGATCATCCTAAGTCACCTATAAGGACATTGCATTTTACACAAGACAGGTGGTATACCCAAAGTTATTTCATACATGTCACACCTCTTTTACCCAATCAAGGAAATCTAAGCTTGCCTTTTACAAATTTGTTAAAGTGTTTATTTACCTTTACAAGGGTGTCAAGTGCAAAGCCCTAAGGAGTTTACTTTTTGATAAACCCCATGTTTACTATGGTTTATGTCAATAACTTGGTGAAAAGGGCCCCCCTTTTTTTCTTTTTCATTCATCCATTTGCATATATTTCCTTAATCCAAACCCATTCTAAAGGAGGTGAACCTTTGTGTTCATTCTCTTCTTGCTTATCCATATTTGCATCTTTTGTGATTAGGTCATAACCTTTGTATTATGCCATTTCACCAATCCATTACCATTATAACATATCATTATCCATACTAGCATCAAAAGATGATTATGATTTATATGAATTCATATTGATCTCTTTGTTTATGCTTTGACTTTGACTTTTGTAGTAGTCACATTTTTATCCTAGGCCAATCAAGTCATATTTTTTGCATTTATTTTATCCTTATTTACCAAAAAACCAAAAACTTGGATTAGTGAAAGTCTAACCCCTATTGGTCCCATAATCTAAGTCATATTGAGCATTTCACCTTGAAACATGAGTCTATAGCTGAAACCCCTTTACAATCTGAGATAGCTTACGTATAGTTTCCTCTATCATTTCTTATCTTGGTGCCAAATCTTAAGCCCATATGCTTCATGGAAAATTTATTTCTTATTTGGTTGTAAATATTGTTGTCTATTTACCTTATTCCTCATTCAAGCTTAACCCTAGTGTTTGATGCATTGACATTTTTTGTCACCTACTTTTTGTGTTGGATACCTATCCATTTGTCCATTTGTCCAAGCCATATTTGTGCATTTAGTCCATCAACCCCCATTTATATATTTGCATTTTTCTTGTATCCATTTCCATTATCTCCATCTTCTTCTCTCCTTTGTCAAACCAATATACATCTCCTCTTCCCTTCGTTGGTCCCCAGTTTGAGGGGGAAACATTATCATATCAAATTGGGGCATGTTGGGGGCATTTATTCAAGTTTTGGTTCTATAATTTTGTCTCATGGCTCGATTCTCTTAACCATTCCACAAAAAGGGGAAAATTTATATGCCAAAATTTATCACCCTTGCCCTATTATTCCATCTTTTAGGCTATCAATTTAATAATTAAATGTAGATGCTAGAAATAGGCTGAGTTTAAAATCCTAAAACCATAAAATAGGTTGAGTCTGAAATCCTAAAACCCTAAAATAGGCTAAGTCTAAAATGTGGTGGAAACTTCCAAAAATCTATATTTTGCATCTTAACTCCTAGAGGTTCAAAACCACTCTCGAACACCTTGAAAGTATATACATAAAATATAACTTAAAGTATAAGAAACTAAATGTCCATAATTAAATGTCAACTTATACTTAAATATTTATTTTATGTATATACCCCCTACTTACCCATGGTAATTAATTTTATTAATTACTATTTAGCATCCCTAACCACCCAAAATATTTTAAACCACCAAACATCCTATAAAAAATAAAACAAAACCTATTCTCATCCATAACAATCCAAAAACCAATTCCCCCATATCATATGTGGAATCTCTAACCATTTGGCAACTGTGTAGCCCAAAACAAGCATGTAAATCATAACTTCCCTAGATCAACATTGATCCTCCAGGATCAAAATCAATCCATATAATAATAATAAACCATCCCCAAAAGTGTTTATAAAATATGCATGTTGGAGGACCTAGACTTTGGAGGTTTGTTTTAGGCATTTAGAGATCAGAATTTCTAGCATTTGGAGTCCAAAATACTGCCCACAAGTCAAGGAATTGAAAGGATCAAAATCATGATCAGGTAAGTCATTTTGTTTTGTTTTTCCTTTCATTATTTCTTTTAAAGTATTTTTTAAATCCTTCATTATAAGTTATTAGATTAATACATTTGTCAAAAACTATGTTTTAGATCCCTTTCTAGCTCATTTCCTATCTTGCAAACACCTATATCCTTTCCTAAACCTTTTGCATCCTTCTAAAAACTCATTTTTTGTATTATGTACACTATGATAAGATATACCATGATTTAGGAAGATCATGGTCGATCCTATAGGATTTTTATCAATTCTATCTTTTTGTAGAAAACCTTCAAATTTAGCCCTTTAGGTCTTTTTATTTGATTCTATAGGTTCTTGACTATTTCATGTTTGTCTCTAAGCCTCTGTAATCTATTATAATCATCACTAGACTTCCATAATATATTCATAATCTTTATTTTATGATTTTTATCCCTCATCTATCTAATCCTTATCCCATCATCTTATTCAACCTTATGTGTATTAGGTCTAGTTCCTAGCCTAAACTTATCAACAGCCCTTTGTGACACTTGTGTGACCAAACCCTTGTTTGTGTTGACTTTTGCATCTTAATTTTAATTCATTTATAGTTTAATTTAATCATTTATATCTTTTATCTTATCTATAATCATTTTATTCTTATTCCATTTATATATCTTTTATCAAAAATAGTGGGTTGACATCTGTTAAGGAAGAATATCTCTTCCAGGACTTGGCATCTGCCAAGCAACCCACTCATATCTCTTTTAATCCCATTTTTGTTCAAGTTTGATTTATAGGTAATTCCTATCTATCCAAAGAGGATTTCCCACAAGTATTTATCTATGGTGCACAACCAACCATCTTCTATCATGTAGGTAATCTTATCTCTTTTGTTAAACCCTGCCATAGTTTAAAAGTTTCAAAATCTAAGCATGAAAATACTGAAACACTTAACTAAGCTTGATTCCTTATACATTCATCCCCAACAAATGGGGCACACTTTTTATAGTTTATTTAACTTAAATTAAATTTATTTTATTTTATTTCCTACTTAATATGGATTTGGGGCACTTGTCTTATCTAGTGTGCATGTTTTGCTTAATTATTAAGAAAGGCTTCTTGCATGTTGACCAAATATTATCAATGAGCCAAACTTATTATATTGAGACTATTATTATTTATATTAGAGTATATTTTTTAGGAATATATTTTTATTTTACTTATTTTTTGAATAATGTCTTAATTCAGCATTCATTTGTCATAACTTGTCATGCAAGTTACTTGCAATTGGCTAGTTTTAGTCTTTATTTTTAATAAAGAATGGTTCAATAGTGTGGTTCCATAACAATTATTAGAGTTTTTTTAAATATTTTTATCTTTAATTTTTATTTTAGGTATATAAAAATGAAAACCAACAAGCTTTAGTAGATTAATTCTATATTATGCATTGGATATTCAGTCATCAATCACACTCACAATACTACTAGATTAACAATTAGTAATTATGGAACTATTGGCTAACAGATTTGTCCTTATATAAATATATTTTATTTTAACTACGTAATCTTCTCTCAAGAACAAATAAGTTAAACAACAAATGGGTGAACTATCAAGATTAGTTCCCCTCTGAATTAAGCTACAACTCCCTTTAAGATTTTCAATGAATTTAAATATTTAGATACACTTTTAACTAGAAAGTGTTTAAAGGCAGACTAATATCCATACATCATTATGTTATGAATACAAGATTTTATAATAGTGATAAGTAACAGAATACACAGATTCTATTTTCAATAATAATTAAATAGATAAACGTATAGATGTTGAACTAGTAAATGATAAAACACACATAATAGATTGTCTGATAAAAAAATAATTACTATATGAAGGAAGAATTCACACAGAAAATCTAATTTCAAATACACAAATTCATAGATTTAAGTACTCAGTAATTAATTCTCATTTCCATTCATAGATAAAAAAATGTTTCAAACAAACATCACATATCTTTATAAAAATAATGGTCCAATTCTCCAATTTCTAACTCTTTCTCCCTTTTTTCTTCTATATCCCTCTTTTTTTACAACCAAAAATATATATCATTGCCTTAACTCATCCATATTTTAAACTAAACTAGAGTTAAAGTAACTCTGACCCATACAAGATTTAGTTTTTAGAAATTCAATAAAGATTAAGTTCTAAATAGAAAAGTAACTAAATTAACTGAATAAAAGAGACTATGTAAGTAAAGTCATTATTGAAGTGATGGGTTAGGATCTCCAGATTTTCTCTATTCAATTAGGTAGACACGTTGAGCTTTCCACTCCTGAAATGCTGTAACAAACTCCTAAATTTTAGAAAGATTAGGAATGCTGACATGTTTTATCCTTGCCTTCCAGATGTTTTCTTCCCTCTAAATTTTTCCCATTTTTCTATGTGCTCTGGGAGTATGTCGATACAGTGACAAAGAAGTGACTCTACCCTTGAAATATGAGAGAATTTTTTAGTTGATAAGCCATCACTTTCTTTAATGAAGTTAATATTTTCCCTAAAGGACTGAATCATAGCATTGATGTCCTTCTCTGGCTTTCCATTATCTTTTATGTAATTGATATCAATGCTTTGTAGATCATGCTACAATGACTAAATAAATTTAGTTATTTATTTGATCATTTTTGTTATTTCCAAACATCCTTGTCTAGATATTGAATTTCTCCATTCAACATTTTTCTTACTTGCATATAATATATCTTCATCCAGTCCTATTAAGTTCATTTCTGACAAAAACTTTGTTATCCCATATTTTGCATTTCATCAATCTGATTCATTACGCTCATCCATTTTCCTTCCTCTTTTATCCACAAAGCATTCTGAGTCTTCAAATCTTTAACAATGATTGTAGTCAAATCATATACATTCTTCAATTTATGAATGTATTTTGTACCTTTTAGGATGATGCCATCCAACCAACTATCAAATACTTTGGTAATCATTTTGCCTCTATGTATCTGATCTAGCATACTTTGATTAATAGGAGATTTTGGATCAAAAGATAGGCATTTGGGAAATTAGTTGTGGATCTGGACTATGAATGGCGTCAATATACTCTGCCATTAACCGCACAGTCTATTTTAACTCTCTTTTATCCTTTTCATCTTTCCAAGTTCTACTAACTATCCTTTTAGTAGACATTTCTAGATGATGCACATTAGCAGCATGTGATGCAATCCCAAGGTCTACCTTTTCAACTTTAAAATCTTGAACAATAGGATCTTGAACTTCTTCATTGGTTTTTGGCTAGGCAATTTTTGCATTCCAGTTCACTATGTTTGGGTCAACATCTACCCTAGATGTAATTTTTAAATTTTTGGATTTAGGAGCTTTCCCTAAACACTTTCTCACCATATCTTATAAGGGTAAATAAAATGGAACTACTTTCCTTTTATCACTGATTGAACTTCCCAGCCATTTAGGTGTAGAAGCTGAGGCTTTTCTATCAAGATTTAGTCGATCAGAAGGTATAGTTGAAACAATCATCAATTTGATAAAATTAAAAGGAATTATTGTCCATTGATCTGTACTAACCTCTTCCATTATTGGTGAATTAGATTCTTTATCACCTTTGATTTCTCCTTAATCCTCTTTAGAATTCAAATCCACAATCACTTTTTTAGAATTTTGATTCCTCTTCTTGCTTTGACTCCTTGACCTGGTGGCATGAGGAGGTAGGGTAGGTACAAGGGCCTTCTCAAATTCTTTGATGATAGGGTTCCTTCCAATTCTTGACTTGGAAGTACCTGCATCATAGATAGCAATAGATTGGTTAGATGAGGTTATTGGGAATGGAGATTCAATTATTGTTGTACATTGCTGGGAAACTATGTTTTGAGCTCCTTCCAATTTTTGCTCTCTCAGTGATTTTTTAGTTCTTGTCACTGGAAGGGTCTTGACCTCAATTTTATCTTCTTCACTTTTCTCCTAGTCAATTTCTATAATAGGTGATTCTTTTATTTGCTCAAATTGTGGGTCAATCACCTATTCATCACTGTCAACAATTCTAGAAATGTCCATGTTTAATTTGAGAGTAATTATCTGCCCTAAGGAAAACCTAGACCATAGTCTCTTTCTGACTTCAAATTCATCTGAACAATCCTCCCAATAATCCTCTAATTGAGGAATATGTGAAAATCTTATTCCAAGGTCTAAATTATCTCTGGCAAAACCTTTACTATCAAATTGTGGTATGGCTGTGAAGTATTGAAAATTGAATTTCTTAAGATCCAATTCTAAATTTAAAGCATCAGATGTTGTTTTGCATGAATAACATCCAAGTTCAATAGGAAAAGATATACCAAATTTATTCTTCATTAAGAATTTTTTATCTACATGTGCTAATTGCCTACAGACTTCTATTAGCACAAATCAGTCAAAAACATACCTAGGTAACCTCAAGGGTTCACCATCAAAACCCCCAACTCTAATATAAGTGAACCTAGAAAACTAAATGAAGAAACTACCATAGATACTAATTAACTGCATAGCTTCATTAGATAACCTCTTATTAATGTTATTTGACAATTCAAAAGTCATTTTCCTAGAAAAAACATCATTGACCCTCTTGTAATCCTCATAGTAGTTATGCATTTGTAACTATGAGTAATAATCATAAATTTTACTATCTTCAGCCAAGGGTGTATGAAGTAACCCTTCCCATTTTCTCATAGAAGCCAAGTAATAGAGTAGATATGAAGACATAAAATTCTCTATTTCCCAAACAATTACTTAAACCTTGATATAAACATTCAGCTATAATTTATGCCCAATCCAAATATTTTTCTCCTTGAAGGATCACCTATATGAAGAAGTACATCCAGTCTTCCCAAAAATAAGCATGAGCATTACCTTCAGTATGTGTAATAATATCATGATATCTTGTACTTATGGAATCATATGGTTTCTTGTTAATGGCCTAAGCAATCTTGAACCTACTTTTTGGAATTTCAAGAGCCAATTCCTAGAAATCTTGCTCTTATAAATTGCTTTCTTGATTGAAAAGTAACCATAGGAAGAAGTAATAGTAAGGTCAAAATATGGCTCCTTGGGAGGAATTCTCATCACATACATTAGGGTTTATTTGTTGATATGTAATAGAATATTACCCTCTGTAGTCTTGATGCACCTGTTTTGAGGTTTATATCTATTCATGCATTTAAGGACCAATTTAGGGCATTATATAGCCATGGGAAAGGCCACATCTTTGACCAGGCCACTTTGTACTATTTTTTGCATCATAAGATTTGACAAATGATTTCTATCCCTTTCCTTAAAATATTCCAAATCATATTGAATTAGAGAGGTGTCCCCAATTTTAGGTGGAGAACATATGAGACTAGGGGCATGCTCATAATCAAGACAAGTGGATTTCATGGCTATAGGTCAAAGAATATAATGAAAAGAGAAAGTTTTGAATTTTAAATAATACTGTAAACTCAAAAGGATCTTTCTTTCCAACCAAGTAGAGGAAATAGCTTATAGTGAGAGTGAAACTCACCTTAAATTTATCTAAAATCACTGCAGATTCAAGCAATCAAATATCTTATATCACATGTGTTGTTCTTCTTTATATCACCCAATTTGCTTGTTTACTAAATTTGAATTGTCTTCTCTCAATGTAGATATTAACTAGATCAAATGATTAAATCGAGACAATACGTGTTAAACATGCTTGATAAGACACACATTCTAACATATGCATTAATAACAAGCATATTTTATGCATGATTTTGATGAGTAATGATTATCTGTAACCTTGTGAAAATTTAAAATTTTCTGCTTTATAGTGAGTTTTAGATATATTTTCCTCTAAATCTCTTGCTAATTTTAACTTAGATAAATCCTCATGGCGAGATAATAATATAGTCATTGAACCATTGAACCATCAAACCATTGAACTTTTTAAAATTATGGTTCAACTTTGGGGTTCAATGATATGAAATAAACCACATAGACTGACCAATAGTCACATCATCTTTCTAGAAACTTTGGACTTTGATAGAACCATTGAACTTTTCAGATATTGAACTGTTGAACTTTTGAACTCTGACAAAGGGTTCAAGTTTAAATGAAAGGTTCAAAGACATAAATAACATACAAAGGAATAGTGCATTTTGAGAAACATTGAACCATTGAACTTTGCTATGTAGGTTTAAATGATAGGTTCAAACGATAGGTTCAAGAGATAGGTTCAAGCGATGGATTAATTTAGACAAAGGAACTGAGTGAACATGACTCTTTTCAAAACATTGATATTGAATTCTTTGAACCGTTGAAGTCTTGAACTTTTGAACCATTGAACTTCGAGAAAGGTTCAAGTTCAACTGAAAGGTTCAAAGATATACTTAAAAAACACAAAAGGACAAATAGTTCACTTTAAGAAACTTTGAACCATTGAACCATTAAACTTTTGAACTTCTTGAACTCTGAGAAAGGTTTAAGTTCAAAAGTTCAATTATTTTATGAATTTCACACACAGGAAATGATAGGTGGGTGAACTTATTTTATGGCAAAATTCATGAAGAATTGATTATATGCGACTCAAAAACTAACATTGGCTCTGACTGGGGACTGTATTTTATGGCAAAATGCAAAGAACTTAGAAACTATGGTTTCGTAGATCGGGAAATAGAATTGAAAGAAAAAGACAAAGACAAACCAAATACGAGAAAGGGAAACACAAAATGACAAACAAGAAAGAAAAGATTATGTACAAAATAGGGGTTATCTATTTCACAGTCAGTTCAACTTGAGATCCTATCCATTATAGGACAGGGGTAAAATGACTCCATCCAAATATTCCAATTTAAAAGAATTAGGACCAAGTACCTAATGAATTTTGAAAGGTCCTTTCCAAAGTGAATCAAATTTACATTGTGCTCCTTTAGGTTCTCTCCTTCTGTCCCATAGTAATACTTCATCCCCTTCCATGAAATTTTTGGGTCTAATTTTCTGGTCAAAAATCTTTTTAACTTTGGCTTGATGAGTAGCAATATGATCAACTAGTTCATTCCTCTCTTCTTCAATCTTAGTTAAATACATAACTCTTTTTCATAAAGATTCTTGAAATTACTAATCTTCAATAACATTTTGTAATCTAGCTACAGATAATTCCAGAGGTAATGATAGTTGTGCTCCTATTTCATAAACTAGTTCAAACAGTGCCATTTTAATTGCTCTTTTTGGGGCTACCCTGTCAGCCCAAAGTGCTTCGTATAGTCTCTTATGCCAATCTCTGGGGTTATCACTCACCAATTTCTTCATGATGGCTATCAATTTTTTATTACTAGACTCTGCTTGTCCATTTCCTTGAGGGTAATAATCTGATGAGTGAGAAAGAGAGATACTATGTTTATAGCAGAATGTAGTAAGCTCAATTGAAGAAAAACTGGTAGTGTTATCTGCCACAACCTTCTGAGGAACACCAAAATGTACCAACATATTTTCTTTGAGAAAATCACATACCACTTCTAAATTAGTTCTCTTCACAGGGATCGTTTCAACCCATTTTGTAAAATAATCAGTTGCTATTAGAATGTGTGTATGACCAACACTCGAAGGAGGTGAAAGAGGACCAATGAAGTCTAATCCCCACTATTTGAAAAGTTCTTCAATAATGACAGGTCTCAGAGGTAATGTTTCAAGTTGTGGTCTTCCTGAGAACAATTTACATTATTCATAGTTAGCTACCCATTTATATGCATCTTTGAACATACCTGGCCAATAATAACAATTTCTAAGGATCTTGAAAGTTGTGACTGATGAAGAGAAATGTCCATCATAGGCTTCATTATGAAAAACTTCCAACAGTTTGCATTGTTGTTCTTTATCTACACATCTCAAAAAGGTTCCATCTAATCCCTTTTTGTACTAGACATCACCCCATATTACATATTTTGCTAATTTTAACTTCAGATTCCTTTTTTCTTTTAGGGATAAATGATTGGGATATTCTCCATGAGTAAGATAGTGTGCCACATTTATGTACCAGGGATCTTCTAAGCTCACCAATAGGACAATAGGGAGTTCTTTATTTCTAGCTATCAAATTACACAAATTTTGACCTCTAACTAATTTGGTTGGCTTAATCTCCATATTGTATTCTTGAATTTTAGCAACCCATGTTTCTCTATTGTTCATCCCAACCTCTTGCTGAGTCAAAATGCTTTTCACAGCTAAACTAGGAACAAATACAACTGAATGAGAATGAAGTATATAGTATATGAATTGTTTAATAGCCTTCACTATAGCAAAAGCTTGTTTCTCAGCCAAAGAATATTTAATTTCATGCTTCTTGAGAGGAATACTCATAAAGGCTATTGGGGATTCTACATTTACTTCATTTTTATGTAACAAGATGCCAGACATTGTATGTTCTAAACCATAGCAGTAAATAACAAAATCTTTTTGGAAATTGGGATTTACCAAAGTAGGTGTTTGTGCAATTGCTTCCTTTATATCTTCAAATGCTTTTCTAGCAGCTTCATTCCATTTGAATGCTTAATTTTTTGCTCATCATCTCCAAAATATGTTTCATAATTTCATCAAAATTAGGAATGAACCTTCTAAGAAAATTAATCTAACCAAAGAAAGACTTCACTCTAGTCCTATTAGATGGAATACTTAATTGTTGTATTGTTTTAACTCTTTCTAGGTCAATTTTGATTCCACCTTTTGAAACTAGGTGTCCTAATAATTTCCCTTTTGTAACATGGAAAATAGACTTCTTAGGATTAAGAGATATCCTATGACTCAAGCATCTTTGTAAGACGGTCTCCAGATCCTTCAAATGATCTTCTCTTTTTCTAGAGAAAATAGTCAAATCATCAAGATAGATAACAATAATTCTATCTTTCAAATCTTTAAAGGATGAATCCATCACCCACTAAAAATTTGCACCAGCATTAATCAGACCAAAGGGTATATGGTTATAAGCAAAAGTTCCATGAGGTGTAATGAAAGTAGTTTTATATTGGTCAGCCGCAACTACAATTATCTGATTATAACTTGAGAACCCATTTAGCATGGACATCATTTCTAACCTAGCAATATTTTGCAAGATGTGATCCATCATAGGCAAGGGATAATTATCTTTTAAACTGGCTTGATTTAAATTCTTGAAGTCAACACAAATTCTTATTTCCCCATTCTTTTTTTGCACTAGAACAATGTTCGCCACCTAGCTGGAGTGATGAACTGGATAAATAATCCTAGCCTTTAGCATCTTGTCAATCTCTTTAAAGATAGCTTTAGAAACTTTTGGGTTATAATTTCTCAGCTTCTACCTAAAAGGAGTTACATTTAATTTCAAAGGAATATGATGCTAAAACTGTCCATGTCTAAAATCTTTGAGGTCATCATAGCACTAAGCAAAGACATCCTTATATTTAATCAATAGATTAATATATTTATTTTTATCCTCTGGTGAACAACGCTTACCAATGGAGATCCATTTTAGGTCAGTTTCACTTCTAATGTTGATTTTCTCATAATCCTCTATTTTGTTATCATTCTAGACAAGTTTGCCTTTGGTATATTCATCTTGTCTAGTGAACAAATGTTATAGAGGGACCAGTCCTTTAGGGATTTTGTTTCCTTTTAATTGAATTACATCATCTTTTGGATTAATCCCTGGATTAGGAGTGAATTCTTTACATTCTATTTTTGAACCTTCAAAATAAGTCCCCAGAAACATATCAACATTCTCCAAAAAATTTCTGATCTATTTATTATTCTCAAAAACTTGCCAATTTTTAGCATTATTTGGAACATTAGGACGATAGATTAATTCTATTCTATATAAATATTTTTCAAAATTAGGGTGTGAGAGAAGAAGAGAAGCTAATACTATGAGAGAATATGCTCGAGTGTTTTGGTCTCTGGGAATTGCTTCAATAGAAAAGGCATCAAAACATTATATCTCATCCCAAACTGTATTTCTGTAATGTCTTAATCTATCATTTATAACTGAGAAAATGCTTCTCACTTGTTTGACAATTAATTCAACATCTCCTTTTGCCTTGAGTATTTTTATACCCTTTCCTTTAACTTCATTTAACCCAAGCAATAAAGCTTCATATTCTGTAGTATTATTAGTATTTTTAAACTCTAGCTTGAAAGAGTAAGGAAAATTTTCACCTTTGGGTGAGATCAACACAACTCCTACTCCTGAACCAATGATAGCACAACTACCATCAAATTCCATGGTCCATAGATCATCTGAATGAATAGACTTTGAGGCATATTCTTCCTTTGAATCGTCAAAGGAGAGAAAATAATTACCAAATTCACATTCTTCAAATAGAATTTGAGACTTAGGATCATTAGAAGGATATACTGTAAACTTACATTTAGGTTCAGGTTCCAATTTAACTTTCTACTTTCCCACTAGAATTGTAGCTTCTGACCAATCCAATTTAATCTTCCCTCCAAAATCTTTGCAAAAGGTTCTACTCAACAACATTCTATAACTAGTAGGAATATCTACTACCAAGATAGTCAACTTCATGTTTTTATCAAGGTAAGTTGCAAGAGCAACTCATGCATCTTTAATTTATTCGAGCAAAGAGATATGTTTGCCATCCATGGAGTAACATCTACGAAATGTTTTTGAAAGGGTTAAGCCTAAGGATTTGGATGTAGAAGAAGGCATTATATTATTAGAAGCACTTGAGTCTATGATATTATTACTGAGTTTATGACCATTTATGAATAAAGAAATATAAAATGGATTGGGTTTCATATCAACCGTATAAGGAGTATCATCAGATGAATTAAGGGTCATTCTAGAAGTATCAGTGGGTGATTCAAATAAAGAAGTAAATAATTGGGCAATGGGAGACTCAGTATTAATGTTTAACTAACTTTTAGGTTCAACTTGTGTAGGACCATTTTTGACATATTTGACCAATTTATCAAGCTCTTTAGGTTTCAGCCTGAGGTATTTAGTAGGGGATATCTAAATTTTTGTAGACTTACAAAAATATAAAATATCAAAAGAAGTTTCATAATCATTTTTTTGTAACAATTTATTTTCTTGTGCCTTAGCATCAAAGTTTTAGTAAAAGGTTCCTTACCTTTAATGGGCACTTCTTGAGTATTAAAAAATCTTGGATTCTTTTGACTTCTAGTAAGTACAGCACATGAAGGATCTTCAAGAGTAACCAATATTTCACCTCCTCTTTCTGAATCTGAATCATATTCAAGGAAGTGTATTTCAAAGTCGCCAGGTCTCTCAAAGCTCTTTTCTTCTTCAGTAATTTCCCCTAAGACATCTTGAGTAGTAGTCATTTGATTAAATCTAAGCATCTCAAGGCAAGAATTTCCATCATGATCAGTAGTCAAATTAAAAATACACATGTTATTTCTTCTAGGACGAGCTTCAATAACCAATCTTGGTTGTGCTGATGCAAGTGGTAATGTCTTACTAGCATTTGCTTATTTATTTCTCCTACCAATATCTTGATATGGTTGTTGGAATGAAGTACTAGCCTTTGGTAATTGTCTTTTAAGAGCAATCATATCATTGACTAATATTTGGACTATAGGATCTGTAGAGGATGAAGGATTAGCATTAGGTACCTGAACTTCTTTTTTCCATTTTTTGGCCATAATAAGATCATCCTCTAATTCAACTGCCAATGATTGTGCATCTGTTAAATTGATAATTATACTTCTTCTGAGATGAAAACTTATATCAAGAGGCATAGAATTAATAAAGAAACATTTCTAGTTATCAGCAGTCGGTCTTTTAGTAGTAGGAATCTTGTACACAATTCTATTGAATTTGGCTATAAATTCCCTCATGGGTTCATGTATCTCTTTCTTGAGCTGAGTCAATTGTGCAAGAAGGGAATGTTCATCTTTTGCACTTTTGAACTTGTTTTAAAATGCAATTTTCATATCATTCCAACTTGTGATTGAGGAATCAGTTAGGTGATAAAACCATTGTGCTACAATATTAGTTAGAGTCTGCACAAAAAGCCTTATGGCTACATCTTCATGTTGCACGCCTAACACACCACATGCCATTGCAAAGGCACTCAGATGTCCCTTCGATGATTGTCTTCCATCTCCATTAAATTTGGGTAAATTTTTCCTTGTATTTTTAGGCAAAGGATTCAGGTTGGCCCCTAAATTTAGAAGACCTATGGCTGCACCCCAAGGTTGGGCCATTAGAAGAAAACTTATGGCAAAAGGAAAGATAGTACCAAAAAGGGTTAAGGCCTGACAAACAGAGGATGTAGAGGGTTTTGGAGGGCTAGGAGGTCTACCTCTATTTTTTCTAACATGGATGGAAATATAAGGAAAATTTAGGCTTTGTAATGTTTGAAAAGTAGAATCTTCAATCCCTTCTCTTCTCAAAGACCTTATGTACCTTCTAGAATCTAGCTTAAGATATAATAATTATTAACTTCGATGTTTCTCTTAATCTTTTCACACTTCAAGGGTTTTAATTTCTTGTTGCATTTTCTGCTTGTCTTCTTCTTTACCTGAGTAACAGCAATCTTATATTATCATCTAATTCTTCTTCTTTTTCTAATATTCTACTTGCCGATCTATAATCATCAATATTTCGATGAGAATGCCAAGCAAGAGTATTTAACTAGCTAATTATATCTTCATATTCATCTTGAAAACCAAGATTAGGTTGTAAAATAGGAATTATATTTTCATGAGGAAGCACCATTGTTGCCTCATATTAAGGTGACAAAATCAATTTCATTCCCTAGCGGAGTCACCAAAAATTTGTTGGCTTACAGATTTGTCCTTATATAACTATATTTTATTTTAACTCTGTACTCTTCTCTCAAGAACAAATAACTTAAACAACAAATGGGTGAACTATTAAGATCAGTTCCCCTCTAAATTAAGGTACAGGTCCCTTTAAGATTTTCAATGAATTTTAATATTTAGATACACTTTTAACCAAAAAGTGTTTAAAGGCATACTAATATCCATACATCATTATGTTATGAATACAAGATTTCATAACAATGATAAGTGATAGAATACATAGATTCTATTTTCAATAATAATTAAATAGATAAACATATATATGCTAAACCAGTAAATGATAAAACACACATAATAGATTGTCTAATGAAAAAATAAATACTATATGAAGGAAGACTTCACACAGAAAATCCACTTTCAAATACTCAAATTCACAGATTTAAGTACTTAGTAATTAATTCTCATTTCCATTCATAGATAAAAAAATGTTTCAAACAAACATCACATATATTTGTAAAAATAATGGTCCAATTCTCCAATTTCTAACTCTTTCTCCCTTTTTTCTTCTATATCCCTCTTTTTTTACAACCAAAAATATATATTGTTGCCTTAACTCATCCATCTTTTAAACTAAACTAGAGTTAAAGTAACTCTGACCCATACAGGATTTAGTTTTTACAAATTCAATAAAGATTAAGTTTCGAATAGAAAAGTAACTAAACTAACTGAATAAAAGAGACTAAGTAAAGTCATTGTTGAAGTGATGGGTTAGGATCTCTAGATTTTCTCTATTTAGTTGGGTAGACACGTTGAGCTTTCCACTCCTGAAATGTTATAACAAACTCTTGAATTTTAGAAATATTGGGAATGTTGATGTGTTTTATCCTTGCCTTCCAGATGTTTTCTTCCCTCTAAGTTTTTCCCATTTTTTTGTGTGCTCTGAGAGTATGTCAATACAGTGACAAAGAAGTGACTCTACCCTTGAAATCTGAGAGAAGTTTTTAGTTGATAAGCCATCACTTTCTTTAATGAAGTTAATATTTTCCCTAAAGGACTGAATCACAGCATTGATGTCCTTTTTTGGTTTTCCATTATCTTTTATGTAATTGTTATCAATGATCTATAGATCATGTTGCAATGACTAAATAAATTTAGTTATTTCTTTGATCATTTTTGTGATTTCCAAATTTCCTTGTTTGGATACTGAATTTCTCCATTCAACATTTTTCTTAATTGCATATAATATATCTTCATCCAGTCTTGTTAAGTTCTTTTCTAACAAAAACTTTGTTATCCCATATTTTTGCACTTCATCAATCTGATTCATTATGCTCATCCATTTTCCTTCCTCTTTTATCCATAAAGCATTCTGAGTCTTCAAATCTTCAACAGTGATTGTAGTCAGATCATATACATTCTTCAATTTATGAATGTATTATGTACCTTTTAGGATGATGTCATCCAATGAACTATCAAATACTCTGGTAATCATTTTGCCTCTATGTATCTGATCTAGCATCCTTTGATTGACAGGAGATTTTGGATCAAAATACATATGCATTTAGGAAATTGGTTGTGGATCTGGACTATGAATGGTGTTAATATCCTCTACCATTAACTGCAAAGTCTATTTTAACTCTCTTTTATCCTTTTCATCCTTCCAAGTTCAGCTAACTATCCTTTTAGCAAATGCTTCTAGATGATGCACATCAATAGCATGTGATGCAGTCCCAAGGTCTACCTTTTCAATTGTAAAATCTTGAACAGTAGGATCTTGAACTTCTTTATTAGTTTTTAGTCAGGTAATTTCTGCATTCCAATTCCCTGTGTTTGGGTCAACATCTACCCTGGATGTCATTTTTTACTTTTTGGATTTAGAAGCTTTCCCTAAAAACTTGCTCACCATATCTTCTAAGGGTAAATAAAATGGAATTACTTTCCTTTTATGACTGATTAAACTTTCTAGCCATTTAGGTGCAGAAGTTGAGGCTTCTCTATCAAGATTTGGTTGATCAAAAGGTACAGTTAAAATAATCATGAATTCAAAAAAATCAAAATGAATTATTATCTATTGATCTGTACTAACCTCTTTTGTCATTGGTGAATTAGATTCTTTATCACCTTTGATTTCTCTTGAATCCTCTTTAGAATTCAAATCCATAATCACTTTTTTAGAAATTTGATTCTTCTTCTTGCTTTGAGTCCTTAACCTGGTGGCACGAGGAGGTAGGGTAGTTACTTCTTAGATTCTTTCATGATAGGGTTGCTTCCAATTCTTGACTTGAAATAACCTGCATCACAGATAGCAATAAGTTGGTTAGATGAGATTATTAGGAATGGAGATTCAATTATTGTTGTACATTCTCAGGAAACTATGTTTTGAGATCCTCCCAGTTTTTTCTCTCTCGGCCATTTTTAGTTATCCTTATCACTGGAAGGGTCTTGACCTCAATTCTATCTTCTTCACTTTTCTCCCAGTCAATTTCTAGAATAGGTGATTCTTTTATTTGCTCAAATTGTGGATCAATCACCTATTCATCATTGTAAACAATTCCATAAATGTCCATGTTTAATTTGAGAGTAATTATCTGCCCTAGGGAAAACCTAGACCATAGTCTCTTTTTGAATTCAAATTCATCTAAACAATCCTCCCAATAATCCTCTAATTGAGGAATATGTGAAAATCCTATTCCAATGTCTAAATTATCTCTGGCAAAACCTTTGTTGTCAAATTGTGGTCTCATTGTGAAGTATTGAAAATTGAATTTCTTATGATCTAATTCTAAATTTAAAGCATCAGATGTTGTTTTTCATGAATAGCATCCAAGTTCAATAGGAAAAGATACACCAAATTTATTCTTCATTGGGAATTTTTTATCTACATGTGTTAATTGCTTGTAGACTTCTATTATCACAAATCAGTCAAAAACATACTTGGGTAACCTCAAGGGTTCACCATCAAAACCTCCAACTCTAATATAAGTGAACCTAGAAAATTGAGTGAAGAAACTACCATAGATACTAATTAACTACATAGCTTCATTAGACAACCTCTTATTAATGTTATTTGACCATTCAAAAGTCATTTTCCTAGAAAAAATATCATTGACCCTCTTGTAATCCTCATAGTCGTTATGCATTTGTAACTGTGAGTAATAATCATAAATTTTACTGTCTTCAGCCAAGGGTGTATGAATTAACCCTACCCATTGTCTTGTAGAAGCTAGGCAATAGAGTAGATATGAAGACATAAAATTCTCTATTTCCCAAATAATTACTTAAACCCTGATGTAAACATTCAGCTATAATTTCTACCCAATCCAAATATTGTTCTCCTTGAAGGATCACTTGTATGAAGAAGTACATCCAGTCTTCCCAATAATAAGCATGAGCATTGCCTTTCAGTCTGTGTAATAATACCATGATATCTTGTACTTTTGGAATCATATGGTTTCTTGTTAATGGCCTAGGCAATCTTGAACCTCCTTTTTGGAATTTCAAGAGCCAATTCCTAGCAATCACGCTCTTATAAATTGCTTTCTTCATTTAAAAGTAACTATAGGAAGAAGTAATATTAAGATCAGAATATGGCTCCTTGGGAGGAATTCTCATCACAGACATTAGGGTTTGTTTGTTGATATGTAATAGAATATTACCATCTTCAATCCTGGTGCACCTGTTTTGAGGTTCATATCTGATCATGCATTCAAGGACCAATTCAGGACAGTGTATAGCCATGGGAAAGGCCACAACTTTGACTAGGCCACTTTCTATTATTTTTTTCATCATAGGATTTGACAAATGATTTCTATCCCTCTCCTTAAAATCTTCCAAATCATATTGAATTAGAGAGTTGTCTCCAATTTTAGTGGAGAACATATGATACTAGAGCCATGCTCATAATCAAGACAAGCAGATTTCATGGCTACAGGTCAAAGAATATAATGAAAAGAGAAAGTTTTGAATTTTAAATAATACTGTAAACTCAAAAGGATCTTTCTTTCTAACCAAGTAGATGAAATATCTTATAGTAAGAATGAAACTCACCTTAAATTTATCTAAATTTACTATGGATTCAAGCAATTGAATATCTTATATCACCTATGTTGTTCTCCTTTGTATCGCTCATTATGCTTGTTTGCTAAATTTGAATTATTTTCTCTTAATGTAGATATTAACGAGATCAAATGATTAAATCAGGACAATACATGCTAAACATGCTTGATAAGACATGCATTTTGGCATATGCATTAATGGCAAGCATATTTTACATGTGATTTTGATGAGTAATGATTATCTATAACCTCATGAAAATTTAAAAAAATTTGCTTTATAGTGAGTTTCGAATATATTTTCCTCTAAATCTCCTGCTAATTTTAACTTAGATAAATCTTTAGGGTGAGATAAGATTATAGCCATTGAACCATTGAACCATTAAAATTTTGAAAATTATGGTTCAACTTCAGGGTTCAATGATATGAAATAAACCACATAGACTGACCAATAATCACATGATCTTTCCAGAAACTTTGGACTTTGATAGAATTGTTGAACTTTTTGGACATTGAACCATTGAACTTTTGAACTCTGACAAAGGGTTCAAGTTTAACCGAAAGGTTCAACGACATTAAGAACATACAAAGGAATAGTGCATTTTGAGAAACATTGCACCATTGAAATTTGCTATGTAGGTTTAAATGATAGGTTCAAATGATAGGTTCAAGTGATAGGTTCAAGTGATGGATTAATTTACACAAAGGAACTGAGTGAACATGACTCTTTTTAAAACATCGATATTGAATTCTTTAAACCATTGAACTTCGAGAAAGGTTCAAGTTCAACCAAAAGGTTCAAAGATATACTTGAAAAACACAAAAGGACAAATAGTTCACTTTGAGAAACTTTGAACCATTGAATTTTTGAACTTATTGAACTCTAAGAAAGGTTCAAGTTTGAAGGTTCAATTCTTTTATAAATTTCACACATAGGAAACGATAAGTGGGTGAACTTATTTTATGGCAGAATTCATGAAGAATTGATTAAAGGCGACTCAAAAACTAACAAGAACATAGTAGATGATATATAGCTTCATTTTTAGATTAAATTATAACTTATTTTCACTCCCTCCATACATTCAAAACCTTCATTGCATATCCTTTATTTAATGAGTTCCATCCTTATCATATTCTTACTTCAAATCCATATACTCATCTTAATCTCCTATTTATGTGAGTTGTTGTAATATCACTAATAACTCATGACCTAATATATTAATAACCCAATAATTATTAAAAAATATATCACACATATTTTTACCCATGTGATTGCTAAACATGTTATTTCATAAAATATCCTAACACCACTATGGTCCCTTATATTAGGTCCCCAACCATATAGAGTCTATCATTTAAAATCCTTTTATAAATTCAACATTGCATAATTCAATACCAAAACCTATAATTCATGATCTATAAATTTATTATCTAGTGTAGTAATACACATGAAAAAAATCCAATGGGAATCTTATTAAAAACATAGATTGCATAAGAAATATCTTAACAATCTAGCTTCACAATCATAAGGCCCTACGATATAAATTTTAAAATTATTCTTGCCTTCTCCACCTAGATGCTTTTGTGAGTTTCATGGTACTACTAGACACCTTTATAATTATTTTTTATCCTAGTAAAAACATTAAAATTACCTCCACACATAAAGGATTTTATCACTATCACCTTTGCATCACTTAGATTATCAATCCCCCATGAAAGCTCTCATAGAATTCCATAATAAAGAGAAGTGTTATTAGTTATGGAATAATTATTATTCCCAATACAAATATGAGTGTATAGCATACCAAAAATACATTAAACAATTTTAATAGCTAGATTAAAACCTCCCCTAAGGAAAAAATAATTTGAATCATCAAATGAATAACCTCCCTAATAAAAATATAATTAGTGCATTGTACATCTTCCCCATGACTACTCAATATTGCATAATTATCATCATCATTTGATTAGTAGTAGAATCATCATTAGTTTTAATTTTTTATTATTGGTGATATAAGGTCATCACTAACTGGCACTAAACATTGACATTGATGATGACACTATTAATTTTAGGTTAGCATTGCCATTTAACTCAATTGACTTTATGACATGTCTTAATATATTTTTTGCACGATATCCCTAAAATCCATTTTTTTATTTTAATTTTTAAGAGGAGTGGTGCACGTGATTTCATTTTAATGGAGGATAATAATTTTAAAAGTTAATTCATGGATAAGTAGATGGATTAGGTTGAATGTAGTGGAGGATAAGGTAAGTTGTTTGATTTTATTAGTTAGTTTTTCAATATGTTAATTTAGTAATATGAATAAAAATTTTAAAATTTGAATAGGTAAATAGAGATAAAATCTTAGTTTTAATTAACTTTTTTTTTGGACACTAATAGATGTGAAATAATGTAAACTATGTAGTAATTGAGATATATAAAATATGGAAATAAATGTACTAAGATGAATTGAAATGATTTGATTTATATTGCATTATTTCAATTTATAATTGACAAGACAAATGGGAGAATAATTTACTTATCTCATTTTGAGAGTCTGTCATTCACAAGGGGTGTCATTGTATCTAAAAAATGTTTTATAATTGCTTTGTCAACTACTTAAAATTAAAACAAAGGTTAAAGATATCTTAGGATGTTATCATTATTATCTAACTCTTGTGTTATAAAACACATTTATATATTACCAGTATTATCCCCTTGATTTGTGTGGGTTTGTACTCTTGATACCCTTGTTTTAAACCTAAAAATGGTTCATATGCATGCATGTTTGTAGTCTTGTGTGATGATGTTTATTTTCATTCTATTTTGTCTAATCCATAATTATGATTTTAACCACAAAGTACCCTTAAAAGGGGTTATTATTTTGGGTTGGATAACCCCGAACACTCCCCACTAAATGTCTGAGCATTTCCTACATTAAAATACTCCAAAAATGGCTCAAACTGCACATATTTCTTCCACTTATGTATATGTGCAACATCATGAACAATCTATAAAGCAATATAATGTTTTGTTCTTTGACACTTGGCACCATTAGACTTTGACTTTGTGTATTAAAACTTAGCTCTATGGATTATTACATGGATTCTCCTTTAAGGTTTTGAAATGTGTATGCCTTTTTGATAATGTCTTAAGAGAGTGATTAGTTGATTTCTCAAGTTTCAGAGTGATTTCCAAGATATGACCAAGTGAGTATAACCTTTTGAATGAATTTAATTTATAAATGATTATTTGTTAAGTTATTATTGTAACCAACCCATGAAGTGTGTCTAGCATGACCATATGGAGACTTCCCAATTTTAAAAATAGCTATTAAGTGTACTTGGACACTACCGATAAAGGAAGACTTGTGTGGTAAGTGAAAATTTCATGTGTTACTGATAACATATTTTGAAAGTTTAAAATAATGATCCGAGACATGGAGAAGGTTTGTATAGGATTCTAAGATGTTATTTTATAGACTAAGTTTATCCTAAATAGGTGTATATGGTGAATAGATGTGGCTAATATGATTGAAGAGTATACAGAGATAGGGAAAGTGTTCTCAAGAGTTAAATGTATGTACCTTATCCAATCATGTCAAAGTATATCAAATTCAACTTGACAAAGTGTCTAAAACCAATTTAGGTATATATAGTAACCTTCCAATCACTTAATGCATTATATGATATATATAGAATATTTTTTAAAAATTTAAGATCATTTAAAAAATTATTTTATAATTCAAGAGTATCTCTAGTGAAGAGTAATCTTACATCACTCAAAAAATTAAGTCTAGTTTTGGGAATAAAGTTATAATATTAGTGCATGTTAGACAAAGAATGGAGTTTGGTAAAGTCATGAAGTATATGAGATGAATAAATGTGCAAAGTGTATGATTTTATCTTTTATATAAATTTTATTTGTACTTAACCTTGTAACCCTAATTGGTTAATAGAAGAATGTGAAGAGTCTTTCCTTTTGTATCTTGAACGGCTAGAATATGAAGAGACAACAAGATTGTAAAATACTATAAAAATTAATTTAATGTGATAGAATCTATTTTGATGTGTTGATAGATATTAATAGAATTTTTATGTTATGTTTTCCTTATCTTATTTTATGTATGGTTTGTGCATAGTGAGTATTTTGTTTTGCTTTAATCTATTATCTGATGCGATATTAGTTATGGTTTAGTTGTTTTTATCTACTTCATATTTCTCTTCAGTCTATTCTTTTACATCATAGATGTCTTATAATATTTTTCATCTATGTAGTACTTATTCTTACTCTACACTATTCAAGTTATCCCTGTAATTGGCATGTTTTGGATTAATTCTAGGAACCTTTGCCAACAATGATGTGGTGAGTGTGGAACCTATTTGGATGAAATATGTTGAGATGGTTTCTAGGACATATAGATGTATAAATATGTATAGATGAGAGAATCAAGAACTTTACATAGGAATAAGAATGAAGAGTTGGAAATCCTATAGAGGATATCATCCAAGAACACCTCTATGGTGAAATATATGAAATTTTCTATTATGAAATGCCTGGATTGTTAGCTGTGTAGCTAGATATATTAGAATACTATTGCTTTAGTTTAGAAAAAAAATTATAGTTTAGACTGAGGAAAAACTTGAAATACCTATGCAACCTAGATACTGATTAGTCTCGATTAGTAGATTAATAGATGAAGACTATGATCAATGACTATATCATAGAGTTTACAGTACAAAGATGCGTATCTTTTTAGACTGCATAGATCAATTTATCCAAGGTATGAAAAGGAAAATTTTTTAGTTGCTACTTTTACTGATCAAGATGTTGGTTGTGTAAAATGCCATGGTGCCTACTCCAACCAACATGGAGTAGTTACTTTAAGGACCATGAGGGTATGTGAGAGAAAGTAGATGATGACGAGATGAGTAAAAGGAACTTGAACTTGATCCATAAAAAGGAAGGTGAAAAGACTCATAAAGAGAAGAAAATTTTGGGATTTGAAAGATAACTATGATATCAAAGAAGGTGGAATAAGATAAATGACCCCAAAGTAACTGCAAGTAGGACTAGGAGTAGAGAAGAAATTTTTGGATCTGGACATATACCAGGAAAATATGCTAGAGAAGATGTGGAGATTGTTGAAAGAGAATGGTATGTAGAATATGAAAAAGGTCCTGATGAGAAAGAGGATGTTGGAAGCAATGATGTTGAGGTAGATTAGTTAGTAAGTAGATGTAGATCATAGTTAAGGGAAGGGTTTTTAGCTAGAACCAAGAAGGAAATTTCCTTGAAAAATGTTAAAATTCAAAGTATTAATATTGGAGGTTTAATTTCAAAGTCATAAGAAATTAGAAATAAATGTCATTCATTTCAAGGGTACACATCCCCCAATCCCCTAAGTGGACATTAGAGGTAAATAAGTTATAGGAAGAAATATTTATTATTATTCCTAAAAAGAGTAGTGTGAAGTAGCCTATAGTCATAGTAAACACTACGTAGTTGCTGAATAACAAAATAACTTGTGTGATGACACCACAAATCATAGTTGATAGTATTCAAACATATATAGTAACAACTACCAATCTACCAACTATGTAACTTCATGTAGGTATGCTTGTCCTTTTAATGTCATATGATGGATCTTTAGACCCTCAATAATACTTGGTAACTTTTAAATGAAATGGGTCATAAACGGGGTAACATTGGATGATGTGAAGAAATGTGAACTCATGGGGGATTTAAAAGGATGTGCTTTGGATTTAATTTGAAAAATAAATTTAAATACCCTTAATTTTTCACAATTTAAATATTTTTTATTATTATTATTTAAGGTAAAAAATGTTCCAGTCAAATGATTAAGTCCTTAAAGTAAATTAGGTAAAAAATCAAGAAAAATAGTTGGAGAATATGATCATATGTTCTCCAATGTGATGAATAAAGTTGATTTTATTTTAGAAGATAAAGATAAGTTTTATTATTTTTTAGAGGTCTTATGACCAATAATAAGGTTCACTATTATGAAAACTCAATTTTCCACCAAGGCTGATGCTCGATCTACTACTATAAGATTTGAATAGATAGAAGATTATGTGGATCTTCCATCAGTGAGATCAAAATTAGAAGCTAAGTTAGATGATTTTATGAAGAATATAAATGATATGCATGAAAATGCTAATCCTAAATTAGGCTCATGGTGCATAGAGTGTGGTTGTGAGGAACATCATAGGACTAATTGTCCAATAATTAAAATTGAATTTTGTGAAATCTATACGGTAGTTGGATATCCTATGTCTAAGAACCATCTTCTCTAGAAATATATACAAAAGTCACACAATATGTAATGTAATTTTTAAAAATCTAAAAATCATTATGAGACAAGATGTCAAGCCTTGTAGGAGTTAAATCAATATATAATAAATAACATATTCATAAGTTTGGCCTGGTAAATACCCATTATAAAGAAGTAATTCTAGGACCAGACGTGGAGATGACAAATGTGACTCAATGTAGTCTGGGATGGGTACCTTCATCACCAAAATACCAAATTCCTTCATATCTATATTACCATCCAAAGGTACTATAAAGTTAGAATAATACTTCATCTCCCTCATATCAATAATATGGTCAATATGCACAACCCTATAATAACACCAATCTTAAACAATAATAAGAAAATCAGACTGCAAGTTCCCTTTAGCATCAATATAGGGGATATGATTCATAGATGAATCAACAAAGAGGATATATTAGACAATAATCCAAAGGGTGAGGATATCAAAAAAATAGAAGAGGCTACATAGGGGGATATAGGGGAGGATATTGTGGTATATATCAAGGAGGATGAAATAATGATAATCAATAAACTCAACCTCCTATGTAATTTTATCTATGAGGAGCATATAATCATTATGCAAGGAATTATCCCATAAATCTTCAGAGATAATTTTATTATGTATACTACAGGGTCAAAGGTTGACATAAAATGTAAGATTGAATTATTCTATAGAAACAAAGAAAGGAGAAGCCAATGTGTAATGTAAACATGATTAATGTGCAGTGAAAAGAAAATGCATTTATGTAAGCCATCATAAGACAATAGAGAGATGAATAAGGATTGCCTCCTTTAGAAATTCCTAAGGATCATGGTATTAAAAAAATTCATCAGGATAAGTATCCTAATATTAAAATATAAAAGAATTTAATATATCAAGCTGCACAAGTATTATAGGAAATATAATAGAAACCAATCTCCAATGATGATAACACTACTATTAATGCTCAAATGTATGGATAAATTGTTAAGATAATGTGGCCATAGGGGTTTATGACAACTTTTATCGATCTAATAAAACAAATTAATACACTACACAATGAAGATATATCCCATAATATCACAAATCTCCTACATAATCCCTTGGAGTGTGTGCAGTGATAACAAATAAGGATTGATAAAGTAGTTTGGTATGTCAAGACCAAAAAGCTTTGGGATGTGGATTCGTGAATGGATATTGAGTTGGATATATATGAAATCCCGAATGTAGTATTTGAATTTGGGAGTATATTCAATATGATTCCCCACTCAACATGTAAAGCCATTAGTTGCCAAACTCTAAGCTACGGTCTAGTAACATTGAGCTTAATGGATTATGGTAGAGTCGAGCCTATTGGATGGATAAAAGCTATTAAAATTAAAGTGGATGAGCTTATATTGTAAGGGTATTTTGAGGTCATATACATGAAGATAAAATATACCCATTACCATGCCTTAATTAATAATAAATGGGCTTATGATGGCCAAATGACTATTAGCACTATGTACAATTAGTTAGAAGTACATCAAAAATATAAAATAGTAGTCATGCCTTTAAATAAATCTAAATAAAATCCATATATTTCTCCTAAAGAGATAGAGTCTCCTTATGCTTACGGGTACAATAGTTTGTTTAAAGTGGGGATAGATGAAAGACAAAATGGGGTGCATACCATAGAATGTCAAAAGTGGAAACCCACTACTACACAACAAGAATAACCACTAGTATTCAAACCTATTATAATAAAGTCTTTAGTTAAGTGGGGTCACATCAAAGAATGTGTTTCTCCTTTAGTGTGTTTGATGACAAGATCTGAGTTATAATTTATGAATAATAATAGTGTAATTATGATGGACTATATTGAACTAACCCTAAAAGGAATTATACCCTGGCATTCTACATCATCCATAAATGGTGACTCAGATGCAAACATCTTGAATTGGTCTATTAGAGATCGTGAGTTGTGACCTCTACACGTGGTGTTTATCATAGAACACCAAATGCCTCAATATTTTGTGATAAAGGATCTCAATCCATTCATATTGAGGCTTGAACACTATGCACCAGAGGTGGATCAATGAGTCAGCACACTCAAAATTGCACTAAAAGTAATTGATGTGATATGGTGGGACATACATAAAAACTAAAAAAATTCATTGGTAGGATACCTTTGAAATATTACATGCAAGGTTTTAGTTATCATCTAGTATTAAGTCATAATGGCATTTTTTCAAGAGGTTCAATGTCTAAAACTTCACATCCATCAATGTTTAGATATATGGACCACATAAGGAGTACAACCATGATACTAGGCACACATATTTAGTCATACCCTTGCACCTCTTCTAATAGCTTGACATATGCATTAAGAGCATAGAAGGGAAACTAAACATTGTGTTCAACTTCAATAGGATTTCATTCAAACTTTTGTGTTTGAAGATGATAACCCACTATTACATAATGCCATGCAGAGAATTAAAAAAATTCTATGTCATGGATGCTCAGAAGATTTAATAAATGTTGATGAATCATCCTCTCATCAGGAAGCTATGTGGGACTTGGATCTCGCACTATGCAATTACAAATATAACCAAAAATGATAACTCTAGGTTCATCCATGTAATAGAATAAATAATGATTTGATAGAATCTAGTGATAGCAATAATGATGAAGATATCAATTTAAAAAGGTTCTTTGAGCCACAACGTGAAGAGGGGCCCAAACTAGTGCAAAGCATAGAGTGAATATAAGAGGATAAATTGTGTAATTTGACATTCCACAACATGAAGGCAAATGCATTTTTCAAGATACTATGCCTAGTGGATCAAGCAAGATATATTAAGAACCATTATAAAATATTCAAGGAACTATTAGGATAGAATCGACCCCTCAGCTTGAAACAGTGGGATATTATTGGGGATAAGAGTAGGTATCTAAGGTCCTACAACTATTAAGAGATTATCAAGACATGTTTCCAATAATATTCTCAGAGGTAAAATATGTAGATCCATATCCAAGAGAAATGTATATATAATTAGAAGAATGTATGTGCCCTATAAAAAAGTGACCCTATAGGATCAATACTAATATGAATACTAAAGTAAAGGCCAAACTAGATGGAATATAATAAGATATAACTATTTATCCAATTGAACAGGTAGAGTGGGTGAGTTTAATGGTTGTTTAACTCAAGAAAATAAGAGAAATTTTGGTGTGTGGTGATTACCATACACTCAATAACGCTTGTGTTAATGATCATTTTCCTATTCCTTTTATAGATGAAGTACTTGAAACTATGGATGGGCATTAGGTATATTCCTTTACATATGGTTTTAGTAGATATCACTAGATTCTAATTTCTAATAAGGATCAAGACAAGACCACCTTCAGTATTTAATGGGGGTCATTTGCATATATGTTAATGCCATTTGGTTTAAAGAACACACCTATCATATTTTATAGAGTTGTGGTAAATGCATTCAAAGACTTCATTCATGATTTCTTGGAAGTCTATCTAGATGATTGGTATATCTTTTCTTTATTTAAATATCACTTGCCAAAACTAATATTAATGCTAGAGTGATGTCAAATTATGTGCATCACCTTAAATTTAAATAAGTGACTATTCTTTACACCTTTTAGTGTCTTGTTGGGCCATGTTATTTGTAATGACATAATTTTGGTCTACCCAGCTAAAATTATTGTTATAGTAGGAATGCCACTACCTACCAACTCAATTTAAATGTGCACCTTTCTTGGTCATATTGGATATTATATGAAGTTTATAAAATCATATGTAACTATATCAGTTTCCATGGAGAAGATAATATTCATGGATACCGAATTTGAATGGACAAAAAAATGTCAAATAACATTCATTGAGTTAAAGTAAAGGTTGGTAAAAATACCCATATTAGTATTTTATAACTCAAATAAGCCATTCCACATACATGTGGATGCTTTTGGCACTGTAGTAGGATTTATCTTAGTGCAACTAGATGAAGACAAGTTATACCACCCAATACATTCTACTAGCAGGAAACTATCAGCTATAGAAAATAATTACATGACCATGGAAAGATAAGTTATAACCATGGTGTTTATATTTCAAAAGTTTAAGAATTACTTACTGGCTACTCGTTTTGAGTTCTTCATAGATCAGCAAGCATTTTGATACCAAGTTAATAAACAAATGCTAGGACATATATCAAGGTAGTTGATGCTCTTTTAAGAATTTTAATTTTGAATTAATGTTAATCCAATATAGGAGATTGTGGGACTTTATCATCTCAACTAGCTTCACAATGGGGAGGAACTAGAGTAACTCGAAGATGAATCTCTTGATGCACATTTATTTATAACTTCTACGGTTCTTGATAACATGGAGGACATTGTAAATTTATTGGAAAAAGGTAGTTTTCCTTCACATTACATAAAGAAGGATAAGAAATAGATGGTTACCCAATCCATATCGTATAGCCTCATTAATGGATTCTTGTATAAGCTTGGCAAAGATTATGTATTGCACAAGGTAGCTCTAAAGCATGAGAGACCACAACTTCTAGATGCTCATCAATGAATTGCAAGAGGTCACTTCATAAGAAAAGCCACTACAAGGAAAATACTTCAAAGTGGTTTATGGTGGTTTATGATATTTTAGGATGCATATAGAGTTTATAAACACTATGACATCTATCTGTTGTACCCAACACCCCCCTTTTTTCCTAGAAAGAAATAAGGGCCCACTTTTTTTGAAACATGGTCTTAATGGAGAATCATTTTCATATGTTTATGTAAAAATTAGTAAATATGGGACATTTCACTTTTTTAGAAAGACTATATTGGCATTTTGTGTATAAGACTAACTTATGTATTGTAGATGTTGTTCTTTGGGTTTATAGTCTTCAATCTAATTCTTTCGAACTTCATCTAAAATTATCTTTTAGGATGTTATGTTTTGTGAAATTTTTGGTCCTATTTTATTTTAGGCTTATTGTTCAAGAAGCCTTATTTTGTTGGAGAAATTGTTTTTTAATTTTTGTCCAAAATAATTTTCTCAAAAGAATTCAGCCTACAGACTCTTTTACCTTAAGGAATGCTAGACTGCATACACTTTCCCCAAAACAAATTCCCTGATGGATTATCCCTTTAAATATATCCTCTGACATATTTAGAATTACCCTTTAGATCTTTTGAATTTCCCTTTTTTACCTTGCCAACCTACCCTTCAACCTTTACAAAGTAGACCCTTTGGGAAAACTTTTGCTCTAAATTAGACCCTTCGATTTATTTCTTCCTACCCTTTAGAACCTTCCAACTAGCCCTTCGACCTTTCTAAATTGACCATTTAAACCCTTTTTTACCACTTTTTTTAAGGGTGCATACCCTTTAGTTTTTATACAAACCTACCTTTTATAACTATTGTTTCATTCCCTTTATCCTTTGGGATATACCCTTCATGTGTTTTTCCCTACCCCTTGTGTCATAAACCAAAGTGCCCTTCGGCCTTTATGTTTTAGGCCAATTACCATGAACCTATCATTTGGGTTTGGTTAAACCTACCCTACCAAATCTTTGTCCTAAGTTGTGTTCTATTTTCCAAGTGGACACATACCCTTGAGATATTTTGAAAAGTACCTTTTGACCTTTATGTAATATCCAAACTCCCTTTTTTTCCTTTTCAACATACCCTTCAAGAGTTTTATCTTGGGTATTTTGTCATGTAGCCAAATTCCTTCAAAAATTATGTCAAAGAGAATTTGACCCTTCAATTTAAAGGACCATACCCTTCAAGTTTTGAGAAACTTACCCTTTGGGACCTTTGAAGTGACCCTTAACCATAAAAAAGTTCCATTCAGAGATCAAAGGTGCCCTTCAACCCTTCGAAACCTTTGAAGTGACCCATAGACATATGAAAGTACCCTTTGATAAAACTAAAAGTACCCTTCAAGGAGTTTGAATATACCCTTTATCCATGAATTAACCCTTTGAAATAATTGTTTTGGGACTTATACCCAATGAAAAGACTCCTTCATAATAATTATTATGGACACTTTGTCCCAAACAATTCCCCTGAGGGAATTATCCATGGACATTGACCCGAAAGCACTTTTTTGACATTAAACTCCTAAGTGATTTATCATGAATAACACTATTAAAAGTGTGCCATACATAGCCAAATAAAGATATAATATTTCCTATTTGATAAATATTAAGGGCCCTCCACAACCCAAGCCAACAAATTTGAAATAAAAGCAAAGTGAACATTGCATATTTATATCACATGAACTCATATTCAATGCAGGATCCTATATAGATGATACACAGCCATTGAAGTTGTCATTTTCATATAAGTTAACTTACAATTGAAGCATATTCATTTCTAATAGTGACTAAACTAAGAGCTAAAGTGATTACACAATACATAGCATATTGAAGGAAATTATAGTAGTCTAAAACACATAGCTATGGCTTCCATATCCAGGACATTTTAAGGAGCAAATCCCCCATCTACATTCTCAATTAAGGATTCTACAGAGTTCAAGGACATTGTCTTTAATGTGGAGATATTTCAAGATAAGGATTATAACAATTTACAACTCTAGGATGTTATTGATTCAATAGACATGTTTTCAATAGATGATGAAATGATACTAGTAGAAAGGCAGTTCATTTAAGAACTTAAAGCCTAAAAACACCAAATATTTCATTTCACCATAGCCAAACCAAAATTTATGCCTTGCATAGACCTTCTCAAGGATTTGTTCTTTTCTATCAAAATATCATAGGACACTGCATTTTTGTGGTGATACAGTGGTTGCATACAACTCTAAAAATTATTTTCAAAGGTATCCATCTCTCATCATACCAAACATCTATTATGATAAACACACTCAGGTGAAATTTAATTTAGAAACCTCAATCCTAAAGGTGCTCTCCTCATGGCTATGCTTAGACCAGTCTATCACTAGCAAAAAATGAAGCTGAAGAGAGTGATTCCAATCGACAAATTCAAGACAGGAATCTAGATAGGTATGGCTTTACTTAATAGATTATATGATATGCTTAACATCTATTTTATTAATTTAGATGGGTACTATTGCTATATATGATGCTATAGCATGATGTTTCTTATGCCTTAGGAGAAGTAATCAGTTTGAAATTGAGAGACCAAATTGTACATAAGGATAAACATCCCACCTCCATGAGATATTTTTATATGATATCATATTTGGTGGATGCAATCATGGGAACATGTTATAAGGACTTGGGAAATATGTAGGATCTATCCATAGATTACATAAAATATGAAATCTATGACCATTACCAATTCATGTATATATAAACTTATCAAAAGCATATGGTCAAGATATGTGAGGACGTTTACCCACAAGTATGGTAAGCCATTCATGTGTCACCTATGCCTCGACTTGGAGAAAACATTATAAAGAATTTTAGTGGAAAAGAAGACTATTTTTTATACCCAAATTTTACTATCATCATGGTCTAGGGAAATAAGGTTCAGCCCCTATATCTCCCAAAGTATGTACTAGATAAGTTGGCTAAACAAGAGATTGCTTTCCAGTTATGGAATAACATTGAGGAGGATTTGGTCAGGCAAAAAAAGGGCTTATACTTTGGAATCTTAATTTTAATTGGCAAAATGGTATATCAAATAAGAAAACATCTTAGAGATGTGGGAGGAAAGTGAGATCATTATGGCTTCCCCATAATGGCACATAGATATTGGGATCCCTATGGGTAGATCCATAAGCATATCCATGGGTCTAATATTCCATATAGTCATAAGCCCTATGACTATGATTTTTTATTTTTAAATGCCCAGTCAAATGAGGAGGTATTAGAATGAGCATAGCTTACTAGGTTATAAAAGGATCATTTGAAAATGATCCAAGCTAAACTTAATATTTCCACTAGGGAGATTGACAGTCAAAGAGCTCTCTTTAAAGGATGATAGCATTCAAATTTTTAGAGAGGATAATTCAGAGAAGAGGAAGTTTCTTCATCCTAAAGAATTCCACTAAAATTGAAATTAAAATTAGTAAAAAGAGAGCTCATGATCCTTGAGACTAATACATAGAGAGGAAGATAAATAGGAAATCTTATCAAATTAGAATCTAATGAGGAGGAAGACAAGATGCAAGAAATACCTACTACTAGCATTGGTCAAGTTCATATGGCTACCCCTAGTGTATCTATTATTTCATCTATTAGGGTAGCTACTTCACAAACACTAGCATCCACCTCTCATGGATTTCCCATTCAATAAAATACCCTTTTATTCTCTACTAGGAATCCCAAGACTCCCATAGGTAGCCATATAGTACATACATCTCAAGGTTTGCCTACTCCACCTCCAAGTTCACAACCATTAAGAGAATATGAAGTTGTCATCAAGGACATAGCAGATGAT
Organism: Torreya grandis; assembly: GCA_037957365.1. Classification (NCBI taxonomy): domain Eukaryota; kingdom Viridiplantae; phylum Streptophyta; class Pinopsida; order Cupressales; family Taxaceae; genus Torreya; species Torreya grandis. Next base: position 1,754,393 of record JARHVA010003384.1, on the reverse strand, counting down.
TCAAATGAAGAGGCTAAGTTGGAGACAACCAAGGTTATGAGTCTTCAAGTTGACCCTATTGAGATTTATCTCCAAGGCACTCAGACCTTTTTTATTTTTCCTTTATCTTCAGTTTTTATTATTGATCAGATACCTATCTCTTCTATGGAAGTTCTCATTCCCTCTACTAAAATCACCCCTTTTTTTCCTTCCACCTTTATGTTCATTCCTTCCATTTCCACAACCACTATTGATCCCTTCATTATCACTACCACACCATTCCCATGGATATTCCCTTTTTACCTACTAGAACTTCTACTATAAGATTTCTTAAAATGAAGAAGGAAACCAAGAAAGTATAGACTGCTCTATCCACCCCCTAACTTTATGTTTAATCTACATAGATCTCCCTTCCACTCCCAACTTCCACTTCCATAGAAGAAACCACAATAACTAACACAAGTAGGGGATGGAAGGCCAAGCCTCAAATAGTTGTAGTCTACCCACTCTCTCAAGTTGGAGGAGTGGATTGGTCAAAAATAATATGGCCTTCCTTGCTATATGTCTTAACAAAGTCTAGTAAGAAGCAAAAGAAAGTAGAAGAGGAGGCTAAAAAATAAATTATTTTTACAACCATTGATACACCCCTCAACATTCTACCTTAGACCATGGATTTGAGAAGTCAATCTTCTCAAATGCTGAGTTATAAGGTCACTGAGTTCCCCTCTATGTCCACTTTGTTTAACCCCCCAACTACTATAATATAAAGAGTAAAGAAGAGAAAACTTGAAGATGATCAAGGTAGAGGCATCATTCTTAAAGAATGACAACTGGTTTTTTCCCTCACTAAGACGCATAATAGGTAGCCAAGGTAGTTTATATAAAAATATAATATTTCAAACCTAGATCAAGCATACAAGGATGCTATGATGTCCATTCATAAAGGTACAAAATTAGCTCAGAAGAAGTTAGAATATGAGTTATAGGAGTTACAGGCATAGATTGAGTATCTCAAAGAACAATCTAGCATAGTGTATATTCCTATAGGTATCAAAGCTAAGGTTTGAGAGGTTGCATCCAAATATTATAATTCCTTAGAGGCCATAGAATTTATGAAGGCTAAGATGGCACCTCATGTGAACCAAGTAAATTAACTTTGTAACTCTTTGGTTCAAGATAGTGCCAAGCTTAAAATGCTAGTAATTTACACAAGTAACTCATTATATAGCCATCTTGATTTAATGGCCACACTCAAGGCATATGATGTCCTAAATCTAGTTATCATTAGGAATTATGAGGTAAAAGAGTGGTTGAAAGTAATTACGTATTTAATTCTAGAGTACTAGGCACATGAGGCTCATCTCCTCCAAATTTTGAAAGAGCTAAAATTTTCTAAGGCAAGAGATTCTATGAGAAAATTGATTAGTAGAATCAAATTTGATAAAATTATTTAGGAATCCATCAAGAACTTCAAATAAGGCATATAAGGCTTGGAAATATAAATAATATAATTATAATTAAGCAAAGTTAGGAAGAAGGTGACCAAAGTTGATATTTTTAGGAGTAAGTTCCAACTAACTAAATATAAACATGAAAAACTCCAAAGAAAACCAAGGGACTCCATCAACCATTCTTGATTAACTTAGACATTATTCACCAATAGCATGAGGTAGCACACAAAGTCAATGAGGATAATGAGGTGAAAAATAAGTAAACTTCTGGTAGTGTTGTTATATCTTCAGCTTCTACTTTGACTTCCACTCTTACTAAAGCCCATGCAACACTTTAGAAAACACATAGCTTTATTCATGTAAAACTCCTATAATAGCATGTATATTTAGATTCTCCTTGTAATTAGACAAATCATTTCAAAATTGACTTTGTATTTTCTTTTACATACACATGTTGCATACTTTTGTAAAGTCAATTTATCTATTTATAGATTATTTTAGCTTTTCTTAGATAGTTTAGACCATATTTATAACTACATGTTCTAAAAACCACATGTAACAATCATGCATATACATGGAGGATGATGTGACCCCTTCCCAAAGATCTAAAAAAATAATTGTACCCTCCACAAATTTTTTTTGCCAAAAAATTTTGGAATATAGAGCAACGAGCAATTTTGATTATCAATAAAGTGTCTTGAGTATGTTCTTTCTCATTTGGTGTAATTGATTGTTATTTCCATGGTTGTTTGATTTAATAAATATTTAGTGTGCTATAGTTGAAAATAGATTTTTGATTTTTTTATTAATATTTTAATCCTAGATGTGTAACAGCTATTGAAGATTAGTGGATATATTGATTGAATTAGTCAAGTTAGATTGAATCATAATTCTAGATGTGTAATGTTGTTTTCTTTGGTGTAGTTTTATGTGTGCATGCAATATATACCTTAGATAATTTACTTGCCCAAGCTATAATCTCCTGATCAAAGGTGTGCAATAGCTACCCTAAAAGGAACAGCCTTTGTCTAAGGTGTGTGAAATTCCTACATCTCTATTCCCTTAGAATTCCTATCCATAATTGATTACTTGTGTGATTTTACTACTAGAAATAGACATTGGATTGAGAAAGCATAGGTCTATTCAAGAGCCAACCAGGAGAGTAATTCTTAAGGACTATGGAGTCCTATTTTCTTCCCTATCTTACCTTGCCTTTTTGAATTTGTTATTAATATCTACCCACTCTATATTAAAAGCTAGCCATCCATCCAACTCATATAAGAACTCACTCTATTAGAAAGCCATACCTCCATCCAAAACATTGTTAACAACCTACATATCCTACCTACTATTCCATCAATAGGTTGTTAGAGACTGCATACTTACAACTCGTGCCTTAGAGTGGAGTTTACCTCAATTGAGATCCTAAAATATTAGAGGCTATCTCATTATGATTTTGATATACATAAAACCCACATCAACACTATCAAATAATGGGCAAACCTAGCCAGCAAGATGAAATGCCTTGTACCTATGATTGTAGAATGACCTTTTGAGTAATAGGGAATTAATTTTTTAGACCTATAACTGCCCCAAGTAAAACAATTGTAGATGAAATTTTGAGAAAATGAATTTGATAATGCAATTACATTAAAACACCCAAAATATCAATCACACTTAATAGAGGAGATTATGGAATCAAATCAAAAAAAATGAGAAAAATCTTACCAATTCCTTGCTTCAACTAGCCTCTCTCCAAGATATTCAAGTAGATTGTTGGTTGTAGATTTCTATGTACTCAGAATTTTGACATGGTGAAGGCTTGATTCATTAATTTGGATGATAACATGAACTACTTGATCATAGATTTGACATGGATATTTCATTGAATTAATAGATTTTTGTTAGTTATCTTAGCCATGGAAGAGTGGATTGTATAAATAAGCCAAGGAGAAGAAGGTAAATGGCTCTCACTCAAAGTTGAGCCTTGAGGATTAAGGGTGGAGGAATTTCCAAGGAATTAAAAATTCCTTAGAAGCCTCTAAAATGAAGGATTCTAGAGAGGAAGGGCCAAATTAGAGGAGGTTCTAGAATTAGAGAATTCTATAATCTTATTAGGGATTAATTAAGATTAGTGAGGGATTAGGTGGATGATTAGGGACTAGGGGTGTAGGATAGCCTAAGGGTAAGCTTGGTATGTAGGCAGGTGGGTCATGAGAATTTTAAATTACTAAATAATGGATAAGTGGGATTAGGATGGGATAAGACATGATTTAGGAGTATTAATTGATTGGTGGGGTATAAGTAAGGTTATTGAATGAATAATTGATGGGGGGATATTAGATAAATGACTAGGATTAAGATAAATGGGGTAAATTAGTGAGATTAATTAGAATAATTAAGGTGAGTAGAATTTAGTGTATACATATTTTTCCTCTTTGAAATGGCATTGTGAGTGCAATGAAGTGGAGTGAGTAATGGTCTTTCAAATAAGAACCATTACATGAATTAATGTTAGTAAATAATGTTAGGGTATATGATTCCCCCTTGAGGGGACATTCATGGAAGAATTAGATGGATGGCCACTTGAAAGAAGAAATGATGGGTGGGATGTGATGAATAGATAAGGGGATGGGATGATAGATGTGGGATAGATGATGAAGAGAATAAAATCAACCTGAGTAGTGAGTTACAAATGTATGATGCCCCTTGATCCAGATCCCTTTTCAAGGATACATCTCCCCACTGAGGCAATCATCACATGCCACATGTCTGATTGGGAATCACCTTAGGTGCTTCGGTGACTGGGCATATAGGGGTCTGGAAGAGGACCCAAATCACTCCAGAGATTTTGGCATGATGGTCAGTCCTCTATTGGTATTAGAGCTAGGTCTCAAGGTCGAGACCCATAGAAGCTGGTGGGCATGATCCACATCCCTTCTCAGGGATATGTCTCCCTACTGAGGTGATCATCGCACACCACATGTCTGACCAAGAATCACCTTGAGTGCTTTGGTGGTTGGCCATATAAGGGTCCGAAAGAGGACCCAAATCAATCTAGAGCTTTTGGCATCACACCAAAAGCTATAGAGTGATCTGGGTCCTCTTCCAGACCCCTATATGGCTAGCCACCAAAGCACCCAAGGTGATTCTCGGTCAGACATGTGGCATGTGATGATAACCTCAGCAGGAAGATGTATCCCTAAGAAGGTATGTGGATCATGCCCACAAACTTTTGTAGGTCTCAAGCTTGAGACCTAGCTTTGATACCAATAGAAGACTGGCTATCATACCAAAAGCTCTAGAGTGATTTGGATCCTCTTCTAGATCCCTATATGGCCAGTCATGAAGCACTCGAGGTGATTCTCAATCAGAGACATGGCATGTGATGATCACCTTAGTGGGGAGACATATCCCTGAGAAGGGATGTGGATCATGCCTACTAGCTTATGTGGGTCTTGACCTCAAGACCTAACTTTCATACCAATAAAAGGATTGGCCGTCACACTAAAAGCTCTGGAGTGATCTAGGTCCTGTTCCAAACCCCTATATGGCTAGTCACTGAAGCACCTGAGGAGATTCTTGGTTAGACACGTGGCATGCGATGATTGCCTAATAGAAGGACTAGCCATCATGTTAAAAGCTCTAGAGTGATATGGGTCCTCTTTCAGATCCCTATATGGCCAATCACTAAAGCACTTGAGGTGATTCTTGGTTAGACACATGGCATGTGATGATTTCCTCAGTGGGAAGACATATCCCTGAGAAGGGATGTGGATCATGCCCACCAACTTCCACATGTCTCAACCTCAAGACCTAGCTTTGATACCAATAGAAGGACTAGTCATCACACTAAAAGCTCCAAAGTGATTTGGGTCCTCTTCTAAACCCCTATATGGCCAATCATCAAAGCACCTAAGGTGATTCCCAGTTGAACACGTGGCATGTGATGATTGCCTCAGTAGGGAGATGTATCCCTGAGAAGGGATGTGGATCATGCCCACTAGATTCCATGGGTCTTGACCTCAAGACCTAGCTCTGATACCAATAAAAGGACTGATCATCATGTCAAAAGCTTTGGAGTGATCTGGGTCCTCTTCTAGACCCCTATATGGATAGTCACCAAAGCACCTAAGGTGATTCCCAATCGGATATGTGACATGTGATGATGGCCTTAGTGGGGAGATGTATCCCTGAGAAGGGATGTGGATCACCCCTAGAAAAGACATATGTACAAGGAGCTAAAATGATGATGATGATGATGAGATAAGAGGCCATAATATTTTGACATATCCCAGACAAGAATGCATTCTAATTAGAGATGTATACCAAGATGATGAAGGCCATGAGTTTTTGACATATCCCAAGCAAGGACACATATTGGAGTGCATTGGGCCTAAGATAAGATAATTATTTGATAAGATGAATGATGAGTGTAGCTAAAAATATAAATGTGAGTGATATGATGAGGGAGAGGAAATGGTATGATAAAGTGACCAAAAGATGAAAGGGAAGAATTGGTTAGTGTGATTCATCAAATCAATGAGCCTTAAGGTGATGATATCCCTATAATGAACACATGCTAAGGAATAAGAGATGATAATAAAGTTATGATTTTTGTTTATACCCCAATTGACAGAAGAAACCATAATTTTAAATGATGAATTTATCAATCAATGATAATGTAATAAAAGATGGATGTGATTTTGTCAAGCCTAATCGACAGGTGTGGGCAATTAATGAAAATATTAGGTAAATGATTGCAAGGATGGTGATTGATCAAGAGATCAGTTGATGAATGATTAATATTGTGGCTCAAGGATTTGATTGATGTAATATTTGATTATGATGAGGGACATAAGAGATGTGATGATAGATGATGAGGAAATAAGTGAGTGTCCAAACTATCATTGGATACTAAAAAGTGGCTAAGTGTTGCCTACATAGTCTGAAAAGACCTCAGGCCAATGTCATTCTGACTAGATGATAGATGACAAGAGATTTATAGAGGAGGATGATGATAATTATTAGATATGTTTGTGATTAGATAGAGGGTGTGACTAAGATGTTGGACTAGGATAAAGGATGGGAGATGATATGATATATGGTAATGATAAAAATATAATATAATGATGGGATTGATATGATGAGATAATTAGGCAAGTGATAAAGGATAATACAAATGATGAGTGTGTAGATTATCAAGCCATCATTTTTGTAATAAGTCTTATCATAGTCTATTATGGTTGATAAAATGTAGATGAAATTTTAAGCAAATATATTTGATTGTGTAATTACATTAACACACCCAAAATATCAATCATACTTAATAGGAGAGATTATGGAAGCAAATCATAAAAGATGAGGAAAATCTTAATAATTCCTTACTTCAATTAGCCTCCCTCCAAGATCTTCAATCAGATTGTTGATTATAGATTGATATTGACTCAAAATTTTGATTTGTTGATTTGGATGATAACATTGACTACTTGATCATGGATTTGGCATAGAGATTTCATGGACTTAATAGATTTCTGCTAGTTAGCTTGGCCATAGAGGAGTGGATTGTATAAATAAGCTAAGGTGAGGAATATCAATGGATATCATTCAAATTTGAGCCTTGAGGATTAAGGGTGGATAAATTTCTAATGAATTATAAATTCTATAGAAGCCTTTAGAATGGAGGCTTCTAGAGATCAAGGGCTAAGTTAGAGGAGGTTCTAGAATTGGAGAATTCTATAATATCTTTAGGGATTAATTAGGATTAGTGAGGGATTATGATAGGTATTAGGTGGGTAATTAGAGACTAGGGTTATAGGAGAGCCTAGGAGTAGACATGGTAGGTGGGTAGGTGGGTCATGGGAATTTTAAATTCCCAAATAATGGATAACTAGGATTAGGATGGGATAAGACATGATTTAGGAGGATTAATTAATTGGTGGGTTAGAAATAAGGTTAGTGAATGAATAAATTATGAGGGGAGATATTAGACAAATTACTAGGATTAAGATAAAGGGGGTAAATTAGCAAGATTAATTTGAATAATTAAGGTAAGCATAATTTAGTGTATATATTTTCCCCCTCTTTGAAAAGGCATTGTGAGTAGAGCAAAGTTGAGTGAGTAATAGCCTTTCAAATAAGAACCACTTCATGTATGAATTGTAGTAAATGATGTTATGGGATATGATGCCCCCTCGAGGGGACATTCATGGAAGAATGAGATAGATGACCACTCAAAATAAAAAATGAGGGGTGGGATGTGATGAATATATAAGGAGATGGGATGCTAGATGTGGGATTAATGATGAAGAGAATAAACTCAGCCTGAGTATTGAGCTACAAATGGATGATGCCCCTAGAAAATACATATGTGCAAGGAGAAAAAACAATGGTGATGATGAGATAACAGTCTATAAGTTTTCAACATATACTAAGAAAGGATGCATCCTAGGGAGAGCTATAGACCAGGATGATAAAGGCCATGAGCTATCAACATATCCCATGAAAGGACACATGTTGGGAGAGCATCAAGCCCAAGATAAGATAATGATTTGATAATATGAATGATGAGTGTATCTCAAAAGCTAAAGGTGAGTGATTTGATGAGGGAGAGTAAATGGTATGATTAAGTGACCAAAATATGAAAGGGAAGAATTGGTTAGTGTGATTCATCAAATCAATGAGCCATAAGGTGATGACATCCCTATCAAGGACACAAGAGCTGATGATAAAGTTATGGTTTTTGGTTATGCCCCAATCAAGGGAATAAAATTTAATCTTTAAATGATGAATTGAGAAATCAATGATAATGGAAAAAAATATGGATGTTGTGATTTTTTTGGGCCCAATAGATAGGTATGGGTGATTGATGAAAATATTAGGGAAATGATTTTGAGTATGGTGCTTGATCAAGAGACCGGTTGATGAATGTTTGATATTATAGCTCAAGGATTTTATTGATGAAATACTTGAGGATGATGAGGGACATGAGAAATGTGATGATAGATGATGAGGAAATATGAGAATATATGAACAATATTTGGGCACTAAAAATGGCCAAGTGTTGTCTAGATAGTCTAAAAGACCTCAGGCCAATGTAGTTCTTACTATATGATAGATGACAAGAGAGTTCTAGAGGAGGAGGATGATGATCGTTAGATATGTTATTGATTATATAAAATGTGTGACTCAGATGTTGGACTAGGATAAACTATGAGAGATGATATGTTAGATATTGATGATGAAAAGGATGGTAGAATATCATGATGGGATTGATATGATTAGAAGTGTAAGAAAGTGATAGAGGATATGATAAATGATCAAGGTGTAGATGATCAAGTCATAATTGTTGTAATAAAGCTCATCATAGTCTAATGTGGTTGCCAAAATGTAGATGTAATTTTGAGCAAATGAATTTGATTGTGTGATTACATCAAAATACCCAAAATATCAATCATACTTAATAGGAGGGATTATGGAAGCAAATCATAAAGTATGAGTAAAATATTACCAATTCTTTGCTTCAACTAGCCTCCCTCAAAGATCTTCAAGTAGATTTTTGATTGTAGATTGCTACAAACTCAAAATTTTGACATGGTGATTTCTTGATTCATTGATTTAGATGATAACATGGACTACTTGATCATGGATTTGGCATGGACATTTCATGGAATTAATATATTATTACTAGTTAGCTTGGCCATGGAGGAGTGGCTTGTATAAATAATCTAAGTGGAACATGATCAATGAATCTCATTCAAAGTTGAGCCTTGAGGATTATGGGTGGAAGAATTTATAAGGAATTAAAAATTCCTTGGAAGCCTCTAGAATAGAGGCTTATAGAGAGGAATTGTCAAGTTAGAGGAGGTTATAGAATTGGATAATTCTAGAATAGCCTTAGGGATTAATTAGGATTAGTAAGGTATTAGTATAGGGATTAGGTGGGTGATTAGGGACTAGGGGTGTAGGAGAGCCTAAGAGTAGGCTTGGTATGTGGGTACATGGGTCATGGGAATTTTAAATTCCAAAATAATGGATAAGTGGGATTAGGATGGGATAAGACATGATTTAGGAGTATTAATTGATTAGTGGGGTAGAAACAAGGTTAATGAATGAAGAAATGATGAGAGGGGATAATATACAAATGAATAAGATTAATATAAAGAGGGTAAATTAGTAGGATTAATTAGAATAATTAAGGTGATTAGAATTTAATGTATACAATAGTCATGCCAGATACATTATCACTATGATTGACTATTTCATGAAATGGGTAGAAGATTCTATGACCTCAAGTTGTGGTAGAGAATATGCTACCAATTTTTTATATGAAAATATCATCACGAGGTTTGAATGTCTAGTTAAGTTGGTAACTGATAGAGGCATGTACTTTCTCAATAATACTATCAAGACTATCATTAAAGAGTTCATGATATCACACCATAAATCATGGCATACCACCTATAAGCCAATGGATAGGTAGAAGCATCCAATAAAATTTTGGGCAAGATGTTAACAAAAATTTAAAATGTTTAGAGATATGATTGGGATGATTAAATTCTTATAATTTTATGGGCATATCAAACACATTATAAGAGAACTATCGAGTTCACTCCATTATAATTGATATATGGCCTTGAGTTAATAATGCTTATGAAATATATTATCCCTAATTTATCATGATATTAGGAGATTACGATTCATTAAGGGCACAGCTAATGGATTTTACTAGGATGGAAGAAAATAGATTAAGAGCATAATGGTTATAATAGATCAAAAAGCATGGCATGATTTCAAATTTTGATGTAAGCAATTTTACCTAGACCAAATAGTATTGCTTTATGAGATAATATTTAAATCATTCCTTGAAATCTATAAATAAGATGGAAAGGACCTTATATTATTCATGAAGTATCACCATAGGATACCATAGTGCTAAAAGTTTTTCAAGGAACCATATTACTAAGATGAATAAATGGCTATAAACTTAAGCCATATCATCTTTAATCTCTATCATTCTACTAAAAATATTGAGTGGATGATGAGTAGCACCACAAAGTTATCATCACAAGATGTGATCACATTCTAGAGATAACTCATCAAAGATAGCTAGCCACAACTACATTGATAATTATAATTATGTCCAGGAAGGAAACAACAAGATAAGTACAATGAATGAAAGGCTAATAATTAAGTCAAACCATTAATGATGTGACATTTCAAAAGATTATACCAATTTTGAAGAAAATTTGGTAATAAAAGGACAAGTGGATACATAAATCAAATTGATTAATTGAAAGGACAAATACTCACCTATAATAACTACAAAATAAGTATATTAAAGATCCTAGGCACCAAACATCCCTATGAAGGTGATTTATAGAAACTAATATTAATTAAAAAAGGAACATTTGTATGTATCTATTCAATGCATTCAAAAGAGGAAGTGTCATGAAAGTGGGTGCCAAATAGCTATAAAAGTGTAGGTTATGGACAATTATAAAAAATTATAACCTTCAACTATCAAGAGACTTCTATGATTGGCCTTTTGAATATATAATCATAAATATATTTCAAATTGGATCATAATTACTCAAATAAATCATTCATCCTAGACAATTAATCAGGACATAGATAAAGGTCAGCTATTGATTCCACTATCAGATGCCCAAACAAAGGAAATGAAAATTGGGATAGGTCTACTATAGACTAAATATAATGATTAGAAACTATTTGACTCCATAGACATCGTAGAAACTACTTTATTTGCCTAAGATACTCAAGGATCATCATAAGTAAGAACTTTAAAACTAAAACATATACTAAGTGGCTCTAACACCAAATGGTTACTTAAAAAAACCTATATTTGGGTAGCTATATGAGATTATGATGAATTTTTTGAGTTGTTATAATCATGGAGCTATCCATTTAGCTCAAGATGTTATAATCTATATTTTTACACACATCATGGCACGAGTAATTATCTACCCATTCCTAGCAAATCTCTCATGACTTATAAGTCTATAATGCCACCAATACACTTAGATATCATAGAAATATATATCACTAGGGTGGGGTAAGGAACTCTTACTTATGTGATTAAGGATGCCTTATTGCACATCATGGTTTAATGTATCACAAAAAGATTATGGCAAACACAAAGAAATAAAATCAAGTGACCAGACATGTCATTGATATTACCTATTGAATGATGAATTTGTGGGAGGATTTTAACTAGTCTATGTTTTTGGCAGTCGATCTTACCATGAATATAGATAAGGTACTTGCAAGAAGAGCACAGACCTTTCAATACTAATTGTATGCAATTAGAAATACATCATGTCTATAAATCAATCCTAACTAGAAGAATATAGATCATACTATTAGAAAGTTTTCAATGATGTCATGGAGGTGTCTCTGTGAGTGGATGAAGTGCCTTGATAGACTAAGTGATAATGATAAAGTGTGCAATATGCTTATCCTAGTATGCTTGAAGTAGGCTTGGTTGATCTTCAAAGTTTATCTTTTTAGAGATGATTAGGGATGAGTTTGAAGTATTAATCATGTGTGAATGGTCCTATCATAAGTCAAGAATGATCTAACTACTTTTGTGTATGAATGGATTTCATGTGGTTGATCACTATTTTCATCTAGACATTTTGGGTCTAGTGGTAGAAAATTTGGCTAAGCAGTTTGCTAGCATCACCATTACCACATGTGGATGAGTCAAGAGGAGTTGGTCATATGATTTTGATCATATTTGTGCCTAGTTACTATGCACTAAATTTTAGTTCATGTGATGAATTGAAACATAAGATATGCCTGTGTAAAGTTGGGTTTTCTAGCAATTTGATAGTGTTTTCCCATAGCCAAATTTGTAATGTGGTAAGAAAATTTGATTAGGCATTTTGATTTTATAATATTTTGTACACATGTAGGTGTCAGGAGAAAATGATCATATGGGTTTGTTTAGTTTTGTGCCTAGTTTATTTTCACTAAATTTTAGGTTATACAATGAAGTGTATCAAAAGATATGCATGTGCAAAATTAGCCTTTTAGATAATTCTTGACATAGTTGTCTCTATGGAAGAAAAATCTAAGTGAGAATATTAATGGAGTTATATCTTACATGTGTGAAGGTTTCAAGGGACTTTCACACATGGTTGGATTCCCTTATGAACATAGATCATATGATGCAAATTTAAAAACATGCATTTGAGCATAGTAAAATTTATATCTATCCAAAGTTGGCTTACCAGGCATATTGCATTGGTTCCTTTAATTAGTCAATTTTTCACAAGGTAAAGTTTGAGCGTCTCTCAAAGAGATTGGTAGAGCATGTTTTCTCAAAGATGTCAAGAAGAAGTGGGATGATAAGAAGTGTATGATGTTTATTACTAAGTAAAGGTAAATAATAAGGATCTAAGGGAAAATGGGAGATCATAAAATTGATCCAATGGTGTGAGTGGAGTCAAAGTGGTCAATTTGATAGAGTTTTAACTAGGTAAAGGCCAAGCTCCTTATAATAGAGATTGATAGTGTGCATGTGGTTAAGATTTCAAGATTATATGAGATAAGGTCAATTATTTGAAGTTTAATTATTAGGCAGTGGCACACTATCAGTTAAATTTTAAATAAGATAAATAGTGTATGATTTATATAAGACATGAAGGCATGAGATGAATTTTAAGTGACTAAAGTTTAACTATGACTGTTTGGATTTAAATATTCAAATTTGTGAAGGAAAAACTAGTGCTCATTTTTATGTTATATCTTTCAATCTATATATAATTTACTCATGGTGTAAAAATTGAATTTATAGAGGAATCCAAGATGAATCTATAAATATATATATTAAGATATGAAAGTGTGTACAATCAAATATATTGAGGTTAAAATTTGACTATGTTCGTGCATGTTTTGCAAGTAACCCAAGAAGGGTATTTTAGCTATGCTTATTGGTATCTTAATTTTTAAAGGTGAAATAGCTATTGGAGTATGTTTCATACTCCATGAGGAAAATATATGTGTATTATGAAGGTTTGACCAATCATATGTATAATTAATAAAGGTTTAGAAGTCGATTATTTTCATTTATAATGATTGTGTGTATAGAAAGGTGTTTGAGCTAATTAGGGGTTAGCAGAAGAGTGATATGATGGATGTTGGAACTTAAAGGGGACCTATAGATCATGTGTAATATGTCCATGAGTTTTAAAGGGTTCTCATATTCTTATTTTGTGATGAAGTGCTAAATGGGTGAATAGCTCTCCATGAGACCTATAATGGCTACAAGGGCCTAATTGATAGGTGTAGCTCCTTAAGGGTGACCCATGGGTGCTTTGGGTAACCTATGTAGATAGTATTGAGTTGTATCTTGATTTTATATATTCCTTAAGGGCTAATATATGTCTAATATCCAACCAAGATATTGACTTTCATGAATTCTCTATAAATAGTGAAACCAAAGGTGATGGTTTCTATACTTGTGCGAGGTTGGTGTGAGAGGAGTGAGCGTTGAAGCAAAGAAGAAAGGAGAGGTAGTGTTCCCAGTGGATGGGAAAATTATTAGAGTATATTAAGTACTATGTGTATAACCATTTGGTCATTTTTTTAATGTGGTGATAGAGTTATTGCTATGAAGTGAAGAGTGATCCAAAAGGTGGCTTTGGATGCATTAAGTGTTCAAAGTTGAAGAAAGCTAATATAATTTGTATTTCCATCAGATTGGTAGGAAATAAATGTTCAAGATATGTTTTATTCTTAGATTTTTTTTTTGGTTTCTCAACATCTATGAAGTTGTAGCCTCCTTACAAGGTGAAACTTGCTAAAAGTCTAGTTGTTGTGGTTATTCAGCTAAATAGGTGTTGTAACACCTTGTGGGATTGTAGTCTCACTAAATAAGAGATAGTAGTTCTTTATTGGTCTAAATTATTTCTTGTTATTATAATATAGTAGTCTAATTATAAGTTCTAGTGGGTTTTCTCCCCCAAGATATTTTTCCACATATGTCATGTGTTATGTGCTTGATCTTGCATTGTCTCTCTTGTTCATTACTATGAATGATGTGTATGCTTCATGAATGCTTATGGTAACTGATTAAGAGTTTTTAAAGATTTTAAATTGAATTTTGATTATTTGGGCTCCCCCTCTCAATGATTGTATCTCTAATAATTGGTATCAAAGCAGGCCCTTTGGTAAAGGATTGATAGCTTGAAGATGATCCAAGGTACAATATGGGTAGTCATCAAATGCAATAAGACTTCTCTACAAATCACTCACAAATTTTAAATGGATACAATTATGATTTCTAAAATTTAAGGATTAGTACATACATTATGTCCCTAGGGTTTGATGTATGACAATATGTTGTGGATGGTTATGTTGTTCCTACTACTCTTCCATTTAGTGTTATAGACAAGAAGCTATTTGAGAATAATTCTAAGACAATGAATGCCATTACTTGTGGTATTTAAGATAATGAATACACCAAGGTAATCCATTGTATATTTATCAAGGAAATTTGGGATAAATTGAAGACAATTTATGAAGAATACTCAAAAGTTAAGTTTTTAAAGTTGTAGGCTCATCGAAGACAATTTGAGAGTCTTAAGATGAAGGAAGAAGATTATGTGGCATATTTTTTATAGAGTGTTGATGAGATTGTGAACATCATCAGAGGTCTTGGAGAGAACCTTGAATAGGCTACTATAGTTCAAAAGGTATTAAGGTTTCCTTCTATCAAGTGTGATTGTTTCTAACTATTTTTGCTTTTTCACATTCAGAAGATGAAAGAAACTATGATAATGGTCAAGGGTTAGATGATACCTAGATGAATTTTGCACACCATATCTAGATGACTGAAGGAGCTCCTATTTGGCTGTGGAAGATGACACCTGTAGATAAAATAGACTTGAACAAGGAGGACATTAAATAGATAGATGGTGGACTGCCAAGCAAGGCCTGATCCTAGAAGTGCAAAGACTCTCTGGAGGGGTGACAGTCCACTAGTTGATAAAAAGAATATTGCTAGAAAGGAAAATGATGAAAGACTGAACAAAAGAAATAGAGATAATGCATACTTGTATTTGGCAATCTGTCTTCCACAGTCGCTGACGTCGGTAGTTTCACCAGCATCAGTTGGTCAAGGTTGTCAATGTCGGTTATTTTGCCAACGTTGGTAGGGGCAATGAGGCTTTGGATGAGTCTCAGGTCTATCTGTGGTTAGCAGAATGGTTTGGGGTGTCTGTGGAAGCTTTAATGGCTTGTGTTGGGTTTGCAGGGTAGAGAGTGTGGCCTAAAAGAGGGACCAAATAGAGGATAGGGATAAAAAGGAGATAAGGATGAGAGAAGGCTTTTCAACCTCTCTGAGAAGAACAGATTGGGTTGTGTCAAAAGTGCTTGAAAATGGGCAATGGATTGACTGCTAATATATTTAAAAGAATACTAAAATAAAAACCAGTAGAAATACTTAGCTGTTGGTGGAGAGGCAGAAGTGCAGGAGGCCTATTTTCATTGTGGCAGATGTGAGAGACTTCATGCAATCTTCAATCCTGTGTGGAGTGATTGATGCAGAGTTTCTGAGCCTGGAGAGTGCTGTTGAGATGTTGATGCCTACAAGGAGTCGAGGAGTAAGAGAACTTAGAACTTGGAGCAAGAGAATTCACATTCGCAGGGGGGCAATAGAGGCTGAAATTTAGTTTTAAAGGAACCGACGTCGGTGATACTGTCGGCATCGGCCGACTACTGACCGACCGCGGTGACAAAAGAATGGGAAAAGAGGCTATTTTTAGACTTTTGCCCATTCTTCCAACCGCCAGAGTTAATTATCGTTTGAAAAATAGTTTGAAGATGGATTAAATGAGCACGAGAGGTTAATGGGAGGAATGAAATGGGGTTTAAGTAATTAAGATTTGGTATGAGGTGATGGAGGTATCCAAGGAGAGGTATCCAAGGTGGGGTGAGGTGGCATGGGTGATGGGTCAAGGGGAGTGTTATTAATTTAAAATAGTTAATTTATTTTAAATTAATAAGTGTGTGGGTTAGAAATGTTTAGAAGTGGACCAAGGGGACCAAGGGGGAGGATGACCAAAGAATAGACATGATTTTGGTGTCTACATTTGCCCCTTTTTGTCTTGTTGGTTGTTCTTGATGAACTGCAAGACAAAAATAGGAGTCGGTTGCCCCAAGTATGGGATGAGGTGTTTTCCCCTCAAAGCAAGAGTCGAGGGAAGGGAACCTGAGATCGGGTGTCAATTTGATAGATAGATGTATGGATAGAGTGAAGGTTTGAGTGTGAACGCTACAAAGGGTGGGATTGCACGTATACCACTCCACATGATAGATAGGTTAAATTATCATGGTCAAAGGTCGAGGAGTGTTAAAATCAAAATAATTGGTCCCCAGCATTTAGTCATAGCTGATTGGGTTAAATAATCCAAGCTATAGCTCTGATGGTTGTCATGTTCCAAGTATCTCAAGCTCAGGAAGTGCTCTTAGAAAACATGAAAAAGTCACAAGTAGTGGGGATCAACTGGAGCGTGATCCAATACTTGTGGGGGTCATGGACAATTTGCTAACTATTCGTGAGGTAGCATAGGCAATTAAAACAACCAAGGTAGAGTTGTCTCAAAAGTGGTCATGGATGAAGGAGATAGTCATGATCTCCAAGGTCTTTGGTCGAGGTAGGCTGGGGTAAAAGTGATCTCAAGTGTGCCCCAAGAGGCTAAGATGACTTCTACTATGAGAACTGGTGAGTGTGGGCATAATGTTGGTCATTTTGAAGAGGATTGGTGATGTTAAGGCCGCTGATGTTGGTTATAAAACTGATGTTGATGGCCAAAAGGGATCGATGTCAATGGCCTAGGGCATGCTTATGCCAACATCAGTGGCCTGCCAAATCTGACAAAACTAGATTGGCAGCCCACCAAAAGTCATTTGTGATTGTGGAAGATTTGAAAAAAGTGAGCTCTAGATTTTAGTGAGTGAAAGTGACTCCAAGTTGACCAGTTTAGTAGTGTGAGGTGTCAGAGTGTGATTGGTGGAGAGAGGGAGTGAATTGGAGAGAGGGAGACAGAGGAGATGGTAGAGGGTGGAAAAGGCCCCGTGGGAGGTCTGCCACTAGCGGCACCTATCGTGCTACCACGGTGGCATCGACGGGATGAGGTAAGGGGTGTATTTAGTTGTTTTTGGTTTGTTTTTGAATTTGAGTTAATTATTTGAATTATTTATGTTTTTAGCTTAAAATTGAGGGTAAGGGTAGCTAAAAGGGTGGGTAGGCTAATTAGGATAGGTTAGGAGGATTTTAGAGGGATTTGGGGGGTAAAAGGTAGTTAAAATGGGGAAGCCCTAATTTTAGGGCTTGCCCTCGTTCGACCTTAGGGCCGAACTAGTCACCGACATTGGTAGGTTTACCGACGTCGGCCAGCCAGCGACCAACATTGGTCACTTATCTACCAATGTTAGTCACTAAGTGACTGACTTCGATTAGATAAGTGCCATCATCAGCATGTTAATCGATGTTGGTGGCTGCCTGGTCAGAAAAGGTTTGAAAATTGTCAAGTCAAAGGGCTGAAGCCATGGCAAGGGCTCCCCGAGTGGTGGGATAGGCATATAGGTACAAGTAGATGGTCAAATTACATAGACAAATGGGTGAACGTAGTTCTCCCATGAGGGAAGAAGAGTCATGGGGATTGGTAGTCATTTGTTAACATGAGTTTGTGCATGTTGGTTGGGTGTAGGTGAGGGAGACGCTGATGCTACGAGATCGGCTACCAACATTGCTGACGTTGATGCATCGAGACATCACTGGGGAGGAGTGGGCCCAGATGAGTGTAGTGGGACTAGGTGGGCTATGGCAATACTACTGAATGGTTAGGGATGTGAGCCTGATGGTGGCTTTGATTGAGTGGTGGGATCACTCCACTAACACCTTCCACTTGCCGATAGGAGAGATGACTGTTACTATCAAGGATGTGTACCAGATTTTGTGGCTGTCAGTACATGGAGCAGATTTGTATGCATACATGAGAGAGGTGCATGACATTCAGATGGTTACATTATTTGGAGAACACGTGGCTGAGATGAGCTACCACTCAGCTAGTTTTGCTTATGAGCTATTGTATACTACAGATGAGGATGTGCATCGACTGGCGATCCTTATGATGATTGCCATCATAGTCTACGTGTTGCCTGATGTAGAGGGAGGCAAGTTTCCAATCACTATGACCAGAGTTTTGATAGAGATGATCGAGACACAGATAATGTTTGCCTGGGTGCCCATCTTTTTGGCCTAATTATATAAGGAGCTCTGGGGTATTAGTCGGCAGTGATGGTATAGCTTATGTGTAGGCCACCTCATACATTGCTAGGCATATGAGCATATTGTGGTCACCTGACCTCTCAGCCTCTTAGTGGTGATTCAGGCCAGCTTTAGGGTCAGGTTCAGGTGATGGTGTGAGGTCATGGCACGGACTCACATGGATGGAATAGTCAGAGACATTAACTACTATATAGGGGTTTTAGAGGGCATGATCCCAGTGGACATCATCTGGAGGCCATACCTGGAGTACCCAACCTTCAAAGACCAGGTAGAGTAGCTAGTTGGAGTGCAGAGCTTGAGATGGGTCAGGGGCAGATGAGTTGGTGAGCTCGAGAGGGTGCCAATGGAGAGGGTGCAGCACCAGTATGGGCTACTTCAGGATGTGCCACCTGCCTTCCCACAGTATAGGGGTGATGACATAGAGGTGCCACTCCCATTGCTAGAGGATACAGAGGGGCCCAATTTTGAGGAGTTTTTGATAGGCCCTGGGATAGCAGATCCAAGATGTATAGAGGCCTACTCAGCATGGTGGGTAGGGTAGTACATAGGGGTGCAGGCAGGACCATAGCATGATCCATAGGTAGTGATCAGGGATAGGGATACAGCCTATTAGGAGAGAGATGCTACAATCTAAGAGAGGAATGTAGCCCAGGGATAGGTGACCATTTTGTAGGGTCAAGTCATAATTTTGATAGGCCAGGTGGCAGGGATGACAGGGCAGGTGGCTGCATTGACAGGGTAGATCACCATTTTATAGGGGAAGTTGGCCATAGCTCAGGCCCAAGTTTTGGCAGGTCAGGTGTTTGGAGGGTAGGTCCCTATTCAGCATCCACCATAGTAGCCAGTTTAGGAGCCAGCATAGTTTGCATCAGTGCAGCCAGCTCATTCACAGCCACAGGGTTCAGTGCAGGGTGTGACAGTAGAGTTGATGGGTCCACCACAGACTGTACCTATGTCTAGGTACAATACTGTGTTGGATGAGATCGCGTATTATGAGGGGGCCATCAGGGGGTTCCCTCAAATATAGCGATACTCAAAAATGAGGGCTGAGCTGAGCTGGCAGTGATCTATGTCACAAGCGACTGCTTCAAGTTCTCGTAGATGACACAGATTAGAGGGTGGAGATGATACAGCGTCTTCACAGCCACAGTTGTGAGGATAGATTTTTGGAATTATGTATATACCGGCCTGTGAGCCATTGATGCAAGATGTATGCTATTTTTTGAGAGAGAGACACAGATTGTTGTACCATTGTAAAACATTTGATATATATATATATATATATATGATG
This sequence comes from Torreya grandis, assembly GCA_037957365.1. Lineage (NCBI taxonomy): Eukaryota > Viridiplantae > Streptophyta > Pinopsida > Cupressales > Taxaceae > Torreya > Torreya grandis. The sequence goes on along the minus strand of JARHVA010003384.1, from coordinate 1,734,352 downwards.
AGATTTTGACTATTGATGTGTTATGGAAATGTTTTGGATGTTAATGTTTTTATCATTTTTCATATGTTTAATGATATATGCTTAATGTAATGATGATGATTATGATGATGTTTAATGATTATGATGTAAATGATTAATGTAATGATGTTTTATGATGATGCTAATGATGAGAATGATTATGTGATGATGTTAAGGATTATGATGTGAATGCTTTGATATTTATGATGATTCTTGATGATTATAATGATGATGTTTTATGATGATGTTATGATGAGAATGACTATGTTATGACTTTTTCATTATGGCAGATGCTGTAACATTGGTTTGTGTTTTGGTTGGCTAGTTTTCATGGGCATAGAAATTAATGTGATTAGTTTATGATAACGTGAATGATTGTGGAAATATGTGATTAGTTGTGATGTTATTGGTAGGTGATGAAGGAATGGGATGAAGGAATGAGTTGAAGGAATGGCTGAGCTAACCCCAGAATACCCCATGTCAACTGAGTGCTGCCTACATAGCCCCTGTTTTAAGGGCCTCAGGCTAATGTAGTTCTCCCAAAAAGGGAGGAAGGGTCAAAGTGGAAAAAGAGGTTGGTTTGGTCATGAGAATTATTTAGCACTTCCCATATGTCTAATGGTACATGCTTTAAATGATGAGGGGAAGATGATGTTACAGCCAGTTCCATATTGTGTGATGTTGCATTCTGTAACATTAGTTAGTTTTTCATCCCTAGCAGATTTTTCATATTGGGTGATGGATGTATGCTAAAAATGAAATGAGTCTTTTTATGCTTCAGCAAGTAATGGTTTATGCTTGACATAAATTGTGTGGTTGATAGTTTCCATGTGTATTGGTTTCCATAGAAACTAGTGTAAATAGGCTACGAGAACGTTAGTGGTTGAAAAAAGTTTGGTTGGTTTGGTTTGGTTGGCAAATGATTTGGTTGACATGTGACCAAGGTGTGTTGCCCTTTCATTGGCAAGGACCACAATGATAGCGTAGGTAGGGGTTTTAGAAATGAAAGCCCCATTCATGCATTACGTCATTGACCATTGGTTGTGTTAGAGAAGTAATCGAATCACTTTGACATTAAAATGAGCTCAAAATCGCTTGAGTAGGTGATGTGATATGTTAGGATAGGGTAACCCTGTTTAGTAGGGATAACTTTGCCCCTTTTTATAGGAGACCCTAAGAATGACTACAAGTCAAGTCCATGACCCCTTTTTTTATTTTTTATTTTTTTTGGTAGACTGATCAATGCGGAAAGTCTACGTAGGGATGTTGTTTTGTTTTGTGGTCATTTGTGAAGATGATCAATGCGGGAAGCTTCTAAGAGAGTGTTATTTGTAGCAAGATTTTTAGGCATAGCCATCCTTTGAGGGAGTGGTCTATATTTTTCCTTTATATATTTTGAGGGCTTTAAATAGCTGTCTTTCGAGGGAGCAGTCTATTAGCTATAGCAATGATGATACAGATGTCCTTCGAGGGAGCAGTCTATATTTAGAGTTTATGACCTTTGATATTTTGACATCCCAATTTATTTTTGATAGAATTTTTAGTCATGGACAAGACTATAGAAGTTCAAGGGCTCCCTTTTATTAGGACAAAGCATTCATACTCTATAAAAGGGTTACATAGGGTTTGTTAACAGGGTTGAAAGGAATGAGGATTAAAATGGCAGGGATTACTCAAGGGATGAGCTCAAGTTAAATATCAATTGAATGAGTACTCGACTAACAGTAGAATGGTCACAGATGTAAGGCATTAAAGAGCTCAAGTTCTGGCCATCCTTTGAGAGAGGATAGACGATAAGTCCCTGATCCATACTTGTGCATTATGATGTAAGGCCCGAGCCAATTAGGAGCAAACTTGCCTCATTTACTTCTTTCCATATTGGTCACATGTTGGTTTTCTTTGAGGATGAGGTCTTCAATTTTGAAATCTCGTTCTCTTAGATTCTTGTCATAGGTACGTTTGATGTGATTTTGATAGACATGGAGATGGTTGACGGAAGCAAGGTGATGTTCATCAAGTAACTCAAGTTGAGCTAATCGATCTTGGTGAAAGTCATCATTAGAAAGAATGTCATGTAGAGAGATGCACAGAGATGGTATCTATACTTCAAGAGGCAAGATAGCCTTTGTTCTGTACACTAAAGAGAAAGGTGTAGCACCCATAGAGGTTTGGATGCTAGTGCGGTAGACCTACAAATCGAAGAGAATGTGAATGTGCCAATCCCTTCCAGTGTCGTTGACCACCTTCATTAGAATTTTGGTTAAGATTTTGTTGGAAGCCTCAGCCTGCCCATTTGCTTGTAGGTAATAAGGCAAGGAGAAGCTGAGCTTGATGCCAAATGAGTCACAAAGTTTCTAGATAGTTTTGTTTTTGAATGATTTGCCATTATCGGTGATGATTTTGTGAGGTACACCAAAATGACAGATGATGTGGGTGTTGATGAAGTTGATAATTTTGTTAGCCTTTATGGAGACGAGGGGATTAGCTTCCACCCATTTAATGAAATATTGGTGGCAGTGATAATGGACTAATGTCAAAGAGACGAATGAGGGTTAATCTCACTGATGAGATCTAAACCCCATTGTGAAAAAGGCCAAAAATCTTGAGTGACTTGTAGAGCATGGCTAGAGAGGTGAAGCAAATTAGCATGCTACTGGCATTTAATGTAATGCCGAACATAGTCGCTATAGTCTTGGTGAAGAGTGGGCCAATAATAGCCCAGGTGAAGGATGCGCTTGGCAACTGAGTTACCACTAAAATGTCTGCCACAAATCCCATCGTGGACCTCTTTAATGACATCAGATGCTTCAGTGGAGGTTAGACATCGAAGAAGGAGGCCATCAAAACCTCTTTTATAGAGAAGACCCCCTAGCATAGTATATCAAGCCATGCATTTGATGAAAGCCCATCATGCATTGTTAGAGAGATCAGGAGGGATGATAGAATGAGTTAAGTAGTCCACGAGTTGTTTATACCAAACATCCTATGGACTAGAGTTAATAGTGTTGACGAGGTTAATGTTAGTAGAAATGTATGAAGTCAATGGCACATGATGCACCATAACATAAATTCTTGATGAAGATGATGAAGATGGAATGCGTGAGGTGAGGGAGGCCATAGTATCAACAAACTTATTCGTAGATCGAAGAATAGTTTGCAAGAGGTAATGGTTGAAAGATGCTAGCAGGGTGTTAACACAGTGTTTGTACCTTTGTAAAATTTCATCTTTACAAAGATATGAACCATTGATTTGGTTGATGACTAGTTGTGAGTCATTGAAGATGTTGATGGTCTTGATGTTTAAAGAAAGGGCCGTTTGAAGTCCCAAAATTAAGGCTTCATATTCAGCCATATTATTGGTACATTCAAAGTCAAGTTTGAAAGATAGAGGCATGGGTTCACCCTCGTGCGGGATGAGAATGACCCCCGCACCCACACCAAGTTGACATTTGGAGCCATTAAAGAACATTGTCATTTGATAGAAAATGTCATCAGTAGAGAGTGCGACTATGGATTCATTAGGGAATTCATAATGAGAAGGTTGGTTGTCGGGTAGAGGGGCATTTGCTAGTTGATCAGCAATTATTTGCCCCTTTATGGATTTTTGCTGGATAAATTCCAGGTCAAACTCAGCAAGAAGCATGAGCCAACGAGCCATACGTTGGTTTTGGTATGGCTTGGAATGCATGTATTTGAAGGGGTCAGTGTAAGTAATGACATAGGTCTTGTGATAGAGAAGATAATGACGGAGCTTGGTAGTGGTGAAGACTAATGCCAAACAGAGTTTCTTAATATGAGTATACCGAGTTTCATAGTCGATAAGTGTCCATCTTATGTAGTAAACTACTTGCTCACGGTGTTGCTCGTCTCGGTGCGCGATCATGGCACCTAATGAATGGTTTGTTGTTGAGATGTAGAGGTAGAAGGGTTGATCATCTTTTGGTGGAATAAGGACTGGTGGAGAGACAAGATAGCATTTAAGGGCTTTAAAGGCCTCTTAGCAGTCCTTATCCCAATGAAAGGAGATGTCCTTCTTGAGGAGGTGATGAAAGGGTTGACATCGGTCAGAAAGCTGTGAGATGAAGTGGTGAATAGATTGGAGCTTCCCTTGCAGGCTGTGAAGTTGCTTTAAATTGGTTGGTGGTGGCATCTCGAGTATAGCTCAAATTTTAGCAAGATCTATCTCAATGCCACGAAGAGAAATGATGAACCCCAAGAGCTTCCCTGAAAGAACTCCAAAGATGCATTTCTTGGGGTTAAGGCAAACATTGTATTGAAGAAGGCGAGTGAAGATGATCTTGAGGATGGTTAAATTGTCATGATGAAGCTTAGATTTGCCTAGTAGGTCATCCACATAGTCCTCCATGATTTTGTGGAGGAGATCATGAAAAATGTAAGTCATGGCACGTTGATATGTGGCGTCTGCATTCTTCAAGCCAAAAGGCATGACCCTATAGCAAAAAGTCCCCCATGGGGTGATGAAAGTAGTCTTGTGTTGATCTTTTGGTGTAATCAAGATCTGGTTATATCTTGAAAACCCATCTATGAGTGATAGCATCTCATGACCAGCTGTGAGATCAACAAGTTGGTTGATGTCGGGAAGAGAAAAATTGTCTTTTGGGCAAGCTAGGTTAAGGTCATGATAGTCAGTGCAGATTCGGATCCCCCCAGTTGCTTTGGTGATAGGGATGATATTAGACACCCATTGTGGGTAATCAATGGGTTGGATGAAGGAGACAGAGAGAAGACGCTGAAGCTCCTCTTTGATAAAGAGCGCAACTCGAGGATGCATCTTGCAAAGCTTTTTCCTGATAGGCTTAACCTCTATGTTTATAACGCTATTGTGAATGGCAATGTTAGGGTCAATGTTGGGCATGTCGCTATAGGTCCAAGCAAAGGCTTTGCTATGGTCTGAAAGGAATGTGGTATAGTCAATTTGTTCTTGGGTGTCTAAAGACTGACCAATCTTTAAAACATGAGAAACATCAGAAGATGGAAGGTTAATGTCAATGGTTGATTCATTTAACATAACCTACATTTCAAAAAGAAGGGAGCATTAAATGAAAGAGTCATCAGCACCCATGTAGGTGAGAATGGCATCATTGTCTATGTAGTGGACAATGTTGATGGTTGTAGATTCATCATCTATCATGTTGGGATAAATGAGAGGGAGAGACGTGGACATCCCGCCTAGTTGATAGGTTAAGGGTTCCAAGCAAATGGTGTTTATGCAAAAAAAACTAGGAGGAATGGAGGCCACTGACTCTGTAGGTGAAGAGAGGGGAATAGGTGAGCTTAGAGGTGATTGGTTTATGATGGGTTTGGGGTAAGGGTTTTCAGAAGCTTTAGTAGGTTCTTGGAAACCCAGGCCATGTTGCTTCCTGGCATTTTCATCATTTGGTAGTTTGATGGGCTGATGGGAGCCTTGTTCGTAGCGCATAAAGCCAAAACCCTTCCATGCATACCTATAAAGATAGGTATGAGAAAAGTTTGGGTTGCCAAGAAAAGAGAAGTTTAATGTGAATGATTGAGGTGATGAAAGAGGATTCCCATTAGTGGGAGCTCGATCTAGCCCCCCGTAGATGAGATTTGTTTGAAAATTAGGAGGACCATAAGGGATGACCATTTCGATTCGATGGTCATAGCTTGGACTATGATGAAGTTGTCCATACTCTTACGGAGTTTGGAACATGTCTAAGGTGAGTAAACGGTACTCCCCAAGTGAAAGTCATTGGAAGATATCTTCCATAGGGTCCTTTATTGTCACTTGGGGAGGTGGTGTAGATGTGACCGCCATTTGGGTACTTTTTGAAGCTTTCGTAGGTGGAGGTGGTGTTTAGGTCGATGTCTTGAGAGGGATGAGGACATCATTTGGTTGATAGGTCATGTTGCACGTCTTGAAAGGGGAGGGGTCAGTGGGAATGACATGGACTTGACTGTCGTGTTCAAATTTGACACAATGGTGTAGTGTAGAAGGGACACAAGCCATGGCATGGATCCAAGGTCATCCTAATAACATGTATTGGAACTCTCTCTCGATGATGTAGAAGAGCTTCGGGACTATTTATGGGCCAACACAAATGTGCAAGACGATGGTGCCAATGGTAGTGGCGGTGGTGTCGTTAAAGTATCGAAGGATTGCGTCAATTTTTGATATGCAATTCTTTAAAAGGGCTAACTGATCATAGGCATGGGTGGAAATGATATTAATTCTAGCACCCCCATCAATCATAACTCGCTTAATGCAGGTTTGATCAATGTAGGCTATGATGAAAAGAGCAGCATCTTGATCTTTAGAGTTAGAGGTAAAAATTTTAGAATCACTGAAAGTAATAGAGGCGATGGGGGATAATGATTAGACTAGGGCAGTTAGTGGTTAGGGGTCCTCAAGTTGGACCTCCACTGCTTGTAAGGCTTTGATTAGAGCTTGAGGATGTTGGGGAGAGCTTTGGATGAGGTCATATAAGGTCATTTTCATGGGTGTTTGGTGAAGTTGTTTCACCATAAAATCATGGATTGCCTCTGAAGAAGAGGGTTGGGATGCACCTAGGATAGAAATATTGGGTTTGAGTGGTTGAGGTGGTTTGACAAATGGGTAGGTCCAAGGAATAGCATCTTTTTCTTTTGCTTTATCCTTTTATGACCTAGTGGCTACACTGATAGTGTTAATTTTGAAGAGAGGGGGTGGAGAAGGTGAAGGGACCATAGTCTATTGATGAGGTTTTGATGAGGATGAGGATGGTGTCAGAGGTTTGTCGAGGATATCCTCAAGAAGAAGGGTGTCTTTTTCCATGTATTGGCAAATGACAACCTTGAGGGCACAGCAATTCTCGGTATCATGTCCCGGTGTGTGATGATATAGGAAAATTTTAGTGTCATCGAAGCAGGATGGTTTTGATTCGAGAGGTTGAAATGGTTTAATAGGCGGAAGGGTTATGCTAGAAGTTTGCAAAAGTTGATGCAATATCAAAGCATATGAACCCACTAAGGGGTCCGTGCTTGTTGATGCACTGGGTGTTGATGACTTCTACTTGGGAGTTGTTGAAGGAGACTTCCGTACCACCTTTTGGGTTGGTGGTGCGGCCACTTACGTAGATGACACTTTCTTTGTGAGGGGTGCCAAATTTTTCAAAGGAGGTAGGCTTGTGGTGGGTGAAGTGAGTAATGGAGGTAACTTTTTTTGGTTAGGGGTTGGAGTAGGGAGCACTCCTATCATGGTAAAAGGATGAGGGCCCAAAATGGAGGGCAATGGTGATGGTGGAGGAGTTTACCGCCATGGTTTAGCAGTCTTCTTTAGTTTGGTTTGAGGACTACTATTGGGCGAGGCAAGGTTCAAGTCTACCTTCACTTATGGGTGAGTGAGGTTAGATATGGAGTGAACACTAAGGGATTTAATTAGTTTTGATATGGTGGATGAGGGTTTAGGTTCTGATGTGGATGGTTGAGCTTTTGAAGGTTTAGAAGTAGAAGTCTGGTCCTTATTGGAGACTTTGGGAGATTTTGTCACAGGAGGGTTGACGACATGAGATGAGATGGGACGTGCAAGGTGAGGAGCTTTGAGTCACTCCCATAATGCCTCATGCTCTAGTTTCCTTGAATGGAGAAGTCCTAATTTCTCCACTAATCAAGAGAATGGTTGGGAAGATGTTGGATGAGGCTTTGGTGCTTTAGAAGATGTGGGTGATTGTGAGATCAAAAATTTGGTAGGTGTGGCGATCTCAGACCCAAGGGATGAGGGAGTCATAACTGGATCATCTTTGGTCGAAGAAGGTGAAAAGACAAGTTCTTCTCTTGGTGGAGAAGGAATCAAAGAATGAGGCTCCTCAAGAGGATAGAGGGCAGGGATGATTGTGCCTTCTACTTGTGGTTGAGGAGTAGGAAGGGTAGGGTCCTCCATTGGTAGTAAGAAGGATGACAGTGGGACTAGCAGTGCTGGTATAGTCAAGGCATCCTCCAATATAAGGGAAGTCGATGGAGAACTAACAAGAGAAGAAGGTTCATCCACCTGTGGAAGAGAAATGGGAGAAGAAGGGTCTTCCAGCTGTGAAGGACCAATAGGTTGACTAACCTCTTCAGACTACGAGAAAATTTGATCAGGCATAAGAGGAGAAACCATGTTGACTGTGCATATATTATGCTCTTGGGAGTCATCAACCATGGTTTGCATGTTGTTTTGGCTAGGAGGATGGTTAGGAAAAGGTTGTTTAAAGATGTCTATGTTTTGATTGGGTGGCACATTCGGGTTATCCAAGACAAGATCGCCTTTATCTAACATATCCTAGATGATATTCTTGAGAGTCTTACAATTGTCTGTGTCATGGCCTTTGACATGATGATAATTGTAGAAGTCATTCTCCCTATACCACGCAGGGATGGCATGCGAGGGATCAAATTGAGGGGGCAGTCAAATTTGGGGGAGATTGAGGACTCCCTATTTAACAAGTTTATCCAACATAGATACGTATGATTCTCCAATCAAAGTATACTAATGCTGCACATATCTTTGTTGGAATTGTCATGTGATACATTGAGATGTGGAAGGTTTGGGTTGGTTGGTTGTTGTTGAAGATGATGGTCTAATGACTACAGCATTTTTTGATGCCTTAGATTTGGGATTAGAAGAAGAAGATTTGGAAGAAGAGTCATTTGACTTGGCGTTGGGGTTCTTACTCCACAATGTGACTTTATTTTCCTTGACGGCATGTAGTTCAAGCTTCCTAGCCATAGTGAAAGCTTTGTCCAATGTACGAAATGTTTGGACCCGCAAGGTAGATGAAATGTGTTTGGCACATGCCTGTGAAAAGAGCTTGATGAGCTCAGGTTGAGGTAAAGAAAAGGAGAGTTGGTTGATTAAGCCTCTCCAATGGGCAACAAAATTGGCTATGGATTCATCATCAAACTGTCTAATAGAGTACAGGTCTATGATTGAAACCTTTTTGGTGATATTGATCGAAAAGTGGTCAAGGAAAAGTTGAGCTAGTTGAGTGAATGTGAAAAAAGAGTGACTGGTAATAGAGCTATACCAATCGAGGGTAGCACCAAAAAGTGACATGGGAAACGTGTGTAGTAACAACGCATCATCATGTGCTATAAGATAACAAGCATGTCTGAATGCTCGTAGATGTTGCTATGGGTCTTCCTTACTATACAAGTGAGTAAACTTGGGAAGCTCCCACTGACTGGGATACGGTTGGATTAGGACTGAGGGATGAATGGGTTCATTACAAATTTGTTCATACGAGAGAACATTTCTTGAACCCAAAATAGAGGTCTCAAGATTAGACATTTTGTCCATCAACATTTTGATTAGATCGATTGATGAATTTGCAGGTGGGGCACCCCCTAGGTTGTAAGGCACTTGGAAGGTGCTAGGAGGGGTGTATGACGTAGTTAGTTGTGCTTGTATAGGCGCAACATATTGATAACTAGTCATAGGGATAGATGTTGAAGCTAAGGGTGGTTGTGTCATAAAGCGAGGAGGCACAACTTGACTTGATGTCACCATAGGTGGTTGGATGGTGGCAACACTAGCCAAAGGATGAGTAGCCACCTTGGTGTTGATGGGTGCAAGAGTACATGAGATGGAGACAACTATGTTTTGGAATGGCGTAGAACTTTGTTGAATAGTTTGTGGTTGATGGGGGGCCAAAACCCCAATGGAAGTAGGCCCAAAAATAGAAAGAGAAGCCACACTTTGAAGATTAGCCATGGTCTGGTTATTAGTTGAGGCGATGGCCTAGGTGTCTATGGGTTGAATTACAGACGTGGTTGATATGATTGTCATCTCAACTAAAGAGGTTGGCATCCCATAAATTGGGTTGCCTAAAGAGTCTCACATTTGACTTCTTGTGAAATAGTGTTGAAGGGCCTTGACATTGAGGTCAAGGAACCTTTTGAAGTCTTGGTCCCCTTCAGGGACAGTAGGGGGCTGAGTCAGGGTTAGTTGGGTAGGAGTTCATTCGGTTTCTGAATGATACTCCATTAGAGGACTTGTTATAGAGGGCAAAGGTGAAAGTGGTTGTTGCCTTGCGTGGTCAACAAGAGTTTTGGTTTGACTACGTGTCAAAACCATTCAAGGCAAGATAATACATCCTTACTAGCTCAAACAACTAGATAAAAATAGAAAAGAAGATGAAGACAATCAGACCCTAAACGTTAAATTCCTAAGAATAAAATCTTTTTAGAGTCGTGTTGGCTTATGTCTTAGAGTGTGTTTGGGAAGTTGGATTTTAGAACAGGTCCTAGAAGAAGCAGTCTAAAGTTGGTTTCGGGTTAGTTTTGGAGCTCAAGATCTGTATTAGGTTTCTTACGTGGCCTGGTGCTAAGGAGCTAGCTCCCCTCACTTCATGAGCCCAAAAATAAGCTGGGTCGCTTAGCCAGTATATACTTCCCCTAGATTTTATACTCTATCAGAGAATAGAGTGGGCTCTCCCCTTGGTAGTGAAGTCCAAGTAGGATTACCAGGAAGGGTAAGGTATCCACTAGGTGATGAAATCCTATTCGGACCTTGTCTCAGGTATGTTTAGATGTTTGATTTGTGATAGTGGTCTAGATGTGTAACATAAGTGCACTACGATTTATTCATAATGCAGTTTTAATTACTAGATGAGTGGACTAAATATGCATTCAGATAGAAATGAGATGCAATAGATTTTAAGCCCAAATTGAAATGTGTATTCAGATGTAGACAAGTGGAGAAAAGGTTGAAGAGTATGGATTTCACTACTCTAAGATGAAAGAAAGAAAGAAAAAGAAGGATTCTTTTTAACTTTACTGATAGTGTCTTTTCAAAAGAGATAGAAGAAAGGGATGCAAGAAGAGACCTAATACACCTATATGAAAAGTTTGCTTTTAGAAGAAAAAGTATGAACCCAAGGAAAACTTCCAGGGTCCCACCAGGCGTGCCAGAATGTTTCTAACTATTTTTCCTTTTTCACATTCAAAAGATGAAAGAAACTATGATAATGGTCAAGGGTTAGATGATACCTGAATGAAGTTTGCGCATCGTATCCAAATGACTGAAGGAGCTCCTCTTTGGCTGTGGAGGATGACACATGTAGATAAAATAGACTTGAACAAGGAGGAGGTTAGATAGATAGATGGTGGACTGCCAAGCAAGGCCTAATCCTAAAAGTGCAAAGACTCCCTAGAGGGGTGACAGTCCACTAGTTGATAAAAAGAATATTGCTAGAAAGGGAAATGATGAAAGACTAAACAAAATAAATGGAGATAATGCATACCTATATTTGGTAATCTGTCTTCCACAGTCGCGGATGCCGGTAGTTTTACCGATGTCGGTTGGTCAAGGTTGCCGACGTCGGTTAGTCTGCCGACATTGGTAGGGGCAATGAGGCTTTGGATGAGTCTCAGGTCTGTCTGTGGTCAGCAAAATGGTTTGGGGTGTCTGTGGAAGCTTTAATGGCTTGTGTTGGGTTTGCAAGGTAGAGAGTGTGGCCTAAAAGAGGGACCAGATAGAGGACAGGGATAAAAAGGAGATAAGGATAAGAGAAGGCTTTTCAGCCTCTTTGAGAAGAACAGATTGGGTTGTGTCAACAGTGCTTGGAAATGGGAAATGGACTGATTGCTAATATATTTACAAGAATATTGAAATAAAAACTAGTAGAAATACTTAGCTATTGGTGGAGAGGCAGAAGTGCAGGAGGCTTGTTTCCATTGTGGTAGATGTGAGAGACTTCGTGCAATCTTCAATCCTGTGTGGAGTGACTGATGCAGAGTTTTTGAGCTTGGAGAGTGCTGTTGAGATGCTAATGCCTACAAGGATTCAAGGAGTAAGAGAACTTAGAACTTGGAGCAAGAGAATTCATGTTTGCAGGGGCAATAGAGGCTGAAATTCAATTTTAAAGGAACCGACATCGGTGATACCACCAATGTCGACCGACTACTGACTGATGTCGGCAGCTAAAGAATGGGAAAAGATGGATGAATTGCATGGCAACCCTAATACCTTTGAGATGAGGAAAAATGATGATATACCACCAAATAAGGAAGCAACATTCAAGATAAAAATGAATCCAAAGAAGAAATTCCAAGGTAATAAACCCAAAGAGTATGACACATCTGATATTGATGAAGATGAACTAATTGCTTTATTTACAAGCAAATAAAAAAATAGGGTCAAACAATTATAAGGCTAAGCTACCCTTTAAATGCTTCATTTGTGGTGAGATAGGAAATTTTGTTGACAAGTTCCCTCATAAGTATAAGAATAATGAAGATGAAGATAATGATGAAGACCAAGGTGAAAATAAGAACACATACACATCTGATAAGAGGAAGAAAAGTTTTAGAAAGTATGATAGTAAGAAGAAGTTATTCAAGAACAAGAATAGTCTCTACACCAATAAATACTATATCTCATCATATGAGAGTAGAGATAGTGATTTAGAGTGTGATCATAAAGATTATGTTCCTATTGAAGATGAAGCCCTCTTCATGGTTGAGGAAGGAAGTTGCTCACATCAAAAGGAGTCTACTTGGAGTGATTCAAATGATGATAGATATGATGTGGATTATGAGACTAAATTAATGAATGCCCTTGAATAACTGAAGATTGATAATAATATTAAAAAGAATATGAAGTCACAAATCAAGGACTATGAGAAGTAATTTAGTGTGTATGAAGCAAGAATAAAGGAAGACACCAAGTAGCATGAAGATATGGTCAATCATCTTAGTTGTCAATTGGAAATATTTTCTACAAGACTAAAAGTTAAATAAGATGAATGTTCAAGGTATGTAATTAAAAATGAGTCATTAAAATCTAAGTTAGAGAAGACATATAATAAGTTTAAGTCATTTATGAGATTTGAAAAGAGCTCAAGTGATCTAGACAATATTATGAATGATCAAAAGCATGCAAGTGATATAATTAGTCTTGGATACAAAGAAGAACTAGAGAATGTAACTCAAGATAAGATGAAGACTAATATGAACAAAAATAATCTAAATTTGAAGATAAATCATCAGATAAAGAATGAAGGTACTAGTAGACTACATATAAATCATATTAGACAACCAAATGTCATGAGGCATGCAAGTTTTAATGGTTACTGTTACACATTTAATCAATTTGGGCATAGAGATAGAGAATGCAAGAGACATATTAGAAAAGAGTTTGCATGGAACTATGATGGGGTCATCATTAAAAACATGTGAACAAAGTTAACTGCTTTAATTATCTTGATGTGAGACACTTTACAAAACCTTTTCCATATAAGGTTAAACAAGGTGAGTCATCTTCAAAAAGAGGAAGTTATTTCATTTGTCATGACATAGGACACATTACAAGACTCTATCTAAACAATGTAATACAAGTTGAGTTTTCATCAAGAAGAATTGTTTACTAAAACTATAAGAATATTGGTCACATTGCTAGATTATACCAGCAAAGGCTATCAAGTCAAAATGAGTTCAATCAGTCTCATAGAGTACAAAGAAGAAGGAAAGTTAACTCATGGAAACCAAAGGTGATAAATATGAGTCTTGATGGGTCTTCTGGTCTAAGTAATTTATTTTCTATGGTGGATAATTCTATAGAAGTTAAAAAGTGTCAAGGGATCTCATTGTGTGCTCATGTTGTGGATAAAGAGACTAAGCTCAAGGAGAAGACCAAGATACTAGTTGAAGCTAGATACTAGTTGAAGCTAGTTCTGAGGTGTGTAGGGATCCAATTGAACATTTTATTGCTATTGAGCAAGTTTTATGTAGATAAAATTAGCTATTATGCATAGTGATGAGGTTCTAAACTACAAGGTGGATTCTTCATATGAAAAGATATGTAATGAAGTTATGTTTTCTCCATGTATTGTCAATCCAATCCGAGAAGAAAAGGAAAATGTTGTAGTGGTTGAGCATGTTTCTTATCTAAAAGTATCAGATGACCAAGGAAGATAAGGAATATGAGGATTTATGGGCAACTCCTAGTTTCACATTGTTCTACAACATTGTGAAGTAGGGTGTATGTATCTATGTTTCTTAAAATACTCTTTTTAGTGGAGAAGCAAGTGTTATTATATATGTAGTGTCTGTAAGGTTAGAATGGGTGTTTCCAAGTGGCTTAATGATATTAATGCAATTTTAATAAGATTCTAATGCTCATAAAGGTCTATACACTTATTTGTGATGTTTTCTAGGTAGTTTTGTGTCTTTATGATCCTATTTGTGCCAATTGAAGATTTTTTAGCGCACTCAGTTTTCTCAATTTTGGCATAAGGGCAAGCAGGCCTAAAGTGGGTTATAGGAATTCAAAGTTCCCTTAGGTATGGAGGCTCAAATTTTTGTCTAGAAGTGTGTGATGGTTGTCTCTAGGTGTGCAAGAAGTTTTAGAGGATGGCATTGACTAGGAGGTTTGTTTACATTGTTTGTTTTGAGATTTTAGGGTTTTGGGCTCTATTAGAAAATTGGTTTTCCTTACGAGTTAAACTATGAGGATTCTTAATAGGTTTAATGGGCCAAATGGATTTTCAAATCAAAATTCACAGAGATCTTAATGTTTGTGGATTTCAAGATATTCATGTTTTTTTATCAAGATGGATGTCTAATTGGCTAGTAGATTTATAAAGGAATTATGTTTCAGAGGATGATTTAGGTGATGCAACTTTGTGTTTTTGAGAGGGCATATGAGAGTGATCCAAATATGAATTTTATGGTCTTGAATGTATGTCTACTAAATGTTGTGGGCTTTAAAATTTCTAGGTAGGGCTACAAGGAGACTAGATAATCTTAGTGTGAAGAAGAGTGATTTTTGATCAAATTATCCAAAAGATCAAGGCATGATTATTTAAAGGTGAGTTATTAGGTTGGTTTAGTTCATGTTACCTATTTGGTGAGTGGTATGAAGTTCTATTGGTGGTCCTTGATGTGGTTTGAAATGAGAAGGTTAGTAATCTTATGTGGTGGTTCTTTATGGTGTTTGGAGATATGAAGATGAAATAGCTTAAAAATATTAAGGGGAGTCCATATCAGATTTTTATTAGAGAGTTCCATCATATTTTAGTTTTTTTGTTTTCTTTCTTCATTGGTTGTAATGCTTGGTTGAAAAAGAGTGTTGGCATGTAGCAAAAGGACATTGTTAAGGCAAGAAGAGGTACGATCAAGGTAATGGGGAGTTTGTATCATCTTTATAATGTGGTAATATCTTTTTGGTGGTATTTTTAGGTCCCTACGATCATTTGGCTCCCACTTTGTCATTGTCTCAAAGGGGGAGAATATTCTTATTATGAGAGTGCATAAAGAGAGAGAAGGAAGGTGAGATGTATATTTTTATATGATGGGTGTTGACATAAATGATAAAGGGGGATATTTTTGGATAGTTTTTAATGATGTCATGGAAGTGTCCATATGAGTGGATAAATTTCTTTGATAATCTAAGTGATAATGATAAAGTGTGAAATATGTTTATCCTAGTATGATTGAAGTAGGCTTGTTGATCTTTAGAGTTTGTCTATTTAGATATGATTAGGGATGATTTTAAAGTATTGAGAATCTGAAAGGGGTCCTATCAAAATTCAAAAATGATTTTATTTCTTGTGTGCATTATTATATTTCATCTAGTTGATCATTATCTTCATTTAGACATTTTGGGTCTAATGGTAGAAAATTTGAGTTGGCAATTTGTTGACATCACCATTGCCATATGTGGATGAGTCAAGGGGAGTTGGTCTTATTATTATGATAAAATTTATGCCTATTTTATATGTTCTAAATTTTATTTCATATAAAAAATTTCAACCTAATATATACAAGTAAAAAAATTTGCTCTCAGGCAGTTTGACAGTGTTTTCCCATACCTAGCCAAATTTACAATGTGGAAAGAAAAGCTGAGTAGGAATTTTGATGGTGTTATATTTCACATGAATGAAGGTGTCAAAAGAAAATTATAATATGGATTTGTCATTTTTTGTTCCTAGTTTATTTTTGATATATTTCAGGTCATGAGATGAAATGCATAAAAAGATATGCATGTGCAAAGTTGGCCTTCCAGATAATTCTTGACATATTTGGCTCTATGGTAGAAAAATATGAGTGAGAAGATTAATGGAGTTATATCTCACATATACAAAGGTTTTAGGATCAGTTTGACACATTTTTAGATTCACCTATGAATTAATATCATATGGTGTAAATTTGAAAACATGCATGTTAGTGCAGTAAAAGTTATATCTATCCAAAGTTGGCCTACCAGGCATATTGCAATGGTTCCTTAGTCAATTTTGCACTAGGTAAAGTTTAAACATATCTCAAAGAGATTGATGGATTGTTTTTGCTCCAGTATTTTATGAATCATTGAGATTATAAAAAGTGCATGATGTTTAACATTGAATGAAGGTAAAGGATAAGGATGTGTATGTGGTCAAGATTGGAAGATTGCATGAGATAAGGTCAACTATTTGAAGTTTAACATTTGGGCAATGGCACACTATGAGTTAAAGTTTGAAGAAGATTGATGGTGAATTATTAATCTAAGATTTTATGTAAAAATATGCATTTTAAGTGACTTAAGTTTAACTGTGACCATTTGGATTTAAATATTCAAATTTGTGAAAGAAAAATCAGTGTTCAAGTTTTATGCTATATCTTTCAATCTATGCAGAATTTGCTCATGGCGTTAAAAGAAAATTTATAGAGGATTCCAAGGAACATATTTAAATATATATTTTAATATCTAAAAGTGTTTATAGTAAAATATATTGAGTTTTAAAGTTGATTATGTTTTTGTGCATGTTCTACAAGTAACCCGAGAAAGGTATTTTAGTTGTACTTATTGTGCTTGTTGGTATCTTGATGTTTAAAGGTGAAATAGTTATTGGAGTATGTTTTAGACTACATGAGGACCATATATTTCAATTATGAAGGTTTTAAAAATCATATGTATTATGAACAAAAGGTTAGAAGTTGACTATTTTTTCATTCATAATGACTGTGTGTATAAAGAGGTATTTGAGCTAATTAGGGGTTAGTATAAGAGTAATATGATGGGAGTTCACACTTAAATGGGACCTATAGATCATGTGGCATGGTTACAAAAGTTATAAATTTTTCCTATGTTATTATTTTTCTTGATGAAGTGATAAATGGGTGAATAAGTCTCCATGAGACCTATAAGGGCTACAAGGGCTTAATTGATAGGTCTATTTGCTTAAGGGTGACCCATGGGTGCTTTAGCCAATCTATATGGATGGCATTGAGCTATGTCTTGATGTGATAGATTAATTAAGGGATAAGGTATGTTTAATGTCTGACCAAGATAGTGATGTTCATGAATACTCTTAAAATAGTGAAACCAAAGGTGATGGTTTCTAGACATGTGAGAGGTTGGTGTAAGAGGAGTGAGCATTGAAGTAAAGAAGAGAAGAGAGGTAGTATGCCAAGTTTATGGATTGATGATAATATTAGATTGATAAATGTTTGTATGACCATTTGGTAATGTTTTGGATGTGGTGATAGAGTTTTCACTAAGGAGTGAAGGGTGATCCAAAAGGTGTCTTTGGGTGCATTGAGTGTGAAGAGTTGAAGAGAGTTGAAATACTTTGTATTTCCTTCATATTGGTAGGAAATCAATGTTCAAGATATGTTTTTTTATTATATTTTATAGTGGTTTCTCAACATCTAGGGGGTTGTATCCTTCTTTTAAGGTAAAACTTGCTAAAAGTCTAGTTGTTGTGGTTTCTCAACAAGACAGGTGTTGTAACACCTTATGGGATTATAGTCTAACTAAATAAGAGATTGTAGTTCTTGTTAAGGTATGGAGCTAAAAGCTTCACCCATGAGCAAGTTTACAAGTTGTTGCAAATCAATAGTCATCATCGATGGTCAGAAGCAGACCAGAAGCTGCCACCGTTGGTAGTAGGTCGACCGACGTCGATCACAGGCAGACTGACAGGGACTGACATCAGTCACCTGTGTGTGTCTAGGATCTAATTCCATGCGAGAATAGAATGTTTGCATGTAAATATCAACTATTGGTTGTAAGTCCACATTTTTATTTTGAGTAGAACTGATTAGAGCCCTTGATTAGGAGGTACATCTAGTGGATGTAATTATATGCTCATGAATCTCTAAAGTTATATATTAGGGATAGATCTTCATAGTTTAGTAGACACTACTGTAGAAGTAGAATACAAATTGTATATGTGTATCAATCCAGGTTGTTGGAGTTGATTGTAATTGAGAGAGAGAACTATTGAGGGAAAGAGATCTAAGAAGAGATCTGTACATTTGAGAGAGGTGTGGAAGAAAAGAAGTTTCTTCAATTGTAATTCCTTCTGTAAAGAGTTTAATACAAGTTTTCAAGGTGGTTTCTTGTATCTCTTGTTCTTTGCTAATACTGATTCTAGTTACTTATCTATCTGGCTTATTTTTGCATATAATTGCTTTCATACAATAATCAATTTTGTTGATTGATCCCCAACAAGTGGTATCAGAGCTTTGGTTCACTAACAGGTGGTTCAGAT
This sequence comes from Torreya grandis, assembly GCA_037957365.1. Taxonomy (NCBI): domain Eukaryota; kingdom Viridiplantae; phylum Streptophyta; class Pinopsida; order Cupressales; family Taxaceae; genus Torreya; species Torreya grandis. The sequence continues at coordinate 1,715,861 of JARHVA010003384.1, read as the reverse complement.
CTGGTTAGTGTGTATTGATTACAGGTTACTCACAGAGGTTTCTATTTGAGTGGGAGAAGCAATGGCAGAAGAAAGTAAACTGAGAATGGAGAAGTTTAATGGCAAGAACTATCAATTATGGAGAATGCAGATAGAAGATTATCTGTATCAAAAAGATCTATACTTACCATTAGGTGGGACTGCTAAAAAGCCCACAGACATGGATGATGAAGAATGGGAAGTTCTTGATAGAAAGGCTCTTGGATCTATAAGATTGAGTCTAGCATCTACTGTGATATCTAATTTATCACAGGCAAAGTCTACGGTAGAGTTAATGACTTCTTTAGCAAATTTATATGAAAAACCCTCAACTTCAAATAAGGTATATCTTATGAAGCAGTTATTTAATTTGCAAATGTAGGAAGGTGGATATGTATCTAATCATCTAAATGATTTCCATGGAATTGTGAATCAATTAAATTCAGTCAAAATAGTGTTTGATGATGAAATTAAAGCTCTATTAATCTTATGCTCTTTACTTGAGAGCTGGCATAGCTTGGTAATGGCAGTTAGTAATACTACAGCTGCTTCAAATATTTTAAAAGTAGATGATGCTGTTAGTGTAATCTTGAATGAAGAAATTCATAGTAAAAGTACAGAGGAGACATCAGGGAACGCTTTAAGTTTTGAGAGCAGGGGAAGGCAGAAAGAGAAGGGCAAGAAAGGGAGATCAAGATCTAAGTCAAAGGTGAGAGGTAGATCCAAATCTAGAAATGGCAGGAAGCCACAATGTTAGAATTGTGGAAAGATAGGGCACATAAGCAAAGATTGTTGGTCAAAGCCTAAAGAGGACAAACAGCATGAAGATAAAGAAGAAGCAAAAGTTGTAGGTATTGTTGCACAAAATGCTCTTATATTCTCTTTACATAATAATATAAAATCTTGGGTTTTAGATTCTGGTGCATCTTTCCATGCAACCCCCAATAGAGAATATTTCAGTGACTATGTCCATGGAGATTTTGGAATAGTTTACTCAGGGGATGATGAGCCTTGTAAAATTGTTGGCAAAGGTAAAGTGCAGCTGAAAATGCAGAATGGAAACACATGGGTGTTGAGAGATGTCATGCATGTTCCCAGCCTGAAGAGAAATTTGATTTTTACAGGAAAGTTAGGGGATGAGGGTTGTACAGTAACTCTCAAAGCTGAATCTTGGATGGTTTCCAAGGGTGCACTTATATTGGCTAGAGGTAAGAGAGTAGGTACTCTCTATTTATGTAATTGTATTACTGATAATTCTCCTTTTGTATTATCTACTTTAGATGTAGATGCAAAGTTGTGGCATCAAAGGCTTGGCCACATGAGTGAGAAGGGAATGACAATTCTTAAGTCAAAAGGTATGTTTCCAGATTTGAAAAGCATAGATATTGATTTCTTTGAAGACTGTATTTTTGAAAAGTAGAAGAGAGTGAGTTTTCTCAAGACTGGGTCAACAAAGAAGAAGCACAAATTGTAGCTTGTTCACACAGATGTGTGGGGGCTAGCTCAAGTTGCTTCTATTGGAGAATCACAGTCCTATGTTTTCTTCATAGATGATGCTACAAGAAAGGTATGGGTCTATTGTATTAAGAAGAAATTTGATGTTTTTGACACGTTTAAGATTTAGAAAGCTATGGTTGAGAATGAAACAGGTAGGAGATTGAAGTGCCTTAGATCTGATAATGGTGGTGAGTTCTACAACCACAAGTTCAACTGATATTGTTATATGCATGGGATCCGTAGGCAAAGGACTGTTCCAAGAACACCTCAGCAAAATGGAGTTGCTAAAAGGATGAATAGAACAATCACGGAGTGTGTAAGGTGTATGAGATTGCATGCTGGATTGCCCTTAGAGTTTTGGGTAGAAGCTATGGATACTGCAATTTACCTGATTAACAGAGGACCCTCTACAGCTCTAGATGGTGGAATTCCAGAAGAGGCATGGACAAGTAAAAAAGTAGATCTATCATTTCTCAAAGTTTTTGGTTGTGAAGCCTTTGTGCACATTGATAAGGAAAATAGAAAGAAGCTGGATACTAAGTCTATGAGGTGCACATTTATTGGCTATGGCTCTGATGATTTTCGATTCAAGTTTTGGAATCTAGGAACTAACAAAATAATTAAGAGCTGTGACGTTGTTTTCAATGAAAAAGTGATGTATAGTGATCAGCTCAAGAAGCTAAATCAATCTAGGTAGAGTAATGGAGAATTGGACAAGGTGAAGGTCCAAAAAGAGCTTGTGGGAAAGAAAAATCACAATCAGGAAAACACAGAGACCAGCGTCAATCAGGTAGGAACCGATGGTGGCAGTACAGGAACTGATGTCGGTTAGACAGTGACCGACGTCGGCTAGGCAAGAACCAATGTTAGTTAGGTAGAACCGATGTCAACTAGTAACAAGCCTGGAAGTGACCGAGGTTGCTCACTATCAGAGAATTTGGGTGGACAGCATGTTGTGAATGAGTCTCAAATGCCCATCAGGAGGTCAGACAGGGTAAGTAAACCTCCAATTCAATATTCCCCTTCATTATTCTATTTATTGCTTACTGATGGTGGAGAACCAGAGAGTTTTGATGAAGCAATATAGGTGGAATCCAAGAGTCAGTGGGAGCTAGGCATGAATGAAGAAATTGATTCCTTAAGAGAGAACCAAACATGGGATTTCATTGAGTTGCCAGCAGGAAAGAAGACACTGAAGAACAGATGGATCTACAGATTGAAAGAAGGTGAGAATGGATAGATGAGATATAAGGCCAGATTGGTAGTGAAAGGATTTGCATAAAAACCAGGTATTGACTTTGGTGAGATTTTTTCTCTTGTTGTTAAAATGACTTCTATACAGACTGTATTGTCTTTAGTTGCTATTAAGGATTTACATCTTGAGCAGCTTAATGTTAAGACAGCGTTTCTTCATGGAGATATAGATGTATAAATATATATGGATCAGTTGGAAGGATTTGAGGTCAAAGGTAAGGAGAAACTTGTGTGCAGATTGAAGAAAAGCTTGTATGGCCTAAAGCAAGCTCTGAGGCAATGGTATCTGAGATTTGACAAGTTTATGACTGAGCATGGCTACAGTAGATGTCAATCTGACCATTGTGTATATTCTAAGAGATTGGATAATGGTAGATATATTATTTTGTTGTTTTATGTAGATGATATGCTGGTTGCAGGATCACACATGCAAGATATCTCTGAGCTTAAGGTGAAATTATCTCACACGTTTTCCATGAAAGATTTGGGAGCAGCAAAGAAAATCCTTGCCATGAATATTAAGAGAGACAGGAAAAATCACAAGTTGATTTTGTCTCAAGAGGATTATGTGAACAAGGTGTTGAAACGGTTCAATATGCAGGATGCAAAACCGGCAAGCACACCTATGGCTAGACATTTCAAGTTGAGTAAAGAACAATGTCCTAATTCACATGATGAGGTAGAGTACATGAAGAAAGTTCCATATGCTTCCGCAGTAGGAAGCTTAATGTATGCAATGGTTTGTACTAGACTGAATATTGCCTAAGCAGTGGGAGTTGTAAGTAAGTATATGGAAGTAAGTATATGGCCAATCTAGGAAAAGAACACTGGAAAGCAGTTTAGTGGATCCTTAGATATCTGAGAGGAACCAGCAGTAGGCATTTGTGCTATGGTGGTTCAAATACTTCTCTACATGGTTATGTAGATTCAGATATGGCAGGTGATTTAGATGGCAGGAGAAGCACCACAGGATATGTTTTCACTATAGGTGGAATGGAAGTTAGCTGGATATCAAAGTTGCAGAAGGTTGTTGCCTTGTCAACTACAGAAGCAAAATATATTGCAGTCACAGAGGCTAGCAAAGAGATGATATGGATGACACGGTTCATGGAAGAGCTTGGAAAGGAGAAAGAGAGTTGCAAACTATACAGTGATAGTCAGAGTGCAATTCATTTGGCTAAGAATTTAGCCTTTCATTCAAGAACCAAGCATATACAACTTAGGTACCACTTCATTAGACAGGTATTAGAGGATGGTGAGTTGAAGCTGGAGAAGATCCATATAGATAAGAATCCTGCTGATATGTTAACCAAGCCAGTTACAAAGGAGAAGTTGAATCTTCATTCAACTTTCATTGGTCTTCATGATTGAGTTGAAGATGGAAGAGCTAGAAGATGTTGTTGTACAGGTACTGGTGCAGCTATTTATCTCCAAGTGGGAGATTGTTAAGGTATGGAGCTAAAAGCTTCACCCATGAGCAAGTTTAGAAGTTGCTAGAAATCAATAGTCACCGTTGATGGTCAGAAGCAGACCAAAAGCTACCAGTGTCAGTAGTAGGTTGGCCGACGTCGGTCACAGGCAGACTGATAGGGACTGACGTCGGTCACCTATGTGTGTCCAGGATCTAATTCTATGTGAGACAGAATGTTTGCATGTAAAGATCAATTGTTGGTTGTAAGTCTGCGTTTCTATTTTGAGTAGAACTGATTAGAGCCCTTGATTAGGAGGTGCATCTAGTGGATGTAATTGTATGCTCATGAATCTCTAAAGTTATATATTAGGGATATATCTTCATAGTTTAGTAGACACTACTGTAGAAGTAGAATATAGATTGTGTATGTGTATCAATCCAGGTTGTTGGAGTTGATTGTAATTGAGAGAGAGAACTCTTGAGGGAAAGAGATCTAAGAAGAGATCTATACATCTGAGAGAGGTGTGGAAGAAAAGAAGTTTCTTTAATTGTAATTCTTTCTGTAAAGAGTTTAATATGAGTTTTCAAGGTGGTTTCTTGTATCTCTTGTTCTTTGTTAATTCTGATTCTAGTTACTTATCTATCTAGCTTATTTCTGCATATAATTGCTTTCATACAGTAATCAATTTTGTTGATTGATCCCCAATAATTCCTTTATCAATTATTGTAGGTATAAATTTGTTATTTTTATTATAGGATAGTAGTTCAATTTTAGGTTCTATAGGGTTTTCTCCCCCAAGAGGTTTTCCCACATATGTCATGTGTTATGTGTTTGATCTTGCATTGTCTCTTTTATTCATTGTTATGAATGATGTGTATGCTTCATGAATGCTTGTGGTAATTGATTAAGAGTTTTTAAAAGTTTTAAATTTAAGTTAGATTATCTAGGCTCACTTATTTACCCTCCCTCTTAATGATTGTACCTCTAATAATTTGTATTAAAGCAGGTCCTTTGGTAAAGGCTTGATAGCTTGAAGGTGATCCAAGGTACAATATGGGTAGTCATAAAATGCAATAAGGTTTATCTACTAAGAAATCATCGATGTTCAATGGATCTAATTATTATATTTTGAGTACAAACATGAGGACATACATTATGTCCCTAGGGTTTGATGTATGTAAATCTATTATGGATGGTTATGTTACTCCTACTACTCCTTCATCTAGTGATGCAAACAAGAAGCTATTTGAGAATAATTCTAAGGTAAGTAATGCCATTACTTGTGGTCTTTCAAAGATTGAATACATCAAGGTAATCCATTATACATATACCAAGGAAATATGGGATAAATTGAAGACTATTTATGAAGGAGACCTGTAAGTTAGGTTGGAAAAGTTGTAAACTCACCAAAGGCAATTTGAGAGTCTTAAGATGAAGGAAGAAGATTATACATCATCTTTTATATAGAGAGTTAATGAGGCTATGAACATCACCAGAGATCTTGAAGAATCTATTTTATTTCAAAAGGTATTAAGGTTTCTTTCTATCAAGTTTTATCCTAAAGTATCTGCTATAGAAGAAAGTCATGATATTACTCAACTAAAAATGGATGAATTGCCTAGCATCCATACTTCCTATGAGATGAGTAAAAATGATGATAGACCACCAAAAAAGTAAACAAAATTCAAGATATAAATTAAACCAAATAAGAAATTCTAAGGTAATAAACCTAAAGAGGATGACACATATGATATTGATGAAGATGAACTAGTTTATTTATATACAAGAAAATTTAAAATAGGGTCAGGAAAGTATAAGGGTAAGCTACCCTTCAAATGCTTCAATTGTGGTTAGATAGGACATTTTGATAACAAGTGACCTCATAATCATAATAATATTGGTGATGAATACCAAGATGAAGATAAGAAGACATACAGGTCTGATTAGAGGAAGAAAGGTTTCATAAAGTATGACAACAATAAGTTATTCAAAAACAAGAAGAGCCTCTACACCAATAAAGACTATAGCTCATCAGATGAAAGTAAAGATAGTAAATTAAAGTGTGATCATGAATATGATGGTCCTATTTAAGATGAATCCCTTTTTATGGTTGAGAAAGGAATTTGATCACATCAAAAGGAGACTACTTGAAGTGATTTAGATGATGATAGAGATGAAGTGGAATATGAGAATGAATTGATGAATTCCCTTGAAGAAATGAAGATTGAGAAGAAGATTAATAATAATATGAAGTCACAAATCAAGGACTATGAGGATCAATTTAGTGTGTATGAATCAACAATGAATCAAGACACCAAAGACCTTAAAGATATGGTCAAGCATCTTAGTTGTCAATTGAAAATCTTGTCTACAAGCTTGAAAGCTAAATAAGATGAATGTTCAAGGTATGTAATTGAAAATGAGTCATTGAAATCTAAGTTAGAGAATACATATAGTAAGATGAAGTCATTTTTGAGATTTGAAAAGAGATAAGTGATCTAGACAATATTTTAAATGATCAAAAACATGCAAGTGATAGAATTGGTCTTGGATACAAAGAAGAACCAAAGAATGCAACTCAAGAAAAGATGAAGATTAATGTGAACAAAAATAATCTAACTTTAAATTAAAATCATCAATTAAGGAATATAGGTGTTAGCAGACTAAAGACAAATCAGATCAAACAACCAAATTCAATGAGGTATGCAAATTTTGATGGTTACTATTACACATATAATTAGTTTGGGCATAGAGCTAGAGAATGAAAGAGACATATTAGAAATGAGTTTTCATGGAACTATGATGTGGGTCATCAGTCAAAAGGTGTGAATAAATTTAATTGATTCAATTGTATTTATGTGGGACACTTTGCAAACCATTGTCCACATAAGGTTAGACTAGGTGAGTTCTCTTCAAAAAAATGAGGTTGTTTCATTTATCATGATATAAGACACATTGTAAAAATCTATCTGAACAAGGTAAGATAAGCTGAGTTTCTATCAAGGAGAATTGTTTTCCAAAACTATGAGAAGATTGGTCACATTGTTAGATTTTACAAGCAAATGCCATCAAGTCAAAATGAGTTCAATCAGGTTCCTAAAGTGTAAGGAAGAAGGCAAGATAACTCATAGAAACCAAAGGTGGTAAGTATGAGTCATGATGGGTCTATTGGTATAAGTAATCTATTTTCTATGGTGGATAATGCTATAAAAGTTAAAAAGTTTCAAAGGCTCTCATTGTCTACTCACGTTGTGGATAAAGAGACCAAGATCAAGGAGAAGGCCAAGGTACTAGTTAAAGCTAGTTCTAAGGTGTGTAGGGATCCAAGTGAACATTATATAGTTGTTGAGAAAGTTTCATGTAGAGAACATTAGTTATCTATGCCTAGCGATGAGTTCCAAACTGCAAGGTGGATTCTTCAGATGAAAAGGTATGTCATAAATATATTTTGTCTCCATGTATTGTCAATCCAATCCTAGAATAAAAAGAGAATGTTGTATTGGTTGAGCATGTTGTTTTTCCTAAGCCTAAGAAGAGGAAGAAGAACTATAAGTATTAGATGACTAAAGAGGAGAAGGAATATGAAGAATTATGGGTAACTCCTAGTTTCACATTGTTCTAGGACATTGTGAAGTAGGGTGTCTCTATCTATGCTTCTTAAGAGACTCCTTTCAATGGAGAAGCAAATGTTATTACATATGAAATGTCTGTAGGGTTATAATGGGCGTTTCCAAGTGGCCTAATGAGTTGATGAAATTTCAAAAAGGGTTTAATGCTCATAAAGGTTTGTGTACTTCTTTGTGATGTGTTCTAGGTAGTTTTGTTTGTTGGTGATCTTATTTGTGCCAATTGAATAATTTTTAGTACTCTCAATTTTGGCTTAAGGGAAAGCAGGCCTAAAATGGATTATAGGAATTAAAATTTCCCAAACATATGTAGCCTCAAATTTTGGTCCAAAAGTGTGTGATGGTTTTCTCCAGTCGTGCAAGAAGTTTTAGAGGAGGGTGTTGACTAGAAAGAGGTTTGTTGACCTTATTTGTTTTGGGATTCTAGGGTTTTAAGCTCTTTTATAAAACTAGTTTTTTATTATGATTTGAAATATTATGATTATTAATAGGTTGAATGAGTCAAATGGGTTTTAAAATCAAGCTTCAAAAATATCTAAAGGTTTGTGGATTTCAAGATATTTAAGTTTTTGTCAAGATGGAAACCTAATTGGCTAGTAGATTTGTAAAGGAAATATGTTATAGAAGATGATATAGGTGATGAAAATTGGTGTGATTAAGGGGGAATATGAGAGTGATCTAAATATGAAGTTTTTGGTCTTGAACATGTGTCTACTAAAAGTTATGGGCTCTGCAAGTTCTAGGTTGGGCTACAAGGAGACTAGACAGGCCTAGTGTGAAGAGTGTTGAACCAAAAATGGTCAACAATATGCATGTACAAAGTTAGCCTTACAGATAGTTCTTGACATAGTTGGATTTGTGGTAGAAAAATTTGAGTGAGTAGATTAATATATTTATATCTCTCATGTGTGAAAGTTTCACAATCAGTTTGACACATGATTGGATTCCTCGATGAACAAAAATCATATGGTGAAAATTTGAGAACATGCATTTGAGAATAGTAATAGTTATATCTATCCAAATTTGGCCTACTAGGCATATTATAGTGGATCCTCTACTTAGTAACTTTTACACAAGGTAAAGTTTTACCATCTCTCAAATAGATCGATGGAGCACATTTACTCAAATATGTCAGGAAGCAGTGAGATGATAAGAACTACATGATGTTTAACACTGAGCAAAGGTAAAGAATAAGGATATAATGGTGAGTGAGAGATCATATATATTGATATAAGGGTAGGATTAGATTCAAAGCAATCAAAGTGATATATGTTTAACAAGGTAAAGGTCAAGATCCTTACAATAGATATCAACAGTGCGTATGTGGTCAAAATTGCAATATTACATGAGATAAGGTCAACTATTCAAAGTTTAACATTTGGGTAGTAGCACACTATGAGTTAAATTTAAAATAAGATCAATGGTGCATGATTAATATAAAATTTAAGGGCATGAGATGTGTTTTAAGTGACCAAATTTTAACTATGACATTTTGGATTTAAATATTCAAATTTGTGAAGGAAAAATGAGTGCTCAATTTTTATGCTATATCTTTTGATCTATGCAAAATTTGTTCATGGTGTAAAAAAAGAATTTGTAGAGGACTCTAAGGAACATCTAGAAATATATATTTGAATATTTTAAATTGTGTACAATCAAATATATTTAGGTTCAAAGTTGATTTTTTTACATGTTCTACAAGTAACCTAAGAAGGGTATGTTAGTTATGCTTGTTGGTATGTCGATGTTTAAATGTGAACTAGCTATTGGATTATGTTGTATATTCCATGAGGACAATCTATGTGTATTAATAAGGTTTGATTAATCATATGTTATATGAACAAAGGGTTATAATTCAACTATGTTTTTGTTTATAATGACTGTGTGTGCAGAGAGGTGTTTGAGCTAATTGGGGGTTAGAAAAAGAGTATTATGATGGAAGTTGGTTCTCAAAGGATACATATAGATCATGTGGCATGATTCCATGAGTTTTGAAGTGTTCTTGTGTTCTTTTTTTTCTCAGTGAAGTGATAAATGGGTGAATAGGTCTCCCTGAGACCTATAAGGGCTACAAGTGCTTAATTGGTATGTGTAACTGCTTAAGGATGACCCATGGATGCTTTGGCCCACCCATGTAGATGGTATTAAGTTATGTATTGATGAGATGTATGCCTTAAGGACTAAGGTATGTCTAATTTCTGACCAATATAGTGATGTTTATGCATTCTCTATAAATAATGAAACCAAAGGTGATGGTTTCTAGACTTGTGAGAGGTTGGTATGAGAGGAGTGAGCATTAAAGTGAAGAAGAGAGGAGAGGCAGTGTGCCTAGTGGATGGGTTGATGATAAAAGTAGATTAAGGACTATGTGGATGAATATTTGGTCATGTTGATGTGGTGATAGAGTTGTCTTTAAGGAGTGAAGAGTGATCTATAAGGTAGTTTTGGATATATTGAGTGTGCACAGTTGAAGAGAGTTGATATACTTTATATCTCCATCAGATTGGAAGGTAATAAATGTTCATTATATGTTATGTTCTTAAATGTTTTGTTTTCTCAACATCTATGGGGTTGTATCCTTTTTCCAAGGTGAAACTTGATAAAAGTCTAGTTGTTGTGGTTGCTCAACTAGACAAGTGTTGTAGCACCTTGTGAGATTGTAGTCTCACTAAATAAGGGATGGTAGTTCCTTGATCAATTTTTTATACTCTAAATTGGTTCCTGTTATTATATCAATAGTCCAATTATAGATTCTAATAGGTTTTCTCCCTCAAGATGGTTTCCCACATATGTCATGTGTTATGTGTTTAATCTTGCATTGTCTCTCTTTTTCATTGATATGAATGATTTATATCCTTCATGAATGCTTGTGGTAACTAATTAAGAGTTCTGAAACATTTGAAATTGAATTTGGATTATCTAGGCTCACTAATTCACCCCCCCCTCTTTTATGTATTGTACCTCTAACACATACCATATACTTTTGATTAGGGATACATTTGTTAAGCAGGAGCATGACTAATATGGGGATCTGCTAGACCTGATTAAGTGATCTCTTATCAAAATACACCATGCTAAGGAGGGTTCTAAAGCCTCTAGTCTAACATAATCATGAAATAACCCTAAGGGGGTCCTGATTTTTGTTATTTCATATAAAATAATAATATTTAAAGTAAATCTAATCTAGTGTTCACCAAATCATTGTGCCACAAAGTGAGGGTTAGAAATAATAAAACTAAACATGCAAAGAAGACATATACTCATGTCAATGTATAAAAAATCTTAATAAATGAAAAAAAAAGTAAAAATTCATATATATCTACTCTTACAAAGGAGAAACAAAGTTAGGAATACTTACCTTTTAAGATGAACTCATCGAGCCTCAATCACTCCCTTAGCCAAGGTGGTTTGCAAGGGTTTGTTATTGTATGTAAGCATGATAAATACAAATCAAATCTAGGCTACACAACCTATCAATGTAACTAAAATACTTCTCCATAAGACAAGATCCATATCTCCAAAGAAATTATGAAACCCTAAACTTTGCTTCTCAAGTCTAATGGTCAATAAGCAGATGTTCATTTATTCTTACTTCTTCTTCTCATAATAAATGATGGAAATGAACTTGTATATATAGGTAGATTTGACCCTTGACCCTTCCAAAAATCCTAACTAACAGGGTTGACCCAGTTGACCTAGTATAATTTTAAACAAAAATTAACTAGGTCATGAGCTAGGTCGGTCAAAGGCTAAACTAATTCCTAAGTGAAAATAACCCAAAACTATATCGGGTCAACCCATTCAACCTAGCACAACCAACTAACAAAAAGGGATTTAGGTGAGGAAAAGGAGGATAAAATGTAGAAAGTGACTGGAAAGAGTACAATAAAGAAAAAATGTTAGGGATAATGGTTTTAGGAGACAAGTGTGTGGATGATAAGTGGAAAAAGGGACAATAATCTTACAAAGCACCAATGGTCTACCCTGATGATCCCATAAGATGGCTCATTATATCCATAAAATAGCATATATATATTTTACATAGAAAGTGGATCTAAATGTAGTTTCTAAAATTATAATTCATTTAGAATAAAATAGTAAGTATATATCATGGTTATGTCTTTAGAACTCTTTGTTATCTATTTGTTAGTTATTACTAATTATTATTGGAAAAAGATGTCAATAAGTGCATGCACAAATCATACTAAGCTAAAATTGATTCAAAATATGAAGAGTAACCATGAAAAAATAATGTTGAATCATATACAACAAGATCCAATATTATATTCAAGTTGTGGACTCCTTTAGGATTGCTACATACTTCCATAGTAGCTACAAATTACAATAGGCTTGTTATAGTAGCTACAGATTATAATAAGCTTGTTACAATAGCTACAAATTATAATAGGCTTGTTATAGACCAGATACAAATTACATCAGACTAGTTACAAACCAGCTATGCATTACATAATACTAGCTACAAATTTTAACAGGCTTGCTATGGATTTCAGTAGGCTTGCTACGGATTTCAGTAGGCTTACTACAAATTTTAGTAGGTTGATACAAATTTCAATGGAATTGCTATAGACTTCAATAAAACTACTACAGACATATTTGGAAAGTGTTTTTAAATGTATTCTAATGTTTCAACTATCATGAATAATGATTTTCATTTGGATTCTTTCTATATATATATATTTTTTTTTTTTGTATAGACTTTCCATTATAAATTGTATTTGAATATATGTTTATGTAATTTTATTCCAATAAATTTCTTTCTAAATATTTGGTGGGAATCAAGATTATATTGTAATATATTTTATTATTGGAATAAATATCTCTCTCCATATTTTATGGAGATTGAAATAGGATAGAGTATCATAGTTGTTACTCCTAAATAAGGTGTTGGTTGGAAGCATGAAATTATAAATTCAACCTTCCATACTCAAATGAATAATCAATCAATCAATATGCTTTTTCTTTCCACCTTTCTGAGCAGCTTATTTTGAAACTTGTGTTCTAAGTGAATTCCTCTTTCAAGGAATGAGTTGGCCACTCATTCTAAGGAATATGGATCAATGTACTTTTATTTATTTATGTATTCTATAATTATTATTTTGTTTTAAATTTCTATTTCATTTTTTTGTTATTGTAAACATTTCCTTTGTATATTTTGTTGTAAACTTGTAGGTATTTTATGTGTTTGTCATTTATTTTCAATTTAGTAATTTACATTTTGCAAGTGTGATTTACTATCTACAAGTGTGATTTACTTTCTACCAGTGTGTTTTAATTTTTGCAAGTCTGCTTTAATTTCATTCAAGTGTGATTTGATTTTTTCAAGTGTGATTTTTAATTCTTGTAAAGTGTGGAGTGTGATAGAAGGAACCATTTGCCAAAGGTCTCTTTCTCCTATTACAAACATCCTTCAAACACTAGTCCTAGATTGAACTTATTAAATGAAAGGGATTGATGACACCCATCATTTTTGGCACCATTATCAGGAACCATGGTGTTATTAAGAGATTTATATTTTCTAAGGATATTCTTAGTGAGAGGGAATGTTTTTTTGCAAATTTTGTGATAGGAGATACTTAGTTAATGGTTTCTTTAGAATTTATTTTCTACAACATAGATTAAAATTTATTTTTCTAAAATTAGAATTTTATATTTAAAATAAAAACAAAACCTCCCAATATTAACATTTTTTTGTAGGAAATAATAACTGCTAACATCATAATAAATATATAATTGTTGATGCAGGTTGGAAATGAGATTTTGGGACAGCCAACAAGATGGAGAAAATAATCTGATACATGAATTTTTGTAGTTGTTCACAATATAGATATATAAAATAGATACTTATATATCTACCATGCATATTTATGGAATGACCTATATTTTAAATTAGTTAGATCAACTATATGTGGTTGTGTGAAACTTGTACAAGTATAGTTGCATCTTTTCCAGAACCACCTATATTGGATCACATATCTTTTTGGATGATTATGGAAAAGTTACATTTTTATAAGAAACAAGTGAACGTCACTATTAAATCATTATTTAACTATTTTAAATCATCTCATACCTACATGCCTGTAATAAATATATTTTGTTGTTGTTTTTTTGGTTGAAAAACACAAACAGTTTCCAACAAGATAAGATTGCATGTCAGATTTTGATTATGATCCAAAGTCAAAAATGGTTAAAATTTATGAAAGGATGGTTGAAGTATAAAAAGAGATGGAATTATAGTTAAATATAATTATTTTGATGATCTTTTCTAAAATAAAATGGTTTACAAACTAGTCTATGTAATTTTTGCAGTAAGACTCCCCAGCTAGAATTATGTGAGGTATTCAATCTCCTAGGTAATAACAGTTCATTTTCAGTAATGACTAATATGGTAATAAGTGATCAAGAAATTAAAAGTTTAAAATATGTATGATATGTTGAAAAATAATTATCATTCCAACCAAAATCCCTATGATCTTATGGCTGATTGAATTTGTTATGCATGATAATGGTTTCAATGATTTGTTTTTGCTATTTAATGCATGACTAAGAGAGACTCATGCTAAATTTGGATATAATGTATAATTATAGAATCCTATAATATTTCATGTAATATCACCATGCTTTAAGATCATTATTTTGGATGGACTCTGCATCGGTCAAACAGATTTGATAGGTTAAAATTTTCATATAGTCGTAGATCTCAATAGAAGTGGATTTCATTAAAAATTCAAGATTTTTCTTACAAGAAGTAGAGTGTAATTGTTCATAAAATAAATCATGCAATAAATCTAATTCCATGCAACAAATTTAACACCATGCATCAAAATAACAACATTAATTTAGATTTTGCATGAGTCAAACAATTAGATTACAAAATTGGTAAGTCTTACATAATCGCATATTTTATTCCTACTTTTTTTTAGCATGTACAGTATAATGCAGTTAAATTGGGTGATTTAAAATTTTAGATTTATATTTTCTCTTTGATTTATTGCTTAGTTTATAACAAAATTTTATTTTTAAAATTCTTTCTAACTATAGCCATCATGTCTAAAAGAAAATATCAATTCAAATACTAAAAAAAATTAATTAATCTAGTCTTAGTATTCATTATTTATTTTATTTTCTATGTTTATTGTTAAATCTACATGGATGATGAAAGTTGTAAAAAAACTAATGATAGTCTAAAAAATAATCAAACTTGCATCCTAGGACAGACTAGCATGCAAACCAGAATATAAAATTTACATATAGTTGCATGAGACTACATATTTTATGATGTTTGAGTGCTACAGATGCTAAAAATTACTAGGAATTTCATGTTTTCATCAAGCTATCTAAAATAACATGAAATTATCAAAATATATTTAGCACAAAGTAATATATATGGTTATAAAAATGGTAAATTGGGCTTGGTTTCAAGGGGTTTTGCTGCTCAACCCCACCCTATATATTGGGGGTTGTCAACCCAAGACCCCCACTTTTGATTTCCCAGTCAAAGAAGATAGTGACAAGCTTGCTCAGCATGATGCAAATCTAGGCCAATTTGTAGATCAAGAACATATAATTTTCAAGCTATAAGCATAGGCATGCAAAATTTATTTGCAACAAGGAAGCCAAGGACCTCCAAAATTCAATTACCCAATTATGTTTTTCAGTTTTTAGTTTCCATCACATAATTTAGTAATATCTTCATTGTACAAATAATAGTTAGTATTTTATGTACAATTCATAAATAAAAAGAATTGATGACATTTCATTTCACTCAATTTCATCCATATTAGGAATTAGCTAAACCCATATCCACTTGCATATTAATAAAACTTATCTGAGGAAGTTTTTATTCTCCACAATAAAATTTCATAATCAATAATGTTAATTTCTGAACCATCAATCATTCTTACGTAGGTTGCAATGCATTCTTCCATATATATTCAAATGTTCATTTTAACATTCTATTATTAGCATTTATATTTCTTTGACATTGTTGATATTATGCTTGGATAGAAACATTTTGTTTGTTTCTAGTTTTTTATAGGATACTTTAATTATAAGGAGTCATTCTGGAGATGAGAATTTCTACCTATGACTTCAACAAGCAGTTGGCAAATTACCCTAAGTTACCTTTGATAATAGACTGTTGACTTAATACATTATTGCCAACTAAGTAGAAAAGTCTAATATGATAATGTAGCACTAAGAGGGGAAAAATAAAGGGATTTACTTATATTTTTAAGTCAACAAAGTCAAAATAGGGAAATTTTGGTCAAACTAGTGTTTGACCAAAGGACCAAAATAGTACAAAAATGCATTTAATACGCCAAAAGAGTGTTATAATGGCCCAAAATGATTGAGTGAAGGCTAAAAGGGATGAGTAGGCTATAAATAGGTCTAATTGATTAAAAATTAATATATGTAAGTAATTAGTCTTGTTTTTGTATTTTAAAGAATGTATTTTAATTATAAATGACATAGAGGATCTAATACATCTTTTATTATTTCCTAGTTGTAGGGGCATCCAAGATTCTAGAGTTTGGTGGATGCATCATGGATCCCTAGATTATTAGAGTGATTGTCTATATAGGATAGAGCTATATTGATTATTTTATGTTTGGAAGGTCTTGTGGAGATGTGTAGGATACCACTTAGTTTGGATTTGCTAGTCATATTCCTAGGATCATAGGAAAGATTGAATAACACCTTTAGGTGGGAGGTAGAACGGGAGACCATAGAGGTCGATATCACCTTAGATGATGTGCATGCCATCCTAAGACTACCTATAATAGGGATACCCATAGTCATAGGAGTACCTGATAGCAAGGAGGAGAAGAGAGCCTTAGCCATATGGGTAATAGGCTCAGAGATGGTACACCCTGGATTGAGGGTGAATATGTTTGATATCTATAAATTTCAGATTTCATACATCTAGAAGGTTATGATAGGACTTATGACAACATTAGTTTTGTGTTACAAGTTAGATGACAAGGTACCACTATTTATGGTAGCCTTGAGCTAGATGATGTTAGAGCAGAGGGTGTTATATGACTTGGGATTTGTCATCTGAGTATAATGCATACATGACATGTATGGAGTGTTGTCCATAGAGTAAAAGTCAGTAGGACCAATCATATTATTTATGGTATGGATATATGAGAGATTCTACAAGTACCAATCGATAGGTTTTCCCTATGCAGTCGATGATAGGTTACCTTGGGTTTAGAGATAGAGACAAGACCAGGTAGCATGGGTCATGCCCCACATTTTAATGGTGTAGATAGTGAGATAGGTAGATATTATATGGTATATATATGGGCACATTTATATGATATGGCCTAGCTAAGAGATAGTTGCACTAGCTTTAGCACAGACAAAGGTGATAAGGCACTATACCTAGTGGATGGAACCACATCTGGTAGTATGATTATTAGGATATATGGGAATGCCTCACCTAGTAGAACCTATAGTGATGCCCATGTTTTGGGCCTTATATGTGTGAGAATCATGGGGGAAGAGAAGACTAGGGCCACCAGTGGTGAGGCTAATGCTTAGGCCATGTTGTGAGAGACTATGGACTGGTTAAGCATGATAAGAGGTAGAGTAGGAGGAGAGGGATGCAGAGGTAGGAGTACTCAATATAGCACCACCAAATCTATAGTGAGAGGATTAATAACTACCATGGACATGACATTGATGGAGGTAGTAAGAGCAAGAGAGAGCAGAGATTATCCCCATCTCAAATGACCCATTAGGTGGGCTAGAGTAGAGTTGGATGATAAAGAGGCCATCTAGGCATAGGCTTAGATGGACATGAGTTATGACACTAAGATTTGTTTTTAGATGATGACCTATAGATGATTTTATTGAAGGATGCATGGATGGATAGAATATGCTCAATGGTCAAGCAAATGGTGAGACCATAAGGGCTGACACACAAATAGGAAATAAGAGATAGTTAAATTTTGCTTTAATTTATTTGATATAGAGTAGAGATAGATAGATTTTGAGATATATCAATGATCTAATATCTATCTAGTTTAGTTTTTGTAGGTGTGGCAGAGAATGAAGAGACCATATGGGGGTCCCTAGTGAGGTTAGCACTGCATTATATCCTAGACGAGGCTCTAACACTATACAACCCCACTACACTAGAGGATCCTAGGGTACCATCTGCCCCATCTTAAGCAAGCTAGTTTAGACTAGCAGGAGAGGTTGTAAGGTAGTTGTGAGCACATAGAGAGGAGACATAACCACTAGTAGAGGTGGGTGTAGGAGAGGCATAGGCATGGTAAGCCCTAGCTAAGGAGAGAGTCATGTATCTAGAAATCATGACATAAATGGAATACGTACAAGCCCAAGAGAGAGAGACATGTAGTGACTCTGACCCATATGACACAAGTATGGGAGTAAGAGAGGGAAACACATCTAGTGACCCTAGCCTAGTTAGCATAGGTGCAAGCTTAGGTGGCTCATCTACAGAGGTAGGTATTAGGATTGATATCTTAGATAACCTATTTACAGTTCTCTATTTGGAGGGTTCAGACTAAGGCATCTATAGGTAGTATGGCTAGGCCATGAGATAGGTAGGATGGGGCCCAACCATAGAACTGTAAAATTATATATAGTTATATTGTTGTATAAAAACTTGTGATATATATATATAGATGTCTTATTTTGGTAGTTGGATGTTGATTGTATGTGTTGTCATTATGGTTATTGTTATTGATGCTTGGATATATTTATTTCTATCACATGTATTTATATTTATGTTGTATATGTTATGGGAAATATATGAGTTTGGTTTCTTTTATATCATTATGTATAACACATGCATGGTTAAAAATAAATAGACACAAAGGACTTGGTAAAATATAATCAATTAAAAAAATGTACTACACACTATTTCAAGTTCAGAAATGTGTAATAATAGGAAAGTAACTAAGTATAATTACTAAAGAGGTGATAAAAAAGATGGTAAAAGGTTTTTTTTTTTTAAACCAAGAGAAAGATTTGGCACCAAAATAAAACAAGTAAAGGCACACTAAATCACATTGAGAAGTATGAAAATAATGTAATAAAATGGAAGTTAGGGGAAAGAATAAATGGTATAAAAACAAAATCAATTAATTCAATCATATTAAATCATGTTGGTAAGTATAAGAGAAAAACAAAATTGACAAAAATTGGTCATAAATTTATCACACTAATTGAAGCTGGGAAGTATGAATAATTCAAAAAATAGTTGGATTCTTACATACAATCAAAAAATAAGAAGATAAAAGTGAAAGATAAATGAAGTAAGCATAGGACAACTAAATAAAGTCAAAAATCATGTCAATGACATGTAAATTCTTGATTGATCACATCTTATCTCATATTTGACATGTAATTTTGATTGTGACTTAGATTATTGGAAAATTTTGTGAGGAAGGCCAGGTCCTATCTATGGTCTTACACTGTAACTCACAAAAGGGAACACCAATGAGGTGGAATAAATGTGAAAATTTTCTAATAAGGGATGTTGGTAATAAGAATGTGAAATTATGGTAATTTGTGAGGAAGGCTAGGTCCTATCTATGGCCTTACAATACAACTCACAAATGGGATCCAAAGGGGAGTGATCAGTGAACAAAACAATATTTCTCAAGTGTAAATATAAGCAATATAGGGAATGAAAAAGGGAATTTAAAAATCATATCTAAGGCAACTTATGAGAAAACCTTAGGATATAGGAGGCATGCTAAGGACATGAAAAGACATTAAGTGACTAGTGACCATCAATGTACAAAAGAAACCTATTCACTATAGACACAAAGATTTATAGGCAAATAATCATGCTACTAAGATAAACTCATGAAGATAGATTAGTAAAAGAAAATTAAAATGGACCTACCTTCCCATGATGTGTTCCCTGTTCCTCGGGACCCCTTATAGAGCCATCAGTCTATTGTAAAGATTAGGTACTAATGTGAGAAAATAGGTAGCACTAAAATATTTTTTATTCTTTATTATCCTTTTCTAATCTACTAGCCTACCACATCCCAATGGACCTTAGCTCTATCATGATACTAATTTTGGAGTTTGAGATTCGATTGGAAGAATGGGATGTGCTTTGAATCATGTATTTTGATGTGATTTGACTTTTAAGAATTTTTAAATGTTTTTACCTATTATACCATTGCCTTTTATTAAATGATTTAGATTTTGAATGTTTTTAAAGATTTTTAAGATTCCTCCTCCATATGGACTTTGAATGACCAAAAATGACAGATAAAGTGATACACATAAATGAGTTATAGGCTTAGGCTAAAGGAAGCTAAGTAACCAAAGACAAGACTGACTAGGACACTTAGGCTTGATAATGAATCAACATGTTATCTCAAGTCTCAACCATGCATATGCTTAGCTTATGAAAATGGAAGAAAGTGAATAAAGGAGATCCAAAGTGGACTAGTGAAAGGAGAATATAATGATATTAATTAGTTTCTAAGTGATAATATGGTAAAGAGGGAATAACTAAAAGGAACTAGGTTTATATAACCAAGTCACAATGATAATTATATGTGAAAATAGACATAAGAAAGCAAATAGTAAGGAAGAGAAAATAAGGGATTTTTAAGAAAGAAAATAAATCAATGATAAATAAGACATCCATAAGAAAACATAAATGATAGTATAAGAAATATATGAAGTGAAAAAATTAAAGTCACCATGTAAGATAAATAATAATTTGACACAATGTCAAATGATATAACACATAGATAAACATAAAAATTTGAGTACATGTCCAATCCAAAATGAAAATGTAAAGAACACCATACATGTGTTCATAAATATTGATATATTTACCCACACACATTATCCAGAACATTTGATATGTCTCTATGAAGTTGGACATGAACTATTCCTAATGTCTCATCTACCTTTAGTGAAAACTAGGAAAATACTTATCATCTAATCTCCTTAACTAAAAAGGTAGGAATTCTAGATGGATCATGTTAAGGAGGGATATTAGGCAAGGGATGATTAGAATAATCCATGGGAGTGGACTTTATGGGAGATGAAGGAATCATTAGTGGGGAAGGATCCATAAATGAGGGACTCATAGGTGGAGAAGGATCCATAGGTGAGGGAAGGTCCATGGGTGAAAGATTCATGGGTAGAGGAATAGAAGGTGATGAAAAGACCACAAGATGTAATAGAACCACTAGAGGTGGAACCATGGGAGAAGAATGGGGATCCTTCTTGAGAGAACAACTTATGGGAGGAATGGTAGAAGTTCTAGTAATGGTTATAAGGTGACCTTTAAAGTGTTACTAAATGATGTGGTAATGATTAGTGTGATGGGTACCACATTGGTGCCAAAGACAATACACCTCTCCATACTTAGGAGTATACTCAAGTAGTACCTTTAGGGGAGGTATGGCCTTGTTTAAGGATTGAGGGGTGTAAGGATACAAATTATCAAAATATTATCATATTTTGTGATAATGTGTGGATAAATGACTATCTATGTCATTGAATTAATAGATACACCTATGATTAGGCTTAGTATAAGTACTCATAGGAGGAGGTGCAATAGGAATGGAAGGAGCTTGGGAAGGTTCATCAGCCCATTTGGTGTGCAATATCTCCAATTGATGTAAAGGAAGCAAAACATCACCAATATAAGATGATGGTGTGGAAGGAATAGGACTAGGATCTATGAAAGGAGTAATGGGATTAGAAGTATGGATAGACTCAAAAATAGCAAGAATAGAAATAGGCTCAACTATAACAAGAGAAAGGATGGTCTCAACTATAGTAGGAGTAGGAATGTGATCTAATGTGGGATATATTGAGGGATGGGAATGATTTATACAAGGTTAGATAAGGGTCACATGTATCTCAAGGCTAAGCAAGCTATAGGGGTCAAGGTACCTAGCAAAGTGATAAGGCCCAGTCGTAACATGATCCATGAGCATACTTTTATGAGGTTTATTAGAAACTAGAGGTTTTGACACCATCACTACCCTAAGATAGAGAGGGAAAATACTAAAATGAGGAGCTATAAATTATGGAACTTGGGAAGAATCACTACAATACTAAGATAAATAAGAAAAATAATGGACAGTCTTAGCATCATGAGCATGAACAAGACTACATAAGAATGGATCATCTAAGGTGTAACCATCATCATAGTCAGGTGCATGAAGATAAATGATTCATGTATGAATGAATTTATCATTTGATGGAGTGTGATGAATCGAATGTCAAACCTTAGTCAAGATAAAAAAGAATATCATCATAAGGAAGTTTATGAGAACAAGGCTACGATGAAATAGGAAGATGAGAAATGAGATTAGGTGAGAGATAGTAAGTTTTAATCTTTACATTGATTTCATCAAGATCATCATCATCAAAATATAAGAGGTTATGGGGAATATTCATGATGATCTTGGGATGCCCATTTTAATCTTGAGTAGAATTGATGAGAAATTTGAATCGTTGAGACTCAGAATGGAAACTGAGCAAAGGTTCAAGAATAGGAATATTGAAAACACCATGGTCTTGGAATTGTTCAAAGTTCTAAAGGTTAGTGTCACCCTAAATCCTATAGATGACTCCATTATTAGGTAGTTTAATGCATTGGTAGGAAAAATAAGTAACTACTCTCATATGGTGAGTCCATGCCCTACCAAGCAGAATGTTATAAGAGAGAGGAAAGTTAAATATCATCACCTTCACATAAACAGTGATAAGTAGGATAATAATGGGAAGCCACACACAACCTGAAGGATGAATTTGTCTTCGATCATATCCTTGTCATGTGATGTATGTGGATTTTATATTACATTAAGAATATATAAGGGTTTTGATAAAATCAAGAGAGGCAACACAAGTGCTAGAACCCTCATCAATCAAAGCATGCTTTACTTGGATATTGACTATTTAGACACTAATGAATAGAGGAGGATCATCCACACTAAGCATAATCTCATTTAAAATCATAGAAGAACTAGGAAATTTTAAGGAAAAATAAGTGTCCATTATTTTGTCAACATGGATGGACATCTCTTCTCATTATTATAGCATGCTATCTTCAGATCCAAATAAGGTTGCTTCGCATCCTATTCGAGGAAGATGAGGGATGTTCATTTCAAACATGAGTTACATAAGATGGTTTCAATGATGTAGAGAGGTCCTCATAATCTAAAGGAGTGGAATTTGGGATGGGAGATTAGTGAGTTCCATGATTGGATCCTACTCATCATAACCCATGAGGAGATTGTTAGAAATATGTACATAGTGATAAAGGAGGTCCTCAAAAGGAGGAGCTAAATTACATTGGAATTTATGTTGATAATAAGGAAAAGGTGTGTTGAGAAGGTGAAGTAGTTGATTTAGGTTGGTGTTGATAATTGGTAGAACAAGTGTTAATATAAGCTTGATTATCATGAGTGTTAGGTAAAGAAGATGAAGAGATGGTAGAAATAGAAAGGGAAGTGTTATCCAAATGAGGAGTTAGAATTGGTTCATCAAAGGTTATAAGGTCATCTTTCCCTGGCTCATTTAAGTGAGTTGGAGAATAATCTTGGATAACATGAAATGTGTAATACAATTGAAGAGTGTAGATAGGTTGAGGGTCAATAAAAGCAACCACCCTTTGCATATTAGTCATATTAACCATATTATCTTCAGGAGTTGGGTCAATAAAACTTTCTACATTATTGGTGGAATGGGTGGGCTTATCTTGGTTATCTTGGTGGTTTTGGTGATTAGGAAGAGGGTCTTTATAGATAAACAATTGATAATTAGCTTAATTTAAAGCTTGAGATTTAGTATGTGTTTCATGAGCCTTAAAATCAATGGCATATGTTTGTTGATGTTTTCAAAATGATATAATCATGATCAAAATTAGGACCAAAAATAAAATCCATAGTTAAATTATGAAGCTACCTATAAGTTTCATGAGAATGACCCCAACTAGCGTGAAACTAACAAAACTTGTTGGGATCATGCCAGGGTTTCATAGGATGAGTGGCATCAAGTTCCCATGGTACATTCCTAGGTAGACACTTAAGTAATTCACCTAAGGATAAAGGTTTCTAATCATTGATGTATTAGGTGAAGATAAATGAGGATTGGTGTATTATTGAGAAGGGGGAGCTAGTTCTAAAGATTGGTTAAGAACAACAGCTTGAATAATATGAATGGTGTCATAAGAGTTTGTAACAACATCATTAGTAGCATTATGATTTTTGTTCTTGAGTAAGATGTAAGGACCCGTACAAAGTTGGGGTGGTTTGAATTGATGCATAAGGAAATATTAACATTTTACTTGGTTAATAGCCTCCTCAAAAGTACACGGAGAGAGTGTGGACCCAATATTGTAACTTGCAAAAAAGAGCATTGGTAAAGAGATGGAAAAGGTTATCCTTGGCCATGTTATGTTCAATTTTTTTGCATAATGTTTTCCACATTTTAACAAAAGCTTGGTCAGTTTCATTTTCAATTCTTTTACAATTTATAAAGTGGGCCAAAGTATTTTTAGGAAGATCACTAGTTTGGAACTCTTGGACTGGAGCATTTGCTAAATCTTCCAAACTAGTAATAGAATGAGTTTTAAGTTGGTTTTACCAATCTAAATTATCACCTATGAGGGTTTTGGCTAAGAGATTGGTAGCAGCAAAGGTATTCAATTTAACCCAATACTTATTAATATTTCCAAGTGTTTTTAGGTGAAGGGTAGGATCAATTAATCCATTATAATAAATTATAGGGGTGATACCTCCTATATCAATATCAGCAATTTGAGTGGTAAGATGGTCATTTTGAAGATGCTTAATGGTATTTTTTACCAAAGGAAGTTGAGGGATGAGATTTCCATGGGAATATCAAAGAAGAGGTGGGGGAATATTTTGATTATGCATGCCCCAAGATGTTAGTTTAGGATGAGTTTGAAGATGGATAAGGTGATTTTTCAATCTCATCATTTGATTTATATTATGAGATTGAAAGGTATTCATTTGATTAAGTGTTTGTAATAAGAGTTGATGGGTTTGATTAGCATTATTGGCATTAATTGAATCATTAGAATTGGAAGGAGTGGCTTGGGTACCACTATTGTTTTTTATTGGAGCTTGAGAAGAGCTATTAGAATGTGAGGCACTAGTGGCAAAATTAGTTTATGTGGAAAAAGATAGACTAGTGAAGGGATGACAAGAGAAAGCACTAGAAACATGATTACCTTGGGTATAAAATGATGCACTAGTGGAAAGATTAATGATAGTGGGTCTTAGGGGAGGCCCAATAGATGTAGAACCTACCATGTTAGTGGATTTACTAGGCATGGAGGTAGAAGAAGTTAAAGAAGAAGAGTTCATGGTATGAGAATGGGTCATAATAGAGGGAATATGCTGATAATCAAAGAAATTAGTACCCCAAAATCTATTTAAAAATGTGGGAGAAGGTGAATGAGGCTCTTAAAGTTGACCATTAATCATGAGATGGTAAATGGTAAAAGGATACTTTCCACGATGTTGAGGAAATTCAAAGACAAAGAAGAGCTTTTTAGGGGTATACTCTAATTTGGGTTGATATTCAAGTGAGAAGAGAGGATTACACTACAAGGAGGAATGAGGAGGGGTCCCATAGTTCATTTTGAGAGTGGATATATGAACATTAATCTTATCCAAGAGAGGATCCCTACTTTGCTTATGGGAGACCCTATGAGGGTTGGTAAAACTCATCATGTATGTTGAATTCAACTCAGTATTATCTTTAAAAAAAATCATGATGAATTAAAATGACTAAACAAGGTAAGAGAGATATAAAAATAGGAAAATAAGAAATGATAGAAAACTATATAGAGTTGATTGGGTTGACCTAGCACAATAGGTAGGGCTTGAAAACTATATAGAGTCGATTAGGTCAACCTAGCATAGCAAAAAAAGGTTGAAAAAAGTGTATAGGGTCTACTGGGTTGACCTAGCATAAGAGACAGGGGAAAATAGACAATCTATCAGATATTATGCCAATAGAAAATATTTTGTATTGAAATAAGAATAATTTTACAAGTATTTAGGAAAGAAATAAATGAAAGGAAACACACAATCAATTAGATCAATGAGGTTATTCCAATTGAGGCACACATCACAAAACCTTGCACCAATGCTAGATAATGCAGGTTTTTGTAATACAACATATAATTGACCAAAGAGCAAGCAATCAAATTAGAAAATAAAATCTAACTAATTGGTCAACTAAATGTTGTTAGATTATTATAATATAATTTTAAATGTGGTAGGAAGTTGGTTATAAGTAAAAAACTAGAAATCAATCTAAAGATAGTTTTAGGAAATTTAGTTTGAAAGGGATCTATATTGGCAATGGTATAGGCTTGGTATTGGGGCCTATCCCTCACTTCACACATCATAATAATAAGGGTGTCATGTGCTTAGCCAAAATATACCATTAACCACGTGTTTATAGTTGGCCAGAAAACCAAGTCGAATTCCCCCTTGGTGATGAAATCCAAGTAGGTTAGCCTTTAGTAGATAATTATTAAAATGCATTTTAAGATTTTATGACTTAGTAGTGTGTACATAAAATAAAAAAGATTGAAACTAAAAGGTAATTTAAAAACCACCTAATTAGACTACATGATCTATATCCTAATCATGCAAGTAATAAAAAATGAAAGTGTGAGCTCATTAATCGCATATAAGGGTTAATTCCAAATTTGAAACATAGTATAGTGTTGATTTAGTCAACAATGTATATAGAGAATACATAATGGGGTCAACAGGGTCACCTCTATACTATGGAAGCAAAAATTTTAAAATTAAACTACGTCGATAGAGTCAACCTATATTTTTAGACTACACATAGAATATAGAACTACATCTATAGGGTTGACCTAGTTGACTGTACATGGGTAGTTTTAAATACTGTAAACTATTAAAAATAGAACTATAACAAATTTTAGAAGTGATAAAGAATGATAGAAAGGAACCTTGGTGGCTTGGAGGATGTAGATAAGTGATATTGTTATTGAAGAACCTTACTTTGTACTTGCAAATTTTGCTAATTGTGTCAATGAGGTTGACCAAACTTTGTAGAAATGTGTTGCTAATAGCCTGAAAGTGTACAGGGTCAATTGGGTAGACCTAGTAGTCTGAATTGAAATTCTAGAAAACCTACAAAAATTGAACAGAGTCATTTTGATGGAATTATGTGTTAAACTATGCATAAAATTTAGTACTATGTCGATACAATCAACCCACCATCACAAATATATGAAAAATAAAATGATGAAATCAGTGGAAAAAAACCTACAAGGATTAGATTCACATTAGTTTCACTATAATGTATATAATTCGAAATGCATCATATCTATAAATCAATCCTAACTTAGAGAAGATAGATCATACCATACACTTCCAATTGGGGATACATTTGTTAAGCGAGAGTATGACCAATATGGGGATCCACTAGACCCAATTAGGGGATCTCTTATCATAATACACCATGATAAGGAGGGTCCCAAATCCTTCAATCTAACATAATCATGCAATAACCCTAAGGGGGGTCCTAATTTTTGATATTTCACCTAAATTAATAATAAGTAAATCAAATATAATCTAGTGCTCACAAAATCTTGTGGCACAAAGTGTGGGTTATATAAAATAAAACTAAACATGCATAGAATACATATACTCGCATCAATGTATACACAATCTTAGTGTATAGAAGAGAAGTAAAAATGCATATCTATCTAATCTTACAAAAGAGAAACAAAGTTAAGAATACTTAACTTTGAAGATGAACCCACTGAGCCTCAATCTCTCCCTTGGCCAAGGTGATTAGTATAGGTTATTTTGGTATGTAAGGATGACAAAGACAAATCAGTTTTAGGCTACACAACCTATCAATGTATCCAAAAGACTCCTCCATAAGACAAGTTATGTATCTCCAAAGAAAATATGGGATCCTAAGCTTTGATTCTCAAGTAGAATGGTTAATAAGCAAATGTTCATTCTCTCTTACTTATTCTTCTCATAATAAATGATGGAAATTAAATTATATATATAGGCAAATTTGATCCTTGATCCTTCCAAAAATCCCAGCTACTAGGGTCAACCTAGTTGACCTAGTAGAATTTTGGACAATAATTCACTAGGTCATGAGATATGTCAGCCAAAGTCCAAACTAATTCTTACATGAAAATAGCTTGAAACTATACAGGGTTGACCCAATCAACCTAGCATAGTTGACTGACAAAAAGGGATTTAGGTGAGGAAAAGGAGGATAAAATGTAGCAAGTGATTGGAAAGGGTATAGTAGAGAAGAACAAGCTTAGGGATAATTGTTTTAAGAGATAAGTGTGTGGATAACAAGTGGCAAAAGGGACAACAATCTTGTGAATCACCAATGGTTTTCCCACCCCTTTCTCGGTACACCCCTTAAGGTGTGCACTCAAAGAGATTGAGACTTGATGAGTTCTTAAAGATATAAAGTATCAGTAATCAATAAAAGTTTGAAAATATTATGTTTATACACTATTTTTTATCCTTTTACTATGTTTCATGTAGTGTAAGTTTCCACTAGGGCTAGTTAATGTAACTTCCAATTTTTGGTCTGGTAATATCTTCACAACTATTGTATAGACTAAAATAGGTTAATATTATTATTATTATAAACTAGGTAAATTTAACACATGTTGCTAGAAATCCTAGCCTTGATCTGATCACACCCTAAGATTCCATAGGATGTAATACAGTATCTAGGACAACATGCTTTAATTACTAAATTACATAATGGCATACATATTAAGGTTCATTAGTTGGCTACCCCAACTGCCACTCTAATGCCATTTTTCATCTTAATGGTCAAAGTGAAAGCTAAATTCTACCACCAAAAATACATAGCTATGAGTTTTGTAATTCAATTATAAATCATCCCTTGAAAGGTGCAATAACCACAAACAAAGAAAATACCTTTGCAAGAACCCACACAACCACAGGCCCAACTAATGTAGTTTGCACAAATTTAATCTCCATCATAGTAAGAGAAAGGAAAGAGGAAATCACATATGTATAGAGCCTCACCACCTCTACTAAAGAAAATAACTTGAAAAATGAAGTCATGGCTCAAGAAACCCATGGTTTCATGAATATTTATTGAGTAAAACCTACCTAATGTGGGGGTAAAATAATGAGAAGTGCTCCAATCGATGTTGGAAGACATCAGAATAGAGGTGTATGATGCAAAAAAGGAGTTTTTATTTTAGAAAGTAGTGTGTACTTATCAAGTTTTAAAATGGGTAAGATAAGACCTTTGTGTTGATATTACTCATCCACCTTCTATCTTTTTCTATATTTTAAGCTAATAAATAGTTTAGCATAAGTTGGAAACTAAAATATTTTCAATAGAATCAGCCATGGGATCATATACTGCATAGGTAGTGGATTTATCTATAGAAGATAGTCCTACACAAAATTTGTTATAACAACCACACACACATCCATCTTCTAAGACATCACAAATTGTGTAGGAAAGGATGGTCTCTTTTAGAAAAACTATAGAATAAATTAGTGCATATTAGTCTCAAACATCTCATCAACAACCTCAGCCCTAGGGTGTGAAGAAATAAAATCAGACCCTCAAGCCTCTAGCAAAATTTAGGTTAAATAATTTTGTATAAAAAGGTTAGTTAGGCAAATCATAATCACCTGAGAATACCAAATCTAATAATGAGATTGAATGGGATGAGTAACCCATAGATACAACCAAAATTGAGGAAATAGAGGAACAAAAAATTGCACAGGGTGCACTTGAACTTGAGGAAATGAAGGAAGAGTAAAGGACCAAAGAAACATAAGAACAAGTAGTAGTACTACAAGAAATATAATAATAATCTACACAAATTCAAAAATAGAAGCACCAAGATATAAACATTGAGCAACAAAATAAATTTTAGGAAGCAAAGGTTGCACAGAAGCAAGCCAATGAAGCAAAATCTATCAAAAAGAAAGCTAAGGAAGTAGAGGTTGTGCAACAGCAAGCCAAAGAAGCTAAAGCCATAAATAAGAAAAATGAGGAATTAAAATTCATGTGCAAGTAGGATAGAGAAGTAGAGGCAAAGAATAAATAACAAGAGGATACAAAATGATGACAATAAGAAGCACAATCTGCATAGCAAAAACAAAAAGAGCAAGAAGCTCAAGATAAGGTTAAAGCTAAAGTCAAATCTAAGGCTAAGGTATATGATAAATCCAAATCCCAAGATGATGCTCAGGCTAAGGCCAAAGAGGAAGCTAAAGTGTAAGATGAATCTAACACTAACTCCAAGGTATAATAAGTAACCCAATCTAAGTGACTCAAGGACACACAAGCACATGTAGATATATCAACCATAAATCACACTAAGGGTAACGAAGAAGCAGTGCATATCTCTAGCTAATGGCTATGGGATTTCCTTGCTACATCAACATGGCATACTACTTTCTTACTCCCACTGGCTCAATTCACACTTGTTATTGTGACATTTTTTACCACATACATGGTACATGCCACCACCATGATGGAAACATCATTAGACATGACCTAGATGTTACTCTATAAATAGATTGAATGAGCAGTCACCTTTTAGGAATTCATTATGTAAAAGGCCTCAAATATGAAGTAAGAAGTCCTGAGGTTATAGGATAAAAAGGATAAAATATAAGAGAAGATACAAAATTAAAGGAAATTAATCAATAATGCTTGTCCCACCTTAGTTATGCAAGTAGTAGGTGACCAAATCATGTCGAAAGATAAATAACTCACTACTCTATTGATATAAATCACAAAGAGTTTAGGAGATACACATAAATTTTGGGCATTTCACACATAAAGACAAACTCTTAGGATGGAAATAGAGGTCATGTGTCAACTCCTTGATGAGTATGATCATGTCCTAGATAATTTTCAAATGATGACATGCAGATAGCCTAGGATATGCTAAAGTGGAGACAACATCTGAATTAATCCTTGGCCACTGTGAAGCCTAAATTTTCCACTGTCGATAAAGCTAAATCCATACTAGAGGATCAAATAAAAATTGTAGATAAAATGAGTAGTTCAATCAAATAAATATTGGATTCTAGGGATGTTTCTAGATAGAAGTTATAATTATGGCATACTAAAATAATATACAACACTTTTGCATCCATTTAATTTTAGAGGATACCCAATAGAATAGATTAACTCATCTTGGACATTTAGCATAAATAATCTAATACCAAGGCATTAATTACAATCATAGATGATGAATATATACAAAAATGATGATGATCTAGGTACTATTATGTATTATACTTTCCATGGTACATAAAGTTCTCACCGATTAGAAAATGCTAAATCAAGATCTCGCTCAAGTTGATTTAACCATTTCTTAGATAATAGATGATTCCTAGTTCATTCCTCCACAACAAATTTGACAAATAATACTAGAGAAGAAGATAGACATAAAGGTTTAGTCTTAATAACTACCTTTTATAGTGGATACATTAGAAGCCAATGGGCTAGCAGCTACTCAACCATAAAAACCTCTGCAGTCACCCAACCAAACACCCCCTCAGCTATAGTAGTAAGGTTTGTGTACTATTTTTTTTCAACTTCCATCATATTGAAAATTTTATAAGATAGTTTAAACATTTAGAGTAGGGACAAAATGTTTAAAAATGTGTAAAGGGTGGCCACCTAGTTATGCTAATCTATTGAAAACCTGAAAGGGAGGTAGTCTAGTATGTTGCTTAGTCAAAAACCTAAAGGGGTGGCGAAGTAGTGAGCAAAGGGTGAAAACTAGTAAACAACACCTAGAGGAATAATTATAATGTTTGTTTATGACTTATTGTTTTATCTCAATTTATATCATATTATGAATTTATCTTAGGACAAGACAAATATTTTAGTTTGGGAAAGTGTTGGATAGAGAATGGTGCTTGGTAAAACCACAAATTATATGAGATGTGTAATCATACTTTTTGTGACCCTACTCCTCCTTATGATTATATATTGGGTCATGTGTAGACTGCCAACCCTAGTTATCCTAATTAGAGTCATATATTTCTTTCTTGGACCTCTCCCATACACTATTCCCATTTTTTAACTATAATGATGCTTCCTCATGCCAGACAGGCTCATTAGAGACCCTCTAGGACCCTTTCGAGAGCCTTTTGACTAGCCAAGGGCCCTGTTTGACCTAGGTCATGACTTAGGGATGAAAATAATAGCATATGATGCATGTTTCCTTCATGAAAGCCATGTCCTAGGTTGCAACCCTGGTAGAACATGTGAAAATTGACCCGTTTGGTCCAAAATAGTCAAAAATGGCTAGTTTTTTGACTTGTTGATGGATTCGGGTTGGATATAGATGTGTTTCCTCATTGATTATCAATCTCACACTAATTTTTATACATATCTACTCTAATCATCTCCATTAATCATCTCACATTGATATCTTGGTTGCCTCCTTGAATCTCTCTTGATTCTTGCTTAGTATAATTACTTTCTTTGTGAAAAGGAATGCCCTATTTTATTATTTCTTCCATTGGTGATTTTCTTTGCTATTGATAGTGTTCCTAAATATTGTGGACTACTCTTTGTCTCCTCAAGACTCCATTTCACCTATTACTTATGCTCCTTGCATTGCCTCTCATAAATTGGTGGCTTCTCCTTCATCTCTTCCACAACTTTGGCTCTTGGTCTGGACTTAGCCTATGCACAACTTGACCTTCTTATTCTCTTACCCCATACCTTGGATAATCGATTGGTGGAAAGTATACACATCTCTTTGAGTTTTATATGAGGTTACTTTTCTTTTCAAAGTGAAAATATTTGCTTATATGTAGTAGTATATATGCTAGGGTTTGTTTTGTTTTGGAAAACTAGTTGTTGGATATTGTGCTTAGCATAGTTTTTGAAGTTTTTTGTATTTTTACATGTCCAAAGAGTAATTTCACTACCTTAAATATTCCTTTGTTTTGTTCCATTGCTCTCTTTAGAAGCTTTCTCCTTTTCATAGTATACACAATAGAAAACCTAGGCAAACTCTCTCTCTCTCTCTCTTATTAAAGCTAGAAATGTTGTATTACTAAAAGATAGTAGTATTGCATTGAAAGATAACTCAAGTCTAGAATAGGCATGATCTTGAACCCTTGCTTGAAAATGTCTTTATTTCCCAAAATGTCTTTCATTCAGCCTTAAAGTACCTTAGTTTCTAGATTTACATTTCACTGGCTATTTTATTTCATTCAATATTGTTTCTTCTTTCTTGTTTATGAAATCCTTAGTATAGTTTTAACCACTTGATTTACTATGGTTGGACCCACTATAGGTTCATGTGAATTTTTTGCATTCATTTGTATTAGCCCCAACTTGGTTTACAAGTTTGTCTATAGCCTAGTGTAATCTAATAAACTAGACAGCCACTATAGTCCTCCTGTAGCCCATAAAACACCTGAGCCTTCTAGCTTCTTAGTGGTTTGCTTTAGCACCCTATCAAACACTGGTGGCTCCATTCAAATTCTTGGAGCTATATATTAGCACACCTAGTAGGACCTCACATATAGTTTCATGCTAGTTCTATCCCATTTAGATTTCTATTAGCCAAATCCCCTCTATTAGCTATTAGGCTTTGCTTTCAATTGTGTTTTATCTCTCACATTGGTTGGTGTATTCTAATTTAGTTTTGTGTTATTCTCCCTATCGGTTATCTTATAGTTTTCCTTTTTTTATTATCTTTCATTTTACTCTTATTTCATTACACCCATGGTTGACCTCCCACCCATGGGATGTCACTCCCATAAAATTCAAGGTCTCATCCTTGAGCTCACCCATGAGTAAGCCACAGATGCAATAGAACCCCACAAACACTATAGGATCTAGGAGCCTCCCTTGTCCCAGCATGGTAGTCTACACCTGATCACATTCAAAAGGGAACATTATTGGTAGGACTAAAACCAATAAACTTGGTATCCTTTTCACCAATCTAAACTTCATTCATCTAAGGATGTTTCTACTCATCCTCAAGATACATCTCACTCACCCATTCAAGGAGATGAGGATCCTATTGATTGTTCAGGGCCAAATGAGTTACACATGATCATTGATGATTGCCATAGATGTCTTTAGGTGAATGAATTACATTCTTATCCCCCTAAGATTTGATAGTGTATATCCTTTGGAGATATAGGTCATACCCATTCAGTGTCAAGTGCCTCGACTAGTTCTCAAATGAGTTCCCTACCTCTTTCTTGATAGGAAACTTTCTTACAAGAACATCCACATGTCCATGCTATGGATTGTAGGTATTCCCACTCAGGGATATATCTTCACCATGAAGGTTCATCTCATCCTCTTAGCCCTTCCTTTAGAGTTTTTGATGAGCATGTTGATTTTTATCACCATTTACATACTAGAGATCTATGGAATATGTATCATAAGTCTCAATGACCATAAATTGATCCTTATTTGATGGCATGTGACCATCATCATGGATATTTTGATCATCATGATTATTTCCATGAGTATGACACATCTTCCCATCAGCCTCATGGGGACCATCACACTTCCTTTGGTCAATCCCCACCTCATGGTAGAGATGATTTTCATTATGACCAACCTCCTTATTAGGATACACTTTGACATCATGATCTCTAAAATTATGGTTATGATGATGTGTATGGGCATAGGCAACATTGTTACCATCATGAGCCCCTTCTTGAATCTTGTCACCAGTCTGTTATCAATCATGCTTATGAGGACCTCCATCAAAATCTTCTATCCCTTTTGGTGTGCATTATTCTCCTACCTACTCCTATCCCTAGATTTCCAAAGTTCAATTTGACTTGGGACTCTAGTCTTATGGATCATATTATGGCATTCATGATAGTGTGTATGGATTGGGAGTAGGATGAAGGCATGTTATTTAAGCTCTCCACTCATTCTCTATGATTTGAAGCCCTAGTTTGGTTTCAAAATCTACCTCTAGATTCTCTCTCTAGATTTTAGCTCCTTTTGGATGACTTCCTCTAATATTTTGATATTTCTAGACCTTTTAACCTCATTATCTAGTCACTCACCTCTATAGCACAAGACAAGGGTGAGTCAAAATTTGACTTTATGTATAGATGGCATGTAGTTTCTCATACATGTAGAACCAAGTTCTCAAATGACTAATTTTATGATATGTTTACATGAGCATTGAGGTAGGAGGTTCACCTTAAGGTCCTCAAGCATGATCCCACCTCTTATGATGAATCTATTAATGAGTGTCTAAAGATCACAGTATTTTAGGTACATATTGGCATACAACCAATACCTTCCCAATATTCATCCTCATCATGTGATTTTAATCGCAATGTGATCAATGATAGTGTCACTAATTTTCCTCTTGAGAAGGACAAGAAGGAAAGTTACAAGGTAAATGTCATGAGTAAGAAACCAACTAATTAGAAGGTTTCTAAATTTGGCCCATCGAAATAATGGATGGTGTTCTTTTATGATCCTATCAATATTTGAAAGTACCATCAGATGAAGGGGCATGATGATACCAATTATGCTACCCAATAGTCTGGTGGGAAAGCCTCACTTCAATCATAGATTTCTCCTCTTGAAAAACCTAACCACAAGTTAGATGTCTTCAAAGAGCCTCGACTAGACCATGACAAGGAGAAGAAGAAGAATAAAAAGAAGAAATCAAAGGCTAAGGCACCATAATTTTTTTCTTGTTCTTATACCTATTCTGATTCCTCTTCTCAAGCTGACCTAAGATGGAAATCCAAGTATAAGAGTAGTAAGGTCATTATTAATATTGACATCACTCCCACTACTTATGAGTGCTTTGTCAACATGTGCTTGGGTCAGGCTACTAACCCCTTCAAAGAGACTGGTGGTGTTGGGCCTCCTATCCAATCCATAGGAACAAGGAATCCTAATTTCAAGTTTATTTTCTAGCATAACATCCCCCCTCAGGCTAGAAAACATCCTCACTCCATCATTATGGAGTTATAAGGCCTCTCAACTAGGATCTCCATTTGGGATCTATTTCACCTTTGTCTAGAGTAAAGGGGCCTCATATTTGACAAGCTTAGTCTCTCTCATGAGGATCCACTATAGGATGATATCAGAGTGTTTTTCAATTCTGATACACCTAAGCACCCTCATTCAACTATTCTATCTTTCAATCCAACATCCTTACTAGATGCCTCAATTCTAGGAAAGAGGGCTTAGTTCCCTCTCTACATCAATAATTCGATAGATGATTGTTATGTTAAGTAGTGTATTATTGATGAAGAAGTTGCATTTAATATCATGCCTCTTCATATATTTGATGAGATCAATATTATTTAGAAGAAGCTTTTTTATTCTCACCATAGGTGTGTTGGTTTCAACAATGACATAGTTATGCCAATGGGGAATGTGAAGCTCTACATCAAGTTTGTTCCTAAAATGGTTTGAATCAAGTTTTTTGTGTTAGACTTTGATCTTTCATACAACATGATTCTTATCCACCCCTATACTTCTACCATGCAAGTTTTCATGGCAGCTACATTTTGTATGGTGTAGTTTATTCATGAAGGTGAGGTTCATACTCTAAAGGCTAACTTAGATCCTTGGGCATTAATCTATGTAAATACAAATCCCTTGAGTGAGGCTTTAGATATCTCTTCATAGAGTTATATGGGTGCCCACACACCTTTCATGATTGAATCTCATTTTCTCAAGGATGAGCATTATGACCTAGCTAAGTATCGATTTGTGTTCATCCCTTTGGAGTTTAGCATGTGTTGGCCAACTCTCACTTTAGCTCTATGACATCAAGCTATCTCATCTCTATTAAAATATCTCTTCTAATATATCTCTATAGATGTTGAGATTCCCTTTACATTTTACATTTCCCATCAGAGTATAGGCTCTCTCAACATATCTCCCACTAAGGCCATTAGAGTAGCTGAGTCTAATTTTGAGTGTTTTTTCATTCATGTTACAAAACACAACCTATTCAAAGAGAAAAAGGCTTACACCAAGTTCATGTGGGATTTTTCTAAGTACCATTATCCCCTTGATCACCTTGGTTTGGAGATCTCTCTCATTAAAGGTCTAACTCTAGGCATTCCCTCAGTGAATGTCCTCCCTATTGAACCCAAAGTGTTAGACCAATTGTTCCCTACCACTATAGAGTGCTTTGAGGAAGGAAATTCCATGGATGTTGAAGGATCTATGGATGTCAACCTTGGAACTTCATCAAAGTCCCAAGATCATTAAGATCAGTGCCATCCTTATTCTCAAGGAGCAGGATGTTTTAGTCACCTTCTTACATGAATTTTTAAATGTATTCACTTGGGAATATGTCAATACGAAGGGCATAGATTCTAAAATCATGGTCTATAACCTTGTTATGAATGATAGAGACCACTATATTTTTTATAATTAACTATCAATGGTATCAAAATTATCCCAATTTGCCAAGGTTAAAATTGAAAATCTCATTCAAGTTAGTTTTATTCAGGCTGTTGACTACCCCTAATGGGTTTCCAATATTGTTCTCATTCCCAAAAAAAATGGAGAAGTTAGGATTTAAAATCAACTTCTAAGATCTCAATATGGCTTACCCAAAGGATAATTTTTTGACTCCTTTAATCGACTAGGTTTTTCATTGCACTACTATTTTTAAGATCATATCCCTCATGGATGGGTTCTCTAGGTACAATCAAATCCCTATTGCACCTAAAGGTCATCACAAGATGAAATTCACTACCTCATGGGGTAACTTATACTATATCATCATGCCTATCAGTCTAAATAATGCTATGGCTATGTATTAGTGTTCCATGACCCACATTTTTCATGACTTCATCCATAAAATTATTAAGTGTTATGTCAATGATCTCCTTGGTAAATCTCATAAGAGGATGAGCATGTGTGAGACCTTAGGATCATATTTGAGCATCTTATAGATTATCACATCAATCTCAACCTTGAGAAGTGCATTTTTGGCATTTCTACTAGAAATCTTCTCAACTTATTCATTTTATAGAGGGGCATTGAAGTGGATCATAAGAAGATCAAGGTGATCCTTGAGATGCCTCTCTCATAAAACCTTGTTTAGTTACAGTCTTTTCTTAGAAGACTCAACTTCCTTAGATGTTTTCTTGAGGAGTATGCCCACAAGTCTTTACCCCTCACACATCTCCTCCACAAGAACATGTCATTCTTGTGGTTCACTAAAGTCTAAGTGGATTTTGAGGAATTTAAGTGAATGCTTCATAATCCTCTCATCTTAATGGCACCCATTGAGGGGTACAGGTTTATCTAGTATACCTTTATCATTAATCTTTCCATCAAGGCCATGATATCTCAAAAGGATGACACTGATAGAGAGAGAGAGAGAGAGAGTTATTTATTACATCTCTCATACGCTAGTTAGCCTTGAGTTCAATTACTCTCTAGTTAAGTGGTAGTGCCTCTCCCTCATCTTTACCATAAATAATTTGAGACATTACATGTTGGGTTAGACTACTGATGTGAATGTACAATCTAATCCACTCCACTACTTGCTCATCACGACACACCTAGCTAGTAGGAATATGAGGTGGATCATTCTTCTTCAGGAGCTTGACCTCTACATCATTAACCAAAAGTCCACCAAAGGCTTGGCCATGACTGATAAGCTCATCGATTGCCCACTACCCACTCCTAGCACAAATTTGGTTAATGATGCATTTCATGATGAGATGGTATATTTGGTCAATCATGCTAAGGTCTCTAAGTGTGATTGGTATTAAGACATTATCCATTACCTTATAGATCAGTCTTATCCCATCGACACTCCTTAAGAATGCTATCAGATCCATAAGCTTAATGTTTTCTATGTCATTATTGGTGGCATATTATTAAAGAGAGATCTTGATATTATGTTGATGTAGTACCTCACCCTCAAGGATGTTCTTCTTGCACTTGAGGAATCTTATGGGAGCATTAGCGGTGGCCACCTGGGTGGGCAAGCCACCACTTAGTATATTATCAAGATGGGCTATTATTAGCCCACTTTTGTTAAGGATGTTGTCCTATATGCTAAGAAGTGTAAGATGTGCCAAGTCACTGGGGAAGCCATAAATGCCTTAGAAGGCCTCTTTTACCCCATCTCTACTCCTTGAACTTACTCCATGTGGGGTCTTAACTTTGTTAAAGAGTTTAAACCAGCCTCTTTTAATGGCCATCATTGGTTCATCACTACCACTAACTATTTCTTGAAGTGGATTGAGGCCATACCTCTTAATGGTATGTGTGGGAAGACTATCACCAAGATTATCCTAAATTAGCTTATTTGTAAATTTGGGGTTCTCATAGTGATCATGGCTAATAATGGATCAGGCTTTTAAAGCCCTCAAATGCATGATATTTTTAAACACTTCAGCTTCAAGCTCAATTTATCCTCTACCCATTACCCTTAGGGTAATGGGTAAGTATAATCTTCAAATAAAACTTTGAAGAAGATACTTCTCCATACCATAGCCTAGTCTAAGAGGGACTAGCATTTTATGCTCTATCCTACCCTCTAGGCCTATCAGACTAGCTTTTGCATAGCTATCAAGTAAATCCCATACTCTTTCATGTATGGGTCTAAGGCTATTCTTCCCTTGGAGGTCCTAATACCTTCATTGTAGGTTAAGACCTTTAGAGCTCTTTCTAATAAATAATAACATATTTCTCACCTCACCAAGCTTGAGTAGTTATATGAGTGATGCTTGGATACTCTTGAGTACAACCATGCTTACCAATGCCATCATGCCACCTAATTCCAAAATTTGGTGCATCCTTACCCTTTCAAGGTAGGTGATATGGTCCTCATTTTTGACAAGGAGAACTAAAAGAAGGGAAAGCTTTCTCACAAGTGGTTTGATCCCTTTGTTATCATTATCTCTCTCAAGAATGGGGTATATCATCTCTTGACCCTCAAAGGCAATCCCCTATAGTATTCAATCAATGGGTTCTGCCTTAAGACACTCTATGTCTATGGCCCACGTGGCCCTCCAAAAAATTTTCCTATAGTGGTAAGGCAAGTTTTTCCTCTCTTATGTAACCACTACCTCCATGCCATTTATATATGTGTGTGCATATGGGTTCTTAGTTAGCAGTGTCTACTATCTAATCATATTATATATAGTAGTCTACATCAGATGAAGCATACATATCACACGTAAAATCATATACACATATGTGTTAATCATGAGAAAGGGATATATATATATATACCACCAAAATAGTACATGTTTTTCTCTAGGTACATCACATGGGCTCTTAGACCCCAAAATCTGACATGGGTGTGTCCATATATGCATACTTAGTCAGCCTCTGACTGGGTAGTATCTATGATAATCATACTCTAGGTGGAGATCTGGATCTCTACCTCTAAACTAGTCAAGATACTATCTCCTCTAGTGTAGCCATATATTCTTCCCCTCACTCTAAGTGCCTCAGCTCCTTTGGTCTACTCTTGAGCTAGCTCACCTTGTAGCCAATCGATCTTGACCTCAACTCTCACTAGTCTCACCTCAGTTTCTACCATTATTACCCTATAGTTGGCCATGGATGCCTTGTGCCATGTTGGCTCAATCTCAAACTATGAAATCTTATGTCATGCCCTTACCAATTTAAGTGAGGCTCATGCATCCCCATGCAAAAATTGAGTATGTGGCTTTGCCCTATCTAGTAGATATGGTACCCACTCTGTTAGTGGTGTGCCTTCCACATTACGGAATATCTCCCTTAGTAGTAGGTCCACCTAAGGTCCAGTCTAGCTAGGATAGTCTCTTGTACACACACATAAAGAGCATATATGTTAGCTGCATATACATCTATTACCGAGGATGA
This sequence comes from Torreya grandis, assembly GCA_037957365.1. Taxonomy (NCBI): domain Eukaryota; kingdom Viridiplantae; phylum Streptophyta; class Pinopsida; order Cupressales; family Taxaceae; genus Torreya; species Torreya grandis. The sequence continues at coordinate 1,675,135 of JARHVA010003384.1, read as the reverse complement.
GCATAAAGATACAATGTTATCTAACAAATACACTTATCTTATTTGGTAGTGTGGATGGCCTATATGGCCCCCTATAGGTCATGATATTTATGGTGGTAGTGGTCCTCATTATGCTGGTCTCTTTTCATCGCTACCTTGCTATCTCTGTCATGGTTTCTAGCTGTGCTCAGCTCCAGCTAGCCTGGGCCATGCACATCTCTCTCACCACTAGTGCTTACCTCCTGGGATGAAGGTATGGCCCCTATAGACCTTAGAGATCTTCCATATGCACATAGGTCTCTACCACTACATCCTCTAGCCATATTATAGACTTATATGGATCACAAAGATAGTTATCTATTACATATGACTCTAGGGTGGTTCATATAGGCCCAACCCTATCTATGAATAGTGTAGCCTATGTCACTATGATATGGTACTATTAGCCTCATCAGTAGGAGCCTCTCATATGCCCAAGCCATGAGTAAGCTATGTTATCTCATTCCACCCACCCTTGTGTGCCAGATATGATCTAGCTAGTGATATAGTTCACCTCAGATGTATTAGCCCTAGGCATATCTATAGCCCCCTCCATGCATTGGATAACTCTTGTCCATGATAGTTGTAGTCATCCTATATTTTAGTTAGTGTAGAGCCTTTTGACCAAAATAACTACTATCATTGTCCTAAGTGGTGGAACCCCCAATGACTATTATGTGATCTAAACCCCATGGCTATTTTATTGAGCATGAGGTCCCTCTAGATTATCTCCACTACCATTACATCCTACACCAGTGATAGGTCTATCTCTCTTCCTATAGGCTCCACCCCATAGAGCTAGTAGAAGTCCTTTATGCTAAAGAAGGCCTCTAATGCATGCCCCAACTAGAATACGTACCTCTCAGGTATCCATGTGGTGACCAATGTGTAAAATAGGTCTCTAGAAAAACATAGGGTTGGTATATATACTAGCCTCTAAAGTCTTACAATATACAAGCATGTTTGAGCCTGTATAGGTAGAGTATCCACCTCCTAAGCTAGCCATGATGGGACTCTCTCTCAGTTGGACACCTCACATGGCCTATCCATCCATGTCTACTTCTCTCTCACCTATGAAAGCTCTCCCTCCTCTGGAATGTTTACTTTGTCATATGTCTACAAAATCAAGCAACATGAAACTAAGTTAGCATATTAGCCATGAAAAATGTATAATGGATTAAAAAACATTTTTTTAATCTATTCATATCTTGTTCCCCTCTTTCTCTCTACTCTTTGCCCCTTCCAAAAGTTGTCAGGCCTTCTTGAGCTTTCCAAAGCTTTGTCTGGGCCTTTACTACCCAAAGCCATGGCTTTTTAGGAAAGATATGGCCTTGCAATGGAGCAGGCCATAGTTTTTGTGGCTAGTCCCACTGCAAGGTCATGGTCTAGCCCAGTCAGGTCATGGCCATACATGGGACATCCTAGGGAGTCCTTGAGTTCCTCAATTCTCCCTCTTTGAGCCATGAGAGAGTCTCTCATTGGTCCTATTTTCTTAGTTTCATTGATCCCATCATTTTCCATCCTTGTTTCATCAAATTAAATTTTCACATCATCTAGAATGAGCTAAAATGACATTAGGACTACCCAAACCCCAAAAATTTGAATAAATTTGAAAAAAAATATTCATAAGACTTACATAGACCATCTTATGAATCCCTAGTGTACTCCCATGTCCTCATTCACTTTGCTCAGGATTTGCATTGCTCATGGGCTCTCCTTAGGATCTCTCAAAATGCAAACAATAGTGAAAATGACCTCTTTTATCTCTTTTTTCCTCTCTTTAGCCTCTTTTTTAGCTTTCTTCATGGGCCCTTTTTGGGGTTTTTTGCATGTTGGTGTGTTTTAGTCTATGAGACCTTCATCTTAGGGGTTTTGGCATGTTCTGAGCACATTGGTGGCCTTCAATTTTTGATCTAAGGCTTCTTTGGGCCCACTCTAGCCTATTTTGGTCCCTGAGACCCCTTCTTAGGTCCCCACTAACCTCCTGAGCCCATGCCCCATTTCATGGGCACCCAGGGATAGAAGTTACTTTTTATACTTATTTTAGTTAGTCATTTCTCTAGTTTAATTTAGTCAATCCATTCTAACTCCCTCTCTTTTTTGTCATGGTTGTACGTTATAGGTGTTAGCTAGTTGTGGTGGTTTAGAACTTGCTCTATTCTTGCCAACTAGTTTTTGTCTTCTCTAAACTTCCCCCTACTTACCTTCATTACCTCTTCCCATAGCCAATGTTGGTCAATTGTTGTGATTATGGCTTGGTTTAATTGTTAGTTTCCTTTTGAAACTCATTTACACCACCCTGATTTGAGATAACCCTTTTATAGTTTCTCATCCTACATACTCAACCTCCATCATGGTGCACCTTTTAGTAGTGATTCACACTGATGGTGGTAGTCAAGGAAACCTAGGACCTATAAATTTATCTTGGGTTATTGATGATCCATAGGTCCATGAGATTGTTGTAGCTGGTCATTTTTTAATCAGCAAGATAACTAATACCACTTAATATCAAGTGAACATTAGCACTTTGACTGATGCCCATGAGTTAGTTGCATGTTATGTGTAGCTGCTCTCTAACTCACTCTTAGTCATGTCTCAACTCACTAGTGTCTAGGCCATCCTTAGCTCTGAATTACTCCATCTCTTCAAGGTAGTGCATGATTTATTCTCCTTCTTTGAGGACATCTAGTTCACCCATATCCCTCTAAGGAGAACACTAGGGTTAATGCTTTAGTGAATGTCATTATGGATTTTATGATTTGATTTGATATCACTTGTGTTTACCTTTTGTAGGATCTAGAGTTGGAGCTAGATTTGGATTCTAGATTACATAAGATTTTGTAGTTTCACCTATGGATCATGCCATCAACATCTTCTTATCACCATCTTTATCTAGTAAGTGTAGGTAATGTTTTATGTTATCTTTTTAATTATTACTTTCCTTTGCTTTGGTGTGGCTTCCAAGTACTTCATAGCACTCCTTGTTTATTTGAATACTAACTATTCATACCTCGATGACATATATAATCATACTTCCTATGACCCTACTCTTCCCTATGACTATATTAGCTCATGTGCAGACTACCAACCCTTTTTATCATGATTAGAGTCATAGGTTACTTTATTGTACCTCCCACATGCACAATTCCCATCCTTTAACCATATATATGTTTTCTCATGCTAGACAAGCTCTCTAGAGACCCTCTAAGACCCTTTCAGGAGCTTGTTGACCAGCTGAGGGCCTTGTTTGACCTAAGTCATGGATTAGGCAGGAAATCCATAACTTAGGCTACATTTTACCTTCATGAGATCTATGACCTAAGCCATAGCCATGGCATAATTCATGAAAAGTGACCCATTTGGTCCAAAATGGTCAAAAATGGCTAGTTTTTTGACTTGTTGATGGATTAGCATTGGATACAAGCATGTTTATTCATTCATTCTAACTTTTTATTTACTCTCACACTAATTTTTCTACATCTCACATTGATAGCTTGGCTACCTCCTTGAATCTCTCTTGATTTTTGTTTAGCACAATTACTTTCTTTATGAAAAGGGATGATTTACTTTATTTTGCTTCCATTAGTGATTCTCTTTACTATTGATAGTGTTCTTAAAGCTTGTGGATTTCTCTTTGGATACTTAAGACCCTATTACACCTATTACTTGTGCTCATTACATTTCCTCTCATAGATTGGTGGCTTCTCCTTCATCTCTTCCACAGCTTTGGCTCTTGGTCTAGACTCAACCTACACACAGCCTAATCCTCTTCCTCTCTTGTGTCATAGCTTGGATAATCTATTGGTAGAAATTATGCACATCTCTTTGAGTTTGATATGAGGGAACTTTTCTTTGTAAAGTGAAACTCTTTACTTATCTATAGTATATATGATAGGGTTTGTTTTGTTTTGGAAAATTAGTTGTTAGATATCTTGCTTAGCATAGTTTCTAAAGTTTTTTGCATTTGTGCATATCCAAAGAGTATTTTTACTACCTAAAATATTCCTTTTTTGTGTGTCATTTATTTCTTTAGAATTTTTCTCATTTGCATAGTAGTAGACACACTATAAAACTTAGTTAATCTCTCTCTCTCTCTCTCTCTCTCTCTCTCTCTCTCTCTCAAAAGCTATAAATGTTGTATTGCTAGAAAATAGTAGTATTGCATTGAAATATATCTCAAATATAGAATAGGAATTCTCTTTAAAACCCTTTCTTGAAAACATCTTTGTTTCCCAAAACATATTTCATTCAGCCTCAAAGTGCCTTAGTTTCTAGATTTACATTTCACTGGCTATTTCATTTCATTTAGTATTATTTCTTCTTTCTTATTTATGAAATATATAGTATAGTTTTAACCACTTACTTTAATATGGTTGGACCCAATATAGGCTCATATGTACTTTTTGAATTCATTTGTGTTATCCCCAACCTAGTTTATAAGTCTACCTATAGCCTGGTGCAAGCTAGAAAATTGGATAGCCAATATAGATCTCCTATAGCCCATAAAACCCCTAAGCCTTCTAGCCTCTTAGTGGTTTATTTTAGCACCATAAAAAACATTGGTGGTTTAATTCAGATTCTTGGAGCTACAAGATGAACATATGTGCAAAGTGTATGATTTTATATTTTGTATAACTTTATATGAAATCAGCATAGTAAGCCTAATCAGGTAATAGAATAATGTGAAGAGTCTTTCCATTTGTATCTCAAAAAGTAGGAATGTGAAGAGATAATAGGATTGTAAAAGAATATAAATAACACTTTGATGTAATATAATCTAGTTTAATGTGTTGATAGAGATTAATAGAATCGTTATGTTATAGTTTTCCTTATCTTCTTTTATGAATGGTTTGCGCATAGTGAGTACTTTATTTTACTTTAATCTGTTATCTAATGTGATACTAGTTATGGTTCAAACTCTATTTGTATCTACTTCATCTTTCTATTTGGTCTATTAATGTAAATCATATATGGATTGGAATATTATCATCTATTTTGTGCATATTATTAATATCCACTATGCATGTTCTAGAGTAATTCTAGGAACCTCTATTAACATTGCATCACACATAAGTGTGAATTTTTTTAATCATTGGTTGGGTACAAAATTAAAAGGGTACATAAGTTGGCATGTATGAAATAAGGTAGAATTTAGTCATACATAAGTTGGATGAAGTCAATTGTAAAAAAAATATATGAATTTTTTATCTTGCACCATCCTGTAGAGAACTTGTTGTGCATGAGTCACACAGTAAATCACTTGGTGTGTAATTGTGAAAAAATTAGTTGTGCATCCATATGGCATATAAAAAATAGAGGTGATCACTTGACACAATCACAGTAGTGCAACATTATGCAAAATGCACCTTCCAAGACAAAAAAAGTGTTTAGAGTCATGTAGTACAGAAGATTAGATAATTGTGTGCATCAACATTATCGTGCCAAAGTAGAGATAGGAAAGGATTAAACCTAAAAACTTGGTACATAGATAATCAATCAGCACAATTAATATTAGGTTGACTCTGAATTTCATAGAATGGATATTTGACTCCAATATTCTTAGAGATGGATTCCAAGAACATGTGTTGTTCATTTATGTTATTATGGAAGGACACTGACCCCTTAGGACATGTATCACTTTGATGAGCCTATATAAATGTATGATAGGAAAGGAATTAGAGAGTGGGCCTTGTATTGAGAGGGAGTGAGAGAGATTAGCTTAAAAGAGAAAACTCATAGGTATAATTTTGTTTTAGCCTTAAGTGTATGTATAATTTTGAAAGAATCCATTATTATATTAAGAAGATCTTGAATTAATGTAGCTTTATATCCAAGTAGAACTTATAACTCATGTGCTAAATGAAACCAATGTGATCCATTGTTTACATTATTATGTGATCAAAGAATTTGTGTTTCTAGATTTGAGTTTGTGTATATGTGTGTGTTTATCTAGTTTTTGGGTTATTTTTTCCTTGATTTTGAATCCCTTCCTTATGATTACATCAATTTGGTATCAGATCAAGGTTTTGAATTTTTTGGAGTGTGGAGAGTGAGGCAACCTACATAGGATTGTGAGTTGAGACCTTGAAACTATAGGATTTATTCTCAAAGAATAAAGATGCCAACTAATAGATTTTATAGTTGAGGAGGTTTAGTAGTATCTAATGTGGCTAGGAGAATAAATGAAGTCTTAAATTTATGTCAATTGTTACAAACATTACTAGATGTTTTGGAGGAAGAAAAAAATGTGAGTTTTCAAACTTAGAGATGACTAAATTGACACTTTAAAATATAAGTAGTGCACATAAAGTAGAGAAGAAGGTAAACATGAATGCAAGTGAGGATATACTCTTAAGATATATCTCATAGATTAGAGAAGGCATAAAATTGGATGCACTATGTTTCTTAGGAACATTAAATATTGAAGAGATCATTAACTAGCTCATAAAATTTGAAGAATATTTTGAGTTTGATAGTATTAATGATCTATAGCATGTGAATGTGGTATAGACCAGGCTAAAGGATCACATAACACTACAGTGAATTGAAGTGCAAAGTAGAAGAATAGGAGAAGATAACCGACTAAGACATAATGGTCACCAAGATGAAATGAAATTTCCAACCTAGTTATTATCAAATGGACTTGTTCAGTAAGTTATAAAATATTAGGACAAAAAAGCTAAGTATAAATGAGTACACAAATTAATTACGTGAAATCACTATTAGATATGGTCATGGTAAAGTGGACAAATATAAGGTATTAAGTTACCTAAATGGATTAAGATTTGGCATTAATGAAGAGCTTAGTATGGCTTAGATCTAATTAGTGGAATAAGCCTACCAATTAAAACTAAAGGCTAAGGATAATTTTTCATGAAAATAATAGAGTGTCACATGGGGAGGAGGATGAGGTGGAGCTTGAATAAAATATGATATCCATGGAAGTAAAATCACTGCACACAACAACGTGCATGTGCTTGAATAGGGTGCTATGCAAAGAGCAGAGCAAGTCTATGTATAAGGAGGTACATCTTAACCATATAGATGGCATGGAATATTTACTCAAGAAAAGGGAAGAGAATTAAAACAAACATGATTTAGACGTGAAAATACTAGATATAGAGCATATTAATGTCCTTATGAGTAGAGTGAAGGTATAAAAAGGTTATAATATGGCATTCATGTCATGTATGGAGATGAGTTTCTTGGATTGATTAAGTTTTATAAAAAAAGAAATTGAAAAAAAACTTTCATGATGAATGGGGTTATTCTTAAGCCAACAAGGGAATAAAATGATGTGGTTTAGAGGAATTGTTTATTCTAAATAGTTTATAATCAGGAGTAAGGTGTTACAATATGATTATGGATAGTGGTAATACATATAATTTAGTCTCATGTAAGATAACATAAAATTTGGGTTTGAGTAAGATAGTGCACTGAAAACTTACAAAATGACATGGCTAAAAAGGGGCCATCATATTTTAGTCAATGATAAGTTTCTTAAGACATTTTAGATACATGCATAAAAAGATGAGTTTTATTTCAAAGTAATATCAATGGATGGTTTCATGTATTTTTGGTGAGACCTTAGAAATTCAATAGTAAGGTTGCACATGATGGTATAAAAAATATATCACTTATATAAGGATGGAAATAATTTCATGTTGAGTTCATTGAAGAACAAGGAAGAATAAGTGTGCATATTGATGGTATCATGAAAATAATTCTTAAAGGAAGTACAAGAGGAGAATGTATTCTCTATGTTTATTCCCAATCTATAAAAAAGGATTGTGTAGGTATAAAAAAAGATAATGGAACACTTCCATGCAAAGCAAATGATATATTGAATGAGTTAACATAGATTTATTCGAGTGACCTACTAGATGGGTTTTCTACCAATGCAAAGTACCAATCATCATATATATCTGATCTCTAGAGAAAATTTTATATACAAGGCCATGTATATATTGATGAATAAGGATAATGAAGAGGTGAAAAGGCAAGTGAAAGAGTTTTTAGATAGATAATTAATTAGATAAATCTTAAGGTCATACACAATACCTATAATATTGATACCAAAAAAAGGAGGAGAATTGTGCATGTGTAAAAACTAAAGAAACATTAACAAGATAACAATCAAGTATAGGTTTCCATTTCCACACATGGATGACTTAATAAATTGCTTAAGTGTAGCACAATACTATATTTCATAAAGATAGATTTTAAGAGAGGCTCTCATGAGATCATGATCAAAATGTCATTGAAAAAAAATGTGTTTAAGTTAAATTAAAGGTTATATAAATCATTTTTCATGCCATTTGGTATGACAAATGCACCAAAAACATTCATGAGACTAATGAATTAAGTGAATCCACTTCTAGGCAAGTTTATCAATGTGTATTTGGATGACATTTATGTGTTTAGCAGAATGAATGAAGAACACTTAACACATTTGGTAATAATTTTCCAGCAATTTTAAAAGGATAAATTTATGATAAACTTGAAGAAACGTATATTTATGAGGAAGTATGTCATGTAATTTTATTTTGAGATATCCTAATATCATTTAAATATTAATCTAGAGAAAACATATGCCACTATTGAGTGGATATCACCAAGAATAAAATTATAAGACTGAATTTTTCATGGCTTGGTGATTTTTTATAATAATTTCATCAAAAAAATTATTTATACATGTGTAAGTATCATATAGGTGATGATAGGATATAGTAAGGATTTTTCTAAATAGTAAAAGTTGAGTGTTGGTTTTAATGGTTGAAGAGGAAGGTGACTAAGAAGCCTGTATTGACACTCCAAAATTTCAATAAAGTATTCCAAGTGGATAGTGATGTTAATGTAATAGTGATTGGAGAATAATTTATCAAAAATGTTAGGTGCATAATTTAATTTATAAATAATTTTAATGGCAAAAAGATGAAATATTTTGTCTACAACTAATAATTTTATGTTATAATGCAAGCACTCAAGAAGTCGAGGCTCTTATAGTATAATACCTTTAGGCACTAAATTTTATCAATATTAAATGTAATTTGATTCAGTGAAAAATGAAATTGGTTTAGTTTCTATAGAGTTACTCATTTCTGTTAAAATGCAGAAGTATAAAATCAATTAAGGTTTCAAACATGCCAAACAAAAAGACTCTCCTATTGAATTAGATGTAAGTGCAAGTCATGGTATTTTATTCCATGAAGGATCTATATGTATAATAATATTTCCATGATTCTTTGGGACCATGCATAGACCCAATGAGTGTAGATAGGACACTATGGTTAGATTATTTATTACAGTAAGGATGTTGTTCAAAGGAGATAAATTATGTATATAAATGTGGTTAATGTGTAATAAACTGATAAAGGAGAATCATATCATAGGTTTAGCATGACATTTTGGGAGAGATAAGATATTAAAAATATGTTATTTTAATAAATGATGAGGTTACATGGATTTACTCTTAGTATATTCTCAGATAAAGATACAAATTTCTTAGGCCATTTTAGGCACAGGTTTAGGAATAAATTAGGGGCTAATATTAGTTTTAATTTGGCATAACATCCATAAAATTGTGGAAAAATCAAGGTTGTAAATAGAAGCCTTTAAAATTATTGAGATGTTTAGTTGGAGACAAACCAAAGCAATGTGACATGGTATTGGCCTAATCAGAATTTGAGTATAATAATTTTTTGAATAGAAGCGTTGGGAAAATATATTTCAATTTTTTGTGTGAAATTAATCCAAGAGGATTTTTATATCTAAGAGACATCAATGGGGCTAATGGAATAAGAATAGAAGGAGAAAATTATGTTGAATATATGCATAAGATACACCAATATGTGTGAAATAATTTGGAACAAATTAGTTTGCAATGTAAACATCATGCTTAAGATAGGAAAATAATTAAATAATTTTAAGTGGGAGTTTAATGTTATCACATGTGTGCAAGGAGAGGTTCCCTTATAAAACATGAAATTAATTGAATATGAAGAAGATAGCATAATCTAAGGTATTACGTAATTTTTCAAAAAATGCTTATGAGATAAAATTATCTAAAAGCATAGACATATCACCCATATTCAATGTGGATGATTTAAATGATTATCATGAAGGGAATAGTGATTAGGATGATGAGGAATTAGGTTATTAAGTACCTAATTAGAGAGAATAAGTATGAAAGAAGGAGAAGGATGAATTATAGGAAATTTTAAATTCCAATATTGTCAAGATGAGAGGGAATATAAATAGTATTTGGTAAAGTGGAATAATTTCATAGAAAAGTACTTGACATGGATGGATATCAAATATATTGGTTGTTATTTCAATACTCTTGAATATTTCAACAAGTTATCAAGGCCTTACATTTTCAATTACCTAGGGGTGTTTGATGTAAGAGCATCATTGGCAAAGATAAATCTTACATAACCACAAATAGATAAGTCTAATTTTAAAAATGAAGTTACAACATGAACACATGACACATAGGCATGAAATTTATTTATCGTTGGTGGGGTACAAATAAAGAGGGTGCATGAATCAAAATGCATGGAATAATGAAAAATTAAATCACACAAAAGTTGTATGGAATTAGTTATAGTGGGTTTTTTGGTGAATTTTTGTTTTACACCATCATGTGGAGCCTTTGGTTTGTGTGAATCACATAATAAATCACTTAGTTCAAAATCAAGTGAATCTTTCATACATGAGTACAAATGGAATAACACAAATAGAGGTGAACACTTGACATGAGCACAACAATGTAGCAATTACACAAAATACACATTATAACACAATAGATGTATTCAATGGCATGCAAAGGATAAGAAAATTGTTCATGTAGACATTTTTTTGATGAGGTATAGATAGGAAAGTATTGCACCAAGGAAACTTGGTACATGGAAAATAAATTAGTGAAAATATGATTAGGTTGACTCTAAAGTTACTTGAATTTATATTTAACTCCAAAATTCTTAGATATGAATTCCAATGACACATGTTGTTCATCCATGTTTGTGTGGGATTAAATAAACCCTTAGAGATATGGATTGTGTTTGTGAGAGATTGATGAATATCTCTTGACACATAAAATTTGGAGGAGAATTTATAAAGGCATGTTGAGAAAAGAATTAGAGAGAGTTAGCCTTATATTGGGAGAAAGTGAGACATCTTATCTTAAGAGAGAAAGTTCATAGGTAGAAGGTCATTTTAGGCTTGAGTATAGATGGGAGTTTGAGAGACTCCATTATCTACTTGAGAGGATATTTCATTTTTGTAGATTAAGACCCAAGCATAGCCTATATCTCATGTAGTGGAGGAAATGTTTGTAATATGTTTTGTATATTACTATGTGATCAAAAACTTTGTGTTTCTAGATTTGAGTTTGTTAGTGTATGTTTATATAAATGTTGGGTTAGGACTTTCCTTCATTTGTAACACCATCCCTATTGTATTGTAATTAAGGACTAAGAAGTATTAGATCCTCAAGTGTAAGATCAGTTGATCTATAGGGTGTGCAAGATCAAGAAGATCTACATGGTAAGCAAGGTCAGTTGATCTGCAGGGTGTGCAAGATCAAGTGGATCTGTCGGTGTGTGTGTGCAAGGTCAGTTGATCTGCAAGGTAACAAGATCAAGGAGATCTTCTGTAAGGTAGGTAAAACAACCATTGAGGTGATTGTCACTGGTGGACTGGCAGATAGGCAAAACAACCATTGAGTTGATTGTCACTGACTAGTGGAGGGAACAACTCTGTGTTTGAGTTATTTGTAATTGAGAGAGAGAACTCTTGAGGAAAAATTATTGTATGCCTAAGAGGTGTCGGAAGAGTGAGATTTCTTCATTGTCTTTCCTTCTGGAAGAGTGTTGATACATATTGTATTGTTTCTCGTATCATATATTCTTTGTTGGTTCTGATTTCTAGTTACTTATTACTTTTGGTTTAATTCTGTGTTTAGTTGCTTATACAAAGGTAATCATGTGTGCTCTTAGGAGTGAATCCTAACAAGTGGTATCAGAGCTTGGTTCACTAACACCTTGGTATCAGAGTGGGTTAGTGTTTGTTGATTATAGGTCACTCATAGGGGTTTCTATTTGAGTGGGATTAAAGCAATGGTAGAAGAAAGTAAGCTAAGAATGGAGAAATTCAATGGCAAGAATTATCAATTATGGAGGATGTAGATAGAGGATTATCTGTATGGTGAGCCTTGTCAAATGGTTGGCAAAGGGGAAGTGCAACTGAAATTGCAGACTGGTAACATATGGGTGTTAAAGGATGTCATACATGTACCCATCTTGAAGAGGAATCTGATTTCTATAGGAAAGTTGGGTGATGAGGGTTGCACAGTAACTCTCATAGCTAAATCTTGTAAAGTTGCCAAGGGTGCACTTGTATTAGCAAGAGGTAAGAGAGTAGGTACACTTTATCTATCTACTTGTGTTACTAATTATTCTCCTTCTATTTTATCTACTTCAAATGTAGATGCAAAGATGTGGCACTATAGGCTTGGTCACATGAGTGAGAAGGGAATGCATGTTCTTAAGTCAAAAGGTAATCTTTCAGATTTGAAATGCATAGATCTAGAGTTTTGTGAGCATTGTATTTTTGGGAAATAAAAGAAAGTGAGGTTTCTCAAGACTGGGTCAACAAAGAAGAAGTACAAGTTGGATCTTGTTCACATAGATGTGTGGGGACCAGCTCAGGTAGCTTTTATTGGAGGATCGAGTGGTATGTTTCTTCCATGGATAATGCTACAAGAAAGGTATGGGTTTATTGCATAAAGAAGAAATCTAATGTTTTTGACATGTTTAAGAACTAGAAAGCCTTGGTTTTCAAGGAGAAGATGATGGACAGAGATTAGCTCAAGACGCTGAATAATTTTGAGTAGGGCAAGGTTGATTTGGACAAGGTTATGATCAAAAATGAGCTCACAAGTAAAAATCATCACTCATAGGAAAACATAGTTACCAAAATCGGTCAGGAGAGAACCAACATCAAATAGGTAGGAGCTGATGTCGGTCTAATGGAGACCAAATTTGGTGATGTTGAAATAGGTGAACACTGACGTCGATAAGGGAATCGACATTGGTGAGCAGGTGGAAACTGACGTTGGTCAGGTCGATCGCATGGAATCGACGTCAATCGGGTGCAAACTGAGAGATGACCAACATCGGTCACTATTAGAATGAAATTTGGGTGGACAACAAGTTGTCAATGAGTCTTAAATGCCCATGTGGAGGTCTAAAAGGGTAAGTAAACCTCAATTTCATTATTCCCCTTCTTTATACTACTTGTTGCTCACTAATGGTGGAAAACTAGGAAGTTTTGAAGAGGCAATGCAGGTAGAATCCAAGAAATAATGGGAGTATGGCATGAATGAGGAAATTGATTCCTTAGAAAAGAACCAAATGGGAGATTTGGTTGAGTTGCCAGCCAGAAAGAAAGCACTAAAAGATGAATGGATTCACAGGTTAAAGAAAGGAGAGAATGGATAGGTGAGATAGAAGGCTAGGTTATATGGTCTTGAGCAAGCTCCAAGATAGTGGTATAGGTTTGACAGGTTTATGACAAAGCATGGCTTTAGTCAATGTCAATGTAATCAATGTGTTTATTTTACCAAGTTGGATAATGGTCACAACATTATCCTGTTACTGTATGTAGTGTATATGCTTGTTGCAGGGTCACACATGTAGGGAATTGTTGAGCTAAAGGTAAAAGTAGCTCAGACATGTGCCATGAAGGATTTAGGAGCAGCAAAGAAAATATTTGGCATGAGTATTTATAGAGACAGGGAAAATCATAGGTTGATTTTACCTCCAGAGGATTATATGAATAAGGTAGTGGAGAGGTAAATTTGCAGGATGCAAAACTGGTTAGCACACCTATGGTTGGATAGTTCAAGTTGAGCTATGAACAGTGTCCTAAATCACATAATGAGGTTGAGTACATGGTATGTACTAGACCTGATATTGTCCAAGCAGTGGGAGTTGTCAGCAAGTTTATGGCCAATTCAGGAAAGAAGCACTGGAAAGCAGTTCAGTCGATTCTCAAGTATCTGAGAGGGACTCGTAGTAGGTATTTATGCTATGCAAGGTCAAGCACTTCTCTACATGGGTATGTAGATTCGGATATGGCAGGTTACTTGGATGATAGGAGGAGCACCATAGGATATGTGTTCACTATTGGTGGAACGGTGGTTAGCTAGATTTCAAAGTTGTAGAAGGTTGTTGCAGTCACGGTGGCTAGCAAGTATATGAACCCTACAGGTATGTTAACAAAGTCGAGAACAAAGGAGAAGTTGAATCTTCATTCAACTTTTCTTGGTCTTCAAGACTAAACTTAAAGATGGGTGATACAAGCCAAAAACAAATTAGAGGATGTATAGGTACAAGTATAGGTATAGGTGCAGCTATTTATCTCCAAGTGGGAGATTGTTAGGTTATGGAGCTAAAAGCTTCACTGATGCAAATGGTGGAGGTTGCTGAGTGTTAGAGTAACCGACATTAGTTAGATCAACTGATGTCAGTCATGTTCAATTACACAGCAATCAGCATTGGTTAGGAGTCATTCGGCATCGATCAGACAGTAACTGACGTTGGTCATCTCCAGACAGACAAAGACCGACGTCGGTCACCTGTGCATTCTAAATTGGTCTAATTTTAGATAGACAGTTAGTTTGCATGTAAGGACTAATTTTAGTCTTGAGTCTGCATTTCTAATTATTATTTGTATGGGATCTATTTAAGAGACCCATGGGTTGTATTGTAATTAAGGACTAAGGACTAAGAAGTATTAGATCCTTAAGTGTAAGATCAGTTGATCTATAGGGTGTGTAAGATTAGGAAGATCTACATGGTAAGCAAGGTCAGTTGATCTGCAGGGTGTGCAAGATCAAGTAGATTTGTGGGTGTGTGTGTGTGCAAGGTCAGTTGATCTACGGGGTAGCAAGATCAAGGAGATATACAACATAACAAAGAGCAAGATCAAGGAGATCTTCTGTAAGGTAGGCAAAACAACCATTGAGGTGATTGTCATTGGTGGACTGGTAGATAGGCAAAACAACCATTGAGTTGATTGTCACTGATTAGTGGAGGGAACAACTCTGTGTTTGAGTTGTTTGTAATTGAGAGAGAGAGAGAACTCTTGATGGAGAATTATTGTACGCCTAAGAGGTGTGGGAAGAGTGAGATTTCTTCATTGTATTTCCTTTTGGAAGAGTGTTAATACATATTGTATTGTTTCTCGTATCATATATTCTTTGTTGGTTCTGATTTCTAGTTACTTATTACTTCTGGTTTAATTCCGTGTTTAGTTGCTTATACAAAGGTAATCATGTGTGCTCTTAGGAGTGGATCCTAACACCTATGACTATATTATTATGTCATGGAAATTATATCATCATTAAGTATATATTATACATCTCCTATGTATTGAACTTTTTCAACCTCTATACATAGCTATTTAGTTAGTTTGGGTTATTTACCTACACATAAAAAGTTCAACTCACAACCTCATTAAGGTACTAGTTGAAGTAAAATTGGAATAGGAAGAGGATGCATTAACATAAGAACTTTAAGATAAAGTAATTTTGTTTATTTAAACTAATTTTTTTATGTTGTCATCAAATCAAATCATTATAACTTTGAGGTGTTGGAGATTAATCTTTATTTGGCTTAATTTATTAATCATAAGTCTACTGATAAGTAAGAGGTATTTTCCACAATGAGTCAAATTATGATATTATTATTAGGATTCAACTGTTTAGTTTTTCTATTCAAATTCATTGACCCATGTTTCATGTGTAGTGGTTCACATGAACCCATCTCTCATGAGAATGAATGGTCCACTTAACACTCATTAAATCTAAGTGATGCTCATAAGGGTGAAGCATTAATCTCTCCCAAGAAATTCCAAAGCCTCACCCCTATGATCATCACCTAGATGCAATGAGTGCTAATTGGACCATTCATTCTCATGAGATATGGGTTCATGTGAACCACTACTCATGAAACATGGGTCAATGAATTTGACTCAAAAACCTACATAGTTAAATCCTGATAGCAATATCATAATCCTAAGTCTATTTAGTTTTACATTTTTTACTATGATAAATTTAATTATTCTATATTTATGAGGTATCACACCTCTTTTGTCCCTTTTGAATGGAATCTTGGAGTTACATGTCACATAATGGAGTTTAATTCAGCTTGTCCTTTGTATTGACACTTATGTTAAACTTCAAGATTTTTTCTCAAATGTTTGTCTTGGATCATATTAAAATTTAAAAGGTTTTTTTTGTTTCACATAAAACTTCATTCATATTCCTTAAAACCAAAACAAACTCAAAACTTAATTTGAGGTAATAATGTTCCTTTATGCATTCATTATTTTATGTTTTCAACTTTATTTTAACCAATTTTGGCAAATTTCTCCTTCAACTTTCTAAGATTATTGAAAACACCTATATTATTCTTCACTCTTTTCTCAAACTATGGTTATCCCTCTCGAATGAAGTTTGTATTAAGGAGGAATATTATGTAATTTCAAGCCCCTTATTTTTCTAAGTTTTTATCCTCTTTTGTAACCCTAAAATAAAGCTTAATGGGGATTGTTTGAGATTAATTTTTATTTGGGTTAATCTATTAATCCTAAGTATATTTAGTTGTGCATTTTTTATTGTGAAAAATTCACTTAATATTTTTTTAAGAGGTGTCATACCTCTTAAGTCCCTTTTCAAGGGAACCTTGGAGTTACATGTCACATGTAATTCCCACATTTTTCACACACTTTCCTCTCACATTATGGGGATTAGTGACACTAGTCACTCACTAATAAGGTTGTGTAATGTCAAGATGGAGTTTTCTTAGTAACTCATATTTCTTTCTAGCTCTATTTAGTGAGATCTCTTCTATATCTTTCTACACAAGTTCATCTTGATAAACTTGTTTATGGAGTGAGGCCCATCTTTCTTTCTCATTTTTTTTATTTTATTGGTTGATTTCCCCATTTAACAAATTGTGTCTAAAATTATCATGATGTCTTTCTCTTGAGGTGATTGTTTCTTTGTTCATTTATTTACTTTAATTTTCAACATTATTCTAGATCCTATAATTTATTTCTAATATGATTTATGGGGTATAGGGGCCTTATATCCCTATCGCTATCCCTATTAGTATCCCAAGATATAGTTAGATAAATATAGAGAGGCCTACCTATTTAGTATTTTCTATGAGATATATAAATTCTAAAAAACTATATATCAGGAGAGGGGCCCTATATATATGTGGTGGGTCATCACTTTAATTTCGATTCACCAAAGGTTCATATCTACATTTATAGGCCAAGGGACCATATCTATATTTCACTAAAATAAAGTTAATATGAGTGAATATAATGGTGAACATTTAAATAGTGATGTTTATTTTAAACTACCTTGAAGGAATAAAAAAAGTATGAGTTCTTGTTGTACAATCCTAATGTTGGCATGTATCTTGGTAACATCACAAAGACCAAGAGAAACATCTTAAATAAATTTTAGATCCTGAAGTGTGAGTGTTGGATGAAACAACAATATCTTCATGAAAATTTTGTTAAATATGTTCAAGAAGAGGGTGTTGGGATTTAAAATATTTATTTTACACTTTTTTTATGATTATCATTATGATGATGGTGTGGATGATCAATTTGTTATTATAGTTTTTTCACCTTACTTACTACACTTGTATTATTCATCATGCTTAGGTGGATATTTGATTGTAAAGGTGATTTATGAAGTCATTTAGTTGCACACCCACATGTGTAAATTATGGTCAAATGGATTGGTAAGGATGCCTTGTCAATCAAAAAATAATGTTGACTTATCTCTAGCACACGGGTTTTTTATTCATTTGGTAACTAACTTGTTTTCACATTGTCAAATAGATGTGGCTTCATGCCTCTTCTCAACCTATTTAATGGCCTCTTTTCATTTGTATTTGGTGAGGTGTGATAGCTATTAATTTTGTGTGAATTAATAGAGGTTTGGGTTTTACTCCTATCTCTTGTCTTGTGAAATATTATTTCTTTGTGATTTCATCTTACTTCAAATTCATTGTGGTGTGCACTAGATTTATCTCATGTGATCATTTGACCATTGCATTTGTATTATCTAGACTAGGATCAAACTCTAATATGATATTAGGGCCAATTTGATAAACATTTTTCTAGTTTTTCTTTGTTATTAAACTTTAATTTGAAATCTAAAATTTTTTTTTTTTCATTTTAAGGTAATTTTTTAGAGGGTTTGAAAAAAAATCTAGGAGCTTAAGAAAATCTCAAAAGTGACTCAAAAACATTACAGGGGTCATTTTTTAGTAAAATCTACTGTATTAAGGAAGTTATTTACAGATTCAAGATTTTGGATTCATTATTGACCAATGTATTGTGTCGTACAATCCTATAATTAATAATTTAGACCAAATAGGGATCTTATTCATGTTTTCAAGCTCTTAGGAGAATATTATACTCAAAAAATGCATATGACCTATTCTTTGAATTTTATTCTACATGTCATGACCATGGTGACTTCGCAAGATTTTATAGAGCCTACTCAAGGCTCATGACCACTTTTGGACTGCCCAATCTATTTTCCACAATCACTCTACCTATGTTGAGACCTACAATCCTCAATAGCATTACGATTCATGACCTTCTCAAGGTAGACATCTCCTATCAAACCTCCCATGTTTATAATATGCCTTCCACATCCAAATCTAAGGCCACCCTTATCATCCTTCAATGAAATATGAGGTTTTCTATTTTTTTAAAGGAAGAAAATTTATTTTGAATCAAATCACTTTTAAAAAAACTATAACATATTATTTAGTTTTAAAAGACATAAATGTCATTGACTTTGAATAAAGGGTTTTTTTTTAAAAGTGGTGGGGGTTCATTATAAAAGAAATTGTTCTTTTTATTGTTTTTATATAAAAAATATAATATTTGGAGGATTTAACTCTTAAAAGGTATCTTTTGAGAGTATATTTTTATAATTTTTTAATAAAAATAACATATTGTAAATTTTTTTTAAATTATTTTTTTGTGAAAATACAATATTGTACTGTAAGCATTATAATTAAAAAAAGATGAGAATTTTTTCTTATTAGGGACACTCTTCATATTTTCTTTAGATGAGTACCAAAGGGTGAGGCCCATTTTGGTAGGTGTCCAAACCCCCTCACATTCAAAACATTAATATTCTCTCTCTTACTCATTATTTGTACTAGTCTTCTCTTTTGACACATTATCAGTAGAGCTCGATGTCCTTATCCTATTTGTAAAAACTTATCTTTTTAACTTGCATTAATTGTTCTAAATGCATTATCAGTTGTGTCTAACATCCTTTAAGCATGAATTTGAAAATTTTGGGGGGGTATTTTCTATTGATAGTTTATGGGGTGTACTTTTTATATGTCAGTTCTTCATTTTTGCTTACACTTTCATTTCTACAACTGCTACAAACTTGCACTACTACAACTCATTTATGCACTAATGGATTCAAGTTCAATTAACCCACTAACTCTCTTTAACTATAATGAATGGAAAATTAAGATGGTAATAATTCTAAGTAAGGATTTGTATAGGATAACCATGGGTGATGAAACTAAACCTAACATAGATGTAGATATAGTTAAGTGGTATAACCATAGTGATAAAGCCTATGGGATATTATGTTTTTCTATAGCACTTGATCTCTTATCTCACTTAGATCCTTATAAATAACCTCATGATGTATGGGCCATTTTAGGAAAGTTGTTTGGGGAGCAAGATGTGGTGAGAGATCACAAGTTTGAGAATGAACTTATTAGTCTAAGTCTTTGTAACTTTAACACCCTTCAAGATCTCTTCACTAAGTTCAAGTCCTTAAGATTATAGTTGAAAGAACGTGTAATAAAGAAAGAAGATTACCAACTTTTTCTTTTTATACTCTCTAAATTTGGTCCCAATTATTCAGTATTTTTTTCTAATTTCCATGCCACTAAAAGAGCTTTGGACACTACATGGAAAATGCCCTCTTTAGATGCTTTCATTGTTTACTTAACTAAGGATCAAGATAAGTTAATATATATGGACACATTGAATTCCAAAAACCTCAATTCTTAATTTTTTGGAGTGGGAGAGCAAAGACTTAAAACAAAGAGAAGAAGAATAAGGATCAAGAGAAGAAGAAGAATAAGGACCCAGAGAAGAAGAAAGAATCAACCTCTACCAAAACCAACACTGAAGCATCCTCTTTTAATGATAAACCTAAAAAAGAGAATATTAAGTGTGTCATCTATAATAAAAATGGGAATGATGAACACAAGTGCATGAAGAAGCAAATAGATCACCTAACTCATCTCCAATAAAATAAAAACATAGGTGTTCTTGAGTCCACCAAGTAGAATTCATCTACCCAAGATTATACTATGGCAAAGGGTAAGGGAAAAGAGAGAAAAGGGCAAGGCTATTTTAGTAGATATAGCTTCAACATCTTCTTGGGGTATTTACTTGGGTGCTTATCACCACATGGGCTCTTCACTAATTGAGTTTTCTTTCTTAGAGTCTTGTAGCATGTCTTCTATCAGTTTGGGTGATGACACTTTTGTACTTGTTATAGGGAGAGGGTTTGTTGAAATATAAGGTGAAACATTAAATAATTTTCTAAGTGTTCCTTCACTTTTAACCAATCCCCTATCCATGTATCAAATTAGTCACATCAATAAAGGAATGAGGGTTAAGTTTCTACCAGATTCAGTTATCATCAAGGTGTTGCATAATGATTCTACAGTAGTAATGGGTAGGGCAGATCAATAAGTTAGGTTATCACCTTCTCACATTTTACACATGATTCTTCTCTGACTATATATTAACTCATTCAGATGAAGTTAGCAAATTATGGCATAAATAGTTTGGCTGCCTTAACTACTTGTACCTTGAATAACTTATAATAAATGACATGGTCATAGGCTTGCCTCAAGTCTAATTCTCTCAGGGACTTTATGAGGGCTACTTTATTTAAAATCACCTTGAAGCAAAATTTGACAAAGGCAAAGCTTGGAGGGCTTCACAAGCATTGGAGTTAGTTCACAGTGATGTATCTGGGCTTTTTCTCAGTCTATATTTTACAAGGGATAAATACATTCTCACTTTCATTGATGATTTCTCAAGATATACATGTGGCTACTTTATTTAGCAAATGTTTAAAGTTTTTTAATATTTTCAAGAGTTTAAGGCACTTATTGAAAAATAATCTAAGAAATCTGTCAAGATTATTCAAACTAACAATGGAGGTGAATATGTTAGCAATAGATTTGAGAAGTTTTACACCATAGATGGGATTGATTTTCAGTGGATAGTTACTTACATTCCTTGAAAGAATGAAGTTTCAAAATGCAAAAATAGATCCTTGAAATAAATGGCTAGCTATATTATTCACTTTAAGTCCATAATACCTCAATATTGGTCGAAAGCCATAAATCATGCTTTTCATATTCAAAATAGGGTTCCTCACAAAGTTTTAAAAGGCATAGCTCCTTTTAAAGCTTGGCATGGAAGGAGTTTTGATGTTAAACACTTTAGGGCTTTTTATCTTAATCTATGGCACATATACCAAAGAAAAAATGCAAAACTATGGAACCTTAGTCTAAACCTTTCATCTTTGTAGGTTATCCATATGGTGTCAATGGGTATCACTTTATACATCTGACCACACATGAGTTATTTTAGTGTTCTAGATTGCACCCTAGTTGAGAATGGGATTATTCATGGCCTCTACTCAAATCTAGTCTAAAATGGGGCTAACCCTAGGCTATAGGTCACCTATTATAGGGTCTAACCTTCAAAAAAGTCTGGATTTCTTCTGGATCTATCACCTAAACTAAATTATGACTAGGAAAAGGGAGATATAAATGGGTAAAAATTCTAAAAATATGTAAAAGAGGTGATGCACCAATAATGTGATTATTCATCCACTCTATTGAACTTTTAACAAACACTAATGAGATCAGATCTACAAATCCAAATGGTTGTTTATGCATTAGTATTTCATGCAAAGGTTCACCAAATAATCAAAACCTAAGGGAAGTTATGGAGAGGTTTGATTCAAGGTACTAAGTAATCAATATATCCACTTGTTAGCTTTAATCAAATAACATTTGACACTAAACATGACCTACAAAATAATATAATCTAGTATCTAAGTGAGATTATGATTTGACAAGGGAGAGATTTCTACCACATATACAAATCAATCTAACATTTATATACTATACTAGAATAATAAAATCTAAAAAAAGAGTCCTTTATTTATCTCAAGAGGTTACAAAGATCAAAACTAAGTAGAGTCTAGTCATACCAAAAAGAGGGATTCATTTTAAGGCTTTGAAGCCTGTATTTATATAAAAAAGAAAGAGAGAGAGAGAGAGAGAGAGAGAGAGAGAGAGAGAGAGAGAGAGAGAGAGAGAGAGAGAGAGAGAGAGTTGTGCATTGGAAAAGGCCCAACCACTTTTGATGGATTAGAACTCTCGAGGATGTTGACTCAAGATCTTATCAAGAAAGAATAAATTTTTTAAAATAATTGAATGCTCATTATCCTTATCCATCCACTTGGTGTCTTCTTAGAACTCATTGATATCATCTAATGATCTACTGATAAGGATCAATGTCTTATAATTGGTAGAATTATGCCACATCTACTTTGGGTGACCAACTATATCTACTCATTAAAAAGTGAACCTGATGATAGGTGAGACATGTATCTCTATGGTCATGTTTACATCTACATTTATTAAAACTCAAACCTAGGTATATTTTATAGATAAAAAACTAATCTCAAATCATTGGTTTTCACACAGTCATAATATTCATTAAAAACATGCAAATTATTTGACCTTATTTCACAATCACTGGTCTTTATATTAGGTTTAAATGACTTATTTTACTTATATGGAGCTCTTCTATAAATACTTGGTCCTATTGATTCCATATGGATTATATTCAAGCTCTAGTTCCTTTGCATTTACATGCCTAAGTTGAAAACTACCCCATTTACTTTCATCTAAAATGTTTAGGTTTACATTTATTTGATTGGCCATCAAAAATTGACTCAACCCATTTTATTATGCCCAACTATATTTATTATTATTGGTCCCATATATTTTATTGACTCCTTTGACCCATCTCACTTCATTGATCACTTTTCTATGATTGAATGCATGTCATTGATCTACTTGGGCCTATTAACTTTATAATTGTTGCTCACCATTAGATATTTTATAAGATCAAATGTAGATCATTGATTTATCTCAGACTCATCCTTTTGTCAATGAACATGCACCATTGGATCCTAGATTGATGAACGTGTACCATTAGATCTTGTCCAACTTATAGATCTTTAAAGGCTTTAACTTGGGGAGCTTTTAACTTGTTTGACTCCAATGTGGGCCATTAGATCTGATGTGTCAATATACAAGCTCACACGAACCATTAAATTTAGACCAAATTTAAACCTTTTAAGGACCTTTTGAACCCAAATTGTTACTTGCCATGGCTTGAATTTGATAGCCACATGAATGTCTTATTAACTTCTTGACTTCAAACTTGCCGCTAGATCTTTGCTCAAATTAAATGCAAACTATCGATCTTGAACCCGTTTGAATATAAATGGCTATTTGCCTCAAATTAAACTTTGACATCTACATGAATGTATTTGACATCTGTATGATCATCACTATATATTATAAAACCAATAGTCATCTTTTGTGCTTGAATTTGACACTTATAGGGCCATCCTAGACTTTTTTAATTCAAATAGCTACTTCTTATAGCCTAAAATTGATGTTTGCATAACTATATAAATCAAAAATTCTATGGGTTATTTCCTTTGGAACTTTTGCTAGAAATTTTTTTTGGGGTACCTTCCTTGAAAAAATACCCTTTAAAACCCCCATTTTCCTGAGAAAATACCCTTTTGGAAAATTATATAGGACACTATCGAGAGAACAACCCCTCAGGACTTCGTATGTGATACTTTTTGAAATAAATGGCCCTTTGGTATTTTTATTCAGTCCACCTCGTTGAAGACTTACCCTTCATAAATTCTAATTTGGACAACTTTCTTATAGAATGACCCTTTGGGAAAAAAAATTGGGACACTTTCCCAAGAAAAGACCCTTCAATAAAAGTGTTTTGGCTACTTCAGTGTAGAAAGACCCTTTAGGAAAATTGTTTGGATAATTTTTCCAAAATAAATGACCCTTAGGATTTTATTGCAAACAAAATATCTGAGCTAATTTACACTTAGCCTTTTTTGATGTGGATAATTTCTTTGAAAGAAATAGGTCTTCGATAAAATTATTGCAGAACAATATCCTCAAAATAAATCTATGTACGCAATCAAAAATGCATCATGTCTATAAATCAATCTTGACTCAAATAAGATAGAGCATACCTACACTTATGATTGGGGATACACTTGTTAAGTGAGAGCATGACCAATATGGGGATCCACTAGACCCTAGTAGGGGATCACTTTTAAAAACATATCAAGTTATAAAGGGTTCCAAATCCTATAGTCTAATACAATCACACAACAACCCTAATGGAGTCTTAAAGTTTAAAATATTCATTCTATTCTAATAGCAACAAAGTAAAATCTAATCTAGTGCACACTAAATCTTGTGGCACAAAGTAGGGGTTAGAAACAATAAAACAAACATCTATATGGAACCTTAATTATAGTAATTTGAGTAACACCATAATACATAAAATATGAAAGATAGTATTCTTTAAGTCAACACTTATGCTACTTTTATCTACTAAAAGAGAGGAGAACAAAGTTAAAATATACTTACCTAAATGTGAACCCATCGAGACTCAATCTCTCCCTTAGCCAAAGGGGCTTCATAAGAGGTTGTTTTGGTTTGTAAAGATCACTAATAAAGGCCAAAGCATCCAAGACTTATCTACAAGACTAGATTCTCCAAATAAGAAACCTAAGCTAAGTTTCCTCAAGTAGAATGGTGGAAGAGTATATTGTGAAGAAGCACAAGTGAATAATAACTCTTGATTGAACATATGAATAATGATTAAAATGATCTTGTATAAATAGGCAAAATTTTCCCTAAATCCTTTTGGGAACATCAGTTGTACAGGGTCAACCTAGTGTGTTTTTAAGGACAATTTACTAGGTCTGACATAGGTTAGCCAAAGGGATAATAAGCTAAGAAAGTAAAGTACACCCCTAAACTATATTAAGTCAACCCAGTCAACCTAGTATAATTAACTATCCAAAAGGAGTTTTAAGACAAGAAAAAGAGGAATGAAAAGAGGAAAAGATTGGAGGAATACTCAAGGGAGGAGAAGTAGCCTGAGAAATGGTTTGAAGAGCTAGTTGGATTGGTAATAATGTGTCAATAAGGGATAACAATCCTACAAAGCACCAAAGGTCTACCTACCCCTTTCCTAATGCACCTCTTAGGGCATGCACTCAGAGAGATTGAGTCTCGATGGGTTCTTGTAAGATGTAAAATGTTAGTATATGATAAAAATTAAAAATATTATGTGTATACATCTGCCCCACTCAAATCTCATCACGTGTCACTAATATTTAATAGGGGATGGTGCTCTGAGAAAGAACATAGTAACACATAATGTTGATGCTAAAAAAGTTACAGTATTTTAAAGCATAAAATAACTGAAAGTAAATAACTAAAAATGGAAACTAATCTAAAAAATAAAATAACTAAAAATTAAATGCAATTCATACCTTGACTTACCTTTATCACAGGATGGTTGTCTATTGTGATGTTAGTTTTGATTGTGTACAGTGCAAAGACTACTTTCGACAAACCTAAGAATAGAAAACTAAAGAGTAAAAATAAAAAAAACATAATAAAAGCCAAGATAGCTAATGTTATGAGTATGGGATGTACTTGGTAAATTTGGTAAGATGGGGTGATAGGTGCTATGTTAGACCGAATGACCAAATTAAAAACAAGAGTAAATCAAGTAACTAAAAAACCAAGGCTACTAAAGACTGAAAAAATCAAACAAGTAAACCTTAAGTAAGAAAGGCAAACTAACCAAGTCAAACCAAGGATACATGTCAAATAGGATGGTAAAATAATTAAATCAAAGATAAAAATAAGAAAAAAAAAAATGGTAAAACAACATTGATGAGTGAGTAGTAACAATCCACATTTCACTCAAAAATGGAAAAAGGTGCATAAAATGGAAAATAACATTGATGAGTGAGAAGTAACAAGCCAAACACACTCAATAATGAACAGAGGGTATGAACTAAGGTGTCCATAACAGCAAAATAACAAAATCATGACAAATAGTAAAAAGAAAGTAAATTAAGTGTAGGAAATGTAAAATGATGGTGTAAATAAAGAATAAATCCATAGTTGCTCAAACATGTTTCATTTTAAGGATAAATAAAACTAAAACAAAGTAATGCTAGAATTGTTTTAAGAGTTGAAGAAGAAGTGAAAATAGATTTTGAATCAAAATTTGTCTATCAAGTGGGGAAATTAAACAGGTGGAGGGGAGAATGAAGAAAAATCCAAGGTAGAGAAAATCTTTATCAAACTCAAGACACTCAAATTAGGTTTTTCAAAATAAGAGGACATTCAACTTTAAGGACTATGAAGAACTTATCCTAGCAACACAAGTCTTGGGTCAACAAATGGAGTATATAGATCATCCCATGAAAGTTAAATGTATGAAAATTAAAATGAACCGACCTCCCCATGATGTATTTCCCATTCTTCATGACCCCTTATAGAGCCATCAATCTACTACAAAGATTGAGTACTTGCATGAGAGAGTAGGTAGTACTAAAAGATATTTTTTATTCTCCTCTTCTAATTTACTAGCCTATCATACCCCAAAGGACCTTGACTCTACTGTTAGGCCAACTATTCAGTTTGAGCTTCAACTAGAAGGAGATGTACTTTGAATCACATTTTTTAGTCTAAATTTGACTTTTGGAATTTGTATATTGCCTTTTATTTCAAATGATTTGGTTTTTAACTTTCTTGATGGATTTTTCTATTCCTCCTTCATAAGGATTTGGAAAACTAAACATGGGTGTTAAAGATGACTTTCATTTAAATACTTGGGACAAGGTTGACAAGAGAGAGAAACTTTAAAGAGCATGGGGTCTAAGAGTCTCTTAAATCTAGGTGAAATAAAAGTGTTATCTTGAATTTGACCTTGTTTTATCCAATGTGGAATGAAAGGAAGGGGAAATCAAGAGGAATGGCAAATGAAAAAAATTAAATTACTTCAAATTACAAAAAATGTGACAAAAGGCAAAGAGGGATACAATGACAGTAAAGTGTGATTCCTTATCATAAGAAAGAGGAAAATGAAAGAAAACAATCAAACATAGATTGTTATGCAAATTTCATCTAAAAATAGAAGAAAAAGCTAAAGTTTGAGAATAAGGATCAGGAACATGAAAAGCTGGTAATTTTTTGAGGGTCAAGTCCTATCTACGATATTACAAAGTAACTCATAAAAGACAGATCCATGAGGGTGTTGATAAGCAAGAGAAAAGTAAAGTGAGGTAAGTAAATAAATGGTAGTATTTTGTTAGGGATGTCAAGTCCTATCCATGATATTTACAATGCAACTCATAAAATAAAAACCCAAAGGATGACAAAACAAAATTGGCAAGCAGTAACATTGAAACAGAAAAATAGATAAAATATGGTGGTTTTATGAGGAATTTCGGGTCCTTTCCATGGTCTTACAAAGTAACTCACAAAATAAAAACCCAAGGGGTGAAAAAAATAAGAAAAAATGCAAGAAGATAAAGAAGACTATGGTGCATCAAGAAACCAAAAGAGTAAAAGGGAGGACTAAAGGTTTGTTGACAAAGAGGAAACTGTTGTAGAGAGACATCCATGCTTAAGTAACCTTAAAAAATTGTTAGATAGATATAGATAAAAAAAACATGACAAGAAGTAACTATTTAGGCAAGTTACTTTTTAAGGAATTGAGCATTGATGAGCTCTTTGAAAACATGGCCTTCATTGGTTTGAAGATGGTAAGTGCTTGGACCAAGAATGTCTTTAACTAAATATGGGCCCCACCATTTTTAGGCATATTTACCTTCTTTGTCATGGGTGTAATTTAATTTAAGTACAAGATCACCAACATTAAAAGTGTAGACTTTAACACATTTTTTATGTTATCAAACAATGCAAGACTTATATTGGTGGTTAAGTTACAAGGTAGAAAGATGACGTTCAACAAGAATATCAAGGGCATGAATATGGGATTCATGCAATTATTCATCAATAATAATGCCATGAATAGATATTCAAAGTGAGGGAAACTCAAATTCTAAAAGAATAATTAACTCAAAACCATAGGCTAGAGAAAATGGAGTTACCCCAGTGGTAGTGTGTATGCTAGTCAGATAGGCCCAAAGTGAAAGGTAAAGATGAATATGATAATTTATGTAGGTTTCATGAATTGTCTTTTGAATTATTTTGTTAATAATTTTGGTGATCCAATGGGTTCTTTCATCACCATCCAAATAAGTTGACATTGTGCACATTACACAACAATATCATTAATAGGCTATGGAAGGTTATTATTCAATGATTTGGGGAAGCAAAGTAGTAGAGTGGGTAAACAAGAAGTGGTAAAGATTTTCTTGACTCTTGAGTTAATGGGCCCCTAAATAAGTAAGCATTGAATTTTTGATGGAATTTAGAGAAAGATGTTGAGGGGTTTTGGAATATGGAGTGAGGTGAATAATAATAATATTATTAATTAAATGAGGGAGTAGGTTGTGAATTTCATGCATGAAAGCAAGGGCATAGAGGACACAAGGAATTAGATAAGGAGATTTACATAAAAGTGGCACAACTAGTGACTACACTCTAAAGAGGTAGAGGTTGAATTGGAGAACATAAGGGAGATCCAAAAAGGGATGAGGTAAAGGTGGACTAGGATATGGATGAAGAGAAAATAATGAGGTCACAGATAAAGATAAAGGTGGATAAGGATGAAAGAAGCTAGGCATGGCATATAGGTTAGAAAGAGCAAGGAAGGGCATCAAGGGAGACAAAAAATGAAATAAAATGGAGAAAAGAGAAAAATAAAAGGTAGAAGATGGGGGGTGAGAGATGCACTAAATAACAATAGATTAGAGAATTGAAAAGGATGGGGAGAGAAGTGTAACAATAGTGAAGGGTAAGGGGAGGATGATAAATATGGGAGGCCATGAAATGTTTGAAAATAAGTCTAAAAATAGACCAAGGAGAAAACAGTTTGGTGATGAAAATGAAAAAAAAACAAGGCAATAAATAGAAGAAAGAAAATAAGAGGAAAAAAGAGTGAAATGAGGACACAAAAATGATGATAGGAGAGTGAAGAAGAAGGTGGTATCTTGACCAATTAAGCAAGGATGATTATGGATAATGAAGCAAAGCAGATGGTGAATTTGAAGATGAGAATGGGATGGAAAATGGGAAAGGGGTTAAGAAAAATAAGGGGAAGCAAAATATGGGTGGGTAAAAAGGTGAAGAGAGATGGTAGGCATCAATTAACTTGTTAGAAGAGATTGACAAGCTAAAAGGGTTATTAGAAGATATTGTCAAGCCAAAAAGTGGTGAGGTGGTGAAGAAATAAGGGGATGCAATGAAAGAGAGTGAGATGAAACTAAGGGATGAAGATCAGGGATGATAAGGACAAAAAGGAAGAATTGTAGGGATACAAAGCATGGATACTCATATAGATGTAAAAGATAAGTGAGTACTGAGATGGATAGAGGGAAAAGGTCTTGAAAAGGGAAAAAAGAAAGAAGAAGAGAAGAAAAGAGGCAATTATGGAAGGCTTCTCAAAGGATAAATACACAGGGAGAAACTAGTTGTGGAGGAAAAAAAGGAAGATAAAAAGGATGAAAGGATGGAAAAAAAGCAAACAAGAAGAATGGAAAATGGGTACAGTGGGAAGAGTGGCAGAATAGTAGAGAGTGGTGGTACATGTAAATAAAAAGTGTAGTAACAAAAGAAATAAAAAGCTTTCAAGATGCACAGTATGATGTGGCATGGGTGAGGAACAGAGAGTGATAAAAAGGGTATGACAAATAGCCAACGGAGAGGGGAGATGATGAGGATTAAAAAGGATGTTGAAGGGGATAAAGGGCAAGGTTGGTAATAAGGTCAAAGACATTCAGAAAATGCAAAAGGTGGGTAGGGAAATAAGCTACAAATCATGCACAAGGAAATATGATAGGGAGGCCAATGAAGTAGAGTAGGAGGTGGCTTTATGGGAGGTAAGAGGGACCAATGGGGAAGGCTATCAACCCTTTTGTTAAAATATATTGACAAGTTGGAGGTGGGAGATGGTTAGGAGATAGGTAGAGAAATGGAGGAAAAGATATGAGGTGAGAAGGGAAAATAAAGTAAAGGATGCATCTGAGCTAACCTTAAGAACTGGGTGCTACCTACATAGTCCAAAAAGACCTTAGGTTGATGTAATTCTCCCAATAATGGGGGAAAAACTTAAGAGGAAGTATTAGATGGTGTTAAAACATAAGGATGCTTAAGAAAGAATTCAAAGCTTCCTTGATGTAGGATGCCCTAAGCAAGAGGGCATTATTAGTGGTGGAAATGAGTGGGAAGAAAAAAGGGATGGGAATTAGTTATTAGTGACTGAGCTACCCTTAGAAGTGGAACAGTGCCTACATAGGCCATGGATATTAGGCCAATGTAGTTTAATAAGGTTTGGGTGAGTGGTGTTCAAATTGGCTACCTTAATTTGATGGACCACATGGGTGTGTGTGAGATGAGGGAGAAGGTTTTGTAAAATAATAATTTTGGGTTTTGGTGAAGGTGTCAATGAAAGTGAATGGGGTAAGTTGGTAAATAGTTACCATAATGATCCTACTTTAGTAGGATGAGAGATACAGATGGGAATGGTAGGATAAATTAGAAGGGAACACAATGTTAAGTACCACAAATTATTTTCAATGGAGCTAATACAAAGAAAAAGTGCCTTTCTTAGGAGATTACACCTTCTAAAATTATGTGAGGGTAAGAGTTTGGAGATAATGTCTACCACTATGAGATGAGTTTCAGGAGGTGGGGATCTATTTGGATCTATAGAGTCACTTTAGCCAAGGTTCGTCATCGCTATGATCCAAGTTTTAAGGGCAGTAGCGGAGTGACAACCTACAAAGAATTTCTTTGATGGTCAAGTAGATTCTACAAGTAAGGAAGTTAGTAGCATGGTGAGCGATAGAGGATGGACCTTGCTTGACCCAAGAGCTGCATGGGTAGGCTAGACAAATGGTGGCCATGTCTACATCCTTTGTCTTAGCTCCATGGAACCAATGACTTATTGGTTCTACTAGTTTTGGCCTAACCAACAAGAAGCTATGTAGCTAGGAGAAGATGGTGGTTCCCTTGTTACAAATGAAATTTTAGCTAGCACAAAAGAAAAGATTGCCATGTTTGAAGTAGACTCTACCAATGGTTGGGGTCTGACGCTCTGAGCACATGGTAATGGGCTTGTAAGAATAGGAGGGTAAAAGGTGCAAGAAGGTGAATGTATTGCTATGAATTCATGGTAGCCTACCCCTGATGGAAGAGTGTCTATAGTAGTAAGGATTTGGGAGCCACCACTAGCAACAGTGGTATTTTTGAAGGTGTGATCATTATATCAACCCATGGTTGGAATCCAATTTACATCAATTGAGGTAATGGTGATAATGATGCTAATTACCACCAGGCCCAAAAGGATTGCAAGATGACAAAATAAGAAAATACATCTAATGTAGATTAGATGATAAGGTTAATAATAGGATATCCTAATAGTGCATAATGGATTTATCAAGGTGACCAATTAGATCAAGGGTGACATGTCCACATGAAAAGGTAAGTAGACATGACCATTTCAAGTGGGAGGACTATTTAAAGGAATCAATGACATCATATGACCTTCCCCAATAGTGGAATGGTGAATCATGTTGACAAGGAAGAATGGTCGGGTATTTTATTTAAAGAATCATGATAAGGATGAATATCTATCATTGAGTCATTTGTTTTTAAAATTTATAGGGAGTACAAAGAACTACATAAGGTTGAAGATGGAAAATAATAAGAAGAATGGTGGAGATAACCAGAAACCTCCATGACCTAAAATAATCAATATGGTGAATGTGTGGATCTACCAAATATTGTAACATGTACTGGTGATAATGGAAGCACTACTAGATCAACAAGAGGAAAGGCACCTATGCCCCAACTTTGAGCCTAGACTTTTACCTGTGTAGTAATGAAGAAGGTGATAATTTCATTGTGCAAGATGTAGGGCTAGAGAACATGATCATTGGCCAATCTAAGGGGATGTGTACTGAGGTAATAATCAATGGTATCGATGGAAGCAGAATGTCATAACAGAGGGATGTAATGGCTATGATAAGTGATCAAGGTGAAAGACCCAAAGAAAAATATGGTTCTCACCCTATGGGGATGAATGTGGAAGAGGATAATAGAGTATGCCCTTTAGTAACCATTAGGATAGGGTGCTTTACATATGCAAGTTTAGGTAGAAATCAAGTAGAAGGATGGTTGAGCACAAATCCAAAGTCACTAGACAATTAACCTAATGCTTAGGTAGGAAATAATGTATGTAGAGGCTTTAGGTGAAGCTGGATAGTCTAATAAATTTGTATACATCATGTGACTCCTCACACCCTAAATAAAATATTAAATAGTTTGACGTAAACATGTATAAAATGTGTTGGATATTGCTAGTTGAATGTTATGGTTATGGTAATGATTGGTATGGTTATGGTAATCATAATCTTAATTAATGTAAAAGGAATGTATTTTTGTTTGTAATGTTAGATGGTACAAATCATGATGAAAATATCAACCAGGCACATTAAGATAAGAATAGGGCATGATGCTTTATTTTTGACAAGGACTAAAAATAGAACCAAAGTGAGATCAACTTAATGAATATAATCCCTTCAAGTGCTTGTACATGAGTGGTCATCAGTTGATAAAGAAGGTTTCTTGATCATAGGGTGTCAAGTAAGCTCTAAATCCCTTGATATATAGATAGTTTAAAGTGAATATGGGTGACAGGCGGTGTGAAGGGTAATGGGCGATATGTATGATAACCTCATGTAAATTAGTTTTCCCCATCTATAGGTGGCTTAATAATTGTAATAGACAAGTCCATGTCATATGTTATATGTAGACTAATTAGTGTAGGAAGTCTACATGGGAAATTCAATTACGGCTTCCAATTTATTATGTTGCTTGAGAGCCGATTACAGCTTTAGAATCTGTTGTGATAGTGGGTCTTTTATTTTATTATTGTATATGGAAAATTGATCGATGTTGGAGGATTCCATGAAATTACTCTATTTTTTACAAAGTTAACTCATCCATCCTTCAAGGGATTGGTCTAATCTTATTGACTTTGTTTTAATGTTCTTGATAGTTATCCTTCAAGGCAGTAGTCTACCTTACATGTGGTAATTTTTATTTTATTTTTGGGCAACTATCCTTCAAGAGAGCAGTCTACAATGCTTAAGATATTGACCCAATTAATTATTTCAAGATGAAATGTGTTTAGACATGGACCGATCCAATTAGTTTTAGAGGTTTACCTTTATGAGGGAAAAACTTTACACAAGAAGGTCAATGATATGTGAAAGGGTGTGGTTTTGAGAGACAATGACCATAGGATTCCATCTTGTTAGAGATGAAAAGTATCCATGAGAACCATGCTAGAGGTATGTTTGTGATACCCATATTTAAGATTAGGTCATAACTATGATGGTTAATCACATGGTTCTATGTTGTAATCATTTTTCCTTAAAAGGGGAGGAGGAAGGTGGGTGAAGGTTAAAATCTCATAATCAAGGGATGAGCTTAAGTTAGACAAACAAGTGAGATTGATCCTTATTTAAAAAAAAGTGGATGCAGATATGAAGTGTTAAGAGGCTTAGGTTCTAGTTTTTCTTTTAAAGAGGACAAATGATAAGATTTTTATCCATACTTATGGGTGATGATGTAGGTTCCAAGCCAATTGAAAGTAAACTTGCCTCATTTACTCTTCTCCATGTTGGTCACATGTAGGTTTTATTTTAGGATGAAATCTTTGATATTGAATTCTCATTGTTTGAGGTGCTTATTATAACATGTATGATATATTCTTGATAGATATGGAGGTAGGTGAGGGCTACTAAATGATGCTCATCAAGTAGCTCAAGTTGAGTTAAACCATGCTGACAAAAATCTTCCTCAAAAATGAATTCTTTCAAAGATATGTAAAGAGAGGGGATTTGGCCTTCAAGAGGCAAGACTACCTCTACTTTGAAGACTAAAGAGAAAGGGGTAGCACCCATAGAGGTTTGAATGCTAGTTTAATAGGCCCATAAGTTGAATGAGATGTGAAAGTATTAATCTTGACCTAAAGCACTGACAACTTTGGTTAATATTTTGGTGAGGGTTTTATTAGAGGATTATGCTTGACAATTTTATTATGGTTGGTAAGGTGAGGAAAATCTTAAATCGATTCCAAATGCATCACATAAACCTTGGAATTACTTATTCTTAAAGGACTTTCTATTATTGATGATGATCTTATGAGGAACACTAAAGCAGTAGATGATACAGTGATTGATAAAGTCAAAAAATATATATACTATGCTAGAGACTAGAGGAATAGTTTCCACCCACTTGGTGAAGTATTCAATGGTTGTGAGGATGGAGCTATGTCATTGCAAAGAATGGGGGTTAATTTTCCCAATGTGATCAAGCCACCATTGAGAGAAAGGCCAAAATTCCTTAGATACTTAGAGGCTATTGGCTGGTGCATGACAGAAATTAGCATGCTCTTGACATTTAACACACTTTCTTACATAATCAAAATAGTCTTGGTTAAGGGTGGGCCAATAGTAACCAAGGCAAAGGATATGTTTAGTGACTACCAAGTTGTTAAAGTGTCCCCCACATATCCTATAATGTGTTTCCTTGATGGCATAAGAAGCTTCATGGCTACGTAGGCAATGGAGAAGGAGACGATCAAAACAAGGTTTGTAAAGGATTCCCCCTAGTATGGCTTAATGAGAGGTACTCTGAATAAAATCTCTTAGATCATTCCTATAAAGGTTGGGAGAACAATGCCTAGGTTGAGGTAGTTGAAAGTTTAGTCATACCAAATGTTGGATGGGGATTTTTCTACATTACAAATGGTAGGGAGGTCAGATTGGCCATAAGAGGGTATGGTAAAATGATGAATGGTGACAAATATTGTGGAATTGGAAGGTTGAGAAAGAATTTGAAAAGCAAGGTAGGCCATTATATCCACAAATTTATTAGTAGATCGAGGAATGGATTGGACTAGGTAATGTTCAAATGATTTTAAGAGTTTGTCAACTAAAATTTTATATTTTTACAAGACATCATTCTTACATTGATAGGATCCATTAACATGGTTGACCACAAGCTAAGAATCACCAAAGACATGGATTGTCTTAATTCCTAAGCTTTGATTAGTTCAAATACCTATTACTAAGGCTTTATACTTGGCCATATTGTTGGTGCATTCAAAGTCAAGTTTGAAGGAGAGAGGAAGGGGTTCACCATCAAGAGGAATGAGAATAACTCTAGCACCCCCTCTTTATTGGAATTTTGAGCCATCAAAAAACATGGTCATCTGGTAGGTTATGTCATCTTCTTGAAAAATAGTAGTGATAGACTCATCTAGAAAGGGATGGTTATTTGCTAAAGGAGCTTTGGCCAATAGACTGGTAATGACCTGACCTTTAATTGACTTTTTTTTTGAGGAATTCAAGGTCAAACTAAGCTGGGAGTATGAGCCACTTATCCATACATCAATTTTGGTATGGTTTAGAGTGTATGTATTCGAGCAAGTTGGTATTAGTGATGACATAGGTTTTATGTTTAAGAAGGTAGTGGTGAAGTTTGGTGGCCGTTAAGGTCAATGCTAAGTAGAGTTTCTTGTTGTGTGTATACCAAGTCTCATATTCTAAAAACATATGGCTAATGTAGTATACGACTTGCTCTTTATGCTTTTCATCTCGATGAGCCAACATTATCCCTAGAGAATGGTTAGTGGCAGAGATCTATAGGTAAAAGGGGTGGTCATCTTTAGGAGGGGTGAGGACAAGTGGTGACAAAAGGTATTGTTTGAGAAAATCAAAGGACTTTTGACAATCACTATTCTATTTGAAAGATACATCCTTATTCAAAATGTGATGGAAAGGTTAGCACTAATTTAAAAGTTGGGAAATTAAATAGTGAATGGATTGAAGTTTTCCCTGAAGGTTGCAGAGCTGCTTAAGGTTAGTTGGAGGAGGCATGTCAAAAACTTCTCTAACTTTAGTAGGGTCTACTTCAATTCTATGAAGAGAGATGATAAAGCCAAGAAGCTTTCTTAAAAGGACCCCAAAATTTCATTTCTTGGGATTAAGGTGAATATTATAATGGATGAGGCATTCAAATATAATTGTAAGAATACTCAAGTGATCTTTTCAAAGTTTAGATTTCTTGAGAAGGTCATCCACATAGTCTTATACAATCTTATGGATGATATCATGGAAAATATAATTCATGGAATGTTGGTAGGTTGCACCAGCATTATTTAACCCAAAAGGCATGACTCTATAGTAGAAATTTCTCCAAGTGGTCATAAAGGCAATTTTATGTTGATTTTTAGGAGCAATCAAGATCTGATTGTAACCCAAAAACCCATCCATGAGAGATAACATCTCATGGTTGACTATAAGATCAACAACCTAGTCAATGTTAGGTAGAGGGAAGTCATATTTAGGGTAGGTGAGGTTAAGGTCACAAAATTCCACATAAATGTGTAGACCCTTAGTGACTTTGGTGGTAGGTGCAATGTTTGAGATCCATTGGGTGTAGTCAATGGGTCAAATGAATTTTATAGATAAGAGATGCTAAAGGTCTGCTTTGATGAGAAGGGCTATGTGAGGATGCATGCATCAAATTTTTTGTTTAATAGGCTTGGCATCATAGTGAGTGACTATGTTATGGGTAGTAATGGTGGGGTCAATCCTAGGCATATCATTGTAAGACCAAGCAAATGTTATGTTGTGGTCTTTGAGGAAAGAGGGGAAATCATGAAGTTCCTTAGTATTCAATGATTGGCCCAATTTGACAATGTGAGGGTTATCCAAAGTACCCAAGTTAATATCAATGGTAGATTCATTCAACATAGTTGAAGCTTCAGGAGGAAGAGATTTGTAGATAGAAGAATCACCCATACCGAGATAGGTAAGAATGGAATCATCATCTTGATGTCAGATGGTGTTAATGGAAGGAGAGTCATTCTCTACCATTTTAGGATGTATGAGTGGAAGGACTTTAGTTTGGCCACACTTGTGGTAAATGAGGGGGCCCAAACTTACAATATTGATCAATAAAAAATTTAGGAGGGATGATATTAGGGTCTTCAAGTGGAGAAAGTGATTGGGTTGGAAAGGATGGGATATCTTCCTCTATAGTGGCAATAGGTTTTGGTGAATTGGTGGAATCTTGAGGTGGTTCATACCCAAGGCCAAATGACGCATGAGGTTGTAAATATTTGAGATAGGCTAACTCATGAGGCCCTTATTCATAGCGATCATGGCCAAATCCTTTCCAAGTACATCTATGAAGATATAACTTAGTGAACTCTAGTTTGCTAAGATAGGAAAATTTAAAGGTAAATGGTTGGATGGATGATTCAGTGGTAGGGGCTGAAAGTGGTTGATCAAGTCCCCCTAAATTAAATTCATTTGATGTTTAGGGAGACAAATATGGATGATGGTTCTAATGTTAGGGTCATAAGAAGGGTCATGTCTGAGATTCCCATATTCTTGTGGGGTAAGGAAGGCATCTAAGGCTAAGAGTCTATATTCCCCAAAAGAAAGATGTTAGAATATGGTTGTCACAGGGTCTTCTACAAGAATCTGGGAAGAGGGTATATATGAGCTAGTGGAAGCTTCATCAACATTAGGTGTGGAAATGTTATGGGTTTTAGTTGGTGAGGTTATGTTGTTGGTAGATGGTTTTATGGTGGATAAGGGAGGAAGAAGGATGTCATTGGTTTGATATGTCATATTCCAATATGTAAAAGGACTAGGGTTAACTTAAATAGTCACAACTTGCCTTTCATGTTCAAACTTGACACATCAATGTAGGGTGGAAAGGACACAACTCATGACATGAATCCAAGGGTATCTAAGTAAAATGTTGTATTGAAACTCTCCTTATACAACATAAAAGATTTTGGGAATAATACGAGGCTCTACATAGATGTGGAGGGCAACTATGCCTAATGTGGTATCCATAGTATCATTGAAAGAATGAAAGACCACTAAGCTTTTAGACATAATGTTTTTAGATAACTATAATAGGTCATAAGCATTAGATGAGATAATATTGATGTTATCTCCCTCATTGATCATCACCCTTTTGATGTGGGTTTGATTGATGTATGTTGTAATGAAGAGGGGAGGATTGGGGTCCTCTGAATGAATAGAAGGTATTTCTAAATTCTTGAAAGTGACAAGGTTAGAAATCTGAAGGGTACCAATAAAAGTGGCCAGAGGTTAAGGATCATCATGTTAGACCTATTGTCCCCGAAAATGTCAGCTCATTTTTGAGACAACATATGAAATATTTTGGTTCAACAGACCAAAATACTCTCTCCCCTTTTCAAAAAATTGTTTTAAACATTCAAGTTCTTCAATTTTCAAAACTTTCCCAAAAATTGACAGACTCTGCAGGATTAAATCTATGGACTTATTTCTACGAACTTCACATGAAGGAATCTATGGACTCATTTCTATGGACTCTGCTTGTTCTACAGACTCATTTCTATGAACTCTGCAAGCTTAAATCTATGAACTCTGTAGATATGTTTTTATGGACTCAAAATTCTTGAAATCAGTAGGTTCAACAGGTTTAAAGGCTTCTACATGCAAGTTCAATCAAAAAAACAAGTTTCTAACACTTAGTCATTTTTAGGATTGGTTCAATGCCTTGGTTCAACCAAAAGAGTTCATCGGCAAGCTTCTATGCAGTGTTTGAACCATTGAATCGTTGAACCTTGAACCATAATGGTTCAATAAGTTCAATGGCTTCAAAGGTTCAACATCATCAGCAATATTTAAGTGCATTTGTCAAGGTTCAAAGCTCAACCGCTTCAAGATTCAATGGCTTTAAAACACTTATCAAAAAGAAGAAGGCTTGAACCATTGAACCATTAAACCACTTTGCTTCAAAGGTTTAATGGGTTCAATGGTTCAACACATTTGGTTCAAAAGATCAAAAATACTTAATCAAATAAAGAGATTGAACCAATTGAACCATTGAACCATTGAACCAAAGTTGGTTCAATCAACAGGTTCAAGGGGTTGCCCTAAAGCCAAAGGAAAAAGTGCCCTTACAGAGGGCAATGAACCAAGCCAAGTGCCCTTATGGAGGGTAGCAAGTAAAAGTAGACAAAGAGAATTCCTTCAAAAAAGTGAACCAAGGACAAACATCCCTTATGGAGGGCAGGCGAGGAGCAGATGAACCATTGTAAAAGCCCAAAGGATAGTTTTGGGATTGAATAAGTCCTTACAAAGGGCACAGTTCTCTTTTAGGAAAAGAATGCGGCAAAATGGTTAAGGCAAAAATCCTTCAGACTTTTTGTCTAAAGAAATTTGCCTGGGAAGAAAGCCCAAAAGCAAGAACCCAGTGGAAAATCAACTAAGGCAAAATAAAGGAAGATTTCCTTTAGATAAATTTTCTAA
This sequence comes from Torreya grandis, assembly GCA_037957365.1. Lineage (NCBI taxonomy): Eukaryota > Viridiplantae > Streptophyta > Pinopsida > Cupressales > Taxaceae > Torreya > Torreya grandis. The sequence continues at coordinate 1,635,276 of JARHVA010003384.1, read as the reverse complement.
AGGAATTCCTTCAAAAAATTTATCTGAAGGAAAAGAGTGGCAAAATTTTACTGAAGGAGCAAAAGCCCGCTGAGAAAATTAAAGCCTGAAGGCCATCCCAAGACCGCTTGAAGGGTAGGTACCCTTGCGAGAGGCTCTCACCAAGGAAAGTGGACCATTTCTCAAGTACCTGAAGGGCAAGTTCCCTTTGGAAAAGATCAAACATCAAAGTGCAGTGGAAGCTGCCATGTGTCCCTTATAAAGTTAAAGTAAAAGCTGCCAAGTGTCATCTATTGGGACACAGTTTCTAATAAGTTTAGAAGCTGTGAAATGTGCCACATGTTTTGTTATAACTCATTAGAAGCTATCACGTGTCAACATCTGTAAGTTCTTCCTTTTGTTTTGTAAGGACTATGGTGGACCTTAGGTGAGGTGCTAAGGTTAAGTGGAGTACGACAAGTGTCTGCATTTGCATGGATCCAAAAGAGTCTTGAATGTTTCTACAATGCTTTTATAAGCTCAGTGGAAGCTACCATGTGTCATCCTCTATAGAAATTTCAAAAGACATCTAAAGCCTCTATAAGTTAAGTAGATGCTACCATGTGTCCTCGCCTATTTCACAGTTGAACATGCCATGTGTCACTTGTTGAGATCAATGAAAAGTGGCCAGAGTAAATAAGAAATACATGAAGGAATTGCTAAGGAGGATGATAGGCTCGCAGCCATCAAATTTAGGACAACCAACTAGCCATTGGCTTTCAAATAATGATAGACCTGAACACGTCAAATTTGTGACAATAAAATAACTATTGATCCTTACAAGCTTAAGCACAGACCCTGTGAACAAATTCAGTGACCGGCCAAAGAGATAGCTTGGGGGCTCAAATCACACAGATGAAGATGAAATATAGCAAGGAAAGGGGGAATGATAGAGAAAGATTAGAAATATTTGTGCATGGGATATATTTCTAGAAGGTAAAGCAGTCCACCATGTGGACATCAGAGAGTGCAAACATTTAATGGCGTAGCCTATTTTTCTACATTGAGTAGAGTGAACAGCTGTGCACACATAAGGAAACACATCAAATGGCCCATATTAAAAATTGATGCTCTATTCCAACATAGCCCATGGATAGAATTTAAAATGCATTAAAGGCATTGAATGCATCATGAGCCATTTTTGTGAAATAAAGTGCCAAAGTCTTTCTTGGAGCACTATATATTGGAATCTCTCTTATTATTTTAAAGGATCTCTCTTTGTTATCAAAAACAAAACTCTGCTCAAATTGAAAGGCATTACTGAGACTTTGAGCTCAGATTGTTGATCATATTTCTTTATTTGAATAAGAAAACAAGTGACTTTTTAGACTTCGTGCTGGAATAGCTTGGTTGTTGGGGAAATTGTTCTTATGTCTATTTTCTTAATATGTTTTTTTTGTCCACTTAATTGAATAAGTAAAATTAATGAAAATAATCAAAAAAGTGTCTTGAAGCCAACTGTGGAGATACTTTCTACCCCCACAAATACCTTTAGTGTGTTTTCTATTTATTCTTGTGTAAAGGATCTTGGGATGACTTTGTGCCCTTATTATCCTTCGTATTTCACTCTTTAGCAGTTGAGGTGGAGACTTTATGCTACATTTCATCATGTTGTGTTATTGTGCCCTGTTATAGTTACTTGTCACCACCTAAAAGGTTCCTTTTGTCTGCTAAATAGCACTTCTAAAAGAAGAGGAGTGCCTTTTGTCATTTCATCAGGATTTTTCTTTTGATTTTTTAACATCATCTCTAAAAAAAGAGAGATGGATGGTTTATCTTACTCCTGAGTGTTATTTTCTGCTTATATATATAGTATATAGCTCCTGCATATTTATTGGGAACCTCCCCTTGATGATAGGAGAGATTTGTCCCCTTTAGATGTAGTAAACCTACACATCTAGCCGACCAATCTCCCTATGTTGTGGTTGAAGAGGCCTATTTTTCTCATTAGTTAGTTGGTGACAAAATATTCACCCAACAGTTTTTGGCAACTCCATTGGGAAAAAATGCACAGTTTGAAGCCTCAAGCTTCAAGCTGAAGCAGTATTAGTTCTTTTCCATTTTTATTTTTACACTCTAGCAGATCCATAATATACATGAAGCCAAAGGGCTAAAGGTTTTGTTGACCCTGTATTCAAGTTGGTAAAGCAAAGTAATTTTGATTTATTTCCTTCACCATCTCGCCTCCAACGAACCAGGAGCTTTCCTCCTACTAAAGTCAAGTCTTCATTACTAGGCAAAGCCTCCATTTTGCTATTAATAAAGCTTTATCAATACTTACCCCTCTGAGATTTGTTATTCCACCTTTCCATAGTCATACAATGGTAGCTCAAGGTCCTTGGGGTAACTCTTTTGGCCCACTTAATTTAACTCCACCTCTACATGAGCTACCATGCAGTTCAAGGAAAAATTTCCCCAAGTTCTATGGTGATGGGAAAGTTCATCCTGATGAACATATTGTAGCCTTCAGCATAGCCTGAAGCATAATAGGTGTGAAGTATGAGGATGTAGTAGTCAGGTTGTTCATAGAAACTTTACAAGGTGTTGATACAAATCGGTTCTATCATCTGTAGGCCCAGACTATGACTGACTGGAACACTCTCAAAGCTAAATTTGAAGCCAAATTCAAGCCTATAAAAGATGCACATGCCCTATTGGCTCAACTCACACAAATTAAAAAGGAACCTCATGAACTAGTGAGGGATTTCATAGCCAAGTTTGACAAACTGAGGAACAGGATTCTTGTAATTACTCAGCCAACACCTAAAAACTTCAAATGTTTCTTCATTAACTCTCAACTGCCTGAAGTGAGTTTTTTGTTGAGACATGCTGGCCAAATAGACCATGTTGTAGCTCAAGATTTGGCCACTAAGATAGAAGATGACCTAATCTTGGTAGGAAAGATAAGGATAGATCCTAACAGAGGTAAATCTTCTTCATCTTTTGAAATCCATCTATAGGTACCACTGATCTAATAGTGCAGAAGCTGGCAAATGAGTTGCTAGCTCTCAAGAAGTAAATGGTGCAAGGGATATCTTCAGCTCCTTCATATAGAGATATGCCAAGGAGGACATTCCCCAATCAGTCATACCAAGGCAATGCTTCCAAGAATCAAGGATAGCCAAATCTTCTTCCTCCCCCATAGGGAAAACTTGCCATTGAAGCACCCCCAACCAATTTAGTAATTGGATATCTTGAAACAAAATCTGATTTCTCTTTCTATCCTAAATTGAACCAAGAAAATGATGCTAATCTCTTCAATGAGGAAGAAGAAGAAGTAGTTGGTGACTCCAACATTGGTTTCCTAAATTACCAGGATGAACTTAGAAGTGAAGGTAAAGTAGATGAGGGATTATATGCTATATTCACCTGGTCCCAAATCCAGTCAACCCAACAAGCTGATAAAGGAAAAATAGGGGAAAGTTCTCAACTTGCAATTTCAATTGCCAAATGAGGAACTTCTCTGCCACTCTAGCCAAAGGACCCAATGAGTAATAAAAAGCAAGTACATCAAGCATTCCTTTATCTTCAACTTTAATTCCACAAACTAGTATTAGCCCTCCTAAAAACTAGAAAGATGAATTGCCTTCCTCTATTCCTTGTCTATTTCAATCATTTGACATAATCGACCATGTCAAAAAGACCAAAACCATGTCAAAAAGACCAAAATTCAAATGTCTAAATTTTAATTCTTGCAATCCAATCTTGAGCAGTTGGATAGGTTAGTTTAGTGTGTGAAGAATAAAGCCATCCCTACAAGACAAGATGTTAAAAAGGTAAATCATGATTCCCCAAAGAACATGTCCATCCCAAATAATCTTGTCATTACTCATCCAGCTATCCTTGGGAAAATAGAGCCTTTCTGTGTTTCCCTATTGATAAATGGTCACAAACTAAGCAATTGCATCATAGACTCAGGTGCATCTGACAACATCAAGCTTGCCAAGGTGGCATAATCTCTTAGACTCACATTGACCAAAACCTTTGGGAGATGTTTCTCCATGGAGAATAAACAAGTACCTTTACTGGGACATATCAAGGATGCCCAATTTACATTTACAGCATACCCAAACAAAAGAATCAAGATGACAGTCCTAGTGGCCGACATCCCAGCCTCATACGGCATTCTTTTAGAGTGAAATTTTTGTAAGGATGTTGGTGGCAAGTTGAGCATGGACTTATCTGAAGCAAGGATCCCTATCAAAGGCATCATGTAGATGCTACTTCTTGAAAAGGAATCAAAATATGTTATCACTCAGACATCAGCCCCTGAAGCTCAAATTCTATTTGAATCTTCAAACATGGGTAATTATTTCTTGACCACAGAGGATACTCATGTTTTAACTGATGAAACTTCTAAAAATGACAGTCTAAAAATTAGTTTAGATGGAACAGCAAAAGATGTGAGAGAGCACAATATAGATGAAAAAGGATCTTCCCTCTCTAATGAAGGAAAATCTAATAGAAGATCAATTTTTGATGATGTTTGGATCCTGGAATTCGATGGCAGCAATTCTTCTACCGGCTCAAGGGATGGGATTGTGTTGATATCTCCTCAAGGAGATATTTTTCCTTCTTCATACAAGTTGTATTCTAGCAACACCAAAAACATAGCTAAGTATGAATCTCTATTGCTTGGATTAAAGGCTGCTCGAGATAAAGGCATCAAACTCCTTCATGCCAAAGGAGATGCTGAACTAGTGGTTTGTTAGGTAAGGAACCTGTATCAAACCAAAAATGAGAGATTACGCCATTACCACAATCTAGTCTAGGTTTAAATTGAAATCTTTGATGCTTTCAGCATCTCTACCATACCTATGGAATTCAATGATCGAGCTAATGCACTAGCTATTTCAACAACCCTCTTTGTTCCTCATCTAGACTTCAAAGGAAATAGGGACACTATTAAATTAGTCTTTAGACCAAGTGTGCTCAATAATGCCAATCATTGGCAAGTGTTCACTGGAAATAACCAAATCATCACCTTTTTAGAACAAAAAGATAGCTTTGAACATCTTTACTTTGAAGGCAGTAAGCTCCAAAAACATGAATCAGCTCCTAAAATGAATTCAAACACGGGTGAAGAATTCTTGCAGCTAAAAGGGAATAGGATTCCTAAAGGACTGATTTCTCTTGAGAAACTATTTGACAATCATGACAGGTTCATCAAATAGCAACAAATGGATTCAAACTCATCCTAGGGGTTTGATCAGATAAATTTGGATACCAATGAAAATCCCAAGATGGTGAAAATTGAGAAGTGTTGTACTCCAGAGGAGAAACTTAAATTTACTGACCTACTTCGTCATTACATGGATGTTTTGGTGTACTCTTATGATGATCTAAAGTCACTCAGCCTAAGTAAATCCACCATCAAATTTCTTTCAAGGATGATTTGGTGCCTTATAAGCAAAAATCCTGATAGTATAATCCAAAGATATCAGGTACTATTCTATCTGAGATACAAAAAATGCTAAATGCTAGGATAATTTTCCCAATCTATCATTCCACATGGATTACCAACATAGTCCCTGTGATGAAGAAGAATGGAAATATTCACATCTATGTGGATTTTAAGAATCTGAATCTGTCATCTTTAAAGGATAACTATCCTTTGCCCATCATGGATTAGGTGCTTCAAATAGTGACCAGCTCAAAGATGTTATCAATGCTAGATGGCTTCTTAGGATACAGTCAAGTTGAAGTTGGTGAAGTAGACCAGCACAAGATGGCCTTCACCACACCTTGGGGCACCTTTGCTTATCAAAGAATGTCATTTGGCCTGATAAATTTTGGCACTACTTTCTAGAGAGTAATGGACCTTGCTTTCAAAGATGAAATGGGTAAGTTCATTGTGGTATACTTTGATGACTTAATTGTCTTTTCCAAGCATCACTTTGAAAATGTATGCCATTTGCAAAAAGTGTTGGAATGTTGTCACCAAAATGGCATTTCTCTTAACCCCAAGAAGTCTATCTTTGGAGTGACAAAAGGGAAGCTTCTCAATCACATTGTATCTCGAGAAGGCATAAAGATTGACTCAGACAGAGTCAAGTCTATCTAAGAGCTTACCTTGCCTACAAGTAAGATTATTATTCATTCTTTCTTCAGAAAGGTGAATTTTTTTTGAAGATTCATTCTTGAATTTGCTGAAAAGACTTGACACATTATGAAAATGATAAAGGGAAAGGCCACCTTCAGCTGGACTGAAGAAGGCAAGTCAGCATTTGAGGATATCAAGACTGCCATTGCCCTCACCCCAATTCTAGTTTGTCCAGACTACAACAAAGAGTTCACCATATACAGTTATGCTTCTGAACACATGCTTTCAGTAATTTTGGTTCAACAAAATAAGAAGGTATGGAACCTCCCATTTCTTTCATGAGCTACCCTCTCAAAGCTCATGAGCTGAAGTACTCAAATACGAAAAAGCATGCTTATGTAGTGCTGAAGGCATTTAAGCATTTTCACTTCTACATCTTGAATTCTCACACTACTGCCTTGGTTCCTGATACCATAGTCAAATCCATACTAAATCAGTAGGAGTTTGGGATGAAAAGAGGTAATTAGACTACAAAGATCTAGGAGTTTGATCTAGTCATCAAGCTAACAAAATTGGTATAGGGAAAAGGCCTATGCCAATTAATTGTTGATAACAAACCATAAGAAATAGAGCATGAAGAAGCAAAGGTGGAAAACACACTGACAGTCCTCTTTATCTCCACCACGAATGAGTGGTATTTAAGTATTTCTCATTTCCTTACTTATGGTGAGTGTCTTGCTCACCTACCTTAAAAAAAAGGAGGACTATCAAGTTGAAAGCTACCAATTTTTTCCTTTGGGATAATGGCCTGTACAAAAGGAGCCTTGATGGAGTGTTCTTTCATTGTGTGGATAAGGAGTAGTAAAGCCAACTTTTGGAATCCTTCCACAATCTAGCCTGTGGAGGACATTTTTTTGCTCCTATGACTACCCATAAAATTTTGTGAGCCAGGTATTACTAGCCAACTCTTTTCCAAGATGCATATAAGTGGGTAAGAAAATGTGAACTATGCCAGCAGTTTATTGGGAGACCCAAGTTAGCTGCCCTGCCTCTCAAGCTAGTGGTCATAGAGGAACCATTCTAAAAATGGGGAATTGATTATATTAGAGATGTAAACCCATCTTCAAGTTTTGGACATGATTATGTCCTTACAGCAACTGACTACTTCACCAAATGGGTGGAAGCTATCTCAACCAAACATGCTACTTCAGAAATAGTGTGCAATTTCCTCAAAGAGAATATCATTTCCAAGTTTGAGGTCCCAACCAAGATTATCATAGACAACACAGCTTGTTTCACTTCCCAAGAGATTACTCATTTTTGTTTTTACTATGGGATCACCCTCTCTCACTCTTCTGATTACTTTCCATAAGAGAATGGATAAGCTGAATCAAGTAACAAGAACCTAATGACTATCATCAAGAAGTTAGTGGATGACAACCAAAGGACATGGCATAAAGCATTGGTTGATGCTTTGTGGGTAGATAGAATCACACCAAGAAGGGCAATTGGTATGTCTCCATTCCAACTTATTTATGGTATCAATGTTGAGATACCAATCACCTTGGAATTACCAGCATTAAAATTGGCTAAGGTAATTAAAGATCAGACATATGAAAGCCCCCTTGATAAGAGGATCATGTACTTGATTGAGCTGGATGAGTAGAGAACTATGGTGGTGGACCGAATTGCTGCCCATCAAAGTTTGGTGAAGAAGCTCTTTGACCAGAAGGCAAAAAACCATGATTTCCAGGTTAGAGATCAAGTCCTATTGTGGGACAAGAGAAGAGAACCAAACGGAATGCATGGAAAGTTTGATTCTCTTTAAAGAGGCCCATTTATTATCTATCAGCTCAATGGTGAGAACAGCTTCCTATTGAAATATCAAGATGGCATGCTCTTTTCTCTACCTTACAATGGGCAACATCTAAAACAATTCAACTCTTGAAGTATCAGATAAGTTCACCTATACATATGTATATTTGTATAGTCTTTGTTTTTGTTTTGTGTTTTTTCATTTTTATTTTATTTTTTAGCCTTTCTTTTTGGGTAGTATGACTCCATGGCCCAATGGCATACTTCAAGGCACTTAAGATTCTGGTTTCTACTCCCCTTAGTTGTTCCAAGTTTTCAACTGAAGGAAGCTCCCCAACTGGAGCTAGCTGTTGTCCCCAAAAATATTAGCTCATTTTTGAGACAACATATGAACTATTTTGGTTCAACAAACCAAAATCCTCTCTCCCCTTTTCAAAAAAATTATTTTGAACATTCAAATTCTTCATTTTTCAAAGCTTTCCCAGAAATCTATGGACTCTACATGCTTAAATCTATGGACTTCACAGGAAGGATCTACGGACTCCGCTAGTTATACATACTCATTTCTACGGACTTTATAGGCTTAAATATATGAACTTTGTAGATATGTTTTTATGGACTCAAAATGCTTGAAATCAATAGGTTCAACAGGTTCAAAGGCTTCTACAAGCAAGTTCAATCAAAAGAACAAGTTTCCAACACTTAGTCATTTTCAAGATTGGTTCAATGCCTTGTTTCAACCAAAAGAGTTCATTGACAAGCTTCTATGTAGTGTTTGAACCATTGAACCATAATGGTTTAATAGGTTTAATGGGTTCAAAGGTTCAATGTCATTAGCAAGAGTTAAGTGTATTTTTCAAGGTTCAAAGTTCAACTGCTTCAAGATTCAATGACTTCAAAACACTTATCAAAGAGAAGAAGGCTTGAACCATTGAACTGTTGAACCATTGAACCACTTTGGTTCAAAGGTTCAATGGGTTCAATGGTTCAATAGGTTCAATGGCCATATGGTTCAACATATTTGGTTTAAAAGATCAGAAAGACTTAGTCAAATAAAGAGATTGAACCGATTGAACCATTGAGTTGTTGAACCAAAATTGGTTCAATTGGCAGGTTCAAGGGGCTTCCCCAAAGTGAAAGGAAAAAGTGCCCTTACAGAGGGCAATGAACCAAGCCAAGTTCCCTTATAGAGGGCAGCGAGCAAAAGTGGACAAAGAGAATTCCTTCAAAAAAGTGAACCAAGGATAAACAGCCTTATGAAGGGTAGGCAAAGAGTAGATGGACCGTTTTAAAAGCCTGAAGGATAGTTCCAGGCTTGAACAAGTCCTTGCAGAGGGCACAATTCTCTTTCAAAAAAAGAATGCGGTAAAATGGTTAAGGCAAAAATCCTCTAAACTTTTTGTCTGAAGGAATTCACCTGAGAAGAAAGCCTGAAAGCAAGAATCTGGTGGAAAATTGACTAAGGCAAAACAAAGGAAGATTTCCTTTGGACAAATTGTCTGAAGGAATTCCTTCAGACTTTTTGTCTGAAGGAAAAGAGCGGTAAATGTCTGCTGAAGGAACAAAAGCCCACCGATAAAATTAAAGCCCGAAGGCCATCCCAAGACTGCTCAAAGGGTAGGTACCCTTATGAGAGGATCTCACCAAGGAAAGTGGACCATTTCTCAAGACCCTAAAGGGCAAGTTCCCTCTAAGAAAGATCAAACCTCAAAGTGTAGCAAAAGCCACCACGTGTCCCTTATAATGTTGAAGTAGAAGCTGCCAAGTGTCATCTATCAGGACACAATTTTCAATAAGTTTAAAAGCTATGGAACATACCACATGTTCCATTATAACTCAGTGGAAGCCACCATGTGTCAACATCTATAGTTTCTTCCTTTTGTTTTGTAAGGACTGTGGTGGGCCCCGGGTGAGGTGCTAAGGTCGAGTGTGACAAGTGTCTGTATCTATGTGGATCCAAAAGAGTCCCAAATGTTTCTATAGTGATTTTATAAGCTCAGTGGAAGCCACCATGTGTCATCCTCCATGAGACTCTCAAAAGACATCTAAATCCTCTATAAGTTAAGCGGAAGCTGCCACATGTCCTCACTTGTTTCATAGTGGAACACGCCATGTGTCACTTGTTGAGATCAGTGGAAAGTAGCCAAAGCAAACAAGAAAGACACGAAGGAATCGCTAAAGAGGATGATGGGCCTGTAGCCATCAAATTCAAGACAACCAACTAGCTATTGGCTTTCAAACAATGATGGACCCGAACACGTCAAATTTGTGACAATGAAATAACTGTTGATCCTTGCAGGCTTAAACACAAACCATGTGAACAAATTTAGTGACTAGCCAAAGAGATAGCCTGGGGGCTCAAATCACATAGATAAGGACAAAATATAGAAAATAAATGGGGAACGATGGAGAAAGATCATAAATATCCATGCATGGGATATATTTCTAGAAGGTAAAGCAGTCCACTAGGTGGACATCATAGAGCACGAACATTCAATGGTGCAGCCTATTTTTCTACATTAAGTAGAGCGAACAACTATGCACACATAAGAAAACACATCAAGCAGCCCATATTAAAAATTGATGCTCAATTCTAGCATAGCCCATGGATAGAATTTAAAATGCATTAAAGGCATTGAATACATCATAAGCCATTTTTGTGAAACAAAGTGCCCGAGTCTTTCTTGGAGCACTATATATTGGACTCTCTCTTATTGTTTTAAAGGATCTCTCTCTATTATCAAAAACAAAACTTTGCTCAAATTGAAAAGCATTATTGAGACTTTGAGCTCAGATTGTTGATCATATTTTGTTATTTGAATAATTAAACAAGTGAATTTCTAGACTTTGTGCTGGAATAGCTTGGTTGTTGGGGAAATTATTCTTATGTCTATTTCTTTAATACATTTTTTTTGTCCACTTAATTGAATAAGCAAAATTAGTGAAAATAATCAAAAAGGTGTCCTGAAGCCAACTATGGAGAGACTTTGTTACCCCACAATTGCCTTTAGTGTGTTTTCTTTCTATTCCTATGTAAAGGATCTTGGGAAAAAATTGTGCCCTCATTATCCTTTATATTTCACTCTTTGGCAGTTGGGGTGGAGACTTTGTGCTACATTTCATCTTGTTGTGTTACTGCGCCCTATTACAGTTACTTGTCACCACCTGAAAGATTTCTTTTGTCTATTGAACAGCACTTCTGAAAGAAGAGGAGTGCCTTTTGTCATTTCATCAAGATTTCTCCTTTGATTTGTTAACATCATCTCTAAAAAAAGAGAGATGGATGGTTTATCTTACCCTTGAGTGTTATTTTTTGCTTATATATATAGTATATGGCTCCTACATATTTATAGGGAACCTCCCCTTGATGAGAGGAGAGATTTGTCCCCTTTTGATGTAGTAAACCTACACATCTGGCCAACCAATCTCCCTATGTTATGGATAAAGAGACCTAGTTTGCTCATCAATTAGCTAGTGACAAAATATTCACCCAACAGGACCTTGATGGATTGTAGAGCCTTTATGATTACTTGATGATGATGGAGAGAGGTAGAGACTAACTCATACAATATTATCTTTGTTAGAGTTTGGTGAAGTTTGAGGATCACTTTTTGGATGGATATTGCATATGGGTTAGGGTTATGGAGGGTTAAATGGGGAGGCACCTAAGATAACACCTTGGGTTTGTTTAAAGATGGAAAAGGTTGGGTATTATTTTCTTGGGAGTTTTTAGAGGGGTAAGTCTAAGGAATGGATGCCTTAGTCTTCCCTTTATCCTTCTCTTGGCCCTAAGATCAGGTAATCATGTGAATAGTGTGGATAAGGGGGTTCTCTAGATTGGATGGGTACTTCAGTTTCTCATCTTTACTTTTTGGTGAGATTAAAGATCAGATGGGTTGAGTCAGTGGTGGGATTGGAAATGGGGATGGAGTTTTATCTGATAACAAATCATCATCTTCATAAAAGTTATGAATAAGCACTTCTAAATCCTTACAGTTCTCAGTATCATGTCTTGGTGCCCTATGATATGCACATATCAAGTTATCATTAAATTAAGAGGGTTTAGTATGTGAAGGGTCAAAGGGTTTGATGGGTGGTAATCTCAAGGAAGAAGTTTTTAATAACCACTAGAGAAAGGTTAAGTAAGATTAGGCTAAAGGTGGTATATGTTTAGTAATTTTTTCTTTGGGTGTTGAAGTGAGAGGTTGTGTAAATGTAGGTTTGGTGGTAGGTGTCTTGGATAAACTGGTATGCTTGGTTTATAGTTTTGGTTTAGGTACGATGGTTGATGGGATAGTGGAAAAGGAGGGCAAGGTAGGTAACTTAGGAATTGTTGGCATAGTGGGGAAAGGTGCTTTATAAAGCAAGTATGAAGGTGTGACCAATAAATTAGGTGGGTTTTTGGTAAAAATGATAGACTTTAAGGTAGAGGGATGGCGACCCAGAATGGAGGGCAAGGTTGAGGGAGGTAAAATATGGGGTTTTGGGCCCTTTAGTGATTTTACCTCTTTGGTTGTTTTAGTTATTGGTTTTGGAGGGGATTTGGTCACTTTAGTTGTCTTGGTGGGTTTAGGTGTTTGAGGGTAAATCAATTTGGAGGAGGTTTTGGTTGGTTGGGTGGAAGTTTTAGTTGGTTTAAAAGGGATAGGTTGGTCTACCAAAGAAGGGGTTAGAAGTTCCAGTTTGGTTCCCTTACCTTTATCTTGACCTTTGATAAAAGGTTTTATAATAAGAGGTTGAGTGGATAGATTCATCTTCTCTTGTGAGATAGCTTCCAAAGAGGGGGTAGATGGTTTTGTAATAGGGGAGTTAGGTGTGGTATCCTCCAATGGAGGTGTGGTTATGGTTGTTTCCTTTGTTTGGGTGTCCAAAGGAATAGAAGGTAGTCTTTTTCTTCCATTAGGGGAATGGGAAAAGAAGAGGTTAAGGTAACAGTTCCTTCATCAATGGGTTCACTAGTAACCACATTAATAGTATGTGCCTCATGAGATGATTCAAGTTTATTTTCATGATGAGGGGTAGAAAAAGCATGATTAGGGAAAGGCTTACAGAATATGTTGAGGTCTTGGTTCGGTGGCACATTAGGATTATCCAATGTGAGTTCCCCCTTGTCAATGAGAGATTAGACAAGGTATTTCACCTATTGAGGTCATATCCTATGACTTAGTGAAAACAAAAATGGTCATTTTCATTATACCAACTAGGTACGGGGTGAGAAGCATCAAACTATTAGGGTATTTTAATTGGTGGAAATCAGATGATATTTGATTTTAGTAACTTTTCCAAAATAGAAGGATAAGGCTCCCCAAGTGGATTTAATGTCTTATGGTAATTCCAAGTTTGGTTCCTTTGGTTTTAGTTTGGATAGTTGAAGGGGTCAAAGGTTTGGTTCCTTGGGTTCTATTTATTGGTACATGGTGAAGGTGTGACTTTGAGGACTATAGTGTTGGTAGTGACTTTGCTCTTGGAATTGGTATTATTTGGGTTGTTTAGTTTAGAAGAAGAGGGTTCATTAGGTTTGTAAGTTGGGTTCTTATTATTTAACTTTAATCTTCCCTCATCAATGGCTCTATTTTATAGATTTTGAGCCATGGTAAAAGCTTTATCGAATGTTTAAAAGCTTTGGACATGCAATGTGGATGAAATGTGGTTTGCACATGCTCGAGTGAAGAGCTCTTTAAGCTCAAGTTGAGGCAATGAAAAGGAAATTTAGTTGATTAGGCTCCTCCAATGAGCCATGAAATCAGTAATAGATTCATCTTTGAATTGTCAAATGGATTAGAGGTCGGTAATAAAAAATTTATTGGATATATTGATTGAAAAGTGATCAAAAAAAGTTTGGGCTAGTTAGATGAAAGAGAAGATGGAGTGTTTTCGGATGGCACTATACCAATCTAATTATGGTCCAAATAAGGACATAAGAAAGTTAAGGATGAGAAGAGCTTCATCATGGGCAATCAAGTAACATGCATGCCTAAATGCTCTTAAATTTTGTTGGGGGTCCTCCTTGCTTTGAAATTTAGAGAATTTTGTCAATTCCCATTATGGAGGGTATGGCCAGAGAGGGACAAATAGATGGATGGGTTTATTGAAAATTTGGTCATAAGAGATAAGGTTATATTATCTCGAGATGGATGACTCAAGGGTAGTCATTTTCTCCATTAGAATCTTGACCAAGTCCATTTGGGGTTATTGGGTTGGATAGGTATATGACACATTTTGTTGGGGTTGGGTGACATGGGAATAACTAGTGGATGGTTGGGATAATGTCACGTGTGTGTTTGAGGTTACATAAGATTGGGTGGAAGGTGAAGGTCTGTATACTTGTGTGTTAGGAATATATTGATAAGATGTCATGGGTATGTGTTGGAGATTTTATGTTGGGGGGTTTATGTATGAAATCAAAGTGATTAGTGGGCTAGTTGGTTGAAGGTGGGAAGTGATCAAAGTGTGTATAGGGGGAAGTGTTTATGGCATGGAGAGTACCAAGTTTTGAAAGGGGGTTTAGGTTGGTATATTGGTTAAGCTGAAGGGAGTGGTAGAAATGGGTGTGGAAGACACCACATTGACAAAAGGGGTAGAAGTGACAAGGGGTAAATTTGAACCAATGTTAGAGGTATTAATTGGGGTAATAGGTGTTTGGGTGGTGGTGGTAGATGGACTAATGGTAGGAGATGAAGCTTGGCTAACAGAAGGGTGGGATGATGCAACACCAACCATAAGGTGGTGTGGCATACCATAGGGTATATCTATGGGAGGAACTAAAGCCATCAAAGTATGGTAGGCTAAGATATTAAGATAGTGTTAAAAGAAACTAGATTGGTATCTAAAAAGGTGGCAAAATCTGAATCACCTTCAGGGATTATTGTAGGCCCCATAGGTGAGGGAGAATGGTGCAATGAAGCATGGGGTGATCTATCAACGTCCAAGGTATAATCCATGGATGAGGACAAAGAAGAAGATGGTGGTGAGTTGTTTTGGTTTTTCACTTGTTGTCTGGTTAAGACCATAGAATAAATTTAGAAATAGATAATGAACCTCTTTCCTCACACAATGAGCAAACAAATAAAAACCCAAAGCAAACAAAGCACACACTCAAAGTATAATTAATCCTAGGATTTATTTTAAATCATTTTTGGCTTATGCCTTAACGAATGTGAAAGGGGAAATTGGATTGTAAGTTAGGTACTAGAAAATTTGTCTAAGGATGGTTTTAGGTTGAATTTTGGTGCTCAAATAATCTACACTAGACTGGGTACATGACCTAGTACTGGGGGCTTACTCCCCTCACTTCACAATCCCATAGCTAGTGCGAGTGCTTATCCAATATATACCATTTGTCTAGAGTTTTTACTCCACTATAGAATGGAGTGGGTCTTCCCATTAGTGATAAAATCCAAATGGGATTGTTGGGTAGGGTAAGGTGATCTAAAGGGTGATTAAATCCTAATGGGCCTTGTCTCAAAATAAGTTTTGATGTTTAATTTGTGTGTGTAATTTGGTAGTGTAAAATACGTGTGCTACAATTAATTAATATTACATTTAACTATCATGAATGAAATATCATGAATGAACTCAATTTTAACCCAAAATAAAATTTTGGTGTCTTTTCATGCAAACAAGGAATAGCTAGAATGCACTTAAATGCAAGATGTAAAATGCAACCTATCCCTAGGATGAAAACCCTTTTTTTTTTTGGAAAAGAAGAAAGGAAAGAATTTTTTATTTTTCAAAATTTAGAAATAATATAAATGCAGGAGCATTGATATTTCATTAAATTCAACTATATTCCTAAAAAACTATGAACCCATAAGGGGTCCAACTAGGCATACCAAAATGTTTCTCTCAATTTTTTTGCTTTTCTTAATTTTGTTTTGAAAAGAAAGAAACTAGGAATAGAGTGAGTAGAAAAACCTATTGAATGTGCAGAAGTTGCATCAAAATGATTGTGGAGAGCTCCTATTTTTCTTGGGAGGATGACTTGTAAATAAAAAAATACTAAAAAAAACTTGTTTATTAGACAAGTAGATGGGTGGATTGCCTAGCGTGAGCTAGATCCTAGAAGCAAAAGCTTTCTAAGAGGCTGTCAATCCACCTATTTTAAACACTTAAGTTGAGATGATAAAATCAATGTATTATTGTATTAAATTACAACATACTAAAGTTAAAACTAGCAAACAATTGAATTTAATACAAGAGAATTAAATGTTTTGTTATGTTAACCAAAATAAAGCAACTAGTTTGGTTATGCTAATACTAAAAATTGGTTAAGGCAAAATGGTGGTTTTAGTTTGTTTTATGACAAGATTCAAAAGGAAATGATAATTTTTTTGATTGATTTAGTAAATTTTTAAATGGGTAAATGATAGTCAAGAAAGGGAAGATAAATTTGAAAAGGGATTATGAGGTCAAGAGGACAAGATGGCAAAGAGGCAAAAGGGTAAATGCTCAAGGTGGTAAGAAGGAGGTAAAGGGTGAATGGAAAAAGAAGTAAATGGATAAGAGGGTAGGGAGTTAAATGGATTAAAATAGAAGAGGAAAATGGGATAAAGGTGTGAGGTCAAGGAAATAAGAAGGCCAAGAAATAAATGAAATGGAATACAAGAAAGCAAACAAATGTTACCTTGATGCTTGATGAAGATGGTTGATGAAGATGTTGCTGATGGAGCTTGAGGTAATTTTGGTAGAGCTTCATTTCTTTGATATTTTATCCTCCAATATTATTATGACCTCCAAAATTATGACCTCCTTCAAAAACTTGCAACAAAATGTTAAGAACCAAAGACTAACTTCCAACTTAAACTTGGGTGAAGGAAAATGGGGGGGGCGAGGGGGTATTTACTATTCCTAATTATTTATAATAGATTAAGTGATTACCAACCTACAAGTCTGTTCCTCGTTATTTGTAAATTTGAACTCCCATGATTATTTGCCATGACTTAAATTTGGTGTCCATAAAACCATCAATGATTTCTATGAGATCATCAATGACGTCTATGCCAACGTCATTTTCTAAACCCCAAAGGTTTTTTGCCTGAGCTTTATTTTAATGTCCATGCAACCATCAATGAATTCTATGAGATCATCACCTTTTTAATTCTAATGATTTTTTGTATAGGCTCATTTTTTATGTTTATATGAACATCATACTCTATGAAAGATCCCAAACTAGGATTGAAAGCAAATAAAATTGATTTCCACTACTTACAGCATTCAATCAATTGGACAAAGATATAAAACCGAATGTAACTGATACTATAGCCCCAAATGTCATAAAATTATTATAGATTGGTCTCAAAACCCAACTATTATAACAACTACCAAATTGGAAATAAAAAACCTGGGATTGCGTGCTCTCGGCCTGCTGTGTCCAGAAAACACAGTCGCCGACGTCGGTCGCTGATGATGCCGACGTCGGTGGATACCCTACCACCGTCGATCGTCTGAGGGTGACCTCTGCCTGCCTATGACTCCGTGACTGCTGACTGCCGGCGTCGGTAGATAATCGGCCGAAGTCGGTCTATATGCCGATGCCGGTCCCTGTAAAACCCTGCGGCCGAACTGTGCCCTTTCCTTTTCTGGATCTGCCGGTACGGCCTGGTGCCGATCTGTCTATCCGTATGGAATCCGTACCAAACCTGCTCTGACTATAAAATATATAAACCTGGGATCAAAACATAGGATAAATACCTGGAGACCTTTGCATAGGCTGAACCCTGATATCCTCAGTGAATGGCCCTCTGAAGCTCCCGATCTGACCAATATGCACACTCTGGATTCCGTCTCGAATCCACCTCTGACAAAAGGGCTGGGTTTTCGTCCAACTCTTCGTCAATCTACTGAAGGGTTTCGTCCTCAGAGATTCCAGCTGAATCACCGATTCAAGCTTCTCAGAATAATTTTTGCAAAAGAAGATATTCGATAATGCAAATGCTTTGCTTTCCCCTTCTTTTAAAGCCTTCCAAGGAAACTTCTAGAAGAAGTTAATTTTATTTTCATAATAATTTAATTAATTAATTAAACCATTTTAATAGAAAATTGGGGACATTACAGTCATCCCTTCCCGGAGATTGCTTGTCCTCAAGCAATTCGCTCCTGATACCCAATACCAACTACCTGGATGCCATATTAATCTCAGAAATTTGCTAATTCTTCTGTCAGAAACACCAGGCTGGAAAATATCTGTGACTACATTCACCTTGTTTCTCCTAGAGAGTAGTGTGATAATCCTCAATATGTAATTAGCAAATTCACCATCACATACCTTAGACTTAGAAAAGGGCCGCTGCGCTACTCTGATTAACAAACTCTCACAATCCCCATAAGGATGTAGACTTATAATTGGAAAGGAAAATGCCCTGCAACAAATAGAATTAGTTACCACATCATCTATAAAATGAGACTCCATCCTGTGGGATGACCCCTCCTTAGGTCCTCCATCTTGCTCTGCCTTCAAGATAATCTTCCTTCCCCCAGAAAGGAATTCTAACTGCATACGGTGGTGATCAATAATGTAGCGCCCAATACCCTGTAACCACTGCATGCCCAAGACCACATCATTATCCTCTAAAGGAAACACATAAAAATCATCGGTCAAAGTGTAATTCCCTATCTGAATGCTGAGCCGTGGAATCCGTTTGGTACAACCCAATACTGCACCATCTGCCACCTTTACCCCGAAACCACCAAACTTCTCATACTATAATCTATGCCTTCCCACTAACTTCCGATCAATGAAGTTATGTGTAGCACCTGTATCTACCAAGCTCACTACCCACTTACCCTCAAGTGTACCTTTCAACCGAAAGGCATGAAAATTAGGATAACTGGAGAGAGTAGCCATAATTGCTTTCGCTAATGCCAAAGGCTCTGGGGTGTCTAACTCCAACTGTATCTGATCCTGCTCAATATTATCCTCAATGTCCGTATCAGGGACCTCCTCATCTCCACACTTCGAAGTTACCTCAATCAGATGAACCTTTCCTTTACCCATGCAACGGTGGCCTGGCTCCCATGGGTCTTTGCAGGAAAAACATAACTTTTTCCTCCTCAAGTCATTCCTAGTCTCCTGATTCATCCAAGGATTTGTAGAGGATGGCCCTTCTTTAATTTGTGGTGTGTTGGCCTTCTGTATAGGCTGAGATTCCGCAGCTATTTTCTTATCACCCTGATAAGAAGTGGGAACAGTGTCCAGTCTCAATGTCACATCAATGGCATCCTTAAGAGTGGCTGGTTGGAAAGCACGTACCAGTCCCTTAAGTCTATCCTGTAATCCCTCAATAAACAACATCACACTCCGTCTCTGAGGCATATCAGGTACCATAACGGCAATACGCTGAAACTCATTAATATAAGTTTTTGCGTGACCACTCTGTCTAAGATGAGCCAATTCCCTGTAGTAAAGTTCTGTATCCTTACGGTCAAACCGTGCAATAAGTCTCTCAGTGAACTCAGCATAGGAGTGAACTAAGGTGTGATCCTGGGTGACCAATCCATGGTGCCACCAATCATATACAATCCCCTCTAGATGTAACACTGCAAACTGAATGGCCTCACGCTCAGGCATGGGCCTCAAAGAAAGATATATGTCCAGCTTGTGGACCCAAGCTCTTGCACTAGTCTCTCCAGAGCCATTATATGAAGCCAATGTAATCTTCCCCGTAGCTCTATTGAGGTCATGATTATGCTGCTGCTGTGGTGGTCTATTACCCTGATCTCCCCTGAGTCTCGCTGTGTCTCTACGCTGTGCACAATACTGGGGAAGAGGAAAAACCTCCCTAACCTCTGGGGGTAAAGCTCTCCACTCTGCTGTGGCTGCCAAAACGGACTCTTGGAACCCCATCTCTGGTGGTTCCACCTGTGCTGGTTGTCCACCTGGTACAAACTGAGGTAGTAATGGTCTATTAGGAGTAGGTGTATGATGATGATGTCGCCTAGAGGAATGACGGGAACTCCCAACTGAAGAACGGGAATGGTGACTATGCTAACTAGAGTGATGGGTATGATCACTACTAGTCACTGAAGCTGATCTATTCCCTCTACCTCTGTGTCTATCCACCTCTAAACATTCCATGGTATCCTGTAATCGGTCTAGAGCCTGAACAATCCTGGGCTGGGTAGTGATGAGAGTCCTCATCATCTCCCTTTCTTCTTCATCCTGGTTTCTATGGGCATTCCTCTGTTCTTCGGCCATGATAGGTGGCTGTCCTAAACCCAACTCTCGCTCGTACTGAGCTCTACTACGAGTAAAATATCTATGGCTTCTATCAAATCTACCAGGATGCATAGAAATTAAACAGTTTTACCCCTACAGGCTGGCAAGATGCCAGGCTCTGATACCACTGAAAGATCCCAAACTAGGATTGAAAGCAAATAAAATTGATTTCCACTACTTACAGCATTCAATCAATTGGACAAAGATATAAAACCGAATGTAACTGATACTATAGCCCCAAATGTCATAAAATTATTACAGATTGGTCTCAAAACCCAATTATTATAACAACTACCAAATTGGAAATAAAAAACCTGGGATTGCGTGCTCTCGGCCTGCTGTGTCCAGAAAACACAGTCGCCGACGTCGGTCGCTGATGATGCCGACGTCAGTGGATACCCTACCGCCGTCGGTCGTCTGAGGGCGACCTCTGCCTGCCTGTGACTCCATGACTGCTGACTACCGGCGTCGGTAGATAATCGGCCGAAGTCGGTCTATATGCCGATGCCGGTCCCTGTAAAACCCTGCGGCCGAACTGTGCCCTTTCCTTTTCCGGATCTACCGGTACGGCCTGGTGCCGATTTGTCTATCCGTACAGAATCCGTACCAAACCTGCTCTGACTATAAAATATATAAACCTGGGATCAAAACATAGGATAAATACCTGGAGACCTTTGCATAGGCTGAACCCTGATATCCTCAGTGAATGGCCCTCTGAAGCTCCCGATCTGACCAATATGCACACTCTGGATTCCGTCTCGAATCCACCTCTGACAAAAGGGCTGGGTTTTCATCCAACTCTTCGTCAATCTACTGAAGGGTTTCGTCCTCAGAGATTCCAGCTGAATCACCGATTCAAGCTTCTCAGAATAATTTTTGCAAAAGAAGATATTCGATAATGCAAATGCTTTGCTTTCCCCTTCTTTTAAAGCCTTCCAAGGAAACTTCTAGAAGAAGTTAATTTTATTTTCATAATAATTTAATTAATTAATTAAACCATTTTAATAGAAAATTGGGGACATTACACTCTACTAGATCAACTGTCTCAAAATAATTTAGTTCTATCAGAGCTTTTGTTGCATGTAATTTCCTCTGACTCTTTGTCTTCAGGATAATTTCCCTGTAAGAATGATGGCTTCAAACTTTTTGCATCAACCAATTTTCTCAGACACTTTGTCCAAAATAATTATGCCTTCATCGAGATTTATGTTTTGGACATTTTTTTTAAAATAATATCCTTAGCCTTTTGTATTAGACAATTTATCTGAAATAAATTAGACTTAGCTTTTTGTTATGGATAAAATGTCTGAAAGAATTATATCTTTGGGAAAATTGCTTAGACAATTTTCCTGACAAGTCCCCAACACTTGGCCAAAAATCCAAAACAATTGCATTGAAATAATTATTCATACTTAGCCCAAATACCTAAAATAATTTGTACTTGGATAAATAAAGTTGGAGAATTTCCTAAGTGTCAAATAAGCCTCTAATCCCATATGTTCTTCTTAGACATTTTATAGCAACTGTCACTTGATCTTTGAAGCTCAAATGATTCCCTGAGGCATAAGCAAACATGTTCCATGCTTTGACTTAAATGAAAATTATAAATACCAGCCACTTCCATATATGACTCTAAAATGACCCCTAAGAAATAAAATGACACAAGAACTAAACTAGACAATGACCAAAACTAGAATGGCAAATGAAATGACATCAGATGAACTACAACACACCTTATGACATTATAATCATCCCCTATTTAAGATTTTGACTATAGGGGGGTTGATCCATTTTAACTTGTGGTAAAAATGGTCAATATAGTTAATAATTTCCCAAGGGTGGTATGCTTTATATGCCATGACTAGTTGCCTAATCTTGTCCATTGGGTTGTAGAGTCACAAGTATACAATTTTGACACATAAATTGCCTTGTTAACACATCAAACAACAAAAAACAATAGGAACAAAACACAAAGCAAAAAATACACATGTGCTTTATGAGTGCTTATGAAACACAACACAATAAGAAATGAAACACGCACCTATTCTAATATTTAAAAAATTGACCTTGAATATCAGGGTTTCAAATGTATCCCATTCACAAGGATAGGTAGCTCTTCTCCATTCAACCTTAATAATTAAAAAGAGTTTTTTTTTTTTCACTTAATGATGGCATATGGTCTACTCCATAGGGTATCAAATTTGGTATGTCTCCCTAATTTTACTCTATCTTCATCTCATTTCAATACTATGTCACCTTCTTGAAATGATCTTGGAGTTGCCTTCTTGTCAAAAGACCTCTTCATTAGTACTTGGTGATGCTCCATAGCTTAATGAGCTTTATCTCTAATCTCTTTTAACTCCTTTAGTTATGTCAATATCACCTCCATTAGAGTATTCTCAAGCAACTCTCAATGATGTGCCAATTCTAAAGCAGATAGCTCTTGAGAAATAGACATCCTGACCTCTCTTCCATAGACAAGCACAAAAGGGTAATTCCTCATTGACCTCTTGGGAGTTATCCTATCAGCCCACAAGGTTTTCTTTAGTTTAGTGTTCCAATCCCTATGATTATGTTCCAAGGTTCTAATGATGATTATGATCATATTATTTTTAGTTGACTTAGCCAACCCATTACTTTGAGGATAACAATTGGATGAAGTGCTCAAAAATATTCCATTACTCCAATCAGTTGTATTAGCAACCATATAAGCAACAGCATTATCTAAAATAATATTAGGAGTACTAAACCTTGTTATGATGCATAGAACTCCAATATAGCATTCTCATTAGTTTCCTTCAATGTTACTACCTCAACCCATCTTGTAAAATATTTAGTTATTATGAGTATCCATTTATGACTAGTACTTGATGGGGGGTTTATCATGCCAATAAAATCAAGACCCTAATGCATGAAAGGTTGATCTACTTGGATAAGATTTAAAATAATATCTACAAGCTTATATTTTCATATAAATAAAGCACATTTTCCACACATTCTCACCCAAGCATGGTAATCTTTGAAGAGGCTAGGTTAATAATAACTTGCCCTAAAGATTTTGGTAGTTATGCTTCTTGGAGATAAATTACCTCCTATTGTCCCATTATGGAAATTTGCAAGCAACGCTCCAAAATGATCATTATCAATGCATCTCAATATCACACCATTAGCGTCTCTTCTAAATAGCACATCATTCATAAGACAAAAGGAAATAGATTGTAATATAGAATATCTCCTTTATTATCTACTCATATTATTAGGATACTCACCATTTTGAATAAATCTGATCACATCTTGTGTTTAACTCTGTATGTGTGAGGAACCAACTGGTTGGGAGAAATCATGATTAACTATAACCTCTTATTTTGACTCATCAAAATATAAAGCTAAGTTTTTTCAAAGGCCTTTATATCTTGCCAATTTTTTTACTTTGATATTAACATCATATTCCATTACTTTAGTGATCCATCCTTATCTCTTCTCACTAAGGTTTCTTCTCAAAAGAAACTCCTTGGTACTAGGATGAGAAACCATAGCATGAATTTTATTGTTTGAAACCATATTCCTAAACTTATTTAGTCCTCTTACAACACCAAGGACTTATTTCTCCACAAAGGTGTACTTGACTTCATAATCTTCTTAACCTTGACTAAAGAATGCAATAGGTTGCTCCACGCCCTCATCATTACTTTACATTAACATGGCTGAGATAGTATCAAGGTTATCAAATGAATATAACATGAATTATTTAGAAAATTTAAGATTCATATGAGTAGTAACATGTGCAATTTCTTTCTTAATATCTTCAAAATTATTCTTACTTTCTTTAGTCTAGGAAAAGACCTAATTTTTTTTAGTATGGATGTGATAGGTTTCACCAAAGATACAACCTAGGTATGAACCTCCTCAAAAAAATTATCTTACTTAATAAAATTTGGAGACATTTCTGATGCAAGGTCAATTATAGGCTAATAATATCCTCTATCCTTTTAGGATCAATAGCCAAACCATATTTGGATATAACGTGTCCCAAGAGCTTACCTTCATGGACAACAAAGATGCATTCTTTAGATTAAAAGATACTCCATATTGTCTGCATATTTCAAAAACTTGTCTTAAGTCTTACATATATTCATTAGCATATTTATAAAACACTATCATATCATCTAAATAAACCAAAATAATCTCATTAATCAAACCTTTGAAGGCCATGTCTATTGCTCTATTGAAAGGTAGCACCAACATTTGACAAACCAAATGGCATCTTCCTATAATCAAAAGTCCTCTATTTAGTGGTAAATTTTGTCTTAAATTGATCATCTTCATTGACTTGAATATGATTATAACCTGAGCATCCATATAGAAGAGAGAAACATTGAGAACCTAAAATAATATATAAAATTTGCTCTATTGAGGGTAAAGGATAGTGATCTTTGATTGACACCCTATTAAGATCCCTGAAGTCCACATAAAGTCTTATCTCCCCATTATTATTTATAAAAGGCACAAGGTTAGCTATTGATGTTGAATGTTTGATAGGAAATATTATTTTAGATTCAAGGAGTTTGGTAATCTCTAACCTCATGAGTTGCTCAAGCTTGGGGTTGATGGGTCTTTGCTTCTATCTAATTAGTTTAACTCCATGTTCCAAATCAATAGGATGGTGTGTTAGGATAGGATAAAATAATTTTAAATCCTTATACTCCCTAGTAAATATGTCATGAAACTCTCTACACAAATCAATGAATGCTTACTTTTCTAATGTAGAATATACCTTGCCTAGTTTGAGGAGTCTATCTTTGAAGATCAAGACTCTTTCATAATTTTCTTATTTTGTAGACATACTCACATTTTAATTATTATTTTGATCATTATAATTGAAGATATTTTCTAAATTTACCAGACCCTTAGGTATCTTATTTGTCCTTATCATCATAATCTAACCACCTAATTATTCTTGGAGTGTCCTTTGATTCTAGAAAGAGAACTCAGTTTTATTTTATAGGAAGTATGCAATGTGTTTATCATTATCAAACACTTTTTAAGACACTTAATTATGAGGTATATAACATCTTATAATGATCTTAATTTTATATTTCTTCCCCTCTTATTTTATGGTAGTTGGAGTATCAAATTGAGCTCCTATGGCGACTAGTCTATCAACATGATTCTTTTGTTCCCTTGGGACTGATTTTATGTTGAATGCATTGAAGTCTTCAAGAAAATACCATACCCTATGATTATGACTTGAGAAAAGGTTTCTTGGTATCAACCACATTCCTAACCTAATGCACAATCAATTCATTGACTCCATATACTTGCAAGTTCTTGATTCCTTTTCTCCTTACCCATTGAAGGCCATGAATTAAACCTTCATACTCAACCAAATTACAAGTATAATTAAAATAGAATATATATGAATCATAATATTATTGTTTAGATGGAGATACCAACATAACACTAGATCTTACACCAATTTTACTTCTTGAACCATCAAAAAACATTTTCCACATCTCATCTTCTTCACCATCTTCTTTGGCAAGTAAAGGGGTTGATGTTCCTTCTTCATGTATACAATATACTCCTAGATTAATTTATTCCTTGATATCATAAGTATAATTCTCATAATTTTTAGTACCATATTCATTAATAAAAAAATATATAATTCCTCTAAGTTTGGAGTAAGTGTCATCATCTACAATAGAATCCTTTTCTTCATTAACAACATAATTCAAATTAAAACTTATCTCAATGTAAGGTTCTATATGAAACCTTGAAATAAGTTGTGTCTTCATTGTCACCTTGGTCCCATACCTTGTCCTAAAGGCCAAAAAATACCAATTAGATAAGATATAGCCACTAATATTGGTATTGAAGCCCCTCAAAAGTAGATAGCAACTTGAGTTGGGAGATCAACAACTATATCTTAAAAAATGGGAAAATTAAGACAATCATACAAGAAGACCTTCAAGTTTTTTTATTAGTCCCACTATTTTGGTAGGTGTACCATCTATTTGGAGAAATACTTTACTATGAGTCTCATAATTTAGACCTAATTAATTAGCTACCACCTTGGGCATGACCGAAGTTGAAGTTCCACTATCAACTATATAGTTATGGACCAACTTGTCACCCATTATGAGAGTGAGATAGAATGGAGGAGATTTTTTAGCTCTAGAGGATGGTTTAGTAATGGTATTAGAAAAACTTACAAGGATAACATGACTTTGACTTTGATTTGAAGGAGGGACACTAGTAGGGATAGCAGACAACTATTTTCGTAAGAGCTCTTTTTGACCAAGTATATGTAAAACATCCCAAAGGGAAATGGATGTTTTAGTACTCTTAAATGAATCTATAATGTTTATATAATCCATACCTACTTTATCTTGGATTCTTGGAGGTAAAAAAGTCCTTGGAGCCTAATGAGTTGGAGTTCCTTGAACATCCTTCCAACGTTCTGATTTGGAAGATGTGTAGAGTTATTTGAAGTTGTCTCACCTGCAGCCATACCTTGTTGCTTTTTATGAGTATTAAATGAGCATATAGGCACCTTACTATGACCACCTAAATCCTTTCCCTTGGCTCTAGTTTTTTTTGTAATTGAGTTTCCTTGGTTAAGCACAAAATTATCCTCAAATAAGAAGTTGGGGAAGATCTCTTCTTAAGGTTGCTCACCTTTACTTTTTTGCATCATCACTTTATCTTTAGCTACTAAGAGGGGAGTGACCTCTCCTTGAGAAAAAAGATCCTAATCTCTACCTTCATTAGCATCCATAAATTGGCCTTGTAAATTTTCACCTTACCCCAAATTACTATGAATGAGTACCATATCTCTTGCATTGGTGGTGGAGTTAGGATTGTATATATTAGCAAGCTTATTGGGATTAGGCTACCATTGACCTCTTCCTCTTTCATATTTTTGACCATAATATTGTTGATAGGGGTAAGGATTTTGATAGGCACCTTGTTGCACATTACCTCTTCCAAGCTTAGCTTCCAACCATTGAATATATGCATCTTTATCCATGGCATTATTTGCCTTCTTAGGAGTAGTTTTAGGCTCGGTATTGGCATTAGGAGTTTGAGCCACATTTTGAGCTTTAGAAAAATCATGAGATAATGGAGGAATAGAAACTTTAGGTGGCAATCTTCTAGCTTGGATGAGATTATTTTTAACTTTGATATCAAGCTCATATTCTTCAAAGAGGGTGGAACCACCCATGGATTAAAGAATGATAGCAATTTTAGTGTTAGTAGCTCTCAAATAGGTTATGAACACAAGGTTGGCAGGTGGCCTCATAGGAGGAGGTAGTCTTTTCCAAGTCTTTTGGAACCTCTTGTTAAAATCATGCATTATTTATTTGTTCCTCTTTGATCATGTTAACATGATGTATGAGAGAGTCATGGTCACTCTCATTTCCAAATCTTGAGGTCAACATCACTCCAAATTTATCCCATGACATGATGCATCCACCTTCTATAGTCCTATATCAATCAAGAGCCTTCCCTCTAAGGGACATGGCAAGGAGTCTAATTGCAATATTTTTGTGAGTGATAGTATGGAAGCTATAAAATTTAGAGACATCTCTAATTTGATAACTGTGTGTAACATGACTCTCACCATTGAATATAGGCACACATTTTGTGGCATTAAGAGGAATGGCATCATATGCTTGAAGGTAAATCAGATTTTTTGTATTAAAGGTAGGAAAATCATGAGGTCTAGCTATTTTTTATTCAATATCTTCAATTTCTTCAACTTATTCACTCTTTTGACTTCCTTGAATAGAAAAATCCTCTTGATCTTCAAAGTTTAAATTAGGAGGATGATATTTAACTCCAAGGAGAAGTTTAGGTTGAAAAAGTGGGTCAATGGGATTGAAAACTCCTCTAGATGATGACCTAGTGAGAACCATGAATTATGAGAGTAAGTTTATAACAAGACAATGGCCTTGAACTAGATTTATATTGATAGAGTCACCAAATTCTGATTAGCACACCAATTTATAGCTAATGTTATCAAGACTAACATTAACCCTGACAAGTTATCTTGAAGATAGCGTCCCACCTTGCATTCCATAAATGTTGTCACCAGATCTTGCACCCTAGAAGAAGTCATTCAAGCTTTTATATATTTGGAAAACATGGGAACATTTCTAATTATGTGGGTGTACCTCTATTTGAAATGATCCTCTAGATTTAAGGGCTAGCTCCCTGAATATGTCTTGAAATTCTCTTATCTATGCTAATTGATTACTTATGGGGAAAAGAGTTAGAGATTGCAATAATTAAACCTAATCTAAATGGGTTGATACACCATAAGGTATTCTACAAGACTATTTCACCTCTTTTTCAAAGAAATAATATCCATAACACTAGTCTAAGAGTCCTAGAATGCACTAGCATTAGTGTTTCAATATGAAGGTGACATGCATGAAGACTATATAAGGGAAGTGAAACCATAAATCTATTACAGATACTAAGTATCATTATACACTTAATAATAGATCCATACATTAACAACACTTCATATGACCTATTATCATGGATCCACTTGCATCAAACATAAAAGGATTGAGAGAAAGCAAGGATAGATTAATATATCTTGACCATTCACTATATATCTCTTCACACAATTTGATAAGCTAATATATGAACTCAAACTAGATTGAATTTATTATTCTAATTCAAACTAAAATGTTAGAACTAGTAGGGCTTCACTATAAATGGGTTGGTATTAGATTACAAAGCTTATATAACTTCAGAGAGAGGAGAAAAGAATGAAGTTCAAAGGTCACTAAGACACATGTCCAATTGATAGGAGGAGTAACATCTATAGGAGGATGAATTCATAAATAGACCATGCAAGGTCTAATGGAAAAAAATTCTCTCTAAACATAAAACTCCTAAAATGTGGCACAAATCTCCCTTTTTAATGATGCACAAGAAATGGCCTTTCATCATAGATGATCTCTCAAGCATTTGAAACTAAATTAGAGAGAGTTGAAATATATGTACTATCCAAGAGAAGTTAAAACATACTCTGACAATCATAATATGTTCTCTTAACTACTAACTATATTTTAGACACCTATATTCACCATCTACAATCATTTATTATTTCCCTGGACTTCATTCTTTTATATCTAGTAATCACTATTCATCTTGGACCTTGACTGAACTTTCATGATGACATATGAATTTGATGAGCTCACTTTGTTACAAAGTCCTTTGATCCTACATATTTTCCCATGTGGCATTCCCTTGCCACATTTCTCATTCCATTTTAAAATATGCCTATCATCATTTAGACATGTGTTAATCTTGTCCATCTGGAAACTAGTGGAACCTGCTCTATTGATCTCCTTTAGAGTCTCTCTGCTTCAAATTTCAATGTTGGTCATTGATCATTGACCTAGGGTCATGTGATTGTGACATTTGGCATCCATTCATTCAATATGGACTTTTCTAATTTATTAACCCACTCACACTATTAGATCTAGATGTACATCTAAGTGCTAACCATTGATCTACTGAGACCCACTATTTGAATTTAAATAGCTATTTACCATGGCTAAAATTTGACATCTATGCTCCTGTCATTTGACATCCACATAATCATATTTAACATCCACATGACCATCAAATTTGAACTCCCATGATTATTTTCCATGACTTAAATTTGGCATCCATATGACTATCAATGATGTCTATGAGACCATCAATGATGTTTACATGACTGTCACTTTCTAAACCCCAAAGATTTTTCACTTGACCTTTATTTTAACATTTAAGTGACCATCAATGACATATATGAGATCATAAATTGTGTTTGCATGACCGTCACCGTTTACATACCAATGAGTTTTTACCTGGGCTCATTTTTTACATTTGCATAAATGTCATACTCTACTAGATCAACTTTATTGAAATAATTCAATTCTATCAAAAAATATATTGTTGGTAATTTCCTTGAGCTCTTTGCCATTAGGATAATTTCCTTACAAGAATGATGAATTCATACTTTTTGCATTGACCAATTTTTCTCTAATACTTTGTTTGAAATAATTTTACCTTCATCAAGATTTATGTTTTGGACATTTTATTTGAAAGAATATGTCCTTAGCCTTTTGTATCAGATAATTTATCCAAAATAAATCAAACTTAGTTTTTTGTTGTGGATAAAATATCTAAAAAAATTGTCTTCAGGAAAATTGCTCGAACAATTTTCTCAACAAGTCCCCAACACTTAGCCAAAAACCCAAAAGAATTGCACCAAAATAATTATTATCACTTAGCCTAAATACCTAAAAGAATTTATACTTGGCCAAATAAAATTGTAGAATTTACTAAGTGTCAAATAAGCCTTTAATCCTATAGGTTCTTTTGGACTTTTTCTAGTAACTATCGCTTAATATTTGAAGCTCAAATGATTCCATGAGGCATAAATAAACTTGTTTTATGCTCTGACTGAAATGAAAACTATAAAGATTGGCCACTTCCATATATGACTCTAACATGACCCTTAAGAGATAAAATGACACAAGAACTAAACTAGATAATGACCAAAACTAGAATGGCATATGAAATGACATCAGATGAACTACAACACACCCTATGACATTATAATCAGCCCCTATTTAAGATTTTGACTATAGGAGGGTTGATCTATTTTAAATTGTCATAAAAATGGTCAATAATATGTTAGATGTTGATGACAAAAAAGATGATAGAATATGATGATGGGATTGATATGATTAGATGAGTAGGCAAGTGATAGAGGATAATATAAATGATGAGGGTGTAGATGATCAAGCCATCATTTTTATAATAAATCTCATCATAGTCTATTGTGGTTACCAAAATGTAGATAACATTTTGAACAAATGGATTTGATTATGCAATTACATCAAAACACCTAAAATATTAATCACACTCAATATGAGATATTATGGAAGTAAATCATAAAAGATGAGGAAAATCTTACCAATTCCTTGCTTCAACTAGCCTCCCTCCAAGATTTTCAATCAGATTATTGATTTTAGATTGATATAGACTCATAATTTTGACATGGTGATAGTTTTATTTTTTTATTTGAATGATAGTATGGACTACTTGATCATGGATTTGGCATATAGATTTCATGGACTTAATATATTTATGCTAGTTAGCTTGGCCATGGAGGAGTGGATTGTATAAATAATCCAAAGGGATAAATAACAATGTATCTCATTCAAAGTTGAGCCTTGAGATTAAGGGTGGAGGAATTTCTAAGGAATTAAAAAAATTAGAAGCCTCTAGAGTGGAGGCTTCTAGAGAGGAAGGGCCCAGTTAGAGGAGGTTATAGAATTAGAGAATTCTATAATTTCCATAGGGATTAATTAGGATTAGTGAGGGATTAGGATAGGGATTAGGTAGGTGATTAGGGACTAGGGGTGTAGGAGAGCCTAGGAATAGGCTTGGTAGGTGGGTAGGTGGGTCATGGGATTTTTAAATTCCTAAATAATGGATAAGTGGGATGAGGATGCAATAAAACATGATTTAGAAGGATTAATTAATTGGTGGGTTAGAAATAAGGTTAGTGAATGAATAAATTATGAGTGGGGATATTAGACAAATGATTAGGATTAAGATAAAGGGGGTAAATTAGCAAGATTAATTAGAATAATTAAAGCAAGCAGAATTTAGTGTATACTTTTTGCCCCTCTTTGAAAGGGCATTATGAGTGGAGAAAAGTGTAGTGAGTAAAGGGCTTTCAAATAATAACCATTGCATAGATGAATGTTAGTAAATTATGTTATCGGATATGATTCCCCTTCGAGGGGGCATTCATGGAAGAATGAGACAGATGACCACTGGAAAGAAGAAATGAGGGGTGGGATGTGACGAACAGATAAGGGGATGGGATGTTATATGTGGGATACATTATAAATAGAATAAACTCAACTTGAGTAGTGAGATAAAAATGGATGATGCCCCTAGCAAAGACATATGCACAAGGATAAAAAATAATGATGATGATGAGATACAAAGCCATAAGCTTTTGACATATCCTAGGCAAGGATGCATGCTAGGGAGAGATGCAGACTAAGATGATAAAGGCCATGATTTGTTGACATATCCTAAGCAAGGACACATGTTATAAGAGCATAAATCCCAAGATAAGATAATGATTTGATAATATGAATGATGAGTGTAGCTCAAAATCTAAAGGTAAGTGATATGATGAGGGAGATAAAATAGTATGATCAAGTGACCCAAAGATGAAAGGGAAGAATTGGTTAGTGTGATTCATCAAATAAATGAGCCATAAACTGATGATATCCCTACAATGGACAAATTCTAATGAGAAAAATATGATAATAAAGTTATGGCTTTTGGTTATGCCCCAATCAAGGGAAGAAACTGTAATCTTTAAATGATGAATTGATCAATTAATGATAATGGAAAAAACGATGGATGTTGTGATTTTATCAAGACTAATCGATAGGTATAGGTGATTGATAAAGAGACCAGTTGATGAATGATTGATATTATAGCTAAAGGATTTAATTGATTCAAGACTTGAGGATGATGATAAATAGAAGAAATGTGATGATGGATGATTAAGAAAGAAGTGACAGTGGCTAGGCTATCCTTGGGCTCTAAAAAGTGGCCAAGTGTTATCTACATAATCTAAAAATACATCAAGTCAATGTAGTTTTGACTATATGATAGATGATAAAAGATTTCTAGAGGAGGAGGATGATGATTGTTAGATATGTCAGTGATTACATAATGTGTGTGACTCAGATGTTGGACTAGGATAAATGATGAGAGATGATATGTCAGATGTTGATGATGAAAAGGATGATAGAATATGATGATGGGATTGATATGATTAGACAATAAAGTGATATAAAATAAGATAAATGATGATGGTGTAGATGATCAACCCATCATTTCTATAATAAAACTCATCATAGTCTATTGTGGTTTCCAAAATGTAGATGAAATTTTGAGCAAATGGATTTGATTGTGTGATTACATCGATCACACTTCATAGGAGGGATTATGGAAGCAAATCATAAAATTTAAGGAAAATATTACCAATTCTTTACTTAAACTAGCCTCCCTCCAATATCTTCAAGTAGATTGTTGATTGTAGATTGTTATGGACTCAAAATTTTGACATGGTGATAGCTTGATTCATTGATTTGGATGATAGCATGGACTACTTGATCATGAATTTGGAATGGAGATTGGATGGAATTAATAGATTTATACTAGTTATATTGGCCATAGAGAAGTGGATTGTATAAATAATCCAAGGAGAGGAAGATCAATGGATCTCATTCAAATTTGAGCCTTGAGGATTAAGGGTGGAGTAATTTATAAAGAATTAGTAATTCTTTGGAAGCCTCTAGAATAGAGGCTTATAGAGAGGAATGGCCAAGTTAGAGCAGGTTATAGAATTAGAGAATTATAGAATCTCCTTAGGGATTAATTAGTATTAGTGAGGAATTAGGATAGGTATTAAGTGGGTGATTAGGGACTAGGGGTGTAGGAGATCCTAAGAGTAGGCTTGGTAGGTGGGTAGGTGGGTCATGGGAATTTTAAATTTCCAAATAATGGATAAATGGGATTAAGATAGGATAAATGATTTAGGAGGATTATTTGATTGGTGGGGTAGAAATAAGGTTAGTGAATGAAGAAATGATGAGAGGGGATATTAAACAAATGACTAGGATTAAGATAAAGGGGGTAAATTATTAGGATTAACTATAATAATTAAGGAAAGTAGAATTTAGTATATACATCAGTCATGTCAGATACATTATCGCTATGATTGACTATTTCATGAAATGGGTAGAGGACACTGCCACTCCAAGCTATGGCTCAAAATATGCTACCAAGTTTTTATATTAAAACATCATCATGAGGTTTGTATGTCCAGTTAAGTTGGTAAGTGATAGAGGCATGCACTTTTTAAATAATATTATCAAGACTCTCACTAAAGAGTTCATGATATCACACCATAAAAACATGGGTTAGCACCTACAAACCAATGGATAGAAAGAAGCATCTAATTAAATTTTGGGTGAGATCAAATTCTTGTAATTTTATAGGCCTATTGAACACATTATAAGAGATCTACCAGGTTCAATTCATTCTAATTGGTATATGGCCTTGAGGCAGTAATGCATATGGAATATATTGTGCCTAGTTTATCATGATATTAAGAGATTAGAATTCATTAAGGGCATCGCTAATGGATTTTACCAGGATGGAAGAAAATAGATTAAGAGCATAGTAGATGCAATAGATCAACAAGAAAATTCAAAAAGCATGGCATGATTATAAATTATGATCTAAGCAATTTTACCTGGACCAAATAGTATTTTTTTATGAGAGAATATTTAAATCATTCCCTAGAAATCTATAAATAAGATGGAAAGGACCCTACATCAATCATGAAGTATCACCACAGGGTCCCATAGTGCTAAAAGTTTTTCAAAGAACCATATTACCAAGATGAATAAATGGATATAGGCTTAAGCAATATCATCTTTAATCTATATCATTATAATAAAAATATTGAGTGGGTGTTGAGTAGCACCACATAGTTATCATCACATGATGTGATCACATTTCAGAGATAACTCATCAAAGATAGCTAGCCACAACTACACTAACCATTATAATTAAGTATAGGAAGGCGATGACAAGATAGGTATGATGAATGAAAGGCCAATAATTAGGTTAGACCATTAATGATGTGACATTTCAAAATATTACATTAGTTTCAAAGCAAATTTGGTAATAAAAGGACAAGTGGATACATAAATCAAATTAATTAATTGAAAGGACAATTACTCACCTATAATAACTACCAAAGAAGTAAATTAAAGATCTTAGACATTAAACATCCCTATGAAGGTGATTTCTAGTAACTAATAGTAATTAAAAATGGAACATTCATGTGTATGTAGTTAATGTATGCAAAGGAGGAAGTGACACGAAATTGGGTGCCAAATAGATATAAAAGAGTAGGGTATGGACAATGATAAAAAATTAAAACATTTAGCTATCAATAAAATTCAATGATTGACCTTTCAAATATATAATAGTGAACAAATTTCAAACTATATCATAATTAATTAGAGCAATCATTCATCCTAGACTATTCATCAAGCTATGGATAGAGGTCAACTATTGATTTCACTATCACATGCCCAAACAAAAGAAATGGGAATTGGGATAGATATATAATAGACTAAATATAATGATCTAAAATTGTTCAACTTTATAGACATGGTAGAAACTACTTTATTTCCCCAAGATACTCAAGGAGTATCACAAATAGGAACCCTAACACTAAAACATCCACTACAAGTCTCTAACACCAAATGGTTACTTAAGCTACATATATTTGGGTAGCTCAATGAGGTTTTGATGACTTTTATAAGTTGGTATAATCATGGAACTATCCATTTATCTCAAGATGTTACAATCTATATTTTTTTGTATAACATGGCATGAGTAATTATTTTACCCAATCGTAGTAAATCTCTCATGCCTTATAAGTTTATAGTTCCACTAATATACTTAGATATCAGAGAAATATATAGCACTAGGGTGGGGAAAATAACTCCTATTTATTTTATTAAGGATGCTTCACTACACATCATGGTGTAATTTATCACAAAAAGATTATGGCAAACCACAAAGCAAGAAAAATAAGTGACAAGAGGCATCATTGACATTGCCTATTGAATGATGAAGTTGTAGGAGGATTTCAACTAATCTAATTTTTTGGTAGTTGATCTTACCATTAATATATAAAAGGTACTTTTATGAAGCACAAAGACCTTTCAATAGTAACTTTTGGTCCTTTTACTATCATTCATGTAGTGGAAGTTGCCACGAGGACCAATTAATGTAACTTCCAATTTTTTTCCTGATAATGTCTTCACAAGTATTATATGGACTAAAATAAGCTAATATTATGACAAATTGGGGTGATTTAAAACATGTTACTAGAATCCATAGCCTTGTTTTGATCACACCCTAAGATTCCATAGGATGTAATGCAATATCTAGGACAACATGCTTTAATTAATAAACTACACAATGGCATATAGATTAAGGTTCATTAATTGGCTACCCCAATTATCATTATAATTCCATTTTTTATCTTGATGGTCAAAGTGAAAGCTAAATTCTACCACTAAAAATCCCTAGCTATGAGTTTGATACTTCCATTATAAGTCATCACTCCATAGGTACAACAACCACAAGCAAAGAAAGTACCTTCATAACAACCCACACAATTGCAGGCCCAACCAACATAATTGGCACAAATACAAGCTCTATCATAGTAAAATAAAGGAAAGAGGAAATCACCTATACGTAAAACCTCACCACCTCTACTAAAAAAAAGAACCCAAAAAATGAAGTCATGACTCAAGCATCCCATGTTTTCATGAATAGTTGTTAAGTGTAACCTACCTAAAATGGGGCTAGAAGAATGGGAAGTGCTCCAATCAATATTGGAAGACATTAGCACAGAGGTGTATGATGTAAAGGAAGAGAAGGATTTTTTATTTTATAAGGAAGTGTGCACTTACCAAGTGTAAAATTAGGTAAGATAAGACTTTTATGTTGATATTACTCATCCACATTCCTCTATCCTTTTTGATATTGTTGGACAAGAAATAGTTCAGTGTAAGTTATAAGCTGAAATATTTGTAATAGAATCAACCATGGGATCATTTATTTCATGGGTAGTATAATTATCTATAGAATATTATCCTACAAAAACTTTGTTTTGGTGACCCCACACACATCCATATTTTAATCCATCACAAATGGTGTAGGAAAGGATGGTCTCTTTTTACAACCCTATAGAACAAAGTAGTGCATAGTAGTCTTAGGAATCTCAACAACAACCTCAGACCCAGTGTGTGAAGAAACAAAATTAGACCCTCAAGTCTCTAACAAAATCTAGGAGAAATAATTTGGTATAAAAAGGTCAATTAGTCAAAGTGTAATCACCCAAGCATTTTGAATCCAACAATGAGCTTGAAAGGGATGAAGAACCCATGGATAAAACCACAACTAATGAAATAGAGAAACAATAAATTACATAGGATGTACTTAAACTTGAGGAGATGAAGGAAGAATAAATGACTAAAGAAACACAAAAACAAGTAGTAGTACCATAAGTAACACAACAAGAAGCTACACAAAGTAATAATAGAAGAAACAAGATACAGAAATTGAGAAACAAAAGAAATATGAGGAAGTAGAGGTTGCATAGAAGCAAGCCAAAGAAGCAAAAGCTATCATAAGGAAAGTTGAGGAAGTGGAGGTTGCACAAAAGTAAGCCAAAAAATCTACAGCCATAAATAAGAAAGTCAAGGAAGCATAAGTCATGCACAATAAGGTTAAATAAGTAGAGGCCAAGAATTAATAATAATAATAATCACAATGTTGATGATAATAAGCACATACTGCATAGCAAAAACATAAGGATCTAGAAGCTCAAGAAAATACTAAAGTTGAGTCCAAATCTAAGGCCAAGGTAGATGATAAATCCAAAGCCCAAGATGATGCTAAAGCTAAGGTCAATAGGAATCTAAATTTAAATATGAAACTAACACCAAGGCCAAGGTGTGAAAAGAAACCCCAGCTAAGTAACTCAAAGATGCATAAGCATAGGTAGAGATATCAACCACAAATCATACTAAGGACATTAAAGAAGCAATGCATATCTCTATCCAATGGCTATGGCTTTCCCTCCTAAATCAAAATGGTGGACTACTTTATTACTCTCATTGGCTCAATTAAAAACTACTCTTATGACATTTATGACCACATCCATGGTACTTTTCATCACTACGATGGAAACGTCATTAAACATGACCTAGATGTTACTCGATAAATAGATTGAAGGAGAAATCACCTTCTAGGAATTCATTATGTAAAATGCCTCAGATTCAGAGTAGGAAGTCCTAAGGCTATAGGATGAAAAGGATAAAGTATAATAGAATCTATAAAATGCAATTCAATTGATCAATAACACTTATCCCACCTTAGTTATGCAAGTAGTAGGTGATCAAGTCATATCAAAAGACAAAGAAAACACTACTCTATTGATAGAACTCATAAAGAGTTGGGGAGATACACATAAAGTTTTAGCATTTTTCACACAAGGATAAACTCCTAGGATGGAAATAGAGGTCATGTGTCAACTCTTTGATGAGTATGAGCAAGTCTTAGACACTACTATAAAGTAGGACATGCAGATAGCCCAAGATATGCTAAATTGGAGATAATAGTTGAATCAATCCTTAGCCACTGTGAAGCCTAAATTTTCCATTATTAATAAATCTAAAGCCATACTAGAGGATCAAATATAAATTTTAAATAAAATGATCAGTGCACTCAAACACTATTAGATTCTAGGGATGTTACTAGATAGAATCTATAAGTATGGCATAATGAAATAATGTGCAACACTTTTACATTCATTTAAGCCTAGAGGATAGACAATAGATTGGATTAGCTCATCTTGGACATTCAATATAAATAATATAATACCAAGGCATTAATTACAATCATAGATGATGAATATCTACAAAAAATTATGATGATTTAGGTATCATTGTGTATTATACTTTCCATAGTATGCAAAGTGCTCACTGACTAAAAGATGTTGAAGCAAGATCTCACTCAAGTTGATATGACCATTTCCTAGATAATAGATGATCTCCAGCTCATTCTATTAGTGTAGGTTTTTATTTTTCCCTATTTGTTAATTAGGGAAATTGTCTTTCTTGTGCATACATGGAGTTTTCCTACATTTGTGGGATAGGCTAGCTTATGTGGAGGTGTGTGTCATAGACGGGTCATAGGTGTCATAAGAATGTCATAAGTAACTCCCTTGATGGGAGTTACTTCTCTATTCTTAGCACCTTGTCACCACCTTTCATGGAGGAGTTATTGTCTATTCTTGGGTGCCTTGTCCACCTTTTGTGGAGGAGTTACTTACGTACTCTCTTATTTGTAGTCTTCACTTTGGCCATCTCATGTTAATCAGATTTTTGTTTTCTCCATTTTGTCTTGTGCAATTTATATTCTTATGTTATTTTCAAATTGCTTTAGCATCTATGTGGTGTGCACTTACTTCAACTTGTGTGATCACGTCTGCATTGCATTCACATTATCTAGATTCTGGCAACAACTCTGATATGGTATCAGAGCAAGAATGGTAATCATGTGTATGGTTATGCTTTTAGTTCATTTTGAAATCAAGAGAAGTGGAGTTCTCTTTAATTTTTTTTATTTTCTAGATTTGATCTAAAATTTAAATAAATATCATTTCTAGTTAGTTTCCTTGGAAATCCTTAGCCTTTAGGTGTCTTGGTTGTCTTCACTTCAGGGGCTGGTTCATCTATTTCTCTTCTTGGGTGCCATTATTGTGTGGAGCAGCAGAGGGAGGAGCAGCAACTCCAAATAGCAGTCCTTCTGCCAAGCTTCTACGCCTACCTTCACTTTGCACACCAAGCAATAGCAAGGTGCCTTCAACAGGCTATACAGAGTCCTTTTTTTATTGTTTATGTTTGTAAGGGCCTTCAGCAGCACCTAGCCTTTGGTCTTCACTTCTGCCATAGGCCGTACAGGGTGCACTTATGGTCAGTAGTCTACAAGTCTACCAACTTTTGCAATGCCTTCTTCTAGTTCACACCATAGTCCTTTCTACCAGCAAGGTGTCATCAGACCATATGGCACGTCTAGCAGGTCTGAACATTCATTTTTTTGTCTTTTTTGCTATTAAATTCTAGACTGTTCTTTTTTGGGTGACCCTTACTTACTTGGCATCCCATGTGGACCCTTAGATGATTGGCCAGCTGTTCATTTTTCTCTATGCTTCATTTTTTTAGTTAAAATTGACTTGATAAAATAAAAATCAGTCAATTTGGCTGAATATTCAGTTTTATAGACAATTTTGTAATTTGGGGATTTTCAATTTAAAACTTGTATCTTTGACCTACGAAGATGAAGGGTGAGGCCCAAGTTGGCAGGAAGCCAATTCCCCCTCACACAAACCTCCTTTAGATTCCTTGTTCTGTGCCAAATCCAATAAGTGGTTGGAAGGCCACTTTCTCTTTCATAACAAGCATTTTTTAATGTTTTAGTGCTTTTTTGCAAAAACACTAGTTTACGAAAAAATTGAACCTTAATATCTTACAAACGGTAGCTTAGATTTGGGTGCCATTTTTTGCAAAAGTGTTTGTAATTCAATTCTCCACAGCTTAGGTTTGTTATTTGTAAAAAATTCACTACTTTATAAAGTGCCAAAAATTTGGGTCTCTCGAGACACATTTTAGGCTGAGTCCGACACCCTATTTGCTTTAATTTGCATTGATTTCTCTAAGACACATTCTCAGCTAAGTCTGATATATTTTGAGCGTGCACTTTCATATTTGGAGGGGGGCTCAATAATTTTTTGGGGGTGTGATTGCTTTTCACAACTTGCATATATTTGCTTTCATTCTCCTTTCTGCATAAATTCACAACTTTCAATCAACAGAACTTCACCTAAATTCAGCTAAAAATAGATTCTTTTCAACTTAAACCCCTAACACCCTTCAACTATCATGAATGGAAGGTTAAAATGTCAATCATTCTTAGAAGTAAAGGGTTGTATAGGATCACCATGGGTACTGAAGTAGAACCCAACACTAATACTGAAAAGGTCAAGTGGTACCACTGTAGTGATGAAGCCTATAGATTACTGAGTTTGTCTGTGTCTCCAAAACTTTTCTTCCATTTAGAATCCTCTTAGACTCCTAATGACATATGGGACACCTTAGAAAAGTTATTTGGGAAGCTTGATGAGATGAGAGGTCATGAGCTCGAAAATGAACTCATAAGTCTAAGTCCTAGCAACTTTGACACCCTACAGGACTTCTTCACTAAGTTTAAGGCCCTTAAATTACAATTGAAAGAATGTGGGATAGAGAAGAAAGATGATCAACTCATTCTTTCTATTCTCGCAAAGTTAGGTCCAAGCTATTCAGTCTTTATCTCCACTTTCCATGCCACAAAAAGTGCCCTTGGCACTACATGGAAAATGCCTTCTTTAGATTAATTCATTGTCGACCTGACTAGGGAGAAAGATAAGCTAATTTAAATGGGCATAGTGAAGTCTACTTAACCCCAAGCTTTGATAGCTGGAAATGGTAAGGACAAGACTTTAACAAAGGAGAAGAAGAAAAGAACAAGGACTAGGAGAAGAAGATAGAAAACACCAATCCTACCAAAAACAACACTGAAACTTCCTCTTCTAATGCTAAACCTGAGAAGGAGAAGGTTAAGTGTGCCTATTGTAAAAAGATAGGGCATGATGAACACAAATGCATGAAGAAAAAATAGATCACCCAACTCATCTTCTAGAGAAGAACAACATAGGTGTTCCTGAGTCCATCAAGCAGAATTCATCTACCCAAGATTCTACCAAGGCAAAAGGCAAGGGTAAGGAGAAAGAAAAGGGCAAGGCCCTTGTAGCTATAGTAGCTTCTACATCTTCATGGGTCATTGACTCGGGTGCTTCTCACCACATGGGCTCTTCACTAGTTGATTTTTCATCTTTAGAGCCTTGTAGCATGACTTCAATTAGTTTGGGTGATGACACTTTAGTTTTTGTTGCAAGGAGAGGGTCAGTTGAAATGGAAGGAGGAACATTCAATAATGTTCTAAGTGTTCATTCTCTTTCAACCAATCTCCTATCAGTGTACCAAATCACTCACATTGGTTAGGGCATAAGAGTTGAGTTTTCACCAGATTCAGTGGCTATCAGGGAGTTACATAGTGATACTACAGTGGTAGTGGGTAGGGCAGATCACCAAGCCAAGTTATACATATTCTCACATTTTGCATCAGATTCTTCTCCAATAGCATTGCTGACTCATTCAAATGGAGTTAGCAAATTTTGGCATGAGTGGTTTGGCCACCTTAACTACCGCTACCTTGAGCAACTTTACAAACATGACATGGTCATTGGCTTCCCTCCTGTCTAATTCTCAAAAGGACTTTGTGAGGGGTGTTCCCTTGGGAAGCATCTCGAAGAAAAATTTGACAAAGGCAAAGCTTGGAGGGCTTCACAACCTTTGGAGTTAGTCCACAGTGATGTATCGAGACCCTTTCCCAAACCATCTTTCACAAGGGCCAAGTACATCCTCACTTTCATTGATGATTTCTCTAGGTACACTTGGATATATTTTCTCAAACAAAAGTCTGAAGTGTTTGAAATTTTTCTAGACTTCAAGGCTCTTGTTGAGAAATAGAGTGAGAAATCCATTAAGGTTCTTTGAATTGATAATGGAGGGGAGTATGTCAGCATCAAGTTTGAGCAATTTTGCACCACAGAGGGGATTGATTTACAGTGCACAGTCACCTATAGTCCTTCACAGAATGGGGTTGTAGAATGTAAGAATAGGTTATTGAAAGAGATGGGTAGCTGTATGATTCACTCCAAATCCTTAGAACCATAGTACTAGGTTGAAGCCATCAATTGTGCTTGCTACATTCAAAATAGGGTTTCTCACAAAGCTTTGAAAGGGATAACACCCTTTGAAACTTGGCATAAAAGGAAACCTGATATTGAACACCTTAGAGATTTTGGATCCCCAGCCATGGACCTCATTCTGAAGAAGAAATGCAAAGCTATAGAATGTCAGTCCAAGCCTTGCATTTTGTAGGATATTTGAATGGTAATAAGGGATATCGCCTTCTAGATCTAGTCACTCATGAGTTGTTCATCAAGAGAAGTGTCCATTTTCAGGAGAGTCCTAGAGACTCAACACTTGACACTTCTTCTCCCTCATCAGATCTACTTCTTCATGATGATTCCTCGTTAGATTCAAATTAGCCATAGCAGGTTCTTGAGCCAAAGGCATCTTCTTCTTC
Source organism: Torreya grandis (assembly GCA_037957365.1). Taxonomy (NCBI): domain Eukaryota; kingdom Viridiplantae; phylum Streptophyta; class Pinopsida; order Cupressales; family Taxaceae; genus Torreya; species Torreya grandis. The sequence goes on along the minus strand of JARHVA010003384.1, from coordinate 1,592,227 downwards.
TTCGAGTTTAGATAGTGAGGATAGTGATGCAGAGTCATCCACCTTTAGTCAGTTAGAGGATGAGTAGTTATCACCTGACTCACCCACTTCCAATCCACTTTGGGCTGGATAGACACTTGAGAGTGCTGGCACTTGGGCAGGAGATCTCGTAGATGACAGACATATTAGGGGGGATTTTTAGAGAGATCCACATGCCTTATTTGCTTTAGTTTTTGATCCATAGACTTTTTGAGAGACATCTGGGGTACCTGAGTGGAATAATGCTATGGAGGAAGAATATTCTTCCTTAATCAAAAATCATACTTGGGATTTAACTTCACTTCCTAAGGGAAGAAAGATGGTTCAATGTAGGTGGATATATCAGACCAAGTTTGCAGCAGATGGGTCAGTTGATAAGTATAAGGCACGATTGGTCACCAAGGGTTTTTCACAGGTGGCAGGCATTGACTACTCAAAGGCCTTTACACCTATTGTAAAGATGACTTTTATCTGACTCACCTTGGCTATTGCCAAAACACATGGTTGGGATGTGCATCAGATGGATATGAAGAGTGCCTTTCTTCATGGAGACCTAGAGGAGGAGATCTACATGGAGCAGCTGCCAAGATTTGTTTAGGATTCTTCCTTAGTATGCAAACTTAGGAAATCTATCTATGGCCTCAAATAGCCCCTTGGGCTTGGTATGCCAAGATGGATTCCTTCCTTCTCATAGTGGGTTTCACTAGGTGCCATTCTGATCCCAATGTCTACTTGTGGCAGGATGATTCACTCTTGATTTTGGTTCTATATGTTGATGACATTTTGATCACTGAGAGTTCTTCATCAGCTATTGCAGTGGTGAAGGCATCTCTTCAGGATAGATTTGACATGACAGACTTGGGTTTGTTGCACTACTTCCTTGGCATCAAGATCTCACAGTCAGATTTAGGGATTTCTCTTACACAACCTAAGTATGCTCTTGAATTATTGGCTCAATTTCACATGGCTAATTGCAAGCCATCTCTGACTCCCTTTCTATCAGGAGTCAAGCTTGAGGCTGATTGTTATTCACCATTGGTTGATGCCAATAGGTATCGACAACTTGTTGGTAGTCTCATCTACTTGACTCACACCAGGCCCAACATATCATATATAGTGGGACTTGTCTCCAGATTCATGTAGGAACCTCATGAGTTACATTGGAAAGCAGCTAAGAGGATCTTGCATTACATACAAGGTTCACATAGATATGAGATTCATTATAGATTTGGCATAGAGGTTGACTTGGTTAGATATACAGATTCAGACTAGGCTGGCAATTCATAGAATTGCAAGTCCACTTTTGGTTATAGTTTCTCTCTAGGTTCTAATCCTATCAGTTGGTCTAGCAAGAAGCAAAATGTTATTACCATATCATCCACAGAGGTAGAGTATAGGAGAGCTATTAATGTAGCTACTAAGGCTATTTGGCTTCAGGGGATACTTTCTAAGTTTGGCATTCCTATCAGGTAGCCCACCATCATTTATTGTGACAACCAGAGTACCATTCAAATTTGCAAGAATCTAGTTCAACACCAATGGACCAAGCACATAGAGATTCACATGCACTTCACTCAAGAGCTTATTCATAGTCAGGTCATTAACTTGATATTTTGCCAGTCTTTAGAGCAGGTTGTAGACATCTTCACCAAACCTTTCACTGAGAGCAAGTTCATTCATCTATGAGCTCTTCTTGGGGTGTGGTCCACATTTGCAGCAGCATCATCTTCGAGGGGGGCTTCTAGCCTCTTCATTTCTTTTATGTCTCTCTTTTGGGGGGGAGTTTTTTTCCTTGGAGTTTTCTCCTTTTCTCTATCTTATGGGAGATTGCATTTGTACATGGGTACCTCATCAGGCCCAGTTGTTGGGACCCATTTTATATTTCCACACTACCCACCTAAGCTATGCTTATGGGGGGTATTAGTTTAGGTTTTTATTTTTCCCTATTTATTAATTAGGGAAATTGTATTTCTTGTGCATACATGGAGTTTTCCTACATTTGTGGGATAGGCTAACTTATGTGGAGGTGTGTGTCATAGATGTGTCATAAGTGTCATAAGAATGTCATAAGTAACTCCCTTGATGGGAGTTACTTCTCTATTCTTATCACCTTGTCACCACCTTTCATGGAGGAGTTACTATCTATTCTTGGGTTCCTTGTCCACCTTTTGTGGAGGAGTTACTTACATACTCTCCTATTTATAGTCCTCACTTTGGCCATCTCATGCTAATCAAATTTTGGTTTTCTCCATTTTGTCTTGTGCAATTTATCTTCTTGTGCTATTTTCAAATTGCTTTAGCATCGATGTGGTGTGCACTTGCTTCAACTTGTGTGATCACATCTCCATTGCACTCACATTATCTGGATTCTAGAAACAACTCCGATACATTCCTCTGTAATAGCTTTGAAAAATCATATAGGAGAAGAAGATACACACAAAGGTATAGTCTTCACAACTACCTTGGCAATGGATACATCAAAAGTCAATGGGCTAGCAGTTGCTCAACTACAACAACATCCATAGTCACCCAACCAACCACCCCCTCAGTTTTAGTAGTAAGGTTTGTGTACCTATTTTTTGCAACTTCCATCATATTTAATTTTTTATAAGATAGTCTAAATATTAAGAACAGGAACAAAATGGTTTAAAATATGTAAAGGGTGGCCACCTAGTTATGTTAGTCTATTGAAAACCTGAAAGGGTAGTAGGCTAGTATGCTACTTAGTTAAAAACCTAAAAGGGTGGTTAACTAGTGCACAAAGGGTAAAAACTAGTAAAATGGCACCTAGAGAAATAACTACAACTTTTGTTTATGACTTATCTTTTTAGCTCAATTTAGATCAGCTTGCAACTTTATCTCAGGATAAGATAAATATTTAAGTCTAAGAAAGTGTTGGTTGGAGAATGGAGCTTGGTAAAACCATGAATTATATGAGATGAACACATGTACAAAGTGTATGATTTTTTATTTTGTATTAATTTTATATGAATTTAGCCTAGTAAGCCTGATCAGGTAATAAAAGAATGTGAAGAGTCTTTCCTTTTGTATCTCAAAAGGTTTGAATGTGAAGAGACAATAGAATTATAAAAGACTATAAATAGCACTTTGATGTAATATAATCTAGTTCAATGTGTTTATAGAGATTAATAGAATCATTTTGTTATAGTTTTCCTTTTCTTCTTTTATTATTGGTTTGTGCACAGTGAGCACTCTATTTTAATTTAATTTGTTATCTGATGTGATACTAGTTATGGTTCAACCTCTGTTTATATCTGCTTTATCTTACTCTTTGGTTTACTCTTATAAATCATAGATGGATTAGAATATTTTCATCTCTTTTATAATTTTTAGTAATCTCTATTATGCAAGTTATCCCTATAATTAGCATGTTTTGGAGTCATTCTAGGAACTTGTAGTAACATTACATCACACACAAGTGTGAATTTTATTTATCACTAGTTGGGTACAAAATTAAAATTGTACATAAGTTGACATGCATGAAATAAGGCATAAGTTAGTCATACATAATTTGGATGAAGTCAATTGCAACAAAAAAAAATATGAAGTTTTATCTTGCACCATCATGTAGAGAACTTGGTGTGCATGAGTCACACAGTAAAACACTTGGTGTGTAATTGTGAAAAAAATTAGGTGTACATCCATATGGAATATAAAAATTAGAGGTGATCACTTGAAACAATCAATGTAGTGCAAAATTATATAAAATGCACCTTCAAAACCAAAAAATGTGTTTAGAGTCATGTAGTACAGAAGATTAGATAATTGTGTGCATCAACATTGTCATGTCAAAGTAGAGATAGGAAAAGATTAAACCTAAAAACTTGGTACATAGATAATCAATCAGCACAATTAATATTAGGTTGACTCTGTGTTTCATGGAATGGATATTTGATTCCAATATTATTGGAGATGGATTCCAAGAACATGTGTTGTTCATCTATGTTTTTATGGGAAGAAACTAACCCCTTGGGATATGTTATATTATTATAGATTTATTTAATCCCTCTTGACATGTAGCCCTTAGCTGAGCCTATATAAAGGTATGATGGGAAAGGAATTAGATATTGGGCCTTGTATTAAGAGGGAGTGAGAGAGATTATATTAAAATAGAAAACTCAAGCAGAATTTTGTTGTAACCTTAAGTGTATGTAATATTTTTGAAAGAATCCATTATTGTATTGAGAAGAGATTAAATTAATGTATCTTGATATCCAAGTATAACTTATAACTCATGCAGTGGATGAAACCAATGTGATCCATTATTTACATTAATATGTGATCAAAGACTTTGTGTTTTTAGATTTGAGTTTATGTATATGTGTGTGTTTATCTAGTTGTTGGTTTATTTTTTCCTTCATTTTGATTCCCTTCCTTATGATTACCTCATTTTTTTATAATATCAAGGTTTTGAATCTTTGGGAGTGTAGAGAGTGAGGCAACCTACATAGGATTATGATTTGAGACTTTGTAACTATATGATTTATTCCCAAAGAATAAAGATGCCAACCAATAGAGTTTCCATTTGAGGAAGTGTAGTAGTATATAATGTGGCTAAGAGAATCAATGAAGTCTAAAATTTATTTCAATTATTGGAAACTTATATTGTGGAGGAAGATAAAATGTGAGGTTTCACACTTAGAGATGACTAAATTAACACTTAGAAAGATAAGTAGTGCATAAAAAGTAGAGAAGAAGGTGAATATGAATAGGTACACATGAATTAAAGTGAGGGTATACTCTTAAGATATATCTCATATATTAGACAAGACATAAAATTGGATGTGCCATATTTCTTAGGAACATTAAATATTTAATATCTCATTAACTAGATCATAAAATTTGAATAATATTTGAAGTTTGATAGTATTAATGATCTATAGCATGTGAATGTGATGCAAACTAAGCTAGAGGGTCACATGACACTATCATATAATGAAGTGTAAATTAGAATAATAAGAATAGGAAATCAGGAGATAACCAACTGGGACATAATGGTCACCAAGATGAAAGGAAAGTTCCTACCTAGTAATTATCAGATGGACTTGTTCAACAAGCTACAAAATCTTAGGACAAAAAAGCTAAGTGTCAGTGAGTACACAAATTAATTACATGAAATAAATATTGTATATGGTATGGTAAAGTGGAAAAATAGAAGGTATTAAGATACATAAATGTATTGAGATTTGGCATTAATGAAGAGCTTAGCATGGCTTAGATCCAAATAGTGGAATAACCCTACCAATTCAAACTAAAGGCTAAGATAATTTTTCATGCAAATAATAGAGTGCCACATGGGGGGAATAATGAGTTGGATCTTGAATAAAATATGATATCCATGGAAATAAATTCACTACACATAAAATGTGCATGTGCTTGAATAGGGTATTATGCAAGGAGGAGAGCATGTCTATGTCTGAGGAGGTACATCTTACCCATTTAGATGGCATGGAATATCTAGTCAAGGAATGGGAAGAGAATTAAAATTAACATGATTTAGATGTGAAAAACATAGATATAGAGCATATTAATGTCCTTAAGAGTAGAGTGAAGGTGTAAAAAGGTTAGAATATGGCATGGATGTAATGTATGGAGATGAGTTTGTTGGATTGATTGAGTGTTATATAAAACCAAATTAACAAGAAACTTTCATGATGAATGGGGTTATTGTTAAGACAATAAGATAATAAAATGAGTTGGTGTGGAGTAAAAGTCTATTTTGAATAGTTTATAATTAGGAGTAAAGTGTTACAATGTGATTATGGATAGTGGTAATACATATAATTTAGTCTCATGTGAGATAACATAAAATTTGGGTTTGAGTAAGGTAGTGCACTAAAAACTTACAAATTGACATGGCTAAAAAAGTTTCATCATATTTTAGTCAATGATAAGTTCCTTAAGACATTCCAGATACATGCATAGAAATATGAGTTCTATTACAAAGTAATATCAATGGATGGTTTCACTTATTTTTGGTGAGACCTTGTAAATTCAATAGGAAGGTTATACATGATGGAATAAAAAATATATAACACTTATATAAGGATGGAAATAATTTCATGTTGAATTCATTAAAGAATAAGAAAGAAGAAGTGTGCCTATTTATGGTGTTGTGAAAATAATTCCTAAAGCAATTAGAAGAGGATAATGTATGTTCTATGTTCATGCCCATTCTATAAAAAAAGGATTGTGGAGGTACAAAATAAGATAATAGAAAACTTCCATGCAAAGTGAAGGATCTATTGAATGAGTTCACATATATTTCTACAAGTGACCTACTAGATGAGTTTCCACCAATGTGAAATATCAATCATCAAATGTATCTGATCCCTAGAGAAAATTTTATATACAAGGCCATGTATATATTGATGGCTATGGATAATGAAGAGGTGAAAAGGAAAGTGAAAGAGTTTTTAGATAGAGAATTAATTAAATAACTCTTCAGATCATGTATAATACTTACCATATTGACATTGAAGAAAGGAGGAGAATTATGCATGTGTAAAACCTAAAGAAACATTAACAAGATAACAATTAAGTATAGGTTTTCATTTCCACACATGGATGAATTAATGGATTGCTTAAGTGTTTCATGGTACTATATTTCACAAAGATTAGTTTTAAGAGAGGCTATCATGAGATCAGGATCAAAATGTCATAGAATATAAAAATGTGTTTAAAATAAAGTAAGGGTTCTATAAATGGTTTTTCATGCCATTTGGTATCATAAATGCACTAAAAACATTCATGAGACTCATGAATTAAGTGAATCCACTTCTAGGCAAGTTTATCAATGTGTATTTGGATGACATTATAGTGTTCAGTAGAATGAATCAAGAACACTTAACACATTTGATAATAATGTTCCAATGATTTTAAAAGTATAAATTTATTATAAACTTGAAAAAACATACATTTATGAAGAAGTATGTCATGTAATTTTATTTTGTGATATCTTAATTTCATTTAAAGATTAATCTAGAGAAAGCATGTGCCATGGTTGAGTGGCTATCACCAAGAAGCAAATTATAAGAGTGAAGTTTTCATAGCTTAGTGAGTTTTTATAATATTTTCATCAAAAACATTACTTAGACATGTGTAAGGGTCATATAGGTTATGACAAGATACCGTAAGGATTTTTATGAATAGCAAAAGTCAAGCGTAGGTTTCAATAGTTGAAGAGGAAGGTGACTAAGAAACCTATTTTGGCACTTCCAAATTTCAATAAAGTGGTCCAAGTGGATTGTGATGATAATTTCATAGTGATTAGAGAATTATTTATTTAAAATTATAGGCCCATAACATACTTTATCAATATTTTTAATGACACAAAGAGGAAATACTTCATTTACAACCAATAATGTTATGTTATAGTGCAAGCACTCACGAAGTGGAGGCTCTATTTTATACCAAATAATTTTTTATTGTACAAGACCTTTAGGAACTAAATTTTATCAATAGTAAATGTAATTTTATTTAGTGAAAAATGAAATTGGTTTAGTTTCTATAGAGTTACTCATTTGTGTTGAAATGCAGAAGTATAAAATCAAATAAGGTTTCAAACATGCCAAACAAAAAGACTCTCCTATTGAATTAGATGTAAGTGGAAGTTATGGGATTTTATTCCATGAAGGAGATATATGTATAATAATATTTTCATGATGATTTGGGAGCATGCATAGACCCAATGAGTGTAGATAGGACACCATGGTTGGATTATTTATTGCAATAAGGATGTTGTTCAATGGAGATAAATTGTGTATATAAATGGGTTTAATGTGCAATAAACTAATAAATGAAAATCATAGCATAGGTTTATCATGACATTTTGGGAGAGATAATACATTAACACAATTAGAGGAGGGATAATTTTACAAAATATTGGTACATATGTGCATGAATATGTGCAAGAGTGAAAGTTTTTCCAGTTAAAAAAAAGAAAAAGTAAAAAAATAGGGTTATACCAACCACTGCCTATTCCAAATAAATCATGGGATGATATTAGCATGGATTTCATGCTAGGATTAATAAAATAATAGAGGGGGAATGATTATATCTTTTTAGTGGTTGATATATTTTCAAATATGATGTCTTTCATTTCATGAAAAAAATATAGGTGATGAAACAAGCATTACAAATATGTTCTTTCAATAAATAGTGAGGTTACATGGATTTCCTCTTAGTATAATCTCAGATAAAGATACAAATTTTGTAAGCCATTTTAGGCATATGTTTAGTAATAAATTAGTGATTAATATTAGTTTTAATTTGGTGTAACATCCATAAACTAGTGGAAAAATCAAGGTTTTGAATTGAAGCGTTTAAAATTTATTGAAATGTTTAGTTGGAGACAAACCAAAGCAATGTGACATGATATTGGCCTAAGCAGAATTTGACTATAATATTTTTTTGAATAGAAGCATTCAGAAAACATATTTCAATATTTTGTTTTAAATTATCCTAGATGAGTTTTATATCTAAGAGACATCAATAGGACTAATGGAAGAAGAACAAAAGGAGAAGATTATGTATAATATATGCATAAGATACACCAATACATGTGAAATAAGTTGGAACAAATTAGTTTGAAATATAAACATCATGGTTAAGATAGGAAAATAATTAAATAATTTTAAGTGGGAATTTAATGTTATCACCTGTGTGAAAGGAGAGGTTCCCTCATAGAACATGCAATGAATTGAATATGAAGAAGATAGCATAATGTAAGGTGTTACACAATTTTTTAATAAATTATTATGAGATAAAATTATTTGAAAGCATAGACATATCACCCATATTCAATGTGGATGGTTTACATCATTTTCATGAAGGGAATAGTGATTAGGATGATGAGGAATTAGGATATCAAGTACCTAATTAGTGAGTGTAAGTACAAAAGAAGGAGAAGGATGAATTATAGGAAATTTTGGATTCCAATATTATCAATATGGGAGGGAATATAAATAGTATTTGGTAAAGTGGAATAATTTCATAGAAAATTACTTGACATAGATAGATCTCAAAGATATTGGTTGTTATGTCAATACTCTTTAATATTTCAACAAGTTATCAGGGCCTTCCATTTTTAATTACCTAGGGGTGCTTGATGTAGGAGCATCCTTGGCAAAGATAAATCTTATATCACTAAAAATAGATAAGGTAAATTTTAAATATAAAGTTACAACATGAGCACATGACACGTAGGCATGCAATTTATTTATCATTGGTGAGGCATAAATAAAAAGGGTGCATGAGTCAAAATGCATGGAATAATGAAAAATTAAATCACATGAAAATTGTATGGAGTTAGTTACAATGGGTTTTTTGGTGAATTTTTGTTTTATTCCATCATGTGGAGCATTTGGTTTGTGTGAATCACATATTAAATCACTTGGTTCATAGTCATGTGAATCTTTCATACATGAGTCCATATGGAACAACACGAATAGAGGTCAACACTTAACATGAGCACACCAATGTAGCATTACAAAAAATGCACCTTCTAACACAATAAATGCATTCAATTTCATGCAAAAGATAAGATAATTATTCATGTAGACATTTTGTGATGAGGTAGAGATAGGAAAGTATTTCACCAAGAAAACTTGGTACATGAAAATAAATTGGTGCAACTAAGAGTAGGTTGACTCCAAAGTTACTTGAATGTATATTTAACTCCAAGATTCTTAGATATGAATTCCAAGGACACATGTTGTTTATCCATGTTTGTGTGGGATTAAATAAACCCTTGTAGACATGTATTTTCTTGTGAGATATTTCATGAATATCTCTTGACACATAAAATTTGGAGGGGAATTTATAAAGGCATGTTAAGCAAGTAATTACAGAGAGTTAGCCTTATATTGGGAGAAAGTGAGACATATTATCTTAAGAGATAAATTTCATAGGTAGAAGGTCATTTTAGACTTGAGTATAGATAGGAGTTTGAGAGACTTCATTATCAAATTAAGAGGATCTTTAATTTTTGTAGCTTAAGATCCAAGCATAACCTATAGCTCATATAGTGTAGGAAATGTTTGTAATATGTTTTTTATGTTACTATGTGATAAAAAAATTTGTGTTTCTAGATCTGAGTTTGTTTGTGTATGTTTATATAAATTCTGGGTTAGGAATTTTCTTCATTTGTAACCCCATCCCTATGACTAAATCATTATGTCCTAGAAATTATATCATTAAGTAGATATTATAAAACTCCTGTGTATTGAAATTTTTCAACCTCTATACATAGCTCTTTAGTTAGTTTGGGTTATTCACCTACATATAGAAAATTCAACTCATAACCTCATTAAGGTACTAGTTTAATCAAAATTGGAATAGGAAGAGGATTTATTAACATAAAAACTTTAAGATAAAGTAGTTTTGTTGAGTTAAACTAATTTTTTATGTTATCTTCAAATCAAGTCATGATAATTTTGAGGTGTTGAAAATTAATCTTTATTTGGGTTAATTAATTAATCCTAAGTCTATTTAGTTGTGAATTTTTTATTATGATAAATTTACATAATCTAGATTTATGAGGTATCACACCTTTTTTGTCCCTTTTGAATGGAATCTTGGAGTTACATGTCACATATAGCTCCTCCCACACTTCTCACACACTTCCCTCTCACCTTATGGACATTAGTGACATTATACACACACTAAGAAGGTTGTGTAAGGTTATGATGGATTTTTTTTAGTAACTAATTTTTTCTTATAGATATCTCCTCTTTCATTCTACACAAGTTTATCTTGAAACACTTATAGATTAAGGCTCATATCTCTTTCTCTTTATCTTTTCTTCTACTAATATTTTATTGGAGAATATTCTTATTGTAAGAATTATTAATACATGTGGTTTTTTCTTCCATTTTCCCTACTTAACAATTTGTGTCTCAAATTATCATTGTGGATTTATCTTGAGGTGATATGTTTCTAAGTGCATTTTTTTTTCAACTTTATTTTAGATCCTATCATTTATTTCTAACATGGTACTAGATCAAGTTAAGTTTAATGTTGAAATTTGAGGTTTTCATAGGTGTGTGGGTGGATAATTATGATTTTGTGTTTTTTTTTTACAAGGGCTTCAACCCTTAAAATCATTTTTTGGTGGCTATTCATCATTTATTTTCACTACTTGAATGCATCTGACTAGTTTTTAATCTATTATATTGTTTTTATTTCAATTAGAAGCAGTAGTAAATATGTATTAAACATATCTTTTTATAAAACCCCATCTCAGAAAAATGGTTGTATCCATTGATTTACAATCTAAGTTTTTCTAAAAAAAATTAGTTTATTCATTTCTAATCTAAAAATAAGTCGTTAAAAACTTTTGTAAACCCAGATCGTCATTTGAGAGATGCATAAAAAATGTAACTACTACATTTTGAAAAAAGTTTTAATTTTTTTATAAAAATAAAAATAATTTTTTTGCTAAATAAAATTCCAAATTTATTTCTTCACTCCAAGTGGAATTTTGGCATAATGTGTAACGGAGTTTGATCTAACTTGTTTTTTGCATTGACTCTTGTCTTAGTTGAATCTTTAATAAATTTTTGAAAATTCTTTTCCTCGATCATATTAAAATCTAAAAGTTTTTTTGTTTCACATAATTTTTTATTCATATGCCTTAAAACAAAACAAAAAATTCAAAACTTGATTTGGCTTACTTTGAGGTAACATTTTACATTTGTGCATTCATTATTTTATGCTTTCAATGTTATTTTTATCGATATTGGCAAATTTCTCCTTCAACTTTGTAAGATTATTAAAGACATATATACTCTTCTTCTCTCTTTTCTCAAACTATTAAAATTCCTCTCGAATGAAGTTTCTATTAAAGGGAAGTATTATGTAATGGTCACTCCTTTATTTTAATAAAGTTTTATTCTATTTTAACCCTAAAATAAAATTTTAGGGCTGTTATAAATTAATCTTTATTTAGATTAATTTATTATTCTTAAGTATATTTAGTTTTACATTTCTTATTATGAAAAATTCACTTAATCCAGATTTATGAGGTGTCATGTCTCTTTATCTCTTTTGAAGGAAATTTTGGAGTTACATGTCACATGTAACTCCTCCCACACTTGTCACACACTTCCCCCTTACCTTATAAGGATTATTGACTCTAGGCACACACTAATAAGGTTGTGTAAGGTAATGATGAATTTTTCTAGAAACTTATTTTTCCTTCTAGATATATTTAATAAGCTCTCTCCTCTTTCATTTTACACATGTTCATATTGAGACACTTGATTGTGTCTTAAGGCCCATCTACATTTCTCATTCTCTTTTATTCAACTAAGATTTTACTTGGATAATATTGTTATTATAAGTTTTCTTAATACATGTGGGTTTTGCTTCCATTGATTTGGTTTCCCCACTTAAAAACTTATCTCATACATTCTCATGGTGGCTTTACCTTGAAGTGATACATTTATTTATAAACTTATTTGTTTTATTTTTCAGCATTATTTTATATCATATTATTTTATTTCTAACATGGCATAGAAATAAGTCAATTTTAACATTAAAATTTGAGGTTTTTGCAAGTGCATGGGTGGAGAAGTACATTTTGTGACATTTTTTTCAAAGACTTCAACCCTTGAATTTTTTTTTGTTTATTCATCATTTATCTTCACTACTTGAATGCATCCAACTAGTTTTTAATTCATTATGTTATTTTCATTTCAATTAGACGTAGTCATAAATTTGTAACAAATATGTCTTTTTCTAAAAATCTGTCTAATAAAAATGGTTGTATATGTTGATTTATATTATCAATTTTTATGATTTATTTTGGGTTTATTCATTTCTAATGTGGAAACAATTTGTTAAAATTTTATGAAAATCCAAATCATTTTTTGAGATATATTATCAAAAATGTAATTATTGCATTTTAAAAAATATTTTTTTATTTTTGTTGTGCAAAATCAAAATTATAATTTGGTTGTATAAAACTCCATATTTATTTATTCTCTCCAAGTGTAATTTTGGAATAAAGTATAAGGGAGTTTGATCCAACTTTTTCTTTCTATTGGCACTTGTCTTATTTGAATCATCAATATTATTTTGCAAATTATTTTCCTATATTGTACTAAAATTTAAAAGGTTTTTTTTGTTTCACATAAAATTTCATTCATATGCCTTAAATTAAAATAAAAAACTCAAAACTTGATTTGGATTAATTTGAGGTAACATTGTTTGTTTATACATTCATTATTTTATACTTTAAACATTATTTTTATCAATTTTTTCCCTGATAAGGGTCTTAGGATAGTAGGGAGAAGGGTTTGTTGCCCAGTCACCATTAGAGGCCCTCGAATAGGGGAATGATAAAGTTAAATTTCAATGGGTCCTCTAAGGGAAATTCTAGCTTGGTTAGAGTAGATGGAATTTTTTTGAGGCCATGATGAACATCTACTACTTATTTTTTATTAGGAGCTTGGTTTGGAAATGAATAATGTAGTAGAGGTGCAAACCATGCTAAAATAAACCCAAGTGGCAGTCAATCATGACTTGGAAAATATGATAATATAAGGAGATTATTAGATTTTTATTAATGCACTTGGTACAATTAGGACCAAATCTCGGAAGATGTGCATTATCTTGGATGAGTTAAATGATTTAAAAGGTCTCCTAAAGCATGTAAAGTTTTGGCATATGAAAAGGATGGAAAATTTGATGTTTGATTAGGTAGCTAATGTAATGGTGAATTTAAGATAATATATTTAGAATGGACCCCCCCCCTTTCTAAATAGTTTTTTGAAGTTGCTAACCTAGAGTGCCAAGGCTAGATTGGATAAGGTGAGTTGATTGAGATCAATTGGATGGTATATTTTAAAATCAAATTGGGATGAATAATTTGATGATTTTAAGGATTTAGACTAATGATGAGCTCAAGGTGTCTAAGGTGGAGAGTGATGTTGAGCAATATCTTAAGGTGGTTCTTGTATTCACTCTAAGAAATCATTTCTATGGTTAGCATGTGTTATGTTTGTGTGTTCACTCGTGTCAAGAGTTATGTGTGGATTATATGATTAAGGGGGAGATTTTTATAGTTATCATTTCACTCACTATTTATTTAGGAAGATTGAGTGGTGTGGTGGTTTAAAGTCTAGTTTGATTCTAGTTACCTTAATGGAGAGGATTAAAACAGTGAAATTAGAGCTGGATACCCATAAAAAACTAGAGTAAGGCATCGAGTGGACCATCTAGAGTGGTTAATTGGGGAGGTAACTTCTAATTAATTTGGTTGATTATATTGAGAAGGAAATTTTTAATCTGTTGATGTAAATTTAGCTACTAAAAATGTGGTAGGAAACAACTACAGTTAATAAGCTGGAGGGGTAGGATATTGTGAAGGTGTTAAAATCATTCATGGTGGACCCTAAGAAATCCATCAGCTGTAGAAACATATTTGATTTTGTATAAGTGATCATTGGGGTCAATTTATTATCAAATGTAGTTGGGTCTTTCACCATGCATTAGGAGCATCTAGATTTGGAGACACTAATTCACTTAGTGGGCTTAAAATAGTGGATCACAGTCATGCAATCTTAGATGGGATTAATAAATTACATAATAGTTCAGCCTTCCTAGTAGCTAGGCTCTGGACTCAATTTTTGTTAGATTATATCTTTAAGCCCCTGTGTGTTAAGATGAGGTATTGGTAAAACTGTGGATGAATATGGTGGCCATGGAGGTGATTGAGTTGTGTGTGTTGGGCACAAAGTAGTGAGTAACTTACATCTAAACATAGAGATAATTGTGTTTTATTATTTGTAGGTTTGAATATAGGACTATGGTCATGGTTTTTTTTTGGGGGTATGAATGTGATACCCTAGTTTTTGATTGGTGATATCCTATTGGATATTTTTTACTTTCTCATTGTAATAATTAATAGTTTTTTATAAATATTTTTTTTGTTTTGGATTATTATTGGCTTTGGTGATAGAGTATTGGAGTTTTGGTTGATCAATCCCCATCAAACAAGTAGCACCTCACTAATCATTGCAGTGGGTCTGAACCATTTTATTTTTATTATGCCTATGGGGTTTTCCTTGGGCTATTTTTCATTCTTTTTTTGCTCTAAGGGTGTACCCTACTTATCTCAATAAATAAGAAAAATTATTTTTACTAATCTTTACAAAATTTTACTTCGACTTTGTAAAATTATTGAAGACATCTATAATATTTTTCTCTCTTTTATCAAACTATTATAATTCTTATTGAAGAAAGTTTCCATTAAATGGAAGTAATCTATAATGCCAAATCATTTATTTGTCCAAGGTTTTCTCCTCTTTTTTAACTCTAAAATAAAGTTTAAGTGGGAGTGTTGGAGATTAATATTTTTTTTCCTAAATCTATTTAATTCTACATTTTTTATTATGAAAAATTCACTTAATTTATATTTATGAGGTGTCACACCTATTTTATCATTTTTTAAAGGAATCTTAGAGTTACATGTCACATGTAACTCGTCCCATGTGTGTCACACACTTCCACCTCACCTTAGAGGGATTAATTAGACTATGCACAACTAAGAAGGTTGTGTAAGGTCATGATGGAGTTTTCTTAGTAACTTCTTTTTTCTTCTAGTTTTATTTAATGATCTCTCTCTTATTTAATTCTAAACAATTTCACTTTAGATACTTGCTTATTGCTTGAGGCCCATCTATCTTTCTTCTCTTTTTTTACTAATATTTTACTTGGATAATATTGTTATTACAAGTCTTTATAATACATGTGGGTTTTGCTTCTATTGATTCAGTTTCCTCACTTAACAACTTGTGTCTCACATTATCATGGTGGATTTCTCATGAGGTGATCCATTATTTTATGCATTTATTTTTTGTTTTTTAATATTATTTTAGATCATGTCATTTATATCTAACATGGTATCAAAGCAAGTTAATTTTAATATTTAAATTTGAGGTTTTCACAAGTGCATGAGTGAAGAAGTATAATTTTTTGACTTTTTTTGCAAAGGTTTCAACCCTTGAAAACATTGTTTTTTATCTATTCATAATTTCTATTTATTACTTGAATGCATTTAACTATTTTTTAATCTATTATGTTGTTTTCATTTCAATTAGAAGCAATCATAAATCTATATTAAATATTTATTTTTATAAAAAAAACCCATCTAAGAAAAATAGTTGTATCTACTGATTTACAATCTAGTTTTTTCTTATTTATATTATGTTTATTCATTTATATGCTATAAATAAGTTGTTAAAATTTGGTGAAAATCCATTTCATTATTTGAGAGATATCATTAAAATAGTAATTGTTTCATTTCAAAAAATGTTTTTTTATATTTATTGTCTAAAATCAAAATAATAATTTGGTTGTATATGACTCTAATTTTTTAAAATGAAACAATTACTTTTTTAATGATATCTCTCAAATAATGAAATGGATTATGACTCTAATTTTTTTTCCTCTCTAAGTGGCTTTTTGGCATAAAGTGTAATGGAGTTTGATTCAACTTGTTCTTTGTATTGACACATATGTTAAACTTCAAGATTTTTTATCAAATGTCTGACTTGGATCATATTAAAATTTAAAAGGTTTTTTTTTTTCACATAAAATTTCATTCATATGCCTTAAAACCAAAACAAACTCAAAACTTGATTTAACTTAATTTGAGGTAACAATGATCATTTATGCATTCATTATTTTATGCTTTCAACTTTATTTTAACCAATCTTGGCAAATTTCTCCTTCAACTTTCTAAGATTATTGAAGACACCTATAGTATTACTCTCTCTTTTATCAAACTGTCTTAATCCCTCTCGAATGAAGTTTGTATTAAGGGAGAATATTATGTAATGCCAACTCCCTTATTTGTTTAAAGTTTTATCCTCTTTTGTAACCTAAAATAAAGCTTAATGGGGATTGTTTGAGATTAATTTTTATTTGTGTTAATTTATTAATCTTAATTATATTTAGTTGTGTATTTTTTATTATGATAAATTCACTTAATCTATATTTATGAGGTGTCACACCTCTTAAGTCCCTTTTTAAAGGAACTTTGGCATTACATGTCACATCCCACATTTTTAACACACTTCCCTTTCACCTTATGAGGATTAGTGACACTAGGCACTCACTAATAAGGTTGTGTAATGTCATGAAGGAGTTTTCTTAGTAACTCATATTTCTTTCTTACTCTATTGAATGATCTATCTCTTATATCATTCTAGACAAGTTCATCTTCAGAAACTTGCTGATGGATTGAGGCCCATCTCTCTTTCTTAATTTTTTATTTTATTGGTTGATTTCCACATTTAACTTCTATCTAACATTATCATGGTGTCTTTCTATTGAGGTGATATATTTCTCTGTGCATTTAATTACTTTATTTTTCAACATTATTCTAGATCCTATCATTTATTTCTAATATGATTTATAGCAGATAGGGACCTTATCTCCTTATCCCTATCCCTATAAGTATCCCAAGATATAATAAGATAAATATAGAGAGGCCTACCTATATAGTATTTTATACGAGATATATAGATGTTAAAAAAAACTATATATCAAGAAAGGGGCCCTATATATATCAAGAATTGGCTGGGAGACATAATCATTCTTGACCTATGTCTCTCACATGGCCCTCGTGATTATATTTGATGCAACCTAGAGTTATCCTAACTCAACCCAAGGTTAGACTGACTCAACTAAGGTCAGTTCTAAACCTAACCTCCTTAGGGTTAGAGTTAGTTCTAAGATTGTCACATCCTAATTTCTATCTAAGTTGAGTAACTTGTTTGATCCATGGATTATTATGGTTATTAGTTGATTAACTATTTTTTGATTAAGTTTTATGTCATATGTTGATTATGGAATAGTTATGTATTACTTTATTTACTTGATTAGTTTACTATGAGATAGTTGTCCTTTTATACTTTATACATTATGATCATTTTTTTTAATTATATAGCATTATTTTATAGATATAATGATATTTCAGACTAAGTAAAAATCTCTCTTAGAGTGTGATGGATGGAGAGCATCATTGGAAAGGGTGGTATAGATGGAGACATTTGAGGATGATAGAGAGCAGAAATAGAAACTCATGCACACACCATAGTAGTATATAATTTTGTGTGATTAATTATTTGAGTTATATAGTTGTGTTATGCTTTATTTTTTGTTATGAATGTCTATTGTGAGCTTTTGTGTTCTCAAATCATTTTATGTGATTACGTAATTTCACTAATCTAGTAGCTATTGATGTTATTAATTGATTTAATAAATCTATACCTAACTAGTTTAATGTGATTTACCATGGTATTATACATAGTGAAATATATTTGTTTAAAATGCTTGATTGGATTATTTGTTAGAAATAATAGATGTATGGTGTTACTTAATTGAGTTAATTTTTTAGTGACTATTTACATTTAAAAGGTTACTATTATCAATTTTAATAGTAACATAAACCTATAAAAGACAATGAATTATATGCTCTTTATTAAATATTAACATAATACAAGATGTTATAGAATAATATCATTGTGAAAAAGTTATATAAATGTCATTGTGTTTGTCGAATTATTTGCTAAACCCTGTGGTTATTATTTAAACCAGAGGGTTAACTTATGAGTTTGAGGTCAAATGCATAATGTTTGATTTGGGATACTTGGTAATAATTAAAAATAGTGTTTTAAATTCATATTTGTTTACCCATGCTATGTAGTCATTATGATTATTAACTAGTCAATAGTTGACATTGCATGGAAAGATAGTGATTATGACTTATCATTTAGTTTGTGAAGTTGATGTTGGATTAATTTAAGTCAAGGGCATGCATATTTTATAAAGGATATATAATTATTATTTTATTAAGTCACTAGAAATTTTCAAGATGATTAGGGTTTATAATCACTTGTTGAAATTTAATTAACCATCATTCTTCAAAAAACCATGATGCAAGTTAGTTATGGACTACATAAAAAATGGTGGTAGACTATAGCTTATTGGCAGTTATGTTGAGCTATTCTGACATGCATATTTTTAATTGCTTTTATCTACCAATAATGAAGGAAAAAGAGGTGATTTAAATGAATAAAATAAAGAGGAAGGAGGATTGGGAGGTACGCATAGGGGGAGTAGCAAGTAGAAAAAGAGAAAAAAAGGTATTCAAATAAGGAAAGAGTGGATTTGGTTTTCTTGGCATAATAAGAATTTTTTATATGTTAGTATTGTACTTAAAATTATTGAGTGATATGTTTGATGGATTTGTGAAAAAAAATTGATTTGGGTTAATGGGTTTCATTTGTTTTGAAATGAGTTATAAAAATAAAATGGGTTATCTATAGGGCCCTATGGATGGCTCGATCATTCGTAGAAACCTACCTCCAACCCCATAACCCAAAATGAAAAGGGGTAGGGATCTAGGTATTTGTCATGTTTATTTATTTCTATGAAAACTCTATCTTTTCTAAGATTTATATTAGAGCAAGGTGTCATCAATAAAGAATCCATGAAGAGGATATTCCAAAAATAACATTCAAAACTCAATATGGGCACTATCAGTTCACAGTGTTACCATTTGGATTAAAAATGCTTCAATAACATTTATGAATTTTATGAATAGTGTATTCAAATACTATCTAGATCATTTTGTTTTGGTATTTCTAGATGGCATCCTCATTTATTCTAAGGATGAGAAAGAGGATATTCAAAAAATAGCATTTAGAACTCGATATGGGCACTACAATTTCACAGTGTTACCATTTGGATTGACAAATGATTCAATAACATTTATGAATCTTATAAATAGTTTATTCAAAGACTACCTGGATCATTTTCTTTTGGTATTTCTAGATGGCATATTCATTTATTCTAAGGATGAGGAAGAGTATCTGTAGCATCTGGAACTAGTTATAAAGCATTTGTCAACACACAAGTTGTATGACAAGTTGTCTAAGTGTGTATTTTTCCAAAATAAAGTGCAATATATGGGACATATTATCTTTGTAGATGGTATTTCAATAGATCTAGTAAAGATAAGAGCCATAATGGAGTGGATGGCACCAAATAATGTGCATGAGGTAAGAAGTTTCATGTGATTAATAGGCTATTATAGGAAATTTATTTCAATTTTTTTTAAGATAGCTAATCCAATTGCCTCTCTTCAATGGAAGAATCAGAGTTTCATCTGGTCAAAAAAATATGATATAGCATTTCAAGAATTGAAAATGAGGCTTACTTTAGCACCAATGCTAAGAGTTCTTGATTCTAATGGTCAATTCTCAGTGATCACCAATGCATTTAGGGATGGATTTGGAGGAGTTCTTATGCAATATGGCTCAATGATAGCCTATGAGTCTAGAAAACTAAATTCATATGAGGTGAATTATTCCCCTCATCGCCTATAACTTTTTGTAATTATGTATGATTTACAAGTTTCAAGGTATTATCTATTGGGGAAACTACTTGAGCTCAATATTGATAACTTGGGACTCAAGTACATCTTCACCCAATTAAACCTAAATTCTCATCACAAATTATGGTTAGAGTTCTTATCTAATTATAATTTTTATATTAATTATATCAAGGACAAGGAGAATAGAGTAACTAATGCTCTAAGCCATAGGAGGTACACAGAATCCATGGCTACTATTAGGAATACTTTTCAAGATTAAATAATTAAATTCTCACCAAGAGATAAATTCTATGATTAGGTCAGGAAAGCATTGTCTAAGAATTTTTAGAATCTTAGGTATAAGAGATTCAAGAGAGGGATAGTCTTTTATGATACAATTGTAAGATGTATGTACCTGATAGAGAGAATATGAGGAAAATAGTGATAAAGGAATTGCACAATACCCCATATTCAAAACATTCAAGAGTAATTAAGCTCATGGATAAGCTTATACCACTTTATTTCTAGAAAGGAATCAAGAAAGATGTAGAGGATTTTGTATCTTGTTGTATGAAATATCAGCGAGTGAAAGTTGAACATGTGCATCTAGTTGGATTGTTATATTCACATGATATACTAGAATGGAAGTGGTTAGTGATTAGTATAGACTTCATCTAAGGGTTTTTATTATCATGGAACCAACACAATGTGATCTTAGTTGTAGTTAAAAAACTAGCCAATATATCCCACTTCATACCAGGTAACTTGACATATGATGCACCTATGCTTACAAGGAGATTCATAAAGGTGTATCAATTACATGGTTTTATAAATAATATCATTTTGGATTGATATTTAAGGATGACTTATAGATTTTGGTTGACTCTAAATTAAACTCTAGGTACGTAGTTGAATTTTATCACTACTTATTACCCACAAATAGATGGGCAGATAGAGTGAGTTAACTAGGTTTTAAAATATCTCCTTCATATGTATTACATGGATCATCAATACAAGTGGGAGGAGTACCTTCAATTGATTTTGCTTAAAAAAAATTATATGAATCATCATTAAATATGGCTCCATTTAAGGCATTGTATAGAAGGAGGTGTAGAACACTAATCAGTTGAGACATGTTAGAAGATAGGGTAGTCTTTGGACATGAGATGTTTTCATAAATGGAAAAAGAAGTTAGTAAATTTAGATAGAGGTTGATTGAGGCCAATGATAGACAAAAAATTAATGTTGATCTGAAGAGAATAGATAGGTAGTTATATATAGGTAATAAAGTGTTTTTTTGGGTTAAGCCCCAAAAAACTCAATTAAATTTGGTAAGTCATTAAAATTTTCATCAAGATATGTGGAACCTTTTGAGGTTTTGGAAGTGTTCAATCCTATAGCATATAGTATTCCATTGACACTAGCTCTAGCTCTTTTACATAATATATTTTATGTGTCTTACCTTAAAAAGTATGTTGTTGATCCTTCACATGTGTTGGATTAGAATGCTTTGTAGATTCTAGATCCCATAGTGGTTATGGTAAAACCAATCAGAATAATTGATACTCACAAACTCAATTTATATAATAGAGAAGTGTCACAATGCAAGGTCCAGTAATTCTAATATTTTAAAGATAGTACCATTTAAGAGGACTATGATGAGTTTTACAGGTATTTTCTATATTTTTTTGTTTGATTTGCTGATGCAAATTATATTATTCTCTATTTAATAATGTTTTAAATTTAGAACTTGTGTTTGGAAAAATGTCATTGGAACAATGACCAAATTAAAGGGGAAGGATGTCACACCCTAAATTCTCTCTAAGATGAATAATGTATTTGATTTGTAGATTATTATGGTTGTTAGTTTATTAACTATTATTTGATTAAGCTTTATGTCATATGATATTTATGGGACAGTTATGTGTTACTTAATTTACATGATTGGTTTGCTATGAGATAACTGTAATTTGATACTTTGTACATTATGATCATGTTTGTTAATTATATAACATTAATTTATAGATATAATGATATTTCAGACTAAATACCTTCATTATTGTGAGTTGAATGTAGGACAAATACATCCCTAAGAGTGTGATGGAGGAAGAGCATCATCATAGAAGGTGGTGTAGATGGAATCATTGGGGAATGATAGAGAGTAAAACTAGGAACCCATGCACACAATATAGTAGTATATCATGTCATGTGATTAATTTTTTGAGTTAGATAGTTGTGTTATGCTTTATTTTTTGTTATGAATATATGTTGTGATCATTTGTGTTCTTAGATCATTTTATGCGATTACGTGATTTCACTAATCTAGTAACTATTGATGTTATTAGTTAGTTGATTTGATAAATATGTATCTAACTAGTTTAATATGATGTATTGTTATATTATACATAGTTAAATATTCATTTAATAATGCTTGATTGGATTCTTTGTTAGAAATAATATATGTATGTTGTTACCTAATTGAGTTAGTTTGTTAGTGATTATTTACATTTGAAAGGTTACTATTATCTATTTTAATAGTAATTTAAACCTGTAAAAGAAATAATATATTATAATCCCTTTTTTAAGTATTAACATAATGCAAGGTGTTATATAATAATATCATTGTCAAATAGTTGTATAAATGTCATTGTGTTTATAAAATTATTTGCTAAAGCATGTGGTTATTATTTAAACCTAAAGGGTTAACTTTTGAGTTTGAGGTTGAATGCATAATGTTTGTTTTGGATGACTTGGTAATAATTAAAAATGGTATTTTAAATTCATATTTGTTTACCCATGATATATATTCATTATGATTATTAACTAGTTGATAATCAACATTGCATAAAAAGATAGTGATTATGACTTATCATTTAGTCAGTTTGTGAAGTCAATGATGGATTGATTTATGTCAAGGATATGCATATTTTATAAATGATATATAATGATTATTTTATTGAATTATTATAAAGTTTCAAGATGATTAGGGTTTATAATCACTCATTGACTTCATTTAACCATCATTCTTGCAAAAATCATGATGCAAGTTGGTTATGGACTGCATGAAAAATGGTGGCAGACTGTAGCTTATTGAGGGTTATGTTGAGCTATTATAGCATGCATATTTTTAATAGGTTTTGTCTGTCGAGAATGGAGAAAAAAGTGATGGTGAGTAAGGTGATCTAAATGAATAAAATAAAGAGGAAGAAGGACAAAGAGGTACATATATGAAGAGTAGCAGGCAGAAAAAAAAAGAAAAAAGTATTCGAGCTAAGGAAATAGTAGATTCAGCTTTCTTGACATAATAAGCATTTGTTACAGGTTAGTATTGTACTTAAAACTCCTAGGTGATATGTTTAATGGGCTTGTGTAAAATAATTTATTTGGATTAATGGATTTAATTTGTTTTTAAGTGAGTTAGAAAAATAAAATGGGTTATATGTAGAACCCTATGGATAGCTCAACCATCCATAGAACCTTACATCCAATCCCATAACCCAAAAGGAAAAGGGGTAGGGCTATAGGTGTTCATCATGTTTGTTTACTTCAATGAAAGTTATGTCTTTAATCCTTTTTCAATTCATAAGTCCTAGTAATTTCATTATTTGATTATTACATTTTTGAGGCATTTTGGATAGGGTTTTAAGATTTGGTTGTGGGTGTTGAACTAGTCTAAGGACATAAGCTCGGTGCTCAACTTAGGTGAATACTAATTGGGTTGCATGGGGTTTGACTGTGTTATACTGGGTTGGGATTTATTCTGAGATAAATAAGTTGTATGTTTTTATGGCATATTGATTATGTAATAGTATATATACATAATGTGTTTTTAGTAAATATTGATTATGAAATTATACATATATATATATATATATATATATATATATATATATATATTATGTGTTTTCAAAATTATTCAACTATGTATAAAAATATATATACACTAACTTATACACATGTATATATTTGGTCCTAGTGCTTGATAAAACTATATATACATATATATATATACATATTTGTATATATATAAATACAAATTATTATTGAAAGGTCGAGGTTTTTAATCAAATATTGTTAATGAAGATTTAACATAATTTTTATGAATTCAAGTATGGTATATATATTGATTGACATTTATAAAAGTATGTATAAATATACTAAGTATTATATTCATAATTGGGGTTATTTTGGTCAACTCTTAAACTTATAAAGTCTTTAATTAGGTAATGACACTGAAAATAGACTTTTAGTTGAATTAACAATATATAATGTCATGGCTAAATTTTTTTATCAATTGAACTTAATATTACAACTGAATATGAAATAAGGTTAATTTATGTTTATAAATATTACTATTTATTTACTTGTCTAAGTGGTTTGTAAATCTGAGGAATTAATTCATAAATTAGATGAGAACATTAGTCTCCATGAAATTTTAATTAGATAATATAATGAATTTGGATTGGTTAAAGGTTATCAGTTGTACCATTTTTTAGATTGTGTAACTTCAAAGCTATGATACATAATCATAGAATGCTCAATGTTTGATTTAAAATGACTATGTGTATGTCTTTGATCATATTTAAATGCAATATAATCAATCATTAATATGAATAAACTAATTTGATTAATTTGAATAAATGGAATTAGTATAAATGATTGGATGTGTATGAATGGTAAATCACATAAATATCTATGTGTTTTTATTTAAACAAGAATATTAGGATTTGTCTAGCTTATAAAAGGGCTATGGGACTATTTTATTAGTTGGATGTAAACTTAGAGTATACATAATACTCAAAGACAATTGACAATGGATTTCTTCTTAGAGTATACTATATACAAGAAAATAATTGTACTATATTGAAATTATACATAGGAATTCTACACACACACACACACACACACATGGCATAATTATATATATATATATATACACACGCGGTATAAATTACATGGGTGTTGAATATGTTATAAATCTATATAAGATGATGCCATGTGTGTGTGTGTGTTTATAGTTGTGATATGCTTAAAAACATTAATAGCATAACAGAGTAAAATGGATGCTTGTATATATTTTAATGTTTGAATAAAAACATTAAAATAAGTTATTTATGATTTCTATAATAAACTAGATGATATTAGATTTAGTACATTACATTTGATAGACTAAATGTGTGTATTTAATATTTTTGTACTTAGCATATTTTTATCAGCTAAATATAAATATTTTAAATGAATCTATTTGTTTTTATACTAATATATATTTTAACCAAGTCTCACATTTATGACTCTAATTAAGTAATGGATGGATTCCTCTAGCTTAATTATCACCATCAATGCAATATGAGGAGTAATCCAATTGAGTGGTATATATGAAACTAACTAATCCTTGAGATCATTCATTATTAAAAGTTGTGGCCAAAGTAATGTTATATTTAAACATTGGCATTTCATATGTTGATATAGTTTTCATATTTGTGCAATATCATGTTATAATGTATTTATTTATGATACATATTATGTATTAGATATATACAACACATGAGTTTTGGTTTGTCACTCTAGATTACCACATCATCATTATCTACCCACTCGTGAAGGGAGGGACATCCCCTTGTTTTGAGATAATGAGAGAGATATGAGGTTCATGAATGGTGTGGAAAAGCACTCATATGATGTTCTCCCTCCCAGTTGAATTACTACACTAGAGACTACACTTGAGATTACAAATTGATACTTGAGTCCTGGAGACTCATGTTGTGTGGAGCTTTATATCATGTATTAATATTTGAGATATTATTTATTGTTGTAAATTTTAATATTTATTCATTATAATTCTATAGTATTGGCTATAATATTGTATCAACCATGGTTAAATTTATACTATTTCATTAATGATGTAGATACATTATTTATTATTTATTCAGCATTATTTATGATTGTTATATATGTTCATGGTGATCCTTAGCTAAGTAGATTATATATAATATTTGTGGTTAATTAAATGAATATAATTAGTTAAATATCACTAATTATATTTCTCATGGTGAAATCTATAAGATGAATATGTGTAATTATTTTTTTTTAAACAATTACTATATTTCAATAAAATCAAGTGGAGTTGTTATATTGTGGTATCAGAGTTGAGGCTCAAACTCTATGACTTAATGTGTCCATTAACATAAGCATATTATCCTAATAATCATGAAGAACAATGGTGTGTGATATACTAGGAGGTGAGGGTACTTATAATACCAAACACCCTGTTGATATAAATTAGTTTGCCATTGAGAAAGCTACAAAGTTAGACCAAATCCTCGTGACCATGGAAAATACTATGGACAAAATCATGTCTCTAGAACAAGAAGTGCATGGATATGAAGAGGAGAATTCTTAGGAGGAACCTAAAGATTATCCTACTGAATAAGAACATACTCAAGATCCAAGGCATGATAAGGTGCCGCAGGATGTGAGAGCTCAAGTAGCTACAAAGTTGGTAAGGGATATGAAAAGGGTAAATCCACTCAAGTTAGATGAAACTATATTTATAAATGGATTTGAAGCATGGATATCATAAATGGATAAATATTTTAAGATTCAAAATTATTCTGAAGACATGAAAGTATTCTAGAGACATTATCAGCTTACTAGTGAAGCAGCAACTTGGTGGGTAGACAAAAAGCTCGAGATGAACCTCAACTCAACCACCACCATTTAGGAATAGTTTGTGATATTTTTTAGGTCATGATGGATTTCAAATTTGTGTTTTAATCAAAAGATTATATATTTTTATAATATTAAGCAATGAGACTTATCAGTAAATGAATATTAGGAGTAACTCACCAAGATTCTTAAGTATGTACCCAAGTATCATGTAGATAAGAAGTTCAAAATTAGGAAATTCATCATGGGATTAAAACCTGAAATTAGTTGTGAAGTAGATGTTCATGGTCCATATGCCATGGATCAAGTGTTCAAGAAGGTAGTCAAGCAAGAGCAAAAATTTAAATCTCTTGCCCAAATTAGAGATAAGTTCAAAAATAGGTTTGGAATTTCTAAACCAACTTTTAAAAAAAGAACTGGAATCAAAGAAGTGGAAACTCCAAGAGTCAGTTCAAGAATCAAAATGTCAAGTTTAATAATGGTTCAAGGAATAGGAAATCTAGTAAAAGTTTCAAAAGGTGGTTTCAATGGAAATCAATAGTCCTACAAGAAAGGACCACTTGGAGGTTGCTTCATATGTGGAGTGACTATTATGCTCAAGAATGTCCTTAGGACAAGTCAAAGAATAAGGGTTCTGCTTCTCAGCAAGATACATTCTATTAGTGGATTCATGCAATTGTTGACAATTATTAGGTTAAGTATCAATATTCACCCATAAAACTATCAAGTATTTTGTTTGATTATCTAGTTTTTATTTGATTGATATGGGAGCTACTGAATGTTTCATTATTTTTAGAATGCTTAGTAAATTATCTATAAAAGTTATAGTTATGTAAAATGTGTGATCGATACATTATGGGAATGAGTCTAAGGAACCATCCATCTAAGATTATCCTTTTTTTTTAACTTTCATGACATGTTTTTAGAGGAATTACTAAGATTACCACCCAAGCGTGAGTTATATTTCTCAATTGGTATCATACTTGGATCAGAATTTTAGTCTAAGGCACCATACAAGATGATGACCATTGAATTGATTAAGTTCAAGGAATAACTTTAGTATTTGTTCTAAAAATGGGTGATTTGATTATGTCATTATGGGGTGTACCAGTTGTCTTCTTCAAGAAAAAGGATGCCACCTTCACTTATGTATAGATTAAAGGATGTTGAATAAAGAAATGATCAAGAATAGATATCCATTGCCATGCATTGATGGTCTTTTTGATCAAATATGAGGGGTAACAGTCTTTTCTAAGATTTATATTAGAGAAATGTATCATCAGTTAAGAATCCATGAAGAGGATATTCCAAAAATAGCATTTAGAACTTGATATGGGCACTACCAGTTCACAATGTTACCATTTGGATTGAAAAATGCTTTAGTAACATTTATGAATCATATGAATAGTGAATTAAGAGACTACCTGGATCATTTTGTTTTGGTATTTCTAGATGACATCCTCATTTATTCTAAGGATGAGGAAGAGGATATTCAAAAAATAGTGTTTAAAACTTGATATGGGCACTATGAGTTCATAGTGTTACCATATGGATTGAAAAATGCTTCAGTAACATTTATAAATCTTATGAATAGTGTATTCGTAGACTACCTAGATCATTTTATTTTGGTATTTCTATATCGTATCCTCACTTATTCTAAGGATGAGGAAGAGCACCTACAGCATATGGAACTAGTTTTACAGTGTTTGCAGAAACATAAGTTGTCTAAGTATGTATTTTTCCAAAAGAAAGTGCAATATTTGGGACATATTATCTCGATAGATGGTATTTCAATGGATTTAGTAAAGATAAAAGCCAGAATGTAGTCGTTGGCACCAAATAATGTGCATGAGGTAAAAAGTTTCATGTGATTAGTAGGCTATTATAGGAAATTTATTCCAAATTTCTTTAAGATAGCTAATCTAATTACCTCTCTTCAATGGAAGAATCAGAGTTTCATCTGGTCAAAAAAATATGATATAACCTTTCAAGAATTGAAAATGAGGCTTACTTTAGCACCAATACTAAGATTTCCTGATCTTAATGGTTAATTCTAGTGAACATCAATGCATCTAGGGATGAACTTGGAGGAGTTATTATGGAAGATGGCTAGTGGTAGCCTATGATTCTAGAAAACTAAATTCATATGATGTGAAAGGTGTCTATCATTACCTAGAACTTGTGGTAATTGTGCATGATTTATAAGTTTCAAGGTATTATCTATTGGGAAAATTATTCAAGCTCAAGATTGATAACTTGAGACTCAAGTACATCTTCACCCAATTGAACCTAAATGCTCATCAAAAATGATGGTTAGAGTTCTTACCTAATTATAATTTTTATATTAATTATATCAAATACAAGGAGAATAGAGTAGTTGATGCTCTAAGACATAAGAGGTACATAGCAACCATGGCTCCTATTAGGAATACTTTTCAAGATCAGGTAATCAAATTTTCTCTAGCAGATGAATTCTATGATCAGGTCAGGAAAGCATCATCTAAGAATGTTTAGAATCTTAGGTATAATAGATTCAAGATAGAGTGATGGTCTTTTATTATACAATTGTAGGATGTATGTGCTTGATAGAGAGAATATGAGGAACATAGTGCTAAAATAATTGCATAATGCCCCATATGTAGGACATCTAGGAGTAACTAATCTCATGGTTGAGCTTATACCACTCTATTTTAGGAAAGGAATCAAAAGAGATGTAGAGGATTTTGTCTTACTGTAAGGAATATCAGCATGTGAAAGTTGAACATGTGCATATAGTTAGATTTCTATATCCACATGATATACTAGAATGGAAGTGGTTGGTGATTAGTATGGACTTCATCCAAGGGTTATCATTATCAAGGAACCAACATGACTTGATCTTAGTTGTAGTTGACAAACTAGACAAGATATCCCATTTCATACCAGGAAACTTGACAGATGATTCACCTATGCTTGAAAACATATTTGTAAAGGTGTATTAATTACATGGTTTTCTAAATAAGATCATTTTGGATTGAGATCTAAGGATGACTTATATTTTTGGGTTGACTCTGAATTCATCTCTAGGTGTGTAGTTGAATTTTAGCACTACTTATCACCCACAAATAGATGGCAAAATAGAGCAAGTTAACTAGGTTTTAGAAGATCTCCTTCATATGTATTACATGGATCATCAATACAAGTGGGAGGAATACCTTCAATTGATTGAGTTTGCTTACAAAAAGTCATATGAATCATCATTGAAGATGGCTCTATTTAAGGCATTGTACAGAAGGAGGTGTAGAACACTAATCAGTTGGGACATGTTAGAATATAGGGTAGTCTTTGGAAATGAGATGCTTTCATAAATGGAAGATCAAGTTAGTACAATCAGAGAGAGGTTGATCAAAGCCAATGATAGAGAGAAAATTAATATTGATCTGAAGAGAATAGCTAAGTAGTTTTATATAGGTAATAAAGTGTTTATGTGGGTTAAGCCCCAAAAAAACTCAATTAAATTTGGTAAGTCATTTAAACTTTCACCAAGATATGTGGGACCCTTCGATGTTTTGGAAGTGTTCAATCCTATAGCATATAGGCTTGCATTGACACTAGCTCTAGCTCTTTTACATAATATCTTCCATGTGTCTTATCTTGAAAAATATGTTGTTGATTCTTCACATGTGTTGGATTAGAATGATTTGTAGATCATGGATCCCAAAATGGTTATGGTAAAACCAATTAGAATAATTGATACTCAAAAACTCAATTTACATAATAAAGAAGTGTCACAGTGCAAGGTCCAGTGGGTCTAATATTATAAGGATATTGCCACTTATGAGGACTATGATGAATTTTACAGGCATTTTCTACATTTATTTATTTGGTTTGTTGATGCATATTATATTATTCTCTATTGAATAATGTTTTAAATTCAAAAATTGTGTTTGACTAAATGTCATTTGAATGATGACCAGCTTTAGAGGGAAAGGATGTCACATCCTATTTTTCTCTAAGATGAATAACCTATTTGATTTATGGATTATTATGGTTGTTAGTTTATTAACTATTATTTGATTAAGATTTATGTCATATGATAATTATGAGATAGTTATGTGTTACTTAATTTACATGATTGGTTTTCTATGAGATAACTATAATTTTATACTTTGTACATTATGATCATGTCTATTAATTATATAACATTAGTTTATGGATATAATGATATTTAAAACTAACTACCTTAATTATTGTGAGTTGAATTTAGGATAGATCCATCCTTCAGAGTGTGACAGAGGGAGAGCATCATCATAGAGGGTGGTGTAGATGGGGACATTGGGGAATGATAGAGAGTGAAACCAGGAACCCATGCACACAAAATAGTAGTATATCATGTTGTGTGATTAATTTTTTGACTTAGATAGTTATGGTATGCTTTGGGATTTGTTATGAATGTATGGTGTGATCGTTTATGTTCTTAGATCATTTTATGTGATTACGTGATTTCACTAATCTAGAAACTATTGAAGTTTTTAGTTAGTTGATTTGATAAATCTGTACCTAACTAGTTTAATATGATTTACTATTATATTATGCATAATTAAATATTCATTTAACAATGCTTGATTGGATTCTTTATTAGAAATAATATGTGTATGGTGTTACTTAATTGAGTCAGTTTGTTAGTGATTATTTATTTTTAAAAGGTTACTATTATCTATTTTAATAGTAATTTAAACCTGTAAAATACATAATAAATTATAATCCCTTTTTTTAAGTATTAACGTAATGCAATGTGTTATAAAATAATATCATTATGAAATAGTTATATAAAAATCATTATTTTTGTCAAATTAATTGCTAAAGTATATGGTTATTATTTAAACCTAAAGGGTTAACTTATAAGTTTGAGGTCGAATGCATAATGTTTGTTTTGGATGACTTGGTAATTGTTGTCCAAATTTGACTTTTAGGTCAAATTAGGGCACCCCTTAGTTAAAATTTTGATTTTTAGACCTATAAATGGGTATAATTTATTTTTAATAGGTGTTTCATAGGTCATTTTATGTCTATTAATGTTGTACTAACTTTGGTCAATTAATTTCTAGGTCCATTTATCCTTTTGGGTCATTTTAAGGGTCAAAAATAGTGCATTTAATGCTTTGTATAGGATTATTAGGAAATATGCAAGTGTAAAAACAATATTTCATGTCCCATGTGTCCTTATAATTCTTAAAAAAATAACATAACTAAAAATATTGTAGGTTGTTTAGAGAAAAGTTAGTTTCCCTAAAGAAATGGAAGCAAATGACACTTGTACAGCCTCTTTAGGAAGTGTGCCACTTGTAAAAGGTCAATAAGTGGATTTTAAACTTCCAAACACTCATATCCATGTTTTTTTTAATCTTAAGGTGCCATTTACAATCCAAAACCATTTAGCTCCCTTATTGCTCTTCTTGGCAAACTCAAGTGACTTATAAGTTTTTACTCTGCACGGTCAACACAAGGGGTTTCAAGATATATTATTCTAGGGAAATATTATACACTTATATATATTAAAATACATATAATAATTTCTATTAATGGTAGCCCATGCTTTATGAACCATATGTTTGAAGTTTAGAGTCTAAAATTCCCTGCTAATATGTGTACCCTATCAATTTTCCCTTAGTTTGAACAATTTCAAACAAACTAGTTGCTCATATTTGCTTCAAAGGATTTTTTCCATGTCTCCTTACACCTCCCATTATTGGTTTAAAGTTTTAAGTTGTTTTTATTAGATAATAACCTTGAAACTATAGACTAGTCACTTTTAAGTGAAATGGGCAAGTTTCTTCCATTTTATAAGATCTCAAGCTTGTTAATGGCTCTAAGAGGTTGTGCTAGATTATTTTACATCCAAGTCTCCTTGAATTTCTCTTTCTCCTTTAATCCTCCTCCTCCAAATAATTCCTCGTGGTTTGTATCCATATGTACACATGTTCACAGTCTGCCTATCTAATGCACATCAGAATGAGCACCTACAGAGGTTTGGAAATGAAATTTACATTGAAATCAAGTTATTTTGGACTTGATCAAGGATTGAACAAGTTGTGAAAATTTCATGTTCACATTAAAAAGAGTTTGGGCTTGATCATGAAGTCTTTCTCATGTATATTGTTTAATTTTGTCCATTCCCTGTGTATATGCATGAGAAAGACTTCATGATCAAAGCCCAAACTCTTTTTAATGTGAACATGAAATTTTGAAACATTGGTTGACACTTTTTTTTGAAGCAATATCATGTTGAAGGATGATGATAAACTAGTCTAGAGAGTTGAATTTATAAACAAGGTTGAAGGTTACCTTAAAAGGATGATATGTCTACTCTTAGGGATCAAATCTCTTAATAATCAAAATAGATATCCTTAGGTGTTTTGAGAATAAATTTTAGTATGGATACATGAGATATTGATACCTAAAAATGTGTCTAACCTATAATATCTACATTGGAGAAGTACTTTACCAAGTTGGAGGAGCAGATAATAAGTGGAAGATGGTATTTGAAGGGCTCAAGGTTACTCATAAAACCATTAAAACCTTGCAGTGATCACCTATAGGAGTGTAATCCAAAATTGAACTTATACTCTAAGTTTTGACCATTCTAGATTTTACCAACCTTGGTGTTGATTTAAAATGCTTCAAGGGACACTCATGACCTAAACGAGTCTTAAAAGGAATGGTACTTGGTATTGTGACCTCCCATACACTCTCCTCAATTTGTATATTGTGTAAAAGTTCACCTCTAACAGGCAAGGTACATCAATAGTTGAATTAGCACAAGATTTTGGTGAAATGTTCTAAGTCTTTTCAAATTGATTAAAGGTATCTAACATGTTAGTGAATCTTGGGAATTCAAAGAGTTAAATGGCATCATGATCACACCCTATAGGCAGTAAACACCTACATCAAGGTAAAAAAACATGGTTTTATCTCAATCATAACATGAGGGTTCAATTGGTGAGCCCAAAAGAGCATATAAGAGAACTCAAAGCTCTCATAGGAAAATTTTGATTTAAAGGGTTCACTAAAGAAACATGTCACACATCCCAATGCATATTAATACCCTAAGGACTTCTTTTTCTCCTCAACACAGTCAATTGAAAGTGACTAGGTAGATAGTGAGCTATTTTAGAAATTTGATGGTGTTTAAGGCCACATAAGATGAATGAAAGAATAAAGAAGGAATTTAATGACCTAAGGTTATTCAAAAGTAACCCTGAGTCACCATGATAAAGTCTAAAGGAGCTATCACATACACCTATAGGCATCTCCTAGCCCTCAACTAGCCACCTATAGCAGACTCCATACTTACAAGTTAAGTATGAGACCAAAAGCATCAAACCCTTCTTATGGTCATGCCTACATGCTAGAATGAATTCAATGACTTCAAGTAAATATTATAAATCCTGACATAGGTGGTGTAAAGCTAAAATTATCTTATAATTAGGCTTCTAAAGGGTAGGATTTGTCTCAATTAGAATAGTGGAGAGCTCAGTCTATGAGCTTAGGGTTCATGGGAAGGACTGATAGAAGTTAAGATGATGAAGTAGGTTTATGAGCACTCTCCTTGTGATCAAGAGGATCTTAAAATACTACAAACAATGTAAAACAACTTTCATAGAGTTCATAAGAATTTTGAATTCACCTACAGCCAACTTTGTTTGATTGTGTAAATAGTGAACATGTTTAGAGCTCCAAGTGATAGAGAGGAACTTGGTAAGGTGAAAAATAGGTTTTAAGAAGGTATAAAGTGATTCAAGAGGATTTAAGTGAGATTTATGCTCACCTAACATAAGGATAGATCATACAAAATATACTTACAATAACCCTAAAGAAGTAGGGTACAGTCAAGTAAAAGGTACTCAGTCTTGTGAATCTAAGAACATGAGTGATCTAAGAGAGGTGAAAATGGGAAAAAAAGACTAAAACACATTCATAATGATGATGAAAAACTAAATAATCTTTTATCTCAAAATAAGTAGATGGAGTTCCTTCAATCATCAAAACATAGCCAACTCTCTAATACCCCTGCACAGTCTACCAATGAAAAGTTTGTCTTGAAATTTGGGTAAGTTAAGCAGTCATATGACCTAGCTAGGGAATAATTTTTTATAAATTACATCCTTGACTCTTGTATACCCCTGTTCAACTCCAATTCTTGATGAGAAAACATCCTAGCACCTCTCTATTTTGTCTTAGAGGTAGAGCACTTTCCTTATGCTCAAAACATGTAGCTTTGAAGTGAAATGTGTTAAAAGATGACCAAGGAGTTTTTTGGGACTAGTTGGAAGGTTTTTAAAGCTAGAACATACCTAATATATAATATAAAACACCTCCTAATGACATGGAACCAAGTAGGGTGGCCTAGACCCTTAAGTATGTAGTCAAAACTAGAAGCTAAATTTAGGCCTGAAGACCAAATAAGAGATCAAGGTCACTTCTAGCCTTAGAGAGGCATTCCAAATCAGTAAAGCATGTTCATAGGGATATAATAGATATGTCTGAGCTAATAAAGTGTAGGTAAACCCTCAACAAGGTCATTTTGGGATTATGCTTGAAATAGTCGTACTAGGCAAACATTAAGCCTGTGTCTATTTTGAGGGGATTTCTCACTTTCATCATGAAATCAACATATAACTTTGTTGGATCATGTTTTGTGGGTATATACTAAAGTTTTCAAGCTATTACTGTGTAGAGAAAACTAGGTAGAGACCTTTTTTGAGCTTAAAACTAACTCATCATGCAAGAATGGAGGAAAACAAGCATGATAGGCCAATTTCAAGCACTTGTATCTTTATTAAGTCTTTTCATGGAAATTTGGTATATTTGGAGATGTTAATAGGGTCCCCAAAGACTACTTTTGTGGAATTTTTATGCAACTTAGATGTCAGGGTTTTATGAATCATTCTTAAGACCAAAAATAAGTCTAAAACTCTTGCAGGAACTAATTTTAGAAAATGGAGTTTGAAAGCTAATATAAGGACATAATTTGAATATAATAGTTATTTTATCTTGGAGAGGACTCCCTCAATCTACTTCACACCATGATTATTTGTATGGACTTGTACGGATGGAGGTAAAAATAGGATTTTTCTCACTATTTTGTGTGGTTTACAGGTTGTAGGAAGTTTCAAGAGATTAAAGACACATGGATGGAAATATTGAAACTTAATATAAATTCTCATGTAATTTTCATGCCTTGAAAATATTCCTAAGTGTCTCAAATAAGTCTTGTAACTCAACCAGTAAAAACTGGCCTAATGGGCAAGCTAGTGAAGAAGATGGAAAACTTCAAGTGGAGTGGTTTTAAATATTTCCTAATATTCCAAAGGACATGAAGGATATTGAAACATGTTAAACATTAAATTTTATGTAATTAAATGAACAATTGCAACCAAATTTGAATACAAGTGTGCAAGGTGCATGAGAAGGAGGCTTTATAGAGTGCAAGTGATGATGGCTCTCTTCTAGGTAATTCTAGAAGATCAAGCATTCAACCAATGCATGGAGAGGCATATCTGATAGCCTCATCTTCAATTACAATCATTTGACCTACCCTAGATTAGTTACAAGTCACTTAAATATTCCTAATCATGAACGTAGTTTTTTGTGCAAGAAAAGGAGTTTTAGGCCACTTCGCATAATTTTGATTACTTGAATGGACACTTAGACTTCCAAACCTTACATGGTTATTCTCATATCCTTCTCACATTCACAATTAACTCCTTATATCAGCTTAACAAGTGTCCTTTTGACCCTTGGACTTCTCTTGTTCTCTCTCTCTCTCAAACTCTATAAGAGTTGGCCATCTTGGCATTGTATTCTATGCTCCACCTGAGTATGGTGAATCCCTACTCATTTGTATATTTTTTTATCAATAAAATGAATAAGTTTTACCTCTTATATGACTGTCCTTAATTTCTATATTTGAATGTTTGATTTTGTGTAAGTGACACTCTTGTTTCTTTATCATGTTAGCTCATTCTTGCAACCTATTTGTAGTTGGAAAACTTCATCTTATAGGGAATGTGAAGTGGTTTGGGATATGTCAAGGATTAAGTGAGTTTTTCTCTTCATCATGTTTTATTCAAGGCCTTTTATCTAGTCCTCCTTAACCTAGATGTTCATCTTGACCTCACAATGTAACACTGATGTGAGAAGTTGTAGATTGGAAGAGTGTATGTTTGGTTTGTTGCTTGGTCTCAAGTGTAATATGCATATGGTTGGATGTCATCATTAAAATTGGTATATCACCTAAATTAGTTTATCTTTGCTTTTAGTCTCTTTCTCCCTTTTCACCCCCCAAGTGTAGTTATAGTTTGATCCATAGTGGTACATCAAGTGGGCTAGCCCTATCCAGAGACTCACCTCACTCCTTAGGCTGCCCACGAGCCTAGAGGTGATTCCATTATGCCACTTAGATGAGGAGATCCTTATCATCTCCTTAAAGGGTAAAAATTTAAATGTCAACAGTAATAATTAATAATAGTCTTTTAAATTCATATTTTTTTACCCATGTTATTTATTCATTATGATTATTTAGAAGTCGATAATCAACATTGCATAAAAATATAGTGATTATGACTTATCATTTAGTCAGTTTGTGAAGTCAATGTTGGATTGATTTATGTCAAGGGTGTGTATATTTTATAAACAATATATAATTATTATTTTATTGAGTTGTTATAAAGTTTTGAGATGATTAGGGTTTATAATCACTTGTTGACTTCAGTTAACCATCATTCTTGCAAAAATCATGATGCAAGTTGATTATAAACTGCATGAAAAATGGTGATAAATTGTATCTTATTAAGGGTTATGTTGAGCTATTCTGGCATGCATATTTTTAATAGGTTTTGTCTTCTAAGAATTGAGGTAAAAGTGGTGATGAGTAAGGTTATGTAAATGAATAAAATAAAGAGGAAGAAGGATGAGGATGTACACATATGAAGAGTTGGAGGCAAAAAAAGAAAAAAAAAGTTATTCAGGCTAAGGAAAGAGTAGATTCAGATTTATTTGCATAATAATCATTTGTTACAGGTTAGTATTGTACTTAAAATTTGTGAGTGATATATTTTATAGAGTTGTGGAAAATTATTTATTTGGGTTAATGGGTTTCATTTGTTTTGAAGTGAGTTGAAAAAAGTAAAATGGGTTGTATGTAGGGCCCTATGGATGGCTTAGCCATCCATAGAGCCCTACACCCAACCCCATAACCCAAAAGTAAAAGGGGTAGGGATGTAGGTTTTCACCATGTTTGTTTACTTCTATGAAATCTATGTCTTTAATCCTTTTTCAATTTGTAAGTCCTGGTAATCTCATTATTTGATTATTACATTTTTGAGGTATTTTGGAAAGGGTTTTAAGATTTGGTTATGGGTGTCAAACTACTCTAAGTATTTAAACTCATTGCTCAACTTAGGTGAATACTAATTAAGTTGCATGGGGTTCAACTATGTTATATTGGGTTGGGATTTATTTTAGGATAAATAAGTTAAATATTAACATATTGATTATGTAATAGTATATATACGTAATGTGTTTTTAGAAAAATATTGACTGTGAAATTATATATATACGTTATGTGTTTTTAAAATTGATCGACTGTGTATAAAAATATGTATACACTAACTTATACACATGTATATATTTGGTCCTTGTGCATGATAAAATTATATATACATACATACATACATACATATATATATATATATATATATATATATATACAAATTATTATTGAAAGCTCAAGGTTTTTAATCAAATACTGTTAATAAAGATTTAACACGGTTTTTATGAATTCAAGTATGGTATATATACTAATTGACATTTATAAAAGTATGTATAAATATACTAAGTATTATATTCATAATTGGGGTTATTTTGGTCAAGTTTTAAACTTATAAAGTCTTGAATAGGGTAAGGACACTGATAATAGACTTCTAGTTGAGTTAACAGTATAATGTCTTGGTTGAATTTGGTTATCAATTGAACTTACTATTACAATTGAGTATGAAATAAACTTAATTTATGTTTAGAAATATTATTATTTATTTACTTATCTAAGGAGTTTGTAAATATGAGGAATTAATTCATAAATTAGATGAGAATATTAGTATCTATGCAATTCAAATTAGATAATATAATGAATTTGGACTAGTTATGGGTTATCAGTTGTATCATTTTTTAGACTATGTAAATTCAGGATTGTGATACATAGTCACAGAATACTCAATGTTTGATTTAAAATGACTATGTGTATGTCTTTGATCATATTTAAATGCAATATAATCAATCATTAATATGAATAGATTGATTTAAGCAATTTGAATAAATGGAATTAGTATAAATGATTGGATGCATATGAATGGTAAATCACACAAATATCTATGTGTTTTCAGTTAAACAAGTATATTGGGATTTATTTGGTTTATAAAATTGCTATGGGACTATTTTATTAGCTAGATGTAAACTTAGAGTATAAAGAATGCTCAAACACAATTGACAATGGATTTCTTCTTAGAGTATACTATATACAAAAAAATAATTGTACTGTATTGAAATTATACATAAGAATTCAATATATATTACACACACACACACACATGGCGTAACATTAATTATCTATATATACACACACACACATTTTATAAATTATATATACACATGGTACAAATTACATGGGTGTTGACTATGTTATAAATCTGAATAAGATTATGTCATTTGTGTGTGTGTTTGT
This sequence comes from Torreya grandis, assembly GCA_037957365.1. Taxonomy (NCBI): domain Eukaryota; kingdom Viridiplantae; phylum Streptophyta; class Pinopsida; order Cupressales; family Taxaceae; genus Torreya; species Torreya grandis. Next base: position 1,552,373 of record JARHVA010003384.1, on the reverse strand, counting down.
TTACAGTTGTCATATACTTTAAAATGTTAATAGCATAACAGAGTAAAATAAGTGATTGTATATATTTTAATGTTTGAATAAAAGCATTAAAATAAGTTATTTATGAGTTTTAAATATAAATCATATTAAGATGTTTTCGAATGGCTTTTGTTATATATGTGGAATATGAATAATTAAATAAGCCTATATTATAATGATTGTTTTGGGGATGAAATAACATTATAAGTTACTTAGTGATTAAATTAACTGGTAGTCTAGATAAATCATTACCTAGATGGTATGTTATATTAAAGACTATTTTTTATTTTATTTATTATTCTGTAATAAACTAGATGATATTAGATTTAGTACATTACATTTGACGAATTAAATGTGTGTATTTAATATTTATGTACTTAGCATATTTTTATCAACCAAAGAGAAATATTTTAAATGAATCTATTGGTTTTTATATTAATATATATTTTAACCAAATCTCACATTTATGACTCTAAATAAGTAGTGGATGGATACTTCTAGCTTAATTAGCACCATCAATGCAATATGAGATGTAATCCAATTGAGTGGTGTGTTTGAAACTGACTAATCTTTGAAATCATTAATTATTGAAAGTTGTGTCCAAAGTAATGTTATAACTAAATATTATCATTTCATATGTTGATATAATTTTCATATTTGTGCAATATCATGTTTGAATGGATTTATTTATAATACATATTATGTATTAGATATCTACAACACATGGGTTCTGGTTTGTCACTCTAGATTCTCACATCATCATTATCTACCCACTCGTAAAGGGAGGGACATCCCCTTGTTTGGAGATAATGCAAGGGATATGTGGTTCAAGGATGGTATGGAAAAGCACTCATATGATGTTCTCCCTCCCAATTGAAGTACTACACTAGAGACTACACTTGAGATTACAAATTGATACTTGAGTCATGGAGACTCATGTTGTGTGGAGCTTTGTATCATGTATTAATATTTGAGATATATTTTACTATTGTAAATTGTAATATTTAATCATTATACTTATATAGTAGTGACTATAATATTGTATCAGTCATAGCTAAATTTATACTATTTCATTAATAATTTAGATATAATATTTATTATTTATTCAACATTATTCATGATTGTTATATATGTTCATGGTGATCTTTAGCTACGTAGATTATATATAATATTTGTGGTTAATTAAATTAATGAAATTATTTAAATATTACTAATTAGATTTCTCGTGGTGAAATTTTTAAGATGAATATGTGTAATTAATTTTTTTAAACAATTACTATATTTTTATAAAACCATGTGGGATTGTTACATTGTAGTATCAGAGTTGAGGGTGAAACTCTATGACTTAATGTATCCACTAACATAAACTTATTTGCCTAAAAATCATGAATAATAATGGTGTGTGCTATACTAAGGGGTGAGGGTACTTAGAATACCAAACCCCCTATTGATCTAAATTAGTTTACCACTAAGAAAGCTACAAATTTGCACCAAATCCTCATGACCATCTAAAATACTAGGGACTACATCATGTCTCTAGAACAAAAAGTGCATGTTCATAAATAGGATAATGCTTAGGAGGAACCTGAAGAGTATCATGATGAGCAAGAACATATTCAATATCTGAGGCATGACAAGGTCCCATAAGATGTGAGAGCTTGAGTAGCTACAAAGTTGTCATGAGATATGAAAAGGGTAAATCCACTTCAGTTTGATAGAAATATATTTATAAATAGATTTGAGGCATAGCTGACATAAATGGATAAATATTTCAAGATTCAAAATTATTTTGAAGTCATCAAAGTAGTCTAGGGAGATTATTAGCTTGCTGGTGAAGCAAGAACTTGGGGGGTAGACAAGAAGCTTAAGATGAACCTCGACTCAACCACCACCACTTGGGAATAGTTTTTGATATTATTTAAGTCATGTTCACTTCCAAATTTATACTTTGATCATAATCTTATATATTTTTAGAATCTCAAGCAATAGGACTTATCGATAAATGATTATTGGGAGCAATTCACCAAGATTCTTAAGTATGTACCCAAGTATCATGCAGATGAGAGATTCAAAATTAGGAAATTCATCATGAGATTAAAACCTCAAATTAGTTGTGTAGTAGATGTTCATGGTCCATCTACCATGGATCAATTATTTGAGAAGGCATTCAAGCAAGAGCATAAATTGAAATCTCTTACCCAAATCAGAGATAAGTTCAAAAATAAGTTTGAAATTTCTAAACTAACATTAAAAAAAGAAATGGAATCAGAGAAGTGAAGACTCTAAGAGTCATTTCAAGAATCATAATGTCAAGTTTAACAATGGTTTAGGAAATAGGAAACTTGGTAATGGTTTCAAGGGTGGTTTCAAGGGAAATCAATAGTCCTACAAGAAAGGACTAGCTAGAGGTTGCTTCATATGTGGAGGTAGCCATTATGCATGAGAATGTCCTTAGGACAAGTCAAATAACAAGGGTTCTACTTCTCATCAAGATACATTCTAGTAGTGGATTCATGTAGCTATTAATAATTATCAGGCTAAGTATCAAGTTTCACCCATATAATTATTAGGTATTTTGTTTGATTATCTAGTTTTTATTTTGATTGATATGAGAGTAATAGAATGTTTCATTTTTTATATAATGCTTAGTAAATTATCTATAAAAGTTATAATTATAGAAAAATTTTGGTTGGTACATTATGGGAATGAGTCTAAGGAACCATCCATCTAAGATTATCCTTTTCTAAAAAACTTTCATGACATGTTTCCAAAGGAATTACCAATATTACCACCCAAACATGAGTTTTATTTCTCAATTGATATCATACCTAGATTAGAATATTAGTCTAAGGCACCATACAAAATGATGACCACTGAATTGGTTGAGTTAAGGCATAACTTCTGTATTTTTTGTCAAAAGGGTTGATTCAACTAAGTGTGTCATCATCAAGTGTACCAATTGTCTTCATTAGGAAGGATGGCACTCTTCACTTATGTATAGATTATAGGATGTTGAATAAAGAAAAAATCAAGAATAGATATCTATTTTCATGTATTGATGATCTTTTTTATCAAATACAAGGGGTAAAAGTCCTTTCTAAGTTTACATTAGAGCAAGGTATCATCAATTAAGAATCCATGAAGAGGATATTCTAAAAATAGTGTTTAGAACTTGATATGGGCACTACGAGTTCACAGTGCTACCATTTGGATTGAAAAATGCTTTAGTAACATTTATGAATCTTATGAATAGTGTGTTAAGAGACTACTTGGGTCATTTTATTTTGGTATTTCTATATGGCATCCTAATTTATTCTAAGGATGAGGAAGAGGATATTCTAAAAATAGCATTCAGAACTTGATATGGGCACTATGAGTTCACAGTGTTACCATATGGATTGAAAAATGCTTCAGTTACATTTATGAATCTTATGAATAGTGTATTCAGAGAATACTTGGATCATTTTTTATTGGTATTTATAGATGGCATACTCATTTATTCTAAGGATGAGGAAGAGCACCTATAGCATCTAGAACTAGACTTACAATGTTTGTGAAAACATAAGGTATATGACAAGTTGTCTAAGTGTGTAGTTTTCCTAAATAAAATGAAATATTTAGGATATATTATCTCTATAGATGATATTTTAGTGGATCCAGTAAAGATAAATGCCATAATGGAGTATTTAGAACTAAATAATATGCATGAGGTAAGAAGTTTCATGCGATTATCAGGCTATTATTTAAAATTTACTCTAAATTTATTTAAGATAGCTAATCCAATTACCTCTCTTCATTGGAAGAATCAGAGTTTCATCTGGTCAAAAAAATATGAGATAGTCTTTCAAGAATTGAAAAGGAGGCTTACTTTATCACCAGTACTAAGGTTCATAATCCTACTGGTCAATTCTTAGTGATCAACAATGCATCTAGGGATGAACTTGGAGGAGTTATTATGCAAGATGGGTTAGTGGTAGCCTATGATTATAGAAAACTAAATCCATATTATGTGAAAGGTGTCTGTCATTACCTATAACTTGTGGTAATTGTGCATGATTTATAATTTTTAAGGTATTATCTATTAGAGAAACTGTTTGAGCTCAAGACTAATAACTTGGGACTCAAGTACATCTTCACCCAACTAAACCTAAATTTTCATCAAAGATGATGGTTAGATTTCTTATCTAATTATAATTTTTTATTAATTATATCAAAGACAAGGAGAATAGAGCAGCTGATGCTCTAAGTCATAGGAGGTAAATAGTAGTCATGGTTACTATTAGGAATACTTTTTGAGATAAGGTGATTAAATTATCTCCAAGATATGAATTTTATGATTAGTTTAGGAAAGCATTACCTAATAATGTTTAAAATCTTAGGTATAATGGATTCAAGATAGAGAGTGATGGTCTTTTATGATAAAATTATAAGATGTATGTGCCTAATAGAGAGAATATGACGAGCACAATGCTAAAGGAATTACACAATACCCCATATTTAATACATTTAGGAGTAAATAATCTCATGGTTGAGCTTATACCACTTTATTTTTGAAAAGGAATCAAGAGAGATGTAAAGTATTTTGTGTCTCATTTTATGGAATATCAGCATGTGAAAGTTGAACATGTGCATCTGGTTGGATTGTTATATCCAAATGATATACTACATGGAAGTGGTTCATGATTAGTATAGAATTCATCCAAGGGTTGTTATTATCATGTAACCAACATGATGTGATCTTGATTGTAGTTGACAAACTAATCAAGGTATCCCAATTCATACCAGGCAATTTGATAGATGAGACATCTATGCTTGCGAAGATATTCATAAAGGTGTATCAATTACATGGTTTTCTAAATAAGATCATTTTGGATTGAGATCTAAGGATGACTTATAGGTTTTGGTTGACTCTAAATTTAGCTCTAGGTACGTAGTTGAATTTCAACACTACTTATTACCCACAAATAGATGGGAAAACAAAGTGAGCTAGCCAGGTTTTAAAATATATCCTTCATATGTATTTCATGGATCATCAATACAAGTGGGAGGAGTACCATTAATTTATTGATATTGCTTACAAAAACTCATATGAGTCATCATTGAAGATGGCTCTGTTTAAAGCATTATATAGAAGGAGGTGTAGAACACTAATTAGTTGGGACATGTTAGAAGATAGGGTAGTCTTTGGATATGAGATGCTTTCATAAATGGAGGAGCAAGTTAGTACAATCAGATAGAGATTGATTGAGGCCAATGATAGACAAAAACTTTATGATGATCTAAAGAGAATAGCTAGATAGTTTATATAGGTAATAAAGTGTTTATGTGGGTTAAGCCCCAAAAAAATTCAATTAAATTTGGTAATTCATTTAAACTTTCACCAAGATATGTGGGACCCTTCAAGGTTTTAGAAGTTTTCAATCATGTAGCATATAGGCTCGGATTCACACTAGCTCTAGCTCTTTTACATAATATCTTCCATGTGTCTTATCTTAAAAAGTATGTTGTTGATCATTCACATGTGTTGGATTGGAATTATTTACAGATTCTAGATCCTATAGTGGCTATATTAAAACCATTTAGAATAATTGATACTCACAAACTCAATTTACATAATAGAGAAGTGTCACATTGCAAGGTCTAGTGGGTTTAATATTCTAAAGATAGTGCCACTTAGGAGGACTATGATGATTTTTATAGGCATTTTCTATATTTGTTTGTTTGATTTGATGATACATATTATATTATTATCTATTGAATAATGTTTTTAATTTAGAACTTGTGTTTGAGTAAATGTCACTGGGATGATGACCAACTTTAGGGGAAAGGATGTCACATATTAATTTCTCTCTAAGATGAATAACCTATTTGATTTCTAGATTATTATGGTTGTTAGTTGATTAACTATTATTTTATTAAGCTTTATGTCATATGATAATTATGGGACAGTTATGTGTTACTTAATTTACATGATTGGTTTGCTATGAGATAACTGTAATTTCATACTTTATATATTATGATCATGTTTGTTAATTATATAACATTATTTTATGGATATAATGATGTTTTAAACTAACTACCTTCATTATTGTAAATTGAATATAGGAAAAATCCATCCCTCAAAGTGTGATGGAGGGAGAGCATCATCATAGAGGGTGGTGTAGATAGAGACACTAGGGAATGATAGAGAGCAAAACCAAGAACCCATGCACACAAAATAGTAGTATATCATGTTGTGTGATTAATGTTTTGAGTTAGATTGTTGTGATATGCTTTATTTTTTTGTTATGTATGTATTGATTATTTATGTTATTAGATCATTTTATGTGACTACGTGATTTAACTAATCTAGTAACTATTGATGTTATTATTTAGTTGATTTGATAAATATGTACTTAACTAGTTTAATATGATTTATTGTTATATTATACATAGTTAAATATTTATTTAACAATGCTTGATTGTATTATCTGTTAGAAATAATATATGTATGTTGTTACTTAATTGAGTCAATTTATTAGTGATTATTTACGTTTAAAAGGTTACTATTATTTATTTTAATAGTAATTTAAATCTGTAAAATAAATAATGAAATATAATCTCTTTTTTGAGTATTAACAGAATGCAAGGTTTTAATTAATAATATCATTATGAAATAGTTGTATAAACATCATTGTGCTTATCAAATTATTTACTAAATCATATGGTTATTATTTAAACCTAGAGGGTTAACTTATGAGTTTGAGGTCGAATGCATAATGTTTATTTTGGATGACTTTGTAATAATTAAAAATAGTCTTTTAAATTCATATGTGTTTACCCATACTATATATTCATTATGATTATTAACTAGTCGATAATCAGCATTGCATGGAAAGATAGTGATTATGACTTATCATTTAGTCGATTTGTGAAGTTAATGTTGGATTGATTTATGTCAAGGGCATGCATATTTTATAAATGATGTATAATGATTATTTTATTGAATTATTATAAAGTTTCAAGATGATTAGGTTTTATAATCACTCATTGAATTCATTTAACCATCATTCTTGCAAAAATCATGATGCAAGTTGGTTATGGACTGCATGAAAAATGATGGTGGATTGTAGCTTATTGAGGGTTATGTTGGGTTATTATGGCATGCATATTTTTAATAGGTTTTATCTATCGAGAATGGAGGAAAAAGTGGTGGCGAGTAAGGTGATGTAAATGAATAAAATAAAGGAAAAGGGGTAGGGCTTTAGGTGTTCACCATGTTTGTTTAACTCTATGAAAGCTATGTCTGTAATATTTTTTCAATTCATAAGTCCTAGCAATTTCATTATTTGATTATTACATTTTTGAGGCATTTTGGATAGGGTTTTAAGATTTGATTATGGATGTTGAACCAGTCTAAAGACATAATCTCAGTGCTCAACTTAGGTGAATACTAATTGGGTTGCATGGGGTTCAACTGTGTTATAATGGGTTAGGATTTATTTTGGGATAAATAATTTATATGTTTTATCACATATTGATTGTGTAATAGTATATAAGCGTAATGTGTTTTTAGTACATATTGACTATGAAATTGTATGTATATGTTATGTGTTTATAAAATTGGTCGATTGTGTATAAAAATATATACACCAACTTATACATATGTATATATTGGTTCCTAATGCTCGATAAAACTATATTTATGTATTTATATATATAGATACAAATGATTATTAAAAGTTCAAGGTTTTTAATAAAATATTGTTATCAAATATTTAATAAGGTTTTTATGAATTTGAGTATGGTATATATACTCAGTAACATCTATAAAAGTCTATATAAATATACTGAGTAATATATACAAAATTGGGGTTATTTTGATCAAGTCTTAAACTTAAAAAAGTCTTGAATTAAGTAAGGACACTAACAGTAGACATCTAGTTGAGTTAACAGTATATAACGGCTTGGCTAAATTCATTTATCAATTGAACTTACTACTACGACTGAGTATGCAATAAGGCTAAGTTATGTTTATAACATATGACTATTTATTTTCTTATCTAAAGAGTTTATAAATCATAGGAATTAATTCATAAATTATATGATAATATTTTTCTCTATGCAATTCAAATTAGATAATATAATGAATTTGAACTGGTTATGGGTTATCAATTGTATCATTTTATGGACTGTGTAACTTCAAGACTGTGATACATAGTCACAGAATACTTAGCGTTTGATTTAAAATGATTGTGTGTGTGTGTGTCTTTGATCATATTTAAATTCAAGAGAATCAAATGTTAATATGAATAGATTGATTTGAGTAATTTGAATAAACAAAATTGGTATAAATGATTGGTTGTGTATGAATGGTAAATCACATAGAAATCTATGTGTTTTTAGTTAAACATGTATATTGGGATTTATCTAATTTATAAAAGGGCTATGGGGCTATTTTTTTATCTGGATGTAAACTTAGAGTAACAAAATACTCTAAGACAATTGATAATGGATGTCTTCTTAGAGCATGCTATATGCAATAAAATAATTATACGATATTGAAATTGTACATAAGAATTCTATATATATATATATATATATATATATATATATATATATATATATATGGTATAAATTACATGGGTGTTGACTATGATATAAATTTGAATAAGATTATGTCATATGTGTGTGTGTGTTTATAGTTATGATATGCTTCAAAACATTAATACCATAACAAAGTAAAATGGGTGCTTAAATATATTTTAATTTTTGAATAGAAGCATTAAATTAAGTTATTTATGAGTTTTAAATATAAAGTATCTTGAGATGCTTTTTGACTGGCTTTTGTTATATATATAGAATATGAATAATTAAATAAGTTTATGTTATAATGAGTGTTTCAGGGATGAAATAGTATTATAAGTTGCTTAGTGATTAAAGTATCTAGTAGTCTAGATAAATCATTACCCAAATGGTATGTTATATTAAAGACTATTTTTTATTTTGTTTATTCTCCTATAATAAACTAGATGATATTAGATTCATTACATTTGACGGATTAAATGTGTGTATTTAATATTTTTGTACTTAGCATATTTTTATCAGATAAAGGGAAATATGTTGAATGAGTCTATTAGTTTTTCTATTGATATATATTTTAATCAAGTCTCACATTTATGACTCCAAATAAGTAGTGGATGGATTCTACTAGCTTAATTAGCATAATCAGTACAAGATGAGGAGTAATTCAATTGAATGGTGTGGATGAAACTGATTAATCCTTGAGATCATTAATTATTGAAAACTTTGGCCAAATTAATGTTATAATTAAACATTGTCATTTCATATGTTGATATAGTTTTCATATTTGTGTGATATCATGTTAGAATGAAATTTTTATGATACACATTATGTGTTAAATATCTGTAATACATAGATTCTAGTTTGTCACTCTAGATTCTCATACCATCATTACCTACCCATATATGAAGAGAGGATCATCCACTTGTTGGTAGATATATGGTTTTTGGTTGTGTGTAAAAGCACTCAGATGATGCTCTCCTTCTCAACTAGAGTACTACACTAGAGACTACACTTGAGATTAGATATTGATACTTGAGTCATGGGGACTCTTGAGTCATGAAGACTAATGATCCATGGATATTTGTATCATATATTAATATTTAAGATATTATTTATTGCTATGAATTGTAATATTTGTTCCTTGTACTTTTATAGTAATGGTTGTAATGTTGTATCAGTCATGGTTGAATTTGTACTATCTCATTAATGATTTAGATGTAAAATTTATTATTTATTCAGCATTGTTCATGATTGTTATATTTTTTCATGGTGATCCATAAATAATTAAATATCTATAAACATTTTAGTTAACTAAATAAATGCAGTTAGTTAAACATCACTTATTAGATTTCTCATAGTGAAATCTATAAGATGAATATGTGTAGTTAATTTTTTTTCTAATTACTATATTCTGGTGAAACTTAGTGAGGTTGTTACACATATATATAAACAAAAGTTCCAAGACACATATAAACCAAGATTTTTAGTGCAAATAACTAATGAATAATTGCCTATAGGAGAGCTTCACATGCCAAGCCAAATCAAACCAACATTACCAAGGTGACAAGGAGAAGTAGAGAAAAAGATATTTATTGACAAATATTTATTGAACACACAACCAAATACATAATTTCATGGCCAAGTCATAACACTTTCTCTCATGGAAGGTAACATCACTTGTTTTACTTTCATTTTGTTAGTTAATTGTGTAGTTCTCTAGTTCCTTGAGTGTCAAGGCTAAAGGTGTTAGTTTAGTGTATTTGTTTTGATTTGATTTATTGAATTACACTATAATAATATACCCTCTATATCAATTTCTTTGATCACATAATAGCACAATAGCACACCCGATGGGACAAATCTTCATAAGCGCGCACCCCACAACATTGTCTTGTTTTTAGTCTCTTATTCTAATTTTTTTTGTTGTTAAAAAATGACCCATAAAGTATTCTTAACTTTTTGTTTATTAATTATTTTTTAATAAATTTTTGTATGGATTATATAATTTTCTCATTAAAATGATCTAAAATTTTCAAAAAAAAACTAGTTATAGTTTAGTAATTATCATCAAATTAGTGACTACCACTTTTGTTTTCTAGTTTTCTGCTAAAAATGGTTGATACAAAGTTCATACCTTTTTTCTATTCACTATTTTAATCTAAAATTTTTTATATATGTCTTTGATCTGTGAACAACCTCCTAACATTTCATGAATAACTAATTTATAGTTTAGAAGTTATGATCAAAACATATTGTTTTTTATGTTTATGTGTATTTGGTTTTATTTTTAACATTGATTTTGTAGGTTGTCTTTCCTCTTTTAATCCAATAAAACTTCTGACAAGTTTTTTTGTAGATTTTTTCAAGCAAGGAAAAAAATAATTACATCCTAAAATGTCATTTTCACATTTACATTTGATGTTTAAAAAATTGTTGTCATTTTATTTTGGCTTTTCAAAGTTCACAATCAACAAATAAAGCCAAGGGGTTAAATTTCAAATCACATTTCGCTTGAGTTTACTAAAAATAAACACAAACTTAGACTAAATGATCTTAAGATATTCCTTATGTATTATTTTGTTTATTTGTTGTATTTTTCAAAATAGACTTAGTGCATATGCTCTCCCCCCATACCCTTTAGGGAACTCTAATGACCAAAATCACTTTGTCATTTACTTTTATCATGTATTCTAAGCATATAATTAATATTTCTAAGGAACTCCCAAAGATCCAAATGACTTGGATGATCATAAAATTAACTTAAAGTCCTTCTACATTTATTTCTTACATCTTGGCTTGTCGGCAAAAGCTCATTTCTCCCTCACAAGTTCTCTAGGGGTGCATTGACCTGGAATTTCATCTCCTAGCATCATACTAACCCCACTCTATAAGGGGGTAATAAATTAGGGCATGAGTACTATGATTTTTAGGGGGTTGAGTGGTTAGCCTCTCTAATTGTAATAAAAATTTGAGTCAATTCTGAATAACTAGGGGACTCCACTAAGAAGTACATGGATGGATTCACTGGTGTGGATGTTAATCAGCTTTGATACCAATTTATGTGGCCTCAAACCACTTAATAGATTCATAAATCAATATTCTTCTCAAATTATCATAACACACATAAACATATCAATAATTCAACTCATAAACTCATTATTCTCTCATTAAAGCTCTCACAATACACAAGCTTCCTCAATCTTATCTCTCTCATCACATACATAAATTGATCATCATGCTAAGGAGGCTTCCTCAAAGGATTCACACAAGCCTATCCTCATAAAATCACCCCATTCCAACCTATGTAATTACTAATAGTGTTGTGACACCTCACCAAGATGAATATTGTCTACCACATCATTAATGAATAGTGTTGAATGAATAGTGATTTGGACACCACATCATTCTCCTTCAATTGAAAATAAATTAGATACTACAAGTTATCTTGATTTTATCTATGCCATTTATTCTAAAAAAGAAGCACACCACTCTATTTTTGATGATACAAGATTGCTTGAACCCTTTGATGCTCTTGAATCAGACACTTGAGGTAGATAAATTGATCTCTTGATCACATAGATGGGGTAAGTGGTAAAACAACTCTTTTGGTCATGAAGTGTAATGACCATGGCATCCCTTTCTATTACACCAAGTGCACCCAAATAATTTTATTTTTCTTTCTCCACTTCCAGCATCTACATACTGGCTTTTCTAAAACCGTCCTCATGGAACCATAAACCATCCTCCTCTACCAAAAACATATCCATATTCCAATGGATTTACATGTGGGATCCAACCCACCATCATAAATCAACCTCCTTCTCCAAGATTCTCTATCATGCATCTCATAATTCCACATGAGTTCTAGCCCACCACATACCATCCACCTCCACATAAATCCATCCTAGGTTTATTCACAACTCATCCAACCACCTATTGGATTATCCACAATAATATCATAACCCACATCATCACTCATCACTTATAGCTTCTCTCTCATAGCTACATCAACATTCATCTTTTCCTCCACATGTGTACTCTCTTGTACAAAAATATCCTCCATCATGCTCTCATACACATGTGCACCTTCTTTCACATCCACTGCCAAACTCTCTTTGTGTGCACATACTTGCACAAAAATATTATCTAAAGTTTCTTCCATAGAAACATGTAAATCCTCTCTAATGTTAACATGCTCCTCATGCTTTTCATTCTCACTATGGGCTACCAATGGCCCATGCAAAACAACTCCCATGGTTTTTCTCTCATCCTTTACAAGTATGATTTCATCCCCTACACATGGTTGTAAATCCATCATAATATTCTCTTATGTATTTTCTTCTACAAATTCTTCATCTATTGCTTCTTCCAAATAATCTTAAAAATTTATATGGCTGCAATTTTTTTCTCCTTTCAACTCTCAATGGCTGCAATTTCATTTACTCACATCAAAATTCTCCAACATAATCTCTTCCCCATCTTCAAACAATGGGTCTCCTTCATCAATTGCAACATAAATTAGTTTTCCTTCCTTCTCAAGTTTCTTGTATTCTCTCAATACGTAAACCTTCTCCATCCACTCTCCTTGAATTTTTGGGTGCACAAATTCACCCATAAACTTAGAAACCTTATTTCCTCATTCACATACTTTCTTCTTTCCTCTTCTTTATCTCCACACTTGATAATCTCTCCAACACATAGCTGAAACTCCACACATCCTCTTGCTTGTAATCTTCACCCTCATGGGATATTCAATATGGATTTATTCAAAATACATCTCTATCTCAACTATCCATGTCATGAGCTCTTATGATTTGTAAGGAATGGAAACTCTTCCATCCTTCTTCTCTATATTCATACTTGAAAAATAAAAATAAAACATTCACATCCTTAACTCAACACTCTTATCTTCATAAGCATCTTACTTGCTTTGATACCAATTGATATGGGCATTAATCATCTTTGATACCAATAGATGTGGCCTCCAGCCACATAATGCATTCACAGATCCATATTCCTCTCAAATTATCATAACATACATAAACATATCAATAATTCACCTCATAAACTCATCTTTTTCTCATTAAATCTCTCATAATACATAAGCTTCCTCAAGATTATCTCTCTCATCACATACATAACTTGGCCAACATGCCAAGGAGGCTTCCTCAAAGGATTCACACAAACCTATCCTCATAAATTCACCCCATTCCAACCTATGTAATTAGGAATAGTAATGTGACACCTCACTAGGATGAATAGTGGCTACCATGTCATCAATGAATAATGTTTCATGAATAATATTTTAGTTGCCACATTAGTTTTTATGCAAAGGAATAAATAAGTTAGCCAGTATGAACTCAATTTACATGATTTCATATCTAGTGTTACCCAGACTTAGGACCATATAGAACATGCAAAACTTATAGTTTTAGACAAACCCCACTTGTCATAAAAATATTATTAATGCAGGGCGAGTAGCCCAAAGTTCCATGTCAGCATATGAATTCTTGAGAGAAGTGGGGGCCCAAAAACCCTACTTTTCATGAGCATATAAATTTTTGGATTAATATATTATTTCCTATCAAGGAGTATATAGCCAAAATTTGACAATATAAATTCACCTTGTCAGTTTTTAAGAATAAGATGATACACTTATGTGTTTTTGTTGTTTTTCCTTTTTAATTACATTATTTTGAGTCAAAAATATCTTTGTTTGTCTAAATCACATCCAATTCAAGTCATGTTTATACACCCATTTTAGCCTAAAGAGATGTTATGTCATCCATTTGACACCACACTTTGAATTAGTCATTTCAAAATGTTTTTATGTGTATGTGTCATTTGTTTTAAAAGGGAATCATTACTCTACCTGTTTCATTCCAAATTTGTGCTTTAGATTTTTTTAAATAAACCATTTCTTACCTTTTTAGAAAGATAGCATTGTTACACTGATTGCATTATTTCAAGTACCTTTTTCCATGTGTCCAGTCAAGTTTGAAACCATGTATACATTTTGGTCTATGTTTGGTATCGTTATGCCTCCCATTTTTGCCTAGGATATTGACCACTTAAGAAACCAAGTATTTTTAACCAAGTTTGAAATTTCTCTTATGAAGTTCAGATTCAAAACATTGATTGGTTTATGCTTATGCCTCACTGAATTTTGTCTTAGGTGTTTAATTTTCACTTTTGGATTGTGTAACTTGGATTAATTCCTTTCATGATTTGAAGATATTTATGTATGACTTGTGTCTATTTTTTTTCCTTAGAACTAAGGTTGAAACTCTCTCTCTAATTACAACCTTAAGCATGATTAGTTTACATTTGAGTCTTGCTCATCACTTAGGCTTGAATGTTTTACTCCTCATCCTTATTTTTGTCTACTTGGAATTAATTTTCCCAATTAGTTCTATACATATGTCTAAAAATAAAATGTATTTTACCAATGGTCAAGTTTATGTTTGAATCTGAATGCCTAGATTAAATTCCAAGTGTTTCAAATTGTTAGCAATTTACCATTTGATTTTAGACCTAGTATGTTCCAAGTCTAGCTTTTGTTTTATGTTTCCAAAAGACCTATAAATTTACCATTTGATTTTAGACCTAATATGTTCCAAGTCTAGCTTTTTTTTCATGTTTCGAAAAGACCTAGAGTATTACCTTTCATTCTATACATAATTATTTTAAGCCTAACATTGTACATTGTTCCCAAAGACCTAGCAACATTTTCCATTTTTATAGCTAAATTAGATTTGTTTGAAACACTTTTACCAAGATTGGAATTTGGATTTTTATTTAACTTGACCATTTTTATGTAAGACATTTGACATTTGACCTTGAGGACATTTTAGACCAAGTTTATCATTGATCAATTTTAGAGAAGAGCTCCATTCTAGGCCAAATTTAAACCATTTACACAATAGACTGAGTACCTATTCCAAGTCCTATTGCAACCAATACCTATTCTTATACCAATGTCACTTTTAAACCTAGACATAGACTAACACCATTTTCATAGACCAATACTGCCCTCTTTAGGCTAATTGCCAAACCCAACCATGTTGATTATCATCTATCATGATTTACCTTCTTTGGGATAATTAACATATGATGTTCACCCTTATAATGATAATGGTACTCAATCCCCTACCTATACTATTAACCCTCCTTCATGTTGTGTGAGAAACCAAGCTCCATAGTGCCCATATCTTATCATCCTAAGCCCTCATCCTTCAGCGTATGTCAATAACCAAGCTCTAAAATGTTCATGCATTACCATTATAGGCCCTCATACCTTACCCTACATTAGCAACCAAGCTTCATAACACCCTTTAATTACTATTATAGGCCCTCATCCTTCAACGTACATTAGCAACCAAGATCTATATAACCCATTCATTACCAATTTAGTCCCTCTTCCATTCACCTATGTTAGCAACCAGGCTTTACAGTGCCCATTTATTACCATTATAGGCCCTTAAATATTCAGTAGCTCATTATACCAATAAGGTTGAATAAATACAACTAGAAAAATCACAACTACCATCCTAAACCCGCAACTAGCCTTTGTTAATCCCATCTTAGATGAGCCTATTTATAAAGACCTCATCATTGAACCATAAGCCAATATTTATCCATTACCAACCTTCCTCCACTTTATAAAATATAATCCAATCTTTAAACCATAGTAGATCCAATCATTACCTCTCTAAGAGTTATCTTTCAAAGAACAAGATGTGTCCAAATCTGAGGTTTTACAACCAAGTGTAATCCAAGGCTGAGAGAACCAACCAATCCATAATTTTTTTTAAACACTTAATGTATGATGAGTTAACCTATGATAAATTACTATATTATCATTACCCTATATTTTAGGAACCTCACTTTGACAAGCTAGGCTTTGTGAAAAATTTTCCTTTGACAAGCCAGTCTTTGTGGAGTTAACTCTCGACCTATTCCCTTTCATTGAAGAGTCCTACTTTGATAAGCCAGTCCTTGTGGAGTCACCGCTCAACCTTTTCTCTCTTTGAAGGGCTTCATATTGATGATCCAATCTCTATTGATCCTTTCTTAGATGAGCCTATTTCCAAAGATCTCATTATGTCATCATGGGTCATTACTTGTCCAATACCAAGCATTCAACATAACATCTTTTCTACCACACCAAATGAAGAATCAACATTAAAATCAAGTTCTATTTTTCAACTAATATTAGATTTAGCATCAAAATCAACATATATCTCAACATTGGATTAAAATTCCTTTGAGTTAGACTCAGCTTCAAAATTAGAGTACATTCATGGTTGTTACAACATTGGTTACATATGCCTTATAGATCAATTTGACTACATTTGTGATCCTTCCATAATTTTTTAAGATGATTACTTCACCATCAATACAATATCTCATTGTATCTTATATAAGGATTATGATGCCTCTTCCCATTCCATTAACATTCCATCTTCCATTAACACAAACCACCATAATCATTATATTGACATTCCACCTCCCACAAGTGTCAATTAAGACCAATAAAATCACCCATTGTTGAACTGCATCTATAGAGACATGTTAGTTGTAGAATATTAGGGGGACCAAGACTACATTCATGTAGAAGGAGAACAATCTCCTAGTGAAACCTTTTTAGAGGTGCTAAGGGGAAATCAAAGTTCAAACTCAAGATCCTGTAGTGAAACCTTATTTGAGGTGATAGAAGATAATAAAATTCAAAAGTCAACATTCCTTAGGGAAACCTTCTCATAGGTATTATGAGACAATGAAAACAACTTTATTGATTAAAACCTCTTCAAGGCACCAATAGTAGAGCACAATAATAATTCACCACTTGATGAAGACATTATCAAAGATAACATCAGTACAGCTTCTAATCTATAGCATAATCATATGGTACCTACTCTTAGGCCCAAATAACAAAAAAATATGTTGTTCCTATCAAGATCATATTTAAAATTATTCAGCCTTGCCATCACAAAAATTATGTCAAATCTAGAATCAATAACATTGTGTGTGCCTAAAAATCCCAATATTCATTTATTGCCCAATCATTATGCATTCTATTATGATCCATTTTCCCATTACCAAATCATCCTTTTATCTAATGTTTATCTATATTTACCATCCCTGAATATACTTTCTTTTATAGAGGCTATGAAGACATCTTGTCTCAAATTTTGGAGGAAACATAATCAACAACCAATGAAAATCACAATATTATTATTAGAGTCCAAACCAGAAGCACATTATTGATAGAGTAGCTATTCAAAAGAGGTGTGGGCTAGCAATTTTAATTGACTATTCCAATTGTGTCATGTGTTGATTAGGATTTGCATCTACACATCATCAAGAATAACATAATCATTTACCTTATCTTTCCATGTGCCTTACCTTTCAATTTTCCATTTACCTCACCTTACTGTTATTCCATACCTTTTCATGTGCCTTGACTTTCCCTTTGCCTCACCTTACCATACTTTCAGACCTTGCTATACATTTGAACTATAGTGACTTGAGGTCCTTTGGGACTATGTAAGTGGCACTCAATTTACATTCAAGTCATCTTAGTCACCCATTTTGCCATAATATATAATTATTTACATCATACTATAACCTATACCATTCCCATCATTCCCTTAACCCTTTGAAAGCTAGTTCCTTTTACCTAACCCTACCTATCACATTTGGCATTAGTTTTGATTCATTTGTACTTAAGGCATGTTTAATGGTTGATGACAAATTTTATTCTAGTAGTTGTTTCATAATTAAATGTTTGAATGGAAATATATGAAAGCAATATGATAGTGGTCCTAGAAATTAGATCCTTTATTTGTTGTTACATTTGATTGGTGCCACGGATTATAACCACCTTTGTAAAATCATTATCAAACCATGTTCTACTAATAACCACCTATGGGCAAATTATTACCACTAACCCTTTGTCATTGTTTCCTAATTATAATCACCTATGGGAAAATTAAGAAAAACACCTTTACTATGCATTGTTTCATCACCTTGCCATTATTGTTACCATTTATCTTGCCATTTTCCTATGCCTGAAACTTATTGATAATCAGTCAGATGTCTTTCATATATGTAGAACTATAGTGACTTGAGGTCTCATTTAGGACTATGTAGGTAGTGTTGAGGTTAGATCAATCACCCTAAGCCATGCTCTCACCATTTTGTGAGTTGGATGATTCTATATCTGATTATTATAGATTGAGTTGAGATGTCTATAGAAACCCAAAAATATGGAAATATTCTAGATAATTCAAAATATTACAAAAATGTTCAAAATAATCAAAACACTATTTTATCTTATTTAGTGTGTAAGTTGTCACATAATGCATACAAAGAGGGGCACACATTAAGCACATGGTAATAAGATTACACAAATATCACCAGAGGCACATACAAAATAAATCCTACTTAGGCATTACAGCTTCATCTAGTTATTCTCTTAGAATTATATTAATTATTTAGAAACTCTAGATTCAAATAAATCCATCTTCATTACTAATTACTTATTGAACTAGCATCAACCACATTCTTACTCAAACATGTTTGGCTTGTATGGCTAGTTTCCCCATAGTTTATGCATACTAATGTAGGTTATGCTAACTAATATGTGTTTCTCCCTACATCAATGGCTATTGATGGGTGTATTTTATTCCCATCTTACACATGCATCACCCTAAGAAAAACTCATAATCCACTCTTTATCTTGCATCATGCTTAGCCAACACATCTATTGCATTCATCTAATCATTTTGTTGAGATTGCATGAATAATGCCCATCATCACCTCATCACACATCCCCTTAGATAGTGGGGAATCCCTTTATGACAAATTGGTATCTACTCATTTTTTATTGGCCTTAGGTTGCAATCCCTCATTTTACATCTTGTGTATTGAAACTCATGTCTCCTTCACTATAACTGAGGTTGAGGCTCAGGCTAAGTTTACAACTAAATCAGTAGAAGATTTTAAGGATGTCTATGAAGATTTGATAAATGGTAAATCAGTAGAAGCATTTGACTATCATGTGAATAATAGAATGTTGTGTCATCTTAGAAAAATATGTATTCCACAAGATGAAGTTCAACCTTATTATGTGTTCCCTTTTTATACCTTATAACAATATGAAACTGTTGCAAAAATCCCATCCATATAAAGTGCCATGATTGTTGTAGATTGGATTGTGATTTAAGGCTGATGATGCATATGGATGATTGTCTCTTTGCCCATCAAATAGTGTTTCCACTTTTTTAAATAAAATAGCTTCATGTAATGTTGGTAACAGACTTTTTTTAAATATTTCCTAAAGCTCTCTCTCTACCATGGGGCTAGTCAATTTGGCTAATATAGTCATGTACCATAGGACATAATTTGAGATGGGCTCATTTGACTTTTGTTTCAACTTTTCCATTTGTGCATATGATATTTTGTCACTGATGTTGATGGAAAAATGTGTTAAAAACATGTTGTCCAAAGGATTAAATGCTATGATAGATTGATTTGGTAAATCATAAAACCATTATAGGGCATAATACTTTAAATTGTGTGGAAACAAATTCATGAAAATCCAATTGTTGGACACATATTCAAAACACGTTGTGTGAAAAGCTTTGAGATGATGCTCTAGGTCACTCTTGTCATCATATAATATAAGCTTAGGTGTTAAAAAACCGTATGGAAATGGAATCATCGTTATGTGATGTGTTAAATTTGTATGTGAGATAATATTAGAATCTATGGCATGTGATGTCCTAGTGGCTTCCTTCTTGAGATATAACACCTTAGCCTAAAGAGTATGATTTTCGTACATAATGGATTGTATATTTGGAGTGGATGAATTAGCCATAAGAGGTGTATCAGTCACTAAAGGATATTAAATTACAATATTATGTTATACTAGCTGAGTTGGCCCCACTATATGTGTAATAACATTATTAATTAGGGGAGTTTAAGATTGACCATTGCTTATTTTTAAGAGTTATTCCTAAATAATAGTGATGAATTAATCTTGTATATCCATATGTTTGGATACAAAATCTTGTAATTATTGCTTATCAGTCTCATCAAATCTATTGGTAAATTATGCCATTGTAGTTTGGAAGGTAGGAAAACAAATTTTTATATATTTTAAACCTCTGAAGAATGTTAATCTAAAATTTATTACAAGCAATAAATATGAAAGCAAATATGATATTTTGGAACTAAAATTTGCATATAAATAGAAAAAAGATACAAACCCTAAGAATGTCTAGGGTTAGGGTTTTGTTTAATTAGGTTGGTTGTGCAATAAATGAAACCCTAATGTGATATTAATTTAATGAGCTAGGTTATGCTAAAAAATAAAAAATATAAGTTTGGAACCCTAATTTAACTCACAAAAATTTGGAGAATACAAATTAGGGTTTTGAGTAATATTCAAAGTAAGTCACGTTCACCAAATGTTTTAAACTTTTAGGGTTTTGTTAATGTAAAACTTAAGTTTTATTAAAGGGTTGAGTTTTCTAAATTAATGAAATAATATGAATAAATAACCATTAATTTTTTATATAATTTGACTTGATTTGACTTTTTTAAAATAGTGATAAATATGTGCAAATAGAGACTTATTTGGAAAACACCTATCATGGAAGATATGAGTGTTGAAAAATGGGTTATGGACATGTCTAAGTGTCATCAATAGGATCCCTACGTCATATCCTCTCCTAGATAATATCACCACACTTGGGCATTAGCACCATGTGGCTCTAGTGTCTTGAAAAAGGTTCTAGTGTCTTATGTGTAGGATTGTTCCTAAATTATGGGTGCACATACACTTATGTTTCTAGGTTATGTTTTTGTGTGCATTAAACCTAAAACTCTATATTGTGCCTGTAATAGTTGACTTATGATGTAAACCTTAATATTCTTTACAATTATGATATGATTTTAAAATGTGTATCCACTAGTAAGATAGGTTGGACATCTTTAAGACCATGATATGAGGAGAGTTGCCTACATAACAATACTCCAAGGAGGGATCAAGCCCAATTAGTTCTCCCACGTAAGTGTTGGTTCAAGTGAAAGTGAATGTTAGTATGATAGTGTTCTTGAATGCCTTGACTCTGTTTATGATTAGAAATCTTTAAAATTTGAGCTTAGGGTAGTTGTAGATGGTAGTATACAAAAATAGGGAAGAATAGGGATTAATAACCTTGATTTGGCTCAACTTATTTATTATTTTAATATACTTTTTACATTTATTTTCCATCTATTGGATATATGTCTAAGAGTCCTGTATTTATAGTGTTATGTATCTTGTGTGGATAATAAAATGTGCTTAGGTCAACCTTAAGAGGGTTTAACGTTTGAAAATATATATGTTCAGGAGAGTTAGGGTAAGGGACACTAGTGCCTTGTTGGGGACACTAGCGCCATGTCGATCTAGTGTTATTAATGTGGCATTGATGTCTAACTAGTAGGATATTAGGCATTAAGGGCTAGGATATATGATTGAAGGTCTGAAATTGTGCTTTAGATGATTAGGGATGTTTGTGGTTCACATAAAGGCTAGAAAAGTGTGATAGAAGGCTTTAGGTTAGGCCTAAGCTAATATAGGAATAAGTTGTCTCAAGTATCACTCTTAGAATCCAAATACCACTTTTATGTGATTATACACATACATCTTCAAACTCTCCATTCAATCCACCTATAAATGGTTTAATTCCACAAATTATGGTCATTATAGATAGTCTATAACAACCTACATTGGTCAAACCAACACACTCCTAGAAATATCTATTATCTAAATTCAAACCCATCCTTAGAGTTGGACCATAATCCTAGTGTTTTGGTGTAATGTGTAATTATTTATTTGGATCCATATATAAATAATCAAGGTCTCATTCAAAAGGGACTAAGCACTTATCTAATATACATTTATACACTATTTCATGGTGATCAAATTTACACAATTTTCCTACTTATCACTAGGAGAAATCATAATCCAAGTATGAAGCTCTCAAAATCCAATTCAAATCAAGTATTTTCAAGTATCAATATTAATTATTACCTACATATACATAGTAAAGGAGCACAATTTCATAATCACACTAGGTAGAAGAACTATGTGTGGCTTAATTTCCCTCCTTACAATATTGGATATGTAATAAATGTCCAATCATCAGGTAAGGTTATTAGTATCAGCTCAATACATTATAATTTCCTAAAATTTTCAAGTTTATAGCCCTTACAAGCACATTTATGGTTCCAATCCAAAGAAGGTTTATTTTTATATTTGCATGCCTCATCATGGTTAGTGATTACAAACATAGAATAAGAAAATATAACCATAGGTAAATGTACAGTCATTGTGTCTTACTTATACATAGGGTCAATACTGACTAGCAAGTTAGTATCTATTAGTGATATTGATGTGATCCTATAGAATTGACATGGTGTAGATAGAAAGTTAGTTATATAACTGAACAAACCACATGTGTTTAACCATGATTTCCACTTTAAAAAATATTCATAGTCATAAATTTAACTAGAAAAGCTAAGCATCGTGATCTCTTTAGTACCTTCCATATTTAGAATATGCCCTTATCAAATCAAAAGAATCAATATTAGTCTATTACATTTAGATGTATGCTTGAATTCCATATATATTGATATGAATTACATTTCAAAGTTACATCTTAATTATATTAATATAATTGATTAATATAAATTAGTTTAAAACATTATGATCTATGCATAAATTATTATATTTTATAGAGGAAGGAATATGAGCATAGCATTAGTGTCTCAAATTTAAGGCACTTTGATATTAAAAAGGATTTAGAGGCACTACCATTCCAATTAAGGCCTTGCAACAGTTTCTAATAATTTTGCAAACTTAAGAATATTTTATATTGGAATTCACTTGTAAATTTAATGGCATGGTATTAAAAAAATAGCATTCATGATGAAGTTTGTCTTTTTCCTTTAGATTTAAATTTAATGAAGAAAATTGATAAATTGTGACTTGAAAAAATCAAAGATATGGCGTGCCATGTATGGTTTGGTTTTGAAATGGATGGTTTTAACCCTTTTTCGAACTTACAAACTAGCTACTTCATTTGGCTATTAGTGTTGGTAAATTATAATACTCCTCCATGGTTGATGATTCATAAGGAACATCTAATTTTTTCACTATTAGTGCATAGTAAACATCAAATTAAAATATGGATGTCTACCTTGAAACTCAAATTGATCTGTTTATTTAATTATGGGATGGATTTTTACAATATATGACCTTAAAAAAACTTGTTAATCAAAGGCAATTCCCCTGTTATGGTATCTTATGTTGGACTATTCATGATTTTCTTCATATGGTTATTTATTTAAGAATTTATTATCTATTAAATTTTGAAATACTAAGTTTATTTTTATATTCTTAAAAATTATATAGTAACATTGTAATTTTTTTCCATATATAAGTATTTTAACAAATGCAAAGTATATATGTTGAAGGTATAGTGACCATCTAGATGGAAGATCATCCAAGTATCTCCAAAGAATGAGATAAGTTAAAATTCCTACTAATTTATAAAAATTAAGAATATAAAAAAATCTAAGGACATTTATCATACAAGTACCATTAAATTGAAAGTATGGGATAAGTTAAAATTCCTCTTAATTTATAAAAATTAGGAATATAAAAAAAACTAATGTTATTAAGCACATAAGTACCATTACTATTTATTAATTAGGGAAGAATTATGAATTTAATCAATCATTTTGAACTTCTCACCCTATATCCCTTTATGTAATTTGTGAAATTTCTAGTTTTAATTGATAAAGTAAGATGTTACCCTTAATAATTAAACCAAGAGAGTTAGAGAAATACAAATTCCACACCTCCTAGCATGCTCATGTCTATCATGTGAAGGTGCCCTTGTTGCTTTGCCATATTACTTTTTAAAAAGTAAAGTGACAATTATGAGATAGTAAAACTGAATTTTAGAAATAGATATTATTTTTTAATTTCATTTGTAAATGGTTTGATTTTAGGGTACAAATAATTTTTTATTCACTAGATGTAAATAATGGAAGAACAATTGTCACTATTTAGTAACATAATGTTATTGGACCTACCATTTTAACCTAGTATTGTCATTCAACATACACATTGGCAAATCTTTAAGCAATATCAAGGCTAGAATTTGGATAAATTAAAGTAATTAAATGTCAAGGGTCTATGAATCAGCAAATCTAATTCATTATTACATTATCATATTCATAAAAATCATCCATATATGTATTATAAATCACAAAAACCATCCATATGTGTATTAATATTTTTATAAATTTACTTTTGTCAGATATGGGTTTCCTAGTATAAATTGAGCTTGAATCTTTCATTTTAGGATTTTATTGTTGGAAATATTGTCATTGATGTCAAAGGTCTAGCATTATTGGTGATAAACGCCCCATTGCATTTAATATTGTTTGTAATAGATATATCTTGGCTAATGTGAGTTAATATTTATTTAATATTAACAAATATATTTTTGGTTGCATATGAGACAAAAGAGGGCCCATGGAGAAGTCAAAGAGTCATAGGATAAAGACAAAAGAAGGATGGGATGCATTTTCCCACAAAGAGTCATCTTGGGGAATTCCAAGAGTCACCAAGTGAAGACAAAAGAGGAAGGGCACAATTTCTCATGAAGGGACACTTGGAGGAATATGAAGAGTCACCAAGATAAAGACAAAAGAGGGAAGGGCATTTTTGCTCATGAAAGGTCACCACATGACTTTTCAAAGGTAAGGATATGAAGGGTCATACAAGTTTGGCACCAATTTCCATGAGGATTGAAGGGTCACAAAGGGGGAAGGCCAAAGGTCATTTGGAAAGCTATAAATAAAGGCTTGAGAAGCCATTTGTAATATGGAAGATAGAGGTTGATTTGATATTGTAATATCTAGCTTAGAAGAGCAATTGTGAGAGATAAATATGATTTGTATTTGTTATATCTAGCTTAGAAGAGCAAAAGTGAGAGAGAGGTAAGAGATGTTGTATTGAACTATCATTTGTTGAGATAGCAACATTGAGAGATAGTTGTGTGGTATACACAAAGGGGTTGGTGCTCCTCTAGGTTGGTGCACATGAATTGTTGTTGGGTTGGTGCTCGGCAAAAGGGTTGGTGCTCATGTGGGTTGGTGCTCATGAATTGTTGCTAGGTTGGTGCTCGAAAAAGGGGTTGGTGCTCTTGTGGGTTGGTGCTCATGAATTGTTGCTAGGTTGGTGCTCGAAAAAGGGGTTGGTGCTCATGAACAGTTGTTGGGTTGGTGCTCATGAATAGTTGTTGGGTTGGTGCTCGACAAAGGGGTTGGTGCTCCTACAAGTTGGTGTTTGTGAATATTGTTTGGTTTTGTGCTCATTCATATACTTGAGATTGTTCTTCATGGTTTTTCCCACATTGGGTTTTCACGTTATATCTTGTGTCTCTCTATCTTGTGTGGTGTTTATTTTTTGAGTTTTATTGCATATCTTGAATGTTTGATTAAGTGGATTTTGGTTAAGGGAAAGTTTTATAAGATATATGATATACTGATTCACCCCCCCGCCCTCTCAGTATATCACGTGATTAACATTTATACATTCTTTTTGGACTAGATTTATGAATTTGTATTTAAGTTTCTTGTGCCTGAATATTTGTTTTGGCATTTTGAATGAGGGATCTTCTTGTAACATGTCTTTTTAATTTTATTTCTCTCAAAAAATCTTGATCCACTGAATTATAACTACTTATCTTTCATGAGAAAATTTCATTCATTTATGTACATTTGAAAGAATTTATTTTGTTTTATATTTCTAAAGTCTACCCTACAATATGTTACATGATTCATTGTTAGGCACTATGTGACACAAGATTTGGACTTTATTTAGAACCAATTAGATGGGAAGGATGATGTATCCTTTGAATTATGTTGTATGCCATCATATCCTTTGATAATTTTGTATGTATAAGCACTACTACATATGGTATAATTTGCACTGCTATTTAGGTCAGGTTACTGTTGCCAAGAAAAAAATCATGTAGGTTTTAAAAATGAACCCAACCTCACCCTAAAATCAATGAAAATAGCATCAACTTTACATCATAAATTATCATGAAATTAAAAATATATAAAAACTCATTTTGACTATATATAAATTTTTACTTTTAATATCCTCATTTAAAAATATGACACAATAAAATATTATCAATTGTTGATAAGTTACAATCTAATAGTTATGAGCTAACTAGACTCATTTTTTGGCAATGCTTCCCTTAACTGACCTCCCTTAAACATAAGATGGATTTTTTAATTGTTTTTATTTTTGTAGGGAAAGAGAGGGAGACTATGCACAAAGGAGGATATCAATATGGAAAGTAAAAGCAATATATCCTTGCAAATAAGGCCCTTGTGTTTCAATGATATTAGGGTTTGCATAGTTTTTATTTTTGTATTTTAAACTTAATGACCTAATGATGCCCTAACAATGTAACCTTGATTTAATTTTTTTATAATTAGTTACTAGACAAGAAGGGAAGCACTGAAAATACTTTAATTAGGATGGGATTTGAGTTTCCAAGTTTGAATCCTTACCTAACAATGAAGAAAATAAGGTTCAGGTTTAAAATTAGGAGTAGATCTTCCATTTAACACTTAACATTGGGTGTTTTATTTTATATTTTGTTAAAAAATTAAACATCTAACATTTAACCCTCATGTAAAGGTAACTTTAATGTAAATGTAGGTCTGCAATGGTTGAAGATAAAGAATATTTTACAGGAGGTTGTGTAGTTAGTAAAATGTGGAATGCCTCTTTTAAATGACCCTTTTACATAATAATGTAAGTTTTAGTTTGAGATTGGAAGTGCATCACATTGATATTATATTTTATGATTTTAATTAAAGCATTGTAAATATTCATTATTATTCTATATACTTCTACTTCAAAAAATAAATAGAAACATTGTCACCATATTTGTCCTCAGATGTAGTTTTATGTCCATTTTTTTCTCTATTTTTGAATAACATTAAAATTTAGTCAATAGAGAACCATGCACACCCAAAAAATAAATATATAATTAATTTTTTTACACAAACTTGATACAAAATTGATGCAATTTCTTATTATGTGTGTCACATGGAAATCACAAAATTTGCATCAAATTTTTGTGATGAAAGCCTGTTGTAGAGTCAATGCAACTAAAAATGCTTAGTTGTGTCAACTCTATGAAAACTTTGTTTCACCAAATTTGATGCAAAAAAATCAAATTTTATTGGTTTAAAATACCAAAAAAAATGATTTATAATGCAAATCCGAACCAAATAGGGACACAAATTACACTTATTTTAGTAGGAAAGCTACATCTTCCAAAAATTCATTTTCGCATAAATTATCTTTGTAAGATATAAAAAGACTATTGATAACAATTTCACATGATATAGTGATAAAACAAAATCATACAAGATTTATAATCATGTTATTTAATCCACAATTATTTTTAGGGACTGTAATTTTTTTGAAAATGAGGTGTATGTTGATTTTGATCATTTAACTACATAAGTCATAAGTGAAGGTGGACAATAAATCCTTTTAAAAATTTATGTTTCATATTTTTATCTCTTATTTTTTGCTTTATGTATTCACGAAGGAAGGCCAAAATTAATATATTTTTAATTTTGACATTCTTATGTATAATTTTTAATTGAAAATATCACTTACAACACTACTAAATTAATAACTAGTAATTGTGGGATAGATTAGTTGATACATAACTTTAATTTTAGATTAATTAAGAGATTATTTTTAATTTATGCATACATTAAAAAAACTAATTTTGTATACAAATTAGGAAAGTAGACAGAAAACAAGGTTGACTTGAATTTAAGACAAGGTCAACATACAAGAAACCTTGTTCAACAAGTTATCAAATCATGTAACATATTCAATTATGACACCTAAAAATACATATAAAATATTAATTTACTTAAAAACATTTTATTTTCAGTTAAATAACACTAAAAATCACACTCCACCTCTTGTAACTTCATTTAGGGTGCCTAGATAGACTGGGTTGCATGAATTGCTTAATTGTTGAGCAAGGTTTCTTGCATGTTGACCTTGTCTTGTGAATAATTCAACATGATATATTGAGTCTAATTTAAATTATATTAGAGTATATTTTTATAAGTCTATTTTTATTTTACGTAATAGTTAAGTAAAGGTCTTTATTTAGTTTTCACTTTATGTTTTTTCTAGACATAACTTATCATGCAAGTTATCTTATAATAAGTTTGTTTGAATTTTAATTATTAATAAATAATTGTGCACAAAGAATTTTGGTGAAATAATTCCTATTGGAAAACATTTTTTCACATTTTAAGCTATTATTTTATTGTAAGTATTCATTAGGAAAGACCATCAAGCATATATTTTTTAGTTTCAAGTTATTTTGTACAATTTTCCATCAACAATCTCATTTATAACTCTATTATTAACAACTATTAATTATGGGTAGATTGGTTGATACATAGCTTCAATTTAAAATTAATTAATAATTGATTTGTACTTTCTTAATTTATTAAAAAAGAAAGGTTTGAAATGATTTCAATCCATTATCATAAGAATCAATGGCTTCAGTGAATTTTGATTCCATGAATATTCATGTTTTTAAATATGATAACTTTGAATTATAAAAAGATCAGATGAAGAAAATTATTGTATATAAATGATTTTTGGAGAATGTTCTCTATGGGTGCCACCACCTCAATATTGGAATACTTTGACTCAATATTAGAAAAGAGCAAAAAAATATGAAGAAAAGGTAGATGCGCGAGTTTTTTCCTATCTTCAGAGTGTCATAGACCCAAGCATCTATCCAAGAATTGTAATATGCAAGAATGATCATGAGAGATGAAATACATTTAAAACTTCATATCAAGGATATACTAAGGTAAGAGAAGGAAAAATCCAAATTCTTCAAATAAATTTTGATAATTTGAAAATGTTAGATAATGAAGGATTTGGAGAATATTACATAAAGGTAAATGACTTAGTACATAGAATGAGATTTTATGGAGAAACTATAGAAGATAATGTTAGAGTAATAAAAAAATTGATATCCTTAAGTTAAAAATGGTTTTATATTATGATCATTCTTAAAGAGTATAAGTACATAAACACTATAAGTGTTAACGAGTTAGTGAGTTCTCTCATCTCAAGAGGATAATATGAGACTATATGTAAGAGATATAGAATAGGGACTTGATGACAAGGCAAAGTTTCAAAGATCACTTTAGAGAAAAATCAAAATTAAGGGAGTTCAAAAATATCAAATTCAAAGTGAAAGTTGAAGTGAAATTCACAGGTCAAAGCTAGAAATATTTTACTTGTCACTGCTACAAAAAGCAAGACACCTCATAATATATTGCAAGATATTTGTAGCTAAGAATCAAGCTAGTCAAGAGAGTAAAAATAAGGATTTTCAATCTAAACAAAGTGAGAAGAAAGAGCACTCATATTATTGTCCCAAATATATTGTAGGCATATAGGATGGGGAAAAAATTGTCTCTTGATTCAAGTTGCTCAAATCACATGACTAATCACAAATTTAGTTTCAACAGGTTAGATGATTCTTTCAAAGTTAGTTTCAGAAAGTTAGATGATTCCTTCAAAATCCAAGTGCAATTGAGAAATAAAAATTCCATCCAATTTGAAAGAAAATATAGCATGAAAATCACCACAAGTCAAGGTAAAGGTGAGATAAATGATGTTTATTTTTCTCCAAATATAGATCCTAAGAGTATTGATCACAATTTCATAGGATAGATGTTGGCATGTTATTATCATTGACATCAAAAGGGTGAATTATGTAAAGGCATAATGATCATTAATGTCAGGGTTCATATCAAAAACCATCTTGTGAAGATTGATGTCAAAAGCAATTAAGGATAGATGACAGTATGTGATATGATAAGGTAAATGAAAGAGTGTTTCCAAGAGAGTTATCATGAATGTTGTGAGCATGGAAGGTACAGGTCATGAAAGAGTGTTTGACGATAACTAATGTCTGCATAGAAATCATAGTGTATGAAGAGGTATGTACAAGTCATTAATATCATGACATGAAGAGTTTTAGGATGAGCCATGTGACAAGATGCATTTGAAGGCAAGAAGGAATTTGAAGGAAAGAGAGAATTTAAAGAAAACTAATGTACTATGATTGCATGAAAGTTAAGTTTGATGTCAAATATTATGTCAAAGGTGTTTAGGTGCATGAAAGAGAGAGGTCAATTCATATGAAGTGTGGTCATGTAGTTTTAGGTATGTATGAGGCTATGGAAGATTATTTTCATCAAAAAGAGAATGATGAAGTAATATGAGTTTGTTTTGATGTCTTATGTCTAATTTTTTTATGTTTTTTTGAGGTCATGACATGAAGGTAAAAGTCAATGTGCCAAGTGCATTGAAAGATTGAGCCTAGACATGGCATGGTGAAGGTATGATTTGGTGTCATGATGAGGTGAGTGAACTAATTTATGTGATAGGTTTTGTGAGAATGATAATAAGGTGTGGATTCACTCATAAGTGTTTTAAAGTGAGTCTTTGAGGGTAGGTCCTTCAGTCTTGGTCTTCACCTAAACCATTATTTCATCTTACCTAGCCCAATGAGGTATGAGGATCAGATTTCAAGGTGAATGTGTGAAGAATATAATGGATATAGGTAATTAAATTTTTTTTATGAGTGATCATGAAGTATGAGTTCATGGTTTTTAGTAAAAGGCATCAAAAGTGGTTTTGAGATCTCTCGAGTGCACAGAATGAAGGTATGCAAACCTCAGAAGGACTTTCAGTTGTTCATTGGCATATGTAACCTCTATATGGGAACTTAAGCTATTAATTATATATGGATAAATATCTTAAATAAGAACTATAGGCATTGGTTTTGGATTTAAGGGTTAATCTTTTATGAATAATCGTTAACACCAAAACCTATGTTAAACCTCTCTAAAACCCTAATAAAGACCCGATGTGAAATATATTTTTCAAAATATCCTAGAATGGTCTCAAATTAATATAAAAACTATTGTATCATTCATTAAAATATCCCAAGTACTTCCAAATGGTGGTGGTTAGTTAGATGAGAGAGAAAATTCATAGATACAAGCTTGTTTATGAAGAATTTATTGTAGCAGTTAAAATTTGACTTGGTCAAAGTAGATAAATTGATGGAAGAAATATATATATATATATTCATAATACATTTCCATAAAAAAATTTAAATATTTTCCACCCTTGAATGTTCTAAAATAGTCATCCAAGTTAGCTAATCGCAGATAGACCTAATAGTGTGAATAGTGAAAAACTTAAGTAGTAGTGAGAAGATGAATTGGAGTGTGTTTTCATGATAAAATGATGAACCAAGTATATGGATATTTTTTTAATTAATTTTAAGACATTTTAATTCTTTTAATAATCTTTTGAGGTCATGTGTGTGGTGAAAAAGTTACTCAAAAATGACTAGTCTGGTTCAGATAAGACTATGAAACATGAGGTCAAGAAATTGGTCTGCAAGACCAATATTTGTCATTAGACCATATTATTTTTAAATTTTATTATGTCATTAATATATTTAAAAACCATTTAAATTCATCAATAGTCATGAAAAGACTCTACACAGGTGTTGGAGGTCTAAGTCACCACAATTGGTCTTTAAGGTAAACTAGTAGTTTTAAGTGAGTGGGTTGCAAATATGTTCTTGAGCCTTTATGCTCTGAGTGAAAATTTCCAATGAATTTTTTAATGACCCTAAGGTAATTTATACTCTTTATATTTACTTTATTTTATTAAGCATGTTTGACCTTTAGTATTGAAAGGCAAATTTTTTGGTGTACATGGGCCCAATAGGACTGAGTACTATTGAGGGGTTTCATGGAGTGGTTGGACCTAAAAGGCATTATGGAGCTCAGAGTATATTGGATAAGGTATATTTATATGTTTTTTGAAAAAAAAAATCATTTATAGAGGTGTAATGTTTTCTAAGAGATCAAATGGTAATATGTTGATAAGAAGGTCTAATGCAATTAGGTCTCCATGAGACCTAAAAGTGAAATAAGATCTACTAGAGTTTGATTAACCAAAAGAAAATCAAAGTTCATTTGAATTTTTTTATGATATTTTATAATACCTATTATATTTCCAACATAAGAGGTTAAGGGTGTATAGCCAACCAAGTGGTATATGAATAAGATATGAGTAAATATATACAAGGCATTTTAAGCCTATTTGAGTAAGCTTATAGGAAGAGAATGGATTGATAAATGAATGAAATTTAGGAGGTTGGGTAACATGTTTTAAACCCTAAAGAGATATAATATAATTAGTTAATGAAGATCATGTAGGTGTTCTATAGTTGAATATCAAGATCATATGTCATATTTGGTCTTGAACAGGGCTAGTTGAACAAAGAAGCCTAGAGGCAGTTTTGAGAGAGATCAAGTGGAGCAGAATTGAAGGATAAATCATTGTATATTGAGAGACTATTATATTATCATCAGATATGTGTTCTTAATGTATGGTATTGGATATAATTTAGATAGAATGGATAAATATCTAAGAGGAAAGAAGTGTGATTGACTATGTTGGTGTTAGAGGGAGTTGAAGCTTCCTTGCATGTTGGAGCTTACAGAATTAGTCTTGGCTGAGTTGGTGATTTTTCAAAATGATTTGTATATACCTTGTAGTTTTATGCTTTCATAATTTTTCTTTGATTTATTTTATTCTTAGTCATAGGGGGCCTCATAGCAAGTGGGTTCTTGCTAAAGTCAAGTGGGTGCTTGATAAATTTGGAGTTGGTGTTCCATGTTAGGTTGGTGCTCAAATAAATTTGATACATTTTATTATAGGATAGTTTTTCCAAGATTTTTTTTAGTGGGTTTTATTCTCCATGAGGGTTTCCCACATATGTGATGTGTTATCTTGTTTCATGTGCATGAGATTAGTTCTTAATGCATTACTAGATCATTGTGTTAATTTCACAGTTCATAGATGAGTGAATGTAATTGATTTAAAATTTTTAAAACTAATTCACCCCCCTCCTCTCAGTCATTGTGATTCCAACAACTTAGTGATGAAATCTAAGCATACAAGTTTTATAATCCTACTAGTAAAAAAATAATTATTTTTCCAGATTGTAATTTTTTTGAAAATGAGATGTGTGTTGATTATGATCATATAGCTAAAAAGATCATAAGTGAATGGGGTCACCCTCTTTAATTTTATTTTGAATACATAAAAATTCCTACACATTTTTCTAATTCAATAATAAATAATACTAGCTCTTCACAAGTGATTAGTCATCCATCTTCTTCAAATACAAGCAAAAATAGGTATTTTTTGAATCCACATATAGACAATCAAATGTTATATGATAATTATGAGATGAGGATCATGATGATTAAATATTGGTAATTTTTTTATGATGCTTATGATGAAAATACTATGTTTGCATTGTTATATGTGGCTAGTGAACCTAGAAGTTACGCAAAATCTAGTCAAAATAAATAATGGGTTGATGTTATGAAATTAGAGATGGATTAAATTAAGAGGAATGATACATGGAGTATTTTTCATCCTCAATTAAATAAATATGTCATTGAAACTAGGTGGGTATACAAGACCAAAGTCAATAGTTATGGTATTGTTGACAAGTTAAAAGTTAGACTAGTTACAAAAGGATTTACATAAACAAATAGGGTTGACTATGAGAAAACCTATAAATTTGTGGCAAATTAAGATAATATAAGACTAATTATTGTTTTATTTTCTCATAAATTATGCAAAATCTAACAAATTTATGTCAAAAGTACATTTCTAAATGGATTGATTTAAGAAGAAGTATATGTGAGGCAACCACAAGGTTATGAGGAAAACGATAAATAATTATAACTATATAAGCTGAAGAAAGATATTTATGGGTTGAATAAATATTCAAGAGATTGGTAATAAAGAATTTATAGTTTATTATTGGATCAAGGATTTGTAATAATTCAAAATGAACTAATTCTTTACATACAAGCATTGGGTTCTAATGTTTTATATGTTTATCTCTATGTAGATTATTTGATTGTTATAGGTACCTCTATGGAGATGTTGAAATCAAATTTTGAGATGACTGATATTGGACTTATAAATTACTTTCTTGGCATGGAATTCCATAAAAATAAATATAAAATATATATTTTTCAAGCTAAATATGCCGAAGACATGCTAAAGATGTACAATCTTCATAATTCTAAACTAGTGGACACTTCACTTTCAAGTGGATAAAAGCTAATGAGAGGTGATGTAAGTCCTTTTTCTATTAAAAATATTTTTAAAATCATGGTGTGAGGTATTATGTATCTCACTATGATAATGCCTGATATCAGTTACAGAGTTTCACTAGTTTTTAGATTTGTGGGTAAGCCGTCATTCAAGAATTTGAAAGCATTAAAGAGAATTTTTAGATATGTAATAACTACTTATAATCATGGTATTAATTTTAGATTAAAAATTACATTATTCTATTTGGATAAACATATTTACATTAGATAGGATCTCTTGATGATAGAAAATCAACTTCAGGTTATCGCTTCACACTAGGAAGTGGGTTGGTTTCTTGGTCTTTAAATAAACAAGCTACAATTACATTATCCTCTATTGAAGCTAAATATAAAACCCTTACATAAACTTATGCATAATTATTATGGTTGAGAATACTTTGATCTAATTTCAAAAAACCTAAACTTAAGCCAACATAAATATTTTGCAAAAATAATGAATATAATCATCCAAGAATTTAGTTTTTCATGCTAAAACCAAGCATATTGAAATCAAACATCATTTGGTACGAGAATTATTCAATCATAAAAATTTGTGTTAAATAAGTGAGAATCGAAGATTAATTTTATGATATTCTCACCAATGGATTACACAAGAAGATTCATAGAACACTCAAGGAAATGATGGGCATCTCTTCTCTTTACATCAAAGGGAAAATGTTGAGTATGATTTTAATATTGACACTTGATTATTAGTGTTAGAATAAATTTATTTAATTTTTTATTATCTTTGGAAGGTTATTTAATTTAGTTATGTCCTAGATTAGTTATTTGGTTAATTTTGGAAATATTTTGGAAACTTCTTAAAAATAGTTATAAATACAAGTTATATTGTAGTTCATTAGATGCATACTTAACTATGCTTGAATTATTATCCATTCATCCCCAAGAGGTGGGTAATGTTTTTTAGAGTTAGTTAAATGATATTAAATTTTATTTCTATTTTATAGGTATTTGGGATGCCTAGCTCGACTAGGTTGCATAGGTTACTTATTTGTTGAGCAAGGCTTCTTGTCTGTTTACCTTGTTTTGTCAATAAGTAAGAAACACATATAACCTAGTCAAGATAGATTCCTAAAATCCATATAAAATAATAATTGACTTAAATACACTTAATTTTAGTTAACTAACTCTAAAAAATATGCCCCACCTCCTGGGGATGAATGGATAACAATTCAAACTCTATCGAGTACACATCTAGTGAATTGCTCTCTAATTGGCTTTATCTTTTTTTAGGAAGTTCTAAGATAGTGTCCAAAATTGACCAAACAACTAATCTATGACATAACCAAATTAAATAACCTTCATAAAATAATAAAAATTCAAATAAATTAAATCTAACACTAATAATCAAATGCCCATATTGGTATCATACTCAACAATAAAAGAACTTATCGATGTAAAAATTCAAACTTCAACCATTATCTAGTATGATTTCATTCATTCTTATTCATTTATAAAATTTATAACAAACAAGGAACCATTTTGTGAAATATTAATTGGAATTTTGCTCACATCAAACATAGTTTGAATGGATGCCTTTATTTCATTAGTTGTCTCCATTGTGTTAATAAACTTATTCAATGAATGTGAATTATATTTAAATGAAACCATGTTATAGCTCCTATTTCATTTGTCAATTGTGTTGAAATTTTTAAAAATATCTTATTCATTTCTATGATTTGGGACAATACATTTTTTATTTTTCAAATGTTGGTTTGGGAGAGCTTCAATCTATTGACATCATTGTTTTCTTCTTCTATTAGGAATCAGTTTTTTCTTTATGAGATATTGAATCTTATGCTTAAATGAAATATATATTTTTTATGAATGACCCTTGACTCTTTGATACTTATAAAATGCATTTGAACCAAGTTCCCTTACTTGATGTAATATAGTCATGTTGCACTTCAAAAAAAAGTAATGTTTGTTGTGTACTCTCAGTAAGCCTAGTAAATAGCACTCTTTTTGAGGGACAAAGAATAAGTTATAAAATGGTTGTGTTATATGGGATCAAATATAATCTTAAAATTTGGTTGAGGATTCATTATCATCCCTATTGTTCTTAAAATTTGAAAATTTAAGAAATTTAGAAGCATTCAAAGAAGAAGACATATTGGAAGAGTTTTATTTCAAATTCCATAACAACATGACAAAGCTCATCAAAAAGGGATAAAAATCGAACACCAATCATTTATTTAATAATTCAAAGTAAACAATTAACAAATAATCTTTGAATCTCATTTACAACATGCTCATAACTCATTTTAGTGACATGTTTTAAACCTAAATTAATGTGTCCATTGGGTCCTTATCTAACTTGATTTAAATTAGAAAATGTAACCTTCATATCAATATTATTTTTCAATTGAGCTAAAAAATTATTCACAAGGGTAGTAAAATAACCAACCAAATCGCATTGGAGGGACCAAAATTGATCAAGAGAAATTGTTTAAGCTTCTAGGAAAAATCTTGGTCAACAGCCTATCACCATAAGTAAAATCTATATAACAAGCATGGAATGACATAATATGATGTCATGTGTCTTATTTTCCATTGTATAATTAAATATTTGGAGCAACCAAACCATTTTTAACATGATGATAAAATATTTCATAAGCCCAAGGATTTAGAGGGATATCATTTAAAGTAACTATTTTAGAATTTTTGTGTAACACATGAAAAATATTGTTTATTTGATTTTACAAGGTTTGAAGGGTATGCATCATGGTAATTATTTCATATTTTAGGAAATAATCATGTGTGATTTGGGATGGTGGATGTAAGGAAGTATGAAATGTTGTTGGGAATGATTAACTTGACATTGAAGAATTAAATGACTTTGAAACATTGAAGGATTTTGAATAAGTGGATAAAACATTAACAAATTTTGAGAAATTTGGGATAAAATTAGATGATGATGAAAAAAAATTAAAATTTTTAGGAAGAAATTAGATTATTCATACAAGAATTTTAATTTTTCAATAAATGAGAAACAATTAGAGGATTATAAGAATAACTTAAAGGAATTCTGCAAATTTAGAGAAATAATAAGAGTAATTTTTTTTCCCTTGAAAAAAAATTGTAACTTCATATTAATTAGAAATGAAATTACAATTCATAGATGCAAAAACATCCCAAAGGAAAAAAGAGAAACAAATAAGGGGAGATTAGAAATTCCCATAACACGAGAGGAAGCAACACCAAAGAAGCAATAATGACATAGCCAACAATCAAAATGATAATTCAGGACTAAGAGGGCCACCCAAAACTCATCACAAATATAGGAAATAAAAACCAAGCCCAAACAAAACACCAATGGCCAAAATAAGGTAAGCATGGAGAAATCAATGGTAAAATACAAGCCCAAGATGTATAGGTCTAGAGTAAGGACATATAAATATCAAAGAGTCACCTAAATAAATAAAAATAATAATTATAGAGTTATTTTCCAAAGACTAGTGAAGAATCAACAACATAAGATGGTGAAGCCAATGGGCAAAGTAGAAACTAATAAGGTCAATCCATAACATAGGAACAAATAGAGCATAGTGCATCCATACACATTGAGATAAATAGTCTATATAAAAATTAAGGCTCTAAGAAATTCATTGATGACCCATAAGTCAGGGTCTAATATTATCCCCTCCTTGAAGAGGAAATCAAATTTTATGTTTATCTCTTGTAGACAATCCAAAAGGAAATAGATTCGAAGGAAAGCACCATATGGGAAGTGATCAAGAGGATTTGTTAAAAACATAGATTTTCCATTTTAGAAATCCCCTTCATCTAATTGAGGACAACCATCAAGTCCATAAAAATCTATAATAATTTAATTATACTCACTAATACAAGCCTAAGAAAACACTTTAAATCCATAAGCTTGGAAAAATTATTAGTTCCATAACCAGACCAACCTTAAATCTATAAAAAAAGTGAAGGGTTGAGATGTAAAATATCCCAAGTGCCACAGACTATAATATTGCCTTGACAAGATCCATAGACAAGATCCATAGAAGTATCCCCAAGCACCATTTTAATCAATAGGAAGATGAAGAAGCATGTGTTGTCTAGTGGGTTTTGGTTGTTTTTTTAAGTGCCCAAAGATTTTCATAAGGCCTTAAAGGATTTGAGCTTTGATTTCTCTAGCCAATGTTTAAGACATTCATCAATATATTGACCATGCCAGCAGTCTCTAACCCCTATGTATGCTTGAAACTATGCCCAAATCTTAATAAAATAAGGATAAGTGACAAGTAAATGATAATCTCTAAAGAATGGAAGCACAAGTAGCAGTGTCCCAAGCCATTCCAATTTCTACTTTGCAGAACTTGCCAAGTAAGAGATTTATTATTTAATTCCAACCACATAAAAAAATTAGATTTGTGGGGGTCTTTTATCCATAATAATATATTCCACCACCACTATCTCATTTTAGGATCATCCATGTGGAAGTTGGACTGATAAGTTAGGCAAACTAAATATTCCCCTAGTTTTGGATTAAGGGACCAAATTAGCTTGTCCTCTTCAGTAAAAATATTGATATGACTCCATTTTAATCTTTGATCATATGAATCAAAGCTAATGATGAGATCCCATTCTAATCTAAAAAATCATGAATTTTACTAGCCTTGTCTCCAAGGAGTGGTATAATTTTGGTCAGTTGCCTAATAGATAAAGGAGATACCTAGCCTCTCCAAAATCTCAATCAAGTCCTCATTCAATTTAAAGTCTTCTCCACATCCCACCCAAGGATCAATGCCAAATTTGATTTTAGTACTAAAACACACTTTCTGAATTACCCAATTGCCTATCAAGGGGAAGGCTTAAACAATGGCTTTCCACATTACAAAAGTGTTATGATAATATTTTTTGGAGCTGCAAATCCACTCCTCCATGCTTAGTGGTTTAATGTATTTTTGTATAATGATTTGGTCCCATATGCCATTCAAACTGATAATCCTACAAAGTATTTTATAAATTAAGGCCTCACCAAAGCGGTGTATGTATTTTACACCCCATCCCTCATTTTTCTTAGGAGTAACTATCTTCTTCCAATTAACAAGAGCAAAATCATCCTTCATTTTTCTACCTGTTTAAAGGAATTTGAATTTGATACTTCAAAACTTATCAAGGAAACCTTTTGGGATATGATTTAGTATAATCCAATATACCAAAATATCATCCAAAATTGATTTCATGAGGGTTAATCTTCCCCAAATTGAAATCCAATAATTATACCAATAAATAATATGCCTTTCCACCTTAACATGTAGTTAGCTCCAATCTTACTTCCTATAGTCATTAGGTTTCAGCAAAAAAAACCCATATATTTGAGTCCTCCCATAAGATCCACCATTTTAAAAGGGAAAATATTGAGTGTCCATCTAATCTGATGAGCCACCAAACCATTGAAGGAGATGTTATACTTAAGCTCATTTAGTTCCATGCTTGTGGCCACCCCAAAAAGAACCAAGGCATTTTTTATCTAATTAATGTCCTACCTGGATATGTCACAAAAAAATAACACATCATCAAAAAAAAAAAGGTGTGTAAGGTAAATGGTCCTACTAATCCTGACTCCCTTTACTATTTATTTTAGCCTCAATAATAATCTGGTTCATCCCTTCAGCAAGGAGCAAGAAAAGCAGGGAGAGAGGGAATCCATGCGTAATACCACATGATGGGGTGAAGAAGGAAGAGGTTGAACCATTTATGAGAAAAGCAAAGGAAGTTGATGTAAGGTTTCCCATGATATAATTGACCATCTAAAGATGAAACACATTATGTATCATAATTAATCTTAGGTAGAGCTACTTTTCTTTTCAAAATCTTTAGATAGGTCTAGATTAAGCACCGTCATCAATAGATTCTTAGTTTTAATAAAATGTATCCCTTCTTGAGAAACTCGAATGACATCATGAATTTGATGAACATGAATAAAAACAAGTTTTCCATATTAATAAAATATAAGATTAGATGATGCAGAGGTCAACATCAATTTGACTTCAATATATAAAAATAAGAGACTTAACAAACTCATTTAACTCTGCTTTGTATCCACCTAGCTCTGACTTTGATTTATCTTGTTTGTTATCTGGATTTATACCTTGCATACATTTCACATCCACATATTTATATAATTCATTTGACTTGTTCCTATATCTATTATTTCTTACTTTCTCTTTTGTTCTCTATTTCCCTACTCAAGGCATTCATTCTCTTTGGCTTTGATACTATTTTTTCTCACTAGTCCTTATGCTTTACAAAAACTAGACCAATTCTTGTTTATGATTTCTTAGGCTTAAATAAGGCTCTAATCAAATCTTGTTTCTAATCCTTTAAGTCCTCTCCATCCTCACTTTAATTCATAATATAGTCCTCCTAACACACCTTACCTCTTACTCTGCCACAGTCCCTTCTTGTAGCCTTTTTTAGGGCTAATTTCCTTGGTATGATCTTGTACTGACTCAAATTATCAAAATAATAATATTTTCAGATACCCTTTATAGTCCTCTTTCTCTCTATAATTTATTAGACCTTGAATCAATGTTTTTACCTATTTTTTGTCCTTTTTAGTCCTTAGTTTAGGGTTATTATGCCTCTTTGGTGTCCATACACACTCAATCGGTTAGAAACCATACTCATCCATACTTGTTCAACCTAAAGCTCAAAAAATCCCTTAATTATTATTACCCCCAAGTGTTTCACCAAGTTTTAGCAAAATCCATTAATTATAATTTATATAAAATGCATTTATGTTTAGAAACCCTAGACACAGGGTTTGTCACAGTTTACACATGTCGAGAAGGGTTTTTTTGCTTTTATTATTTCCACAATGAGTTTAAAATTGATCCAAAGGATGGATAATATTTTTAAAACCATTTTACACCTTTCCAAATCAATTTTCAATGCGTATGATTATTTTTTTAGTGGCTTCCAATAACTTTTGGTGTCCTACTATATGACTGTGTGTATTTAGAAAGAATAGGGTGACATTTTAGGTTAAGAAAGGATTGGTCAAACCTATGTGGAAGCTATGAAGGATTTGTCACACCTATAAACTCCTTTAAAAAACATGTTAAACCTATTAAAATTCATAAAAATACTCTTTGGTAGATTGTATTATTGTTCATCATTCTTTACAATGGATTGAGTGGTTACCAACCTACATGTCTGTGCACTATTGTAGAAGATAACTATGTTATAATCTCCAATATGGTTCATCAATAACTTTTACACTTACATAGGGTTTATACAAGGCCCATTTTCCTATCTTATTTCATTTGAGGGTTCCCAATGCCTCTATTTCAAGGTTGCCTTTGCTTCTCTATGGACTGTGTCTTAACACACGGTGGTCTACAATGCTAAGTTTATTATTTGTATCTTTAAACTTTATGAGTTACATTAAGACTTCTTAGGAGAGTGAAACAATAAATTGCATATATATATATATATATATATATATATATATATATATATATATATATATATATATTATTAACCTTTCATTTTAGTTTACCAACAGTGAGTGCATATACAACTTTTCTCATCACAAATCCAAGTTAAAATAGGGTTTACAAGATTACGTTGGATTATTCAAATGTGTAAGTGAAAGCCAACAGTCTTGTAAACCCTATTTTAACTTGGATTTGTGATGAGAAAAGTTGTATATGTACTCATTGTTGGTAAACTAAAATGAAAGGTTAACACTATATATATATATATATATATATATATATATATATATATATATATATATATATATACAGTTGAATAATCCAACATTATATATATATATATATGGATATACAGTTGAATAATCCAACATAGTCTTGTAAACCCTATTTTAACTTGGATTTGTGATGAGAAAAGATGTATATGTACTCACTGTTGGTAAACTAAAATGA
This sequence comes from Torreya grandis, assembly GCA_037957365.1. Taxonomy (NCBI): domain Eukaryota; kingdom Viridiplantae; phylum Streptophyta; class Pinopsida; order Cupressales; family Taxaceae; genus Torreya; species Torreya grandis. Next base: position 1,509,438 of record JARHVA010003384.1, on the reverse strand, counting down.
AAGGTTAACAATATATATATATATATATATATATATATATATATATATATATATATATATATATATATTGTTAACCTTTCATTTTAGTTTACTAACAGTGAGTATTTTAACTTGGATTTGTGATGAGAAAAGTTGTATATGTACTCACTGTTGGTAAACTAAAATGAAAGGTTAACAATATATATATATATATATATATATATATATTGTTAACCTTTCATTTTAGTTTACCAATAGTGAGTATTTTAACTTGGATTTGTGATGAGAAAAGTTGTATATGTATATGTATATATATATATATATATATATATATATATATATAGTTAACCTTTCATTTTAGTTTACCAACAGTGAGTATTTTAACTTGGATTTGTGATGAGAAAAGTTGTATATGTACTCACTGTTGGTAAACTAAAATGAAAGGTTAACAATATATATATATATATATATATATATATATATATATATATATATATATTGTTAACCTTTCATTTTAGTTTACCAACAGTGAGTACAACTTTTCTCATCACAAATCCAAGTTAAAATACTCACTGTTGGTAAACTAAAATGAAAGGTTAACAATATATATATATATATATATATTGTTAACCTTTCATTTTAGTTTACCAAGTTAAAATAGGGTTTACAAGACTATGTTGGATTATTCAACTGTGTAAGTGAAAGCCACTCAAAATTTAAAAAAAAAATTCAAACATATAATAAATCCAAATTACCATTACTATCAAAATGATAATAAAACATATCTTTATTGATCCTCTCCTTGCCTGCTCTATTTACCCAATCATGTCATTGCCATTATATAGAAAACAAGGACTGTGTTATTTATTTTCCAAACCATAACTTTGCTTCAGTTACTTGGGGTTTAACAATGTTTCCTCTTTTGATTCAACCCCATATAACTCTCCTCCTCCCATGACTTATTGACAAAACAACTATCTATATAAAAGACTCAAAAACTCCTATAACTAACTCTTGTACATTGAGAATGAAGAAACTACCTAACCCACTTATCAAGGTGACTCATCATGTGAGTCATGTGGGTACTTAAACCCTAACCACCAAACTTCAATGTTGAGACCCATTAGATACAAGATGGAGATCTCAAAAACTTCTCATTGAAATTTTAAAATTCAAATTATGGGTTTTGATGAGAAAATGACAATACAACCCAAATTCAAGTTTGACGCCATTTTATAAACTACAAATGACCCATACATACCTAATATGACCAAAATAACTTGTAAAAGACTCAAAATATGACATTTGGACTCATATATACAATGATGCAGTGATGTTCCTACATCTGTAGACCTTTGATCTAGATAGAGATGATTTTTGCAATGATATTATAGATGTTATTTCATAAAGAGATGGGCCTAAAATCATCAAAATAATCTAGGGTGTATTTTTTAAGGAATGAGGGCAATGAATGTAGAATTGAATGTCCCAAGAATTTTTCCTGGCCGCCTGGACTCCTCAAATAACACCAAGAAGGTCCTCTCCTAGTAGCTCAAATAAACCCTTGTATAACTCCATCGACCATCCATTATGCCCAAGACTTTTATCCTTATGGAAAGTATTCAAAGCAAATATCAATTCTTTTATGGTGACAATCACCTCCAAGTACACATGATCAGCCTCATTGATGAAGCTAGGAAAGTAGGAGGTGATTTTAACAATCTCCACTATATTCACTTATTCTATGGCATTATAGATTTTTTTAAAATGAGTAACCCCCAGATCTGAAATCTCATGGAAAGACCTCAAAGTGGTGCCATAAAACTATTACATTTCCCATATTGTATTCTTATTTTTTATGTTTAGCAAAGTTCTAAAAAAACTATGTATTGTCATCCCCTTTTTCCAACCAAAGTGCCCTAATTTTAAGCCTCCAAAGAACTTCTTTATCTGCCAATAAAGTGCATAATTTTAGTTTCAGTGCCCTAAACCTAAATTTTATAGCCTCATCAAGATCTAGTATAGCTACATTACCATTGATCACTGTAATCTATTTTTAAAGGGATAATATATCTTTATCTACCTCTTGTCATTTATTGGTTGCCTAGGTAACTATGACCTATTTCACTCTCTTGAGATTTGAGTCAAATTTTAAACTTATTGATTCTAATGAGCATTCATCATAAGCCTTTTATGTCCCCTTGACTAAGTTATTAAAATCTTGATTTTCTAGCCAACGCAAGTAAAATTTGAATGGGCTAGGAGGTTTTTTGTCCCATTTTTTAAACTAAATCAGAATGGGAAGATGATCAAAGTTACCTTCTAAAGATACCCATGATCTATTTTTTAAGAGTTGGTCATAAGCGTATGAGAGATGAAAAATCTATCTAGCCACTTGGTCATACTATCTATCCTCTTCATAGGGTCCACATCCACCAAATTCAAATCCTCAAATTTGTGTAAGAAAAAATCAGCCAGAGGATCCAACCTCACATTGAACCCCCAAACCTCTGCTCTCTTAGTAGTGAAATTTAGGTCTCCCTCACAATGAGGTTTCCCACTGTCAAGAAGTTTTTTGAGATAAGTTCATCCTAGTAAGCCCATATCTCAACATTGGGACCATATATATTCATTGTGGTTAAAGTTTTCCCAAGTTCCTTCAAAAAAAATTGACCCCAATAACAAATTAAAAATAAAAAGAATTAATCTTCCTCTAAGAGTTAATTCTCCAACCCATTACCAAGCCATTAGAATTGCCATTAGAGTCAGATACCTAAAAATCACAATCATTAATGAATTTAGATAGGTCTTCAATGACGATGTTCCTATCCCCTTTAGTTTCTTGAATCAAAATCATGTCAGGTTTTTGAATAAATATTAGTTTCTTCAAAGAATTTTTTTGGTAGGGCTGCCCAGTCCTCTAATATTTAGGGATAAAAAAAGCATGATTAACTATTTTTTAGGTTTGTCCCCACTTCAATGGCCCTTGAGATAGTTTTTTGTTTACCCTAAATTATTTCCAGAGTTGTGTTTTTTCTTGAGTAATTTAGGAGTGTCATCTTTTCCTTAAGTAAGAGCCTGTAGGAATTAAAAGTATCCCCAATCCTCCTATACCTTCTACAGTAAAATATTCTTCATGATGAGATCTCAAAGTATGTCTCATATGGTTTGAATTAGATAAGGATTCAGAAGAGAGCAAGACAAATGAGGGACCAATGTTTTTCATTCCCTTGTTTAGGCCAATCCTTGAAATGAATTTAGAATGTTGGTGAAGTTCTCCTTATGAGTTAATAATGTTCTCAAACTCAGACAAAAGTGTATCTTAGGTAGGCTTAATAACTTTAGAGTTCCTCACAAATGGAATCTCAATATTTGTAGATGAAAAGACTATATCCTCCTCTAGATAACTTATAGGACTTATATTATTGAACCCATTTTTTATTGAATAATCGAGGGATCAAATAACATCATATCTTGATGACCTTCAATCTAAGATAAGGATAAATAAAATAAATAAGAGCAAATACCCCTCCTGATCAATAGAGATTAATCTCCCATATCACTTAATTTAATTGATCTCTCTAAGGGTTGATTTAATAAAGTATGTTCATCGACCAATAATGTAGGGGTCCTACCCTAAGATATATCATTCTGAATCAAATCATGTGCTCCCTCACTATTTTTTGAGATCTCTCTTTCTATATGTGAATAAAATATTGGATTCTCTTCCAAGATGTAGGAGATATTCAAAGAGTAAAATCATGTGTTAAATGGCCATAAGAATGGCATCTAACACATGTAAATGGTACACTTATATAATCAAGGGTTTGTGTGTGAATCTAAGGTCCATATTCTAGTACAATCTTTTCTTCCAATCCCTATTATAAGTTAATATCAACCAAAAAAAATTTAACCTTCCTAAAAGTATCTTTTGTATATCTATAATCCACTTCCAAGAAAGTCCCAATGTTGTCCCCAATTTCCTTGAAAACATTCTTATTCAAAAATTCAAGAGGCAGGCTTGAGAGTTTTACCCAGACAGGTTGTTTCAATGATTTATCCACCTGAGGATCAAATATCAGTGTCTATCTCTTGATATAAAGGGGTGATGATTCCCAGAACCATCTATGTGCTAAAATAAGATTAGCATACTCTATTCAGTTAAAAACCAATACAATCCAACCCCTAACCAAGATATGTGAAGAAGGGATGTAACCAAGAATTGAGTCATCTATTTCTCTAAATTTTGGACTAATATTCTTCACCTAATAAAACAAGCCGTTTGGGTAGTTATAGATAGTATTGGTACTTGATCCATCTTGATGTCCTCCCTAATAATTAGGCAAACTTATTTTCCCCTAAGCTTTATACATTTATGACCACTCCTCCCTGAAGTCCTCTTAGGCATGTCTAAGTTATATTCCACCTCTGAGAATAGAGGATTTAGCCCACAGTTAGACTATAATTATGTTTATCATATAAGATTACTAACCAAAAGATTTAACATTCCAATGTTTTCTACAAAAATATTAGGATTATTTTTAGAAGTCTCCAAAGACTAATTGGACCAAGCTCCTTAATTCAATTAAATATCCTTAATGATACTAATATCCAAGGGACTCTTTGGAGATCCATGTGACCAAGGATTTAAAGGGTTGTTGGGACAGATGTGAGAGGAGTCCAATTGAGAAGGTTGTTTACCCCCATGACACCAAGGTGGTTAGAGTGTACTAAATCATTTATATTCATAGGAGTAGATTAGGTCTACAAGAAGAAATGTTTCTCCTTCCTCAATGAATTAGAGGTGCTTGACCCTACCCTATTTGATAAATATTTCCCCATAAATCCACTAAAAATATAGACCTCCCTAAAAAAGGGTCCTCTGATTAATCCACTAATACTTCATTAATGAAGAGGAGAAAAAGAATAAATGGATTATGATGATGCATCTTTAATTCTTCCATTGTAATCTAGTGCAAGAGACAAGATACGATTCAAAGATCATTAAGAGGAAAACCTTCGTAGTCCCTAGGAAAAATGGCCAACTATATGATGGAAAATCCCACAAGGTAGGGCACAACTAGTGAACAAGTGAAACGAAAGGTAAAAGAGCAATAAACAAGAAATAGTTCCATAGGGAGATAAGAGCATGAGAGGACTGGGATCTCCAACCATAGATCAAGAAACTAGGATAAACCCTCATAAATGCCTACTAATAAGGGGGGAAAGACATAGACACATTATGTAAAACACTTTTCGCTCAACCAAAAAATAAGGGACCAATGATACGAACACAAATAGGAAAAAAATAAAGGGTAAGGCAATATGGAATGGAGTGGCCAAAATGGATACTGAAACCGTAAATGGTAACAAGGATTGGTCAAAGTAGAGAGGGAATTTAAAAATAGAGTTTATGACTAACAATAAGAGGGCTTTAAGAAGTATTAGTAAAAAAATTTAGGAAAAAAAAAGGATTTTGTAAAATTTGGAGAATAAATTAGATTATGAGAATCTTGAAGAATAATAAGATTAGAAGAAACTTGAAATACAATAGGATTAGAATAAAATTGAGAAACAACCACATCAGAGGATAAACCTTGTCATACAACTTATTTTATAACATTCATCAATCTTCATATCTCTTAAGTGTTATCGATAAAAAAAATTCATAAATTTGTCACCAAGAGGCCCTTTTGAATAAAATTTGGATGTTGATAGTTCACTACTCAAGATTATCGTGGTCTCTAGCACTTACATATTTTTTATCTACATAAAGGACATATTATTGGCAAGAGGACCATAATTATTCAAAGGCACATCAATTTCAATTACATCATTTGTCAAAGATGTAATAATATTAAGCATACGATTAGAACCCATTTTCTTTTTCAAGCTTGTCAGAGGTTTTTGAACAATCAAGAGTCTTTTTTTACTATTGCTTCTTTAAAATAAAATTTCAAACCCCATTTTACTTTTCAATATTTCTAAATAGGTTTTTGAACTATATGGATACTTATAACTAAGTCAAATGGTTCTTTTAATTAAAATATCAAATTTATGTAATTTTGGTGTCGTATAGTGAATATAAACAAATACACAATATAAACACACTTAAGTTTAATAAATTCTATAAAATTGGAATGACTTGGGAATTTAGATATAGCATAAAATATGCCTCAACTTTCAAATCTAGAAACATGCAAAAAAATTAACCTTGGGAATATAAGATTCAACATAATATAAGACAAAATTTAACCCTATGAGATGTTAGACAATGTTGGTTCACTAAAATATATTCAAATAAATGAGACACAATATAATAAAGCATCACAATAAATGTAAATTACATAAATAACACCTAATTAATAAATGGATTAGTGTTAATCTACGTACATGAGAATAGAAGTGGTATATTTTTGTATATAATGTTCGCAAATGTAGAACCTATAAATTTATAGCTAAACAAAGATAGATGTTTGGACCGTACACTTAATTCTATGGGGCATGTTTACCTATCCTTCAATCTATATGAAGTGTGAAAAACTGGACTCTAAGAATTGTGTTCCCCTAGTTTTGGATTTTGATTGTCTACCCTCAAATCTTGCACTACAACCCGTGTGCTTGCAATATCTGACTATTTATGCCTGGAGTGTTGGAAAAATAAAGTGGATTTATCAAACCACTATGTGGAAAACATATATTTAAAATTTAATAAATTACATAAAGGAAATTATTTCATAATGTACACTGAAAGTGCTCTATAGTAAACTAGAGAATAATAGATGAGGTTAATCCTCTAAATAAATTACAACATTTAATTCCCTAAATGAATTACAATGTTTATTATGCTAGAGGCATTTTATTGAGATAGACTCACCATAGATTCATCTCACACATTGTATATGTTGATCTATGGATTCCCATTTGTCTAGATTTGTGTTTCATAGCAAATCTACCCTAGATACACTTTTTTTTCTTAAATTTGTATCCTCAAATCATACATTATTATGTGTACACTACAAGTCATATGGTCTAGGAAATAGCTAAAAAGTATCGTTATGCATGCATTAGACTGATCAAAAATATAAATGTGGGTCTCATGCTATGGACATAGTCGGTGCCTCATATTATCTTATTGTCTACCACATTTGAATTATGTGGTGCAGAATCCAAAATGCTTTAATCTCTTGCATGTATTCTATGTAGATTCATGGTACCTTATGGATCATAGACTTGAAATGCACCAAGATTTCCATTCATGCACTGAACAATATTTTAAAATGATCTCTATAGTAATTTTTAGCTGCTACATTCATGCTTCAAAGATAATCATATTGTATGTACAAATGATAAATATTGAAATCATTATTAAAACAAATGTGTGTATTTTAATAGTGAAAAGCTAGTTGACCTTGAATTTAATTTATCATAGAGTAACATTGAATCCATCTTCCACATAATTTAGGAGTGGTGTGAATAAAACCAATAATGTTTTGTGAATATTGACAACTTCCTACCAAAGAAATAGTATCCCAAATTGAATTATTGTGGAGGGAAATATAATGAAAAAATTAAGGTATATCTGATCAACAAACTTGACCAATAGCATAGGATATAAGAAATCCATATGATTGTAGAGTCTTGACCATATTATCATCTCTCCCCTACACTGTTATGTTCTACGACATTGATTTTAAATTTGGAAGTCATAAGATGGGCATTCTAATGTGGATCTTGTTTGTAGGGGTACTTTGCACCCATGGACAAATTGTGACTTGAAAGGACAATTTGGTGAGATTCATACACATCTGTACCACCAAATAATCTTGACAGTGTCAAAGGGAATGTAAAAATGAGAAGGAAGGAGCCATGAATCATTAGGAGGGAATACAGATAGGGATGTGTGAGGAAGATACACTCCTCCAACTGATAATGCACATTTCTAGTGACAGCATTGAAAACAACTAGGAGCATATTATACATAAGTTGCTATGCAACATTCTTCATCTTCATATTCCATTCTACACCCCATGGGTAAGTTGAAATTAGATTTGAATTGGCTCAATAGTCTTGGGTCTGCTAAAGGGCCTTCTGGGAAGCCATGGAGGGCACGCAATTATCACATAGCATGTCAAAAGAATAATATTTTGAGATTTGTTAGGCCACACAATAGCTAAAAAATTAAATGAAAGTAGCTAAAATATTTAACTTTAACTACAACAATGCTTTCCAAATCTTAAAAGTGTCAAAAACATCAGATTTCTTTTTTATACAATAGACCCATACCTTTCTTGTAGCATCATCAATGAAAGAAACATAGTACTGTGATCCTCCAATAGAAGCAACCTGAGCTGGTCCCCACACGTCTGTGTGAACAAGCTCCAACTTGTGCTTCTTCTTTGTTGACCCAGTCTTGAGAAAACTCACTCTCTTCTATTTCTCAAAAATACAGTGCTCACAGAAATCTAGATCTATGCTTTTCAAATCTAAAAGCTTACCTTTTGACTTAAGAATTGTCATTCCCTTCTCACTCATGTGGCCAAGCCTCTGGTACCACAACTTTGCATCTACATCTGAAGTAGATAATACAAAAGGAGAATTATTAGTAATATAATTACATAAATAGAGAGTACCTACTCTCTTACCTCTGGCCAATACAAGTGCACCTTTGGAAACCTTCCAAGATTCAGCTGTGAGAGTTATTGTGCAACCCTCATCCCCTAACTTTCCTATAGAAATCAGATTCCTCTTCAGGCTGGGAACATGCATGACATCTCTCAACACCCATGTGTTGTCATTCTGCATTTTCAGCTACACTTTTCCTTTGCCAGTAATTTTACAAGGCTCATCATCCCCTAAATAAACTATTCCAAAATCTCCATGGACATAGTCACTGAAATATTTTCTATTTTGGGTTGCATGGAAAGAGGCATCAAAATCTAAAACCCAAGATTCTATATTATTATGCAAAGAGAATATAAGAGCATCTTGTGCAACAATATCTGTAACTTTTGCTTCTTCTTTACCTTCATGCTGATTGTCTTCTTTAGGTTTTGACCAACAATCTTTCCTTGCATGCCCTATCTTTCTACAATTCCAGCAGGTTATCTTCCTGCAATTTTTGGATTTGGATCTACCTCTCATCTTTGACTTAGACCTTGATCTCCCTTGCTTGCTCTTCTCTTTTTGCCTTCCCCTGCTTTCAAAACTTAAAGCATTCCCTGATGTTTTCTCTGTGATTTTCCTGTGAATTTCTTCATTCAAGATTACACTAACAACATCATCTACTTTTAAAATATTTGAAGCAGATGCAGTATTACTAACTGCCATTACCAAGCTATGCCAGCTTTCAGGTAAAGAGCATAAAATTAATAGAGCTTTAATTTTATCATCAAAAACTATTTTGACTGAATTTAATTGATTTACAATTCCATGGAAATCATTTAGATGATTAAATACAGATCCACCTTCCTGCATTTGCAAATTAAATAACTGCTTCATAAGATATACCTTATTTGAAGCTGAGGGTTTTTCATATAAATTTGCTAAAGTAGTCATTAACTCTACCGTTGACTTTGCCTGTGATAAATTAGATATCATAGTAGATGCCAGACTCAATCTTATAGATCCAAGAGCCTTTCTATCAAGAACTTCCCATTCTTCATCTTCCATGTAATTTACGTTGTAACACACACAAAGATGGTTCATAACAAATTGAAAAATAAAAATAAAAATTTGTAAGTAGAGTTTCTAACAAAAATCTTTATATTTTGATTGGTTGGAGGGGGATAGCTAATTGAAATTTTAGAAATATTGAATGTAATAGAACATCAAGGTCAAATTAGAGGAAAATTAAATGCGTCCCTCATCACACTACTAATTAAATACATATATTGGCATATATTTTAAATAAATACAATTAGTGTTGCTTTAAATTTCGAAGAAAATATTTTAGTTCATGGCAGACTTGGGTTTGGAAGTTAAAATGGAGATTGGAGGCCATGCATATGAATTCATTGCATTATTTATTGCAGGATGTGAGGTATCTATTTTTAATTTGCACTGATATTAGTTGATTTTGTCTGAGATCAGAATGTTTCATTCCTTTTTTTATAAATGAATTTTTATGGGCTTCATTAACTTTAAAAATTGTTGATAAAGCACCAGTGTTTAGGATGTATTTCTTTTATGATTTTATTTATTGATTAAAATAAATCTTATAATTTGAAATACACAATCATTATTTTTTCTTTTTATTATACGATTTTTTTAAAAATATTTTCTTCATATTTATTTACTAGATATGAATAATTTCACCACATCTGAATGTTTATGTGGTTTTGTTCAAAAAAAATTAACTCTATAAATGATTTATTAGGTTATTTTTAAAGTTGTTTTACTCTATAATTTTATGTAGTCGATAGGGACATTCACCTCATAGGAATAGGATTACACTACAAAAGCCACAAGATTTGTTAAACGTGGATGTGTTAAGGAAGCAATCATGTATGAGTTGTTAAAGTTACAAGGAATAACTCTCAATGAGGCAAAAGTTGATATTTGAAAACATTGATCATCAAGGATTTGGTGCTTTCACGGTCCATACAGATAGTAAAGTAGTTCTTGAGATAAATCGGATGAATTTTTTTAATGTTTCTCAAAGTTTCGGATCCACATCTATGATCCTTCCTCAAGAGAAATAAGAAATTGAATGGTCATTCAATTTCCAATTTCTCCTGAGGAAGGATCATAGATGTGGATCCAAAACATTGAGAAACATTAAAAAAAATTAATACAGTTTATCCCAAAAACTACTTTACTATTGATGATTAAGTCTTGACCTTCATTGCTATATCAAGATTACACTCAATGTATGACATGCATATCTCCTCCACATTTCCATTTGACCATTATGCAAGAATGAGAGATAGTAAATATGTAAACCTTCAAAAATAGAGGAATTTGACTCTATGTAATACCACTTCCACATCATTTACAAAAACTGTAAAAAAAATTTAATAAACACAAAAAATTCATTTCATATAATTTATTTTATTCATTCATACAAATCCACAGCTTCACACTTTAGAACACTCAAGGCAACTTGCAACTTAAAGTTAAAGTGACACCCCTCCTAATGCAACTTGCACCTTCAAGACAACTGCTAATCTATTTATGGATGACTTTGAATTCAAATTGCACAATATTTGCACATATGTCAATTTCCAAAAACTAAAAGGGGAAAATATAAGAAAAGGAAAAACAAGCCCAATTGACCATAGGGGATATGGAAAACATCTACACTTAAGTCCAAATGGAATCTTAGTCTTGTAATGTATAGTTTAAAAAAATAGATCTAAAGGTCAAAAGAGGGAAGTAGGTGCTTTGGGAATGCAGAGAGGATTTCAAGGTTTAGAAATCCACAAATACCAATATCACCAAATTTGAACCAACCCATATGAGAAACCAAAAATATTGAAATTTTGGACTCCTAAGCCAAAATTCAACCCCTCCATCTAAAACATGACTATTACATCAATTTCCATATAGAGAAGTGTAAATGAGGTATTTTGTAATGTAGTTTAGCAAAGTTTAAGATAACTTTAGAAATATTAAGCCTAGTTTGTGAAAGTCAAGGTATAGGTGATCCATTGAGGAAGACAATGACGTGGTGTTCATCCAAGAAGCATGGTGTTCCATAGAGGATAGTGGATTAAAATCAAAGCTAATGAAGTATAAACTTAGTATTTTCAATCACTTTGAAAAGTTTAAGGGAATTTTGGAGATATTAAGGTTTTTTCTGTCTTGTTATATTGGTTGTTGAAATTTTGAAGTGTAACCCCTTGAGGAGACATCAAGTGTGAAGGTAAAATTCAATGCATAAAGGTAAAAAGGGTCTTCTTGGATCATTTGGCATTTTTAAAATAGCATCTTGTATCTTTTTAGCATGTAAACTTGGTCAAGAGGTTTCAAAGCCTTATTTTCCAACATATAACTCATTTATTGAAACCTCTTTGTTCATTGTTTCAACTCTAAATATAAAATAATGGTAGGAAAAAGGACACCAAGTGAGTTTTATACATTACCATAATCATTACACAATTAATAAATTCTCCATTTGATGTATGTTAAGTAGTTACAACATGTTATTGTTCCCAATGGACAAGTTTTATGGCAAGAAAAGGCATGTTTTTTAGGAAGATTATAGGTTTTCACTTTGGTTTAGGCATCTTCAACCAAGAGAACAATGGAAAAAAGTGATAGAAGTTCTCCAAAAACTTTTCAAACCTCACAAAGTTCAAATCCATGCTCAAAAAGGATGTACATATCCAAACAAGGTAGAAAAACACTTTATATTGCAATTGGGTCACTTGCAATCCAAGGAGATTCATTTTCATGAGGTTCTTTTATGAAAGATGAAAGGAACCAGACCAAATGATCTTAGGGGATGTTGAACACACCTATGACCTTAAAATCCATGGTATAAGTTATCATATTAGGATCATGTGCTTTATGAATCATTTTTAATAAGTTTTCAACCCTAAAACCCAAATGCCTCAATTTTTACCTTATTAAATGCATTTGGGAGCTTGTTGATGAAATTAAAACAATGTGAGGGCTATTACAAAGTCTAGTAAACTCCCCCACACTATTTAAAACACAATTACTAAGATTTGGGGGTGGAGGGGTGAGTCAGTCTCTTAAAACTTTCTTTCACATGTACTTTAACATTCCTTGAACCAACAAAGCAATACAAAGATATAGCAATGCATAAAGAGTTAATCACATGAGCATAACATAAGAAAACACACATATGAGTGGGAAAATCTTAAGGATAATAAAATTCATTGATCCCTATAAATGGACTATAGTCCTATAAGTCAAAATATCATAATTTAGTGAAGCACCAACTCCACATGGAGCACCAACCCTAACTAACTAAGCACCAACCTAGCTAGGCTTTAGCAAGCACCAACTTGCAAGGAGTCACCAACCCCCTAGATGTCTTAGCACCAAATAATCCACATAAAACCTTTTATCACCTTTATAACACCTTATTTCTCATACAATATATGATGATCACCTTATTCATCTCTTCTCTCTCTTCTACCCTACTCAAACTATCTTATAGGCTTCTTGACTTAATTAGGTCTCTTCAAGACAGATTAGGCCATATGACCTTGAAATTCATCTATAGTACCCATATTATATGTTCATTATATTTTATATACACCCCTTTAATTGTCTAAAATACCTCCTTAAGCACTTCAAAATGTTATTTCCTTCACTTGTTCTCTCTCATTCACTTGCTTGACAATTAGGCATATTAGGCCTTGTTCTTATACAATCCACTAGATCACACACTTATTGGTCATCCATAAAAATTGAACACTTGTATTACTCTTAAAATACGTCTTATAACATATTTCATACATGAATAAATCATTACAATAGGTCCTCCACAACTTAGAAGATCAAAACCTCTTTTAGGCCTTAAAGAGACCTAATTCAATTAGGCCTTCATTAGTAAACGTTACCCTTTGAAATCATTAAAAAACTTTAAAAATATATAAATGGTAGAAAAACTTAATATACCACTCAAATATACCCCCACTAATCTCATATTAGGTCCATGATACTTTTTATCTCTAACCATCACTTGAAGCACACCATTAGTATTGTTCACATTAGGCTTTCACACATACAAAAAGGTCTACCTTGAATAACTAAAAATAACACATTATATAACCAAAAAAAAATGAAAATAAACAACATAAAAATAACCTCAAATACCTCAAAAAATTCACCAAGTGTATTAGACTCTTCAACTCAGGGCAAAAGGACTCAAAAACACTCCAGCAACTTGCTCATTCAGAACTATCAATTTTCCTCAAAGACTAGTCATGGTGACTCAAAATTACAAAACCTATATAGACATTTTAAATGGATTATAATTCATGTATATTAACCTATTACATATCCATACCATCTTCAAATATAAATATCATATGGTCTAATGTAAAGTATTGGTCTTATAGACCAATTTGTTGACCTCACTACACATAGACCTTAGTCAGACAAGCCATTTTGGCTTCATCATGTTCATCAATATAATTAAATAAAAATATTTATAAAAAGAATTAATAGGACATACCAGTCCTAAAAAATATCTCCATGCACTTGGTTTCATCATTCTATCATGATAGCACATTCTTAATCATCTTCTCATTGTTTCCACCATTAGGCCCCTTAGTGACTGGCTAACTTGGATGACTGGTTTAGCACAATTGAGAAATATATAATATATATAAACCACCATGGATATTAAATACAAGTATCAACCTTATCCATCCAATGATTTTCAAACTTTTTTCAATAAAACTTTTGATAGTTATAGTAACTTCTTCAAAAACAAGCCTGTAACTCAACATTTTCTCTTTCCTGTCTCTAACCAATACCACCTAAAGATACCTAGGAGAGTATAATACAAAATCCAATAGCTTACCTAATCATACCAATCCATTATGGTCACTTTTTATCAACATATTCAACATCACATCCTTATTAGGGTTCTAAGAGGTTTAAACATGTTTCTATTCTTAACAATTATTCATAAAGTATAGCCCCTCAATCCAAAAATAAATACCTAGAATTTTAATATAAGACCCTTACCCATATACCATGAATATATTAGGTTCAAATTCATAGGTTTTATGATATAATGAACATAATAAAAACCTTCTCCAATAAAAAACCCTTCATTTTGTGAACTTGGGAGACCTTAGAACATGTTTTCATGCCTTATCCTTCAAACTTTGACCTTAAAATATTTGAAAAAACCTAAAAAAACATAAATTTCCTATAAAAATGCTTATATGATCTCAAACACCTTGAAATATTATTATGACCCCTCATTAGGCCACACACACTCTCTCTCTTTGTTCTCTAGACCTTGTCATGCAAACCACATTAGGCCTTAGAATTAACCTTTATGCCTCTTTCCATGTGATATCCACTTCACTCACATATTAAATAAAACTATCTCATGTTTATACATATCCCTACATCCTTCACATGCCTTGATAATAGCCCATTATACCTCATTATGCCAAGCAAGCTCTAGAAGTGGTATAGTTGCAAACTTGATGTATAGATCCTACCCCTGTAGGCTTACCCTGAGACTCTCATGAGTATTCTACTATTTCACATACATGATCAAGTAACCTCATATAACCACTCATGTCTTTGTACACTCATATCAAAAAGCCATCATACTAATTCATTCTCATAAGTTCTTTACATACCATGACTAGTGTCATGTTTAAGCTTCTTAAACACTTGAACTTGACAACTAACCTTGAAACACTTCTAAAAGTATTTATGTTTTAATTACATGACCACACAATGAAAAACAACCTCTCACAATCTTGTGCTTACTTACTTCACCAAACTTCACTATGCACACCTTCTCACGAGATCTAGACTAGGCTTCTCAAGACACTTTGTACTCAAGCATTTGACAACTTTGACAAGGACCTTCCATGCAGACCTTCACATCACTCATGAAATCATAATAACATATACCAATCATATATTACACTTTCATAATCACTACAACACTTATCAATATTCTCTCTCATAGTTATACTCTTCAATGAACTCGTGAAGACCTTCTCAATAACCTTTGACATCAATGCCAAACCTCAACAACAGGAACAATGATCAACAATCTCCCCCTTTGTCATTGATGGAAAAACATATTACAAAATGATCAATCTTATCTTTCCATTATTTTCTTTCTCCTCCTTTGACATAAATGAAAAAGTGATGTCTGCAACTCCTTGGATCACACTCTTTGCAACCAAAATATTCAACATACAAGACTATGAGTTTATGAGACATAATACAAACATGATCCCATTATCTCCATACATACCTTCTTGGAAAAACTCACTTGTTATTGTAGCTAATGAAGTTGATTATCTCTCCCTAAGTACTTGGCTTCTTCAATGATTTTTAGGGGTAGGAATTACACCTAATTCCTATCTTAGGTGTTCAAATGTTACCTTTGGAAGTGGTTTGATCAAAATGTAAGCAATTTGATCCTGTGTAACATATTCAAGTCTAAAACTTTGTTCACTTACCTCCTTTATTAGAAAATTATACCTAATATGAATGTGCTTAGTCCTTGAGTTCAAGATAGGGTTCTTTGAGACACTTATAACACTTGTATTGTCATAATAGATAGGGTTAGGACCATCATACTCCAATTTGTAGTCTTTTAGGGTATGTCTCATCCATAAGACTTGAGTGCAACATGAAACTATTGTAAAATAATTAGACTCACAAGTGGATCATGTCACTGATGGTTGATTTTTGCACTCAGGTCCTATGGATGAGACATACCCTAAAAGACTAGACTCACAAGTGGATAATGTCACTGATGGTTGCTTTTGGCTTATCCATAAAACTAGGCACCCACCTAAGAAGAAAGATCTCCATTGTACTTTTCCTATCATCTAGACTTCCTACCTAGACTGAATTTGAATAGGCTATCAAATTGAAATCCTTGATCCTTGGATACCACAACCCATACTCCATAGTCTCCTTGAGATACCTAAGTATCATTTTGACTACTTACAGAAGATTTTCCTTTAGATCTACTTGAATGATCTAGGGGATTCCTGTTAAAATTTCAATCAGTTATTTACAAAGATGATGTCGTAGTGTACTATATATATATATATATATATATATATCAGGTGATTACATTAAATATTTTTTGTTGAGGATGCAGATGTGGCATTATCTAGACAATAATGATATACCTACACCTGTAATATTTACAAATAATTTTATTAAATCTGCTACCAATATATTTTAATATATTCACTAATATATTTTAATATATTCACTAATATATTTTAATATATTTTCCTTGCCACTAAGATATTTTATTCTAATACATTCCAATCTATAACAATTTGTATCACTCTTAATATTTACATGGAAGAGATAACCAAATATATTTTAATATATTAGTTATTTTGATAGGTGAAATCTATCATTGTATGGAAGATATGACCATCGAACAACATATTTTGTCATCCACAGATTGCAATTGGTAGCCACGTGGATAGCATGGCAATATCTATTTTAGATGGAGTCGATCACCAATTTGCATATGGCATTGAACCTACACCATATTTGGTGCTAATTACCTATTCACACTTTGGTGTGGATGACGTTGGATACATAAAAGTTATTCATTTGGCAGGTTATTTACAGCCAACATTTTTTGCATTGTTTGTTACCAACTTTGCATGGTTTGTTGGCAATGCATTTAGTTTGTTCCATTTTGTTTGTTCTAATTCTTACTTGGCACCAATCTATTTATTCTGGTAACATGTTTGGTAGGTTATGATAGTAGTGTTTTGCATGATGGTTATTGATGGTGTTTCGTATGGCATTGTTATACGTTATTGAATTAATAACCCAACTTAGTGTTAATGTGTAAGCATCTAAGTTACATGGATAATGTGTGGAAGCTTGCATGTCCAATTAAAACAATATAAATTAGAACTCATCATTTCTCCTTTATATATGGGATTAATTCCTAAAATAATAAATTCAATGCCATGTTGTTAAAACAAAACCTGAGTTTGAGAAAATGGTTAGCATCCAGCCAATGTGTGAAGGCATGGGAAAACAAGAAAATATTGTCCAACATAGAATTGTTAGCCAATGCCCATTCAATGTCAAGGAGGTGTTGAGAAATATAAATAGCATGTGGTTTTATAAGGGTAGAGGATTTTTTCACAGAGTGTGGATAATTAAAAAACAAACAGAGAAATATTTGGATTATAGAGGCAGCAAGAACTTTCGTTAAATTGATGAGGTTTATTTTAGTTGTACAGATAAATTATCTAGTGTGGAAGTATTTTTATTATACTCAGAAAGATTTTTTAATTATTCTCAAAGAGTTTTAAATAGATCAGAATGCTCATAGAGTGAACTCGGGGATGTAGCCATTAGGTGAATCCCCTAAATAAATCTTCTGTGTCATTTTTTTAATTTCTTCTTTGTGAACTAAAT
The DNA here is from genome assembly GCA_037957365.1 of Torreya grandis. Classification (NCBI taxonomy): domain Eukaryota; kingdom Viridiplantae; phylum Streptophyta; class Pinopsida; order Cupressales; family Taxaceae; genus Torreya; species Torreya grandis. The sequence continues at coordinate 1,491,363 of JARHVA010003384.1, read as the reverse complement.
TTATTTCAATTTCCTTAATTAAATTACAGAATTTTTAAAAATCAACTTTCAAATTTAATTAAAGGGAAATTGGAATTTATTATTCAGTTATTATCCAATTCAAGTATTCTATAAAGTTTATAAACTTAAATTTTTAGATTAGTTTGGTATCAAAGCTTGTGATCAAGGCCATATAACATTGTCTGGCAATTGTAATATAGTCTTGTAAATTAAGTAGGTCTAAATCAAGACGTGGTGAAGGAGAACTAGTAGATTTTGATACTGAAATTGGTGAAGACATACAAGCTAGCAATCAAGAATGGGAGCAGATATGTCTAAGGCAGAATTCCAGCGTGCTTTCCTTAGCATAAAAAAATAGTTGAGGAAATGTATGAGGAGTATTGAAAAGAGAAAGCAAAGGAAGATAACACTGAAAAAGAAGAAATTCCTCTTTCACCTTCCAAGAAAGGCTCCTCTTCTACAGATGATAAAACTATCCCACACTTGAAATTATATGTTAAATTTGATTTTCTAATTCATAATGGTGAGCTAAGTGCAAAAAAATTGGATAATTGGGTCAAGCAGATTGAGATATATTGCAGGATTTGGAATATTGACATTGAGGAAGTTAAAATTTAGTTTGCTACTCTCTGTATGAGCAACACAACACTCATCTGGTGGGAGAGTAAAATTTAGGAGGATCTCAAGCAACATGGTAAGGTGATCTCCCCCTGTAATTATTTTATTTCTAAGCTAAGAAAACAATTTTATCCTTCGGGTTATATGCAACAATATATTATAGATTGGTAGACTTTAAAGTAGAATAAAGGTTAGACTGTGCAAGACTATACTTCAGAGTTTAAAAAGAAGGCATTAATGTTGGGCATTCCTCTTTACAATCCTGAAACATTGTTGAAGTATATTGGAGGTTTGCATAGTTATTTGAGACATACTATTCTCATCTTTAGTCCTTCTAACCTTGATGAAGTTTGTGTGCAAGATACCCATGTGAAAGCCAGAGGTAAGATGACCAAAGAAGGCTATGAAAATAAATCTCATAATATATTTGAAAACAAAGATAAAGTTAAAGGAAAGGGTAAGGGTAAGTCTACTTACACTATTAAGAAAGAGGAAGGAAAACCTTTCTTTAATCATTTCAAGAAGAATCATGATGAGGCTAAGTGTTGAAAACTCCATCCAAATCTCAAGCCAAAGAGACTCTAGAATAAAAAGGAAAAGAAGTCTAATGTTGTGGTTCAACAAGACCTAGGATAAGATTCTAGTGATGAAACAAAGGTGACTACCATGGGTCTGCAAGGTTTAACTTCTTCCTCATCTAATACTAAACCTTATGTTATTGCTTCTTCTAAAACTAAATCTAAACTGCTGAAAGATAAAATAATGATATTTTCCACATAAGATTTATTTCTAAGCATACTAAAATAGATACTCTTTTTGGTAGTGGATCACAAGCTAATCTTATTTTTGAAGAGGTTGTTAAAAAGTTAGGACTCAAAACTAAGCTACATCCAAAACCATATCTTTTAGGATGGGTGTGTGATGATGCAAAATTGCAGGTCACAAAAGCATGCACCTTGGGGTTTGATATTACTTCTAAATTCATTGATGAAATAGAGCTAGATGTAGTCCCTTTGGGTATTTGTGAAATTGTTTTGGGTAGTCCTTACTTATATGATAGAAAGGTAATATTTTATAGAGAAGAGAACAAATATGTGCTTGTAAATGATAGGATTGAGTACATAGTAAGAGCCCATCATGTTAAATCAAATTTGACTCTTGTTTCTATAGGGAAAATGAAAAGACTTGTAAACTCAAGTAAGATTTTTGTTCTCATGATTTTAAAAGCCAAGGATAATGAAAAATCCAAGGCCTTAGAGGGCTGTGATCCTAAACATCAATTTGAGATAGAAAATATTATTTTTAACTATAATGGTGTTTTTTAGGAGCCACAAGGTTTACCCCCTAAGAGAGAAATTCAACATGGGATTCAATTGCAGCAAGATGCCTCTCTTCCTAATATTGGCATGTATAGGATGTCAATAGTAGAGAATGAAGAAATAAAGAAGCAAGTGATGGAGTTACTTGAGAAAGGAGTCATTCAGCCAAGTACATCTCCATGTGGTTTGCCTATGGTCTTGGTACCTAAAAAAGATGGTACATAGTGGATGTGCATGGACTTCTGAGCTTTGAATAAAATCATAGTTAAAAACTATTACCCTCACCCTCGTATTGATGATTTCTTATATCAGTTGAAAAATACAAAGTATTTTACTAAGCTATATTTGAGAAGTGGTTATCACCAAGTAAGAATAAGTGATGGTGATGATGATAGTTGAAAAATTGCCTTTAAAACTAACCAATGTCTTTTTTAGTGGCTTGTTATGCCTTGTGGACTTTGTAATACACCTGCCACATTTATGCAAGTTATGAATGATGTGTTAAGACCATTTCTGGATGATTTTGTAATTGTGTACTTAGATGATATTTTAATCTTAAGTAACACATGGGAAGATCATCTTAAACACATCAAGAAAGTTTTAGATACTTTTCAAAATGAGAAACTCTTCTTAAAGATGTCAAAAATGGAATTTGTAAAAACATCTTTAGTTTACTTAGGCTATGTTTTAGAAAAATGAATCACTAAAAATAGACCCTACAAAAGTTTTAGCCATAGTAAATTGGCCAAGGCCTAATAATACAACATAAGTTAGAAGTTTTCTTGGAGCAATTCAATTTTAGAAAAAATTTATTGTTAACTTCTCTTATATTGCATCTCCTTTACATGTTTTGACAAGTGTTAAGTAGGTCTTTTAATGGGGAGGAAAGCATGAAAAAGCTTTCAATATCTTGAAAGAAAAGATAAGTGCAACTCCAAGTCTTGCACTTCCTAATTTATGGTAATCTTTTAATATAGAACTGATGTTAGTGGGTATGCAATGGGGGCAGTGTTAATGTAAAATGAAAAACAAGTGTGTTTTCATTCAAAAACCTTCACAAGTGTGGTAAAAAATTATCCTACTTATGATAAAGAGTAGTATGTTTTGGTGTAGAGTGTGAAAAAGTGGAAACACTATTTGATGGGCAAAGAGACAATCATCCATATGCATCATCAGCCTTAAATCACAATCCAATCTACAACAATCATGGCACTTTATATGGATGGGATTTTTGCAACAGTTTCATATTGTTATAAGGTATAAAAAGGGAACACATAATAAGGTTGAACTTCATCTTGTGGAATACATATTTTTCTAAGATGACACAACATTCTATTATTCACATGATAGTCAAATGCTTCTACTGATTTACCATTTATCAAATCTTCATAGACATCCTTAAAATAAGCATCTTTAGCATATTGTTCCTTATATCTTTCATTAATAAAAGGACCATGCTAGATTAATTATTACGCAGTAACATGGTAATGACAATGTTACATAGTTAGAATAGAAATGAGGGCGAACTGGAGCATGCCGTCGAGCTAGGGCAGCCGCGCCCTAGCTCATTTTTTGTTGTTTTTGCTTTTGCGAAGGAGGGGAATGGAGATGGATTGTTTACAAGGGGTGGAGGCCGCAGCTTAGGCTGTTGTTTTCTTGATTAAAACTTTTTTCTATCCTTTGTGCTGCGAGCTGCGCACATTTTTTGGTCAGCGCACAGTGCAGGGGCCGCTGGGGTTGTCTAGAGTGTGCTCACAACTAGAGAGTACCCTTTGGTAGGCGCAGTCATGGCTGGGAGTATGCCTTCCAAGACTGGTGTTGGATTCAATTTTAGGGAAGTGATCGAAATGAATTTGTTAGGACAGGAGGTGCAGGGGTATGAAAATGCTCTCTTTTCTCAAAATTTAGATGCCAAGGAATCGAACCTGCCTGGAGGCTCCAAGATTACGAAGGTTAATGGATGTCTTGAGAGATGCAAAGAGAGACCAAAACTAGTAATTCTATTTGAAATGATTGCTGAGGATGTAGAATACTATATTAATCATTCTTTGTTTTGTAAGTTTCTGGGTTTAAATGTCTCTCTTCATTTCTTAGAAAGTTGGGCCCAAAGAGTTTGGGAACTAGAGGGGGAATTGGAGGTTACGATGCTTGCAAATAACTACTTCATGGTGAAATTTCCCTACCTGGCTGACCGCAACATGATCTTTAAAGGGGGGCCTTATTTTTATAACCAGGTGGGATTATTTGTAAAACCTTGGCATGCCAGCTTTAACCCCTCCAAGGAGCTCCCAAATAGAGTGTCAGTGTGGGTTCGATTGCCTAGACTTCCAATAGAATGTTGTCGTGAGGACGTGCTACATATGCTGGTATTAATGCTTGGCAGACCGGTTGGATCCTCTACACAAACATTGAGTAAGAAGGTGATGACCTTTGCTCGTATTTGCATGGAAGTTGATCTAAGTAAACCATTGCCAGATGTAGTTGAGATGAGTGCAGGTTCATATTCTTGGGTTCAGCAACTGGACTACGAGACCCTTCCATTTTGATGCCGCATCTGCCATGAACATGGCCACCTAGTGCGTAGATGTATGAAAGCCAAACCAATGGACCAACTAAATATGCCTCCTTTTAATACCATTCCTAGTACTGACAAAGGGAAGAAGCCAGTAGTAAGAGAGAATAAGGATGATGAGGGCTTTATTCAGGTAAAAGCTTGAACTCATAGTAGAGGATTGAAAAGAACTTTAAGAGAATGATAGGAGGATACATTCAACAGGTTTGAGATTTTAGATGAGTTGGGGCAGCATGCAATTATTCAAGAAGGGATCAGTGTTGCTCACCCTGAGGAGGAGCCGGGTTTGGAGATTAGATATGCCAAGCCTCTTTGTGTTATTTAAGAAGAATTCACTATGCCCATGATCATGGATGGACTAGCGGGAGCGCAGGTGGAGGGGGAGCCAAATGCTAATACGGGGAAGGGTGTCAAGGAAGCAGAGCCTGTGATACAGGCTGTGGCTGTTGAAGCAGATAAAAGAGGGAAATCTACCCCTCACCTGGGCATCCTTCAGAAGGATGGGAAGAAGGGGGCTTCAGAGAAAAATGCTAAAATTGGACGCAAGAAGGACCTGGAGAGAATTAAGATGATTGGGGAGAACTTGGTGGAGTCTGGTGTTGTTAAGACCTTGGACTCCCACTTCTTGACTCCCTCCAAATGATTGTTATCTCTTGGAATGCAAGGGGCCTGGACAGCAGCCCTAGACAAAAATTTGTTCAGGAATTAGTGCGGAGGCATTCTCCGGATGTTCTCTTTCTTCAAGAGACTAAAGTTATTATTGATTGTATGATGAGTATGGTGCCTAAGTTATAGAGGCAAGGCCATTGTCAGTGTATTGGAGCCCAGGGATCATCGGGGGGTGTAGCATGCTTATGGAACCCGTGCAAGATCCAGCGTGTGTCTTAGATTTCATTCAAGGCCTCCTTATCTATGGTTTCTTGGTGCATTGAATTAGTGGAATCGATTCTTTTCATTAATGTCTATGCTCCGATGGACTTTCATGGAAAGCTCGAGGTATGGAATAATATTCATGAGGTCCATAGCTTGTTTCCTTATTTACCTTGGATTATTGCTGGAGACTCTAATGCCATTCTAGATTTATTTGAGAAATGAGGAGGTATTATGAAAATTGAGCCCTCTTCCATTCTGCTTAGAGACAATATCTTGGCTCTTAATCTTGTTGACATAAAGCCCAGCAATGGCTGCTTCACGTGGAACAATAGAAGGTTGGGGGACAGCATTATTGCTGAACACCTTGACCGCTTCATGGTGTCTTGTTTTTGGGTGGGAGGTCGTGGTCTTCCTGCTCTGAGATTCTTGATTGGCGGGGCTCGGATCACTTGCCCATAAAGCTCACTATTTCCTCAGCTAGGATACCTCAGAGACCACCCTTTAAATTCCAACTTATGTGGCTAAGGGATCCTGACCTGTATGGTTGTGTTACTGATTGGTGGAAAATAGGTAGACCAAGATTTACAATAGCAATGTATACTTTTGCCAAGCTCTTACAATTTGTCAAATATCAGCTAAAGCGCTGGAACAGACTATGCTTCAAAAATATTTATCAAAAGAAAAATGTGGTGCTAACACAGTTGAATGAAGTGACCCGAATGATTAGGGAAGAGGGGGCATCTAAATTTTTGTTAAGAGAGGAAGCTAAAGCACTAAAAGTTGTGGAGGAATGGGAGCTGAGAGAGGAAATCTTCTGGAAGCAAAAGGCATGGAATGTTTGGCTTCAGGAGGGGGATCGAAATACTGCATTTTTCTTCAACTCCGTGAAAGCCAGGCAGCGTGGTAATACCATTTTCTCTTTGGTGATGGATAGGGGGAAACCGTTCATTCCACCTAGGGTATGTGTAATGAGGCAGAGCTTTACTTTAATTCTTTATTCTGGGAGGAAGGGCAGGGGGAACTGGTGGCTGAGACTCAGGTTCTATCCTGTATTCCCTCTTTGGTCTCTTGAGAAATGAATTGGCATCTTATGAGTGCCATTTCTATGGAGGAGGTCAAGAGGACCATTTTCCAGATGCAAAAAGGTAAAGCACTTGGGCCAGATGGATTTTTTATTGAATTTTTCTAGGAGTTTTGGGACATTATTAAAGTTGATCTCCTGGCTGTTGTTCAAGAATCACAGACGAATAAGCAGATGCTCAGGGCTCTAAACTCGAATTTCTTGGCTCTTATCCCTAAGGGGGAGGGAGCAAATCGGTTAAGTCAATTTCATCCCATTTCCCTCTGCAATGTGATTTATAAAATTATCTCTTAACTGATTGCTGATAGACTAAAGAGGTGGCTTACATTGCTTATTTCTGAGGAGCAAAGTGGATTCGTGAAAGGTCGCCAAATCTTGGATGGAATGGTGGTGGCTACGGAGGCAATTCATTTGATGTCCAAGTCAAAAGAAAAGGTTATGTTCATCAAGCTGGATATGAGTAAAGCTTATGACAGAGTCCGGTGGTCTTTCCTTCAGAAGGTTTTGAGGGCTTTTAGATTTATTGAGGACTAGATTCGTTGGGTCATGTGCTGTGTGAATTCGACCTCCTTTTTAGTTTTGATTAATGGAGAGCATTCAAATTTATTTGGAGCCTCTTGAGGTCTGCAATAAGGCGACCCCCTCTCTCCTTATCTGTTTCTTATTTTGGTTGAAGGGCTGGGACGGTTGATTAAAAGGAATGTGGAAGGGGGATATATTCAGGGCTAGCAGTGGGGTGGAGGTCTCTCGGTACTTTCTCACTTACAGTTTGTGGATGATGCAGCTCTGATGGGCATGGCAACTGTGAGAGAAGTGACTAATATGCGCAAAGACCTGGATGTTTATCTTGAGGCATCAGGACAGCCGATTAATGAGGGTAAGTCTTCAATTTATTTTTTCAATACCCCACTTCCAATCCAATAGAGAATTGTTAATTTACTTAGGTTCCAAATTAGAAGTCTTCCTCTGCTATACCTTGGAATTCCCATCTCAACTGGGAGACAGTCTAGAGAGACGTGGCAAGGCATTCTGGATAAGTTTCATGCTAAGGTTTATCACTGGACTCATCGTTGGTTGTCTTTTGCCGGTCAGGTTCAGCTGCTTCAATTGGTGGTGCAGGCACTCCCCATATACAGGTGTATGGTTCAAGTAGCACCGGTGGGTTTTGTGAGAGACCTTGATTCCTTAGCAAGGCAATTTCTTTGTGCTGGCAATTTAGCAACTACCAAATGGAGCCTCATCAAATGGGAGATAGTTTGTAGTCCAAAAAGGCTGGGAGGTTTGGGATTAAGATAGTCATTACTCTTTGGTACGGCACTAGCTGCAAAGTTGTATTGGAGATGGTGTGTTGAACCAGACTGGCTGTGGGCTAAAATTTTATCCCACAAGTACCTGGCAGGGATTCCTCAAAATGATACTCCTCGATATAGCTTGTCTGGGAAGGGGTCGGCGATTTGGTCCATGCTCAAGAAAGGGGCTGTGCTCATCAAGAGTGGTTTGTTCTGGATATGCAAAGATGGGAGGGAGGCACAGTTTTGGCAGGACTCCTGGGATGGTTTCCCACCCTTAGTAGTACAATATCCTCATTTACAGACATTAGTGCAAAGATTTGGTGAGGCTAGTTGGTTGAGGGTGGGTGATTTTAAGGTATTTTCCCGTCAGGGGTAGGTGATGGAAGCAAGGTGGAAATCACCAGAGGAATGGCTGATTGTCGAATTGGAAGCAGAGTGCATTGAACTCCAATCAATTCTTACTAGACGTAGTTGTAGCACCCTTTTGGGAAGGGATGTTCTAGTGTGGGCTCCCAATCTGAAAGGATCATACACGGTGTCTTCGGGGTAACCAGAAACTATCTCTCAGCAATTGGATGGCAGGAGGGAAGTTCCCTGGTGGAAAAGAGTCTGGAATAGCTTTTCTTGGCCAAAGTGTAATTGTTTCATTTGGACCGTGGCCTAGAATAAATGCTTGACGTGGGATAATATCCATAAGAAAGGATTTACTAGCCCTTCAAGGTGTGTTTTATGCAGCAGTGAGGAGGAGGATTCTCAACATCTATTCTTTTGATGCCCCTTCTCAATGTAATTATGGCACAATTGGTGGGATGTGTGGAAATACCAATGTGTTCATGCATCCTCCTTGGCTAATTTTTGGGCGAGACTGGGCGAATCGCCCTCACTGGCTTCATTTTTGCACGAGGTATGGTACGCTGGTCTAATCTTCCTTTTATGGCAAGTCTGGCTTGAAAGAAATCGCAAAATTTTCTGTGGAGAGAATTTGGGAGTTCAACAGGTTTAGACTAGAATATTGGGCATGGTCCAAGAAACCGTTGTGGTTAAGAGTGAGATTGCCCTGCCATTGGCTAAGAGAGATATTGAGGTTATGGCGAGGCTAGGCGTTCAAGGAATTTTTTCGGTCTCGACATGTGTCAGGAGAGGTAGACAGGTGAATCAGAGAATGCAAAGGACAGAGAATTAGACACTGCCTCCTACTAGTTTTTTGAAGCTTAATACGGATGAGTCGTCCCAAAGAAATCCAAGCTCAATTGGGATTGGCGGGATCGGCAGAGATTTTGCTAGTGCGGTGGTTTTGATTTTTGTAGTTAACAAGGGAGTGCAGACAGTTAATCAGATGGAAGGTTGGGTGATTTTACATGCCTTAAGGAGAGCTTATGAGTTAGGATGGAGGAGAGTGATTTGTGAGGCTGACTCTCAAGTTCTGGCTAATTTGCTTCTTGAGAAGAAGACTTTCGATGTATGCTGGCAGTTGTCAGTGATTGTTCAACAGATTCTTCAGGTTAGTTCTTGTATGGATTATGTGCTTTTTGCCCATATTCCTAGGGAATGGAATAGGGCGACCGATTACCTGGCTAGATGGGGATTAGATGAATTTGAAGACCAAAAGTTTGATGGATGGGAGCAAATGCCTCACACACTTCGCCAGAATCTAGAGAGGATTTTGGTAGACGATGAGAGTGGTACTGGAGTGTAACTTTCTTGTTCTTATGGTTTTTTGTGGTTTTGTTGGTTCTTGAGGTGCTAGCCTGAAGCAGCTTTGTACTTTGGTTTTCCTTTATTTAATAAATTTTTTTACCCCTCTTTTATTCAAAAAAAATAAAAGGACCATGCTGTAAAATAGTAGATGCTATAATAGGAGGTTACATATATGTTTTCTAGACCTCCTATTATAGCATCTACTATTTTACAGCATGGTCCTTTTATTAATGAAAGCTATAAGGAAAAATATGCTAGAGATTTTTATTTTAAGAATGTCTATGAAGATTTGATAAATGTTAAATCAGTAGAAGCATTTAACTATCATGTGAATAATGGAATGTTGTGTCATCTTGGAAAAATATGGATTCCACAAGATGAAGTTCACATGATTAGAGAAGCTCACACTTCTCTTGTTTTAGGTCATTTTGGCATTGGTAAGATAGTTGCACAATTACAAAGATATTGTTATTGGCCTCATATGACAGAAAATATATCTAAATATATCAAAGGTTGTATTCTTTATTCTACAATTAAACCTAGTAATCAAAAGTTAGGATTGTATACACCTCTTCCTATTCCTAACCATCCTTGAGAAAGTATTTCTATGTATTTTGTAGGAGGTTTACCTGTGTCACGAAAAAAACATGATTATTTGTATGTGGTTGTGGATAGGTTCATCAAAATGTGTATTTTGGTTCCTTGTACTAAATAGGTTATAGGCAAGGATACTCAACATTTATTCTTCAAAAATGTTTGGATGCATTTCAGGTGACCCACTTCTATTATATCTGATCATGAATCTCAATTTATCAGTGAGTTTTGGTTAGACTTATGGGATTTGATGGATACTAAGCTAAATAAAATCACAATCATTCATCTATAAATCAAAGGGAAAATAGAATTGGTCAATCAAACAATGGTACATTTACTCAGGAGGTATTGTGGTAAATATCCTAAATTATGGGATAAACATTTATATTATGTGAAACATTCTTATAATCATGTTTTACATTCTTCTACTTTACAGACTCATTTTGAGACTTGTTTTGGTTATTTGCCTAAGTGTCCTTTGGAAATATATTATGACAAAGAATATAACTCAGTGGTGGATGGAAACAGTGATGCCAATAAGGCTAAAAATTTTATTCAAAGAATTCAAATGATTCAAAAATATATTCAAGAATAGTTGGAGAAGAGCCAAGCTAAATATAAGGCTAAGCACGATAAGCTCCAAGTTGATCATCAATTCAAATTGGATGATCAGGTTTCACTTCACATCAGCAAAGAAAGGCTAAAAGGTGAAGGTAGGAAATTAAAACCAATCAGGTATGGTCCATTTAAAATTTTAGAAAAGATTGGTACAAATGCTTTCTAATTGGATGTGCCTTCTTATATGCCAATTTATTCAATGGTTAATGTGGAAAACATGAAATTGTATGAACCTCCCATGATCATGGATCAAGATGAGGGCATTCAAGTTCCTAATGTTGATGATTTTGCTCCTGAGTCTCTTCATGAGTTGCAGGAAGATGTTATTATTGACCACAAAATCAGAACTACACGAAGACGTGATATTGAATATCTTCGTGTTGGTTTGAAAGGGATGCATCTGAATAAAGAGAAATAGATGAAAATCAAAAAAGTGAAGGAAAAATACCCTCACCTGGTTGATAATTAAATCAACTTTTGGAGTTCTAAAAGCTCTCAATGGGGAGGAATGATCCAAGGGATTCCCACTGAAAATTTTAATCAATCATTTACAAAGATGATGTGGTAGCATGGAAAATATATATATAAGGAGATTACATTAATTATTTGTTGTTATGGATGTAGATATGGCATTATATGGCCAATAATGCCATACCTCCACTTGTAATATTTATAAATAATTTTATTAAAACTGCTACAAATATATTTTAATATATTTTCCTTGCCATTAAGATATTTCACTATATCTTTTATTATAATATATTCCAATCCATAATAATATGTATCACTTTTGTCATTTGCATGGAAGAGATAACCAAAAATATTTTAATATATTGGTTATTTTCATAGGTGAAATATATCATTACATGGAAGATACAACTCTCGAACAACATATCTTGGTGTCTATGGATTATAGTTGGTAGCCACATGGATAGCATGGCAAAGTCTATTTTGGATGGCATAGATCACCAATTTGCATATGGCATTAAACCTATGCCATCTTTGGCACTAATTTCCTATTCAGACTATGACATGGATGATGTCAGCCACATAAAAGCTATTCATTTGGTAGGTTATTTACAGCGATCGCATTTTGCATTATTTGTTGGCAGCTTTGCATGGTTTGTTCGCAACACATTTAGTTTGTTCCATTTTGTTTGTTCCAATTCTTACTTGGTGCCAATCCATTTCTTCTAGCAACATGTTTGGTAGATTATGATAGTAGCATTTGGAATGATGGTTATTGACAGTGTTTGGTATGGCATGTTATACGTTATTGAATTAATAACCCAACTTAGCATTAATGTGTAAGCAACCAAGTTACATGGATAATGTATGGAAGCTTGCATGTCTAATTAAAACAATGCAAAGTAGAACTCACCATTTCTGATTTATATATGGGATTCATTTCTAAAATAATAAATTCAATGCCATGTTAAAATAAAACCCAAGTTCATGAAAATAGTTAGTGTCCAGCCAACGTGTGAAGGCATGGGGAAAAAAGAAAATAGTGTCCAACGCAGAACTATTAGCCAACGTCTAATCAATGCTAAGGAGGCATTGAGAAATATAAATAATAGGTGGTTTTACAGGGTCAAAGGATTTTTTCATAGAGAGTGGATAATTAAAGAATGGACTGAGAAATATCTGGATTATAGAGGCAACAAAAACATCCATTAAATTGAGTTTATTTTGGTTGCATAGATATATTATCTGGTAGAGAACTATTTTTATTATACTCAAAGGGATTTTGTAATTATTCTCAAAGAGTTTTTAATAGATCAGAACACTCATAGAGTGGACTGGAGGACGTAGCCATTTGGTGAACCCCGTAAACAAATCTTTTGTATCATTTTTTTTAATTTCTTCTTTGTGATCTGAATTTATTTCAATTTCCATAATTAAATTATTGATTTTTTAAAAGAGAAATTTTCAAATTTAATTAAATGGAAATTGGAATTTATTATTCAGTTATTATCCAATGCAAGTATTCCATAAAGTCTATAAATTTGAATTTTGGATCATTGAAACCTTCCCACAATACCTATTGCTTGCAAGATGTCAGTTATAGAGGCAATGGTGTATAGCAAACTTACAATAATTGACATATATGACATCAGATTGACCTTTAGAGACTCATCTTCCTTACTCAAATTACACCCTGTGATCATAGGTGTACTAATTGCCTTGCAATCTTCCATCTCAAACTTCTTCAACATCTCTCTTATGTACTTGGATTGTAAAATGAATATACCTTTTTCAGATTGAGTGATTTGCAATCCAAAAAAGAATGATAGTTCTTGAAGCACAGACATTTCAAACTCTTATTTCATCACCTCTACAGAGCCTTTGGTCATGTTCTCATTGTTTCCACCAAAGATGATGCCATCCACATATACAACTAATATCAACTGATGGTCATCTTCTAAATTTATGTATAGATTACTATCTGTAACTCCTCTTTTTAATTCTTGATCCAATAAATACATGTCCAACCTAGCATACCAAGCTCTAGGATCTTGCTTTAAACCACAAAGAGCCTTTTTCAATCTGTAAACATGGTCCTTGTCACCTAATAGTGATAACCCCTTAGGTTTCTCTATGTACACCTCCTCTTTCAAATTCTCATTTAAAAAGGCATATTTGACATCCATCTAGTATACCTTGAACCCTTTGAATCCTGCATATGCTAAAAATAATCCGATGGCCTCCAATCTTGATATTGGTGCAACGGTGTCCTCAAATTCTACCACTTCAACTTGTGCATATCCCATGCATACCAATCTAGCCTTGTTCCTAGTGACTTCTCCATCTTCATTCAACTTGTTTCTAAACACCCATTTTGTGCCAATGACATTCTTGTCTTTAGGCCTAAGAACTAGTTCCCAAGTCTCATTATTCTCTATTTTCTCTTACTCCTCATTCATAGCACTTATCCAAAATTTGTCTTTGTTTTCTTCTATAAGATTCTTAGGTTCAATATTAGATAATATATAACATTCTCTTGATTTAGATTACTTACGAGTCTTCTCATTATTTGCATACATGCATTCTTGTTGCCAATGATTTGAGATTCAAGATGATCTCTTTGAATCTACCTTGAGGGACCTTTTGAGTCCTATATCTCCTCAACTTCTTCTTCATCATCAACCTCTATAGTCTCTTATTCATTCTTGAAGTCCAAATTCTCTCAATTAACCTTTGATTGTGAGTGTGATTTCCTTGTCTCATCAATCTTCACATTGGTACTTTTCACTATATTTTATAACCTCTTGTTATAACATCGATAGGCTGAGATCGTTGATGAGTATCCTAAAAATATATCCTCATCAGATCTAGAATCAAACTTTATTAAGTCTTCATCATCTCTTTTGATATAACATTTGCTCCCAAACACTCTAAAGCATTTCACATTAGCAAGTCTGCCTTTCCACAATTCATAAGAAGTATTTTTGCCATTAATCTTTATTTGTCCTCTATTCAAAATGTAAATTATAGTGATTACTACATCACTCCAATATCCATCATATAATATAGACTCATTTAGCATAGTTCTATCCATCTCTTGAACTGTCATATTCTTTCTTTCCACTACTTCATTTTGTTGAAGTGTCCTAACTGCTGAGAATTGTCTCCTTATTCCATGAAAATCACAAAAGTCATCAAACTCATTGGACCAAAACTCTCCTCCTCTATCATATCTTAGGCACTTTATCTTCTTATTCTTCTCATTCTCAACAAGATCCTTGAATGCCTTGAACTTGTCAAGAGCTTCTAACTTTTCTTTCAAGAATGCAACCCAAGTCATTCTTCTATAGTCATCTGTGAGTAACATGAAGTAGATATCTCCTCGAATACTTTGACTTCTTGTAGGTCCATAGAGATCAGTGTGTATTAACTCCAAGGGTCTTGTAGTAGAGTAATCATTGGACTTGAACCTTCTTCTAGTTTATTTACCATGTTGATATGTCTTGCAAAGTATGTCTACAGGTTTGGTGATCTTAGGCATGTTCTTCATAGACTGTTTAGTACTTATCTTGACCATATTGGCAAATTTTAGGTGACCTAACCTTCTATTCCATAGCCAAATTTCATCCATATTACTAATTTAACATCTCTCCTTCTTGATCTCATTCAAGACATATAGATTATTCTCAGTCTTTTTAGCATTGGAAATTAGCCTTTCTGATTTGGCTCTCCTTATCTCACACCCTTTGTCATGAAAGGTTAGTGTGTGTCATTGATAGCACATTTGACTTACACTAAGCAGGTTATGTTTCAAACCTTCCACATACAACACATTTTATGTCTTAGTCTTCCTATTATCCAAACTCAAGATACCCTTGTCAACTATATTGGCAGTTGTGTTGTCTCCAAACCTCACTATTTTTGTAGCATTCTTCTTCAATGAGATGAATTTATTTTTGTATCTTATCTTGTGGCTTGAAAAACTAATATTTAAATTCCATTAGCATAAAATCCTCTATAGTTTTTTGTTCCTACTTAGAAAATAGTCCATCTTGTCTCTTGGGCTCAATATGATTAGTCCTAACTTGATTTGGCTTCCATACCAATGTTTAATCCTTATCATGCACTCTATGAGCTTCATATATCTTGTTGAACCTTGAGGTCCTTCTAACTCTATTATAAAAAAAAATTGTAATGTGTCCCATATTATGACAGATGTAGCAAATAATATTTCTATACTTGTCACTTGATTGATCAATCATTTTCCCATGGTCCCAAGATAACTTATCTCTCATTGCATTAAGTTGATTGATTGGTATTTTCATGTTGGTACTCTTGACTTGTTTTGAATTCTCATGCTCTTTCTAAAACTTGTTCATATTGTCTATGAGTTGCTCATGCTTAACCTTCAAATAATCTATTTCTATCATCAACTAGTCAAATTCAACTTCTTTTGATATAAACCTTGTATTAACACCTTCTAATTGATTCTTGATATCCTTGATAGTATTCTTTTGATGCCTCAAATCATAAATGGCACTTATGATCTTGGCTTCAAGGTCTAATTTATTTTCTCCTAATTTACTATCATAGTATATTTCTTCATCATACATGTTGTCTTCTTGCTTTTGATCACAAGACATCTTGTGTTTTTTAGGATCACCTTCAAGCTGTTAGACTTGCTTCAAAGGACTATGTTTTGATGCCAATTATTGGAAACATAATGACTGAGAGGGTATAGTAAATTAGTCTCTTAAAACTTTCTTTCACATGTACTTTAACATTCCTTGAACCAACAAAGCAATACAAAGATATAGCAATGCATAAAGAGTCATTCACATGAGCATAACATAAAAAAACACACATGAGTGGGAAACCCTCAAGGGGAATAAAACCCACTAATATATGCAAATAGAATACAGTCCTATAATTCAAAAGATCATAATTTAGTGAAGCACCAACTCCACATGGATTACCAACCCCAACTAGCTAAGCACCAATCTAACTAGACTTTAGCAAGCACCAACTTGCAAGGTGGCACCAACCCTCTATATGACTCAACACTAACTCAACCACCCAAAACCTTTGATCACCTTTAGAAAACTATTTTTCTCATACAATAGATGATGATCACCTTCTTCATCTCTTCTCTCTCTTCTACCCCTCTCAAACTATCTTCTAGGCTTCTTCGCTCAATTAGGTCTCTTTAAGATAGATTAGGTCATATGACCTTGAACTTCATCTAAAATACACCTATTTTATTTTCATGATATTTTCTCTACATCCATTTTATGGTCTACAATACCTCTTTCATCACTTCAAAATGCTATTTCCTCTGCTTGCTCTCTGTCATTTACTTGCTTGACAATTAGGCCTATTAGGCCTTGTTCTTATACAATCCACTTGATCACACACCTCTTGGTCATAAGTACACACTTGCACACTTGGATTATCCTTAAAATAGCTCTTCTAACACATTTCATACATGAATCAATCATTACAATAGTTCATCCACAACTTATAAGATCAAAACCTCTTTTAGGCATTAAGGAGACCTAATTCAGTTAGGCCTTCATTAGTACATGTTACCCTTTGAACTCCATGGAACACTTTAAAAATAGACACATGGTATAAACACTTCATATACCACTCAAATAAACCCCCATTGATGTCATCTTATGTCCATGGCACATTTTAGCTCATACCACCAATTGAAGCACACAATTAATATTGTTCAAATTAGGCCTTCACACATACATAAAGGTCTATCTTGAACAAATAAAGATAACACATTATCTATACACACAACCATGAATTTAAATTACATGCACAGAACCTCCAAGACCTCAAAAACTTCACCAAGTGTATTAGACTCTTTAGCTTAGAGTAAAAGGACTCAAACACATGCCTACAACTTGCTCACTTAGAACTGCCTATTTTCCTCAAAGATCAGTCATGGTGACTCAAACCTAAAACACCTATATAGACATTGTCAATGGATTATTATGCATGTCTATTAACCTATGATATCTCCATACCATTCTCAAATATAAATATAATATGGTCTAGTGGAAACTATTGGTCTTACAGACCAATTTGTTGACCTCACTACACACAAACCTTACTAAGTCAGACAAGTCATTTTGGTTTCATCATTTTCACCACTATACTTGAATTAAAAGATTTATACCAAGAATGAATAGGGCATACCAGTCAAAAAAATATCTACATGCACTTGGTTTCATCACTCTATCATGACACCACTTTCCTATTCATCTTCTCACTGTTGTTTAAGTTTTTCATTGTTTCCATCATTAGGCTTGTTAGCGACTGGCTAACTTAGATGACCAATTTAGCACACTTGAGAGATATAACCTATCCAAAAAACTCCATATATATCAAATACAAGTCTCAACCTTCTTCATCTAATGATTTTCAAACTTTGTCCAATATAAATTTTGATAGTTACAGTAACTTCTTCAAAAACAAACTTGTAACTCAACATTTTCTCTCCTATCTCTAAAAAATACCACTTGGAGATTCTTGAGGGAGTATACTAGAACCTCCAATAGCTTACATGAGCATACCAATCCATTTTGGCCACTTTTGATCAACATCTTCAACATCAAGTTATTAGGGTTCTAAAAGGATTTAAACCCATTTCCATTCTTAACAATCATTCATAAAGCATAGCCCCTCAATCTAAAAACAAATCTCTACAATTTTGAGAAATAACCCTTCCCCATCTACCATGAATATCTTAAGTTCCTATGTAGATGTTTGATGAGCTAATGATCACAAGAAAAAACTTCTCAGGTAGAGAACTCTTCATTATGTGCACTCAAGAGACCTTAGAACATATTTTCATGCCTTATCCTTCAAATTTTGACCTTAAAATATTTGAACATAATTGAAACAACATACCTTACCTCTTACAATGCTTACAGGACCTCAAACACTTTGAAATTTGATTATGACCCCTCATTAGGCCACACTCTCTTTCTTTGTTCTCTAGACCTTGTCCTACAAACCACATTAGGCCTTAGAACTGACCTTCACGCCTCTTTCCATGTGCTCTCCACTTTACTCACATATTCAAGCAAACTATTTCATGCTTATACATATCCATATATCCTTCACATGCCTTGAAAACAGACCATTATACCTCATTAGGCCAGGTAGGGTCTAGAAGTGGTCTAGTTACAGACTTGATCTATAGGTCCTACCCCTGCAAACTTACCTTGAGACCCTCATTAGTTTTATAATGCTTCACATACATGTTGAATCAACCTCATATAACCACTCATGCTTATGTGCACTCATCTCACCAAGACATCATACTCATTCCTTCTCAAGGTCTTTACATACCATGATTAGTGTCATGTCTAGGTTTTTTACACATTGAAACTTGAAAACTGACCTTGAAACACTTATAAAAGTATCGATGCTTTATTTACATGATAAAACAATTCCAAGCAACCTCTCACAAGCTTATGCTTACTTCACCAAACTTCACTATGCACACCTTCTCACAGGGTCTAGACTAGGCTTCTCAAGACACCTTGTACTCAAGAATTTGACAACTTTGACAACAATTAGCTTCCATGTTGACCTTCACATCACTCATGCAATCATAAGAACATATAACAATCATATCTTACACTCTCAGAATCACTACAACACTGATCAATATTCTCTCTCATAGCTACACTCTTCAATGACCTCATGAAAACCTTCTCAAAAACCTTCGACATCAATGACAACATCAATTCCAAACCTCAAAAATATGAATAATGCTCAACACATACCATCTCCAAGTAGGGATCCAATGCAAAGAGGAGAAAAATTTGCAGGTACAAGCCTACAAGGTTTAAGAGTACGAGTTTTAAACTATTTGATGTTTCTTGATTAGTTCTTCGGCTTATGTAAGAAACTAAAACATATGTAATTCCCCTTCAATATCCTCTCATACCCCATTCAATATTTATCCAAGCTTACACACATCTCCAAAGTGGTCTCCTAGTGTTTATTTAGCCTACATCCCTGAAATGGAAGAAACACAGTACTAAAAGGGTACTTTTAGGAGGTTTATATGATTTATTGAATGAATATACTGATTTAAATGGTTATAAGAGTTCATGAGGTTAAAACCAAAAAATAATCATCTATTAAGACCCTCTGGAGCTCAAAATATTAAAAAAATAGCAAACTAGTATGTTTGTTGCCCTACAAACCTAGTTTTCACAAAAAAATGGATAACTTAAGTTTTAAACCTCCAAAACCTATGAAATTTGGACTGAAGGTCCTTTTAAATATTTTAGAACTTTTATAATGGTCTCATGTGCGTACGGTACTTGAGGGGAGATAAAACCCAAAAAAATAGTTCAGGACTGTTAAAATTTGAGAAAAGCAGTCTTCAAGAGGACCAAAAGTGGCATAATTAGAGAATGGAGGATCCAAATGCCTTGAAATTTCATATTCATATCTTCTAATATTTTTTCAATACAATTTAGGTCTTTCCAAGGCCTTGGGCCATTGTTGTGGTGATCTAAGGCCATTAGACATGCCAACACAAGGTCTTCTTAAGAATTTTTTTTTTTTTAAACTAGAATGAGGTTACATACCTTCTTAAGGTCATCAATGGCAATGATAAACTTTATGAAATACCTATAAGCATATAATGGAATTCCAGGATGCCTTTTCAAGTCACATACAGTCCTATTCAAATGGTTGCAGACATAATTGAAAGGTTTACCCACATGCAATCCACTAGGCATGTTGTTGAAGACACTCAAAGAAGCATATAGGTTATATAAACTCTTCAAGTTCACCATAAGTTGAACATGATCTTAAAGACTTATAAGAGACCTAAAACACCTACAACATTAGTTTTACAATCATATAACATGGACAAGGTTCCAATACAGTCCTCAAGTCTACATGGAGTTTCTATAACATGAACACTTATAGCCCTCTCCAAACCTCTTGCTACTAAGTTGTGAAGACTCTTTTGAAGATGGTTAATAAGCTTAGACAGAGATGATATGATTTTATACAAGACCTACATGGATTTTAGAATATTTTTATGACAAACTACAAGAAAATAATAGATATTTTATGAGAGATGGACTTGTATTGATCACATTCTTTTGATCAAACAAACTTTGATATGCAAGTTGCATGTTCTCATGATAAAGATCAAGTATGGAGAAGTCTAAGTCTCAAGTTTCATTCTCACCAAGATGGTAAATGCATTGTAAGATCCAAGAATGGTGTGAAAAGATACTAATAAGTTCAAGTAGGCCATGTGTGAAGATAGCAACTTTTAATTCCTCCACCCAAGAATGGGCAGTTTCAAAAGGGAAAAGATGAGTCATAGGAGACTAAGAGTCATTTCTATGCCACTCCTCATGAGATCATCATCAAGGCAATCCAACACATGTTGAGGAGGATTGATAGGATTGTTTATTCATCTTATTTTGGATTTGTAATTAATTTCATGATGCATGATAGTCATAACGGACCTCCTACATGTCCACTCTCTCTCTCTCTTTTCCATTCTTATATGTATTTGGCCTTGAAAAGCTTGTAAAATGATCCTCCAAGTTAGTATGGAAAATCCCTACTAAAATTGATTCTTATCGTTGCTTTTGAAGTGAATACAAACTGATTTTGCCTTCTTCATCTCATATCTAGTGTATTCATGGTGAATTGTTAATGGATGATAGTGTTGATGTTCAATCTCATTGCATTTTTTCTCTTCATTCTTGCCTATCTGTGAGTAAGTTATCTCTTTACATGTCATATGGTGTGTATTGAATGGGTATGAAAAATGTTGAAGTGTGAGAAACTTTCATTAGTGCATAATTTTAGGCCTCTTGATTGCCCCTCTTAGATGTTGTATCAGCTGCAACATCCATATTGAAATACTTATGCTATAGAACTATTTGAAGTGTGATTAAATTCAACGATGTTTAGCTTTTTTATCAACTCAAATATCATAGGAGGAGACCGATAATTTGGTGCATCACCTTTTTCTATTTATTTGCAGCTTTCTCTCTCCATTTTTCATTGCAATTTGATTAAGTGTAGTGATAATATAGGTGTAGCATCAAGGGAGTCAACCCTCTTTAAAGGTTCTCTTTAGCTATAGGCCACCCACAACCTTAGAAATTTCCCATTGTGTCAATTGAGTGAGGAGACCTAAAACACCTCTTCAAAGGATGCAACTCAAAGTGACAACAATTTTTAGCACGCTCGGTGGAAAAAAAAATCATCTATTAAAGAATTGTTGGTGTTGTCCTTCAATACATCAGCCTTTGGAGGCATTTTCATAAACACCAATGATGACTCCAAATTATATATAGTTGATTTAAATAGTCCAAGTGCTTAAAGAGCATTAATTGGTATGTATTTCAATTCTCTATTTTATGAAAATACATCTTTTATACCTTCATATCCTTCATATCAAGTTGAGAAAAATTATGGCTTCACCTCAATTATCCTTGAACCAACAAGATACTAATAATCTCATGACATTTAACTCCCTCCCACCCTTGCTTATGTTTCCAATCAACGCTGGCAAAGTCATGCTCCTTCTAATCAACCTGAAAAAAGTATGCAAAAGATAAGACTTGATTTTGAGAGACAATGTATGGAGAATGATAGGGAAGGGGAATGCAATAGGAACCAAGAAGAACTTGCATATCAAACCTATATTCATCAACAAGAAGTTGAGTCATGGAAGAGATGCCATGAATGATGTCTAGTTAGGGAAAATAAAGCTACAAGAGATCAAATATAGTCGCTACCCATGAGAGCACAAAAAGTTAAATCTAAAATCCCAAGGTGGAAATAAGAAAAAAAAAACCTTAATCTTTCAAATGAATCCACTTGCTTCAAAATCACAAGCTTTAGGACTCCCAATCCCATGAAAGAGCCTATGCTTGTGCAAAATCCACCCATTCTTCCTCAAGCTCTTCAATCAATAAAGTTTCCAAGTTTATCATCTATTATTCATATTCCAATCCAACAATCAAGAGAGGGAGTAAGTTGTAAAAGCCAAACCAAGAAATTTTTCGAGTTTCTTGAGCCCCTCACCCACTTCTCAAGTTGAAGTTGTTCATGAAGATCAAGGCATATCAAAATGTGATAGGTTGATTGTAAAATGGAAAGAGAAAAATGAAACATCCTTAGCACAAGTTTATTTTCCTCCTTTCCAAGGATTCTTGAATGAAACTATCACTTCCAAATCTCAAAGTCTTAGTAGTGCCTCTTCAACCCAAAAACCAATCCAAGAGCAGTCTATAACACCCTATATTCCTATACCACCAAATGGAACTTCTTTCCCTCCCACCATCTCCCTTTTTGGAGGACCAATTGTATGGAAGGCAAGTGAAGGTCATCTAAGGGAAGAAGAGAGTGTTTCAAATGAGTGTGATGAGGAAATCATCATTGATAGTCCTCATTGTACCATCAAATCAAATTTGGGACAAATGGGAGAAAATTAGTCTTTTGAACACATTCATGATGAAGAGGAAGCCAAGCTTGAAGTAAGAGACATCAACTCTCATGGTCAAGAGGAAGTTGTGAAGAGTTTTCCAACCTTCACGGACAGTACTATCTTGGGAACATGATATTTTGAAGAAGCTAATGATAGACTTGCAGCAAGTGATCTGTCCAAGTCTTTTGAAGAAGCTACTCAAATCAATCATTGTTTGCATGAGGAAGTTCACATCGATTCAAATCTGATTGAGCATGATTAACACAATGAGAATGTTGATCTTCAAGAAGAAGACATCAAGTTGCTTGAGGAACTGCCACTTGGTGTGATATAAAAAAACTTTGAGAGTGAACAAATCATCCAAGAGAAGCATGTATATTAAGAAATTTTTTATCAGTTTGACATTAGTTTTCAAACACCATCACAAGAAGGAGACACTATTCACCTTGAGATTGTTGCCTCAACTGAAAAAACTCCTAATGATTCATTTTAGTGGGCCAATGGTTGTTTTGATTTTCAAAAACATAGTCAAGAAGGTGCAAACTTCAATTCCTTTTTCATTCTTGATGAGAACACCTCCATACCAACTTACATGAAGCCAAAAGAGAGTCTAAATGAGCCACAACCAAATGAAAGATAGTTGCAAGACTTATTTGATATCCTAGAATCAATTTATGTGCCTTTGCAAGGAGACCATAACCTAGATAATGTTGAGAAAGGCAGTCCTTTGAGCATGTCACCCCAAGAGTCTAGTTCACTTGACAGTGATTTGATTGATGTTTTCAAATCTGGTATCAACTCTTGGATCAGTTTGCAAACCTTGAAAAGGATGACACCCTCCCTCTAAGTGACCAAAGAGAAGAGTTCCATGAAGAATGGCAACAATACCTTAAACTCATTCAATATATTGAGACTCTTTGTAGGCCTACATCTCCTTGTGAAGATGTTAATAGGATGGTTTTCAAGATTGGAGAACATGCTCAAGAATATATTGATCAAAGTATATCTCAAGAAGACCCTGATGAAGCTAGGGAGCAGTGTTTGGAGCTTCTTGAAGAACTTGAACAACTTGCAGTAGTTGACAAGCAAAATAACCTCTCTCAAGATGTCATAGAAAGCCAAGAACATGTTCCAATGAGCCATTAGAGGATGAAGTTTCAGTTGCTCCTATGAATCAAAATGTGATCACGTTGAAAAGCTTTCTCAATGTCGAAGAGCAACATGAGGTGCCATTAGAGGATGTAGTTGCAATTGTTCCTATGAATAAGAATGTGATCACATTGAAAAGCTTTCTCAATGTCGAAGAGCAACATGAGGTGAGCATTGAACCATAATAAAATTTTGTGTTCATAGGAGACATGTTTGTTTCAATTAATCTACTTGGAGTCAAGCCAAGGAGATTGACAAGTAGGAAAGGAGTTGATTCAACAAGAAAAATATTCAAACAATAGTTGGTTCTTCATCTCTATCAACCATGTGGAGAAGACCTAAGAGGCTTTTGCTTTGATCCAAGTGGAATAGATGTACTTTGAGCCTTGTACATATAGATTTTGCTTTCTCCAACTGCTTCTAGCACATGTTTGCCTTAGTAGTTTGTTGTTTCTCTTTTCCCTAAGTGCCTTATGGCATAGATGTGTTTGTTTCTTGATTGTGGGTATTTGGAAAGGTATTGTCAGTTGTCTCAACTTGTCCAAAGGTTTATAGTCAGTTTTCAAGGCCCAAATCAAGTTTGTTGCTCAGTGTTCAATAACTCCATAGCCCAATGAACTGATAAGACTATTGATCAAACAGTTTATCAAGTTAACCAACCCCTATGAATCACCAAAAAAGTTGACATTTTGCACTTCTAGGCCAAAATTCAACCCCTACCATCCAAAACATGACTATTGCATCAATTTCCCTTGCAAAGAAGTCTAAATGACATCTTTTGAAATATGATTTAGCAAAGTTTAAGGTAATTTTGGAAAGATTAAGGTCGATTTGTGAAAGTCAAGGTATAGGTGATCCATGGAGGAAGACAATGAGGTGGTGATCATCCAAGAAGCATGGTGCTCCATAGAGGATAATGGATTAGAATCAAAACTAATGAAGTAAAAACTTGGTATTTTCAATCACTTTGGAAAGTTTAAGGTGATTTTGAAGATATTAAGGTTTCTCTTGTCTTGCTATATTACTTGTTGAAATGTTGAAGTGTAACCCCTTGAGGAGACATCAAGTGTGAAGGTAAAATTCAATGCATAGAGGTCAAAAGGGTCTTCTTGGGTCATTTGATATTTCTGAAAGAGCATTTTATATATTTTAAACCTGTATACTTGGTCAAGAGGTGTCAAAGCCTTCTTTTCCAACATATAACTCATTTTTTGAAACCTCCTTGTTCATTGTTTCAACTCCAAATATATCATAATGGTAGGAGGAGACAAAGAGAGTTTTGTACATTACCATCATCATTTCACAGTCAATAAAATCTCCATTTGATGCATGGTACATAGCTACAGTAGGTTATTGTTCCCAATGGACAAGTTTCATGGTAAGAAAAGTAATGTTTTTGAAGAAGATTGCAGGGTTTCACGTTGGTTCAGGCATCTTCAACCAAGAGAACAAGAGCACAAAGTGATAAAGATTCTCCACAACCTTTTCCAACCTCACCAAGTTCAAAACCATGGTCAAGAAGGACATACAGATTCAAACAAGGCAAAAAAACACTTGATATTTCTGTCGGGTCACTTGTAAGCCAAGGAGATTTATTTTCATGAGGTTGCTTCATGAAGGAGGAGAAGAACCAAACCAAAATATCTTAAGGGATGTTGACCACGCCTATGCCCTTCAACTACATGGTAGAAGTTCAGGGTTTAGGAGGCTATGCTTTATGAATCATTGTTAAGAAGTTTGCAGCCCTAAAACCCTTCTAAAATCCCAATGCCTCAATTTTCTCTTGTTGAATGCGTATGAGAGCTAATTGATGAAAGTGAAATACTGTGAGGGCTTTTTCAGGGTCTATTAAAATCCCCCACACCATCTCCAAGCAGAGATCCAATGCAAAGAACAAAATTCACAGGGATAGGTCTGTAGGGTTTGAGAGTACAAGTTTTGAGCTATTTGATGCTTCTTGAGGAACTCTTGGGCTTATGTAAAAAACTAAAATACATGAAATTCCCCTTCAATAGTCTCTCATACTCCATTCAATCTTTTTTCAAGCTTACACCCATTTCCAAAGTGGTCTCCTATTGCTTGTTTAGTCTACAAGTCTTAAATGGAAGAAACACGATCAAAAAATAGTGTTTTTAGGAGGTTTATGTGATTGATTGAATGAATCTAGTGATTGTAATGGTTAGAGGAATTCATCCAAGTTCAAACCAAAAAAGAATCAGCTCTTGAAACCCTCTAGAACTCAAAATATAGAAATTTTAACAAACTACCCTACTTGTTGCCCTACAAACCTAGTTTTCACAAAAAAAGTGGATAACTTGAATTTTAAGCCTGCGAAACCTATGAAATTTGGACTAAATATTTGTTTCAACATTTCAAAACTTTTTCAAGTGGTCTCATGTTCGTATGGTACTTGTGGAGATAAAAAACACAAAAATACAACCGAGGTCTACTAAAAATGGAGAAAAACAGTCTTCAAGAGGACCAAAAGTGGCATAATTCAAAACTAGAGAATCCAAATGGTTTGAAATTTTAAATGTAGGTCCTCTAATGTTGTTTGAATATGGTGCAAGTGTTTTCAAGGCCTTGGACCATTGGCATGGTGAGCTAAAGCCATTAGACAAAGCCAAGACAAGGTCTTCTGGTTACAAAGCTTCTCAAAGTCATCAATGGCATCAAGAAACTTCATGACACCCCTTTAGGCATCTAATGGCACTCTTGGAGACCTATTCGAGTCATATGCAAGCCTATTCAAATAGTTGTAGGCAGAATTGAAAGGTTTAACCACACGCAGTCCACTATGCATGTTGTTGAAGACACTGAAAGAAGCATATATGTTCTATAAACTCTTCAAGTTCAACACAAGTTGATCATGCTCTCAGAGACTCCTAAGAGACCTAAAAAATCTATAGCTTCAGTGTTGCAATCACTAAACATGGACAAGGTCTCAATACAATCCTTAAGTCTATATGGAGTTTTTATAACATGAACACTTACAGCCCTCTCCAAAATTGTGAAAACTCTTTTAAAGATGGTTGATAAGCTTAGATAGAGATTATATGATCTTAGACAAGACCTACATGGATTTTACAAGATTGTTATGACAACCTTCAAGCAAAAAAAAAGATCTTGTGTGAGAGATTGGCTTGTCTTCATCACATTCTTTGGATCAAACAAATTTTGAGATGCAAGTTGTAGGGTTTGATGACAAAGATCAAGTATGGAGAAGTCTAAGTCTCAAGTTTCACTCTCCCCAAGATGAGAAATGTGTTGCAAGAGCCAAGAATGGTATGGAAAGATGCTAAGAAGGTCAAGTAAGCCATGTGTCAAGATAGCAACTTGTAATTCCTCCAACAAAGATTAGGTAGTTTCAAAAGGGAAAAGAGTCATATGAGGCTAAGAGCCATTTCTACGTCATTTCTCATGAGATCATCATCAGGGCAAGCCAACACATGTTGAGGAGGAATGATAGCACTATTTCTTCACTTTCTTTTGGCTTTGTAACTAGTTTCATGATTAATGACAATCATAATGGACCTCCTACACGTCCACTCTCTCTTTTTTCCATTCTTCTATATATTTGACCTTGAATGGTTTGTAAAAAGATCCTCCAAGTTAGTATGGCAAAGCCCTACGAAAATCGAATCTTGTTGTTGCTTTTGAAGTGAATGAAATTTGATTTTGTCTTCATCTCATATATAGTGTATTCATGATGAATAATAGTGTTGATGTTCAATCTCCTCACATTTGTCCTCTTCATTCTTACCTAGTTGTAAGTTATCTCTTTACAGGGCATATGGTGTGCATTGAATGGCTATGCAAAATGTTAAGTGTGAAAAACTTTTATTAGTGCTTCATTTTAAGCATCTTGATTGCCCATCTTAGATGATATATCGACGACAACTTCCATATTGAAATACTTATGCTAGAGAATTGTTTAAGTTATGTGATTAGATTCAACCCAGTTTAACTTTGTTATCGACTCATATAGAGCATAGGAGGAAACCTACAATTTGGTGCATCACCCCTCTCTATTTATTTTCAGCGCTCTCCATTTTCATTGCAATTTGAATAAGTACAATGATAATATAGGTATAGCATCACATGAGCCAACCCTCTTTGGAGGCTCTCTTTATTTATAGGCCACCCACAACGTTAAAGAGTTCCCATTGTATCAAAAGTGAGACGACCTAAAACACCTCTTTAAAAAGTGCAACTCAAAGTGACAACAATAGTCGATAAAGACATTCACCTCATAAGAATAAGATTACACTGTAAAAACCACGAGAACTATTAAACATAGATGTGTTAAAAGAAGCAATCGTGTATGAATTGTTAAGTTGTTAAAAGTACAAGGAATAACACTAAATGAGGCAAAAATTGATATTTGAAAACATTGATCGTCAAAACTTGACCTTCATTACCATATCAAAAGTACGCTCAATGTACAACATGCATATCTCCCCCACATTCACATTCAACCACTATACAAAAATGAGAGATAGTAAATATGTAAGTTTTTAAAAAATAGAAGAATTTGACTCACCATAATACACTCAACATAATACCACTTCCACATCATTTACACCTATAAATTCTTTTAATAAACACAAAAGAAAAACATTTCAAATAATTTGGCTTATTCATTCGTACTAATCCATAGCTTCACACTTTAGAACACTCAAAAAAAAAAAAAAACACTTTCCCTAAAATTAAAGTGACATCCCTCTCGACGTAAATTGCACCTTCTAAGGCAATTGCTAGTCTATTTATGGATGGCTTTGAATTCTAACTACACAATATTTGCACATATATCAATTTCCAACAATTAAAACTGGAAAACGCAATAAAAGGAGAAACAAGCCCAATTGACCATAGGGGCTATGGAAAACACCTACACTTAAGTCCAAATGGAATTTTAGTCTTGTAACATATAGTTTAAAATACTATATCTAAAGTTTACAAAAGGAAATTAAGTGCTTTGGCAATCCAACAGGGGCTTCAAGGCTTAGAAATCCACAAATACCAATACCACCCAATTTGAACCAAATTATCTACACAAGTGCACCAAACCAACACTAATTATCTTAAAACAAAGGCCACAAGGCCATTTTAAGAAATTACAATACATTTTTTTCGACTCTTCCAACAAAGAGTTCTATCATATACACTTGCAATATATTTGTCTACGAACCTTGAACAAATTTATTCAAGTTTAAATTGTTTTGAAATCAAAATATTATAAATATGTAAACTAATAAAATATATATATATGCAAGATCAAATACATGAAAAATAACTTGAGTATATAAACCATTAATAAAAGTCTATGAGCTGGTTGGTGTAGTGATGATTGAGCTTCTTCAAAAATAGACGACTAGGTTCAAATCGCCCCCGTGCTAACACGGCCCAACCCACCCCCAATGGACATCCCCCTTACAAAGTTGTCATGATAATACAATGAAATGAACTCGAGTATAAGCATTGGGGCTTCCAACGCAGAGCCACAATTTAAGCCGAGCAAATTATCACATTCACCTCACTAGAAACCAAGTAAATTATCACATTCACCTCACTAGAAACCAAGTAAATTATCACATTCACCTCACTAGATGTCGAATACTCCAGCAAACAAGGCCGGGTGCAATACCGTGTAGATTTGACGACTTTTAAAAAAGAGTATTGAGGCTTCTAAATTTATCTGGCTAATAACCCTCGCCATGGTTTTTTCATGGCATGAACCACTTCAAATAATGTCATTTCTCCATATGACAAATGGCTTTTCTCCAGTGCATAGCATAATGCAATGTAACCATTTGCTGTCCAAAGTGATCACGTTAGACATCTTTAACTAAATTCCCTCCATGCATAGAACAACTCAAATATCTTACGCAGCTGGCACTCGGTAAATGTAACCCAAAGTATCATAATATACAAGATTTCACCTCTTTTTTAGTTCCCCGGTTTTAAGAGCTGAGACTTACTAAAAAAATGGTTTTGATCCATGTTACAGACGAGCCTTTGAACATAAAAAAAGCTGACGAGCCTTTGAACATAAAAAAAGCTAACAGAGAAGTGTCGAACTGGACTTTAGAGTCGCATAAACAATTCTAACGCACACAACTTATAGGTGCATCCAGCTTGAGATGGATACATGAACAAAACCAAGTAAAAGCCCACCACCAAATGGACTTCTCGTGCCAACTCATCCACAAATAGCATACTAAATATACATATTAAACAAGTTTCCATCATGCCAATCGCAAAACATCAATGATATTTGATAACATTCGAATTTCATTTATCTATTGATCATATCCACCCCGTCATTTGCTATCAAAGTTGATAGTAACTTCCAAGAGACAACACATCCAGAGCATACAGATAGATAAAACATTCTATGCACTCTGTTTTCTAAAACCCACACAAACCATGATGCACGAATCCTGTTGTATTCCATAAGTATTCACCATCAATTCATGACTTGCACATATACAGCCGTAGAGGCACATTTCTAATTGCCATTCGTCTTCTTAGCCTCCCCTGTCTAGTTGACGTTATAACATCTAAGAAAGGAATCAAACCATATAAACAGCTCTTACAACACATTCCCCCAAAGCTGTGGTAAACATAATGCAACAAAAATTAATTACATTGTTGCAGAGAAATGTTTCACCAAAAAATACTATCATGCAGAGCAATAATTAGGTATATCAAAATTAGATAGGGGAAATTATTTTACTAAAATAGCTATACTTATATTTGCAAGCACACAATCCTGAAAGGCATGTGTTAACGAATGCAAGTACAGGAAAATTATTGCAGGAAATAATTGACAAGACCAACCCGCTGCCCTCTTTCCTTTCTTGTGCAGATCCCCGTAGCTGGGCAATAACGGTACCCATTGATTAAGAAACTTCTGGTCTATTGAAGTGGCCATTATTAAACTGAATTAAGCAACAAAATTGTAATTTTTTCCAGCCATTAAATGTTTAATTAATTGACCGTAGCATCTCAATACTAAATCAGTGGCAGAAGAAATTTTATAATGAAAATTTTAATAGATTTTGTACCATACTCCCATGCAATTACACGAGAAACGGGGTCTTTTTTAAGCCTTTTTTTGTGCGAGGAGATCAACCAACCATCATTTTGTTATCCTCCAAAAATTTGTAGGTTGGTACCTCTAGGTTGTAAGGTGCAGGACCCTTCCTAATTCGGCCAGATATATCATAGTGAGATCCGTGGCAAGGACAGAACCAACCTCCATAATCACCAGCATTTGGCAGTGGAACACAACCAAGGTGGGTACAAACACCAATCACAACCAACCACTCTGGAACAATCACCCGTTCTGAGTCTTCCTGAGGATCTCGAAGAGATTCCACATTTACACTGTTAGCCAATTTGATATCTTCTTCAGTTCGTCGCCTGATAAAAACAGGCTTTCCACGCCACTTGACTGTAACTGTGCTTCCAGGTTCAATGTTAGACAAATCCACTTCAAGGGATGCCATAGCAAGAACGTCCTTACTTGCAGACATGCTCAAAATAAATTTGAGAACCAACAACCGGATAAAGGAAGCATATAAAAATCTTCCACCCGTCAAGACAAAGTAGGTAAATGCTCTCTTACTAGGATCCCCTGGGGCAAAACGCTCATGATTATATTCATCGTATTCAATTTTTGGAGTAGGGTTTTTAACTACTGCAACAGTGGCAGGCAAATCAGAAACTCCAAGGGCATGCCTTGGGACAAGGGTCTCCGCTGCAAAACCTGGAATTTCATCAAGTAGTTAAAAACATAAGTTATCTGATGAGTAGATCATTTGTTCATACCAAAGAAAACTTTCAGAAATGTAACACTGCAAAAAGTACGGATGAGGAAAATATAGACATAGATCCCAAAGGGCTAATTAGTTACATAGCATGCAAGATTAACATATTCCAATCACAATCCATCTAGCATCCCATCAAAATTGCAAAATAAATTGATTTGTAGAAATTTAAAAACAACACTCGTAACAAGCTGGGATAATCCCAGTCGGTAAAGGGACAAGCATTCCCAAATGCTAATGTCAATCCAATACAAATAAAAGCAACATGTCTTGTATAACACTGAGGATGCTTAACCTATCAATATCAAAATCACTAACAAGTTTAGTGACCTAAATTATTGGATATTTGTTGAACATCAATGAGAAAAAAGGAAGCTCTTCAATATTAAACACAAGGATGTCTGTTTATAGCTTGTGAAGGAATTTTTAATTTCAGAAATAAAGAATGAAGGGAACGTGCGAAGCATTAGCATTGTAAAGGAAAGAACGAGTAACTACACAATGAAATTTAAGCAGAAAGACTCAAAGTTGAGGGGTTCACGATGTTTCAAATGAAATAACCAAGAATGACAAGGAAGGTGTTGGAAGCCTTGTGTTTCACATTAATCAATTTATTTCCTAAAGAGAGGAATGCGATCTCTTCCAACAGGTTAGATCCTACCACTTTCGGAATACTTCTTATATGACCAACTCCAAAAAAAGCTGATAATAAGCTCAAAAACCTCTTCCTCAACTTGTGTCACAGAAAGATGTCCAACACAAGAAATTATATTATTTTATCTCACAAATCTATATTCTCATTTGAGATGGACCGAAAAACAACTATGCCCATTAAGATGGATAAATATCATACCATCCCCATTGTTAGTAGGACTAAATATCCCATTTTGTTCTGCACTGTTGCAAGGTTTAGTGATGTAAACTAAAAATCATCAAATGAGAATCCTAGGTGACAGTAAAAAATATACTCTGGGTGACACCAGAGTGCAATCCATGTGACTCTGTACCTGCTAGCAACAAGACTCTAAAGAATATAATGGTGGCAACAACAGCATAACCAAGGAGTCGTGCAAGTGGCAACAGCAGTCAACAATTCTGAAACGCTAGTTCATTGTAACCCTTCTCTCCACCCAGCATTAGACTGCAAAAAAGAGGAGTCTTAGGGATTTTTAGGCAACATTGATATTGCAACATATGGCAAACATAACAATACTGTTGCAACATTGATTACTCTTATCTGCTCTTCTGCTATACAGAGCAAACACTAAAAGCTGATTTCAGACCAATCGAGTACCCTTCGGGTCTGGAGCAGATCACTGCCACCATGCAATATTCTCTCCATTGTCGTAACTAAAAACATAGCTATCAGCTACACCAACTCTGAGCTTTTACTAAATAGCTTTGCCATCATCATCGTCATACCAATTATTCGTGGAGGAGTTTTGTGCAGAGCAGGGTGGAAATTAGAAGAGCAAAGAAACAAACTAGCTTCACTAACTAGGGCTCACAAGCAGGGGCATAAAAGTAGTCAAACTCAGTCATAGTGCAAGGCAGAGGAGCTAGCAGAGGGTGAAGAGATCAAGGAAGAGTCATTCAAAGTAGATGCTATTAAAGTATGGTCAGCTAAAAGCTCAAAAATCCTGAACATGAGATGAAAGACAGATAAGATATAATCCTCCACGACAACTGCTCTTCAGAAGAAAACTGCTCTTCAGAAAATAGATGAGTCCTCAATCTTAGGAACCAAAATCAATCAATCACAGTAAAGGGTAACCCAAACTCCATAAAAACAGATGCCCCTCAACTCCAAGTATTCATGGGTGAATTGTTGCCCTGCCTCCAAACGCTTATTTCAACTCAAGAAGCTACCATCCCAAAAGACTGACTTGTCCATCCTTCATGGCCCCCTCTCTTTCTTGAGATAAATTAAATACTGAAAGTACATTCTCTAGCCATTCTGGGGTGAATCTTGATGTGAATGTGAAGCAATGGCAAGTGGTGTCTATGACTTCCTATTGTGAAAGATTACGAGGACTACAGAATCTTATCTTGAACATCTACCAAGCTGAGAAGACAACATTTTGTCAATTATCACTTATGAAAAAAATTGAATTGACTTATTTTGAACCAAATGTTTCGCGATAATTCAAAAAAAACGATGTACTGCCTAGTAATGGATTTCAAATTCTGGATATTTGTTCTTATTACTTGCCAAGTCACAAGAATCACCATTTTTCCAGCTGGCATTAAAAATCATCCAAAATCGTCAAGTTCAAGGTCAGGTTCGGCAGGACAGACTGAGTAGTTAGAGGTCTGTATAACCGGGATCATCATGCAGGATTTATCAATGTGAGTGTGAATCGGAGTGGAGGAGAACTAGTATATTGAATGTGAATCAGAGTAGAGGCTTTAATAGTGAAGAGGATTCTTTTAGTAGAAAAAAAGGTGGGTTAAATCACTGCAAGAGGAAAACCATAGTTCGACGACGTACCCTCAGAAGAGTGAAGATCATCTCTCTGCATGCAGTTGCTAGGAACTCCCACAGAAAACTTGGACAGCTAAGGCAAGAACCAGAGCAAACAGGAGAGGCAGCAAACAAGGTGGATCGACGCAGCAGCAACCAGGGTCTTCGCAGTTCATGGTCAACACAGCAGCAACCGGGGTCTTCACTGTTTGTGGTTGACGCAGCAGTCTTGGCCGTTTGTGGTCTCAACGCAGCAACGAGACAGCCAACTAGGGTTTTCGAGTCTTCGACATGCATTTTAATTTCAAACTTGCTATGTTTTGTTTAAGGATTTATTTTTTATTTAGATCACATTTTTATTTTGTTGACCGCCCCTATATAGGTATTGGATATTGAGAGCAACCCCCTTAAAATTATAATTTAAATGTTTTTTCGTTTTTTTTGGGTTTATAATCTATTTTTACGGCTTTTTTATTTTTTTAAATGTGTATTTTAACTTAATTTTATATAAATTTGTTTTAAATATTATTTGTTTTTGTTTTTTTTTAAGATAGATAAAATTTTGATGGGATCATTACTTTTATATGTTTTTGACGGGAGTTCCAATCAGTCTACTTAGATCCCCAAATACGCAAGTACTAGAATTACCAACAATGGTCACAATTGATCCGGGAATACCGATGAATACCATAATCAATCAGGAATACCAATGAATACCATAACCGCCCTGAGATTATTATCGACGACCACAACCGACCTTGACCACAATTGGCCTCCAATACCATCTGAGATTTGAACTTGGATAGTACTTATAGCAACTAAAAGTCACTTTACCAACTCACCTACATCTCATCAGTAGTATACTTTTTTTTTAATGTTTATTTTATTTTAATATTTTTTATTATTTTTTTGTTTATAATTTTTTAAAAGAAATATATGTTTTTACTTTTTTATTTTGTTATTTTATTTTTAAATTATGTACTTTATTTTATTTTATGCTAATTTTTTTTATACTTTTTATAACTCTTTCTATTTCCTTATTTTAATTTTTTTATTATGTATTTTAACAAATAAATTTAAGTTTTATAATTTTGTTTTAAATATTATTTATTTTCTTATTTTTTATGTATTTTATTTTTTTTAATGAATTATTTATTTATTTATTTTAGCTTTTTAAATTATGTTTTATTGAATTTTTATTTTATGTTTTATTAATTTATGTTTTATTGTTGTTTATTTATATAATATTTTTATCTTTGTTTTTAAAAAAATAATATATATATTAAATTTTCATTTAAGTTTTGCAGAAACAATCATGTTTTTTTTAATGAGTTGTTTATTTTTTTATTTTAGCTTTTTAAATTATGTTTTATTAAATTTTTATTTTATGTTTTATTGATTTATGTTTACTTTATATTTTATTGTTGTTTATTTATATAATATTTATCTTTTTTTTTTTTAATATATATATCTATGTGGGCGAGGGAGGGGGTTGGCTTTTTTAATGAGTTGTTTATTTATTTATTTTAGCTTTTAAAATTATGTTTTATTAAAAAAAAAAAAATTATGTTTTATTAATTTATGTTTACTTTATGTTTTATTGTTGTTTATTTATATAATATTTTTATCTTTGTTTATATATATATATATATATATATATATATATATATATATATATTGTCAAATTTTCATTTAAGTTTTGCAGAAACAATCATGGCTCCTTTAAAATCAAAGGTTGAGGGATGAAAGCATATGTCATGGACCATATCACAAAATAAAGTCAAATATAATTTGTGATAAAATATTTTGTGGGAGTTTAACCAAAGTTGTGGACCTACTTGACAGATCAGGTGGCCCTGGTGGGGGTGTAAAAGCATGCCCTCATTTGACCCCAGAACTCAAAGTGAAATTGGAAAAAGAGGAGGAACAATTAGTTGTTTTATATGGCAGCGCAAAAAAAACAGAGAATTCAAGAAGAAATTTCGAGAGAACATCAAAAAAAAAGTTCTATAAGCATCTCATCCTCACATATGCAATCAAACACTTGTTGGAGTGGAACAAGTCCTAGCATGTGGAAGCAAAATGTAGAAGATGCATTGGCCGATTTGTTTTATTCACGTTCCATTCCATTGAACGTGGCGAGGAATCCATTCTTTAATAACATAATTAAAAAAATATCTAAAGGATACACCCCACCTAGTTTTGAAATGCTTAGGACTACTCATTTGAAAAGGTCAAAAGAAAGGATGATTGAAAGCATGGCACACGTCGACGCCTCTTGGAGTTTAATAGCGTGAAGTATATTGAACGGTGGATGGTCTAATATGTGTCAAAGGCCATTGATTAATGTCTTGATGTGTAAGACATATATTTATTAACAATAATTAACATGAATCACAAGAAGGCTTTAAGTTCATTTTTCAAAATCTTAGATGAAGCAATTCTTGAAGTGGGTGAAAAAAATGTAGTTCAAAATTGTCACTGATAATGCCACAAATTGTGTAGACGTTGGAAAAATGATTGTGGACAAGTATCCACAAATTTATTGGAGCTCTTATGCAACATGTTGCCTTAATTTGCCACTCCAAGACTTGGCCAAATTTTCACATGTGCATGAAACAATTCAAAGGGGGAGGACAATTGCAAATTTTATAAAGAACCAACACCTCACATTGGGCACTTATCAACAACATGCATCGAAGAAGTTGTTGAGGCTTTGTGAAACAAGATTTGTTTCTTTTTATATCACTTTAAAAAAAGTGGTTGAAAAAAAAACAGCAATCAGGTCAATCATTTGTTGCAATGAGTGGAAAAATTTTATGCTTTCAAAAAGCTCTAAGAGAAAGCAAGCAGAAAAAATCATTATAAACCCCAACTTTTGAAAAAATGCAAACAAAATTTTAAAAATGTGTGGGCCTAATGTTAATGTGCTTCGCACAGTTGATGGTGACACCCCTTGTCTTCGCATACTTTGAGGCTATGGACTGTTGTAAAGAATCCATTCAAAAGGGCATTCAATGATGTAGAGACGGACTACATAGCAATATGGGATGTGATTGGTAAAATGGAAAATGATGCCTAGGCTCTTTCATATAGATAGAGAAAATGATTCTAAAGTCATGAATGGACTTTATGAAACTATTGAAAGCCTTGTTCCAAATCTACAACTTGTATGTATAATTAAGAGCCAAGTATGATAGGCCACATCTTGAAGGTTACAAATGGGGAAAATATTATGGATCAAATGCAAAGGAACTACAACACTTTAATATTTAAATTTTGAGTCAAGGAATAAATGTGTCAACGTGCGAAAAAAATTGGAGTTGTTTTGACCACATTCAATTTAAGAAAAGAAATAGGTTCTTGTCAGAAAAATTGGGAGATCATGTTTATGTTCACAGTAATTTGTGAATATACATGAGCAAAATGGCAAAAGAATCTTCTTTTTCACAACCACAACATGTTGCACTAGGCTTGGAGGGTGCAGATAATCATGACTTCCTTTGTAATGAATCTAGTGACGACGATGATGTTGATGAGCCAAGTGCTCTTGATGATATGAAACTTTTTCATGTTGTTAATACCCTATAAGGCTATAGAGTGTATTGGCTTTTGATAATGTAGAACTTTTTGATCTATAGCTTGTATGAAGCTTAAGAACTTAGTATTACATGTTTTAGATTTTGAAATACTTAGTTTTTCAAAAAATATCTTTATTATTCTTATTTGACTTATTTTCATATGTTTTTAATATTTTTACATTTCGAATTTAATGTCATTTTTTTTCAATTTTTATTTGAACTTGAAATTGAACCTTGTGACTTAGCTTGCTTGACAAGTTCCATTTGCTTGATAAATTCATTGTCACCCCCATGGTTTTCACTTCTTGATGTCTATATTTGTGACTTGCAAGAAATCAATCACCTTCATTTGTACTTTCACTTATCTAGATTGGAACTTTTAAGCCTTTGAAAAGATAACTTACCTTGGTGTCTGTACAAAGGCAGCCACAATGATTGAGCATTGCCACCAAATCCTATATAGTATTGAACATTGCAATGCAGTACTAGACTATTTGTTTCCTTTTTTTGTAAAAATGAAAAACCACAATAGAATTTGTGCTAAAGAGGATGTTAAATACTATTTAACAGTGAATTGTGTAAAGGCAGACGAAACATATATACAAGATAATGTAGTATGTGCTAAAGGCAAACTTTCTTGCACGGTCAGATACAAAAAAAACCTCCATAAATCAATTAAATTATCTGACTAAACAAAAGAGCACTTAGAAGATAGGCTATCTGTGTCCAACGTGCAACCTCTGTTAAAGTTCAATCGAATTGCAGTTAAAAAGCACAATGAAAAAGTTCCAAAAACAGAGTTCTGATCGTTTTCAAGCTTTAAACTCAAGTCTCCACTTCTTTTGCTGTTACTCCTGGAATCATGCCCTGAATTGGACACATACCAATTTTCCTCTCATTATCCTCATCGTCACATTCCATTCCTATTGACGTCAGAGATTGCACCCTTGGCAGGAGGCCGAGCTCCTGCCTTCTCTGCGCAACTATGGAAACTCCCCTCTCCCCTGTGGGACCGGCGAAGCTGGAGGTGATGTGCTGACTCTCTTCTCTTTAACAACTGTTACAACCCACACTTGGCATGTGTCATTTAAACATTCAACCAAGAAGAAATCACAACAAATTTAATAGATCAATACTTATGATAGCATCACAATCCATCAAATAGACCTAATTTGACCTTTCTTGATCTTCCCCTGATGTAGCCTTGATCTCTGCATAAGTGGCAGGCTTCTCAAGTCTAACAATCAAATCCACAACTGATACATCTGGTGTGGGTACTCGAAAGGCCATTCTAGTCAGCTTTCCATTCAGAACTGGTAGAACCTTTCCAACAGCCTTTGCTGCTCCAGTGCTGCTAGGAATAATGTTATATCCAGCACCTCTGCCACCTCACCAGTCCTTCATCGATGGTCCATCAACAGTTTTCTGTGTTGCTGTGATAGAGTGTACTATTGTCATAAGACCTTCAACAATGCCAAACCTATCATTGATCACCTTAGCCAAAGGAGCGAGGCAATTAGTAGTACAACTGGCATTTGA
This sequence comes from Torreya grandis, assembly GCA_037957365.1. NCBI lineage: Eukaryota > Viridiplantae > Streptophyta > Pinopsida > Cupressales > Taxaceae > Torreya > Torreya grandis. Next base: position 1,452,159 of record JARHVA010003384.1, on the reverse strand, counting down.
ATAATGTGCAAATCAGATTTGTACTTGTGCTCATTAACCCCAACAACAAACATAGGCACATCCTTGCTAGGAGCTGAGATGACAATTTTATTTTTTTTAGCACCTCCCTTCAAGTGTGCAGTTGCTTTGTCTTTATCTGTAAAGACTCCTGTGGATTCAACCACATACTCTGCACCAACCTCACCCCAGGGAATTTCTTCTGGATTTCTGCAACCAAATACAGCTACATGTTTCTCACCAAAAAGTAGAGTTTTCTCATCGTTGACCTTGTCTTCGTGTTTCTTCCACTGGCCATGGACACTGTCATGTTTGAACATATAGGTCATATAATCGGTAGAAATGAAAGGATCATTCACTGCTACCAGCTCGATATCATCGCGCTGCAAAGCTACGCGCGCTACCAGTCTCCCAATTCGCCCAAATCCATTGATGCCGATCTTCACAGCTCGGGTCTGTTTTAAACAAACGCAATCAACAGGCTTACCAATGATACAATCTTGCCATAATCTTTACCCAGCTCATTCTACTCCGAGCTCTTCAGAACCATGTCTAGCCGTTTTGATTTTCAGAGGCTTACAAGTGAATGGGGAATACAATGATCTCTGTTCAACAGTGGATTCATTCGTGAGACCCAACAATGCCGCCATTATTAGTTTTCGAAACTCATGTCCTTTACTGAGTATATACCAACATCATCAATTTTGGCCAAGGATTTTGGTATTTTCAATGAATGATCAAAATAGACCCGCTCCGCCTTCTATGATGAGCTCTCCTTCCTTTATTTTGAGCTCATCCATTCTTCAAACCTGATAGGCTTACACATAACCATGGTCTTGTAAACTCTACCATGCAAACATACACCTGGCTCAAGCTCAGCGTTTCCAAACAACCTTCTATTTTGTTCTTCAAAGGCCATAGGCCATTCGAATCACCCCCTTTGAGTCTCCTCTCTAACTTCTACGCCCAACTGGGGCTCAAGATAAAACAAAAAAACAGTTTTTAATTTTCAACAATATACCCAAGTTGAAATATTTTCAACCACTCCTTTATTTTCTCAACAGCCCCAACATTTACTTTTTACCTTTACTTTTTTACAATTACTCCTCATTAACAACATTTTGGAGGGAAAATACAATAAATTGAAATTTGAATTCAAACATGACTTGTATCCCAACGTAACCATGTCTTGCATGAAAATGTATGTAAATGCTCCTGCATCAGGAAGGGAGAGTCTCTAGATAAGGGCTAGCTCCTTTTGGTGCATCGTGTTTGTTCCAGCAAGTGCAAATACATACATACATATATATATATATATATATATACAGCGATATAATGGGGGGGATGAAAAGAGAAAGGAAAGAGATTTGCAGGAATACAAACTACTCTAAGGGGGTGATACACCAAAACAAGTCGACCTTCTCACACCCACTCTCAAGATCAGACAAAAGCAACATACATACACTCAGACTTCGCAGAAAGACCAAGGTGTAGGAAAATGGCAGGGAGGTTCTTATGAAAACATAGGAACAGAGACTCACCAAGATGCTGTGAAATACATACTATAAATGACTTCCTTTGTTCTATACTTCCAGATAGAGCTCTCCTCCTGTCCGCTGCAAAAAATGGCGCCTTGTAGATAGCTGGTGTGTTGGTGCTGAACTTGTGAGAGCATCAAAAGACAATGACTGAACACAAATCAAACACTCAGAACATATACAGAATATCTATCCAAGAAGAGGTAAAAAATTGCTTTTATTTGATTCAGGTGGAAATTTTAACAAGGTTGTGCCTTGTAAAATTCGTGAAAAGATGGTTACAAATGACCAATTCGCAATGTTATATGGAAAGTCCAAGAGGCTCATTTGGCGCTCCTTGGTTACAAGTGGCCTATTGCGTCTATTCATGAAAGGAAACAAGTCGCTCAAAAGCATTTAATGAACTGTGCGCTTTGTCTCCTTGAAATCTGCCTTTGTCAAGGTCAATACACGATTTGCCTTCTCATTTAATGCAAAATGGAGAAACCGGTTGCTTTACTAGCAGCTTGCGTCCCAAATGATCAATCGTTGACACTAATTCACCTACTGGAGTCACTTTTAAAATTGGTGCTTCCTCTTGCCACTTGGACTAAATTCCCTGTTCATTCCATACTTGTCACTTTGTCTTTTCCATTTTGTCTTATCTGGTTCATTCGACCCCTGGGGCGAACATTAAGACGGGTCGCTGCGTTTTTGAGCTCCTTTCCATGGTTAGCGCTCTTTTGTTTGGAAGGCAAACGGCTACTTTGCTTCATTAATTTTGACGTCCTCCGAGACTTCAGTCAAGCCTTCAATGGCTTTTCGGACACTTCTTTGCCCTTTGTATTCTCCTTGGCACCCTACGGCCTTTGGAACAATCCCTTGAACCAAGCCATTGAACCAAAAATGGTTCAACGGTTCAAGGGTTCAACCAAGCGCGCCGATTTCTTAGTGAACCAAGCCGACGAACTTCTTCATTAAACTCTTCGTTGAACTAAACCCGTTGAACGTTTGCCTTTGAACCAAAACCGTTGAACCAAAATGGTTCAATAGTTTAATGGTTCAACTATTGAATGACGACGAACCTTCGAACCAATTGAACCAAGCCGCTTTGAACCAAGAGATCGAACCAGGTCGATGAAACAAAACACTGAACTGAGCTGGAACAAAGCCGTTGGATTTCGAAGGAGATAAAACAGATGCTGATAAACCAACTGGTTGAACCAAATGACTGAACCAATTGTGTTGAACCAAGCAGAGAACCACTGGCATTGAACTTGTGTAAACCGGAAATGATAGTTTTCGAATAGCAAGGGGAGGAGGTGACCACGATTTTGCCTGTGGGCAAAATTGGTCATCAATTCCCCCCAGTGCAACTGCCAATAATTCTATTATACCTTTGAATGTAGCCATTGATTGTAATCCTTCAAAGTTAACAACCCAAACCTTTGATCTTATACTGCAGAACTAACTCAGCCTGTTCTGTGTAGCCTTATCAGAGGAGTCTCACAACACTAATGCTCTAAATTACTTAACTCTAAATTCGGAATGACTTCAATCATTATTCTTTCATCTGAATGGCCTGTCATACTCATCACCTCCTAGTTTCAAGTGCCATGTACATCTGAAACTTGTATGTACCTTCTAAACTAGACTTAGTAACATATCTAAACTCGTCTTGATCATTATTTTATCTTGATCTAAACATTGGGAGTCTAAACCAGTTAAATACACCCTGCAAACCTATAGTAAAGGCCTGTGAAGAATGTACACACATCACCAAACTATAAAATAGCATAATATATAAAAAACCACAAAGCATATAAAACAATGTTTTCATGACCAAATGAATAGCTCTGCACAAAAAGCTATAAGTTGAAAGATGGGGAAGAGAACAAAACTTCCTGGAGACCCACATCAAAGAACGGTAGAAGGACAGATAACTTAAGTATCTCGAAATTGATAAGACTCTGCCTGAACATAACCCGTAGACGCATCACATACCCATAATAAAGCAGCTGATTGTTTCGTAATATGAATAATATAAAAATAAGAACAATACAGTTAAAAAAGGTTAACAACACCTAGCTAGCCACTCCAGCTCTCATTATCTAACATTTGTGGAGGGAGCGTGACAATATATTGTTCAAACAATCTTTCAGCCCTCTCCAAGTTATTTGTGCTAGATTGGAGACTATGCTAGATAAGAGACGAGCATTCCTGCAGTGGTTACAACTTTTATGAGCTTCAATTTGTGGAGGGAGTGTAATAATATGTTGTTCAAGCAATCTTTCAGCCCTCTCCAAGTTGTTTGTGCTAGATTGGAGACAGGCATTCCTGCAGTGGTTATAGCTTTTATGAGATTCAAAGACAGAAACATTTCAGCTTCAGACAAGTTGGTCATTTCACACTGGAAGATGGTTGCTCTGCCCCCTAGTAAAGGGTCTGTAGCTATGTTGTTTTGGTACTAGTACTGGTACGGGTATGGGTACATTTCAGAAACACCATTTTTCAAAAGCACTGATTTCAAAATGCCATGGGTACTTCCATACATATATATACATATATATATAAACAATGCCTAGTACTCATTTTTTTAGTAAAACACTTGAAATACATAGTATTAAAATATTTGTCGCTAAACGATAAAACACTTAAAAATATATAGATTCATTCATTCATTCATTACTTCAAAGACCAAATGTGCATTCAAATCTAGAATAAATCATCTAGATTGCCCTCAAAATCATGAATGCCAATCTCTCTATTTTTCAACTTTATCATTTACCAACGCTTTCTCTCGCAGGGGCTCATCGGTGCATTGAATCTCCTAGAGTGTATGCCTTAAGGGGTGCACAAAGAATGGGATGGGATCGGCTTGTGGAACTTTGCAAGAAATGTTTTCATACTGTTCTGTCATACCTACATCCCTTCATGCAGCCTTCATACCTCCTATGATGTTTCCTTGAAATCTTGAAAACCTGAAATATGGCTAAGTCTGAAACACTGGAATCTGACTAAGTCTGAAACCCTGGAATCTGACTAAGTCTGAAAAATACTAGGATTCTCCAAAACCTAGAATTTGCATTATAGCTCCTAGAGGTCCAAAACCACTCTCAAACATCCTGAAAGTATATAAAGAAAATATAACTTAAAGTATAAGTTTGCATGCTATCTAAATGTAAACTTATACTTCAACATTTATTTTATTTATATATTGTCTGGTTTGGGCTGGTTTTACATTTTTTTTTAATTTTTTTTTGACTTCAACTGTTTTTTCCTGCGGGAAAGGCCCAGGCACATCACCGGAGCGTACCATACATTTCCAGGACATACCCAGGTGTTTCCGGTATGTTTTCACATTTCCGTACCAGAAACATTTCCAAGGGGAAACATTTAGGGGGAAGGGGGCATTTCCTGCAACACAGGTCTGTAGTAAAGTCAAAAGTAAGATATGGGTTGTGGTCTCATTCCATAGATACCCCCTCCTCTGTTTAAAAAATGATTTTTGATGCTGCCTCTTGTGGCAATCTGGGTCCTGTGGGTGTGGGGGGCATTGTTTGATGCAGTTTGGGCACGTGTTACAGTGATTTTTCTCTCAAAAAGGAAACAAACAACAAATATGATGCTATGGCTTTGGTCAAAGGCCTCAAGCTCATAAGGTCACTTGGAGTTCAGCATTTGGTAGTTGAGGGAGATTTGCAAGTCGTCATCGAGGCTATAAATTGTAATGAATGTACAGATTGGCAGCTGGTCAGTATTCTAAGCGAAGCACATGTTCAGGATTGGGACTTTGAGGTTGTCATTTGGCCGTATTGCTTTCGAGAAGGCAACCCTGCAGCAGACCACCTAGCCAATTGGTGTGTTGATTGGACAGGTCTAAAGATGGGGCCAGAGCCTTCTCAATGGAGAGATCTTGCCCCTATTGTTTTCCATGATGATCGTCTCCCACCATGAACCCTTGTCACAACTTTTTAAATGATACATTCATCACTGCCACCCCCTTTTCTTGCTTGAAGTTGATGCTATTAGCTTGACACTTCTTGGCAATCCCATAATGGTTGATAAGACTTTAGCCCCACTTGGAGTGGCTTTAAATTCAGGCTTTTCCTTTGCCAAATTCACTCTTGGTCTGTTAACATGTGCTTTGTATCTTGTTTGTTAAAAGCTAAGGTTCTTGTCAGTGAGAGGCAGATTCTGAAAAGTGATTGCTTCTGAGTTAAGAGCAGCCTTCCACATTCGGGATGTGTGTGCCCTTGGCTTATTGAGGGCAGTGTTAGGGGAGGAAGTACTACACACCAAATCCACTACCTATCACCTACATGAATTATTCATTAAGGTCAGTGACACTGAGGCATTTTAAAACCTTAACAATCTGCCAAAGGTACATGAAGTGTCTCCTGCAAAGGATTCCTTGGCTATGCTATAGGCTAAAGTTGGAACCTAATGGAACTATGCCTCCTCTTCCACCAAACTCATGCTCGATGCCTGGGCTCAAGCTCTCCCATTCCTGCCCCCTTCCCCACCAAAAGAGGCCACGGGCATCCTACCGAGCTGGCTGTTGCCCTTTGGAAGGCACGCAGAGGTGGAACAGGCAGAGATGATGACCCCTCTAGATGCTCATGAATTGGAGACCCTGCATGTGAAGGAAAACGAACTAGCATCTGTAGGCAGTTTGTGTGGGATCAGCTGGCAATAGATGTTCTTGGTTTGCAGTGGTAGCACATTTTTGTTTGCTCAATTGGGGGTTGGCTCTCATTCTATGGTGCTTCATCATGGGTCTGTGCAGCTCAGTGGGGTTTAGGTGTGGGTTTTTTTAGCTTTAGCTCTGTCATGTCCCCTTTTTCAAAATATTAAAAAAAAGAATTAGTAATAATTCTTTTAAGTGTTTCCAAGGGTACTTTTAAGTCACAATTAAAAAAAGGGACATCTAAAGGATGTTATTAATTGAATGGGGCCAAAAAGAGTACATTAATTAAAAACCTAGTGAAAAACAGAAAAATAAAAGTAATTATTAAATATTTTATCGAACAAAGAGAAAATTAGAATAAAAAGTAATTTGAAATTGCTTTTAGGGTTTTATGTGGAAAAGTAATTATAAAAAAAGTGAAAAAAAGGAAAAAAAAACATCTATCATTATCATTCAACTTTCATAATTTATTGGAGAGCTTGAAGCTACCATACTTTCCCACATAGGACGAAAAGTCTTAGACTTATAGGTACGAGAATGAAACCTTTCTTACCCATTTAGTAATTCCATCTAGGGATTACAACAGTGCTCCCAGATTCAAGAAACATCAATTTTAGAGGTCCATTCAACTAAGGCATCACATTTCAAGAGGCAAAAAATTTAAAACAAAAAAAAATACAAATTCGTACGAATCTGTACGGTGACAACCTTTTCACCTAGGGTTTCAAGGATTTTAGGCATTTCAAGCCGATTCCAAGTTAGGGTTTGACCAATGATCAACAATACCGTTCCACTCCAACACTGCCAACAAGTACAATCAATGGTATTTAATTTTAGAAGTAATTGTTTTTGGTTTCCTTTCAACAGGTTTGACCCAAATTAATTATAATCAGCATTTATAAAAAATTCTTTCAATAGGGTTTGAACCAATTGATTATATTCAGTAGTGGGTATTCATATTTATTGTTGCATGTGATGTTTTATGCTTAATCAAATTGTCAATCTTTCAGAACATATAAATAAATTCAGAAATTCAAGGTTTCAATATTTATTTGTCAATATTTCAATTTAGAGGGTTATTACAAGCTCTGCTTGCTTTATACTATATGAGCCATGGACATGATGTTTTTTACAATTTTCAGTTTAGCTCTAGTGTTTTTGGGGGCCATGTTGTAAGTTGTGTTTATGAGATGTTTTTTGTTAATGGTGGTTGGTTTCAAACTTGTGTTGTTTTGGTTGTATGGCTGTTTAGCCTCTTTAAAGCTTGCTTTCCAAGGGCGGGGCCAACGGAACTCCCACGTAGCAATCAACCATATATAAATATATATAGGGTTAACAACAAAGGATATCAAACAACATTTTTATAGACAAGTGAACACTTTTGCACAAAAAGTCTATAAGTTGATGGGGCAAAAAACCAAGCCTCCCAGAGATGCATATCAAAAAACAATGCAAGTATCAAGAGAACAAGTATCTCGATGTTGGAAAGAACCTCCTTAAACATCATGCATTGCAAACAATTCAACTTCTGTTGATAAGGACAAGAAAATTAAAATTGAACTAATTGTTTTGACTCTACAAATGTCGCAAGGAAATTTATTCTCTTTTCAACATGGCTTTATGGGGGTATTACAACGTTACTTGTTCGTCAAAATTAGCCCGCATTGGGCATTTAGGTTTGAACCAAGTTTTGGTTCGAGGTACAGTTCATTGCTCCAATGCCCAGGTTTTGTCCCTAGGCACCCAAGGCATCTAGGGTTCTCTTGCGTTCGTTGCATTGGGGCAATGAACGCAGTCTAATTCAGAAAAAACAGTCAAAAATGTCTTTTTTTCACTTTTTTGCTCAGATCTGTGACGTGCAAAGGTAGACTCAAGCACTATGGCATAGGCCAACGAGGCACAAGAAAATGCAGTGGTGATTTCTCAACTTCGCAATTTCTTGACATTATTAACAAAGCATGGCAAGCTGTAGACTAAACTCAAGCTGCAGACATCATGGGAGGAGGTGGATGCAAACCAGAATGGCTTTTTTATAGACAATCACGATTTTCCCGAGCGATTTGTTGTTTATCGCGATTTTCCTGAGCGATTTGTTGTTTTTCACAGTTCTCGTGGCCTCCGTCTTCTCCCTCCATCACCACCATTACCCTTTCGTATTTAGCCTCTCCTCCATATACAATCGAATCAAAGAGATATATTTTCTTTTAAGTTTAGAAAAATAAAAAATGTTATATTAGGTTAGATATCTTTTTAATTTTTTAATGATAATTTTAAAGTGGAGACGATGAATTTGAACCCAGGCTAATTTAATGATAATTTTTAGTCATTAACACCCTTGGCCACAAAATTATCATTAAAATAGCCTGGGTTCAAATTCACCGTCTCCACTTTAAAATTATCATTAAATTACAACAGTTAATAAGAGAGAAGGCCAAGGGTATTAATGACTCAAAATTGCAGCTATAACATATCTAGGGTGTGAATTTGAATGCCCAAGTCTGCCTCAATTTGGAGGCATTTTGCAGAATCATCCAAACATACATGATAGCAATAGGCTGTGAATTAGTAAGTAGCAGGCATGTATGACAAGTTGCACCTATACTATTTCCGTAACACTTCTGTTGAGATTGCAGAATTACAGGTAACCAAGAGATCAACACATTCTGCATGTCAGCTGTCACAAGATAAGCATTACATTGGATCTACAGGGAAGCGAAAGTCCATCGCCACAGATGACCAGGACATCTCTATGAGCACTCTGTTGTCTTGACGACAAAGTCCAGCTATGACTGAACAAACATTTAGAGTTGTGGAGATTGTTATTAGATATCATGACAACCAGGGAAGCAGAAGTAACTTTTGTCACAATACTTTAATTTGAATTTAGCGCCATAAGTTTTGATCGTGAACACCAAATAGATGCAGAATCAATAGATTCTAAAAGGAATAATATTGCAGACAACACCGCAATTCATGGACAACTGTAAGGATAATCAATTAATCAGAGCCACAAGTACTGTATGTGCTTTACATGGGGAGGAGCAGCAAAGAAGTACCTTATAACTACAAAGGGAAACATTAAGCAGCATCACTTGATTGCTAAGTGCATTTTATCTGTCACTTGAGTTCTAGGAGTTCTAAGAGCAATCTGAGTTCTCCGATGACTTCAAGTTCGTCCAAAGTGTACAAGTTGAATATAGTAAGTAGAGTTTGTACTTAGAAAACATTGCCTGCAACATCGCCCATTGCAGGATTCAGAATAATCTAACTTCGCCAAATCCTTGAATCATCCTACATAATAACAATGGAATTTGACAGCAAATATTCACACCACAAAGCCTTAGCTATCGCAACTTTGACTTGATATAGAGGCATATAAAGGACAAGATGTTTGGTGTCAGGTTTCAAGCCCTTATTGATTGCAATCTATAAGATATTTTCAATTGTAATCATTAGGCAACTAAGTCATAGGACAGTGGAAAGATTACAAACCTTTGCACAAAAATCTTCAGCACCTTGTCAATGAGTCACTAAACTCTATTACTCATAAAGCTCAACAAACAAAAATTGATTTGGATGCAGAAAAGTCTAATATTTGAATAAGCTCTCCAAGATGCCAAAGAAGTGCAATCATTGTACAAAAGCCATTGGCACACTTCAGTAGTTTCATGACAAATCTAAACATGAACAAAAGGATGCAGATATGCATGAGGCATTTTGTTCAAAACCTGACAAATTATCAGTAGGCCAGATCTAACTACAGGGGGTTGTACGTGAGCAAATCAAATTGGAAGATAAGAACAAAACTCTTCTATTTAATGGTGGGGCTGTTCAAAACTAGTACCCAACTCTATCAAAACCCAAGACAAGAACAAACCTAAACATGTAACAATAAATTCCTAAGGGCTAGTAGTTAAAGTTCTAATTAGCCATTAGTTAATATTTAACTAATGGGTGGTTATGAAACCTTGCCAACTGATGTAACCACTTTTTGTTTAATAAAGAGACAGACACACAAGAGAGTTGAGTGCTCCACATATCTTCCATTTCTCTTCATTCTCTCAGCATTCATTTGCTAACATTCGTATCAAAGCCAATCGTTCAAGGAAGCCCTAGTCAGGTACAAATGGAGTACGTTGTTCGAGGAAGCTCTAGACAAAGGATATGAACAGTCCAAGAAGAAGAAGAGTTGCAGTGAGAAACACAGGTAGCAGTGAGATACAATGACAGCAAAGAGAAGACGCTAATCATGATTTTGAAGTCTGTAGTGATTACAAGTGCATTTACGTGTTGTGCTATTAGGGCACAAAAACTGAAGAAGAACGCCACAGCAGAACAGTAAGTCCTTTACATTTTCAGATTATTTTTCAGTCTTTTTTTTAAGAGTATTCTTCCTAGGTTGTCTGGAAACAGAAATAGAAACATTTCAAAACACGGAAATGCCAATTTTCAAAAACCCTTGATTTGGAAATGCCATGGAAATGTCCATACAAGATATATATAGATCAATGCATAATACTCATAGTATTCATTCTTTCATTACTTCAAAGACACAATTTACATTCAAATCTAGAATAAATCATCTAGATTGCCCTCAAAATCATGAATGCCACTCCCACTATTTTTCAACTTTATCTTTTACTGATGCTTTCTCTCACGGCGCTCGCCGGTGTAATTAATCTCCCTGAGTGCATGCCTTAAGGGGTGCACAGGGAATGGGGTATGATCGGCTTGTGGCACTTTGCAAGAGATGTTCTCATACTATTCTATCATACCTGCATCCTTTCATGTAGCCTTCAGACCACCTATGATGTCTCCTTGAAATCTTTAAACACTGAAATATGGCTAATAAGTCTGAAACCGTGAAATCTGACTAAGTCTGAAATATGATAGGATCCTCCAAAGCCTAGAAATTGCATTATAGCTCCTAGAGGCCCAAAACCACTCTCAAACATCTTGAAAGTATATATATAAAATATAACTTGAAGAATAAGAAACTAGATGTCCCTATCTAAATGTAAATATGTTTATTTTATGTTTATATACTGTCTGGTTTGTGCTAGTTTTACATTTTTATTTTATTTTTCAGTTGACTTTGACTGTGTTTCCGCCAGATTCCCCTTGGAAATGTCCCGAACTTCCCAGCGTTTTCGTACCAAAAACATTTCTGGACAGGAAGCGGGGGAGGGGGGGCAGGGCGGGGCGGGGCCGGGGGGCATTTCCTCTAACCAGGATGTTTCCATACCAGAAACAGGGGGCGGGGCATTTCCTGCAACATAGAAAATAGAGAAAACCAACAAAAGGTGTAGATAAAGTTGAATGGGACGACCTCAAGTGATAAGACAAAATGGAGTTTCCATACCACAATCCCAGGTTCAAATCTCAAATGACATCATAAAGTGCTAAAATTGGTTACAATGCCGCATCCAACTTTGTGGGTGCAACAGTTAAATGGGATGTGCTCAAGTGGTAAAAGCGAATGGGCTTCCTAGGTTAACTTCCCAAGAAGCATTATAAAGTATTAAGATGAGTAAAATACTACATCCAACTTTCTTGGTGCAACAGTTGAATGGGATGAGTTCAAGTGGTAAATGCAAATGGGCTTCCATGGCGGAGCCCAAGGTTCAAATCTCTGGGAGACATGATAAAGGTGTTGAAATTAGTAAAAATGCCACACATCCAACTCGTGTGGCGTGCAGTCCATAATTTTGTAAGTCTGCTAGTCTCCAAAAAAATACACCGGGTCCCTAGCCAAGCAAGCCCTGACAAGTCCATGGCACACAACTCGAGATTCAGTGCACAACCAAAAAATAAAACAGATATCTTCTACTTAAAGCTGCGAAGCTTCCCTCATCCAACCACCCCCCTCCCCTTCCTAGCATCTATATATTTTTTCAGTGGTCCCCACAATAGAACAATATGATTTGTGGCATGGAGAAATACTTCGGTTCTTTTAATCAGTTTTCAGGTGATTTCATTAAAGTTTTTTCCAATTTAAGTTAATGAGTCTTGCTGCGTTTCTGCCAAAATTGTTTGCCCAGTATAAGTCCAAGCCAAAAAATATGAAGAGTTTTTAAATCTTTTAATTAGTTTTCAGGTGATTTCAATTGAGTTTTCCCTGATTTAATTTACTATGTCTCGCCCACTGTCTGCCAATTTGTTTTGTTAGGTCCAACTCCGGGCCAAAAAATAGAACTTTTTTGGCCGATCAGTTTTTGGTGATTTCTATTGAATTTTTCCAGATTCATTTACTGATACTTTCCAAGTTTCTGCCAAAGAAGAAACCCAAGTCCAAGCCAAAAATGGGCCTGCCAAGTCCGCATCTCGAAGGTATCGGTTTGCCCCCTAAGGGACGAGACCCATTATAAGTCGCGGATAACTTTGATGGAAGAGATGTCTCTCAATCGTGGCATCTAAGCAGAACTTTGATGGAAGAGATGTCTCTCAATCGTGGCGTCTAAGCAGAAAGTTTCTCCTAAGATAAATTTACCATATCAACCCAAAAAAAATGTGTTATTTTCAAAGAAGATACATCCGTCAACTAAGCAGAAAGTTACCTCACAATGGGAATTTATCATATCGACCAAAATTAAAAAAAATTGTGCAAATGTACAGGAGGCCCACAACAAAAACTAAATAAACGTGCATCGAAAAAAGTAGCTATGATTTACTAACCGCGGAAGAGAAAGGGAGGTTTCCATGAGGCATTGAAGCCCTGCAAACCCTGAGGCTGAGTGTGAGGGTATCTTTCCTCTGTTAAAGCGTGATCAACATTTCCCAGCACGGCCGCTGACGAATAGGGTTTATAGCGGCCATATGGCATTAACCTCCGGCCGGCCCCTCGCAGCATCCTTCCTTCTTTTCCTTTCTTTCCCCGATTAGGCCAGGCCAAATAAACCCTTACCAATGCCAAGCCAGATCAAGCCAAATTTAAAATCTGCTTTTTATGCCCGATAAATCACAATATGCCACAGCTCCGATCCAGAAAAAACTTAACGCCTACGGTTAGACAGTAAATGATGGAGAAAAAATACCTGTTGAAGAAAAAAAAGCACTCGCGTCTCCTTGCTGAGTATGGGACGAGAACGAAGGGTCAAAATGATACACTGTTTTCGGATCCAGCGAAATTTAAAACAAATTATACGAACTATAAAATAGGGAAATAGGGGACCTCTACCGGCCGCCTAAGTAGCCTCCACGTTTTACCTACGCGTGTATAGCAATAGGGTCAACCGCCTCAGCTACGGTCCCATGGACTTGTGCATGAGCTACAATTGAAAGGGTTGTGTAGCCGCAAGGGTTAAATTTGTCAGCCGTTTAGGCGTTTTTGACTTTTTTACCTATAAAATACAATTAAAAAATAATTTGGAATGTGTTAAGAGATGGGTAAAATTTTATCGAAACTGTCATTATGACATTTAAAATGAAAAAGTACTTGTTTTATGCTATAAGGTAAATGACAATTTAGAACTTACTAGTTGATACTAGATCATATATGCCCTCGGGTTCTGTCGTTTGGGCCCCCACTCTAGTTTTCACAGTATAAACTTGTTGCCCACATGGAACTGATAATTTACAAAATACAATTGGTAATTTGGCAGGGTAGAATTGTTTTTTTTATCTTTTTAGCATGGACTGCTTGCTTGGACAAATTCTAATTGGTAAACTGTAATTTGTAATTGCCTACAAGCTACGGACGGCGGCGAATACCTTCCCCAAGGACTCGTGGAGGATTTTGATATCTTCTCATATATGCATATCTATTATCAGTGATCACCATTATGGGCCACGTCTCAAGTTTCAACATCCATATTGTCATGTGCAATAGTACGCAAAAATAGGTAATGATGGATGGATCGTGGAAACTATAATGGACTTAACCTCAGTGTGTCTAGCCGTAGATACCACTACTCTACATACCGATAGTCGATGGTGCAATTTTGCAGATTTGGGCTTTCGATTGTCTTTATGTTGTGTAACTGTGTTTTACCATTCCTTGGACAGTGTAGTGTTCGTGGTCTGGTTGTGTTGTTGAGCGGCGACAAAAAAAACTATTGCATTAAATGAGTGTGGCGTTCTATGTGATAAAATCACTCTCAAATCCTTGATTCACCTCAACTTGATTCATGAATGACTTCTTGACAGACTGGACTGTAAGTGTAACTAGGAGTTGGAGTCTACCGTCTTGTTGTACAGTCTATGTCACTGGTAGACTGGTAGTGGTCGCTGTAGACTAGTAGTGGTTATTTCAACTTTCAAGTTTTAAACTTTTAACTTTTATTAACCTTGTTATAGTTTACCAACTTCCCTATATCAATATGTTTGGCACCCGTAGCCCAAATGCATTTAGCATGAAGAGCCAAATCGCAGAATTAGAAATTTGAAAAAAAATATAATGTTGATATTTGTTGGTTGGCTTTTTTCTATCACAATTCACCGTGGTCATTTCTAACTATTTCGCAAATAGTCCTTGACCCTTGATTTCCTGTCCAATTATGAATGAAGTCTCCAACAATGCTCACAATTTCAAGTATATTAAAGAGCGCCCTATGTCTTTCTAAATTTTCATGTTCATATATTAACTCCACCATTTTTTACCTGTCATATAAAACATTACTACATTCTTCCATGTAATTTTTTTAATTTTTATTATTATTAAATGGTGTGCTATTTAAATCAATATTTCCAAAAAATACCCTGATATACTTCACAATTTCACACAAAAACCATTCAAAATGTTAAATTTATTTCATTCAAATAATGATAAAACATTTAAAAACTACCAAAATTGTGTCCTATAAAATAAATCCTTCACTCTATCTTGCATTATTGATCTTCAACTACATATATGTGCACAAAATTAGACCACAAAACTAGAAAATTTAAATAGTCAAACAAAAATAACATGCACACATAGTGATGATAAAAAATAGGTTTAGAGACAACTACACTTACCTCATCCATATAAAAAGATAGAGGTATTAAAAACATTATGGGGAATTATATCCATAAGTTTCCAATTTTTTAATTCAAATAATGATTTAATATAGTTCAACTAATATAGCATTTTAAATTTATGTATGAAGTTTATGGGGAAAAAAAAGTTCAAATATATATTTATGGTAGTTAAAAGGAGTAATTCAAAGTAATATTTTGTATAATATATGTTTTTTCAAATTATTTTTATAATTTATAAATTTATATTTTCATGATTTATAAGTAAAAAAATAGTATTTAAATAAATTATTTGAATTTTTTATGGATGTTTAAAATTATTATCATATGTGATTTGTTATTTAAAAAAATAAAAAAATAAAAATCTTAATAATAAATTAGAGAATAGAGAAATAATAAATTATATATAATAATTTAAATTATTAATAACAAAATCTACACAAAATTTATTCAAATATTAATTTTCTATTTTTAAAAAGTTGTTGGTCAGTTTTTTTTTTTTTTTTCAATTATCAAATTGTAGATACAGTTGTCCTTGTTTAGTTGATATGTTAAGGGACAACTTGTTTGCAGTTATGAGAAGGTGATTTATAAGTGTTGCACATATATCACACATTGCCAAGATCTACATACTAATTAAAACTTAATTTTCTGTTGTATAATGTTATGTTGATTTAGCAGACAGTCTTATAAACTGTTTGAGTGATTCCTTTTGGTTCTCTATGTCCTTTTGTTTTATGGGCTAGTGTCTTGGTTTTAGGGGCATGGACACATTATAATAATTGATGACACATTGCAAGCATTGATGACACCAATGAGGAAAGAATCATCACAACCATGAAATTTGTTTATTGGGTTGTGCAAGACGACTTGCCTCTCTCAAAATATGAGTCCCTTTGCTCTTGTGAAATGCAGTTAGAAACACCAAACATGTCAAAAAATAAGGACTATAAATCATATACAAATCATATGGTTACAAATGATTTACTTTTTTCCATATCTACGTATTTTGAAGAGAGACAAAGTGCAAAAATGTTAGACGATCCATTGTTCTCTTTGATGTTGGATGAAAGTATAAATCGAAGCCTAGAGAAACACCTTGTGGTTCATGCTACTTTTATAGACTCAAAAGGGTTGGGGCCACCTATTTCACAATACTTAAAGCTCATAAATGTGTGTGATGGAGGAGAGAAAATAATATATGATGCAATATATGTTTTGAATAAAGAAAGGGGTCTTTCAAATAAAAGTTTGATAGTAGTTTCTACAGATGGTGCTTCATCAACGGTGGGGAATGAAAATGGAATTGTTACTCTTTTAAAAAAATATGTACACAATCTTATATGTATTCATTGTATTGCTCATCATAAGGCTTTAACTGCATCAGACGCTGCTAAAAATTTACCTAAACTGATGTTTGTTGAAAAGTTGGCAAATAAGGTATATTCTTGGGTCCAAAATTCTACTAAAAGACATAATGAACTTATTGCTCTTCAAGAACTCATGTAACTCGAAACACTTCAATCTCTTCAAATTCATGGAGTTAGATGGCTCTTAAGAGGACAGGTTATTGAAAGGCATATTGTGTTGATGCCTCCATTGTTGACTTTGTGGAAAAGTGAGAAGACAGACTTGTGGTATGATGAGGCTATGATTTTCTAAGTACAATTTTTCTTGTGTATGCTTGTAGATGTATTATGTGAACTAAACAAGTTGAATTAAAAAATTCAAGAAGAGAATGTTGATGTCACATCTTTAGGAGCAACCATAAATTCTACTATACAAACTTTAATTAGGTGGTTTTTAAGGTCTAACACTTTCGCAAATGGTACAAGTTACTTGTCTAAATTTTTTAAGAGCTCTAAATATGGTTATTTAGATATTATTGATCAAGATGGACATATTCATAGACATCAATTACAATTCATGGCAATTCTAAATGTGCATGATGATTATGTTGATGCACCAAAACAGATAATGAAGTCATGCATTGATGGGTCACTAAAGAGCTGCAAAAATCTTACTTTCAAAAAATTGAAGATTGTTTAAATGAAATATTCCTAGATCTTTCATTTTTCAATTCTATAACATTGTTTAGCCCTTGTCATTATTAAAAGAATGCATGTACTAGAGAAGAAAATTCAAAGTGGTGGCTTCTTAAAATTTTTGAACACTTGCAACATACTTTATGTGAGGGAGAAAAGCTTTTCTTTGATTTTGAAGGTTATTTAAAAGAGTTGTATATTTTTGTTGATACTCTCTACTTTTGTTGTGAAAGATTTCGCATGAAGGAAGCTTCAAGGGTTTTTTGTGCTATATAGATTCACATACAAGCTTTTCAAATATGATAAAACTATGACAAGCAACACTTACCATTCCAACAAGTACAACGACATGCAAGAGAGGATTTTCAAGACAAAATAGAAAAATATATATACGAAGAATAAAACTCTCATTTGATACATTGGATACCTTGATGCGAGTTTCATTGATAGGTCTTGATATATCAATGGTGGACTAGAAGGATTTAAAATATCTTATAATGTTCAATGTGGACATATCTGTAATGGCATTGTATTTCATATGAGCCAATGAACACTCAAGCTTTTACTTACACTACTTGTTTAATGGTGCTTTCTCAAGTCAAAATTGGTGATATATATTTGATTTTTTTAAAGATATACATTTGAATTTTTTAAAGATATACATCTGATTTTTTTTGTAAGGATGGAACGAGTGCCTTGGCAAATCCATTATAAAGTTGTATTCTGAAAGTAAGGTTATCCTCATATCAAAGAGTATGTTGTTGTTGGTTTCAAAGCGTATGATGCAAGATTTTAAGTGCATTCATAGATCTGCCTTATGAAACAGAGGCTCTGAAGAATAAAATAAATTTTCATCTTTATGTTTTGTTATAAAGTAAGTACTTAGTTTTTCTTAGAACTAGACCATAATTAAAGTATGTTTTAGTGGCCCGTTTAGTTAAGTGGACTAAGTGTAAGGATGGTTTTGTCCTGTGGGCCAAATGGATGTTTATTTAAATGACATGGTATCTTGTTGTCATGAATTAATAAATTAAATGGAAATGAATTTTCAACTTGGAAGCACAATGTCACAACAATACTCGAAGACAAAAATTAGGAAATTTGGTATCCAAATGGGATTAGAAACTAAAAAGGACCTAGTCTAATTACAAGTTGTTGATAATAGGAAGGGAGGAGTTATGCTGACTACTTAAGTCAATTAATCATGATATAATCCCACTTGTGTGGGATATTGATAAAATATATGGAAGACATGAAATACATTTAGAAGCTATATGAAACGACAAATTAAACAAGAGCAGTCTAAAACCAATGATGCAATTACTGTGGTAGGTACCTAACTAAATCAAAAGGGATTAGGGTTAAGTTAAATGCATTAGGAAAAAAATAGGAGAATAAAGATTTTATTTCAATAACATTGAAATGTTTGCTGAAGTTTTGCAAGGTTGTAGCAACCATGCTTCAAATTTTATATATGGCTCAGATTTTTTTCTTAAAAGAGGTTGAGATTTTTGTTGTCATAAGAAGAACCAAGAAATTAGCAGCATGAAGAATAACAAACCACAAATAAGACATTTGGCAGACTCAAAAAGGATGGAATTTTAGACTAGAAGATGTAAAAATTGTACGTTGACACCAAGTAGTTGATTTTACTATGATAAACCAATACATTTTGAAAAGGATGGCACATATGTTTTATAGCCACAAGTTATGGAAAAGTGTGCCCTAAGTAAAATAGTCTTAGGTTTCACCACTGAATATTAATAATTGTTAAGTGGACTTGCATGCATGTTACCACAATAACTCTTTTTTTCACTTTCTTAAGTGGACTTGCATGCAGGGGATAACGCATCATGGGCACTGGAGCAAAGCATTATGATATGGATTTTTAACCCATGCGGTCTACCAAATTTAACCTTTGCACACAAAAAAGTGGAAACATATGCCATGCACGATGTAGGTGCAGTTGTAAGCCTATTTATAGACCAGTCACCACTACCAAACCACATTGGGTGATCTATGATCTCATTATAAAGAATTTATGGATAGAGATTAGAGACTCAAAGAGGCTGGAGCAAAGTTGTGGATCCCTCCTTCCACCACCTCAAAATGCCATTGGAAAAGCTTCTTTGTCTAAGAGCAGGAAGCATTCTCTTGAGAAGTCGAGCACCATAGTTGAATTTGCTCCAAATAAGTCCATTAACACTTTTGGACAAAGAACATCAATTTATAGGGGTGTTACAAGGTATTCTAAACAAATATTCTCTATTATCTATAACTTCTATTAAGCTCATAAATGTTCTTGTACTGTTTGAAGCAATCGACACGAAACTAATTTGTTATCATGCAATATTGCAAATACAAATGGACATGTAGGTATGAGGCACATTTGTGGGACAACAATTGTAGGAGAGAGGGCCAGACAAGAAAGGGTCGACTAGGTTATACATAATAACATATGTGTTCTAACTTTTATATGTTATGGATTAATTTCATTCGTTAGATGTCTTAAGTGTTATTATTTAAACATTTATTATGATCGTTATCTAATTTAGTAATGCAATCAAGCTTATCTTTTAAATGGTAAGAGTGAATCGTTTCTATGTTTATGCCCAGTAAATAGTTTTTTATAGGATTTGTTGTATTTCATGCCTAAATTATGTTTATACAAGCTAACCAATAAAAGTTTGTTTAGTTGTCTCACATATATTGACGATGTCATTTGGACTCAATTCTCATCAGTGTATATGGGTGTGTGTCATATGTTATAATGTAAATTTTAAAGTTTATATATAATTTTACTATTTGGGATGAAGAATTGAGAAAATTCTATTTGAGAAATCAATGTTGTATGTAATTTGAAATATCACATGTGGAAATGGCAAAGAAGATAAAGCAATTAGGGGCTATGACCTTGCAACTCTTAAATATTGGGGCACAACTACTACCACCACCTTTCCAATATGGTACACACCTTGAATTCTTTCATTTCTTTAAAAAAAAATTATGCGCACACCTAAATGAGTTATTTAAATATGGAATTCATTTTATTGATATAATGATCTATGGTTGTTCTTACAACATACTTCTATCTATAAAGGAAAATGACAATTCTTGGGCTAATTTGGCAGATTAGCAATTACAAAAAATATAATCAGTAAGGTAACCAATTTTGTTTCAATCCTAGCTCTTACTTTTTTTCCTTCCCATTTTCAATTTGTCTCAGAATTTTAGTTAGGCTATTTGGATTTGTTGCAATGGCCTACTTTTGAAGCTTCCATGTTGTCAATACCCTTTTTTGGTTTTCATTTTTCATTAAGAACATTTGAAACCCTTTAAATTGATTTAGGAAAAGTATATAATGCATTTCAGTTTTTAGTCCCTTTAGATGATGTGTTTATTCATTTTCGTTCAAGATCTAACCTCAAAATTTTAGGTGGCGTACTTTACTTTGTGACAATATTCTCATCCTGAAACCCCTTGTTTAGGCAATACTTCTTATTTTTTTATTATTAAGAATTCACTTAGTCAAAACTTGTCTCTCAATTCCACAAAAATATGAATGTGTTTCTTTTTGTTGGGAAGATCGTCTCTTTAATCTAGGATTGTTGTTGTATATTTTTTATAGTAATAATAATAATTTTCATTCTATTGATCAAATATTGGTTTTATTGAAACTCAACTCCTCTACTACATCCACCTAGTTGTATTAACACAAATAATGCTTTAACATGGAGGACACATCTCTATTAATTTTAAAATTTACATTTTATGCCCGATAAATCATAATATGCCACAACTCTGATCCAAAATAACATAAAACCTATGGTTAGACTGTAAATGATGGAGAAAAAATACCTGTTGGAGATGAAAAGGCACTGGCATCTCCTTCCTGATTATGGGATGAGAACAAAGGGTTAAAATGGTACGCTATTTTTAGATCCAACAAAATTTAAAACAAATTATAAGAACTGTAAAATAGGGAAATGAGGGACCTCTACCGGTCACCTAAGTAGCCTCCATGTTTTACCTACGTGTGTATGACACTAAAGTCAACCGCCTCAGCTACGGTCACATGGACTCATGAAAAACATGAGCTACAATTGAAAGGGTTGTAGCCGTGAGGGTTAAATTTGACAACCATTTAGGCAGTTTTGACCTTTTTACCTATAAAATACTATTAAAAAATAAATTGGAATGTATTAACAGATGGGAATTTTTTTATTGAAACTATCATTATGACGTTCAGAATGAAAAAGTACCCATTTTATACTATAAGGCAAGTGGCAGCCTAGAACCTATAGAGTGATACTAGACCATATATGCCCTTGGGCCATATTGTTTGGCCCCCCACTCTAGTCTCTATAGCATAAGCCTGCTGCCCACTTGGCACAAATAATTTACAAATTACAATTGACAATTTGGCAGGCTAGAATTATTGTTTAATCTTTTTAGCATGGACTATTGGACTTAGACCAATTATAATTTGCAATTGCCTACAAGCTACAAACGACTTCAAATACCTTTCTCGAGGACTTGAGGAGGATTTTGATATCTTCTCATAAATGCATATCTATTATCAGTGCTCACCATTATTGGCCACATCTCAAGTTTCAACAACTATATTATCCTATGCAATAGTGGGTTGAGATAGAGAATGATGGATGGACCGTAGAAAATAGAATGGACTTAAGCTCAATGTGTCTAGCCGTAAATACCACTACTCTATATACCAATAGTTGATGGTGCACCCTTGTAGGCAGTGGTTAATTTTGATAATTGTTTAGTCACTTTTGACCTTTTTACCTATAAAATACAATTAAAAAATAATTTAGAACGTATTAACAGGGGGCAAAAATTTATTGAAACTACCGTTATGATATTCAAAATGAAAAAGTACCTATTTTATACTATAACACAGGTGACAACCTAGAACCTACATGATGATACTAGACCATATACACTCCCTAGGCCTGTCATCTTACCACCCATTCTGATCTCCATAGCCTAAGCCTGCTGCCCTCTTAGCACTGAGAATTTACAAATTATAATTGACAATTTGGCAAGCTGGAATTATTTTTTCTTTTTAGCATGGAATGCTAGACTTGGACAAATTCCAATTGGTAAATTACAATTTACAATTACCTACAAGCTATGGATAGCCACCAATACCTTCCCTAAGGACTCGAGGAGGATTTTGATAACTTATCATAAATGCATATTTATTACCAGTGATCACCATTATTGACCACATCTCAAGTTTCAACAACCATATTGTCCTGCACAACAACAAGTTGAGATAGGGAATGATGGATGGATTATGGAAACTAGAATGGACTTAACCTTAGTGTGTCTGGTCATAAATACCACTGCTTTGCATACTAACAGTTGATGGTACAGCCTTACAATTAGGGGTTAAATTTGATAGCCATTTAGGTATTTTTGACCTTTTTACCTATAAAATATAGTTAAAAAATAATTTAGAATGTATTAACAGACGTATAAAATTTTATTAAAATTGTCATTATGGTGTTCAAAATAAAAAAGTACTTATTTTATACTATAAGGCAGGTGACAACCTAGAACCTATAGGCTAATACTAGACCATATATGCCCTCGAGCCCCACCGTCTGACACCCCACTCCAGTCTCTGCAGCCTAAGCTCATTGCCCACTTGCCACTAATAATTTACAAATTACATTTGATAATATGGTAGGCTAGAATTGATTTTTATCTTTTTAGCATGGATTGCTAGACTTGGAGAAATTCCTATTGGCAAATTGCAATTTGCAATTGTCTACAGGCTATGGACGATCATCAATACCTTCCTTGAGGACTCGAGGAGGATTTTGATATCTTCTCATAAATGCATATCTATTAGCATTGATCTCCATTATTGGCCACATCTCAAGTTTTAACAACCATATTGTTCTACGCAATAGTAGGCTAAGACAAGGAATGATGGATGGACATGGAAATTAGAATGGACTTAACCTTAGCGTGTCTAGCCATAAATAAAACTACTCTACATACCAACAGTCTTGTCCCCCAAAAATATCACTCATTTTTGGGACAACATTTGAACTATTTTGGTCCTACAGACCAAAATTGTCTCTTCCCTTTTCAAAATTTGTCCTGGGCATTCAAATTCCTCATTTTTCAAGCTTCTAAAAAATTTACAGACTCAACAGGTCAAGTTCAATGGGCTTTTACAGGTTGACGTCTACGGACTTTTTCAAGGTTAGAGAAAACTACGGACTTGGTTTCTACAAACTCTGCAAATAGGCTCATTTCTACAAGTTCAACGAATTCCAGGTTGAATCGGTTCAATGCTTTCAGTTCAACGGTGGGTTTAATCAAAGGAATGGTTCAATGTCTCAGTTCAACCAAGTGGTTCAACACTTTGGTTCATCCTTTGGTTCAATCAAACAATTTGTCAATCAGTTCAAGGCTCTGTTTGAACCGTTGAACCAAAACTTGGTTCAAAGGCAAGTTCAACAAGAGGTTCAAAGCCTTGGTTCAATGGAATGGTTAAAATCCATGGTTCAATGGAACGATTCAACAGTTGGTTCATCGACAAAGTTCAAAGAGTTTCTCGAAGGACCCCGAAGGGCAGGTGCCCTTGCAGGGGACTCTCGACTGCGAATTCGAAGACACTTCCTGAAGCCAAAGGGATGCCTGAAGAAGCTTGAAGGCCATTCAAAGACTATCTGAAGGGCATATACACTTGTGGAAGGCTCTTCTCGACTCAAAATAGGTCATTTCTTAAGGCCCGAAAAGGCAAGTTCAATCTGAAAAAGTTCCAAATAGAAACGCTGAAGAGGACAAAGGAATGACGTGCCTGAAAATGTCAAATTCAACACAGTGAACTAGCCATTGATCCTTTGAACATATAGACCATAATACATTCACACATTTCAAGGCCAAGACCAGCAGAAAGCGAGGAAGGAACAGAACATCAAACTAAATCTAGGATCCGATTCAATTAACTAAAAAAGGATGAACGATGAAGATAAGATCAGATCGCCAGGTGGACATTGAAAGTTGCAAACTTTCAATAAGCGTGACTTGTTTCCCTGCATTGATAAAATCAAATGGGTAAAATGCCCCTAAGTTCTAGCGTGTCTTCTTAACAGATTCCAACGCAAAATGATGTATTACTGTTCCTGAGTCCTTCTTGAAGAGGCTATATAAGGGACTCTCTTCTATTGTAATAAGGATCTCTTTTTTTACAATTAGAATGAAACTCTGCCCAAATTGTAAGACATTACTGAGACTTTGAGCTCATATTGCTGATCATATTTTGTTACTGGAATAAGAAAGAAAATGGTTTTTCAGACTTTGTGCTGTAATATCTTTGTTGTTGAGGAAACTGTTCTTATGTCTTTTTCTTCAATATATCTTTTGTTCCTTGAATTCAACAAGCAGAATTAGTGATAGCAGTCAAAAAGGTGTCCTAAAGAGTCAGCTGTGGAGAGACTTTGTGCCCCCATAATTGCCTTTAGTGTGTTTTCTTTTCATTTCTGTGTAAAGGACTTTGGGACGACTTTGTGCCCTCATTATCCTTCGTATCTTACTCTTAAGAAATCCAGGTGAAGACTTTGTGCTGCATCTCGATTTGCTGGTTATTACATCCTTTGTTACATTTTTGTATTACTACCTGGAGTATTCTTGTGGCTTGCTAAATAGTACTTATGAAAGAATAGGAGTGTTGTCTATCATTTCCCTTGAGTTTTTCCTTTGATTCACACACATCATCTCTGAAAAAAGAGAGATGGATGGTTTGTCCTACCCATGAGTATTATTTTCTATTTATATATATATATATATATATATATATATATATATATATATATATATATATATATATATATATATATAGCATACCTACAGGAAACCTCCCCTTGATGAGAGGAGAGATCAGTGTCTTTCTGATGTGGTAAACCTACACATTTGAATGACTAATCTTCCTACTTTGGCTGATCAAACCTATTTTATTTATCAGTATGCTGGTCGACAAAATATTCAACCAACACAGTCAACGATGTATCCTTCCAGGTTTGGGCCTTCGATTGTCTTTATGTTATGTAAATATGTTTTACCATTTCTCGAGTAGTGCAGTGTTTGCCGTTTGGTCGTGTTGTTGAGCAACTATAAAAAACCATTGCATTTAATGAACATGGTGTTCTATGTGATAAAATCACTCTCAAATCCTTGATTCACCTCAACCTAATTCATGAATCACCTCTTGACAGACTAGACTGTAAGTATAACTTGGAGTTGGAGTCTACCATCTTGTTGTACAGTATGTCACTAGTAGACTGGTAGTGGTAATCGTACAAAGGTAGTGGTTATTTTAACATTTGAGTTTCAAACTTTTAACTTTCCTTAGCCCTATTACGCTTTACCAAGTTACATGTATCAGCATGTCTAGCACCCACAACCCAAATGCATTTAACATGAAGAGCCAAATAGCAGAATTAGAAATTTGAAAAAAATTGCAATGTTGATATTTGTTGGCTAGCTTATTTCTATCACAATTCATCATGGTCACTTCCAATTTGTTCACAAGTAATCCTGGACCCCTGATTCCATGTCCAACTGTGAATGAAATCTCTAATGATGCTCACTGCTCACTAGTCATTGACTCATTGCTATTGCTCACAGTTTCAAAAATGTTAAAGAATGACCTAAGTTTTCTAAATTCTCATATTCAAATATTAACTCCACCATTTAACTATCATGTAAAATATTACTACATTATTCTATCTAATTTTTTTAATGTATATTATTATTAAATGACATGTTATTTAAACCAATGACTCCAAAAATTATCACAAAAACCATTCAAGATGTAAAATTTATCTCATTCAAACTACAATAAAAACATTTAGAAACCATCCAACTGTACCCTTTAAAATAAATCCTTCACTCTTTCACATATTAATGATCTTCAACTTTACTTCTCCTTAAAATTGATTATATTTGATAACTTAAAAACACTAAACACCACTTAAATTTAAAATTATAAAAATCTATCTAACCCCTATATGATTCAACCCATGTATTGGTTACTATGTTATAAATAAACTAGAGTCATGGATGCCAAAATTACGTATTTGTGCACAAAATTAGACCACAAAACTAGAAAAATTGAGTAGCCAAACTAAAATAACTTGCACACATAATGATGCTACAAAATAGGTTTAGAGACAACTACATTCACCTCGTCTATATAAAAAGACAAAGATATAAAAAACATTATGGGTGATGATGCAAATATTGAAAAATTATCTATTTTATGTTATTGTATAAAATTTTGTCATGGATTAATTGGCAATTCACTCTTTTATGAGTTATATCCTTAAGTTTCTAATTCTTTAATTCAAATATTGAAAAATTGTCTATTTTATGTTATTGTATAAAATTTTGTCATGGATTAATTGGCAATTCACTCTTTTATGAGTTATATCCTTAAGTTTCCAATTCTTTAATTCAAAGAGTGATTTAATATAGTTCAACTAATATAACATTTTGAATTTATCTATGAAGTTCATAGGGCCAAAAAAATAAATCTAAATATTTATATATGGAAATCAAAAGAATTAACTGAAAGTAATATTTTGTATAATATATATTCTTTCAAATTATTTTTATAATTTCTATATTTTATATTTGTATGGTTTATAAGTAAAAAATTTGTATTTAGATAAATTGTCAAACTTTTTTATAGACGCATAAAAACATCACCATCTATGATCTATCATTTAAAAAAAATAAAAAATAAAAAATCTTAATGATAAATTAGAGAGTAGGGAAATAATAAATTATAAATAATTATTTGAATTATTAATAAAAAATCCACATAAACTTTTTTCAAAAATTATTTTTCTATTTCTAAAAAGTTATTGGTCGGGGTTTTTTTTTTTAATTATCAAATTATATATGCGGTTGCCCTTATTTATTTGGTATTTTAGAAGATGACTTGTTTGCAGTTATGAGAAGGTGATTTATAAATGTTGCACATATATCACACATTGCCTAGATCTACATACTAATTAGAACTTAATTTTATGTTGTATAATGTTATGTTGATTTAGCAGACAGTCTTATGGACCGCCTGTGCGATTACTTTTGGTTCTCTAGGTCCTTTTGTTTTATGGGCTAGTGTACTGGTTTTAGGGGCGTAGACACAATACGATCATTGATGACACTTTGCAAGCATTGATGACACCAATAAGGAAAGAATCATAACAACCATGAAATTAGTTTATTGGGTTGTACAATAAGACTTACCCCTCTCAAAATATGAGTCCTTTGCTCTCTTGAAATGTACTTAGAAACATCAAACATGCCAAAAAATAAGGACTATAAATCATATGGTTGTAAATGATATCTTTTTTCCCATATCTAAGTATCTTGAAGAGAGACAAAGTGTAAAAATGTTAGACAGTCCATTATTCTATTTAATGTGGGATGAAAATATATATCGAAGCCTAAAGAAACACCTTGTGGTTTATGCTACCTTTTTAAAATTCTCAAAAGGGTTGGGCCCACCTATTTCACAATTCTTAAAGCTCATAAATGTGTGTGATGGAAGAGGGGAAACAATATATGATGCAATGTATGTTTTGAAGGAAAAAAGAGGTCTTTCAAATAAAAGTTTCATAGCAGTTTCTACAGATGGTACTTCATCAATGGTGGGGAGTGAAAATGGATTTGTTACTCTTTAAAAAAAATATGTACACAATATTATATGTATTCATTGCATTACTCATCATGAGGCTTTAGTTGCATCAAACACTACTAAAAATTTACCTAAATTGATGTTCGTTGCAAATTTGGCAAATAAGGTATGTTCTTCGGTCCAAAATTCTACTAAAAGTCATAATGAACATATTGCTCTTCAGGAACTCATGCAACTCAAAACACTTCAAGCTCTTAAAATTCATGGAGTTGGATCGCTCTCAAGAGGATAGGTTATTGAAAGGCTTATTGTGTCGATGCCTCCATTATTGACTTTGTGGAAAAGTGAGAAGAGAAACTCATGGTATGATAAGGCTAGGATCTTCTCAGTACAATTTTTTTTACATATGCTTGCAGATGTATTATGTAAACCAAACAAAAAGAATGTGGATGTCACATCTTTAGGGGCAGCCAGAGATTCTACTATACAAACTTTAAGTAGGTGGTTTCTGAGGTTCGACACTTTTGCAAATGATATAAGTTACTTGTCTAAATTTTTAGAGAGCTCTAAATATGGTTATTTAGAGATTGTTGATCAAGATGGACACATTCATAGGCATGATTTAAAATTTGTGGCAATTCTAAATCTACATGATGATTATGTTGATGCACCAAAATAGAGAATGAAGCCCTATATTGATGGGTCACTAGAGAGCTGCAAAAATCTTGC
Organism: Torreya grandis; assembly: GCA_037957365.1. Lineage (NCBI taxonomy): Eukaryota > Viridiplantae > Streptophyta > Pinopsida > Cupressales > Taxaceae > Torreya > Torreya grandis. The sequence goes on along the minus strand of JARHVA010003384.1, from coordinate 1,423,539 downwards.
TAAAGAATATGTTCAAAAACTTATAGATTCTTTAAATGAAATATTCCCAGAACTTTCATTTTTCAATTGTATGAAGTTATTTAGAGGATGCATGTACTAGAGATTAAAATTCAAAGCGATGGCTTCTTAAAATTTTTGAACACTTGCAACATACTTTGTGTGAGGGAGAAAAGCCTTTCTTTGATTTTGAAGGTTGTTTAAAAGAGTTGTATAATTTTTTTGGCACTCTTCACTTAGTTGTGAAGGATTCCACATGAAGGAAGCTTGGAGGGTTTTTTGTGCTACAGATTCATAGACAAGATTTCCAAATATGACAAAACTATGGCAAATAATACTTACCATTCCAACAAGTACAACAACATGTGAGAGAGGATTTTCAAGACAAAAGATAATAAAAGATATATGAAGAACAAAACTCTTATTAGATACATTATGTTGGGTAAATAATTTGTCAACTAGCTAACTGGTGAGCAAAATAGGTCTCTTCAGCCACAACATAGGGAGATTGGTTAGCCAGATGTGCAGTTTTACTACATCAATAGGGGACAAATCTCTCCTCTCATCAAGGGGAGGTTCCCTATGAATATGCAGGAGCTATATGCTATATATATAAGTAGAAAATAACACTCAGGGGTAGGATACACCATTTATCTCTCTTATTTCAGAGATGATGTTCACAAAGGATAAAATCCTGGTGAAAACACTGAAGGCACTTCTCTTCATTTAGAAGTGTTCTTGTAGGGGACATAAAGAGTTCTTTTAGGTAGGATAAGTAACTGGCAATAGAGTACAACGTAACCAACAATATAAGACGTAGCACAAAGTCTCCACCTTGACTTTCCAAGAGCGGAACACAAAGAACAATGGGGGCACAAAGTCATCGCAAGGTCTTTTACACAGAAAGAAACTAAAAACACACATTGAAAACAATTATGTCAGCACAAAGTCTGAAAGTAACTAGTTTCAGGATACCTTCTTTATCACTTCCACTAGCTCTGCTTGTTAATTTGAATAAACAAGAATACACTCAAGAAACAGACATAAGAACAATCTCCTATAATGATACAAGCTATAACAGCATAAAGTCTGAAAGTAACTTGCTTTCTGATTCAAATAAATAAATATGATGAACAATCTGAGCTCAAAGTCTCAGTAATGCCTTTCAATTTGGATAGAGTTTTGCTTCTGGTAATAGGAAGATCTCTTTAAAATAATAAAAGAGATTACAATATATAGCAACCAAAAAAGACTTGGCACTTTTTTTCATGGAATGGCCCATGCTATGCATTAATGCCTTGGATGCATTTTTGGTTCTATCAAGGAGGGCCATGCTGGAATAGGGTGGCTGCCTTAACTGTGGCATGTTGATTCATCTCTAATGTCTCCTCCTAAACTCGAGTCACTTATTCTATCACCTACTATTCGCGTAGCTGTCCACTCTATCTTTACTTCAAAGGAGACAAACAGGCTGCGCTTTCAATGTTTGCAGGCCCAAATATCTACTTGATGGACTATCCACGTACTGGAAATAACTTCTGTAGATATTTCCCTCTTTGTCTCTTCCTACTATGATTTGATCCCTCAGGCTACCTTTTCCCCTGGTTTTGTCCTTTGAATGCGTTTGATCCCGAGCTTAAGCCTGCAAAGATCAATAGTTATTTCATTGCCGCAAATTTGACATCTTTGGGTCCGTCATCCTCTTTAGCAATACTTTCGTGTCTTTTCCACTTGCTGAGTGTCGAGTGCCTCTTTAGGTCTTTCTATTGGGAGTGTTCCATTTTTGACACGTGGCACATTTCGCTGCTTTTAACAAGTGACACGTGGCGTCTTCCACTGGAACAGGTGAGGACACTTGACAACATCTGCTTAACTTATAGGAGCTTTTAGAAACCTTTGAGAGTCCTGCAGGAGATGACACATGCAAGCTTTTGCTGGGATTTAAAAACACTATAGAAACATTTGGGACTCATTTGGATTCATGCGAACAATGACACTTGGTGCGTTCTGCTTGTTCCTGCGACTTACCCGGGGTCCACCACAGTGCTTACGACACAAAAGGGAGAGACCGCGGATGTTGACACTTGGCGGCCTCTGTTGAGTTTTAGCAGGGGCACGTGGCTACTTCTGTGGCTTCTTAGAAATAGATTACAACCTTCCATGATTGCCACTTGGCATTTTTCACGGGACCCTGAGAGAAGCTTGGAAACTTATAAGAAGCTTGAAACGTGGATGTCGACACTTGTCACACTCCACTGAGTTAAAATGGGACATGTGGCTGCTTCTACTCTATTTTAGCAATCACATAGAGGATGACACTTGGAGCGCTCCACTTATTCTAGAAGGGACACATGGTGGCTTTCGCCACACTTTGTCTTTTTTATTAGGCATTTGAATTTCAATGGATATTCCCTTACTTTAAATTTGACGTTTGCAGGGCTATCAATGGTCACTAGCCGCTTGAACCATGTTAAACCTTAAACCTTTAAACCCACTAAAAGTACATTGGTTCATTGGTTCATCAGTTCATTCTGTCTCTTTTGTTCCATTGCTTCTTGGTTCAATCATTTTCCCGCTCCTTGGTTGAACCATCTGTTGAACCACCTATTTGCTGCTTCTTTCTTTGACTCAGGCTACCTTTAAACTTTTGAACCTATGAACCATTGAACTTTGAACTCTTTCAGTTCAAGGTTCAATCGGTTCATTGATTCTTCCTCTACCCGTTGCTTCCTTGTTCTTTCTAAGCTCTTTGATCTTCATCGTACTGGTTAAACCTTTGAACCTGTGAACTCGTTGAACCTTTTGGTTCAACGGTTCAATGGTTCAATCAGCTCATTCTTCATTATTTGGCTAAGTCTTTTTGATCTTTTGAACCAAACGCGTTGAACCAATTGGTCATTGAACCCATTAAACCAAAGTGATTCAAGGTTCAACGGTTCAAGCCTTTGTTTTTTGTTAAGTGTTCGAAGCCATGGAACTTTGAAGTGGTTGAACTTTGAACTTTGACGAATGTGCTCAACTCTTGCTGATGATGTTGAACCTTGAACCCATTGAACCCTTGAACTTTTTTGGTTCAAGGTTCAATGGTTCGATGGTTCAATGGTTCAATCCTTGCTTAGAAGCTTGCTGATGGACATTTTTTGGTTGAACCAAGGCGTTGAACCAATCCTAAAAATGACTAAGTGTTGGAAACTTGTTCTTTTGATTGAACTCACCTGTAGAAGCCTTTGAACCTATTGAACTTGCTAATCTCTTTACTGAAAAAGCTTGGAAAATGAGGAAATTGAATGCTTAGAACAAATTTTGAAAAGGGAAGAGACAATTTTTTGGTTTTGCAGGACCAAAATAGTTCATATGTTATCCCAAAAATGAGTGACATTTTTTGGGGACAACACATTGGATGCCTTGATTCAAGTTTCATTAATAGGTCTTGATATATCAATGGTAGACTAGAACAGGGTTTATGAAAATTTGAAAGATGTCAAACAAAGAAGGATTTGAAATATCTTAGAATGTTCTTTGTGGACATATTTGTAATGGTATTGTATTTCATATGAGCTAATGAACACTTGAGCTTTTGCGTACACTACTTGTTTAATGGTGTTTTGTCGAGTCAAAATTGGTGATATACATTTGATTTTTTTGAACATATACATTTGATTTTTTTTTAAGGATGGAACTAGTGCCTGGCAAATTCATTCTAAAGTTGTACTCTGAAACCAAGGTTATCCCCATATCATATTTTAAATATGTATTTCAAGTCTTTTTCACCCATAATCTTCTCCCAAATAACATTTGGTATATCTTGACTTTCTGTTGTTGGTTTCAAAGAGTATGCTGCGAGATTTTAAGTAATTTCATATATCTGCCTTATGAAACAAAGGATCTGAAGAATAAAGTAAATTTTCATCTTTATGTTTTATTATAAAGTAAGTACTCGATGTTTCTTAGAATTGAACCAAAAGCAAAGTATGTTTTAGTGGTTTGTTTAGTTAAGTGGACCAGGTATAAGGACAATTTTGTCTTATGGGTCAAGTGGATATTTATTTAAATGACATGGCATCTTGTTGTCAAGTATTAATAAATAAAGTGGAAATGAATTTTCAGCTTGGAAGCACAAAGTCATAATAATACTTGAAGACAAAAAAATAGGAAATTTGGTATCCAAATGGGATTAGAAACTAAAAAGGACCTGGTCCAATTACACGTTGTTGATAACAAGAAGGGAGGAGTTATGTTGACTACTTAAATCAATTAATCATGAGATAATCCCACTTGTGTGGGATATTGATAAAATATATGGAAGACATGAAATACATTTATAAGCTATATGAAACAACAAATTAAACAAGAGCAGTCTAAAATTAATGATGCAACTATTGTGACAGGTACCTAACTAAATCAAAAGAGATTAGGGATTAATTAAATGCATTAGGAAAATATCAGGAGAACAAAGATTTTATTTCAATAGCATTGAACTACTTATTGAAGTTTTGCAAGGATGTAGTGACCATGCTTCAAATTTTATATATGGCTCATATTTATTTCTTAAAATAGGTTGAGATTTTTGGTGTCATAAGAAGAATCAAGAAATTAGTAGTATGAAGAATAAGAAACCATAGATAAGACATTTGGTAGACTCAAAAAGGATGGAATTTTAGACCAAAAGATGTAAAATGTGTATGTTGACACCTAGTAGTTGATTTTAGTGTGATAAGCCAGGACCTTTTGAAAAGGATGGCAAATATGTTTTATAGCCACAAGCTATGGAAAGTTGTGTCCTCAATAAAATAGTCTTAGGCTTCACCATTGAATATTAATGACTCTTAAGTGTACTTGCATGCATGTTACCACAATAACTCTTTCTTTCTTAAGTGGACTTGCATGCAGGGGATGAAGCATCATGGGCATCGGCCTAAAACATTATCATATGGATTTTTAACCCACACAGTCTACCAAATTTAACCCCTGTATGCAAAGAAGTGAAAACATATGTCATACATGATGTAGGCATAGCTGTAAGGCTATTTATGGACCAGTCACCACTACCAGACCACATTGGGTGATTTGTGGTCCCATTCCAAAGATTTTATGGATAGAGATTAGAGACTCAAAGAGGCTAGAGTAGAGTTACAGAGCTGTGGATCCCTCCTTTTTCCACCTCAAAATGCCAATGGTGAAGCTTATTCATCTATGAGTAGGAAGCATTCTCTTGAGAAGTTGGGTGTCATAGTTTAAGTTGCTTCAAGGAAGTCCATTGACACTTTTGGATAGAGAACATCAATTTATAGGGGTGTTACAAGGCATTTCAAATAAATTATCTCTATTATCTATAACTTTTACTAAACTCAGAAACATTCTTATACTATTTGAAGCAATGGACATGGAATTAATTTTGATGTTATCATGCAATGTTGTAGACACAAATGGACATGTAGGTATGAGGTGCATTTTTGGGACAACAGTTGTAAGAGAGAGGTCCAGACAAGAAACGATCGACAAGGTTAGACATAACAATAGGGTTCTTCTAACTTCTATACATTATGGATTAATTTCATTGGTTAGATGTTTTAGGTGTTGTTATTTAAGAATTTATTGTGATTATTGTTTGGTTTAGTAGTGCAATCACACTTATATTTTAGATGTTAGGAGTGAATCGTGTCTATGTTTATGCCCAGTAAATAGTTTTTTACATGATTTGTTATATTTCGTGCCTAAATTGTGTTTATACAAGTTGACCAATAAAAGTTTATTTGGTTGTCTCGCATATATTGGTGATGCCATTTGGATTCAATTCTCATTAGTCCATCTATGTGAGTGTCATATGTTATAATGTAAATTTTGAAGTTTATATATAATTTTACTATTTGGGATGAAGAATTGAGAAAAATCTAATTGAGAAATCAATGTTGTCTGTAATTTGAAATATCACAGGTGGATATGGTAAAGAAAGACAAAATAGGTAGGGGCTATGACCTTGTAGCTCTTAAATATCAGGGCACAACTACGACAACCAACTTTCCAGTATGGCACATACCTTGAATTCTTTCATTTCTTTCAAAAAAAATTATGCACACACCTAAATGAGTTATTTAAATGTGGAATTCATTTTATTGATACAATGATCTATGGTTGTTATTGTAACATACTTCTATATATAAAGGAAAATGACAATTATTGGGTTAATTTGGTAGATTAATAATTACAAAAAATATAATCAACAGGGTAACCAATTAAGTTTCAATCCTAACTCTTGCACTTTTTCATTCCCATTTTCAAGTTTGTCTCAAAATTTTAGTCAGGCTATTTGGATTTGTTGCAATGGCTTACTTTTGAAGCTTCCATGTTGTCAATACCCTTTTTTTTTTCATTTTTTATTAATAACATTTGAAACCCTTTAAATTGATTAGTAAAAATATATAATACATTTCAATTTCCAATCCCTTCAGATGTTGTGCTTCTTATTTTCCATTCAAGAGTTGACCTCATAATTTTAGGTGGGGTACTTACTTTGTGGCGATATTCTCATCCTGAAACCCCTATTTAGGCAATAATTTTATTTATTTTTATTACTGAAGATTCGCTTCGGCCAAACATGTCCCTCAGTTCCACAAAAATCTACATGTGTTTCTTTTTATTGGGAAGATCGTCTCTTTAATCTAGGATTATTGTTGTATATTTTTTTATAGTAATAATTATAATTTTCATTATGTTGATCAAATCTTGGTTTTATTTAAACTCAACTTATCTACTACATCCACTTAGATGTATTAACACAAAGAATGCTTTAACATGGAGGATACATCTCTATTGAATTGTAGCTTAAAAACGTCTAAATTTACAAATTTGTTTTTGTCTTTTTACAAAATAATTTGTTAAAGCAATGTCATATCTAGCCTATTAGGTAAGCTAATTTTTTTTGCTAGCAATGTTGTGATAAGACTCTTAAGCTTTTACTATTTCTAGGGTTGACATGATTCCTCTAATAAAAACTAACCCCTAGATCATCAAGGTATATCTCTATTTTTATATCATTTTATTATATGAAAACAATATTTCTGTATCAATATGGAAATTATGAAAGTCAAATATGAGAAATGAATGTCAGGGGCAAGGTGACATTAGTTAAAAATAGTCACAAAAAAAATTTCTTGACCGATAAGGGTGATCGTCAAATTTAACCCTTGGTTGTAGGCCAATGAAAGGATGATGATATGTTAAATTGAAAGAGTTGTAGGCAATGAAAGGAAGATGGTATGCTATCCCATTAGCATGGTATAAATATTTGGAGATACTTGATATGATAAGGGTTAGGATCGATTCTTAGGTGATTTTAATGTAATGGTTAATGTAGTAGACCTTTTTGTTGTAACAATTAAATTGAAGTAAATTCTAATTTAAATGTAATTTTCTATTTAAGTGAAGAGATGTAAATGTTAACATTAAAATAACCACACAAACATAGGCTCGTTGTTTTATTAAGTTGAGGGGGCAAGATTTTACTCCCAAAGCTAAGCTTGAAGTAATAGTAGTACAAAGTCCACACCCCTGACATGCATGACATGCCTAGGTGCTATATTGGTTGTTTTTAATTTTAGAGGTTTTTTTTATTGTGAAGGTTATTTTTTTTGTATTGTAGTTTGAAGGGCTATTTAGAAATTTACATCTTAAGAGCTTGTAATATTCTTTTTTTTAAGTCCCTAGAGTCGGATGAGATTATTGATTCTTGATTTGCTTCTTGTGAGATAAGCATGCATGATGACCATTATTATTGTGGTAATTATCACTGGTAAACATTTTTACGTTGCTTTTATTAAATATGATAAATTGAATGAATGGAAAAATAATCATAAATTGTCCTTAGTGGGTAGCAAATTATAAAAATAAATTTCAATCTTGTTTAGTATGAATTACCTATTTTTTTTATTTATGCAAAAAAACTTATTAAAAATGGGTGAATCACGTGTATTGGATTTTGTGTTGTCCTTCAATTTCCAAATGTGTAATGACATAGGCAATATTTTTTCTCATAATTTCCAATATCTCAAATCCATGAGGCAATACCATATTCAATTGTGTGAGGTACCCTCGTTACCATGTTGCATAATCCTACTCTATTTGTGGTATGACATAGTTTTGCACTTCTGACAACTTCCATGTTCGTCATTCTTAGTCACACAATCCAATTACCTCATGCTTGTAGACCATTCTAGACATATTAAATGGCGAACAACTTATCCTCTTAAAAGGGAGGCCATGAGTTTAAATCTTGTAGGGGCTAAGGTATGTACGCCTCGTATTTGAAGCATAGTGAGGTACCTCTTGCATAATGGGAGTACAAGGCAGTCTCGTATGTTGCAAACTACCTTGCAATCTATAACCAAGGCACTTATCATCATGCTCCATTCTAATATATTTTCATATTCTATTAAAAATAATTACTCCACGATTAGTGAAAACAATTACAAACCAAATTGAAGTTGTGGAAATTTTCAAAAAGACATATGTAGTGTCATTAATGCCCGAGAAAACTACAGGGATAATTTTAATGGATATTTATAGCCAATTAGCTATAAGTAGGTTTTTTCCATTCTTAAAATGGTTACTTGTGTGAACATGCATTGGTTGAATAACCCAAATTTTATACAATTTCCTATATTTATGTTCCTAATCGCCATATAAATTATACTATAACCTAATTTGAAACATAATTTTGTCATGATTACTATACATGTGTAGTTTTGATTCACCAGGAAAATATAATAGACATGTATTAATTTATATATGTATGTTTCTATATCTGTGTGTATATCTATATAAGAAATATTTTTCAATTATTTTTCCCAAAATAATAAATAATTATCCTAGTTATCAAAAAATTAGTGCAAAGGACTTGGATCGATAATTCCTTAATTTGAATATTAATTTCCACCAACTCATTTATTAGAAGCTCCCCATTCCTCTTGTCATGGGGCTAGACTCACTAGTGCACCCATGCAACAATGTGGACTACTAGACTACACCTCACCCCAAAATTGACCCAAATCTCCTTAACATCTGTATACTAAATTTTTATCATTAAAGCAATATCTCAACTCAAACCAACATCACACCTAGAAGTCAGTGTTATTTTGTATTATAACCGAACTTGCTTAGCTCACCTTGGCCTTAGTTCTCTTTGCAAACCCCACTTTTTACATTGGATAGTCGTCTGGCTCAACTAGGGATCTCCTCAAGCCCCTTGGATAATGCCTTGCATAACTACCCTACTTGAAGGAGTCTAATCCCTCATATTCTCCGCCACTCAAGTTGGCAACACCCATATCACTAGTGTGGCTTTTCTTCAAGCCACACAAGAGAATATGAGAATGGCATCACATGCCATAACTAAAAAATGTGAAACACTCACTAAGTTGTACTCACAATGAGCCATAAACTATTTTAATCCTCTTCACTTTGATCAACAATATAATGTTGCACAAGTCTACCATCCACAGCTCCTAGAAGTCACTACACTACTCAGTACATCACTACCCCTATTGAGTTTTTAAGTATCACATTCACAATGCCTTGTATCACATTCACAATGCCTTCTACTCCACTGTATATCTCTAAATTCACTCCTCATGCACCAAAGTTAGTATTGCATTGGTCTCAAACTACTCACCTCAATGCTCAAATGTAATCCACCACAATGAACCTCTCCACTCCTTGCATCTCCAAGTATGTTGGTTCAACATCATCCTTCTTCCTCTAGACAAAACCTCTAGTCACGTTTATTCTAAATTACTAAGGCACACCACCTCTTTTGCCTCTTTTTAGTCACACCCTTCCCTGCCACTAGAATATTGTATATAGTTCTTAGGAGTTTTTACACTACTCAATGCTTAATTTCATCTACCAAGGTTTGAGCTTGCATCACAATGCCCCAAATCTCTAACACATCTTATATTACACTCCTCATCTACAGAGTTGATCCTACTTCATTCTATGTGGCTACTTGCTTCTGCTCAACGTAACCCTCACCACATGCACTTCACTCCATTCCTCAATTAAGTTGTGATTTTCCTAACATCAGCCTCCTTCTCCCATTCAAACCTCAAGTCATTCATGTTCTAACTTACTTATTGGTACAAGTGTTTCCACACTCACTTCACAAGCATCAAATATTTGCATGAGAGTCTTCACGCATTTGACCCCTCATATTGGGTAGGATCATAACACTTCTCATAGATATGTCATACCTACTCTGTCACACAACCACATGTTTATTCCTCTTGGTTGTATTATCTAGCAATGCCCCATAACATCACCTTACATAGGCCAAAATTCCCATTGAATCACTTAATTGCTCTTATACCAATCGTCATGGGGTTAGATTCACTATTACACCCATAAGGCAAAGTGATTGTCCACTTACCCTATTTTCAATGAAAATCCTAATTTTGAGGACTCTTAGACTACGCCTCACCCTAACATTGACCCAACTCACCTTAACATCCATATACTAAATCCATAATGTTAGAGTAAGTTCTCAACTCATGATAACATCACACCTACAAGCCAGTGCCATTTTGAATTGCAATTGAACTTGCTTAACTCAGCTTGGCCTTAATTCTCTCTGCAAACCCCAAATTTTATGTTAGACAACAATCTACCTCAATGTGCAAGCAGTTTGTCATATATGGGGGTCAAAAATATTATAGATGGATTCCCACCAAATACTAATACACTATGGCATGCATCATACCAGGTTCGAATCCCATACACTTTTCTTCATAACCCTAACTTCAATGTGCCTTGTAAAGCCTAAGCTATGGGAAAAAATCTCATTGCATAAAAAACTTTCTAAAAGTAAACTGTAGGGCACTGATTTTTTGTAAATCACTTGTGAGGGTTCAGGTCAGACTATTTATTTAGCTAAAAACATTTAGTATTGTGGTATTTCAAACCAATAAATCCTAAATTTTAGGTAAAACAGTCTAAATACATCACAAGTATATATAAATGTTAAATTAAATTCATTGATTACTAATTTTGATAGAAATTTGAAATCCCATATTATATGGACGTAGTAAGTTCTTGTCATCATGCTCTAGTGGCCTTTATCCCCATACATTTTCAACATTAAAGGATTATCAAAGATATACATTTATGCACACACTCAAGAGGGATTTTAAAGAGAAAAACTAGTAAGAGGCATAAATTAAAATGCAATCCTATAGTAGTAAGTACTAAAGAATGTGTTAAAAGACATCATGATGAAGAAACTAGGAAACAATATAATTTTAATCAAATTGATAGAATTTAAGAAACATTTAAAGAACAACTTTTGGATTTTGGGTCTTTAATTTCTTCAATAGATTCATTGATTGGTAGTAATTATTTTGTCGAAGTATAAATTTTAGGCGATAGTATAGGGAGATATGACACTTTTGTTGAAACTAAACCCTCCACAATGATTCAAATTCCCAACTTTATAGATGGTAAATGTAGTTATTATATTGGTATTTGTTTGTGGGAGTGGAAACATAAATGGATAATTCAGTATGAGAAGGCAGGGTCACAAAATGTGGATGCTCTTTTTACCTAGATTTGGTGTGGGCTCTTTCTATTAGGAGAATCAATTGCATGACTTAGGAAGGGATTTTGGGGTCCAAGCTACTGATTTTATAGGCCAAGGTCTATCATTGCCTTGTGATGATCTTGCACCTCTGGTAAGAGAAGGTGATTTTGAAGAAAATATCAAGCATTGGGGGAATGGTTCCCTAGTGGAGTTGTGGGAAAGTAAGCTTGTATCTTCAGTGGATTTGTGACGTGATTAGATTTATAATTTTTTAGATCAGGTGTGTTTTAATTTTAATTATTTAATGTAGTGCTTGATTTAGGATCTTAGAATATTCATTTGAGAGACAAAAAAGGGATCGAGAAATTAATTTTTTTAATGCATGATAATTTTTTATTAATGATGAAAGTGATACAATGTAGGAAAAATTGTTAACATGTTACACATATTATTTTTTGAATTCAATTATTAACCAACTAATTCTTATGCCACTAAATGTGAAACTATATTCCCAATACCTTCCACAAATGCAAAATGCATATGAGGTGTTGTCAATACACCACAATGTGCAAAAGTATCATTTTGGCTCCCGATGTGTGGTAACATAATCAATTACTATTCTCTACTCTATTTTGGGAGGCAATACAAATGACCACAATGGGGTATTAGCTAATAAATATATTATGCAATAAATCTGATTAGGTGGCACTCTCGAAACTTACAAACATGTTTTCCATTGTTAATAATCCTTGTGCAGGGTTTGAAGCACAATAACCTGACCACTTATCATTGTTCTTGCAATAGTCATGCTATTGCATTTTGAACCCCATGTACATATTGTAAATATAAGAAATAATTCTATTTATGGAATGCCAACATTAAATAATAATTTATTGGTTGTGAGCATTCCATGGAGTCATATTTTATACATGAAGATTTGATGTGTTAATATACAATCTCAGCTATTTTAAAAATAGGGTAGTCAATGCCTTTTTACTTTACTGCATCATGCATTCCTTCTGCTTGTTTGTCAGAACGTTATTTTATGACTGTTGAGATTCCAAATGGGTGAGCAATGCCTTCCATGTCTTTTGCATGTGCAAAAGGTACCAAATTTCTCTTAAAAGAAGACTGAGATAACATTGAACCATGAATATAGATTCACTATTATAGATTTATCATTAAAAGAAGGCTTGAAAAACATGGAATCATTTTGCCAAGACGAACTGTCATTCATTTCTCTTTTAAAGGGGGATAAAAAATTATTGGATAATTTTTTGGATGGTCATTACCATTCAATCCTTTGTTGGAGGAGGACTAAATATTGCATTATTTAAGATGAATTAACTTTTTTTGCTTTTCTAACTTTAACTTTTACTCCTGATTTCACAAGTTAGGCCATGTTTCATCCCCAAACTTCCCTACCAAATTCCTACCGCTAGTCTAGTGGTATACCACTGATTCTTTAATCCTTATCCCAAATGATCATTTGTTTGGTCCATATTCAGTACATATTTATTATTTTTCTACATTTCAAACAAGTGCCCCCAAATTTACATGTATCCTAGTCCTTACCTCTTGAGTATTGTTGGCCTGCAACTTCAAGGGTAGTTATTTTATTAGTTATGACACCATGTTATAATTTACAAATAATTGTGTTGGCACAATGTATTTAAGTTTGGCCTAGAGGTTATAAGTATTCCTATTCTTCAATGTGAAGTGTTGCTCAAATCCAAAAGCTACCTTTGAATTCTACGTTTTAGATGTTCCCCTAAAGCCCTCCATTAATAGTGAAAAATCACCTAACTGGGCTTACTGGGGCAAGCCTTAAATTTTCAATCTATTCTTATACAATGTTGTTATTCTAAAGTTTAGAGAAGTTTATTGTGACTGTGCTTATGTTCAGTTTTCAACGTTGATATTTTCCTCTAACAGAACATGTTGTTGTGTATGGTTTAATTTTAATCCATTCTATATTACTTTCACAATTGGTTTTCATTGTATTCAATGGCTATTTAATCAAGAGCATTATCTAACATGCATTAATACATTCCAACAAAATAAATTTACTCACGTTAAGGGAGTAAATACTTTTATAATGTAACTATTTAAAGAGTTTCATGTCATCTTCCTTCCTAATGAAGGATTCAAAATTGAGGAGATGGATCAAATTTGTTTTAGTGCAATCTTTCCTGATACATTTGTTGGAAGTTTGACATAAAACTTAGTTGTGTTTTTGGTGTTCATCTTGCATTTTTATTAAAATTTATTTATTATTAATCTTGTCGGTTATTAGTGAGCTAGTTTATATTGTAAGAAATTCATTAGGTGGATTTGTGGGGCTCTACTTTGCCATATGTTGCCCTCATATAGCAAGGGGAATAACATTATTGAATGCTATGCCATTTTAGGCTTTTATTCCCAGTCCTTCAAGGTCACTTAACATAGCAAAACTTTTTTCCTAGGCTGGAAATTTTCATGTGTCTCCTAATGTAAGAAATGACATCGAATTTCTATAAGTTATCCCTTTCAAGGTCCATAGATAATTATTGTGTTTTACCTGAGCACTTCAGTTTCTTATGTATTTAATCCTCCCTTATTGGAGACCTTTCCTAATTTTCATGATATTAGAATATTGCTTACCTCTCAACTTTTATGCTAGATATTTCATGCACTTATCCTAATTTCTTAGGAACTAGACATAAGCTACTTGAAACACATTAAGGATGCAAATATAAAGAAATATATTCCATATTTGGCTGAAGGTCTTGTATACTCAATATTAAAATGATATTTTCTTTCTTCATATCATGAAGTTGGAGCAAGATAAGTGAGCTGGAAGCCATAAATAATGTGCTTAAATAAGTTTATGTTGATCCTTCAACCATTACAAATGAACTTCTTTTTGTGTATATTAGAAGCAACAAAACATCCAACTACAATAGTTTCATTTGCTTCAATAATCTTTGCTCCCCAGGGCAAACTTTCATGTAATGAAATCCTCTCAAGGTGAATTAAAAACTACATGTTCAAACTGTGAATTTTGGTAGTAAATATATTTACAAGCATTGATTAGTTAGGATCAAAGTTGTTCTTTTTCTTACATTTTCATCTCTATACTTCTATTTCCTTTCATTTAGTAGCATGGATTCACTAATTCCACATCCATTTACTTTTTTTCCTCAATTTTTAGACTTGTGATTGTGTGTACATGTAGGGAAATGAATATACCAATCTATATTTTTTATGGGAGGGAAGATCCTTGGGTGAACCCTATATCGAGTCAACTGGTGAAGAGGTAAGTACTATATGTTATCTACTACGAGATTAGCCCTACAGGGCATTCTCCTCACAATGAGGTTTCATATGTTTTATTTTATTCCTTTTGAATGCACTATATTTTTTTCATGTCTTCCCTAAGTGCATTAACAAAATAAATCTACAGAAGTGATGTGATTGAAATCATTAAACAAAATAATGCTATGCCCTACACTATATTAAAATCAAAGCTTTAAAGTTTAACTAGATATTGTGATTTAGGAAGGAATATTTTATTTTCTTTCCATGCATGTTGGTGCAATGTATGTTGTGGTTTTATGGTACTTTGTCATACAGATGAAAACTAATTAGTACATCTACATAAAAAAGTATGTTAAGTAATTCCCTATGTATAGATTTTCCATTTGTTTGGATATCACATTTAAATATGTTGCTTCATTTCCTTTTTTATGCTAGCAAAAAAGGATGTTATCCTGGATATTTGCCATTTTATTATTGACTTGTTAAATTCAATAGAATTTATTGGTTAACACAACAAATATTCCCAATTGGTACCCATTGTAGCATTTTTAGACAAAATGCTTATTCCAAACTATTTAGTTCTTATGGTACTAAATTTTAAAGGATTATATTTACACTTTACCATAACAAAGACATGTTCAACTATTTTAGAGTTCATAGCATAGTTACCTAGGATGCCATCTCAAGATAGGGTATGGGAATATATGAATAGGGTATTGCTATATTATATTTAAATATGGGTGCCATAAGAGTGGGCATGGTTCTGTCCTTAATCCAGAGGTTTATGGGGGCTATTTTTAAAGATTAATAGTGATTATTTAGCTGACTAAATTTATAGTCTTATTATCATCATCCATCTATGGAAGTGGCTAAGGTTTCTCTTTCAAAAACATTTCTTTTTTACTTTTTTTATATTATGAAAATGCTATCCTAGTGACTAAGGTTAATGGTACACTAATTATCATCATTAGACCATGGAAGTGATTGATGTCTATTTTTCGTAGAGTATTCTTTTTATCTTTGATATTATGCTAGCATTATTTTTTAATTTAAGTTCTACTAAGGGACAAATATGAGACCCATTTCCTTTTCTCTTGAAACTCATTTGTGTTAAACGCCATTTTATATAAAGTATCTATGACTGCTATGATTTGAACCTGAGTTTTATACATGGCAATGCCTCTCTAAACCACTAAACCACAATCCAAAATATTTTTCACAGACTATTCTTAACTATATATATTTTTTATCTATTTCTTTTCCCATTTTTAGGCTAAGTAAAAATATTCATAATAAACTATTATGGAAGCCACTCAGATTTACACGTTAAACTATTGACTATTTAGTATTTACATCAGCATTCACATACAAAAAATCCATCTGACTATATAATTAATAACAAGGGTCATTTATAACTAATATACATTCAAAATATCTATATTCATCAAATGGGTTATAATCCAATTGGTGTGAATGATGGTAAAGTGCATTGTCACACCATCCGCCAAGGTACAAATTATAGGAGATACCAAAAAAGCATGGGGATGGGTTTGGGTCCTAGGTGAATTTGGCAAAATGGATGTTTCTCAGTCCTTGGCACTAAGCTAAAGAAGGTCAATTTATTTGTGCACCTAATAGCAATAGGATGCTTATTATTCAATTAGAAGAAATTTTGTTATCCTCGTGGAGGAGTAATAGTTTGACAATGGAAATCATTGATGCAATGGACTAATACTTTAGTGTACTCTCGATATGAGAGACATAGGTTAATGCTTCACTTTCATCCTGAGTTTATGGTTCAGTCTTTTATGCATAGGGTTCTATAACTGTCATAAGGCGTTCATATTTGCTTTCAAGTGGTCATGGTTGATTCTTTAGATTGCCAACATCTTACTTGACTTGTGCTTGAAAAGTAAGGAAAATCTTGGTATTAAATAGGTATTATTGAAGGTCAATTCTTAGTCGTAAAAGTTCCCAATGCATATTACCAAAGGTTATTTGTTGAGATGAGATATATTTTGAGAACTCTTTATGTAGATTAAAAAAATAAAATTCAAATTAAACTCTAAATGCCGAGATTGTGTGTCGGACTCATAAAATAGTTTGGAGGTTTAGTATATATATTTATTCTACCCATCAAACCATGTGGATCTTGCACTAGTGCAATGAGGTCAGAATAAAGGTTTGCATTGAGAGGGTCAACTTCAAGGCATTCCCACAAGTGATAACTTTCCCCACATGTATTTGATCTATTTATGCATAATATATTAATGAATTCACTCTTTCCACTTGTCAAACATATTCTAGTGAAGCTTCTGCATTGCATTTAGAGGCACCTTAAAGGCTATTATCTTGGTTTGGATTTTAAACCAGTAAAGTTAGGTGACTGTGAGCAAAAATAGATGGGAGGTAAAGATGATAGAAGAAGATTATGTCTAAAATATGGCACCATACCAAGTATAGGATATACCTAACATGATAATAGTGTCCTGAAATTGGTAGTAGAATTGAGACATATTAAAGAAAACACATAGATAGTGGAATTGGGAAATTATTCAACAAAATATAGAGAGAACATGCATAACCTAGGATTTCAAATTATTGATTGGCTAGTAGGTAAAAAAAAGAATAATTGTGGTATGGTTTATATTATCAAATAGGGAAATATATTCTTCTTAGACCACAAATTTCATTAAACAAATTATTTAGTGGTTCTTGGTAAAATTACTTTGATTTTGGAATATTTTCATATATTTTTCAAACCTTCTAATGGTTGAAATAAGTTTATAAGAAAATATAATTAAGAAGTTAGGATTTTTTTAAATATCTATACACAGGAATCATATGACGATAAAGAAATCTCAGGCATCAATATCCAAGATAGGGTAAATAATATTAATGTAAATGATATGTGTCTTTCCTTGGAAGATTACTATGTTATTTGATAATTAAAGACAATATGGACGGTATATAGACAAGTAAAATGATAGAATCAAATTGTATTTTTCTTAGCTTTCATAAGTTTAGGAGCTCATTTTAAACTAACAAAGGTCTTAAGTTGATTCATCAAGCAAACTAGCTCTGAGCATGTAGGAATTCATTCCAAACATCAATCCCTCTTAATGATTGTTAGTCAATGTGGTAGATTAGTGCTTATTTTAGCTAAAATATATGCAAGAAATTGTTTGTCTTAATGGAAGCAAATCTCCTTTGGGAAAAATAGAGTAAAATAGAAAGAAATAAAGTAATCATTTATATCGACAAATGACCAAAGTTGGTCAACATGTACATTCAGATACTATAGAGAAGAAATAGGGTAAAAGTACATTGGGTTGAATGATAAATGAACAAAGAAACCTAGCCTAAACATTGAGAGTCTTTGCGTCTAAATCATGATTTCAAACATCAATATTCAATGAGAAAAGTTATTTTATGTAATTAGATCCAATATTTACTTGAGAATCACCCTTAACATAAAAATTTGTTGTACGCATTTTTAAATCCAATTCGACACCCAAAAATCTTACTTCAATTTTGGACACACTATTAGTTGTATAGTCAAAGTTAGCCAAGAATCCATGAAAATTGTGCTCAATGAAAAGCCACAAACGAAATACCCAACATTGAAGAGTTTGACATGAATATGAAGGAACAAAGTCATCAACTGTGGTAAATATCTTTCGATGTTATAATATGATACATTTTAGGCCATAAAAATTATGCAGGGCATGAATTAATTTATAACCAGTTAATAATTTGTATTTAGATGAGCTTGATTGGTTTTCAAGAAAATGAAATATTTGGCCATCGACCTTATGATATTTAAATTTATGCGATTGGTATGGTGAAGAGGGGTAATAACTAAATAATTGTAATATTTTTTATGTTATACAAGGGTCAATATCCATCCAATTAATTACAAAAATGATTAATAAATAAAATCCATACAATACAAATTGATATCTCTTTGAGAACAAAAAATATATATGGGACATGGTATGCCATTATTTCTTGCTTTGAATATGACATTTGATACACCACATATTTGTAAGTTTTTTGAAAGAGCTAATAGAATAGCTAGTCAATTTACACCTACGTGGCAATTTTGACAAGTATTAGCCAATGTAATTATTCCTAAACTCTAAAATTTGCTAATATTTTATAATGAGTTTTAGGGTCCATTCTTAAAATTGTCCATGTAGTAAAAAAATTAAAAATATTTACCATACGCAAATAAACCATGTGTCTTTAGGCCAAGGCAATGGCAAATTACAATGACAACTACTTGTTAAGCACGGGATACACTGAGAGGTGGGGTGAATCAGTATATCATAAATCTTATAAAATTTCACTTAATCAAATTCCAATTAACCATACATTCAATATATGCAATAAAACTGAAACAATAAACACCACACAAGATAAAGAGAGACACTAGATTTAACATGGAAACCTAATGTGGAAAAAACCACGGAGAATAAACTCAAGTATATGAATGAGCACCAACTAAAACTACAATATTCGCAAGCACCAACTTGTAGGAGTACCAACCCTTTTGCTGAGCACCAACACAATAACTATTCATGAGCACCAACCCCTTTGTTGAGCACCAACACAACAACTATTCGTGAGCACCAAGCCACAGGAGCACCAACCCCTTTTATGTATACCACAAAACTATCTGTCAATGTTGCTTTCTCAACAAATGATATCACATTACAATATCTCTTTTCTTTCTCTCCTTTGCTCTTTTAAGCTAGATAATACAATTACAAATCATCCACCATCTTCCATGTTACAAATGGCTTCTCAAGCCTTTATTTATAGCTTCCCAAATGACGTTTGGCATTCACCCTTTGTGACCCTTCAATCCTCATGGAAAATGGCACCAAATGTGCTTGACCCTTCGTATCCATGCATTTGAAAAGTCATATGGTGACCCTTTATAAGCAAAAATGTCCTTTCCTCTTTTGTCTTTATCCTGGTGACTTTTCATATTCCTCAAAGTGCCCCTTCATGATAAATTGCGCCCTTCCTCTTTTGTCTTCACTTGGTGACTCTTGGAATTCCTCAAGATGACTCTTCATGGGAAAATGCATCCCATTCTTCTTTTGTCTTTACCCCGTGGCTCTTTGACTTCTCCATGGGCCCTTCTTTTGACTTTATGCAACCAAAAATATATTCGTTAATATTAAGTAAATATTAACACACATTAGCCAATAAATGAATATTAAAAACACCATTAAATGCATGGGGCCTTTATCACCAATAATTTTAGACCTTTGACATCAATTATAATATTTCCAATAATCTCCTCCTTTGTCATTGATGGCAACCTCAAACTGAAATTACCACATCCTGAAACTTGCACATACTGCCATATGAAAAACATATAGTAACTCCCCCTTACTGTAGCAACCTGCACCTATTCCTTGTACATATTTTTGCACCTATACCTATACTTGTTATTCTCCCCCTTTGACATCAATGGCAAAGGGCCTACCTGGAGCTAACACTTAGCTCCCCCTCAACTAATGTTGAACCTCAATGGTAGAAAGTAAAATAATTTACTCCCAACTCCTCTCATAAATCCTTGAATGTGTAATTTGATCATGCCTTTGTGAAGATATATGATAATACATATAAATTATTGCCTGTCTTCTGAGCATATGCAATCAACTCATTTGAATATTTTTTTCTAATCTCACAACCTTCTACATAAAATTGTAATGTGTATCCCTGATCACATATTTGACTTACACTCAATAGATTACGCTTAAGACCTTTAACATACAATACATTCTTAGTCTTGGTTATGCCATTATCCAAACTCAAAGTACCTTTTTCAGCTATCTTAGTAGTGGTTTTATCTCTGAATTTTACTGTGCCACCATTGATCTTCTTTAGAGTTATGAACTTACTCTTGTCTACTGTTATATGCCTCGAACATCCACTATCGATGAACCATGGCTGATCTTCATTTCTTGCATGCAAAGCATCTAAACCAACATAGAATCTTCAGGTTATTTCTTTTACCATGACCCTGTCTGAACTTTCCTCTTGAAGAATGGAGCCTTGAAACTCTATTCCTTCTTGACTAACTCAAACACACTTCTACAGTACTGAGCTACGTGTCTGAAGTTGTTGCACTTGTAACATATTATGGCCTCTTCATCAAATCTTGATAGCGGAGCAAAAGAGTTGTAGCTTCTATTTGACTCTACATGACTTTCCCAATCCTTATTTCTGAAACTGTTAGCTATTTTTTGACATTTTAATTTCTTATGAACATATTCATTACAATAAAAACAATAACCATAAAAATAGGACCTATCTATGTATTTCTGACCTGATTGCCTTTTGTAGCTTTGTTCTCTCCAGCCTTCTTTGTTTGATATGTCCTCTGTATTATTCACTTCTTCCCTTTTTGTTTCCCTTTTTGCAAGAGCTTCAACATAGCTCTTTTTCTTTTCAAACCCGATACCTATCTTATCTGATATTGCCTTTTGGCTTTCTAATATATTATTCAACATGCTAGTGCTATCCTCAAATTTTGAATCACTAACTACTTTATCATTGACTGCTTTCTCAATATCTTCTTTTAAAGAGGCAATTTCAATAACATACCCTTCACATTTTTTTCTTACTTTTTGCAATTGTGTTGTTAGATATTTTTCATTATTTTTAGCTTCTTCAAAGTATGTTTTTAGACAATAATTTATTTCCTTTGACTCCTTTTCATTTTTGTCGATCTGGCGCTTCAATCTTTGATTCTTCTTTTTAACAACGTCTAACTCTTCTAAGGCACAAATGAGTTATCCTTCTAGATTCACTTTGGCTTCATCCTATTCTTCTTCATCATCTGTACTTTTGCTTGTAGAGGCATCTTCATGTACGGCCATGAATAAAATATCTTCTTCTTCTGAATCACTGACTCCACTATCTTTGGCTGAGCTAGGATCTTTAGAATACAAACTCTTCTTCTCGAATCCCTTCTTGAATTTATCTTTGAAATTCTTCTTACATGTAGACTTTCCTTCTTCATTATCATCATTACCCTTATTTGGGCATTTAGCTGAAAATGTCCAATCTTTCCACAATCAAAATATTTAAAAGGTAATTTTCCTTGATATTTCCCTGTGCCCTTTTTCGGCTTGCGAATGAAAAGAGCTTTGTTGTCATCTTCATCATCGCTAGAACTATCACTTGATTCTTGAATCTTAGCTTTCTCTTTCTTTGATGTCTTGAAAGTCGCTTCTCTCTTTGAGGGTTTATCTTATTCAGTCTGCATCTCATATACCGTGAGAATACCATGAAGTTCATTCATCTTTAGCTTGGCTAAATTCTTCATCTCCTCGATTGCTTAAACCTTTGCATCATATCTCATTGGTAGAGATTTCAAAACCTTTGGTACCACCTTTGACTCTTCTAACTTTTTTCCAAGACCTTGAATCTGATTTACTATTATATCAATTCACAAAATAAAACTTGCTATATCTTCTTCTTCAACCATCTTCAAAATCTCAAATTGTCTTCTAAAAGTCTGAAGCTTAGCTTGCTAAACCTTTCCATCACCTTTGTCAATATTCTCAAGTTTTACCCAAGTTTCATGAGCATATTTACATTGCATCACTTTAACAAATTCAAATTCACATAAAATAACATTTAAAGCTTTAGCATTATTTTCACTTGCCTTCTTTTTTGCCAGAGTAATTACAAGTGTCTATGGATGTTCATATTCCTCTACCACTGCTTGCCATATGTCAAATCCAAGGGCCATCAAACAAGTCTTCATTTTTATGCTCCAAAAAACATAATTCATCCCATCAAACAAAGGTGCCCTATTTGTAGAAAATCATTCATGTGATACAACCATCATGCTTTCCCGATCTACCTTCAAGCTATAAAACTTTTTCAAAAGGAACCTGCTATGATACCAATTGTTAAGCACCGGATATACTAAGAGGGAGGGTGAATCAGTATATCATAAATCTTATAAACTTTCACTTAATCAAATTCCACTTAACCATATATTCAAGATATGTAATAAAATTGAAATAATAAACACCACACAAGATAGAGAGAGACACCAGGTTTAACGTGGAAGGCCAATGTGGGAAAAACCATGAAGAAACATCTCAAGTATATGAATGAGCACTAACTCAAACTATAATATTCACAAACACCAACTTATAGGAGCACCAACCCCTTTGTTGAGCACCAACACAACAACTATTCATGAGTGCCAAACCACAAGAGCACCAACCCCTTTTGTGTATATCACACAACTATCTCTCAATGTTGCTTTCTCAACAAATGATAGCACATTACAATATCTCTTTTCTTTCTCTTCTTTGCTCTTCTAAGCTAGATATAACAATTACAAATCATCCACTATCTTCCATATTACAAATGGCTTCTCAAGCCTTTATTTATAGCTTTCCAAATGACCTTTGGCATTCACCCTTTATGACCCTTTAATCCTCATCAAAAATGGTGCCAAACTTGCTTGACCCTTCGTATCTTTACATTTGAAAAGTCATATGGTGACCTTTCATAAGCAAAAGCATCCTTTCCTCTTTTGTCTTATCTTGGTGACTTTTCATATTCCTCAAAGTGTCCCTTCATGAGAAATTGTACCCTTCCCCTTTTGTCTTCACTTGGTGACTCTTGGAATTCCTCAAGATGACTCTTCATGGGAAAATGCATCCCATTCTTCTTTTGTCTTTACTCTGTGACTCTTTGACTTCTCCATGGGCCCTTCTTTTGACTTTATGCAACCAAAAATATATTCATTAATAATAAATAAATATTAACACACATTAGCCAAGATATGAATATTAAAAACACCATTAAATGCAATGGGGCCTTTATCACCAATAATGCTAGACATTTGACATCAATGAAAATATTTCCAACACTACAATGGTTAAGTTAAAGCAAAAATACCTCGAGATTGATGTAGTCAGTTGTGTTCTTAAACAATCAACAATTTAGAATTAGCTACATCCCTGTGATGACCATGCCCTGCATTGCTATTACTGATACCATGTATATATTTTATCTTATGTTGATGATGTATAATATCAGACAATAATTTGGCCAATATGTCATGATTTCTTTCTCTAGATTGCTAATAACAGTTAGTCATTGTAAATAAGATGCAATGCATATAAAATTTTACATGATATGCAGGAGAATCAATCAAAATATACATGCTTATTATGATAAACTAGCACAGGGATGTGAATTATTATGAATGGTTTTGGGTCAGAGCAAAACGACATGGAGAAATTCTTTGTAATTATGTGTAGCTCCATGAAAGGTTATCCCTATTTAAATAATGCGTGTACATAGAGAGTTGGTTGAATAATTAACTTTTAAAAATAAATAATTAAGTTGAAGTATGTACATGTGCAATGTTGTTAACCCCAAGGGCATTTGGGGATTGATTAGGGATTCAAATCAACATAGGGTGACTAAGGTACTAGTATTTTTTAGGTTATCCTTTATAAAAAAAAATCACATTGGTACCATCGATAATTAAAACAAATATTTTATCGGCCATATAACTTGAGATGCAGTGCTTGGGGTGTAAATGCATGATCATGTCCATCCATTGATTAGAAAATGTTTTTGTAATTTTAGCTTAGGAAGTGTTGCTTATAATTGCAATGATTTTCAAGAGAAGGCCTTACTATGTAACTTGAATTATTGAATGTACAATCTGACACTAAGAATTCCAAGAGCATGTGTGGAAAACTGTTAAACATCTTTGCCAAAAAACTAGGCAGGTTATTTTATAATGGTTGATGCCTCCATTGTTATTTTTTGTTACAAAAATTGCATTGAATAACCTCCTCCATGTGAAGATCATGTAGTTTTGTTGAATAATAGCAATTTCCATGGTAATGACTATATACTTCGAATGAAAAAGCTTCATTGCCAGTATTTATTTGCTAAGGCCATCTCCCCAGTGATATTCTCTTTAAAAAAACATTTTTATAACTCCCTTTACAATTCGTTTCTTATAGAAGGAAAAACACAGGTATAAAGCGCTAACAATCCAATGTTTTTCTTCTTATTTTTACTATTTAGAGGATGGATTTATATTAACATTGATGGAAATGCTGAGAATTTCATTAATATTGAGGTTGATTGAACTTTTCTTCTTTACGTGAGAGAGTGCCTTGTTATTTTAACATAGTATTGCATTGAAAAAATATTGTGTAAGATAATGATGTAGATATTATATGCCAAACTTCAAATTTGTTAATTGAAAAATGGAATTGAATAAGATTTTACCACATTCAAATATTTTTGGGTTTAGCCTACACAAGACATAAATTTCCATTTCTTGTAAAAATTCCCACTAGGATTTAAGATCTATGCAAGTACTTGATAATCGATATGTGTTAGTGGGATAGTGCACCCATTGTTTTTTTTTTAAAATATAGCGGTTTGTAATGGCCAAAAATAGGATTTGTGTCATAAAACATGATCGATTATGGAACTTTTTGATATTCTTTATCGACCAAAGGTAATTATTTTTCATTGTGAAGGACCAAAGAATATTTGTATAATTAACCATCTAGAAAGCTAATGTATGAAGAATTTGTCACCCATAGTCCGCTTTCATTTTGAGCTGAGGTATAAAAGGAAGATAATCTCATTCTACATAAATATCTTTCAGTGTCATATATTCCATGTAATTTGTACAACTCGTCAAAATGTAATTCTAATTCGTATGATTTAAGTGCATTTGGATCCCTTGTATGTAGACAATTTAAGAAGTGGTCTATAATGCCATTTTTTAGTTATAAAATTGTATATTTAAAATTTAATAGCACATGAAATGTGTCAAAGAGGCAATCTTTAACACTGTAGTTGAATGGTTCACAACAAATAAGATGGTGTTCAATGAAAGCATCATCAATGTCATTATACTTTGGTTGTGTTCTTTGTTCATATTCCTCTACAATTTTGGGTTTGCTCGAAATTTCATTGTTCTTTATTTTATATTTTTGATTTTTGAATGCATTGTTATTATGAATAGAAAAAACTAAAGATTTATCTTAATATAGATACTTTTTACTTGATGACGTGGCAGATTGATTTCTAATACAATGCAACCCTGAGAAGAACTGTAGTGAAGAAAGTAAGAGGTTATTTTATTCACAAATAAAAGCAATCTTTCTTTTACTTATGACTAATGATAGTAGTAAAATTGATTGCATCATCTATTGGTAACATATTAAATTTCTAAAAAACATTATAAATTAAAAAAATATTTTAAAGTGTAGGCTTTTAAATATATTTAATACAATTAAATAAAAAACATTTAATAATAGTTTTAATAGCTATGCAATGCTTGATTTGGAACACACAATTCTTATATCACAAATGATTAATGTACTTAATTATAAACATAGGAAAATAAAAATATTGAGACTTGTAAGTGGAGACATTGTAAGAGGTCATATCCTAGTCGTAATACCTTCATATGAAAAGTGGGAAGTTCATGACCTGTAACAAAAACACCTTACTTGTGATTTTTGAATAATTCGTTTGAAACTCATGATTTTGTTAATTGAGTAATGCACTAAAAGGGTTGAGTGTCATATTGGGAATAGTGTTATGGTTGATGGAGGTTTGATTGACATCATTTTGTAGACTTGTAGATGTTGTTGCCATTGAATAAGTACATAGTGTCATGCACCAACAAATGTTTTTGCCATGGCAGTGTAGACTTTATACATAATAGATTGATTTAATTTGTACTGGTTTATAATAAAAACAATAATACAAAATTAAATCTTGTTTGTAAATCCTATGTAATTTTAATATAAACTATAGTTTAAAAAATTATACTATAAAAAGGTTAATGATAGTAAATATTATTATATTAATACTAAATGAATGTTTTTGAGTAACTGTATTACATATTCATGATTAATTTTTTTACAAATAAATATTTTCTAAGTGGGTCCTAATACTATTATCGTGCCTCCCTAGAATAATTTATACAGGGATAGTTTTGGTGTATTGTAGACTATTTTTTTATATGATAGGATAAATAATCCAGTTTTATAGGGATCCAGGAACCTTAAAGTATTATATGAAAAGAGTAACAGGCCTAACAATGGTCGAACAACAAAAACTAACTATAGAGTACCAAAAACAGATAAATATAACAACATAAAATAAAATCAGGAGGAGGGGCCCTCCGGTATTTCCTTATCCTCCTTAGAAGTCTTATGTGGAATACCCCACTTGATATAAGAGACATTTACCCTTATACGATTACCACGACCTTCTACACCATCGCTTGGGAGAATCATGTGTGACTTTTTTTGGCCTTGAGCCTGCAGGGGTGTCTTCTTGATAAGGGTCAATTTGGGGGAACCAGGTGGGGGGGTTTATGTCACCTTTGGTAACTGCTTGATAGGGGTCCTATTTAGTTTAATGGATTGGACAAAGGACTAAACAGTCAAGATTGCCTCCCTGTTTAGGACATTCCGCTCTTGTATAAGGCTAGCTGGGGTTAGACCATCCTCATGCAACATGTTGTTGAAATTATCAAGTTGCTCCTTATTTTTCAACTCCTTAAACAAAAGGAATTTGCCCTTCCTCGCAGCATTTGCGGAAGTTCCCTCATCTAGGAAGATCAGCTTGGGTTTGGGAACAAAAAGCTTGAGTGGAAGGTCTTCGACAAAGGTTTTAGATAGACTGGCTTGGGGTGTGCTAACATATGGCTGGTAGGACCCTGAGGTGGGGTCCTCCTCGATAGAGGATCCCCCTTGGGAGACCTCCCTCCCTTGCAGAGTTTGACCATGCTTAACAAGTAGCATAATAAGCTCCTAATGTAGAATGGGGTTGGACTCATTAACTTGATGGGTCAAGGCAATACATTCCAGTGATTTTAGATGGTAAAATGACACGTTGATCTTATAACTTAGAAAGTGGTTTAATAACAGAAAATGATTGGAAAAGATCAGGGTTTATTTACCCTCTAAGGTCATGTATCTCATTACTTGGAGGCATATCTCCGGCCAATGTTGTGGAAGGTCAGTGCGAGGGAAACCCTTATCAGTTTTCAAGAACTCATTTATGTGAAAAAAGTACTGCAGAAGCTTCTGCTTCTTGGTCTAATCCTTGAACGCCTTTGTCCCTTCATAAGACATCCCAGTAGCCTTCCTTATGAAGTCCTCTATGACTATGATCTTTATGCCCTATATTACCATTGTGCGCTTGTTCCATGCAATAACGAAGTTCTAAGCTACATCGACGTCATGCTCAATAATTTATACCAGAAGCTTTGTGAGACCCCTATACCTTAACTAAAATTTCAACACCACATAATAAATTATAAACTATTAACAATATAATAAATTATCAATAAATAATAACATATGAAATTATAAATCAGTTAAAATTTCCACACCACATTTTTAATGTCTAAAATTCCTTATAACAAAGAAAAATATTATAAAAAATAATGAAAGAGGGCTAATTTATTGTTATAATAAATTTAATTCATAAGAAAACACTTGACACGTACAAATTTAAAATTCAAGTTAACATAGACAAGGATTTATACATAATGTCCCCTATAATCATGTTAATGTTGGAGTCGACAATGTGGTTGAGAGGGACCCATACATATTTTTTTACATATTTATTGTGTTGCATTTTTTTTGAAATAACATATAAACATTAAAAAGTTAGTATTGAACCACAAAAATCTTTTTTTTTAATTATTGGAAAATATTAATGTTTTAAATGTTTCTTATAGTATCTTGTCTATGGGAAAAATTAATAATATAAAATTGAAAACACCATGTTATTATAAGAAATAATTGGACAAACAATGTGGAAAATGAATTGAATGTTATTTTTATTGGTAAAACCATGTGAATGAATAAAATATAAGTAATAAGTGAATGTAATAAATGTGAATGCGATAAAAATAAATAAGGCTCTTAACATGTGTGGTAAAAAATTGGGGTCACTTAAAAGAATATTGGTTTATCCCCTCTAAACTAAAAATTTAAGAATATTTAATTTTTATTTGAAAGAAATAAATGTTTTGTAAATATATAAATTTTTCATTTATTTTATTTTTAAATTGTATGTAGCGAACTCACATTACTCAACATACATTTTCCAATTTCATTGGCTTGAAAGTAATATTACACAACATATCTTCATGATGGATATTGTAAATAAATAATGTACACTCATCATCAAATATTACAAATAGTTTTACCCTTTAAAATCATGTGGAGAATATAATAAAATGTTGTAAATTAATTTTTTACAATAAAAAAATCACTCATAACCAAATAAACTACTTTACATTTATCTAAAGTTTCGAAATTACTAATTTAAAATCATAATAACTGTTTATCAACAATTATCAATTTTCAACTAAATATGTCAACAAACCTATATTATCCAAATTATTCTTATTAACCTCAACACTACAACCATAAAATTAAACACATCTTTTAAAAAGTTCAATATTATCCACATTAGATTCAATTATCTTTAAATTGAGGTAGATTGAGTTTCATGTATAGCTTTGAATGAGGCCATAGCATTCGACCTCACAAATGGCATTCTTAATAACAATATATGGAAAAAATGTACAGATATATTGTTACCATGATGGTAACATATTAGTAAATAATTTGAGATAAAATGTTATCTCTGTTTTAATAATATCTTTAAAGTATGTTTAATTTTATATTAAAAAAAGTTTGAATTATTAGAATTTAAACCATATAAATATGCATTATTAGTATTTGATTTTTAATATGGTGAAGTTGGATTTGTTTCTAATATGTATTTACGACACTTTTTAATATAACATAAAGCGTTTGAATTGAACTTTGTGTTTTCTTTAATATTTATTTTCTAAGTAAGTTTATTTGCTTCTCTTGATGTATGGATAATGGTTTACTAAGTAAACATGTTTTTATATATTTATGTTTGTTTATGGGTTTATTGCATTATAAGTAAATAGAAGAAGGGCAGGTTGGATAGACTAGAGATTCACATCAAGAACGCAAATTAATGAAAGTGTTATTATCTTGTTTCTAAGATTAAGAAATGGTTGGAATGATAAGCTCATAATTTTATAATATAATTAATTTGTGAAAAGATGTTTTTGATAAAAAATAATTATTACAATAGAAATGAATGGTATTGTATCTTTAATGACTATTACAATAGATATAATAGGATAATTAACTTTAATAAGAATTTTTAAGAGAAGTAATGGATTTTCTTCATTAATTTAAAAAAGGGAAGGTTCACAAGGCCAAATTACAAACCATGAAAAAAAGCTCAAACAAAAATGGATAAGGTTTAACATTAATATAAAATTTAAACCATACTTTGAAGGCATCTGAAATTTTTAGTATGATGTTTATTGTAAACAATAAATGAATTTGGCACTGAGTATTTTACTTTATTGTTGTTTTGTACAATAAGTTACATTGTACTACTTTTCCTTTAGGATTGAACTTTTAGAAAGGTAATTTGTATGATAAAACATTGGATTTTTATTTGATATTCCTATTACACATTAACAAGATGTATTTAGTTTTGTAACGATCAAATACTATGTTGAAAGTAATTACATCTAATCTAATAAAAAATGTGTTTAAAAAAATAACCCTTAATATCAATTCCATTTGTGCAAACCAATATTGAGTTTCACATGCAAAGTAGTTTGATATCATTAGATAGACACAAGATTAATAAATGTTGTACATTATGTTTCTTGACAAAATAAAACAAAATACTAATGGTTTGGGTTATACATTTTATTTGTAAAAAATGAGGTCCTATGTCATAAGGGAATCATTAAGTAAATCATTCAATAGATTTAAGTAGACATGGAATGAGCTTGACATATCCTTGAATGAAGATGCCTGAAATTATCAACTATTAATTAGAATCATAATTGTTGACAAGTATATAAGTTTGATTTAAATGTAAGAAAACATATAGTAACCACTTTATTAAACATGTGATAATGTTATATCCAAATTATTGTTATTTTCTTAGAGAAGATGGTGACATTGGAGATGAAGGAGTTTTAGACTTTAGAAGATAATAATTCTCCAATCAACTATTAGCCATAATATCCTCAGCTTAAATTTTTAGTACATAACGCATTGAAGCAACAACACTCAAAATTTCATTATGTTGGTATCAGGTGGCACCATGGTCGTTGTCAATGTAATGTGGTGCTCATAAAATATGGTAACCAAATTTGTCTATCAAGTGTTTATCTATGGTTGTGTTTAGCATGATGTCTTGCCTTATTAATGACATTTTCAAATCTAAAATAATCAGGGCAATTTATGTATATTGTCTAAGCTCAATATATCCTAGTTGAGAAATGGGAGTTGTTGTTAGACTCGGGTGGAGGGGAACACATGATGAAGATTTTTTTTTGGATTTAGTGGATTCAATCATGAATACATTGGTTTAATATGGGGGTAGAAGGGAAAAAAATGTGGAGGGTGTGGTGCAAGAACTCTTGTTAGTCCTTGATGATAAAAGTTGTTTTAATAAAGCAAGAGAGGAACCAAGAGGTGGGTTCTCTTTAAAATATAAGAAAGAAGAAAAGGTAAGTGTTGCAGTAATTTAGGATACAATTAACCTATAGGAAACCTAGTTATAACAATACTTACACAAACTTTAGTACGTAGGCACGTTATTTAAACTAAAGTCTATGTACTCACCCAAAGCATACAAGAGACATTGAGATCCCCATCATTAAGAAGATTATGAAGATCAAAGGAAAACATGCCCAAATGCACATAACATATTATCATCAATAATTGTTTTATTCTCATTTATCATCAAAAATCATATACAACCATATTCATATGATCTCCATGTATAAGTACCTTCACGCATATTTTATTACTTATACACTTTACATAATTCTTTACAAGGTATACAAACAACAAAAATGCTCAAATGTATAAAACGTGTAGCCTCTTAAGTAGTCATAAATGAGAGGTCTAGGGTATATTTATAGTTTTCCCCACTGACCTACTCATGATGAGTAGATCTACGTAGGTTTCATTAGAAGGTTTGTAGAAGATCCTACAAATTTTTAAAATAGATGCTTATTTGATTCCTTTCCACATCATAATCATTCATGTCATTCAATTTGCTATACGTGTCCTTCATTATTAGGAAACCACACACTCTGCAACAACAAAAAAATAATAAAATGCAATAATAGAAATAATCAAACAGACAAAATACTCAACATACATGAGATAAAACACATGATTTACGTGGTAAAATATTAACAAAGCCAAGGAAACATCTATGGTACAAGATATCAAGCTTTATTAATTACAAAATGAACAAATTATATGCAAACTTGCTATGTAGATTACATGTAAAATCCCCGAAGATAAATATGCATAATTGGCAAAACACCATTAGGATTCCTCATCCTAAAAATAAAGTGGAAAAATGCCATTAAGACTTTCCTTTTAAAAATAGAATTCAATGGAATTCGTATTCCCAGAAATAGGGGTTTCACTCCTTGATTTTTGGCTTCAAGGGCACTGCCCCCAAACCCCCACAAGGGGAGCGTTAATGGGGGGGGGGGGCGGCGCGGGGACGGGAGGGGGGCATTGCCCCCCCACACCCCCTATTGAGTTATGGGCTGAAAAGCGCATTGTAAAGGGATCCAAATTTGAACTTTGTTGTCACATAGCTAACATTAATTTTGTTTTGGCACCCATGCTTTTACACAACATCTACTTTTGTATAGCCTTTGTCATTGTTTGTTGCCTTGAAACTCTTGTGCACACAGACTTTTGTGCAACCATGAAAACTACAAATTTTGTGTAAAGTCTAAAATACATGTGCATGCTTCACCAAAACATGTGTAATCCCTGTACTTGGTCAAAATATTCATTACATATATCTACACACAATGTAGGGGCCAACATTCCCCCATACTTAAACACTTGTTTGTCTTCAAACATGCCACCTCCTCATTTCTGTCACCACCTTCCCCTAATTCTTCCTCATGCATGAATACCACTTCAAGAGCCCTTTTCTTTTAGTTCATACTTGAACTCTTTCCATCGTTACACAATTTATTTTGCTTTTATCTTCATTTATGTAGCCTATTCTCTTAACCCATAAAAAAATGTGGGATTTTCAGAGTCCACACTATATTATTTAGCCATTTATTGAAAATCATGTGTATGTTTCTCATGGGACTTTATTATTTCTTCTCCTTCATCTTGAGCATGATTATGCAATTCTTGGAACAAGCACTCTAAATAGTCATGCTTTGCGTCTATTGTGCCCTTCAATGACTTTACCTTAGTAATGCCTTGTTGGCATTAGGTTTTGTCTTTTCAGGCATGCACATCGGCCATCATTCCTTGTACTTATCCTCCTCTACTACCATTCTCTTCTTGATGAAATTTTGTGCCCCACCAAACTTTACAAATAATATTTTCATTAATATCTTCTTATATCACATTGAGTTGTTTATGTTCTTCAACTTCTTCACTTGGTCCTCCCGTTACATCATGGCCCTCCTCTATCTTTACCTAGTAATGC
Organism: Torreya grandis; assembly: GCA_037957365.1. Classification (NCBI taxonomy): domain Eukaryota; kingdom Viridiplantae; phylum Streptophyta; class Pinopsida; order Cupressales; family Taxaceae; genus Torreya; species Torreya grandis. The sequence continues at coordinate 1,390,055 of JARHVA010003384.1, read as the reverse complement.
ATGATGCATGTTTTAACTTTTATAACCATTTTTATCAATTCCAAAGTTGATTGGTCTTTAATCAACTTTCGTGTATTTCCCATAATGTTACCTTCTTGCCCTTCTGAGGATGTGTTGATTTATTATGGTTAATAGTTCCTTAACACATTAATGGGGACCTCAAATCTTGTTTCCCTTTTACGTTCATGCAAAAACTTTTTAAATATTTTGAATGCTCATTTTTCAATAAATTATGAATGTTCTTTTCTTCAGGCATCAATCAATACATACTTCTTGACTATAAGTTTACAATTATTAAACTATCAGTCCATTGTGGGTCATCCTATTTCTTTTATTCGTCTCCATCCTTCCTTTCTTCCATATATGTTTCTTATATTCCTCATCATTATGCCTTCTTTCTTCTTCATTTCAATCATCTTCTCCACTAGTCTCTATTTGCATGGCACGACTCCCTTTTGGTACTGGTGTTTAAACTAGGTTGCTTTTTCTTGACCTTTCTTTCTTCATAGAACTGGCCTCTTCTACTTTTGTGCTTGTATTTCTTTCACTTTTAACACTATTTTCCCCACTTTCTTCTACGAGTCTTGTCAAACTTCCTCTTGTAATTCTCAGTCACTTTACCCCTTGAATTTCAATAATTTTTTATTTTCGTATATCTTTTATTTTTCCTCTTTGTTATATTTGTTGTAGATCCTCCATCCCTCAATCTTTCCTTCACTATCCGGTAAATTCTCCTAAGCACTAAATCCTTTTATGTGTTCATCTTCAATGAATTTGGGAGTTGGTTTCCTCATTTTGATTGGAGTAACCAATTTTAGTTCTCCCACTCTACCCTATGCTATGTCCACAAAACTACATGTACTACTTTTGAAGCTCTCCCCTCTATGTGTAATATTTTTTGAGGATTTGTATCATTGTGCATTTTGTTCTCCTTCAAACCTTTATGAGTCTGATTTGATTTTCCCTTGCTTTTGTATCTTACCCTTCATTCTTTCTATTTTGGCTATTTCATCATCCTCTTACTTCTTTTTGCACGCCTCTTTCATCTTCATCATGGTAGAGCCTTCATCAATCTTAATTTCAAGTAGTTGTGATGCAAATCTTGGAATTTTTATTACACAAACACATCCCATGAACATCTTCATTTCTCTTATAACTGGTTCCATCCTCTTATTCCAAATTACTTGGTGGTTACCCACTTTCACAAGTAAGATGGGATCAATATCTAATTAGTCATCATTTAGCTCTTCCTATTTTGTATAATTCTCTCATGTATTGATATTATATGTTTTCAGTTGCGTAAGTATATTTCTATCCACTACATTCACATCTACATTTACTCATGAAATATTTCCCACTCTATCAAGTGTAACCTCCATATATCATATAGTTACCATATAAATTAACTTTATCCATCCTATCATCTAGCCATACTGGTCCTTGATCCTCACCAAGGTCCATCTGACCTTCACGTAAAACTCAACATATTCATCATATAACTATGTCATGGTGTGCATAATCCTCCAATAATTTCCAAATGCATTCTTGATGTTGTTATACCACCTATTCATATATTCTTTATACTTCTTGTTCATCTATTTCAAGCATGTAAACCTTGTATACATCTCATGTTGTGAATCATAATGGTTCGATATTGTGAACCCTCTTCTTTCCAGAACCACAACTATTTCGATTAACAATAAAATCATGATGGACCCCCTATTGAAAATTCCTACACAAAAATGCTAATTTTCCACTATATAATTAATTTCCTCTGTAATATATTACACAAATTTATACTTTGCACCCATAGCTTGTACCCATAAATGCACCTAGGATGCTACATAGATGATCTCCTTCAACATTTTAATCCATCGACTCATAGGAGTTAACTTTGTGGATATCAATCATGCAACATATTTGTTCGCTGAGTTGGTGATTCTATCCAAATGCAATGTGTATCCTCGAGTCAATCTTGATTCCTCTTTCACTCTAGTCACCTCATCTATCTTCAACAGAGCCCTGCACATTTTAACTCATCCTTTGGCTAGACTTGTTACCTAACCAATCTACGCACGACTAATTTTTATCCGTCTTCCAATAAAATGTATGCACCCCTTACACAAACAACTACATGAACAATGCATATGGCTTCCCCAAAAATTCGTATTTTGTGTAACCCTAACTCCCTTGTCTTCAGGGGATCTTTGTATGTTACTCATGCTTAAGTATCTTCAAGATCCTTATTAATACTGGAGGGTATACTAAAGCCTTCAATTTGCTTTAACCCTCCATTAAATTTTATCTTTTAGACCAATGAGAATGCATTATTTTTCGTGCATCAAAAAATTTGCATTTTTTCAAAAATTCAGTTGCACATTTGTTAACAAAAATTAGGAAAAAAAAAAATTTATCTATAATTTCATCGGCTCATAGCTTTTACATGTTATTAAGGAGCACTCTCTACTCGTGTTATGCATAGTACCCTATCAAGTTTGCTGGCAAAAAAAGTAAATGCATTGTCTGGGGCATGGAGGGAATAGGGCTAAAAAAAATTGGAGATCTAATTTTGGTGAACTGAGATCAACACTTTAACGAAAGGAATTATCATCTGTATCTTTCAAAGGATGCAAACTTCCTCCAAATCGATGCAAAAGGAATAATTAGTTGTGCAGATAAAATCCAAAAACAAAATGTGGGATTCAACAAATTAAATGCAACACTCTTGAACTATAATACAAGCTGAAAACAAGGGAATGATGTGGTACACTGTTTTTTTCCCTGACAAATAATGGCAGATAAAGTTGAATGGCTATGATTGCGCAGATGGTAAGCAATTGACAACAGCATTGGGCTTTGGCGTTATAGTACCTTCCAAAAATATAAACAAAATCTACAACAAATAAATTGTATACAATTCATACGTGTTTGTGTATAATTACCAGATCTCGCCATTTGATTATAAAGTCCATCCGACCAGCAACACAGGATTTGGCATCCAATGGAACTTTGTTGAACCAATTTTCCCATGTGAAATTGAGTCTACCGCATACCTTTATTTTGTTTTTTAACTTCTTTACAATAAAAAAGAAATCATTAAAGAAATATGGCACAGAATATTGAAGTTAAATATGTAACCGTCGAATTGTCTATTTGCAGGTTGTATCGACAGAGGCACGGGCCATGTATAATGTTGGACTGGCAGGGCTGACATACTAGAGCCCTAACGTGAATATATTCTGTGACCCCAGATGGGGAAGAGGGCAGGAGACCCCCAATGAAGACCTTGTTGTAACCAGCAAATATGCCTCCAATTACATCAGAGGTTTGTAGGAAACCGACGTGACCGATCCCAACAGGCTGAAGGTCATCGCCTGCTATAAACACTACGCCTATGATGTCAACAACTGGAATGGAGTCCAGCGTTACACCTTTGGCGCTAAGGTACTTATCCACCAAAAAAATATTATTACATATGGAGGAATACAGAGCACCGTATTGTGTTTTGATTTTTTTATCCTTTTTTGGTGGGTAAATATGATCTGTTCTGACGTAGCATAGGTCAATGTAAAGTCTTCTCGTTAATTACTTTTAAATTTTATATCTGTGACATGTTGGAGACCGTGATATGCCCATTCCAAGTATCGAACCTTGGTTTCACATTTTATTTGAGTATCCATGGAGAATGTGACTGTGGAGGACCACATCTAGAGGGCTCGATGTGAACGAAGCTGAGCTTCTTAACACCAAAAATCTGGGGCTTTGCAACTCCTCACAGAAAATAGTCTGGCAAAGCTTCGATTATTCTACTGATTTGCTCCTTCTAGGCCAGTAATTCTCCAACAATGTACTACTGGTTTCCAGAACGGACAATGGAGCCTACAAATCAGGCTACTATCGTCTCTACTTCAACGAGGACAACTATCTTGTCCTTTTTTATCAAGATTCCAGTCTCTCTAACAAATATTGGCCTAAACCTTGGTTGAAGGCATTTAATGAAGGCAAAGCCACTTATAATAACAGTCGCTCAACATTTCTTGACGAATTCGGTGGATTCAGCTCAAGCAACCAGTTCAGTTTTAATACCCCGGAAGAGAAGATTGGCGGTGGGCATTAGGCAATCTGAGATTATACAGCCTTGAGACGGGGCATAACAGCTGGAATATTATGTGGACGGGAGTTGTGGAATGGTGTAGGGTTCATGGTCTATCTTCCAAATTGGCCGCCGCCATCCTTCGTATATAATACCTCACCAACCCATTCTTCTTCGTTGAGTTGTCTTCTCCGTAACTTTTGAACGGTGATAATCTTCCCTTCTCTTCACTGCATATTTCTTTGAAACTCATGATCTTCCCATTGCGTATGCATGCATCATCTTTCACATGAAATATATGTAGACTGACTTCTATCTTGTGCAAAGGTGTGCAACCATCCTTTTATGCCATCAATTCTTGGAAATGTCACTCTCAAACAACCTACCTTGTTGGCAACTCTCCACCTAGTTTCAAAATGTGTGGAGTCCGGTGGCAAATATTTTCTTCTTGCTGTTCGTCTTACATTTATTTTTTCCTTTTCAACAAACTTTGGTATATAAAAATCACACTTACACATGACTATTCTTCTCAAGTAGTTAGACACCTGGAATAAAAATCTCAAATTACTCATTGCTCGACTTATTAATTGGATATTTAAAATTGTTTCTGGAACAAACCTAAGTACTTACACATCTAGTTTACTAGGTTTACATAATATCTTACTTTTATTAATACAAAATAAACTATAAATTAATGAGAATAAATTATGAAAAGTATGAAATATTTTTGTCGAATAATTTTTTAGCTCGATTTTTTGTTTTGTGTATAGTCAATATGCACAATTATTTGAAGTATGGCTTGAGCCTACTACCATTAAAATTTCTTTCGAAAAAATTTCCATCGAATTTGTGCCAATCTCTAAGATATCATGGATAATATATGATCCCATCAACTTTATATGTAACTTTATGAAATGTTTGAGATATGTGGAATCTTAAAGTAAACCTTGGCCTATAAAAACTCTTTTTATATGTGTTTTGTGTCATATGTTTTGTTTGTCTTTCTACACCCTTTAGCCCCATCTGGGTAATAACCTCTTGTCATCTAACTTGTTCGATTCTATCAATATTTCTTGAATAGATTCACAGTTTCTCAAGTTTCCTATATGCACAATGTGTAGGGATGGAACTATAAATTCTACCAATCATATTTCATCTCTTTCATACACTAACTAGAGTGATGTGTATTTATTCAATTGTATACAAGTAATCTTATATGCCTATACTATTGTTGAAAATCTATTATCCCAATAATGTATAATCATATCACATATCTTCTTGAATTTGGTCCCTAGTAATTTGTTAAATGCTTCTACAGTCCCATTTGCTTGTGGGTGATATGCGGTTGTCTTGTGTTGAATAATCATATTTTTTTCCTAGTAAAATGTGCATGGTTCTGTGAAGAAATGGTTTTCTCTATCACTTGTTAAAAATTAAAGGGCAATCAAACTTGTATATCGTGTTTTCCCATAAGAACCATGTTGTTATGGTTGTCGTGTAATTGTTAGTCTATGTGACCTCAACCTAATGTGTTAAGTATTCAGTGGTAGTGATAATGTAACATGCCCTTAACCAAAATTATTGGTCTGATGAAATTGATATCCCACTTAGAAAGTAGTTCATGTGTTGTAGTTGGGATAAGAGGCAACTCATCCCTTTGATTTGGCTTACCCACCCTTTGACAAATGTTACACTTTGTTCATATTATTTAGTGTCCTTATGTATTTTTTGCCACCAAATACTCAACATTTTTTTTTTCATGCAGTTGCTTCCCTTGCATAATTTCCTCCTGCTATGCCTTCATGGCACTCGTACAACACTCCTATTTGCTCATGTTCTAACAAACATTTATGTAAAACCCCATCTCTAACTAATTTATATAAATTTCCCTTGATCAATTGATATGGTGTTGCTTTTACTGTCAATTGCTTTTTCTGATTGACTCTCCACGCTTTAGGTGTCAAAAAGGCTACTATTTCTACCATGTTTATATCACATTCTGAATCCTATATAACTGTGCATCAAGCATGCCATTTTCAATAAAATGCACATTCTCCCATGTATTTATGCACAATAATTGATCTAGTCCTATTTTTTAACTTTCAGGTTTGACTACTGTTGAAAATTAAAATTCTTAAAACAATACGATCCATCGACAAAGTCATCCATGTAAAACTAGTTTGTTCACCAAATAATTCAACACTTCATGGGAGTTGGTGAATAAAATAAATAGTGTAGATAATAGATATTTCCAAAAAAATTGTAAGACATACACCATGGCTAACGCTTCTCTCTTTGGTAGTTGTGTAATTTATCTTAGCTTTGGACAACTTTTGACTTGCAAATTAAATAGGGTGATTAATATTACCTTCACCCAATTATAAATGTATAACTTTTAATGTTGTACGCAAGGTATATATATGCATGTGAAATGGCTGCTTCTAGTCTAAGAATTTTAATATTGACACACTTTCTAGTCTATATTTGAGCATCTGCTAAAACTAGTTTGTAAATACTTCAACACCTCATGATTGATGAAGAATACAAATGGTGTATCTAATAGGTATTTCTAAAACTTTTCCAAGGCATACACCATGACTAATACTTCCCTCTTGGTAATTGTGTAATTCATATTTGCTTTTGAAAAAAATTGACTTGCAAATTAAATAGGGTGATCAATACTACCTTTGCTTGGTTATGTCAGTATAATCCCAATTATCATACTCAAGGTATGTATATGGATGTGAAATGGCCTCTTCTAGTCAAGGAATTGTAAGATTGACATGCTTTCTAATTTATATTTGAGTGTCTAGAATGATTCTTGTTGCTTATTTGTCTATATGAATGGACCATTTTTGTGTCAAAATTATTCTAATGGCCGATCCATGTGCACCAAACCCTTGATAAAATTTCATTAATACCCACTGTGACCTAAAATGGCTTGAACATCCTTTTGATTGCATAATTATTCTAATGGTAGTATTACCATGATCTTGGCTAGGTTTACCAACATAACTTTTTTGCAAATTATTTAGCCCATAAATTCTCGAATGGTACTACAAATGTACACTTATTCAAATTGAAACATATATGTAATTACTATTACCTTTCAAACATAAGGCACAAATTTTGGTAATGGTATTTCACTAACCCATAATAGTCCAATCATCTAAGTATAATCATAATAGCTTGTGAATAAAGTCCTCAACCGCAATGTAATGCATTTTTAAATCCAAATGACATTACATTTTACCTAAAATATCCCCACTCAGTAGTAAACTAGTTTTTACCTTATTTTCTTCTACTATATGAACTTGATGGTACCATGAGAACCCATCAATGAAAGTGTAATTTTTTTGACTGGCCACTCCCTCAAACATGTCCTTTGTGAATGAGGTTGGAAAAAGATTCTAAAAACACACATCATTTAACACCCTATAATCCACACATACATGAATTTTGACATCTTTCTTAATACTTATAACCATCAGGGTTATTAAGTTGGATTCATACACTCGGTAAATAAAATCACTTCATGAATTTTATGGATATTCTCTATTCACTTGTGCACTTAAGTTGAGGTTCATTTTATATGGTATTTTTAAAACTGGCCTAACTCTTTTGTGCAACTTAATATTCATTTTGTTAATGATTGGTGAACTCCCTTTATCTCACTATAGTTATTAAAAAACAAACCTTTATTTTCCTTAATTATATCAAAAATGTATGTGATTGCATCATTTGTCTAGTAATTATTGAAGATTTTTATACATGGTTTTTTTCTATATTCCACTATTGACCTCCTTTGTGCATATAGGCTAATAGTAGTACTTGTCTCCATTTGCTTGTGCACCTTTTAGCAATCTCTCCCTGATAGAAGTGGTTACATTCGAATGATCAACTTCATCATCTTTTATGACTCTAAAAAGTTCCCTTACTTTTTTGAGGAGTGTATTTGACTCATTCCTACTCATGGTTGCATTCTCTATTCATAAACATTCCTTTCTTTCTCAAAAAAGGTGTATGGTTGTGTACAACTCTTTGAAATTTTGGGAGTTTTAAATGATTCATAGCAATACTTAAGCAACGTAAACTTATTTATAGCAACCAAAACTTTCCAAAAAAGAATTATCGTAGAAAATTAAAGAGTACATAAGAAATTCAATTTCGATAATGTGTTCAACCTAAGTGGTTATTATTAATAATTATTCTCCTAGTATATCTCTTATTCTTAGGAGTTGTCATATTATTGGCTGAAAAACTATAGGGAATAAATTATGATTTTTCAATCAATAATGTGGGGATGAAGTCCCTCTCCTATTATCAAACAAAGTTACCTTTATTGAAAAATAAAGACAAAACTAAATTATCTATAGTAAAAATGTTGTTTTTTGGGGCTTCTTGTATTATTATCCCAAAAGTATGAGTAGGTGGTAAAATAAAAAACTAAAAGGACATGAGATATATTTTTTAGAGATAAGAAGGGATAAAAGAAAACATTAAAGGAGTAAAAGGATAGTTTTGACAATTTAATCACATAAAAATGTTTCAATTACCCAAAATTGTACAGGATGGGTTGTGAATGTTGATGATGGAAAATGTTTTTTCAGAAAGGCAAGAAAGACAAACTTCAAATGTAAGAATGATGATCATAAACCAAGGAGATATTGAGATGAATAATTGTTAAACAACATTGTATTTCTTGCAGGAAATAAACATAATTTTATTTTTGTACTTTGACTTAGGTTTCTTGGTTTAAAGTTCTCTATATAGATTCAAACAAATTTCTACGTTAGGAGCATCAAACCATTTTATGATTCAAAAATAATATTCTAAACAATTTTAAATAAATGAACCAAAATGAATGAATAAACTCACACACATCACTCATTCATAAAAATTCTTAGCATAAAGTCTAGCAAACTCTTCTTGAATCGATTTCTTATAAAGTTGTACATGCAAAACTCTTCTTGTACTCTTACCAAAAAATCTCTCAATGTCAAAAATCCCTTATACATTGAATTGAACTCATATTTATAGGTTATGGAGGCATAACCATGTTGTAACCTAATTTTTAGCAATAACTTTCTATTTTAGAGTTCACTTTTCTCTTTATCACTTAAAAAGTGAATAATAACCTTTTTAAAACAATTTGAAAAAGTGTAATTAATAAATATAAATTTAGAGAGATAAATGTATTTCAAGTGATTGTGAGGAGAGAGAAGACTCTTTTTGCTGAGAGTAACCTTGATCTATCGTTGCAACTAGTTTTAACTCCTCCTTCTTGAAGATTTAGGCTTCTGCACTTTGAATTTTTGAACAGTGTGAACAATTCCTTCTTTCACGAGGACAACTGTATGAGTCAAATGAGCAAGCCCAATATGATTTATTAGTTTCTTCTTCAATTTTTTTGAAAAGAATTGGAAGATTCAGAGTGAAATATTTGATGGTGCAATGGACGTATCCTAGTTTGCTCATGGTTTCTTTGTTGAATGTTTCTCCTCCAAACTATTTTTACTTTAGCATTTTCTAAATTTGTTCTTTCAATTCTATAGTTGTGTATTCCTTTGACTCATTTGCATTAAAAAAATCACAGTGACAACCCAAACCTTGGTACGAACTCCAAATTTCATTTCATCGCAACCCTTTGTATGGTGTTGAATATCTTTTAATGCCTCATCGAGAATATAAATTTTCCAATCCACACATGGATCCCATAAGTGAGAGTAATTATCCTCAGATTTGTCAATAATACCATTAGAAACTAAGGCATTTTCATCCATAGTAGACATTTCTTACAAGTTTCTAATCAGGGTTTTCTATATCCAAAACTCTTTCTTTACAACTATAATTTATTCTTCAATCTTCTCTTGACAAGAATTGATCAAGTCATAGGCTATCTGATTCTCATCAAGGAATTTCATGTTGTCAATAAGCATTTATTTTACCCGTGATTCCATGATCTTATCATGGTTTTTATATTTATAGATTTTGGCAACCATATCTTTATCTATTAGTAATTCAAAAGATGATCATTTTTGAGAAGTTTCTCATATATTCAAAATTTGTTTGATGTATGTTGAAATCATACATACTTTATACTCCAATTGTTATTGAGTTTGCATTCCTTTTTATGTCATCTGAATCAACTTGTTTACAATCACTTTGAAATTATGAATATTACCTTTGGGAGTGGACTCTCCAAGAATAATCTTGCTAATGCTATAATCAACCAAAGTCATCTCATCTTGGGTCTTTTATACGAAATGTTAAGCAGTTTCTATAGACTATGCAACTGAAGGGTCAATCATCGACCCTTTGGTAGTTCTCACTTTTCTCTTCTTCAGAAGGCCTTGCAAAAGATTGGCAACAATGTCGAAATTTATCTTCACTGATTTGACTAAAACCTTATATCACTCACATTTTTTATATATATGAAGAATATGTTCTCCTTATGATGACACTAGATGACTGTTTGTGTGTCATGTCCCCTCTCTAGTACGACATAACACTTCACGTGGATTTGCCTATTCCAGACTCTCGTAGGCAGATGGTGGTAATGAGAGAGTCATTTTTGCGATTAGTTGGTCGTATTTGCTCTTGAAGAAATTATATTTATTTATTTGGGGCCAAATTGTTATATTTTTGAATTTTGGGTGCACTTTTTATTAAATTACTTTTTATTTAAAAAGTATAATGATGTTTTACAAGATGTATTATGGAAACTTCTAGACTTTTTGAAAAGTGCTTAAATAGACCTCATGGGTCTCTCATTTGGCATGCCAGTTTATTTTGATCATTTGAATCTTCTTGAGCATTTGTAAGGCTTGATAGTCTACAAATATTCAGCTAAATCCTTGAGAACGATACCTCTCAAGAGATTGCATAACTGAGGAAGTGGAAGATCTTCTGAAGGGTTGCACATTGGAAGTGGTCTTCAGCGATTTTATGTTGAGCTTCATTCAGTATTATGGTTCAGTTCAAGGATTGAACAATTTTGGCATCCCTCGATACGGACAGGGTTTCAAATTCATCATTGACTTCAACAATTCGGACACTAGCATTCACTGTCCAATTCTGAAGGAGTTTAGGAGAGTTTTCTTTGACAGCTGTAGAAGCCAGAGAAAGACAACGGCATTTTGGTGAAGTTAAGTGCAATTTCTATTTTTTCTTGGTTAGGGAGCCCCTGCGTTCAGGTCAAATATATATAAGGCGTGGACTTTGCTAAGTGCGCCACACATTAATTCTGATATCTACCGCACTAGATTATCAACTCAGCAGCCAAAGGCAACAACGGGCATACGGATGACATACAGACAGTAACAAGCAGAGGACGTCACGCCAAAGACAGGGCAGAATCGGCATTTCCCAGCGAAGTCAAAACTTAAAGATTAAAACTACACTAGTCAGCATATATATTACCAGCCAGGTTCCGTTCCTTAATCGCCATTGCTTGGTATATATGAGGCGTTGATGTTATAATCACTTAATTTTATACCCAGCTATATTTGCATATCTGTAATAGATTATTTTGCCAATCATTTACATTCTGTCCATAATAAAAAAAGATATTATTTGCATTGTGAATGCTAAGATATCTTTTTGTAATCTGGTGTTACAATCCATAGGAAAAAGGATCTATATTCTCTTGAATAAATATATTGGCTGGGTGGATTAATTTCATATCTAGTTTACAATTACATCAGTTTAATTTTTTTACAACTGTTTGACGAAAATCTATAAGGCAATATTAGTATTTTTTGTGATCCTATCAACTGTTTGACAAAATTCCTTAGTGTAATATCAGTGTTTTAGTGATCCTACTAGTGAGGGTCATTACATTGTGAAAGTAAATAGAACTTATGAAAAAGTTGGTTGCAATGGTGATCCAAGAATGGATCTAAGTTTGATAGGTTATCGAGGAACAATAACTTATTGAGCAAGGAAAATAAGATGTGGAGGTGGAGGTGTAACTAGGGATGAAAATGGTGGATGAGGTGGGGAAAATAGAGGTGGAGAACACATTGGTGATTCAATGGAAGAAGAGAAAATAGGAAAAGGCATTGAACCTAAATCAAAAGTTAATAACTATTGAGTAGTGTTGTCAATTAGCAGTGAAGGATTAATAGCTTGTGTGGCCTTTGTAGCAACAAACACAAGAGTGGGCCTTTTGATTTGAAGTTTTATTCTTGGTGGATCGCCCTCACATGTCTATTTAGGAGCTTGTCTCTATTAGGATCTTCTCCATCTCCTCCTTCACTTGTATCCAAACTAGATTTTCGGATGAATATCTTGGTCTCAGAAGATTGAGTGGTTGAAGTAGAGGAAGTTTTTGGTTGCCCTCTCAAACTTCCTTAACCTTTTAAATAAATCCCTACAACATATTGCTTTATTTTTTTATCATACCAAACCCTTGATCTTAATAGCATAATTTACGTGTGATTTATAATGTCTATCAATTCCTTTATTAAACAATTGGTAGAAGGAATTTTTGTGAGATGCGTTTTCCCATTGAAAATTACCTCAATGAAATCAATGCCATCATCCTCAAATTTTATTATACACCATTCAAACCTTAAGGATTTCATCTGTTTCAAGGTCATTCTTAACCAATCTCTTTTCCTTACTTTCAATTCATATCCACAATCCTCTAAATTGTCTTCAATCTCATGAATGTGATGATAGTTGGGACCCATCCTAAGGTTTTCTTCATGAATCCCTTACTGTCAAAATCAAGTATTCTCATGTTGCAACTGTATCATTAAATCCACTAATGGCTTCTCAATGTTTGAAGCGTGTTCACTTGATTTGTAGATAAAGTAACGAAGGCCAATAGGATTTTATTTTCCTTTGATGTGTTGATTGATATATCTCTTATGCATCTCACTCAATTGTCTACAAAGCTCAATTATAATTATTTTATCACTCGGATTTCTTGGTAGCCTAATATCAACACTTTAAAATCTACCAACTTAAATATATTTGAACTTTGGGAACTAGATGAATTAGCTCCCATATTTATTGATCAAAGCAATTGCTTCATTAGATATTCTTGCTACATGATTACCATCCATGGCTCTAGCCAACATCATATTGAATGCATCATTCACCCTTATAAAATGACTCTTCCTTTTTTCATGAGCAAGCTGTGGAAACCTATCATATATCAATGTGCAAGGAATATTTGTCTTTTCTTCATTTAAGCATGGCCAAATTTTAAGGGGTGCAATGAAATAGACCAAATATGATGTCATAGAGAAATCTTGTGTGAGTTTGAGCTTGGTCAACCACTCATGGATGTTGTTACTAATTATCCACGCCTAATTAATAAATTACTTCTTGGAATAGATTATATTAATGAACACACACATTCATTTATTGAAGACATTTATTGTTTCATTTCCTATAACCTTATTCATAAGAGTGATCATATTTGACAATTATTCTTTATATTTAGATATGTATATATTTGACAAGTTTGACATTTATCCTTCTTTTGTTTGTCAATCAAGTTTGACTTTACCTCTTTTCACATTTTTATTGATTTTCGATCTAGAATTATTGATCAATGTGTTTATTGAACTCTAAACTTTCATAACAAGGATCAATGCCAAAGGCGATGCCTATAGAAAGTCCATCTAGTTCAACAATCAATTGATCATCAACATATCTCATCTATCTTAACTCTTAATTATAGTACTTGTTGCATGCAAACACTAAATATGCACTCTGAAAGGATGTTGAAAATTTAGTGGCACGTGCAAGTGAACTATCCAAAATCTGTTATCCCATTGTGGTTCTCTTCTTAACATCTATCCTCTCCTATAATTCATCGATATTCATGTGATGCTTATTTTTATCATTGATAGTGGAAATGTCAATGTTTAAAACATAAATGGGCTCATAACCCATGTACTTGAATTTCATCTTTGATGCAATAGCTGAAAGGATATCAAATTGGGCAAGCAAATTTAAATTATTATAGACAAGACTAGGGGAAGAAAATGATTTCATGAGATAACTAGGTTTAACATAATGGACATAAAGCTCATCATAGATTCCTGGAGTCTACTTCATAGTTTGCCAATGAAGAGAGAAAGGACTCGGGTTTGACCATGTTTGATAAACAGTTCATGCAATTAACTTAGAATAGTGCTTAAAACACACTCAAGGAGGAATAAAAACAAAATCAAGACGAGTTTTAGTTTCTAGAAAAAAATCACCAAAGTTTACCCTTATTTTAGTGCAAATGAGAGATAATGCACAACTCAAATCAAAACATTAAAATCAAAGGAAAACTCACAAGAGTCTATAAAAATGACCTCTGATATGAAGAAAATGCAACTGTAGGAGAAACTGATGACTTTAAGATGCTTCAGAATCAAAATGGTTTAGAATGAAGAAAAGCCATTGAAAGGGTTTAAGCAATAAAAAGTACATTTTGCCTCAAAATGAGCTTCATTGAGCTTGATAATGGGTTTTCAATGACTTTGGTTTTTATTGTTTTATAAGACCAAAACGGGGTTTTCAACATACACATATCACTATGAAAATGATGTGAGAAGTGTCAAAAATTTTCAAGAAAACCATATTTACTATATACCCTCATTATAGTTCTCAATGACTCATTTAGGGTTTTGAATGTTTTTATTACTACATGTAGTTCCACAATTATACATCAAATTTATCCTTGTTAAATCAGGGTTTGAATCCTATTCAACCTTGTAAAAAGCTTTTATTCCTCTTACTCGAGCTTCAAAGGACCTCTTTACATTATGAAATGAAATTCAAGTGAACTTGGCTACCAAAAACTTTTATTGCAGGTCTGTTTAGGCTTAAAGAGGCCATTTTGCATTATCAAATGAATACTTGAAAGTGATTTTGCACGATGAGTTTCCTAAGCCAGTTTTGAAAGCTTATCTTGTAAAATGAATCATTAAACTATGCCAAAGAAAGCTTGTGACTTTATAAGGCATTCAACATTGAAAAACTGAGCTATTGAGATCAACATATGGGATTATGAAATTCATTTTACAATGTAAAATAATTTATGATAACCCATTTTTTGTAAAATAAGCTTTAGAAAACTCCTCTTAAATTGTATTTGAAATGTGTTTGACGTCCATTTACTTGCATGCAGGATTTTAAAATGGGGTTTACATTTTAAAATGTGCCTTTGAAGTCCATAATTACAAATGAGCTTCAAAAACTCTGCTTAAAACTAAATTTGATGTTTTTGGATTCCATTTAGTTTTTTGTGGGTTTTAGAGATTTAGTTTGCATTGTAAAATGTAGCTTCAAAGTTTGAGCTTAAAAAATAGACTAAGAACCCCGATTGACAACTAGAGGATTGGAAAATTGAGGAAAACGACAATATTATTTGTAAAACAATCTTTTGGAATTTTCCTTTTGCCACTATATGTTTTTAGAAAGACATTTTGTATCATTGAAAACTTGTTTTATGTATTTGTCAATAAATCATCTATCCGTAGTAAGTTATTGAAGCGACTTCAATAATGAAAGGATGTTTTGCAAGGCATTTTGAAGAAGTTTGAGCTTTTAGAAAACCATTGCATGAAGATATAGGCCATGTGCATGAAGATACAAGCTATGTCGACCTACAGGGTTTTGGAAACAAAAAGCAAGTTCATGGAAACCATTTCATATTGAAAACTTGAGCCCTGTGTTAGTGAACTATGTGTTATAATAATATTGCCTTGACCTATGCTTTGAAAGCTATTTACAGGAAGGTGAGCTTTTAGAAAACTAATATGCATTGTAAACTCGTACTTGGAAGGCTGTGTTAGCTAAAATGACTCAAGAAAGTTAAGAATGGTTGTACAAATAATTTGGATAAGACATATAGATTTCAATGGCCTTAAGAATGACATTTAACATTATTAAAAGTCCTTTCATTGAATTGCATGCAGTGTCGTGCCTTTAAAATATTCCAAGGTTTTATGAAAACCATTGAAATCACTTAAATATTATGAAATGTTTTAGAAACCTTTTTTTTAAGTTGCAAGCTTTTAGATTGAATCCCAAATTTAGATCACATAAACTTACATACTTCAATGATTGTTTGGTTTCCTCTAAAATTATTGCAAGTGCTTAATATACATCTATGAACAATAAAAATAATTATCTAGATTTTGTTATATATTCCTTAGATGAAAAGTGAACAAAAATGCTTGTGTATTTAATGACAAATTAAATTCAAATTTAGACCCTGTTAGTGCACAAGTCGACATCAAGTGATCAACAAAGTGAAAGGGATAAAATAAGAGTCATAGAGTAAGTGTTAAAAGGGACCATACCAATAGGCCTAGGAGTGTCCCAATGCTCCATATAATGTACACAACTTTAGGATGCTTTGAACACAAAGCTTTGGGAGTGGTAGAAGAGAGAAGGGAACATTTGGATGGTGTTGGAGGAGTGTGGACAAGTACATAAACATCTCAAAATCATGTGATGTAATAACTACTAAATGCACAATGGGTAGTTTTAGGTGTCTTAACACTTATATAGATAACTTATGTGAAGTGCAATATATATAATGTGCCCTTAAGAGAAATAATTAGATACAAAAGTAGCCATTATAATCAATTAATAATGTAATAAATTAATTGTAAAACATTAAATGGTTATTTCTTAAAGTAAGGGATCACCCCTTAATTTTTTTTTTATAATGGGTCTCCATATATGGCTAAGACCTAATGCCTCATCCTTCTTGAAATGTTGAGGATATTTGATGACCTCTCAACATTTTTACACTAACACTTGTAAAAGTGGCTCTCTAAAACAATAAACTTAACATCTTCAGTGTGAACTTTACAACTTTTCTAAACCAACACTTGTAAAATTGACTCTCCAAAACAATAATCTTAACATCTTCAATGTGAATAGAGTGCTTCCTCTTACAAGAGTATAAATTTGTTTAAAAAGTTTTTCACCAAAAAACTCCTCATTAAAAAGTTGTTGAAATTTTAAGGAAGAATCAACTCAAAAGAGAGTGGGGTTTGTATATACAAGTTTTAAAAGGACAAAAGAGCTTCAAGCATGCTTTTTTTTTTGGTTTCCATGTGTTTAGCTTACTAATTTTATAGTGTAAGTATATGCTATGTGACACTTTATAATTATATTGTTCAAGTGTCCAGTGCGGTGTTCAAATTCAACACTTAAACAATGACAAAATCAAATAATTGTGAGATCTTTAAAATTGTTATGCAATGATTAAGTGGATATCTTTGTACATAACAACTTAGGTTCAAATCTAACACATACTTTGGGGACCTAAATTTGTGAAAGACAATATCTTGTCGGTACATTGAGGCGGTCAATGGTTAAATCCCTTAAATATTTAACACTTTTGGTGATTATTTAAATTTAACTCATAAACACTCAATGAAAATAAATTATTTTATTCCTCAACTCACAACAACTTAATCCCTTGCTAAATTCATCACCGAACATGATAAATAAATAATAAATTGAAAAACATCTACAAAATCAATGAAAATCATTAAACCCGAAGAACAAAAATCTTAACCAACAAAACAAAAAACTACTTAAACAATGAATATTTGTACAAATATTATCATACTTCTAAAAGTTTATTTTTATGCTGTGATCATTCAAAAACTTATATTAATCAATTTAAAAATTATTAAACAATTGTAACAATTATCCTAATTATTTAACATAATTTTTATATTGTTGTTGCACAACTACATGAGGATTATGATAATCATGCAAAAGATATTCAAATTAGCTATAGCTAAAAGTTGAAGACCATATTTTAAAGTAAATACCTAGTACATAATTAAATCACTAAAATACTAAAATGATGATATAAGAAGATTTATGTTTTATGCAATATAATGATAATATAATGCTAATCAAAATGAAAAAAAATTTCTTAAAAAAAAAAAAAAAAAATTTCTCAGCCATGAATGTTAAAAATACACAAACATCCTATTCAAGAAACAAAATAAAAAAAATGCAGCATGATTGGCAAGGAAGAACTATTGAACCAAATTGAATTCATTTTCATTGTTTTTTCGTTTCCCAAGTCAAAACTTGAAAAAGCAGCAACATGCCCGCTCCGTACAACGGTACGAATCAAACGATCATTTCCAATTTTTGTCGTTCCCCGAGATAAAGCTTGAAAAAGCAGTAACGGTACGATTCAAATCAAGGATTCATATAAATCTGCTTTTAGCACAGCGTACGAACAGATTTTCAAGAGAGGAAGGACGTGATGATCCCACTCGCATTACAGTGGCTGTGAACCAGTCTTCTGTCAAGGGTATTCCCCCATTCCTTCCATCAGCAGCAGCCGCAATGCATTTGGGTGGGCTGTCCAATTCCTAGATCAATGAAGATGGTAAGTGATTCTATACCTGTGTTTGGGTTTTTAAGAGTTTTAGGTATTACCTGTTTTATTGCATTTTAAATTTTTTTTTGCCCAATTAAAAGCCAGGCAAAATAAATCATTAGTTTTAGAGTTAAAACCGTCTGTTCTGCTCTTGAACGAAATTGAATTCGTTTCAAACTTTTTTGAAAATTTTGAAAATAATTCATTAGGATAAGTTTTGAAATTTTCTTTGGCTGAATATAACAGAATAGAATGCAAAAATGTTGCACCTAAAAGAAATATAACCGGAAGAACCAACTCTCCATTATTTTCTTTAATTTTTATTTTTTAAAATATTTCTGATAACAATTACTTATCAAAAATGCTCATTAAATCTTTCAGCACGGCCAACTGCAGACCGGTGTTCCTTTTGCTAATTCTTTATCACTTTACACTTACTCTCAAAGAAATTAATTTTTGCGCTCCCCACATCCACTATTAATTGGTTCAAGTAAAACCCACACTTTCAACCAATCGAACCATGCATTTCTCTTTTGTGGTTCCGGTGATTTTTATTTTACATGGTGCATTGCAGTTTTAAAGCATTTTTCCATTATATTTTTAACAATATACAGGTAGGGGATGCAGGGGTTCCAGTTTTAGTACTTATATTATATTTGCTGTGGGTAGTTTGATTGGTGATGGGATTTTAATTTGTGTCGTTCTGTTACTAATGTATCTATTTTACTTTTCAATAAATAATGGATAAGTCATTTTAAATCATAGCTGATTTCTGTATGGTTTATATTGATGATGGTATGTGATTCTATACTTGTGTTTGAGCTTTTAAGAGTTTGAAGTATTGCCTATTTTACTGCATTTTTAAATTTTTTTGCCGAATGAAAAACCGGGCAAAATAATTCATTAGTTTTAGGGATAAGTTTTGAAAATTTCTTGGGTTGAATATAACAGAATGGCTGAATATAAATCTGCTATTAGCACAGCGTATGAACAGATTTTTAAGAGAGGAAGGACGTGATGATCCCACTCGCATTCCAATGGCTGTGAACCAGTCTTTTGTCAAGGGTATTCCCATTCCTTCCATCAGCAGCAGCCGCAATGCATTTGGGTGGGTTGTCGAAGTCTTAGATCAATGAAGATGGTATGTGATTCTATACCTGTGTTTGGGTTTTTAAGAGTTTTAGGTATTACCTGTTTTACTGCATTTTTTTAAATCTTTGCCCAATTAAAAGCCAGGCAAAATAATTCATTAGTTTTAGGGATAAGTTTTGAAAATTTCTTTGGCTGAATATAACAGAATGGCTGATTGCAAAAATGTTGCACTTAAACGAAATATGACCGGAAGAACCAACTCTCCATTATTCTCTATAATTTTTCATTTTATTAATATTTCTGATAACAACTACTTATCATAAATGCTCATTAAATCTTTCAGTACGGCCAACTGCAGACCAGTGTTCCTTTTGATAATTCTTTCGTTACTTTACACCTTCTCTCAAAGGAATTAATTTTTGCTGCTCAAGAATTATCCAACACCCCACATCCACTATTAATTGGTTCAAGTAAAACCCACATTTTCGACCAATCGAACCATGCATAACTCTTCTATATTGTGGTTAGGGTAATTTTTATTTTACATGTTGCATTGCAGTTTTAAAGCATTTTTCCATTATATTTTTAACAATATACAGGTAGGGGATGCAGGGGTTCCAGTTTTAGGACTTATATTATACTTACTGAGGGTAATTTGATTCGTGATGGGATTTTAACTTGTATCGTTCTGCTACAAAAGTATCTATTTTACTTTTCAACAAAGAATGGATAAGTCATTTTAAATCATAGTTGATTTCTGTATGGTTTATATTGATGATGGTATGTGATTCTATACATGTGTTTGGGCTTTTAAGAGTTTTAAGTATCACCTGTTTTACTGCAAATTTTTAAATTTTTATCCAATTAAAAGCCGGGCAAAATAATTCATTAATTTTAGGGATAAGTTTTGAAAATTTCTTGGGTTGAATATAATAGAATGGCTGAATACAAAAATTTAAAGCCGGGCAAAATAATTCATTAATATTAGGGATAAGTTTTGAAAATTTCTTGGGTTGAATTTAATAGAATGGCTGAATACAAAAATGTTGCACCTAAACGAAATATAACTGGAAGAATGATGCAAAGCATCATTCTATACTCTGCCTATAACCCGAACTTTGATACCTGTAACAATATTCCTTGCATTCAATCTTCATTGTCTCCTCTTTGTCTGCAAGTTTCTCTCTCTGTTTAGAGTCTTTCTCTTTACACAAGTCCTGTCCTCTTGGCTTCTTGATTGCTTTGATTGTGTCTTTAGAATCTTTGAACCTCCACACTGTCTTGCTAGCTCTCAATCCTATCACCCTCCATCCTTCTACAAGTCATTTCCTTCAATAACCTTCACTAGGTAATGATTCAATCACCTATATCTTGATCAAGGTTTCTTATATGAATTTTGTCAATATGAATAGTTTCCTTCATGATAAACAAGTCTAACTCACTTCACTACAACCTCTCTTTCAATATTCAACTGCCTCTTCATTTCTTATTCCTGCAATCACATCTCCCAGCTAGTAGCCTTTATTTTGTGTTTTCCTGTTAGTACGGATTAGTACAGAAGTATATTTAGAAACCACACATATATTCTAACACCCTTTATTCTCCTTGACCTATCTATGAAGTTTCAAGTCTCAATCTGTGTTGCAGGGATATGGCCCCGGCCCGACGCCTCCTGTTCGGAGACGCCTCCGGCACGGGGACGCCCCGGGTACTCTTGGAGGCGTCTCGGAGGTGCCTCTCGGTGTGCCGGAATGCCTCCGGGAGTACTCGAGACGTTTCCGGTGCGTACCCGAGGGATTTCGGCAGAAAAATGGCAATTTAAAAAAAAAAAAAACCTTAGAAAATCCTTAAAAAAAAAAAAAACCTTAAAAACTAAGCAACCCTAAAGGTAAATCCAGTCCGAACCCAACTGTATAGAAATAAAATAAACATTTAAGTATAAATGTAAACTTATACTTTAAGTTATATTTTATTTATATACTTTCAAGATGTTTGAGAGGGGTTTCGGACTGCTAGGAGCTATAATGCAAATTCTAGGTTTTGGAGGATTCTGTCATATTTCAGAGTTAGTCAGATTCTAGGGTTTCAAACTTAGCCATATTTCAGGGTTTCAAGATTTCAAGGAGACATCATAGGAGGTATGAAGGCTGCATGAAGGGATGTATGTGTGATAGAATAGTATGAGAATATCTCTGGCAAAGTGCCACAAGCCGATCCCACCCCATTCCCTGTGCACCCCGTAAGGCATGCACTCGTGAGATTCAATGCACCGATGAGCCCTTGTGAGAGAAAGTGTCAGTAAATGATAAAGTTGAAAAATAATGGGAGTGGCATTCAAGATTTTGTGGACAATCGAGATGATTTATTCTAGATTTGAATGTACATCTTGTCTTTGAAGTAATGAATGAATGAATATTATATATTTTTAAGTGTTTTATCATTTATAGACAAATATTTTCACACTATGTAGTTTCAAGTGTTTTACTCAAAAAATGAGTAATATACAATATATATATATATATATACACAGACGTACCCACGATGTATCCAAATCAAGGTTTTTGAAAAATGACGTACCCGCGTACCCGAGACGTCCCCGTATCCATACCCGAGACGTCCCCGTATCCATACCCGCACCCGTACCCAAACAACATAGGTCTCAATTCTTCCCCTGTATACCTTTTCGAATGCTTGTATAGACCTAATTAGTTCTCTTCCCTTCCTCGTAGCATACAGTCAACTATATCTGTACGGACAGATGCCTTGCCACCCTAAAACTTTGAAAATCTTTTAGTTCATTTCAATATCATGCAGACTACCAAATTTCAACCATATTTTGACGGTCAAAACCCTTTTTATGACACTTTCTAGTATTTAGCCCTAGCTGAGGGTTTGCAGGGTCTGTAACAGGCCCGAGAGGGTTCTAATTAGGTTTTCAAGGATATTTCTTACTATCAAAGTTTCAAAATACCTTTATAAGGTCTGCCATACTTAGAACCACCTCGTCCAAACTAAAGTTCTCCTTGCACTACCTTCTACCACCTCCAAACAAGGATTCTGCAGACTTTTCTCAGGGTTTCAATGTCTGTCTTAAGCCCGAGAGGGTCTGTTTAGAGTTTGTAACCTATGGAATGAATATCAAAGCACTGTGCAACTTGTATAACCTTTGAGCAAGTTAAATACACCTCCTCCATGCACTAGATATCCACTCTAACCCTTCTACTACACCTTTTTATCTCGGACTGTGCTTGACTGTGTGAAATTTACCAGTTTCTATAGGAGTGTATGTCTCTTCCCATGAAGAAATGAGGAAACGATCAATTAGAATTACTTAACAACGTTCTATCACAGGTGAAATTCTTACCTTATTCACAAAGAGTTTCAAAACCAGTCTTTAGTACGCTTTTCACCTTTTGTTCACCACTCACAGTCATCCTCAAAGCCACATGCACAGGAAAACAGGGGTGATCATCAACTTGTGTTTCCAAATTAGAACTTCCTCGTTACATCTTGTATCTTGATCCCTCCTCAACCCTCTACAACCTCTGTTCATAGATATAAGTATTGTAAAAGAAAATCAACACAATTTTCTTTGACTGTTACCTCAGGCTATATAACACTTACAGTTGCTCTTCAACCCTAGTTTCTCTTAAGATCATCACAACTATAAAAACATAAAAATCTCTTTACATGAATGATTCCTTTCTTGTAAAACATTCAATACATTATTTGATGAAATGCCTTGTTCATTAATTTGTAGTACTTTATGTTTACATATAAGGATCTTGAATACAGATCTGCAGATAACTGTTCCTTGCAATTTTCATGATAAATTGTTGCTTCCAAACATTTAGAGGTTTACACCACATTGACATACAATCTTGAAACAATCACAATACCAAGGAATAGAAACAACATTCAAATCTTTCCATATTTATTGGATTTAAACATATATACAGTCACTAGTCTGTCTCATGGACAGAATACAGGGGATTTTGTTTACATTCACTTTGCCTCCTCCGTATCCCTGTCTTCCAAAACTCCAAAACTGACTTTTCTTAAACTTACTAACTCCTACTTATCTCTCTCCCTACGAGACTCTCTGTATCGAAACCAAAAGCTTAGTTACAAACAAGAACTACCTTGTTTTGATAACTAACTCTTGACAACTAACACATGGATGTTATATTTCACATTTTTGACTTATGCCACCTTTTCATGAGGTGTGCATACAAACACCTTATCAAACCCACCTAGACTCGTTTAGGACCCTACACAAACATTTGACAACTTAACACTTCCTTAAAGCACTCCTATAACACTTATTCAAATTCAAAATTTTAAATGCCCGTCTTGGCAGGAAAATGCCAAAGGGTCACCTAGACACACAAAGGGAGTAATCTAATGACTCTAATGCCTTCTAAGGCATGTTTTAAGACCAGAGACATTGTCAAATGGCCAAATGGACATCTTTCCTTGATGCCCCTGCATCAGAAGAACCAACCCTCCATTATTCCCTTTAATGTTTTATTTTTTTAATATTTCTAGTAACAATTACTTATCATAAATACTCATTAAATCTTTCTTTCTGTACGCCCAACTGCAGACCAGTGTTTCTTTTGCTAATCCTTTCATTACTTTCCACCTACCCTCAAAGGAAGTAAAATGCACATTTTCAACCAATCGAACCATGTATAACTCTTCCATATTATGGTTCGGGTAATTTTTATTTTACATGGTGCATTGCAGCTTTGAAAGCTTTTTCCATTATATTTTTAACAATATACAGGTCGGGGATGCAGGGGTTCCAGTTTTAGTACTTCTACTATACTTGCTATGGGTAATTTGATCGGTGATGGGATTTTAACTTGTGTCGTTCTATTACGAATGTATCTGTTTTACTTTCAGCAAAGTATAGATGCCATTTTAGATCATAACTGATTTCTGTGTGGTTTATATTGATGATATTTTAATATATAATCATACCACAAAAGAGTATCTTCTTTATCTTCAACATTCCGCAGACACAATTCAATCTTATGGAGTATGTTTATCAATTAAAAAGATGGAACTTTTCAAGAATTCAATAGAATTTGTTGGTTTAATCAGCTATCAAGGAAAGGTACAAATTCAACTGCATCTGCTTGAAAAAATATAATAGTTTTTAGATGATCTTCATGGAGTGTCTCACATACATGATTCCTTGAAAATATGATTAGCTACACACATGTTCTTGATCTTTCTGCAAAAAAAAATATTAATCTAGGATCATATGAAAAAGGATCGCCCAACCTCACTAGTTGTGACAACATGGGTTCAAGAACCAAAAAAATATTGCTAAAACACTTCCCAAGCTAAAAATAATAGGAAAAAGAAGAATGACACTGCAAACAGATGTCTGAGATAAGTTTTGGTCTGCAGTATGCTAGAAGAAACCAGCCAAAGGAGAAAATATGTGCCTATAAATCTTGATGAACTCACCAAGACAAAAAAATAACTGCCATATACATATTGGAGAAAAGTAAATCTGAGCTGTAAAATAGGGAATTGGAAATCTCGAGATATATTTGGCAAGCCAAATATATCCAATTAGAACAATAGCAAAAATTTTGCACCAAAATCGACTTGAAAAAGGCAAACTGCTCAACTAGAAACTGTAGTTTAGCCAATACCAACTTGAGGTAGAATAGATCAAAGGAAAAACAAATTGCCTAGTTAATGCTCTAACCAAATAAATGTGCCATATGACTTTGGTCACATCAACAACAAGCACCAACTCATAACCACCAAAATTGATAGGCAACTTACAAGAGGCAAGACTACTCAACTGGCAACTCTAGTTTAGCCCATACTAGCTTGAGTTAGAATGGATTGAAAGAAAAACAAATTGACTAGCGAATGCACTAATTAGAGGAATGTGCCATATGAACAGGGTCACATCAACAATAAGCACCAATTCAGAACCACCATTGCAGCCACAATGCTGGTCAAAAATCAGAAGATTCTCATCCATGACCACAACCAAAAGATAAACGTAAATGATGTGTTTATAAATAAAGTTCAATGTAACCCATCTTGGTCGTAGCATTATTGGTTAAAACTCAGATGATTCCAAGACATGACCTAAAGTCAAAAGATAAACCTAAATGATGAGCTGATTAATAAAGCTCAACCTAACTTACACTTTTGGATATGGGTTAATGAAAGCGATGAGTTTTGTTGTAGGACACCACTTGTCAATGAACTAGACAACAACTAGAAGAGGTAGACATAGTCATCACTTTAGCACAAATTAATTGATTCTTCATCGATTCCAAGGCATCGAAGCACGAATTGTGACACTTGTACTCTCAAAATGGGTTGCTATCCATTTCTCAACCACTAGATGGAGAGCACATCTAAATACAAACTAATTTGATTGCATGGTTAAATTCGAAGCAAAGAATGAATGGGTATCTCTACCCAAAGAAGTATAATCACTTTTGGTCATGTTAGATGCACAACTTGACTTTAATGATGAAGAGCTTGAAGACATGCTACTAAAATATTGGATAGAAAAGCATCCAGTTGTTAGCCTTAATGATGAAGATGCCACTCAAAGATTTAATACTGATTAAAGATACAAATCACAACCTTTAAAGGGTCTGATACTTTTAGATAATAATACCAATAATACCACACTCAAAGCTTGATCTCGACTCGAGAAACTCTAGCAACATTGTAGCACGTACAACTTCTACTATAGTTGTCACTATAATAGTACTATTCACCCTAGTGGAATTACTATTCTAGCTTTTGGGCATCCTGTAACCTCAAAGGGATGTTTCTAGTATTCTGTTATTTTATATTTGGGTTTTGGTCAAATGGATATATGAGCACTAGCCTTGCCCATTGTGAATCAATTTTTTTAGAAAGCTTTCATACTGTTTGTATGATATATATGGTTGATAATGCGATGTGTTTGGTTTATTTGAGCTATCCCTGGTGTTGAAAGTATTTCTTGGATTTGTTAGCTTAGAAATCGTGGTATGTTGTTGGTGATTCAAAACTGATTATGGAAAATAATTGTGTTTTGTTCTCTCTTTTTATTCATGTTGTTTGGGATTTCTATCTCTAGCATGCCTCTTTCGTGACTTGTAAGGAGGAAAGATGTTATGAAATTAGCCGTAATATTACTGTAACTCGACAAATTCTGAAAACTGAAATGATGAAAATCTTAAGAAAAATTCAACCACTAAAGATATTTGAAAAGTTATACAAGAAAAAATATGAAAACTGTAAATTAGTATGAAATCTAGACTTAACGGCTCATATTTGTAGCTATTGCCATAAAGTTTGAACTAAACGTTTTTCTTCTAGGGTTGGGAAATAAATTATAACTTGATTTTACTACTAAATATGAAGAAAGTGCATAAAAAAATAAGAACTCTCTCTTGGGAAGGTGTGGATGCCAATTGAGGCCAAACAGTCTTGAGATTTCTGCACAAAAGTTTCTTTCCTCCAAAACATGTTCTACACTATTACTTAAAAGTCTATAACTTTTTCCTCCCTTTAACTCTTTGGCCTCCATCTTGTGAGATAATTTAATAGAGCGGGCACAAATTGGCCTCACAAAATTGGTCCCAATGAACCTACAAGATACACTAAATAAAACTCTAATGAACCCCCACTAATTAAACTGCACATTTTTCCTTTATTTATTTATTTTTGGTTCAATAATTTCTCTTGCAAGGCAACCTTTGGATTATATGCCACAATTGTGGGATATCTCTTTCATCAAATTTGCTTGGGTTCATATGTTGGGGTATGCCACACCCAACGTTTTGGATCTAGTATTATACCTAATTTCAACACTTTATCATGTCTCATAGAGATTAGAACTGGGGCTCTTCTTTTGGAGTCCATGATTTTACTAGTTAAGCTCATCTCATTCAACAACCAAAGTGCACAATTTTTGTTATCATAACAATTACAACAATCTCCCCTTCTTGAATTGCTTTATCCCCAAAGAAAATACTGAAGTGCACAAGTTTTGGTATCATAATAATTACAATAATCCCTCCTCTTTGATTTGTTTTGTCCCCAAAGCAATTGGGGGGTTGGAAGTTGAGCATTTGTACCTTCATTAGAACAATCCCCCCTCCTTGAATTGCTTTGTCCCCAAAGCAATGAGGATGTTGGAAATTGAGCTGTTGAACCTTCTTTAAATCTTGTTGACATTTCCTCCGAGATCAAATGGCCAAAGACAATAATCCAATGTTGACTAGAGAAATTTTTTATGGCCAGTGGGTGAGAAGGGAAATTTCTCATACTTCCATTTCCCACATAGAGTATAATGCATTTGTCACCCATTTCAGTTATAAATTTTAATGTTCCTTCAAATGTATCCGAAAGAAATAGATGCTAAAATAAGATATTTGATTGGATTTTCAAACTATAGTCGCAAATTGTTAGGGGCTTCTACAAGTTATATCCATGGAGGGTAATGTGGAGCTCCAATTAGTTCCACTCTAGTGCACAAGGAAATTTATCGTTATGCCTCCATTGTGATTAGTAAATAACATTTTTCTATGCCTTTATTGTGATTAACAAAGAGCATTTTACTAGCAAAATTGCTTGCTGCACTAGATCTGGCCACTCAACTTTGAGGCAAATATTAGACATGGCTTCATCCCTTGGTAGTGTTGCAAATCTGATAAAAATGTTTCTTAACCATGAAGCCATGATTCCCATATAAATTCAATAGATTTAATTATTTTCTCTATTTGATCTATAAACTTTTATGTATAATTCTTGCTTGAAATTATAGTATCACAATATGTTGTTATACTTTGAAATTGCTTGAAAATGATAGTTAAAATGGTTAATGAACCTATAATTGATGTGATGTGTTGTTGGAAACATAACCAAAACATTCAAAACTGAAACATGAATGTGAAACCACATTAACAATACACAAACCATGGAAATAATAAGGACACAAAGATTTTGTTCTAGAAAAGCCTAAGATCGGGGGAAACCAATTAGAAGTGGCAATTGCCTAGCTTCCCAATCTTCTTATGGCCAAAGACCGGATTCAAAGAATTCAATAGAACAAGTACAACAAGCATCTTGCTATCTTCCTTATTTAGCTTCTCTATGCTCCTTTCTCCAATCCTCTTTACAATCTGAACATTAACTTTGATGACCGATACCTTCTTTAAATTTGTATGTCCTCTTATCATGCTCAAGAATGCCCTTTTGTGCACTAAAGGATCCCCAGTTGACCTAGGAATTGAATAGACAACTTCCCCAGCCATTACCATCCCTGTATGATTACAACTGTGAAACCACCAGTTAATGTATACCAACATTTTTCTTGAAGCGGCTGTTTCGCTATCATGCACGGAATACTCCTTTTGGATTCCTATTGTTGACTGAAATTGGGTTTGCCCTAGTTGGCTGATGAAGTGGATTGTTTTCTAGAAGGCTTTTGGTCCCACAAAAGCATGGTGGTGGAGGAGATGTGGGAACAACTCTCCCACTATTTCCTTGTGGTACCATCTTACTCGCCTTGGTGTCTTACTCTTGATCCACCCTGCTAAGATTCTTGTGGTCCCTTGCAAATTTCTTTGAATTTCTGATACAACACTACATCTTCATCCAACTCTCCTTGTGCATCCACAACTAAGTCTTCTATAGAGGGCAGTAATTGTCCTTATTCCTTATA
Organism: Torreya grandis; assembly: GCA_037957365.1. Lineage (NCBI taxonomy): Eukaryota > Viridiplantae > Streptophyta > Pinopsida > Cupressales > Taxaceae > Torreya > Torreya grandis. The sequence continues at coordinate 1,360,784 of JARHVA010003384.1, read as the reverse complement.
TAGCATGGATGGTTCATAAAAATACAAGTTTTCGCAATTCACTACCAAATACATCTGCCATAAATGAGGGAAGGTTGAGCTTGAAAGCATCCTCTCCAATTTGTTCTAAAATGGAAAATGGCCCATACCTTAAAGGCTTAAGCTTCCTAGCTTGTTTTTGAAGCCTCTCCTTGCTCAAAAACAACCATATTGATAGAACAAAAACTAGAGGATATTTAATTGAAACAAAGTTTACATAATGGAAATGCTTGGCTAGTTTATTATATTTGGAAATAAGCTTAAATAAGCTTTTCTACACGTCCATCACCCAACCTAATTCCCCAAATTGCATACAAGAATACTCGTGAGCGACTATCAACCTATTAACATAAGCTAATATTCACTAACACACACACTACTAACATTCTGATTCTAACAAAGATGGGGGTGTCTCATAAATGATAAGCACGCCCCTTACATTATTTTAACATCTAACAACATTTGGATCACTAGAGCCAATAAAACCCCCTTAATGCAAAAGGGGTAATGAAGATGATCGAGAGCAACACGACTTTGAACTATTTGGATAACCCTACCACGACTTGTCAATTGGCTACCTATACATCTGGAACTGATAAACCTATGTCAACACATCTATTGCAACCACTATAGCCTGATATGTTGTGCCCTTTGTCGGCTGCAATCTCTTGACATGATGATGATGAATGTGCAACATTCAACATCCCTCTGATCATACATACCTATATTTTAGTATGAGCATCATCACAAGAATACCCAGCGACATTAATCTTTGTCTTGATAATTTTTTACACTATGGATTACACATGTTACCCGATGCACAAAAACTGTGACCCTATCAGTGTATGATCGATCAAAACCAAAACAATGTCTTTCTTGATATCAATCAAGAGGTGAGAAGTCTATGCAACATAACTACCTGGCCACCAGGTAACTAGTTCACTCATCACTGATATTAATAAAAAAAAATTAGACAAAAATATCATCAAACTTCTATCATCTATCCAAAAATACTATTACAACAAAACCAAATCTTAGAGTTAGTAGAAAACTAAAGATGGGTGGGTCTTCTAGCTTTGTTAGCAAGGACAATCCTAGGAACCTATAGACCACAAGATGCAACATGTTTGTCTCCGGTGGTACTAAAAACAAGAAGGTATGGTGTTACAAACATAATGTTCAAAGATGAACTTCCCATTATCAAATTGAAGGCAATACCTGGGTATTGGGTACCATTGAAATTGTACACTTTATAAATTAAAGAACACCTTAATTTTACCTTTTTCATTACATTTTTGTAAAAATTTTTGGAAGGGTTCTCCAAACCAAAAACTAACCCTTTCGATGGACTTAAAATGTGCCAAAACCTTTGAAACGAAACTAGTGTTCACACGCCTATCTCCATGCAAAAAATCAAACCGACGAAAATGACATACTCATAGGCTATATATTGAAAATGATGGTATTTAAAAAAATGACTTTGCTGCACGTGGAGGTTTTTGGCCTCTTGACCTCCTGCATACTCAGTCTTAGAAATTACCTAATGACTGACTCCTCTAAGCAACCACTCGATAAACAAAATTTGAAATTTGTGTATAACTTAACACTTGCATTCTGACACTTTGAAATTTGTTTCTTATGCAAAATATCAAGAAAGGGCGAAGGTTTGAACTTGGCATAGGATGATGGTTTGAATTTGACACCTATTAACATTCAATGCCTTCACATATTTCTCCAACCAACTCATCTATGCACCTTTCTATAATGTAAAGCCAACAATATTTACATCTTCAAAATAGCTAGAAAAAAAACAAAAACATAAAGGGTTTTATTATTACTTGGGAGGCAAGATTTAAACATTTCTTTCACAATATCCGCACAACCAAAAATATCTATTTTAGTGGGCTCCATGCAACAAACTCTTCCGTAAATGTTAATCCAAACTATAAGCCTATATTGAATTTCAACAAAGCAAATGAAATTTTTTCTTCTTCCTATTCCCATCCATACAATGACATGATCCTTAAGCTTTTGACAATTGCATTTTCTATTTAAGGTGCATATTGTAGGCCAAATGAACTGCAACAAAAATAAATTACCCGTTCTTTATGTAATTCACCCAAAAAGTATTAATGCCTCAACAAAAAATTCAAAAAATCAAGCAAATCATACATATTGTTTTTATCAAATATCTTCACACCGTACAATTGTATAGAAGTAACAACAAAATAAAACTCTTTAGATTTCTCTCTTCAATAACATCAAAAAAATTGCTTATTCAAATAGTCTAACATACCTCAACAACAAAACCAAAAAAGTTGCAATGTCTTAAAAAATGCTTCTTTAATAAATTGTTTCTACCTCATCTTGGCAAATATGGAAAGCTTTAACCACTTCAACAACCATTGTCATTCTTCTCGCAACTTAGTGATGACTTTGTCTTCACAAGAAAAGTAGGTATCTTTAGCTCTGATACTAGTGATAGTTAAAAAATTACATGATCCATACCTTGTCACCCAATTTATGTGTATGCTCCTAGTGTTGGCTATGTTTAGCCTTGTACTTGCCTCGAGTCTTCTCTCAATGAACTTTGTTGTTGTTGTCACCTCTGAAACTTGTCCCATTTTCGACATAAGTGGACTGGTTGGTAAGTTGCCCAAACATGCTTTAAATGGTGACTTGTTAGTGGATGCCCTATTGTATGAGTGTTCGATATATGCCAAATATTAATCCCAATTCCTTGGATACTTGCTATTTTAACCTCTTGTCAGTTGTATCAACGTCTTATTTACAACTTCCGTTTGTCTATCAGTTTGTGGATGCAAAGTTGTGCTTCGTTGGAGCTTGGCATCCATCTTGATCCACAATGGGGTCCAAAAATTCTCAAAAAATATGGAATCTCTATCTGAAACAAAGGACTTAGGCAACCCAAAATGCACTTGAACATTAGAAAGGAAAGTTTAGCGGGTTCATGCTTTTTTACTATTTTCTTATATGCATTAAAAACACATAATTTTTTTGATTCTATCTACAACAAAATATACATAGTTAATGTAGGTCATAACCCAAGTTCTTAATGAAGTGATGCCAAACCACAAAGTCATCAGAGTGCTCAACGGATTTCTCAACTCATATTATTGATAAAAATAGGATTACATGATATTGTTAGCTTCACGGCTTTACAAAGGGGCCCTCGGCTCCCTTATAAGAGCTCTCGGCTCTCTCTTACTCTTTCAACTCTGCATTCTAACATAGTTTAGGTCTTTAGGCCTTAGCGCTTCTCTTCTACAACCTCACCTTTCAACCACTATCAACTTTCAACAACCTCCCACAGAAGCAACAACCTCAAATGAGATCTGACTCCACCTTTTTATAGTTGTCATGAACTAGTTACCGATGTGTTTGGTCAAGAAATGAACAATTATCACTAAGTAGGCTTGGCATTTTAATTTGAAGGCCTATGCTAGGGTAGCCTTGGGTTAGTCAAAACTAAAGATTTGTAGTTTTGACATCTAAATCAGATCTTGCATCGTATATCTTATTGTACTTTGCTATCATATTATTTTCAACTTTGCCAGGTGTCGTCTTTTACAATTTGCTGATTGTCCGATTGTCTTTTTTTGTCTCAGGATTTCTGTCTGTTGCCTTGCACCTTGCTTTTATGCTCCCCTGTTGTAGGTATTCCTTTGTTCTGCGTGATGTTTCACTTTGCCCAACTCTCGCAAAACTCTACGTTGTCTTGCTTTTGTTTTTCACACCATTCGCGTGTGTTCCCCAATGTTTCTTGGCACATCGATCCACGAGTTGTGTGGAAAGCAATTAAAGGCTGGCAGAGCACCAAACGTGAGGCGACTGGAAAAGATCTACAGATTTGTAGTAGAGAGATGCACAAAGAAGTAAAGAGAACTGGAAGAAGCACCAAGGAGTTGTGTGAAAGTATTGCGCAAGCAGCAGTAGAGAGGAGCAGGTGAAGCATGATTAGTGAAAGGCATGGAGGTAAAGAAATAGGAAGCGCAAGGGTAGGATTGCGCAAGGCATTAGCAGAAGCCTCAAAGAGGAAAAGGTGAAGAGAGGGCATCGACTGAAGCTAAGCTTGAGGAGTGAAGAGTGCAATGGGGGAACAACATCAAGAAGCCGAAGAAGCGCGCAAGGGAGATGAGAAGAGAGAGAAAGAGAAAGAAAGGGAAGCGCTGGAGAAGACCAACTTGAATTGGTAAAGGCAAGATTTGCATAAGAGAGGAGATGCACTAAAAAGAAAGAAGCTCGTGAAAAAAAGAGGATGTGCGATGAGAACAACGCATAGGAATTGAATATACTCAGTAAAGAGGACAAAAACAAAAGATGAGGAAGGAAGATGGGAAGTCAAGTTGCACAAAGAGACGAAGATTGTTGCCTTAAAGCAACAATGAGAGGAGAGAGCAGAAGTCTACTTGCAACGTGTAAGGGACAAGGAGCTAGAAAAAGATGAGATTTGCCCTAGAGGCCAAGGGTGGAGAAATGCATAAAAGAGTGTGAGAAGCAGAGTCGCCTATACAAGTGTTGAGGTAGGCAAGGAGTTGGCCTGTAGCTGACCAAGGAGTTGTAATCTTCATTGAGCATGGTAGCAGAAAATCGGTGGAGGAAGGCAGAGAGGTGTAATGCTATCACAATCAGCCTAAAGCTAATAAGGAAAGTGCATTTTAGTTTGTGGTTGACTCTAAGGAGTTGCCAGAGGAAGGAATGCGAAAAAATCAGCCTAAAGCTGAGAAGAAGTGGTTGATGAGATATCAATCTAAGTGTGGAGCAAAGTGTATGGAAGCAAAAGAAGGAGAAAGGCAGATGGTGGGAATATTGCGTAGACATGTCGTGCAAAGGGCATTATGAGAAGATAAGAGTGAAACAAGGAAGAAAGTGTGCATAGGGAAAGGATGGATGGAAGTGCACAAGGGGGCATTAACCAAACCCCTTGTCATATGTAGATTGAAACAGGTGGGTGTAGACCCACAAGATCCAGGGAAAAGAGAAGTAAAGGGAAGCGTGCAAGAGAAGCTTTGACAAGCTCACACCAGAGAGTGTTGAAGACACTTGGCAGAGACAGATGGACTTAGATTTGTAGGAGTGAAGAGAAGAGAAGAGGATGAGAAAGTGCATAGAAGAGCCTTGTAGGGCACGCACAACGAGAGGTTGGACAAACTTGCAATAAGCAAAAGGACATCGGTTTGCCAGAAAACATTGGGGAACACATGCAAATGGTGTGCAAAACAAAAGCAAGACAACGTAGAGTTTCGAGGAGTCGGGCAAAGTGAAATATTATGCATAATGAACACGTATAATAGGGGAACACAAAAGTAAGGCGCAAGGCAATAGACGCAAAGTGACACAAGAAAAGATAACCAGATAATCAACCAATTGTAAAGGACGACACCTAGCAAAGTTGAAAATAATATGACAAGGACAACAAGATATATGATGCAAGATCTGATTTAGCTGTTGTCAAAATTGCAAAGCTTGAGGTTTGACTAAGCCAAGGCTACCTTAGCATAAGCCATCAAATTAAAATGCCAAACCTACTTGGTGACAGTTGGTCATTTCTTGAGTAGACATGCCGGTAACCAGTTCATGACAGTTTTAAAAAGATAGAGTTATATCCCATTTGAGGTTGTTGCTTCTGTGGGAGGTTTTTGAAAGTTGATAATGGTTGAAAGGTGAGGTAGGAGAGAAGAGTTGAGGCCTAAGGGCCTAAACTATGTTATAATGCAAAGTTGAAAGAGTGAGTAACAGAGAGCCGAGAGCTCTTAGAAGGGAGATGAGGGCCCCTTAGTAAAGCCACAAAGCTAACAATATCGTGTAACCCTATTTTTATCAATAAAATGAGTTGAAGAATTCGTCGAGCACTCTAATGGTTTTGTGGTTTGGTGTCCCTTCACTAGGAACCTGGGTTGCGATCTGCATTAACTATGTATATGTTGTAGATAGAATCAACAAAATATGTGTTTTTATTGCATGTAAGAAAACATTAAAAAGACATGAACTAGCTAAACTTTCCTTTTTAATGTTTGGATGCATTTTGTGTTGCCTAAGTCCATTGTTTCAAACAAAGATTCCATATTTTTAGGAAATTTTTGGACCCCCTCGTGGATCAATATGGATGCTAAGCTCCAATGAAACACAACTTTGCATCCACAAACTAATAGACAAATGAAAGTTGTAAATAAGACTTTGATACAACCGACAAGAGGCTAAACTAGTAAGTATCCAAGGACTTGGGATTAATATTTGGCATATATCGAACATTCATACAATAAGGTAGTACATACATCCACTAACAAGTCAACATCTGAAGCATGTTTGGGCAACTTTCCAACCAGTCCACGTGATGTCCAAATGGAACAATAGGTAGAGGTGGAGTAACAAGATTCAAAGGTGACAAGAACAACAACAAAGTTCATTGAGAGAAGACTCAAGGCAAGTACAAGGCTAAACATAACTAGCACTAGAAGGAGCATACACCCAAATTGGGTGACAAGGTATAGATCATGTAATTTTTTAACTATCACTAGTATCAGAGATAAAGATACCTACTTTTTCTATAAAGACGGAGTCATCACTAAGTCACGAGAAGAGTGACAATGGTGGTTGAAGTGGTTAAAGCTTTTCATATTTGCCAAGAGGAAGTAGAAACAATTTATTAGAGAAGCATTTTTTAAGACATTGCAACTTTTTTGGTTTTGTTGTTGAGGTCTGTTAGACTATTTGAATAAGCAATTTTTTGTTGTTATTGAAGAGAGAAATCTAAAGATTTTTTTTTTGCTGCTACTTCTATACAATTGTACGGTGTAAAGATATTTGAAAAAAACAATACGTATGAGTTGCTCTATTTTTTGAAATTTTTGTTGAGGCGTTAATTCTTTTTAGATGAATTACATACAGTACGGGTAATTTAATTTTGTTGCTGTTCATTTGGCCTATAATTTGCACCTTATATAGAAAATACAATTGTCAAAAGCTTAAGGATCATGTCATTGGATGTATGGGAATATGAAGAAGATAAAATTTCATTTGCTTTGTTGAAATGCAATATAAGCTTATAGTTTGGATTAACATTTGCAGAAGAGTTTGTTGTGTGGAGCCCACTAAATAGATATTTTTGGTTGTGCGGATATTATGAAAGAAATGTTTAAATCTACTAAAACCCTTTATGTTTTTTTTCCCTGTTATTTTGAGGATGTAAATATTGTTGGCTTTGCATTATAGAAAAGTGCATAGATGAGTTGGTTGTAGGATTATGTGACGACATCGAGTGTTAATCGGTGTTAGATTCAAACCTTCATCCTATGCCAGGTTCAAACCTTCGCCCTTTATATTTTGCATAAGAAACAAATTTCAAAGTGTCAGAATGCAAGTGTAAGTTATACACAAATTTCAAATTTTGTTTATCGAGTGGTTGTTTAGAGGAGTCAGTCATTAGGTAATTTCTAAGACTTTGAGTATGTACGAGGTCAAGAGGCCAAAAATCTCCACGTGCAAAGTCATTTTTTTAAAATCCCATCATTTTCAATATATATAGCATATGAGTATATCATTTTCATCAATTTGATTTTTTGCATGAAGATAAGCGTGTGAACACTAGTTTTGTTTCAATGGTTTTGGCACATTTTAAGTCCATCAAAAGGGTTAGCTTTTGGTTTGGAGAACCCTTCTAAAGTTTTTTACAAAAATGTATTGAAAAATGTAGAATTAAGGTGTTCTTTAATTTATAACGTGTACAATTTCAATAGTATCTGACACCCAGGTATTGCCATCAATTTGATAATGAAAAGTTAATCTTTTAACATCATGTTTGTAACACCATACCTTCTTGTTTTTGGTACCATCGAGGAAAAACACGTTGCATCTTGTGGTCTATAGGTTCCTAGGATTGCTGTCACGAACAAAGCTAGATTACCCACCCATCTTTAGTTTGCTACTAGCTTTAAGATCGGGTTTTGTTGTAATAGTGTTTTCGGATAGATGATAGAAGTTTGATGTTATTTTTGTCGATTTTTTTAAATTAATATCATTGATGAGGAGCGAACTAGTTACATAGTGGTAGTTATGTTGCATAGACTTCTCACCTCTTGATTGATGGTAGGGAAAACATTGTTTTGGTTTTGATCGGTCATACACTAATAGGGATTGTATTGTAAGCACTCGAGTGTTTACAAATTGGTCACAGTTTTTAGGCATTGGGTAACATATGTAATAAATAGTTATGGTGCTCTGGTAGCCTTTAATTGCTTTCCATGCAACTCTTCTTCTCCATGCTCTACTTCACCTCCATTGGTGCATCTTCTGATGATTGCACTACTATGATAGTTGCCTCAATGTTTGATGATTTGCTACCCTTAGTTGCACACTAGGCAACTTTGCTTCTTCTTTTGGTGTCTCTTCCAATGATTACGCTATATGCTAGCTGCCTCCATGTTCGGTGATCTGCTAGCCACAGTTGCACTTCAACACAAATCTTCATCCTCAACACTCTCTTGCAGCACCTCTGTCTGCTCCATCTGCTTTGTGCTTCCTTCCATACTAAGTGCATCTCCGTCGGTCCTTGACGACAAGTAATCAGTTGTGCATCTCACCTTTTGCGCACTAGGACACATCCATTTTAGTTGATCTCTCCTCATTGACTCTTGGTTTCCCTTGGTTGTGCCTCTTCATTGAGAGTGATATTTTCTTCTCTCTTTTGCGCTCTAGGAATTGCGCCCTCCACTTTAGCTCTTCTAGTAACTCCTCTCTAATTTCTTGCCAATTCTTCTCTCGCTCTTTGCATCCTTGTATGTTGCTTGGTGTCTCTGGGACAACTTAGGTTGAGCTATAAGCTGATCTCTTCACCTCCTTGGCTCTAGCTCCTCAACCTAGGGTGTATGTATTTCACCTTGGCTCCTATTACACTTGGTATCTCTCCGTTGCGCTCTCGACAACCTCTCATAGGCATATCCTACATGCCACACACAAGAACACTTGTGCTTTTCTCCTTCTCCTTACATTCTTCTTCCATGTAGGTTGCTTCACTATGCTCAACAAATTCTTTTAGATTGTTGTTGCCTCAGTGGAATGATATCCACCTTTCCTTCACTTGTTTTGCCTCGTATACACAACTCTCCTCTCGATGCCTTCTATCGATGTCGGTACTTGTTGCTTGGTCCTCTTCCCAAGGTTGGCTCCTCAACCTCTACTTCTTGGTAGCTACTCTCAAGACTTCCCTTCCATTTGAAGTGGCTCTATGAATGCACTACCTTGGTATAGTAGCACAGAAACATGTTTCTATCTACTCCCCCTTTCCTTGCCTTGCCATATCTTCTTTTCCTTGAAGTCTCTCTATCCCTTTATTGTGCTGCACCACAACCTTCTTCGCACACACTTCATGTGTGTGGAGTCCTCTACACTTTTTAGCGCGAAATGGTGCTCGACATCCTTGACCCATTTCCTCATCTCCTCTAGGCCTTCTTCACCGAAGAACCTTCGCGCATCAGCTCTCCGCTGATCTCCCACACACCTCCAACTTCTTGAGGGTTCTCTCCTAAAGATCTCTCCTTACTCTTTTATGGAATCTCTCCTTCCATCAAATCTTCTTCTTTGCATTGTTCTGCTCTGTAGTGCCTGCATCATTTTTTGTGCTCTTCGTTCTCTACCCATTCGCATTTTATGGAGAACTCTTTTGGCACTTTCTACACAATACTCTGATTGGAAGATGCACTTGCGCCTTGACTACCTTAGATCGGTGATTCTGTCGGTACTCCTCAAGTCACTTCTGCACTAGCTACCTTTGATTGACGATTCTTCCCTTGTTTCTCTCTTGGCTTTTGCATTGGATTGCCTTAGATTGACAATTTAGTTAGCGCTTTTCTCTTTCTGTGCTCTGGCTGCCTCTGATCGACAATTCTATCAAGCTTTTCTTCTTTCTTGTCCTCAACTGCCTCACGGTCAACGATTGGTCGATGCTCTTTTGTTATTGCACTCGACATTCTCACGGTTGGGGATTGGTCAGTGCTCTTATCTTTTGTGCACACATGGATTGCCTTAAATCAAGGTTTATGTCTGTGTTCCTTGTTTGTCTATGCTCGACTGCTTCACGGTTGCCAGTTCTATCGACGCTCAATCTTTAAGGGCACCCACTGTTGCACTTCATGGTGCAAACCTATGTAGGTGCTCTTGGACTCATGAACCGTTGTCGTAAAACTCTGATACGATCCTACACAACTCGTCCACTCTCTGTTGGTTGCCTCAGTTTTGGGGATCTACCATTCTTCTCTTCAACACTCCACTAGCTACATCATGGTCAACGATATGCTAGTCTTCTCTCCACTAACACTTTGCCTGCTGTTTGCCTCCCATTCGGTGATCTACTAGTTTCTCTCTCAACAATCTTCCTCCTCTCCTAGTTGCGTCATGGTCGATGGTTTGCTATCCATCTCTGGTGGTTACCTGACAATCGATGTTCTCCCCACATTCCTTTCCACATCACTCCACTCCACTCTTTCGTTCACAGTCTCTCCTCATACTACGTTTCCCCAGTGAAGGGATGCTAAACCATGTAGTATTAGAGTGCCTAGCGGATTCCTCGACTCATTTTATTAATAAAATTGGATTACACATTATTGTTAACTTCATAGCTTTACATAGGTATCCTTGGCTCCATTCTAAAAGCTCTCGTCTCTCTCTCCCTCATTCTCTCAACTTTGCATTCTTACAGAGTTTAGGCCCTTAGGCCTCGACCCTTCTCTTCTATAACTTTGTCTCTCAACCACCGACAACAGTCAACAACCTCACATAACAGGAACAACTTGCAACAACCTCACACAACATGAACAGCTTGCAACAACCTCAAATGGGACCCGACTCCCTCTTTTTATAGTTGTCGTGGCTTGGTTACCGGTGTGTCAGGGCAAGAAACGGGCAACTATTGCCAAGTAGGCTGGGCGCCCAAATTTGAAAGACTATGCTAGGGTAGCCTTGGCTTAGTCAAACCTCGAGCTTTGCTGTTCTTACATCAGTTAAATAAGGTCTTGCCTTGTAGTTCTTGTTGTCTTTTGCCTTCATATTAGTTTCGTCTCTTCCAGGGGTCATCTTTTATAGTTGGCTGATTGTCTGGTTGTCTTTTCTTTTTTTTGGGCTTGCATTTGTTGCCTTGCACGTTACTTCTATGCTCCCTTGTTGTAGGTGTTCCTTGTGTGCGTTATTTCACTTTGCTTGGCTCCTCAAAACTCTGCGCCATCTTGTTTTTGTTTTGCGTGCCATTTGTGCACGCTTCCCAATGTTTCCTTGCACATTAATCCACAAGTTATTATAGGATGTCCTTCGGCACTCGGTTCTCCTCTTCACTCGTGCACTCCAAAACTTGGGTCATACAAGATTGCCGATTTCCTTCGGATGCTCCTGCATCAATAGTTATAGTCATGTTTGGACATTGGTAATCGTCCCACAAAATCCAAAAAGATTGCTCTCCCATGGATTAATATGCACAAGAAGTGGGTTTGATAAGGTAAAGTGGTTTTTACATCAACATGCACTACGCCTAACTATAAACAATGTGCAATTTAGATTAGAACATATTTACCCAAATAAAGAGCAAAAATTAGACCTAATTGCAATAATGATGCAAATGTGGTTAGGGTTCCCAATGAAGGGACACCTTCCAACACACAACCCTCATTGTCTCATAGTGGATTTCTAAACCATTTTCCATTATCAAAGTATAAATTACAGGATATAAGAAGCTTCCTAGTTTTACAATGGAGCACTCGGCCCCTTACAACCGTGGAGTCTTCATACCTCAATTATGTTAAGGCTACATGCCTTAGAGTCCTTGACTCTTCCTCTCTTCTCTCTAGCATTGCATTTTGATAGATTCTCTCCTTGTAGTCTAAGCCTTTCTGAAGGTCTTAAGCCTTCCAAGTTGTCCTCAAGGTTGTTCCAACCCTTCCTTTTTATAGTTGTTCGTTGCTTGTCAATGTCGTGTCGACCAAGAATGGACAACTATAATTGGTAGGGCTCTATGTGAACTTGCAGGCCTACTCTAGGGGCAACTTCAAATTTTGATAGGCCTTGAGCCATGTGTTTTTGATAGTCATCACATCATATCCCTGCTACTGAAGGCTAGGTCATTTCGTTGACTGACCTCCTGTGGTCGCATCAACTATAGTATGTTCCTAACTTGTAGAAGGTTATGTGTCAATCCTTATGGTGATGGGTCATCTAGCTGTCTCCCTCTACCTCGGATCATGTGCTCTATGTAGAATTTCTGCTCTCCCATGATTTCGACACATCCATGCTAACTTGTCTTGTTCTTCTCGCCACCGCATGCTTCTCAGCGCTTTAACAAATCTCTTTTAATTCGCACCTTAATCAAAAAAATCTGGATTGTACTTGTGCAACCTATTTTTAGTGGACCACCCTTTGCATCTCCAGAAGGTCTGACTCCTATGTTGTTGTGGAAGTCCCCCAATGCATTGCTCTTTGTTTCCCTATTCTCCACTGTTAGCGTGCATGCATTACCTTTGTGCTTCAACACCTGTAGCCCTTTATTCTGCAACCTTCTGCTTAAACATACCACCCTTCTTCCTCTCAAGTGGAGTCTTGCTTGTCCGAAAGTCTTTCTAGAATGTTGGGTTTTGCAACCTCTCACTGACAAATCGGGTCTTTATTTAACAATAGACTAACTTTGTTTTTGGGCAATGCAAGATTGCTGATTCATTTGGGATGTTCTTGCATTAGACTTCCCAAGTGATTAATTTGTAAGTCGTTGCTTACAAGGAGGGTTGAGTGGCAGAATGACCCTTCAGGCCAGCTACCAAGGCCACGATGTTCCCTTCCACCATTGCGTCGCCTAAGTTGGCTTGCTTTGCGCTTTCTCCTACAGACCTTTTCTGAATCACGAACCATCGTCTTTCGCCTAGCATCGATACCTCATCTTCCTTCTTATCTGCATTCTCTTCCTCTGTTTGGGGGGTCTACGGCCGCCTCTATCTGTCCACCTCCGACAAGTGTCTTTAACACCTCTTCCCTTGTGCATCTCATGTAACTCACTCCATTGCGCACTTCTACCCTCTTTCTTCGCTGTGGGGTTGTGCCCACCTCCTCCTTCCATGGGTCTGTGCCTACTTGTTTCTCATGTGGGTCTACACCCACCTGTTTCCGTCCGCCTTTGCTTAAGGTCTCCAGACCTCTCACCTTCGCTTTCCTATGTGCCTCTTGTATTATGTGCATCTCCTTCCTTTAATCCTTCACGACAAGTAAACCTACATGCGTGCTATCTTCCATTTTCTTTTCATGGGGTATATCTGTGTGGGCCTTCTGCTGCCCTCTTCTCTTCTCTTTTCCTCACCTGCTTGATGCCATTCGTAGCATTCAAGTTTCCATGGGATGCATCGATTACCATTTTCTCCTCTTCTTGCTATTGTGCTTTCAATTCTACACATCTAGACTGATGTTCCTTGTAGTCGCATCTCCTTGCTTTTAGGTTTCCCTATCCTGTCCTTAATTGATGATGACTCTCCTTTCTCTCGCACATAAAAATTTTGCCATGTGGATCAGCTTTGGGCTGATGCCTCTTCCCTTTTGTGGCCCTCTGATTTGTTGCTTAATAAGATTGCACCTTTTTTATCAGTTTGAGGTTGATACTAGCCAACTTCCTCAATATCCTCTTTGCTTTGTGCAAAAAATCTTGCACATTCGTCATCTACAGGCTAACTAACCTTCCTCCATGATGCATCTATGCTTTTCTTCACCTTCCAAGGGCATTGCTACTATCTTCGTGCTATCTCTATTGAGACTTTGTGCGTGTCTCATTGTAATTTCTCATTTTGCGCCTTGCATCATTTGTGCACATCTCTATTGCCTTCAAGACAACTTAGGTCCATTTGCGAGTGGATCTCTTCACCTCCCTTTTCTTGGGCTTTAGGGAAGTGCCTTGTGGGGATCGACTTGGGCCCTTCTTCTAGTTCTTCATTCTCTTACCACCCAAAGGGGTACTTTTCCTTTACTAGCACTGGTTCTAGCTCCGTATCCTTGGGTGTATGTGCCTCACCTTGGCCCTTGTTGTGCTCGACAACCCTCAGTTGCGCTCTTGACAACTTGTACCTTTGGTGCATCCTCCACGTTATGCACAAGAACACTTGTGCTCCTCTTTTCCTCCTTTGTCACATTGTTCACGTCGTGTATAAGAACACTTGTGTTTTCCTTAGGATTCCTCTCCTTCCTCCCTGTGTGTGTAGGCAATCCCTACTCGTTGCGCACATATGCACTTCTGTGAGCTTCGTCGAATGATATCTCCTTTTCCTTCCCCTGTTGCGCTCTCGAAAACTAGGCATCTCCTTGGCTTCTACTCACATGTTCTCCTTTTATAGTGATTGTCTCTTCTTTGCTTTGTCGGTTGAGTTTCGCAAGTCCCCTCCTGTGGCTCTCAAGACTACCCCATCATTTGAGATGGGTTTAAGGATGCCCTACTTGGTTTAGTCGTGTGGAAATCATTAGTTTCCATGTGCGAACCCTCTCTTTGCCTTTCCATCTCTGTTTCCCTTCAAATTATCTCATCCCCCTGTTGTGTTGCCACATGACCTCTTCTGTTCATGCTCGACTTCACGGAGTCCCCTACATCCTTAAACATGAAATAACACTCGATATCCATGACCCAATTCACCATTTCCTTGAGGCCTTCTCCACTAGAGAACCTTCATGGATCAGCTCTTGGTTGATTCCCCACGCACATCCAATTATTTGAGGGTTCTCTTTCGCGGTTCTTTCCCTACTTCTCTACATAATTTATTCTTCCAGTAAATTCTTCTCTTTTTGTCGTTATGTCCTTCAACCCCTGTATTGCGAAGGCTATCCTGTTCATATTCTTTGATATCTGTGACTCCAGGCCACATTTCGTCCCGACTTCTTGCCAAGTTACTTGTTGCATTCCTCGTTCTCTACCCATTCGCGCTTTATGGGGAACAACTCTTCTCTTGCACCCTTTATCCAATGCTCTAACTAGAAGATGTTCCTATGCCTTGACTGACTCTCATTCAAGGATTTATTAGCACTTTATTTCATGACACCTTTGTGCTTCCTTTCGATGATTTTGATGGCACTCCTTTCTTGCACTCGACTGCCTCATTTTTGGTTATCGATTGGTGCTCTACCTCTCCTTATTTATGTTGGACTAACTCTTATCAGCAGTTCTATTTGCGCCTCACAATCTCAACACATAAAGTGCGTCTCATTCGACGATCGATCGGTGATGCATATACTCTAATACAATGACTGCCTCACAGTTGATGTTCTATTAGCACGTAACTCGTGCAGGTTGCTCACAAGCTCATAATCTTTCACGCCACCTTCTGTTGTGCTTTTTTGGGCAATCCTATGTAGACGCTCTTGTATTTTTAAACCACTATTGCAAATCTTGTGAACGTATTTAGTTCACCCCTTACGAGTGTTATTCTTTCCACTCGTTCACCCTCTTCCCACCTTATCACTATGGAGAATGATACTATTAGCTAGTTTCCTCAGATTAGGCGGTTTGCCAACCCTCCTCCCACAACACTTTGTTAGCTGCTTCTTATTTGGCAGTTTGCTAGCCTCTCATAACACTTTACTAGTTGCCTTTTGTTCAACGGCCTGCTAGTCTCACACAACACTTTGCTTGTAGGTTCTTATCCCTTTGCATCTCCTCAAGGTTAACAACCTTACTGTAAGCACACTGCAAACCCTTGAGAACACGATGTTTCCACACAAACTCTGCCAAGGACACTCTAAATGCATAAGTGTTTCGCATAGAGGCGCAAGAACACAATGCTATATTGAGAGGGACGACAAATGGTCCACAAACAACATCAACACAGACTGGAGTGCACACAGGGTATGACTTGCAAGTGAGTTCCAAGTTCAATGAGGAGGTGCAGGGAATGAATGACAGAGAGGGGTGAACATTACCCACAGTAAAAGATCAAACACAAATAGCACACAAATCATCAGAAGAACAGGAGGTGAACTTAATTCTCATTAATCTACAAGACTTAGCCAATAAAGTGCTCATGGAGGGCAAATTCCAGCAGCGTGAGGCCACTAAAAATATTTTGATGGTTTTACAATGGAATAATAGGCTTTTATAGAGAACAAGCCTTTTTTACAATTAATGCACCACTTGGGGCTGTAGGTGTAGCTTTAATTTCTCAGCGGTGCCGTGTCGCCAATTCTGGAGTTCTGACGAGCTGATTGGATCTGGAGTTGGTCGCAGGATCCTCTTGGGATACACATGCATCGAGCAATGGAGGATCTCCTTGATAGAGTCAGAGAGTGACGTGCACTCAAGCCCTGAAGTCTAGGAACCACTTATGCATTTACTTCCTCTGACTACGCCTTGGTCTCCTCCCAACTGCCTCCAACTACTCTTTATGTCCAACCGTTGCTTAGCACGTGGTGCTTCTTGGTTGGTCTCGGGTGCAGCTCTACAAGAATGCCACGCGTCGTCTTAGCGAGTTCTCGGAGGAGTTTCTTTTGGTTGCTAGGCAAGAGGAGCGCGGATGTGACACGTGGAAGGCTGGCATTGCTCTTGGGCTAACCCAGAATTTCTTTGTGTAGAACAAGCACCGGGCTGCCACATGGTAGTGGCGGAAGGAAGATTGCACGCTTCTTTCTTTGTATGCTATGTGCACGTTGGATTTGCATGCCTTTGACTTCGGATAATCCTTGCACCAAGGTGCGTGCGAGAGTCATTGTGCTTGAGGTTAAGGCAACGCATGACTTTAATTGCACTCTTGCGTAGTGATGGGGCACGGTTGTGTGGCCTTGCGAACTGACACGGAACTCTATTGTATGGGCTAAAGGAAGACTTTGGATAAAAGTGCACACAAAAGCTGAAGGTCTCAAGTGCGCCTTTGATAGTTCGTAGTTGCTCCCTGTGCTTTCCTTTTACTCAACCCTTTTGGGGCCCTGGAATATGCATCCTTGAACTCGTGCGTCGGTTGAACTGCGCGCCACATAATCCTGCGCATGAACATGTGTTGAGATCCTTTAGTGAGCGTGAACCATCCTTTTACTCTTGTGCAGATTTGTGCACTTATCTTGGCTCGGCTGCAGACGAGAAGCGGTTGTGCACCTTTTACTTGGAGCGCTTGGGTCATCACAGATGCACAACTCTCCTGTAAGTCTCGGGAGGTCCTATGCTGAGTAAGGGGTGACTTAGAAAGTCAACACTTTTGGCGACCTTTGCGGGCTGCTTGCCTACTAAGTGCGAACCCAGTAGCCTTCGGAGTGATCCATTGGGCGTGGAGTCATTAAAGCTGCACCCTGCTTGACCTATGCTTGAATGAATTGAACTGAGTTCTATCCTCTACAAAACAAAGGGGAAAGAACAAGCAACAAATGTGCGAAATGCACTTGGAGAAAGCAAAATTAAATTAAGACTATACAATGTGCTTGCAGGTACTTAGGGAAATGCAATACAAGCTAATCTAATATATACAATATTTTACAACAATTTACAAGCACCCCCCTCCTGGGTCAAATGGAAAACTATGAGTATCATTCACTTGCAACAAACCAAGATGAAAGATACCCTGCTTTGGAGGTACCAGAATTGGTGAACCATACAACTTGATGGCGAATCCTTCTGATGTGCCCTCCAGTGGATGAAAAGGAATAAACATTTCTCCAATGAAGACATACTGATCCATGTCCTCCAAGCTTGGCTCATGTTGGACTGCAGCCACACTTGCTTGATGTTACTCACCACCCTTGAGAAAGCTTTGCATGAAGACTTCAGTTAGGCCCTTGGGAGCAACTGCACTTGATTTACTTGGCGGTTCAAAAGGAGCATATCCTTCTCCCTTGTCCTTGAGCAAATTAGGACTAATCACGCTTAGAGCAGCAGGCTCATAGGTTCTTGGAGGAAGGACATGTCTCTTAGCCTCTTCAAATTCTTTGGTTATGGCATTGAACCGCTGCCATAACTCTTCAGGTTCTTCACTGGTATATTCATCGAATTGCATCTCTTGAGCATGAGTCCAATCAAAGTTTGCCTCATGGATACACATCCCTTCAAAAATGGAGGCATCAGCTTGAGGATTGTCCTCTCTAGGCAAGTTTGCAACATTGGGACGGTTTATTTCACTCAAGAAACCTGACCACAAATGCCGCCATTGATCTTCTAAGCTGTACCAGCTGACCTTGACCTCCATAATAGGTTCATGAAGGCTGTCCTTGGTCATGTGTAGGGGTAGAGAGAAGCACACTGATTAAAAGATGGTTTATGTACGTGCCAGATCACGATGATTAGGTACTTAGGTTGCTTAACCAGTTGATAGATACTCAGAGTCACCATTGATGCTTATGAACTTGCCCCCAAAGGCTGGTATACTGAAGAACAACACCAAAAATTCTCTAGTAGATGAAAAATTGGTCCCACTGAGCGTACCAGAAACTGTTGTTGTTCGAAACGTGCACCCGTGGATGCTCGACGGCGTGGGGAAGTTTTGCGGTAGGGCACTGAGCACGAAGGCGCTGGGCGTGAAAATACTATCATGCAGTTGCGCGCGAGAGCAACGGTTGTCTCGCTGCAAGGATGGAAACGTCCCCAAGGCATGGGACCCTTGCACTCCTTGGGACGAGTCTCCGTAGTAGGCCGGGTTCCTTCTATTCTAAGCACACCTGGTTTAAGATCTGGGCGCAGACCTAAAAAGCAGAAAGGTAAACTACCGGTAGTCTAAACCTAATAACTTCGAGGAAAAGGGAGGGAGAAGGTAAGAGATGCGTAAACATAAAAGGCGATGCGGCTAGAATAGAGCGAGCGCTCATATTGCTGTAAGCACACTACAAATGCTTGAGAACAAGATGTTTCCATACAGATTTTGCCAAGGACACTCCAAATGCATAAATGTTTCGCATAAAGGCGCTAGAACACAGTGCTACACTGAGAGGGACGACAAACGGTCCACAGATAACATCAATGCAGACCCGAGTGCGCACAGGATACGACCTGCAAGTGAGTTTCGAGTTCAATGAGGAGGTGCAGGGAATCGACGATAGAGAGGGGTGAACATTACCTACAGTCAAAGATCAACAAACACAAATAGCACACAGATCATCAAAAGAACAGAAAGAGGTGAACTTAATTCTCATTAATCTGCAAGACTTAGCCAATACAAGTGCTCATGGAGGGCAAATTCCAACAACGTGAGGCTACGAAAAATATGTCGATGGTTTTACAATGGAGAGACAGAGTTTCATAGAGAACAAGCCTATTTTATAATTAATGTGCCACTTGGGGCAGTAGGTGTAACTTTAATTTCTCAGCGGTGCTGTGCTGCCGATTTTGGAGTTTTGGCGAGCTGATTGGATTTGGAGTTGGTGGCAGGTTCCTCTTGGGATACACATGTATCGGGGAACGGAGGATCTCCCTGAGAGAGTCAGAGAGTGGCGTGCACTCAAGTCCCAAAGTCTGGCAGCTGCTTATGCATTTACTTCCTCTGACTACAACTGTCTCCTTTCAACTACCTCCTCCAACTACTTCTCTTTATGTCCAACTGTCGCTTAGCACGTGGTGCTTCTTGGTTGGTCTTGGGTGTAGCTCTACAAGAATGCCACGCATCGTCTTGGTGGGTTCTCTGTAGAAACCCTCCAAGTTCCCTCTGATTTTGAATATTGACTGTTTATTTGTTTTTTTTGAAGTTTTTGAATTTTTTTGATGTTTTTGGGGTTTTTGCCAGCAATGAAGGAAATGCGATTTTGCATAAAATAGTAAATAAATCCTTTAAAATTATCCAACTCCGTAAACTGTATAATATACTGCAAACTCCAAGCTTATTTTTATATAAAAATTTACCAGAGACGATTTCAACTAAACAGTACAGGCAAAGTATAAAGTAATGATATTATTTTGAAAACCTGGTTTTTCCTTTTGCTGTAGCGGCTGCAAGTACAGATCCGATACAGCTGCATTAAATGCGTCCTCCTTCTGGAAAATTGATGGCAGATGATCCCAGATACAGGGCGCCAATGATGAAACAAACTGGTAGGTGAAGTATGCTGCACCTCCCCCTGAAGATGAAGTACGGCTTGGTGTATGGTACGGCCAGGTACAGAAAAGGACAGTTCTGTACCAGCAGCAAGTACAGTAGTACGGCCTCCCCCAAATCAATGTCTAACCCTCTGAAATGCAGCGCCTAGTATGAGGAAGACTCTCTGGATGCAACACTGATAAAAAACTCTGTAGATAATTAATCTCTGAAAGCTCTGTGATTTCTCCGGAATGAAGAAACCTCTGCTGCAATAAATCAGGTGTTATTTCACACCCTCTGAATTGCTTCCAATGGAGATGGCACGTTCCCCAAGAAATTCAAACTTGAAACCCTGAAGCTTCTTGCTCAGATCAAAGTTGATCAATATCAATTCTCAATAATGACATAATGGCTCGATTCCCAAGGCAAAAGCTTTTAAAAAACCAAGAGGTGCGATTTCCTTCATAATAGGGGTTTTAATTAAAAATTCGCACTTCTCAATGTTTTTAATAATTCCATAGTTTAGGCCAAATTTTATAATAAAATATAATCTTAAATTTGGCCCCTTCCTGATGATGGGCGCCCCCTCAGCATTAAAATCACCTAAGTTATAATTTTTAATTATAACTTAATATAATAGTCTCGCATAATTAATATTTAATTAATACAATTAAATATTAATATTTCCCTCGTTACTCACCCGATGACTGAACCGTCTGAAGCGGTCATATATTGAAGTGATTCCGAATGCTGCCAACCCATATTGCTAAAAATAGCAGGGGTCCCACTCTGACCACCAAGAACTGCTAAAAATAATTTCTGCCAGAAGTCTCCGATCGAGCCCAAACGAAAGCCAACTGATCAAACTCTGCCAACTGAAGCATGAGCCAAGCTCCAATGTGACCCTCTATCCAGTCTATCAGCCTACGAGGGTCGTATGATAGGCTAATCCTGTGCTCCGAGAGATGTCACTGAGAAGGGGACATGACATTCTCCGTGGAAATTCTTTTGGTTGCTAGGCAAGAGGAGCGTGGACGTGACATGTGGAACGCTGACACTGCTCTTGGGCGAATTGAGAATTCCTTTGTGTAGAACAAGTGACGCGCTACCATGTGGCAGAGACAAAAGGAAGATTGCACACTTCTTTCTTTGTATGCTATGTGCGCACTGGACTATGCATGCCTTTGACTTTAGAGAATCCTTGCACCAAAATGCGTCAGAGAGTCACTGTGCTTGAGGTTAAGGTAGCACGCGGCTTTGATTGCGCTCCTGCGCAGTGATAGGGCACATATGTGTGACCCTGCGAACTGGCATGGAACTCCATTGTATGGGTGCAAGGAAGACTTTGGTTAAAAGTGCGCACAAAAATTGAAGGTCTCATGTGTGCCATTGACAGTTCGTAGATGGTCCTTGCACTTTCCTTTTACTCAACCATTCTAAGGCCGGGGAATATGCATCCTTGAACTCATGCACCGGTTGAACTGTGTGCCACATAATCCTTTGCACGGACATGCGTTGAGATCCTTTAGTTATCACGAACTGCCCTCTTACTCTTGCACAGACTTGCGCACCTATCTTGGGCTCCGGCGAAGATGGGAAGCGCCTACACACTTTTTGCTTGAAGTGCTTGGGTCATCGCAACTGCGCAACTCTTCTTTAAGTCTCAGGAGGTCTTGCGGCGACCAAGGGGTGACTTAGAAAGTCAACAGGTCCCGGTTCGCTGTTTTTATAGTTGTAGTGGCTTGGTTACCGACATGTCTAGTCAAGAAATGGGTAGCTTTGCCAAGTAGGCTTGGCGCCCAAATTTGAAAGCCTATGCTAGTGTAGCCTTGGCTTAGTCAGACCTCGAGCTTTGCGGTTTTGACATCAATTAAATCAGATCTTGCCTCGTAGTTCTTGCTGTCCTTTCCCATCATATTTGTTCTATCTTTGCCAAGTGTTGTCTTTTACAACTGGCTGATTGTCTAGTTGTCTTTTCGTGTCTTAGGCTTAGTGTTTGTTGCCTTGCACCTTGTTTTGGTGCTCCATTCTTGTAGGTGTTCCTTCTGTGCATTATTTCACTTTACTTGGCTCTTTGAAACTCTTTTGTGGCTTGCTTTGTTATGCACTTTGTTCGTGCATGCTCCCCAATGTTTCCTTGCACATTAATCTTGAAGTTCTTCTATGCTATCTTTCGGCACCAAGTTCTCCTCTTCACTCATGCACTCCAAAACTTGGGTGACCAGATTGCCAATTCGCTTCGGATGCTCCTACATCAATAGCTAAAGTCATGTTTTGGACATTGATAAAGTTCTCACAAAATCCACATAAATGCTTTTCTATGGTCTAGTATGCACAAGAAGTGGTTTTGATATAGTAAAATGGTTTTCACATCAACATGCACTAAACCTAACTAGAAACAATGTGCAATTCAGATCAAAACATATTTACCCAATAAAGAGCAAAAATTAGACATAATTGTAATAATGATGCAAATGTGGTCAAGGTTCCCCATGAAGGGACACCTTGCAACACGCAACCCTCATTGTCTCATAGTGGATTACTAAACTCTTTTCCATTATTAAACTAGAAATTATAGGATATAAGAAGCTTCCTAGCTTTACAATGGAGCTCTCGGCCCCTTACAACCGTGGAGTCTTCATACCTCAACTATATTAAGGCTACAAGCATTCAAGCCCTCGACTCTTCCTCTCTTCTCTCTATCTTTGCATTTTGATAGTCTTCCTTCCAATCTATAAGCCTTTCTAAAGGTCTTCAGCCTTCTGAGTTGTCTTCAATGTTATCCCAACCCTTCCTTTTATAGTTGTTCGATGCTTGTCAATGCCGTGTCGACCAAGAATGGACAACTGTAACTGGTAGGGCCTTGTGTGAACCTACAAGCTTACTCTAGGGGCAACTTCAACTTTTGACAGGCCTTGGGCCACGTGTTTTTGATAGTTGTCACATTATATCCTTGCTGGTGGATTTTGTTGATTGTCCTCTTATGGTCGCATCAACTATAGTACCCTCCTACCTGTAGAAGGCCAGGCGTCGATCCTTAAATGGTGATGGGTCATCTAGTTGTCTCCCTCTATCTCCGGTCATTTGCTCTGCGTAGAATTTCTACTCTCCCATGCTTTCACTGTATCTGTGCTGACTTGTCTTGTTCTTCTCGTCACCATGCGCTTCTCAACTCTTTCGCAAATCTCTTCTAATTCACACCTTGATCGAGAAAATCTGCACTATACTTGTGCAACATGTTTTTAGTGGACCTCCCTTTACGTCTCTTGAAGGTATGACTCCGTGCGTTGTTGTGCAAATCCCCTTATGCGTTGCTCTCCGACAGGAAAAAACAATCAAAGTAAAAATAAAATAAAAATAAAATGTAAAACCAACCCGAATCAGACAATATATAAATAAAATAAACATGCAAGTATAAGTTTACATTTAGATAAGGACATCTAGTTTTTTATACTTTTAGGATGTTTGAACTTATACTTTCAGGATCATGAATGTCCCTATCTAAATGTAAACTTATACTTTAAGTTATAATTTATTTATATACTTTCAGGGTGTTTAAGAGTGGTTTTGGAGGATCCTATCATATTTCAGACTTAGTCAGATTCTAGGGTTTCGGGGTTTCAGAGTTAGCCATATTTTAGGGTTTCAAGTTTTCAAGGAGACATCATTGGAGGTATGAAGGCTGCATTAAGGGATGTAGGTGTGATAGAATAGTATGAAAACATCTCTCGCAAAGTGCCACAAGCCGATCATACCCCATTCCCTGTGCACCCCTTAAGGCATACACTCTGGGAGATTCAATGCATTGACGAGCCCTTGCGAGAGAAAGTGTCAGTAAATGAAGTTGAAAAATAGTGGGAGTGGCATTCATGATTTCGAGGGCAATCTAGATGATTTATTCTAGATTTGAATGTACATTTTCTTTGATGTAATGAATGAATGGATAGTATATTTTTTTAACTGTTTTATTGTTTATAGAAAAATATTTTCATACTATGTATTTTCAAGTGTTTTACTAAAAAATTGAGTAATATGCATTGTTCATATACATAGATCTACCCATGGCGTATCCAAATAAAGGTTTTTGAAAAATGATGGACCTACATACCTGAGACGTACCTGTACCTGTATCCATACAATAGAGATATAAATATATCAAACCCTTGCCAAACAAATATGATTTTCTGACTATTAATATTCCAAACCCTAGCCCAAAGGATGAATGCAGGAATTGAACAATTAGCGCACAAATATAATTTTTTTAACCACAAATCTTCCCTCAAATTCTGAATAATATTACTACAGTAAATACTTTGTTTATGGATTTTTCTGATGCATATTTAGCTGGAAAAATACTGCTAAAATTAGCAGAAAAATATTAAATATTTACGGCTGTACTCTGGGCATAAACAGCCCTCAAGTAGGTCAATATAGACTCCAAAGTGGGTCACCCTTCCTTTAGGACCAGATCACTGTCCTCCGACACGGCCGCAGCCCTAGAAATCACAATCGTTCAACCTCCAAAACCTACGTTGCACCCTTAACTGAGGTTTGCTTCCCATTTTGCAGCCTAAACCAAATCGCCAACCTTGGAGAATGAGTCCCTTGTTACCACGTGCCAAGAATGGTGAATATTCTGTCCTGAACAGATAGAAATGTTGCCAAATCAGATTTAATGAAGCTCAATGCAACCCTTGAATGAGGATGCCCTAGTTGAATGTAAGGGTTTTTGTCCTTACTCCAACTTCCATTGAAAGGTTTTGTCTTCAATGGATAAGTTAAGTGTTTTTGTGCTTAAGCTTACAATTTTAATTATCAAAATCATCCATACCCTCCAAATGGTCCTCTAATCTCTTTTATATCAATTCCCCTAAGTGGAGCATTCCATTTTGGAAGGAAGACTTTTTTCAAATACTAAAAAGAACACTCTTTATAATCCACGTACGCTTTGGTGCCCATGACCCTTAAAAGACCACAACTTAAGTGAATTTTATAACAATAAAATACTTTTACAAATGTTCTTAAGAAACCCGAAGTGTTTCACTTTTTTTTTTTTTAGCCCTTGAGAAACAAATCAAAGCTAAATGTCTTCAATGGCTCCATGATCAAAAGGGGGACATGATAAATCTGTATAGTGCTAGGTCATCTAGTTGTCTCCTATTTCCTCGGGTCTTGTGCTCTACGAAGAACTTTTGCACTCCTATGATTTTGACACTCCTCTCTGAGTTGTCTAGATCTTCGCACCAATGCGAGCTTCTCATCTCTTTTGTACATCTCTTTTAATTCGCACATTGATTGTGCAAATCTAGACTGTATGCTTGCAACATGTTTTTTGTGGAACCCCCTTTGCGCTTCCTAAAGGTCTGACTACGTCACACACTTTTGCGCATATCCCCCTGCACATTGCTCTCCATTTGCATGTTCTCCACTATTCTTGTGTTTGCGTTACCTTTATGTTCCAAAATTTGTAGCTCTTTATTCTCCAACATTTTGCGCAACTTGACCACCCTTTGTGTGAGTGACTCTCGCTTGTCCGAAAATATTTCCAAAATGTTGCGCCGTGCACTGCAAGTTGGTTTTTATTCAATGATCAACCGTTTTTGGGTGATGCAAGATTGTTTTATCACTTGGGATGCTCCTACATCAAATAATGAATAATCTAGAATTATAGAAATGTGCAAAGCTAGGGTTACAAGAAGAATATTGAATTTTTTCAAGTCTTTAGATTGTTTAATTCTGAAATCAGTTAAAAACTCATCCAGGAACCAAGATGAACATAACCCCAAAGAATTGGACCGAATAGATAACTATGAAAATTTAACCAATAGTGTACCACTCTTATCCTAGCGTGACCATGACAACACCATGTTCTTGGTCATTGTATTTTTTTTGAAATAATTTTGATGACCTTGTTTCTCTGCTCCTGGGCTCTAAAAACCTCGCTTTATTTTTTAGAATTTGTTGCGGATCTTTGACTTAATCAAACCTCAAGCTTTGTGGTTCTGACAACAGTTAAATTAGACCTTGCATCATATATCTTGTCCTTTACGGTCATATTATTTTCAACTTTGCCAGGTGCCATCCTTTACATCTGGGTGATTGTTTGGTTGTCTTTTCTTGTCTTAGGCTTTGCATCTGTTGCCTTGCACCTTGCTTTTGTGCTCCCCCATTGTAGGTGTTCTTGCATTCTGTGTGATGTTTCACTTTGCTTGACTCCTCAAAACTTTGCGTTGTCTTGCTTTTGATTTGCACACCATTTGCATGCCTTCCCCAATGTTTCTTGGCACACCGATCCACGAGTTCTTCTGCACTGTCCTCTAGTACCAAATTCTCTTGTTTACCCGTGCACTCCAAAACTTGGTTGATACAGGATTGCTAAATTGCCTAGGATGCTCTTGCATTAGATTCCCTAGGTAATTGAAATCTAAGCCCTCGCTTACATGTGGAATTGAGTTGTTGAACCACCCTTTTGGTTGGTTGCTTGACCATGATGTTCTTTTCCATTGGTCGCTTTGCCTAAGTTGGCTTGCTCTATGCTCTTCTTTTCCAAATCCTCTTTAGATCATGAATAGGTCCCCTTCACTCTCTTCCTCATCATCCTCTTCCTCTTCACTCTTCTTTTCTTCTCCCATTTTCTCCTCCTTTCCTCTTCGCCTTATTCCTCTTGTGGGTCTGTGCCCACCTTGTCCTTTTGCTTATGCCAAGTTTCTCCAACCTCTCATTGTGCGTGCCTTCGTGCCTTACAAGGCTCTTCTGTGTACCTCTCTCATCCTCTTCTCTTCTCTTCACTCCTGTAGATCTAAGTCCATTTGAATTCGTTTGTCTCCACCAAGTGTCTTCAACACTCTCTTTCGAGTGTGTGCTTGTCAAAGCTTCTCTTGCATGCTTACCTTCGCTTCTCATCTTCTTGGATCTTGTGGGTCTCCATCCACCTGTTTCAATCTACCTATGACAAGGGGTTTGTTCAATGGCCCCTTGTGCACCGCCATCCATCCTTTCCTTATGCACAATTTCTTCCTTGTTTCACTCTTATTTTCTCTTCATGCCATTTGCACGATATGTCTATGCGATACTCTTATTTTCTCCTAATTTTGCTTCCACACACTTTGTTCCACACTTTGTTTGATATCTCCTCAACGACTTCTTATCAACTTCAGGCTGATTTTTCTGCGTTCCTTGTTGAGCACACGCTTATACTGAGAAGGGGGGTGAATCTGTATAATCTTATCTTTTACTTAATGAAACTTAATATCCATAATCAAAGCATTCACATAAAAATGACATAGATTGACAATGGATTTACGTAGAAACTCTTTCGGGGAAAAACCTCAAATGAATAGTTGCTTGGAACTACCATCCAAATACAATCGTACAAAATTCGTAGGTACCAACCTACTGGAGACACCAATCCCTGTCGCTAACCAATTTGTAGGCACCAACCTACTGGAGACACCAATCCCCACTGTCAAGTAGCAACTTAGCAAGAGACACCAATCTCTTCTTTTTGAGGCACCGAACTCTGTTGAAACAATCTTCCACCTTGCTATTGTTGCTTCATCAATGAATGACGGCAAATTCAATTTCCTCTTCTCCACAAAAATCTGTTTATGCTTAAATGAATTAATTCCATTCTTCAAATTTGCATGTGTTTGTATGATACATCTTTTTATTCTCCACACACTTGATTTCTTCCCTTCTTTATTAATCTTCACAGATCTCACACTTCAACTTCCATATCTTTCTCAACCTTCATCCGCATTATATAGCCTTCAAAGTCTCTTCACAAAAGAGGCATTCCATCCAAGAGGCACCTCTTCACCAAAAGATGTGACCGTTGATATTTTGGTCAACATTTCCATCGACATTTCCATTGACATTTCCGTCATCCGTTGACATTTTCGTTGATATTTTTGTTGACATCAATTACAATTCCTTTGACATTAATGACAATATTCTAACAATCTCCCCCTTGTTGGCAATTTGAGCAAGGAGACAGTTGATAGTTTGAATATCATGATCCGGAAAGCAGTTTGGGGACTGAAGAATTGTCATTCCCATCTAAGGGAGCATGGAATTGTGATTGATGTTAAAGGTTGATGTCATTGATGTCATTGAGATTGAATTTGATCATGCATTAATGCCAAAGGTTGAGTTGAGCAGACTTGTGGAGTAAATCGGGCTTGTGAAGTGCTCTTACTTATAAAATAAGTAAAGCAGTCTCGAAACTCCGAACTGGTTTAATAAAGTTGGTCGGGTTTATGGAACGACTTTATTTCTTTCATGTTTCTAAGTATAGCAAAGTCAAAAACCCAAAGTGGTCTAGAGGAGCTATTCGGGGTTCTGAAGTGACTTTACTTGGTCGGGATTCTGGAACGACTTTACTTCTGTATGCTTTATAAGTAAAGTAATGTTAAGATCCCGATTTAGTCTAAGTGGAGGTTATCGGGTTTCTAGGATAACTCTACTTCTCTTATATTTATAAGCTAAGCTTTGTGGAAAACCCGAAAGGGTCTAGACGAAGTAATCGGGATTGTGAAGAGGAACTGCTTCTCTCAAGTTGATAAGTCATGTAATGTCAAAAACCCGAAAGGGTCTAGACGAAGTAATCGGGATTGTTAAGAGGGACTGCTTCTCTCAAGTTGATAAGTCAAGTAATGTCAAAACCCAAAAGGGTCTAGAAGAGGCAATTGGGATAAGTCAAGAAGGATGGAAAACTCGAAAGTCTTGAAGAATTTCTTCGGAGGAATTCTTTCAGAAAAAATGGCAAGGACAATTCTTTCGGAAAAATTGTTAAGTCCTTTTCGGAAAATTGTCCCTTAAGAAAAGTCCGAAGGGTACTTTCAAAAAGTCTGAAGGGTATCTTTTGAATGTTACGAAGGGCAAGTGAACCTTTTCAAAAAGTCTGAAGGGTATCTTTTTTGAATGTTCCGAAGAGCAAGTTGACATTTTCAAAAAGTCCGAAGGGTATCTTTTGAACGTTGCAAAGGGTATGTGGACACTTGTAGAGAATCCAAAGGGTATGAGGACCGTTGGAAGATTTACGAAGGACACTTCCGAATAGAAGTCAATGACGAATTCTTTCAAAGAAATTGGAGGACACTTCAGGATGAAATGGACTTGGACAAAAAGTCCGCGAAAATTGTCTTGAAGACACAAAGGTCCGCATCAATGTCTATAAAGGAACCTTTCAAAGGAATTAAAGCAAGGTTAGAAAATGAGCAAGTCTTCAAGGATCGACGTTGCAAGGAGTGTTTCAAGAATGCCGAAGGAAATAAGATCACGCCAACATGTCGAAGTTTAATGCACAATACAAAGAGTAAAGATTGAGCATATCGAGGACAATCGAAAGGAGTGGAAGCGAACCCATGATATAGAAAGCAGCGAGATGCGAAAAAGGATGAAAAGAAGCTCAATGGTTAATGGCAAAGCAAGAATTAAAATTCATGTTGCTTTAAAAGATCAACGACTCACGTTTGATCGGTGCATTAGATCCAATGGTGCGATGAAAGAAATAAAAAGCCCACATTTATTGTTTTCTAACTGTCTGTAAAGGAATAACTGGTATAGGTGATGAACTCGATATCTCTTCATGGAGCTCGAGATTAATCAATCTAATTGATCGAGAAAGCGACGCAGTTAAGAATAGTAAGAGTGCGCATGCCAAAGATAGTAAAGACATTTGAACGTTGCTGTTTGAAACATGAATCGAGACACGAAGTAAAAGTCACATTGAATGCAGAGCAGAAGCTTGAATCGGTTAAGAGCAGTTGAAGTGTGAACACTTTACATATAAAAACCCTAAAATGCATTTATCTATATATTCTACGAACTAAACATTTGAAAGTGTCTTTTGTTGCTGCTGCGATAATAGAGTGTTAACTCAAAAATTGTCGAGTAAGGACATGTGTAGACAATGTTAAAAGGCAAAGCAAAGGTGTGTCAATATAGAAGATATCCAGACACAAGGAGATAGACGCAGATAAGATGAGAAGGCACATAGCGTGAAGGTGCAGTTACAGACAAGACTTGTAACAAAAAATTGAACAAGATTCATTCTGAATCTCTTTTGTTTTCTGAAGTTGTAGCTTCATTTTCTTTGATAGGTTGGTGCCATCAGATAAACTGAGTTGGTGCTCAGTTAGGAAGTTGATGCTTTCTTAGAGTGGGTGCTCTTGAATGTAACTAGTGAGGTTTGTTTGTGAGACATCTTTTTTGTGAGGCTGAATTAGAACAGTAGCTTCTAGCAGTTTTTCTCACCGTGGTTTTTCCCTTTGGGTTTCCGCGTAAAAATTTGGTGTTGAGCATTATTATGTGTGTGTATGATCTCTGTTTTTGTTCTTTACTTTGCATATACATTCTGTATCTTGTTTAAAAGTTTTAAAAACCAGGTTTTAGCTCATCTACTGATTCACCCCCCTCTTAGTAGATATTGTGTTCAACACCCTTTTTCATTGATGGCAAATCTGTAAAGAAATTCCCCCTTGTAGTTTTTTTATTTTGCTCCCCATTTCTTTAATTCCCCCACTTTGACATCAATGGCAAAATGATATTCATTATGTTTCCATCCACAAATAAATCATGGGAAACATCCATGTCATTTTCTTCAACATCACCACAACTGAATGATTGTCTTTCTGCTCTTCCCTATCCTTTTGCATAAGGACTTCTTTTCTCATTTGCTCTCCTTAAATTTGATCAAATTTGGGCTTTTTGACATTATCTATATCTATCTGGATTATCTCTAGCTCCTCAAGTGGTAACTCCTCTTTTCCACTTCCCTTTCTATTTGCATATCATGCTCCATATGCTCATTAACATTCCCAGCTTGATCACTTGCTGGATCTGAGCTACCTTCTGTAATCTGCACTTGACACTGGCCCATGCCTATTGTAAGTTGTTCTGCACCCTGATTGATTTCATTCTGCTATGTTCTTGCTTCTCTGACTTGTTTCTAATAACAATACCATCACTTGCATCATCACTCTCATAGAGAATATTCATTAGCTGATCTTTCTCTTTGTCTTTTGAATGCATATCACCAAAGAATCTATGGTGCTGAAAGATAATGCAATTATTAGCTCCCCCCGAATTCGTGCTTCTTATGATCTTAGTGATACCTCTTGTGCATGAATTGCAGTTTACACAAGCATAGATCTCTCCTTTTCTTGCTCCTGCTTCTTTTTCCATACTTTTGAAGTTTCTTCCTTTTGTTTACTTATGGCTTTCACTTTCTTATTCTGCTTATGAGTTTTCATAAAACCACTTCTACAAAAGTGTGTTGTATGTCCAAAGTTGTTGCACTTATAGCATATGACATTGTAATCTATTAAAGGAGCAAATGGATTTTAGTTTCTATTTGAAGATCCATAAGAACTGTTATTGTTCCATACAAAATCATTTCTTGCTTGTGGCCTACAATCCCTTGCTTTATGACCAAAATGATTACAAAAATAACAATAACCATAAAAGGAACTCTGGGACCTAGTCATATGTGCTTGCCTTGGCGGAAAGGAATTTCTGAATTTGTCCTTATTATATTTGGGAGAAGTGTCATGCTCTTTCTTCTTGTCCTTTCCACCATTCACGAACCCCTTGAGTACATTTGCATAGCTCTTGAGCTTCTCTGCATATACTTTCTTTGGTGGTTCTATAGTTTTTGAATTCTGACCTTCTTTAATGATCTTTTGGTTTCCATCATAGCCAAGACCATGCTTAATGAATGGTGACATTTGACTATTGATGATGTCATCTAAGATCTCGGTACTTTTCTCAAATTTGAGGCTTCCGTTCAACTTAGTGGTTGTTTGGAACATTTCCTTCTTCAAGGAAACAATTTTTTATTCTAGCTTGGCAATGTGGTCTTCTTTTGCCTTAAGCTGGACTCTTACTTCCTCTATCTTCTTGGATTCTTCTATCTCAATCTTTAGACTAATGATGACATTTGCTGACTTTTCAAGGCTATGAGACATTTATGTTTTTATTTCATGATTTTCTTTGTATTTTTGAATCTGTAATCTTTGTTTCAGATTCTTCTTTTTAGGAACTGTTATCTTATATAAAGCACAAATGAGTTCTTCAAGATTTACTTCTCTTTCATCCTTGACATCTTCCTCCTCTTTCAAGGCGTCTTCGCTTGTTGAGGCATCGTTCATTATAGTCATGAACAAAGAGTTTCTTCTCTGTCACCCTCATAGATGTTCTAAAGTTTGTCCCATATTTCCTTTGCGGAATCGCATTACATAATCTTTACAAACTTTAATTCTGATAAGCCACACAAAATAGCGTTCATGGCTTTGCTATTATTCTCACTAGCGTTTTTTCCGACTGTATTCGTTGGTGGAGATCATGGAGCAGTAAAGCCATTCAATAGGTTCTCATTCTTATACTCCAAAAAGCATAATTTGTTTTGTCAAACAACGGATCCTTGTTGGTAGAAAAACGTTCTTGTCCGGCCATGTGTGCTCTCGAGATCTACCTTCTAGCAGTTAGGGTGTTTCTGAAAGAACTAGTCTCATACCAATTGTTGAGCACACGCTTGTACTGAGAGTGGGGGGGGGGAATCAGTATAATCTTATCTTTTACTTAATGAGATTTAATATTCATAATCAAAACATCCACATAAAAATGACACAGATTGACATTGGATTTACGTGGAAACCCTTTCGGGGAATAACCACAAATGAATAGCTGCTTGGAACTACTACCGTCTAAATCCGGCCGTATAATAATCTGTTTACAAAATTCGTAGGCACCAACCTACTGGAGACACCAATCTCCATCACTAAACAATTTATGGGCACCAGCCTACTGGAAACACCAATCCTGTCACTAAACAATTTGTAGGCACCGATCTACTGGAGACATCAATCCCCACTGCTAAGCACCAAGTGACACCAATCTTTTTTTTTTGAGACACCGACCTCTACCGAAACAATCTTCCACCTTACTATTGTTGCTTCATCAACGAATGATGGAAAATTCAGTTTTCTCTTCTTCTTTATAAAAATATGCTTATGCTTGATTGATAGAAATAATTAATTCCATTCTTCAAATTTGCATGTGTTTGTATGATACATCTTTTTATTCTCCACATGCTTTCTTCTCTTCTTTATTAATCTTCACATATCTCACACTTCAACTTTCATTTCTTTCTCAACCTTCATCTGCCTTATATAGCTTTCAAAGGCTCTTCACAAAGGAGTCGTCCCATCCAAAAGGCACCTTTTCACCAAAAAATATGATCGTTGACATTTCCATTGATATTTTTGTTGTCCATCGACATTTCCATTGACATTTTTGTTCGTCGACAATTTTGCTGACAATTTTGTCGATATTTATATTGACATCAATTGCAATTTCTTTGACATCAATGACAATATTCCAATATTTCTTCCTCTAGCAACTCCTTAGAGTCAAGTGCAAACTGAAATGCGCATTCCTTATCAGTGTCAGGCTGATTGTGATACCATGTCACTTCTCTGCCTTCCTCCATCGGTTTTTTGCTACCATGCACTCTGAAGATTGTGACTCCTTGGTCAGTTGCAAGGGAACTCCTTGCCTACCTCAACACTCATGTAGGGGTCTCTGTTTCTCGTGCTTTCTTATGCATGTCTCCACTCTAGGCCTCCAGGGCAAATCTCATCTTTATATAGCTCCTTGACCCTTGCGCGTTGTTATAAGTGGACTTATGCTCTCTCCTCTCATTATGCAACAATCTTCATCTCTTTTGGAAACTTGACTTCCCATCTTCCTTCCTCATCTTCTTCATTTGTCCTCTTAGCTGAGGATATTCACTTCCTGTGCGTTATTCTCATCGTTCGTCCTCTTTTTTTTCTCACGCTTCTTTCTTCTTTGCACATCTCCTGTCTTATGTAGATCTTGTCTTCACCAATTCAAACTGGTCTTCTCCAGCACTTCCCTCTCTTTCTCTTATCATTTCCCTTATGCACTTCTTCTACTTGTCGGTGTTGTTCCCCCATTACACTCTTCACTCCTCAGGCTTAGCTTCAGTTGTTGCCCTCTCTTCACCTTTTCCTTAAGGCTTCTGCCAATGCCTTGCATGATGCTACCCTTGCGCTTTTTATTTATATACCTCCATGCCTTTCACTAGGCATGCTTCACCTGCTCATCTCTGCTACTGCTTGTGCAATACTCTTGCGCAACTCCTCAGCTAGTCCTTCCAGTTCTATTCCCTTCCTTTGCGCATCTCTCTACTTCAAGTTTGTAGATCTTTTCCAACTGCCTCACATTTGGTGCTCTGCCAGCCTTTAATTGCTTTCCACACAACTCTTCTTCTCCATGCTCTACTTCTTGGCATGTTCCAAGCATTTGTGCCTCCTACTAGCCTTCAGCTGCATTCAACTCAATTCGGCTTCTCCTCCATTGGTGCATCTTCCAAGCCTTTAGCTGCATTCAACTCAATTCGGCTTCTCCTCCATTGGTGCATCTTCCAATGATTAAACTACTATGCTAGCTGCCTCAATGTTTAGCGATTTGCTAGCCTTAGTTGCACACTAGGCAGTTTTGCTTCTTCTTCCTTTGGTGTGTCTTCTAATAATTACAAAATTATGCTAGCTGCCTCAATGTTCAGTGATCTGCTAGCCATAGTTGTACTTCAACACAACTCTTCATTGTCAACACTCTTCTGTAGCATCTCTGTCTGCTTCATATGCTTTGCGCTTCCATGCTAAGTGCATCTTTGTCGATCCTTGATAGCAAGTAATCATGCTTACACGCTATTCCTCAGAGTTCTCTACCTTTGGGTTTCGATTCAAAACCTGTGCGTCTCTCTTCTATCCTCTCGTTGTTGTGCACCTCACCTTTTGCACATTGGGACACTTGTCCATTTTAGTCGATTTCTCCTCATCGACTTTTGGTTTCCCTTGGTTGTGCCTCTTCATTGAGAGTGATATTTTCTTATCTCTTCTGTGCATTATGACTTCAGCTCTTCTAGCAAATCCTCTCTAATTTCTGGCCATTTCTTCTCTCGTGCTTTGCATCTTTGTGCATGCTCGTTGTCTATGGGACAACCGAGGTTGAGCTATAAGCTGATCTCTTCACCTCCTGTTATGCTCAGTAGCTCTTCGTTGGGCTCTCGACAACTTTTCCTAGGCGTATCCTCCATGCCACACACAAGAACACTTGTGCTTTTCTCCTTCTCCCTACATTCTTCTTCGGTGTAGGTTACTTCATTGTGCTCAACACATTCTTTTGGGCTATTGCTGCCTCGATGGAATCATATCCACCTTTCCTTCACCCGTTGTGCCTCGTATGCACAACTCTCCTCTTGATGTCGGTCCTTGTTGCCTGGTCCTCTCCCCAAGCTTGGCTCCTTAGCCTCTACCTCTTGGCAATTGCTCTTGAGACTTCCCTTCCGTTTGAGGTGGCTCTATGAATGCACTACTTGGTATAGTAGCACAGAAACATGTTTCTTTCTAGTCACCCTTTCCTTGCCTTGCCATCTCTTCTTTTCCTTGAAGTCTCTCTAGCCCTCTATCGTTTTGCACCACAACCTTCTTCGCACACACTTCACGTGTGCGGAGTCCTCTACACTTTTTAGCATGAAATGGTGCTCAATATCCATGACCCATTTCCTCATCTCCTCTAGGCCTTCTTCACCTGAGAACCTTTGCGCATCAGCTCTTGATCAATCTCCAACAAACCTCCAACTTCTTGAAGGTTCTCTCCTATAGGTCTCTCCTTGCTCTTCTGTGGAGTTTCTCCTTCCATCAAATCTTCTTTGCATTGTTGTGCTCAGTAGCGCTTGCATCATTCTTTGTGCTCTTCGTTCTCTACCCATCTGCATTTGATGGAGAACTCTTTTGGCGCCCCGACTACCTTAGATTGGTGTTTCTGTCGGCACTCCTTGTCATATCACTTCTGCAATAGCTACCTTTGATCGGTGATTCTTCTCGTGCTTCTCTCTTGGCTTCTGCTCTAGATTGCCTCATATCAACAATTTAGTCAACGCTTTTCTCTTTTTGTGATCTGGTTGCCTCTGATTGGCGATTCTATCTTGCTTTTCTTCTTTCTTGTGCTCAACTACCTCACAATTGGCGATCAGTCAACGTTCTTCTATTATTGCACTCAACTATCTCATGGTCGATGATCGGTTAGTGCTCTTAGCTTTTGTGCATGCATAGACTGTCTCAAATCAGGGTTTATGTCCGTGCTTTATTTTGTTTGTCTATGCTCGACTGCCTCGCAATCGACAATTCTATCGACGCTGAATCTTTCAGGGCACCCACTATTACACTTCATCGACGCAAACCTATGTAGGCGCTCTTGGACTCATGAACCGTTGTTGTAAAACTCTATTGTGATCCTATGAAACTCATCCAATCTCTATTAGTTGCCCCAGTTTTGGGGATCTACCAATCTTTTCTTCAACACTCCACTAGCTACCTCACGATCAATGATCTACTACTCTTCTCTCCACTAAAACTTTGCCCACTGGTTGTCTTCCATTTGTTGATCTACTAGTTTCTCTCTCAACAATCTTCCTTTCCTAGCTGCATCATGGTCGATGGTCTGCCATCCATCTCTGTTGGTTACCTGACAATTGATGTTCTAACAACGTTCCTTTCCATATCACTCCACTGCACTCTTCCATTCGCATGCTCTCCTCATCCTTCATTTCCCCAAGGTTCTCGACCTTTGATTTTGTATGGTGCAGGTTGTAGTCCAGGTTCCTAGTGAAGGGATGCCAAACCATGTAGCCATCATAGTGCTTAGTGTATTCCTCAACTCATTTTATTGATAAAATAGGATTACACATTATTATTAGCTTCGCAGCTTTACATAGCACCCTCGGCTCCCTTCTAAGAGCTCTCAACTCTCTCTCACTCATTCTCTCAACTTTTCATTTTGACATAGTTTAAGTCCTTAGGCCTCAACCGTTCTCTCCTATAACCTTGCCTCTCAACCACCAACAACAATCAACAACCTCCCACAACAACAACTCGCAACAACCTCAAATCGGACTTGACTCCCTCTTTTTATAGTTGTCGTGGCTTGGTTATTGCGTGTCCGGTTAAGAAACGGGTAGCTGTCGCCAAGTAAGCTTGGTTTCCAAATTTTAAAGCCTATGCTAGGGTAGCCTTGGCTTAGTCAAACCTTGAGCTTTGTGCTTCTAACATTAGTTAAATCAGATCTTGCCTCATAGTTCTTGCTGTCCTTTGCCATCATATTAGTTCCATCTCTGCCAGATGTCATCCTCTATAGCTGGCTGATTGTTTGGTTGTATTTTATTTTTTCAGGGCTTGCATTTGTTGCCTTGCACGTTACTTCTGTGCTCCATTGTTGTAGGTGTTCCTTGTGTGCGTTATTTCACTTTCCTTGGCTCCTCAAAACTCTGTGCCATCTTGCTTTTTTTTTGCACGCCATTTGTGCATGCTCCCCAATGTTTCCTTGCACATTTATCTGCAAGTTATTGTAGGATGTCCTTCAATACTCAGTTCTCTTCACTTGTGCACTCCAAAACTTGGGTCATATGTGATTGCCGATTCGCTTCAGATGCTCTTGCATCAATAGTTATAGTCATGTTTGGACATTGGTAATTGTCCCAAAAAATCCAAATAAATGCTTTCCCATGGTTTAGTATGCACAGGTGGTTTTGATAAGGTAAAGTGATTTTTACATCAACATGCACTACACCTAACTAGAAACAACGTGCAATTTAGATCAGAACATATTTACCCAAATAAAGAACAAAAAATAGACCTAATTGCGATAATGTTGCAGATGTGGTCAGGGTTCCTTATGAAGGGACACCTTCCAACACACAACCCTCATTGTCTCATAGTGGATTACTAAACTATTTTCCATTATTAAACTAGAAATTATAGGATATAAATAGCTTCCTAGCTTTACAATGGAGAACTCGACCCCTTACAATTGTGGAATCTTCATACCTCAACTATATTAAGGCTGCAAGCCTTCGAACCCTCGACTCTTCCTCTCTTCTCTCTAGCTTTGCACTTTGACAGGGTCTCTCCTAGTCTAAGCCTTTCCGAAGGTCTTCGACCTTCCATGTTGTCTTCAAGGTTGTCCCAACCCTTCCTTTTATAGTTGTTTGTTGCTTGTCAATGCCGTGTCGACCAAGAATGGACATGTGTAATTGGTAGGTCTTGGTGTGAACTTGTAGTCCTACTGTAGGGGCAATCTCAAATTTTGATAGAGTCTTCGTCTCGTATCTAACTTTGCATTTTGATAGTCTCTCCTTCCAGTCTAAGCCTTTCTGAAGGTCTTCGGCCTTCCAAGTTGTCTTCAAGGTTGTGCCAACCCTTTCTTTTATAGTTGTTCGCTGCTTGTCAATGCTGTGTTGACCAAGAATGGAAAACCGTAATTGGTAGGGCTTGGTGTGAACTTGCAGGCCTATTCTAGGGGCAACTTCAAATTTTGATAGGCCTCGAGCCATGTGTTTTTTGCAGTCATCACATCATATCCTTGTTGGTGGAAGGCTAGGTCATTTTGTTGCCTGTCCTTCCCATATGGTCGCATCAACTATAGTACCCTCTTAACATGTAGAATGCTAGGTGTCGATCCTTATGGTGATGGGTCATCTAGCTGTCTCCCTTTGCCTTGGGTCATGTGCTCTACATAGAATTTCTACTCTCCCATGCTTTCGATGCATCCACTTTAACTTGTCTTGTTCTTCTTGCCACCACATGCTTCTTAGCTCTTTAACAAATCTCTTTTAATTTGCACCTTGATAAAAAAAGCTGGACCGTACTTGTGAAACCGGTTTTTAGTGGACCACCCTTTGCATCTCTAGGTTTGACTCCGTGCATTGTTGTGCAAGTCCCTCTATGCATTGCTCTCCGGTCCCTGTTCACCAGTGTTAGCGCGCATGCATTACCTTTGCACTTCAATGCCTGTAGCCCTTTATTCTACAACCTTCTGCATAAATAGACCACCCTTTTACCTCTCAAGTGGATTGTTGCTTGTTCGAAAGTCTTTCTAGAATGTTGCATTGCACAACCTCGCACCAACAAAGTTGGTCTTTATTTAACAATTGACTAACTCTATTTTTGGGCGATGCAGATTCATCTGGGATGCTCCTTCATTAGACATCCCGGGTAATTAATCTGTAAGCCCTTACTTACAAGTAGGGTTGAGTGGTAGAACGACCCTTCCGGCCAATTACCAAGGCCACAGTGTTCCCTTCCACTTGTGTGTCGCCTAGGTTGGCTTGCTCTGTGTTTTCTCCTGCAGACCTTTTTTGAATCATGAACTGTCCTCCTTTGCCTAGCTTTGATACCTCCACTTCCTTCTCTTCCTTTGTTTGGTGGGTCTGCAGCCACTTCTATCTATCCACCTCTGCTAAGTGTCTTTAACACTATTTCCCTTGTGCATCTCACGTAACTAACTCCATTGCACACTTCTGCCCTCTTTCTTCCTCGTGGGGTTGTGCCCACTTGCTTCTCCCATGGATCTGTGCCTACTTGTTTCTCATGTGGGTCTACACCCACTTGTTTCTGTCCACCTCTATGTAAGGTCTCCAGACCTCTCACCTCCTCTTTCCTATGTGCCTCTTGTATTAGGTGCATCTCCTTCCTTAGGCTCATCTCCTTCCTTTGATCCTTCACAACAAGTAAACCTAATTGCATGCTATCTTCCCATCTTCTCATGGGGTATATCTGTGTGGGCCTTCTGTTGCCCTCTTCTCCTCTTTTCCTATCTTGCTTGATGCCATTCGTAGCATTCAAGTTTTCATGGGATGCATCTATTGCCATTTTCTCCTCTTTCTGCTATTGCGCTTTCAATTTTGCGCATCTAGACCGATGTTCCTTTCAGTCGCATCTCCTTGCTAGCTTTTAGGTTCCCTATCTAGTACTTAATTGACGATGACTCTCCATTCTCTCGTGTAATAAGAATTGTGCCCTTTGGATCAGCGTTGGGCTGATGCTTCTTCCCTTTAGTGGCCCTCTTATTTGTTGCTCAATAATATTGCACCTTTTTTATCGGCTTGAGGCTGATACTAGTCAACTCCCTTTAGGAGATTCTCTTTGTTTTGTGCAAAAAAGTTTGCACATTTGTCA
This sequence comes from Torreya grandis, assembly GCA_037957365.1. Taxonomy (NCBI): domain Eukaryota; kingdom Viridiplantae; phylum Streptophyta; class Pinopsida; order Cupressales; family Taxaceae; genus Torreya; species Torreya grandis. Next base: position 1,320,721 of record JARHVA010003384.1, on the reverse strand, counting down.
TCTATAGGCTGACTAACCTTCCTCCATGATGCATCCCTGCTCTTCTTCCCCTTCCTAGGGCATTACCACTATCTTCATGCTGACTCTAGTGAGACTTTGTGCCACCACGTGGTTCTCAACTCTTTTGCAAATCTCTTTTAATTCGCACCTTGATCGAAAAAATTTGAATTGTACTTATGCAATGTGTTTTTAGTGGACCTCCCTTTACGTCTCTTGAAGGTATGACACTTGTGTGCATTGTTGTGCAAGTCCTATGCATTGCTCTCTGGTTCCCTATTATTGACCGTTAGTGTGCGTGCGTTACTCTCCAATCTTCCATGTAAACCGACCACCCTTTTTTGCTCAAGTGGACTCTTGCTTGTCTAAAAGTATTTCCAAAATGTTGCCTTGTGCAACCTTGCACCGATAAAGTGGGTCTTTATTTAGCGATCGACTAGCTCTATTTTTGGGCGATGCAAGATTGTTGATTTGCATGGGATGCCCCTACATCAGACTTACTAGGTAATTAATATGTAAGCCCCTACTTACAAGTAGAGTTGATTGGTAGAATGACCCTTTAGGCCAGCTGCCAAGGCTATGGTGTTCCCTTCCCCCTGTGTGTCGCCTAAGTAGGCTTGCTCTGCGCTTTCTCCGATATACCTTTATTTGGTCATGAACCGTCTTCTCTCACCTAGCTTTGATACATCCTCTTCCATCTCTTTATTCTCTTCCTCTGTTTAGTGGGTCTGTGCCCACCTCTTTCTGTCCACCTCTGCTAAGTGTCCTTGTGCATCTCACGTAATTCACTCCACTGCCCACTCCTACCCTCTTTCTTCCTTGTGGGTTTGTGCCCACCTGCTTCTCCCATGGGTCATGTGTGTTTGCACCCCCCTGTTTCCGTCCACCTCTACTTAAGGTCTCCAAACCTCTCACTTCCTCTTTCCTGTGTGCCTCTTGTATTAGGCGCATCTCCTTCGATCCTTCATGCCAAATAAACCTACTTGTATGCTATCTATCATCTTCTCATGGGGTATGCTTGTGCGAGCCTTCTTCTGCCTTCTTTTCCTCTCTTGCTTGTTGCCATTCCTAGCATTCAAGTTTTCATGGGATCCATCAATTCCCATTTTCTCCTTTCCTTGTTGCGCTTTCAATTCCGTTCATATAGATTGATTTTCCTTTTAGTTGCCTCTCCTTTTTAGCTTTTAGGTTCCCCTAGCCTATCCTTAATTGACGACGACTCTCCTTTCTCTTGTGCAATAAGAATTGCAGTTTTTGGATCAGTTTTGTGCTGATGTTTCTGTTGACAATTTTGACCCCATAGGTCAAATTGTCACCCTTATCATTCTACACTTTGCATAAGCATGCTTCTTTGTCCAAATGTTAGGAATTGGGCTTGTTCAAATTTTCCGAAGGGCTCTTATTCTTTTGGGAAAGTTCATCTCAAAGTTCCGAGGGATCATTTCAAATTTTCCAAAGGTTTCTTTTACTTCGGAAAACTCAGTTTGAAAGGTTTAGGAAAGTCCATTTCACCAATGCCGAAAGGTTCTTTTCATAAAACTCGAAGGGCATTTTTTCAAAGAAAGAGGTCCTTTTCAGACTTCCGAACGGTGCATTTCAAAATTCCGAAGGCCTCTACAATTTTTCCGAAGATTATTTCATAGAGGCAAAAGGGGTTCTTTTCCTTTCAGAAAAGTCAATATTCAAAAGTCCGAAGGGGTTGTTCCTTTCGGGAAGTTCTTTTCAAGGCAAATGGTCCATTTCAATTTTGCCGAAGGACAATTCTAGTTTTGCCGAAGGGTACCTTCTCTTTGGGAAAAGGCAATTCAGAAAGGCAAGTGGACTATTGAATTTCTCCGAAAGGTGCAAGACAAAAGCGCGAAAGGTCATTTTCTTCAAGAAGGGCCATCTTAAGATTTCCTTCGGACTTTTTGTCCGAATGAAATAAATAAGACGACATGACCTTTTCAATTTGTCCAAAAGGCCTTCTTTCTTTGGCAATGGTCCATTTTACACTTCCCGAAGGGCACTTACATTTCTTCGAAGGAATATTTACAAAACCCTGAATGGCAGTTTTCATAAGCTGAAGGATCATTTTAAAAACCCAAACGGTAAAAACCCTTCGGGAAAGTTCTTTTTCAAAAAATCGAAGGGTAGAATCCCTTCGGGGAAGTTCACTTAAAAGAATTCCTTCGGACTTTTTGTCCGAAGGAATAGTCCATTTCAAAAAACCCGAAGGGTCACTTAGAAAGCGCTGAAGGGACACTTTGAAGAAATCCGAAGGGATACTTTCGAGTTCTGAAGGGACACTTGGAAAGGGCAAAATGACCTTTACAATTTTTTTGAAGGGTCACTTTCCCTTCGAGAAAGTTCACTTTACAAATTTTCAAAGAGTTGATTCCAAAAGGCCGAGGGGTCACTTTCCCTTCGAGAAAGTCACTTGGCAGAAATCCGAAGGATACTATAGAAATCTTGAAGGGCTCTTTCCCTTTGGAAAAGTTTGTGCCACAAAAGCCGAAGGGTAAAATTCCTTCGGGAAGGTTTATTTCGAGAATCCCGAAGGGCACTTTCCCTTCGGGAAAGGTTGTGCCAAAAAATCCGAAGGATAATTTTTAAACCCTGAAGGGCAATTTGCAAAGAATTCCAAAGACAATTCCTTCGGACTTTTTGTTCAAAGGAATTATTCAAGGCGAGAGAAATAAACATAAAGAATTTCTTTGGACTTTTTATCCGAAGGAAATAAACAGGAAATTACCACTCCGAAGGAAATAGACAGAGGAGAAAAGCCAAAAGAAATAAGTCCGTGGAAAAGATGAAAACAAATAGCCCGAAGAAACACATGCACAGAAGCAAAGAGCCCGAGAGTAGAAGGCCGAGAAATAACAAAGAGTTCATTGGTCAAAGCTTCAATTGATTGTTTGTTGAAGTTAGGCTTATGTCCTAGTCATCTCATGCATTGAGGATCCAACTTAGCTTCAAGATCAATCAAGAGGCATATTCCTTTGAGGTTGTGACGTGGCTTTCCATGCAAGAGTTTGACTTGTCAAACTTGGGTCCACCTCATCCCTTCTACGCCAACATGAAATTTCATGCATGTGCTCTTGTTTATCTTGTTGAAAGCTTTCAACGTTTCCAGCAGTTCAAGAGGAGTTCTAAATTCAATTTTGCCGTTGATTTCATGCAAAGGAGATTGTTCCCTTGTTTCAGGCAGTTCAAGAGGAGTTCTATATTTGGAGATTGACGTAGCATTATGCATGATGAAAGTTTTGACTCAAACTTGGGCTCTCCATCATTTTCAACGCCAAATAGCTTTTAATGCAAGATAGAAGACAAAAAGAATGTTATTTGAAAGTTGTGATAGCACGAGTTGGACTGGGTTAATGTAAGAATTGACCTTCTCTTCTATTTTCAGCGCCAATCTCTTCGTTGTCGTATCTTTTTCTATATAAGTTGGTTTTTTAGCATTGATTTGTATCCTCTTTTTGGCAAGACCATACTCTGCAAAAAATTTGTGATGTGTAACTTTTTTAGATTAATAGGACAGTTTTCATACTCCAAGGTGCTGGTATAGTGTATTTATGTCAGTGATTTGCATATGTGATAGAATTTTCTTCCTTGTCAAGTCCTGATTCTTATCTAGTTACTAGTTGATTGAATTATGCAGGTTATGTTCTGTGTTTAATATCTTCTAGTTGAAGTTACAGTGGATATAAGTGGTTGGTTAGTGCCTTGAGTCAGACCTATTCCATCATTTCCCTTAAGCTTTGATCACAAGATAAAACCTTTTAATGAAATACTGATGTGTAGGGGTCAATTGGGGTTAAAAATTCAATTTGTTTAGTTTGATCAGTGTTTTTAGAAGCTCACATTGAGTGGATCAATCAAAATTTAGATGTATCGCCATCATTAGGTAGGATTTTCTTTTAAGTTTCTTTCTTCCTTTTTCCCTAGCAGTTTGTAACGTAAAATAGATATCCTAATTGATATACCAAAGGGAGCTAGCCCTTACAATCTAGAGATTCAATTCATTGATTAGGTTACCCATAGCCTAGAATTGTTTCCATGTTTCAACAGACTGTGAAGGCTTGAAACTACCTTCACAAGGGTGCGAGTCTAATTGACAATAGTTTTTGGCATGTTCGGAGGGACCTCGAAGAAATTCTTTGCATATCTGAAGAAGTTTTGTAGCAATAAAAGATATTCATCATCACCAACATCCAGTTGCAGAGCTCATAGCATCATTCAAAGAATTCTTTCATGCCAAAGGTTACCACAAGGTCAGCAAGTAAAGGTATTCCTTTTGAATTTATATAATATAAGAGATCAAGGTTTAGGAGGGCAAATCCATATCCTCAAAAGAAATGTCTCTTGGTTATCTTATTATTCTAAGCACTACAATCCCCACTATCCAAATTGTTTTCAAATTCTAGGTGCTGGTATAATGTATTTATGTCAGTGATATGCATATGTGATACAATTTTCTTTCTTGTCAAGTCTTGATTCTTACTTAGTTACTAGCCAATCAGATTATGCAGGTTATGTTTTGTGTTTAATATCTTTTGGTTGAAGTTACAGTGGATATAAGTGGCTGGTTAGTGCCTTGAATTAGGGCTATTCCATCATTTTCCTCAAGTTTTAATCACAAGATAGAAAAATTTCATGAAATATTGATGCGTAGGGGTCAATTGGGGTCAAAAATTCAATTTGTTTATTGTCTGATCAGTGTTTTTAGAAGCTCAAATTGAGTGGATCAATCAAAATTTAGCTATATTACCATCATTAGGTAGGATTTCCCTTCAAGTTGCTTTCTTTCCTTTTCCCTGATAGTTTGTAACGTAGAGTAGAGATCCTAATTGATACACCAAAGGGAGCTAGCCCTAACAATCTAGAGATTCAATCCACTGATTAGGTTATCTACAACGTAAGATTGTTTTCATGTTTCAGTAGACTGTGAATGCCTAAAACTACCTTCACAAGGGTGCGAGTCTGATTGACAATAGTTTCTTCCCTCTGGTGGTCCTCCTATTTGTTGCTCAATTAGATTGCGTCCTTTTTATCAGCTTGAGATTGATATTAGCCAACTACGGAGATCCTCTTTGCTTTGTGCAAATAAGCTTGCACCTTTGTCAGCTACAAGCTGATTGACTTTCCTCCATGGTGCATCCCTGCACTTCTTTCCCTTCCTATGGCACTTCCACTATATTCTCACTGTCTCTAGTCAGACTTTGTGTGTGTCTCGCCACAATTTCTCATTTCGTGCCTTGCGTCCTTTGCACATTGCTCTATTGTCTTCAAGACAACATAGGTCCAGTTGCGGGATGATCTCTTCACCTCCCTTTCCTTGGGCTTTAGGTAAGTGCCTCGCATGGATCAACGTGTAGCCTTCTTCTGGTTCTCCATTCTCTTACCTCCCAAAGGGTACTTTTCCTCTTTGCTTTCAGGACATCTCTTCCAAGACGTCCCTCATGGACTCTCTTATCAAGCCCACTGCTCTCTATGGTTCCGTAGTTTGGGGACCCTCTTTGCTTGAGTCAGATTGGGCCTCCGCTGAGAGAGTCTAGACACTTCTCCTCCGCCACATTATAAGGTCAAACAGAATTTCCCCAACACATCATCCTTGTAAAGTTTGGGGCCCATCCTTTCTGACTGGAGACTATGTTTGATTTGATCTCCTTGCATTGCATGTGGAGCTTCGTTGACTCAGCTGAGGGGCAAGACAAATACCCATACTTAACTTATTGTTCTTTGAACGGGCCCTCTTGGTCGGGCGTGTTGTTGGTACACTAGGGTTTCAGATCTTTTAGGATCTGTAGGGATTAGGATGGACCATCTGCCTTCATTCTAGTACTCCTTGGACGCTCCGAGCCACCTACCTACTAGTCAGGAGATGTACAAGATCATCACGAAGGATATATATAGACAGTTTATTCATACCACTTGGGTTAACCCCCGTGGGAGTTGATGCCCAAAGATGGCCTTTTTATGTGGAACACTTCCTAAAACTGAGGGATGGGCTTATTGTCCGCCCCCAATACACTTTATGCCATTGGATGCATGCTCTTCATGTTTCCCTTGGATAGTTCAGAGTGGGTTCTCATAGGCTTTAGATTGAGACAAACCACCAGATGGATCATACAGATAGGATTTGCTGGTTATGTAGCCTTCAGGAGGTCGAGACGGAAGAGCACTTTATCTTCCGTTGCCTCATCTACTATGAGATCAAAGGGAGGTTCCACTGCCTTCTTAGGGTTACCCAGGTTCTCTCCATCTTCAAATATGAAGACCAAAGATCTTTGGCTCTATACATGTAGGGGGCTCTCAGGGTTCGCGATCACATGATTCAGGGCCCATGAGACCACAGTCTATCCAACGGATTACTTCCTTTTTTACGGTGCTACATTCGGGAAGAGGCATCAAGTGCCAGATCAATATCAAAATGGCTTCACACTCTAGATCAATGTGGATTCAAGGGACCATTTATAGCTCTCTGAGATCTGATCAACATAGCCATTCTAGTCCCAACTCTGAGAGATAGTCTAGATCCACCAGATCTTTGTGGCGAGCCACTCCCTCCAGACAACACAAGGGACAAACCAGGAACTCCACCTCTTCCTCCTCTGGTTGTCCATCTATTCTGAGCTCAATTTCGTCGGCCTCGGATGTTAGGAGAGTTGGGTCCACTTGTTGATGGACCTTTCTCATTGCCTCTCTCGGTTCTTCTCTCATTTTGTATCTTCCCACCCTTCCGTTTTAGTTGGTGTCATTGGCCCCGGATTGCTCTTCGTTTTCCTTTCTGAGTGCTCTCACTATTTGGTCTTCATTGTATTGTTTTTCTTTCTGCTTTGTGTTCTCTGTGGGAAACCTTTTGGTTTTCCTGCTTTGCTCTATCACTCTTGTCCTCTACAGTCCCTTTGACCTACTTTTGTGGTCATTTGTCGGATACTAATATATTTATCTTATCTTATCTATCTATTGGAACTGGTTCTAGCTCCACATCCTTAGTTGTATGCGTCTCACCTTGGCTTCTGCTATGCTCAAAAACCCTCAGCTACATTCTTGAAAACTTCTACCATTTGCTCATCCTCCACATTGTGCACAAGAACACTTGTGCTCCTCTTTTCCTCCTTCGACGCATTTTCCACACCGTGTATAAGAAAACTTGTGCTTTCCTTATTATTCCTCTCCTGCCTCCATGTGTGTGTAGGCAATTCCTACCCTTCGCACACATGTGCTTTTGTTGGCTTCATGGAATGATATCTCCTTTGCCTTCACCTGTTGTGCTCTCAGAAACTAGGCATCTCCTTGGCTTCTACTTGCACGTTCTCCTTTTATTGTGATTGTCTCTTAATTGCTTTTTCAGTTGAGTTTCACAGGTCCCCTCCTATGGCTCTCGAGACTTCCCCATCACTTGAGCTGGATTTAAGGATGCACTAATTGGTTTAGTAGTGTGGAAATCATCAGTTTCCATGTTCGCATCATCTCCTTGCCTCTCCATTTCTTTTTCTCTTTAAATTCTTTAATCCCCTTTCTTTGTTGCCACACAACCTCTTCTTTTCATGGTCCACTCTCATGGAGTCCCCTACATCCTTAAACGCGAAATAACTCTTGATGTCCACGACTCATTTTACCATTTCCTTTGGGCCTTCTCCACAAGAGAACCTTCATGCATCAACCCTTCGTTGATTACTTGTGCACATCCAAGTCTTAAAGGGTTCTATTTCGTGGGGCTATCCCTACTTCTCTACGGAATTTATTCTTTCAGTAGATCTTCTTTCTCCTTGCGTTGTTTTGTCCTGCAACACCTGTATCATGAAGGCTATCTCCTTCATATTCTTCAAGATTTGTGACTTTGGGCCACGTTTCATCTTGAATTCTTGTCAAGTTATTCCTTGTACTCCTCGTTCTCTACCCATCCATGCTTTATGGAGAACAACTCTTCTCTTGCACCCTTTACCCAATGCTCCAATTGGAAGATGTTCTTATGCCTTGATTACCTCTCATTCGGGGATCTATTGGTGCTCTATTTCACGACACTTTTATGCTTTCGCCACTTCTTTTCGACGATTCTGTCGACACTCCTTTCTTGCATTCAATTGCCTTCTTTTTGGCAATTGATCGGTGATCTAACTCTCCTTATCTGTGTTGTACTACCTCTTGTTTGCGGTTTTGTTCCTGCCTCACACTTTTATCATATTGATTGCCTCTCATTCAACGATTGATCAATGTTCCATTTATTCTATTGCAATGATTGCCTCACAGTCGACGATCTGTCAACACTTAACTCCGGCAAGTTGCTCACAACCTCGTAATCTTTCATGCCACCTTCTATTGCTCTTTCCTGTGCAAATTTATGTAGACGCTTTTGGATTTGTGAACCTCTCTCGCAAACCTTGCGATCCTACATAACTTGTCCTTGCCGAGTGCTATTTTTTCCACTCGTTTGTTGTTTGCCCACCTTTTCACTGTGGAGAATGATACTCTCAGCTAGTTGCCTCACATTAGGTGGTCTGTCAACCCTCCTCCCACAACATTCTATTTAGCTGCTTCTCATTTGGCGCTCTACCAGCCTCTCACAACACTTTGCTATGTACCTCTTGTTTGGTGGCCTGTGATTCTCCCACATCACTCCGCTTGTAGGTTCTTATCCCTTTGCATCTCCTCAAGGCTCACAACCTTGCTCTGATACCCACTGATGTAGACGTGGTTAGGTTATACTTTCAGGGTGTTTGAACTTATACTTTCAGGATCATGAAAGTCCATATCTAAATGTAAACTTATATTTTATATATTTTAAGTTATATTTTATTTATATACTTTTAAGATGTTTGAGAGTGGTTTCAGGTCTCTAGGAGCTATAATGCAAATTCTAGGTTTTGGAGGATCCTATCATATTTTAGAGTTAGTTAGATTCCATGGTTTTAGGGTTTTAGAGTTAGCCATGTTTCGGGGTTTCAAGATTTCAAGGAGACATCCTAGGAGGTTTAAACGCTGCATGAAGGGATGTAGGTATGATAGAATAGTATGAGAATGTCTCTCGCAAAGTGTCACAAGTTGATCCCACCCAATTCCTTGTGCACCCCTTAAGGCATACACTCTGGGAGATTCAATGTATCGGTGAGCCCTTCTGAGAGAAAGCATCAGTAAATTGTAAAGTTGAAAAATAGTGGGAGTGGCATTCATGATTTTGAGGGCAATTTAGATGATTTATTCTAGATTTGAATGTACGTTTTATTTTTGAATTAATAAATGAATGAATGCTATATATTTTTAAGTATTTTATCTTTTATAGACAAATATTTTCATACTATGTATTTTCAAGTGTTTTACTTAAAAAATGAGTAATATGCATTGTTTATATATATAAACAATGCATATATATATTTTAAATATATATGTACAGACATACCCACGGTGTATCCAAATCAAGGTTTTTGAAAAATGACGTACCTATGTACCTGAGATGTACCCTTACTCGTGTGCGTACCTAAACAACATAGATTTAATTATATCAAACTCTAGCCAAACAAATATGAATTTTTGACTATTTATACCCCAAACCCTAGCCCAAAGGATGAATGCTGGAATTGAACAATTAGGGCAAAAATAGAATATTTTAACCTCATATCTTCACTCCTAAATTCTGAGTATTATTACCATAGTAAATACCTTGTTTATGGATTTTTCTGATGCATATTTAGCCGGAAAAATATTGCTAAAATTAACAGAAAATTATTAAATAGTTACAGCTGTAATCTGGGTATAAACAACCCTCAAGTAGGTCAATATAGACCCCAAAGGGGGTTGCCCTTCCTCTAGGAGTAGATCGCTGCCCTCCCACACAACCACAACCATAGAAATCACAATCATTCAACCTCCAAAACCTGTATTTCACACTTAACTGAGGTTTGCTTCCCTTCTTGCAGCCCTAAACCAAATCACCAACCTTAGAGAATGAGTCCCTTGCTACCACGTGCCAAGAATGGTGAATATTCTGCTCTAAATAGATTGAAATGCTGCCAAATCAGATCTAATGAAGCTCAATGCAACCTCCGAATGAGGATGCCCTAGTTGAATGTAAGGGTTTCCATTCTTACTCCAACTTCCATTGAAGGGTTTTGTCCTCAATGGATAAGTTAAGCATTTTTCGTGCTTAAGCTTACAATTTGAATTATCAAAATCATCCATACCCTCCAAATGATCCTCCATTCTATTTTATATCCATTCCCGTAAGGGGTGCATTCTATTTTGGAGGGAAGACCTTTTTCAAATATTAAAAAGAACACTCCTTATAATCCACTTAAGTGGGTTGGGTGGGTGTCCATGACCCTTAAAAGATGACAACTTAAGTGAATTTTATAACAATAAAGTACTTTTACAAATGTTTTTAAGAAACCCAAAGTGTTTCCCTTCTTTCTTTTTCCTTTAGCCCGTGGGAAACAAATCAAGGCTAAAGGTCTTCAATGGCTCCATGATCAAAAGGGGGACATGACAGATCCGTACAGTGATAAGTCATCTAGTTGTCTCCCTCTTGGTCGGGTCCTATGCTATATGACGAAAATTTGCACTCCTATGATTTTGACACTCCCCTTTGAGTTGTCTAGCTCTTTGCACCAATGCGAGCTTCTCAACTCTTCTGTACATGTCTTTCAATTCGCACCTTGATCGCACAAATCTAGACTGTATGCGTGCAATGTGTTTTTTCGCAGAACCCCTTTTGCGCCTCCTAAAGTACTGACTCCACGCGCTATTGCACATATCCCCTTGCACACTGCTCTTTATTTCCATGTTCTCCACTGTTCGCACATTTGCATTACCTATGTTCCAAGACTTGTAGCTCTTTATTCTCCACTGTTCGAGAATACACATGCTAATAAAAGACTAATATGAGATGATAAGTTATAAACACACAAGTACACTAGAACAATGCAAATTGACGTGTGAAATTATCTATGAACCAAATTAGGTGTCCATAGTGACATGTATAATCCTTCTTTCCTAACCTTAGGCTTGCTTGTACAACATAATTTACATATTCTAATGACGTGTGAAATTATCTATGAACCAAATTAGGTGTCCATAGTGACATGTATAATCCTTCTTTCCTAACCTTAGGCTTGCTTGTACAACATAATTTACATATTCTAATGAAATTTGATACTTCCTCTTGTTTATTGGACCAATATACAAGAGCTCAAGCATACCTTTGAAAATGAAATATCATCTTACCAACACCAAAGTGTCCTGAGACCTTGGACATATGTGCTTGAGCTTCCTTGTCAATAGAAGTCTTTGCTTCTTGCATGAAAGCACCCTATCGAGTTTACTCTAAGATGGAAAATGGCCCATACTTTAGAGGCTTGAGCTTCCTAGCTTGTCTTTGAAGCCTCTTCGTGCTCAAAGACAAACCTATTGATAGAACAAAAACTATGTGATATTTAATTGAAACAAAGTTACATAATGCAAATTCTTGGTCATTTTATTATTTTTGCACATAAGATTAAATGAGCTATTCTATGTTGAAGTCCACCACTCAACCTAATTACCCAACTTGCATATAGGAAAACTTATGAACAACTATCAACCTATTGACCTAAGTTAATATTGACTAACATACTACTAACATCCTAATTCTAACAAAGAAGGGGGTGTATCATAAATGAGAAGCATGGCCTTTACATTATTATAACATCTAACAACATTTAGATCACTAGACCCAACAAAACCCCCTTGATCCAAAAAGGGTAATGATGATGATCTAAATAAACAGGGCTTTGAACTACCAAGAAAACCCTACCACAACCTACTAGTTGGCCACTTGTACATAAGATATTTATAAATATGTATCAACGCGTCTACTGCAACTATTGCAACTTGATCAACTGTCCCCTTTGCCTACTGCAATCCTAGCAATCCCCTGACATTTCCTAACATGATGATGACAAATGTGTAACATCACCATCTCTTTGAAATATCCAACCACACTAATCTCTATAAGCATCATCATGAAATATCCAACCGCACTAATCTCAGTCTCAATGATATTGTTGCACCTTATGTATGACACATGTTATGTAATGCCCAAAAACTATGACCAGTTTGTAAACACTCTAGTTCTTACAATACAACCCCTTGTTAGTGGATAATCACTCAAAGACTGATCAAAACCAAAACCATGTCTTCCCTGCTATTAGTTGAGAGGTGAGAAGTCCATGCAGTAGAACTACAACCATTTAACTAGTTTGTTCCTTATCAATGATATTAATAAAGAAAATCAAAATTTAAACAAAACTAACATCAAACTTCTATTATCTATCAAAAAATGCCATTACAACAAAACCCAATCTTAGAGCTAGTAGCGAATTGAAGATGGGTGGGTCTTCTAGCTTTGTAACTAGGATGATCCTGATCCTAGGGACTTGTAGACCACAAGATGCAACATGTATATCTCTGATGGTATTGGCAACATGAACGGTGTTAGAATAATGATGTTCAAAGATAAACTTTGCATTTTCAAATTTAGAGCAATTCCAGGGTGTTAGGTACTATTGAAATTGTACCCTTTATAAATTAAAAAACACCTTATTTCTCCATTTTTCAATACTTTTTCTAAAAATCTTTAGGAGTCTCCATACAAAAAACTAACCCTTTCAATGGACTCTTAATGTGCCAAAACGTTTGAAATGTAAAAGAGTTTTCACACTCCTATCTTTATGCAAAAAATCAAAATGATGAAAATAAAATACTCACAGGCCATATAGATTGAAAATGATGAGATATAAAAAAATGACTTTGTACGTGGAGAGTTTTGACCTCTTGACTTCCTATATACTCAAAAGTCTTAGAAATTACGTTTTGACCGACTCCTCTAAGAAACCACTTGATAAACAAAATTTGAAATTTGCATATAACTTACACTTGCATTCTGGCACTTTGAATTTTTTTTCTCATGTAAAAAATAAAGGGTGAAGGTTTGAATCTAACATCCGTTCCTACAGTTTGAATCTGACATGAATTTGACAAAATCCATAGAAATGCATTCCCATGATCTAGTATGCACAAGTAGTGGTTGTAATAAGGTAAAGTGGTTTTTAGATCAACATGCGATACACCCAATTATAAACAATATGCAATTCAGAGTGGAACATATTTACCCAAATAAAGAAAAAAAAAATTGGACCTAATTGCAATAATGAACAATCTAGAATAATTGAAATGTGCAAATCTAGGGTTATAAGAAGAATACTAAATTGTTTCAAGTCTCTAGACTATTGAAGGCTTAAGTCAGTTGGAAACTCGTCCAAAAACCAAGATGCACAGAACTCATAAATTTAGAACCGATTAGATAACTTTGAAAATTTGACCAAAATTGTACCACTCCTATCTAGGCATGACCATGACTTCACCACTATGTTCTTGGTCACAATATAATTTCTTGAAACAAATTAGATTACCCTATTCCTCTATTCCTAGGTTTTAAAAATCTTGTTTTGTTTTTTAGATGTTGCGGATATTTGGTGAATTGATCTTTCTTCTTGAAACCCTAATCAACTCACACCTTGCAAAACCTAACATATGGCATGGTCATTGAGGGGTGTGTCTCAATTAGAGTCATGTTTTTATACAAGCTAGAGACCTACACTCAGTGTAGTTCAACAAACAATCGTGGATGGAAGCCCTAATCCTCATATAATTTTTCACTAGGATAAACAAATGACTTCATTTTTGCTTTTCAAATCAAATGCTATACCTCTGCTTATGACTCTTGGCATTTTCTTGGAACTCTTGCGCCTCTTCTATCTTGTTATTTGCACTAATGCACCTGTGTATATATAGACTTCTAAAAGTCAAATTTAAATCCTACTGGCATGCAATCCAACCCTCAAAAGGTGGAAATGCTCATAAAAAGAAGCACAACACCAAGGGAAACAAATTGAAAGGGGCAAATATACCCACAAAGAAAGGGGACCGGGGCAATAGTTACAAAAAATCATAGAAGCAAACATGGTCCAAAACAGAGAAAACATGTGCTATGCAATGTCCCCAAATGTGACAATTAGACAAAATAGGGGTTTTCCAACAAACCCTTACGTAAATCTAAAAACAAATTGAAATCCAAAGCCAAAACCAACAAACGCTAGTTGGGAAGAATGGCCAAATTCCAAGCAATAACACTCTAATACAATCCAAAAAATTACTGAATGTAAAACTGAAATAAAATACTTCTTTTGTGGCAAGGTGGAATGGCGAAGAGGCTGAAATTTTACCTTGCAATATTTCAGATTTTATTATGCTGGTACAATTGCATTTTCTCCTTCAAAACTACCTTGAAACCCTTGCACAAACTCTCAATTATGCAAAAATCTTGTAAATTATTAGGGCTTCCAATGAACACATTAGGGCTGCAAATTTTCAAATTAGCCCTTCGAATGAAGTCGCCACACTTGGAAAAATAGATAGAATTAAGTCTGAATATAAAACCCACTTACTTTTCAGTAAGCCCTCCAAACCTCCCAAAGCAAGTCGCCAATATTGAGAAATATGAATGAAATATTCCAAACCAATTTTTTTTATTTTTTTAGATATTGGATTTCAACATCACAAGTAAATACCATTAAGATTAGAAGTTAATTCCAAATGTATTGAAATAACTCTGCCACTAAAATGCAAGAAATGGAACTCAACGTCCAGTATGTGCTACCCAGTCCAAGGCGGAGTAGGGGCGACCATAAGACGGAGTAAATTACAAACAAGGAACTCTACGTCCAGTATGTGCTACCCAATCCAAGGCAGAATAGGGGCGACCATAAGACGGAGTAAATTACTAACAAAGGAACTCTACGTCAAGTATGTGCTACCCAATCCAAGGAGGAATAAGGGGCTACCATATGACGGAGTGAAATTAATAACAATGCTTTTAAGTGTTAAATACTGAAGAATGAAACTACTCCACACCCAGCATGTGCTTGCTAACCCCAGAAGGGAAAGTAGCTACCATAGGGCGGAGCTCTACACCCAGAGTGTGCCTGCTAACCCCAATAGGGAAAGTAGCTACCATAAGGCGGAGCTATAAACTAATACAATAACTTAATAGAATCTGAACTTTTGAAATCAGCTTTGAACAAATAAGGAATGGCTGCCAGTACTACTGTTAGCTTACAAAATAAGAAGAATTTGCTCTTAGAAGAAGAAAAAACCAGCCACCTATTAAATTCTTCAGATGTTCATAATTCACACAAAACTTGTTCAATCTTCCTGATTTCTGTTGCAAAGTCTCTTCCTAAATATGGCGCCCAAGTTAGCATCAAAATTCTGATCAAATCTGCATCCAAACGTGTTACACAAAATCCAATGCAAACCCAAAAGGGGCGTCCTAGCTGAAAAGGGCGACTTGCTCTAGAAATTCATTGCATACTCTAAAAATTCTATAAATTAGAGCAAAGGGGCGCCTAAGCCTAACCAAGACCATGCAATGATGCCCAGAACCTTTTTCTTTGTTTTTTCTGATTTATGAGTAAAAACCTAGTTCTGTCTTATACAGAATACAATAACTGAAACACTAATAATACCAAATAACTAATAATGAAATAACTGAAATCAATACATAAGTAAATACAAATATCAATGACTATATCACCACTAGATGCTGTCTTGTAAGCATGAAGCGATGCCCTAGCTAGGAGGGCTTCATTCCCCGAAGCAGTTCAGAGCCAAAGCGGCAGCATAACAATGTATTAAACCAAGATGATGAAATGATAACCCAATGCCTTCTTTTATAGGCTTCAGTTGGCTTTCCTTGAAGCCTTATCTCCAAAAGTGGCGCCCTTTTCTATGCAATGATGGCGCCCCCCTTCAAGTCCCCCTTTTAAAATAACATTAAGTTATTTTGTCTAGGCCAAGGTCAACGTTAAAATATAACGTTATTATTATTTTTTTTAAGTGAAATTAACTTATTCCACCAAGACCGCATTCTGAAGCCCAAAACTGAATGAGTCAACTTAAAAAGGAAAGTTAACTCCTTGCGACAATCCTGCTAGCTGCCAAAAATAGAATTTACTAAAAATAGTAAATTCCTGGAAATGCTCAGAAAACCGAAACAAACATACCTCCGCGAAGCTATCGAAAAACCCAGAAAGAATTCGCCATCAAAACTTCGAGCAAGGACATCCTAAAAAATAGGAAACCCTCATTTGCACCTTCCGAATAGCCTACGGATTTCCAGGAATAGGCCAACGGTCATTGTGAGATCAGATTTGAGAAGGGGTAATTACAATGAATTAGAAAATATATGTTTATTTTCTCCAATTTAAGAGCTCAAAAACACCCTAAAAATCCTCCTAGGTGAATGGCTCCACTAGGAAAAATAATAGAAATAATTATGAATTATTTACTTTGCAACCAACCGTCAAATCATCCAAATTCAGCGTGTAAAATGATTAGAAAAATTTAATAATAATATTAGAAATATTATTATCAAACCTTGACCTGTTTTTTGCCATCAAAACAAGTTCAAGCATGCCCTAATGCACTCAACCAGTCTTCAAGGGAAGTCACCAATGCTTAGGAAGCCTCCTTGCTGCCCTAGGGTATTTTGCCCCTCTTCTTTGACCTGCAAATTGTATTTTTCAGCTTTCCAATGAGTTTGCACAATCCTTGAATGAAGGTGGTGTTCCAAAACACTTTTATAAAAATAATTGCACGTAATCATGCTAATCTGTAGCACAATTACATCCCTTGAATATAGCTGCCCTGAATGAAATAATGAAGGTTTTCATCCCCAAACCCTTGGCACACTTGAAGGTTTTCATCCTCAAGTTGTGGTGAACAAGCTCGACATACTTGATCAACAATTCAATATTCCAACATGCATAACCTTTCAAATGAACTTTCAATTTCTTTTTATAACCATCGCCAAGGGTGGCGTACAAATTGGAGGGAGGTGACTTTTTGAATCACAAGCAATTTTACTTTTTGAATTACATTTTTGAGGGGGTAGGCTCCCACCACCCTTAAAGGCCCCCCACGTAAGTGAAAAATAGACTAAAAGCATTTTTTAACAACTCAACTATAAATTAGAATACTTAAGTATCTTTTCACTTTTTTGCGCTTTGAATGGTCCTCTCATTGTTCCCCTTTATTTCTTTTCCTTAGCCTTGTGGGAACAAAACCAAGCTAAGAGTTTATAAGCAAGTATTCCAAAGAAGGGGCCACTACAGTCCTCCCTACCCACAATTGCTTGTAATCAAACAATTGCAAAAGCCACAGGATTGCCCCCACGTTTTTCATGATACCATCATCCTTTGAAATTGCTTCCCTTTGAAAAGAAGCTCCAATTTGAATTCCCAGCTTGCTAAACTTGTATTTTGGAGGCTGCTCCTATGAGCTAAAGGTGTCATGACCACCTTTAAAAGACTCTTTATGTCCCCAAAGAAATAACATATGCCATACTGGTTTGTCTTTGATGAAGGCTCTCATATTTGAGCCTCCAATGCATATCAATATTCCCTTAAAAGGTGTTTCCAAAACTTGAAAAAAATTAACAATAAGTTAGCCTTGAAACATACTTCGAATGAAAGTAGCATATAGATGCAATCTCCCTTGAGTGTGTTTCAACACATGTGGTATGCAACCTCTCCTTGACTTCCCTATATCCAACCCTTGGTGCATATGAAGACCACCATATGAATCAAATAAAAGCCTCAACGTACATACAAGATAGGGTTGTACTTTCCTCATGCCTTCCTCTTATTTGTCAAGTCAAAAGTGTGCCCCATCATGAGTATTTGGGTTAGAATTCATTGAAAAAATAAGACTTCTTACCTTCATAAGGCTGCTGTACCTGCTCCTTTAAATCCGAATTTTCTGAGTGGTTAAATTCTGAATTTACCTCAGCATATATCCTCCCAAACATGGGCTGTAGCATGCCCTGAAAGTGCAAATTTTTGATTTTTTTTGTTGGCTGGAATTGCCTTCTTGTCTCAGAAATTTTTGAGCTGCAAAATTCAGAACCCATTTTTCCAGCTCTTCCCCTTGGCTGCCATATGTGAATTAAGTTGCCCTTGATGCAAAAAAAACCCATAAATAAGACCAGCTGATTCTAATATTTTCTAGAAAATAAGAGGATCATCTTTTCTTGAAATTTAAACCTTGTGAACAGCTGCTTGCAATTTTAGCCTTCTCTAAAATCAAGAGGGGTTTCATGCCCTTCACAACACCTTCATTATTATCCTTGCAAGCTAGAATAAGGTGCTGCACAAGGCAATTTTGGGACTGCCCTTTGAAATCAAGTTTCTTTTTAACCCTTCCAAAACATGCATGACAAAAATTAGAATTTATCATGCTTACCAATGGTTTTGTAGAGTGTCTTATCTTGGAAATAAGGGGCTTCATTTGATGTCTTTCGCTAGCCTTATCTTCAATCCTTCTTATGCTCATGAAACATCCTTCTATCATGCTATTTGATGAAAAAGGGGGCTCTTTATCACTCAAACCATGCAAAATGATCTCATTACCAGCCACTTTGAATTTCAACTCCATGGTTTGATAGTTTTGAGTGTATTCACCAAGTGAGTGCAACCATTGAATACCAAGGACCATATTGGTCTCCTCAGTACCAACCACATAAAAATCATCCTCTACCACATGCCTTTCCAATGCGAGACTAAGGTTTGGAAGCTTGATAATACAAGGGATGGTGAACCCATCTGCTACTGTGACTCTAAACCCTTTGAATTCTACAGGTTGTAAGCCACATGATGCCACAAGCCCTCTATCAATGAGTATAGTGATTGGTATACCCTTCACTCTAAAGGGATAGTACCTAGGAGCTCCCGAAAGTGATGGCAAAGTGCCACTCAACTCCTCTTCTCCTATTTGCAATATACCCTCCTCATAGGTGGCTGTCCCAAATTCTTCCTCTTCGGGAAGTACCTCAATTTAGTGTACTTGCCCTTTACCACGACAATTGTGGTCCATTCCCAAGGATCCTTACATGTGAAGCAAAGACCCTTCTCAATTCATTTCTTACATCAAAGCTACTGTGTGGTAGCTCCTTTTGTTGCCCCAAACCTTGTTGGTTTGGTTTAATCAAAGGACTCTCATGAGTGGCCTTTGGAGGCCCCGTGTAGCTTCCCCTTGGCTGTCCCAAACCGCCACCTCTGTGTTGCCATGTAGGAGGGAAAAAAGTACCCTTTGACTGCCCCAAAGGTGTGAACCTGCCCTTTGGAGTAGAAGATTCCAAATACCTCAATGTAGTGTACATGCCCTTTACCACGACAATTGTGGCCCATTCCCAAGGATCCTTACATGTGAAGCAAAGACCCTTCTCAATTCATTTCTTACATCAAAGCTACTGTGTGGTAGCTCCTTTTGTTGCCCCAAACCTTGTTTTTTTGGTTTAATCAAAGGACCCTCACGAGTAGCCTTTGGAGGCCCCGTGTAGTTGCCCCTTGGCTGTCCCAAACCGCCACCTCTATGTTGCCATGTAGGAGGGAAATAAGTACCTTTTGACTGCCCCAAAGGTGTGAACTTGCCCCTTGGAGTAGAAGATTCCAAATCATAGGCCTTCTGGATGGCCCCTCTCAAAGAAGGTGGATCGAATGCCTTGACGTCGTAAGGAATCAATCAAGCCCTCAATGAACAACACCACCAATATCCTAGCCGATATGTCAGTCACCATTGCTAAAAGTATTTGAAACTTTGTAACATAGTCATCCATTGAGGCCTTTTGCCTCAATTGAGCTAAATCACATAAATGAAGTTCTAGATCTGTTCTATCAAATTTCTTTCTCAATATCTCACTGAACTACTCATAGGAGTGTATGTGTTGGTGTTCATGTGTGATCAAACCATGGTACCACCAATCGTGGGTTGTTTCCTCTAAATGCAATGTGGCAAACTGAATAGTCTCCTCCTCTGCCATAGGTCAAAGTAAAAAGGTGTCCACCTTCTAAATCCAATCCCTCGCTGGGCTTCTCTGTGACCCATTAAATGTGGAAAGAGACAACTTCCCCAACGCATGTTGATCTTCCTAGCTGCCCCAACTCCTCTAACTGATCTTGGGCTCACTCTGTCGTCGTTTCCAAGTTGAAATCTCGGAAAAAGTCATAGCCCCTCTCACTGTAGCAGATAAAGTAACATACTCATCCATCTCCCTCTCCAACTCCTCACGTGGGTTAGGTAACCCCTCCCTCACTAGTGTGGGTTCCTCCTTCTGAACAAATTTAAGCTAGGTGGGCCTACATGTCGATGCTCCATTTCCCAACGGGGGTATATGTGTATATGGCCTGATCCTTGAAGCACCACTATCTCCATTGAGTGGCTTTAAGCCATTCATATCATTGAGGGTACTAAAAAACCCCTCCATGGCTGTCATTCACCCTTCAGACCGAGAATATCTCTCAAATCTCTCCTCAACTATCCTATCTCTACTCTCCCTCTCTATCTCCTGTTGATCCATGTCATCCATTACCTGTTCTTGCTCTAGTGGCCCAAATGGTGGAAGTCTTCCTTCCTACTACTCTTTAGATAATACTTAACCTCTTTACTGCCACTCATGTATCAACAACTCTTACACCACAATATAGCCAAGATATGGCTCTGATATCACTGTAATGTCACCAAATGACACAATTAGGCAAAATATGGGTTTTCCAACAAACCTTTATGTAAATCTAAAAACAAATTGAAATCCAAATCCAAAACCAACAAACCCTAGCTGGAAAGAATGGTCAAATTCCAAGTAACAACACTCCAATATAACCCTAAAAATTACTAAGTGTAAAACTGATATAAAATACCTCTTTTGTGGCAAAGTGGAATGGTGAAGAGCTGAAATTTTTCCTTATAATAATTTTGATTTTATTATGTTGATACAATTGTATTTTCTCCAAATTTGCCTTGAAACCCTTGCATAAATTCTGAATTAATTATGCAAAATTTTTACAAATTTTTAGGGCTTCCAATAAACACAATAGGGCTACAAATTGTCAAATTAGCTCTTTGAATGAAGTCGCCACATTTGAAAAAACAGATAGAATTAAATTTGAATATAAAACCCTTCAACTTGCTCTTCAACATAGCCTCCAAGCTTCCCAAAACAAGTCACCAATATTGAGAAATATGAATTAGAAAATATACGTTTATTTTCTCCATTTTAAGAGCTCAAAAAACCCCCAAAAACCCTCCTAAGTGAATCGCTCCACTAGGAAATATAATATAAATAATTATGAATTATTTACCTTGCAACCAACTCTCAAATCATCCAAATTCAGCATGCAAAATGATTAGAAAAATATAATAACAATATTAGAAATATTATTATCAACCCTTGACTTGTTTCTTGTCACTGGAGCAAGCCCTCAAGAGAAGTCACCAATGCTTAGGGGCCTCCTTGGTGACTTAGGGTATTTTGCCCCTCTTCTTTGATCTGCAAATTGTATTTTCCAGCTTTCCAATGAGTTCACACAATCTTTGAATGAAGGTGGTGTTTCAAAACACCTTGGTAAGACCAATTGCATGCAACCATGCAAATCTGAAGCACAATTACAACCCTTGAATAGAGCTGTCCTAAATGAAAGAAAGGAGGTTTGCATTTCAAAACCCTTGGCCCACTTGAAGGTTTTTGTCTTCAAGTTGTGGTGAACAAGCTTGACATACTTGATCAACTATTCAATAGTCCAACATGCATAACCTTAAAAATGAACCTTCAATTTCTTTTTATAACCATCCCCAAGGGTGACACCCAAATTGGAGGGAGGTGACTTTTTGAATCATAAACAATTTTAATTTTTAAATTACTTTTTTGAAGGGTTAGGTTCCCATGACCCTTAAAGGTCCCCCACTTAAGTGAAAAATAGAGCAAAAGCACCTTTGCACAACTCAACTTAAAATTGGAATACTTAAGTATGTTTTTACCTTTTTGCTCTTTGAATGGCCCCTTCATCATTCCTCTTTCTTTCTTTCCCTTAGCCTTGTGGGAACAAAACCTAGCTAAGGGTCTATAAGCTAGCTATGCCAAAAGGGGGACATTACATAGTAATACGAGCCTTATATGAATTGATAATTGATAAACACACAACTACCTTAGAGCAATGCAAACTGACATGTAAATTTATCTATGAACCAATTTAAGGTGTTTACAATGACGTACAATCCTTATTTCCTAATCTTAGGCTTGTTTGTACAACACAATTTACAAATATATATATATTGGGCCAATATACATACCTTTGAAAATGAGCCAGCATCTCACCAACACCAAAGTGTCCTGAGACCTTGGACATATGCATTTCTCTCATCAATAGAAGTCTCCTCCTTTGGAGAAATAGCTTATCCCATTTGTAGAGTATTCCATCCTTGAGGTAGAACCCATCTTTGCCTTCATTATCAACTTTATTGACCTACAGTGGTTGAAATGCCTCCCTAAAACCTGCATCTTGTGCATATGCTCCCTCTTAAGCATCTTTTGTGAAAGGCTCAAGTTGTGAGATTGTTGCCAAAGCGACAGGTTGCTTTATTATTGGTGTCCTAGCTAACATATTTGCTACAACATATGTGTTTCCTCTCATATACTTGATCACAAAATGGAATTTTTGAAGATACACTAACCATTTCTAGTGCCTTGACTATTGTAATTTACATCATGCTTGTAAATATTGAAGAGGTTTGTGGTCGATATGCACAGTAGTTTCTTTACCCATCAAATAATGTTTCCATTTCTTGATTGCTTGAATTATTTCATATATTTCTTTATCATATACATGATACCTTGTTACTATTGAAGATAATACCTCTAAATGATAACAAATTGGGTTATCTCCATGCAAAAGAACTGCCCCTATAGTGTACCCACTTGCATCCATTTCAACTTCAATGAATCAAAAGTACTATCATGTTCCTTACCCCAATGAAAAACTTCAATCACTTGTTGCAACTGTATGTATAAGTGTTGCAATTGTGGAAAAAGCTAGAATAAATTTCGTCATATACTATACTTCTCTCACAAAGCTTCTGGACTTGGTAGCACTCGTAGGTGTGGGCCAGTTAGTGATAGCCTCAACCTTTGCTGGATCCACTCTTATTTCATCTTCTCCAACCACATTGCCCGAATAAGCGAGTGATTGTTTTGCAAACTCACATTTCTTCATATTGCATAACAATTGTTTTTCTTTCTAACACTTGCAATACTTGTTTCAAATGGGTTAGATGTTTTTCTCATGTAGCATTGAAAAACCAAAATATCATCAAGATACACAATCACATATGTATCTATGAAAATAACATCATTCATCAACATTACAAATGTAGCAAGAACATTACATAAATCGAATGGAAGTACCGACCATTCATACAAACCTTGTTTTAACTTGAAAGATGTCTTCCATACATCCTCCTGTATAGGAACTTGATGATTCCTGGATTTGAGATCCAACTTCGTAAAGTACTTAGCATGCTGAAATTGGTCGAACAATTCATCAACCCGTGGAAGTGGATATCTATTCTTTATGATGATCTTGATCAAAGCTTCTATAGTCTATGCACATTCTTCAAAATCCATCCTTCTTTCGTACCATCTCAATGGGTGACCCACATGGTGAAGTATGTGGGCATATGATCCTTTGCTCTAACAATGCTCGAAGTTGTTTCTTCTTTTCAATACTCTTTAAAAGTTAGTTCATGTACAAACCAATGTTAGGTAAATGAGATTTGGGAAGCGATTGAATCTTATGTTCTACTTCCCTTTTTGGAGGCAATTTCTTTGGAGTTTAGAACACTCGTTGAAAATAATGTAGTAGCTCATCCAACCCTTTGAATCTATTCTTAGCACAATCAATTTAATAAATCTCTAACCCATCCTTTTGCTTATCCTTCAAAAGAAGTAAACAAAACTATTTATATGCTTGAATAAGTCTTTTTGCTTAGTTAGCACTTACCAAGGAAAGCTTAGGCTTGCTTTAATGTGCCTTGATGTTATAGTGGATCCCATTCTTGACCCATTGATATTTGTTAGCCCTTCTTGTGAAGATAACATCCCTAAAATACAAATAAGGACTTCCAAACACTACATCAAATGCATCAAGAGGAGTCAAGTCTACTTTTGATCCATAAGGACCCATGTAAGTCATTAATAATCTCCAAGATAATCCAAGGACAAGTCAGGATTGACAAAACGAGGGGAAGATTGATGTGGCACAGTGTTGTGTATTGTGACATTTGACTAGACGCTATCTAATTCATGAAGGTGAAACATATAGTATTTCTAATCAAATTGTAAGTATGATTATATATTTGGATTCCTCTCGAAAAGTTACACTTTTAGAAAAAAACGTGATTTGAAGTTCATATGCAAAATATATGGGCTTCGGAAGTTGAAGGACATTCTTGCATGAAGAAACTATTGGTCTATATAAAGGGGCAGTTTTGCATGTGTTAATTGAAGAGTCAGAGTAGGGACATGTACTAGTTGATTTTCCCATTGTTGGGCATTTAAGAGGTTTGGATCTTCGAAGTAGCATCTCCAGGACTGCATAATAAGGGCCGAATATAGAGGGAAAAGGAATTGATGATCATGGTCTACGGGACTTAGGAGTGAATTGGTGAATTCAGATGAGAGAGTAACAGATTTGTGTAGTTGCTATGCAATGTAGCATTCTATTTTGCTCATAATTCATCCATCATAGTATAATAAAGATAGGATATAGTAGAGAGAGAGAGAGTTGTATGCCCCTGGAAATCATTGTATTAATGCATTTCATAGGAGGAAGAGGAAGGTGTGCATTTTCCACTTCCAGTTGGGTTTTCCTCACTTAAAAGTTTTTTAGGTCAAAACCTTTGTGTCAGGTGTATACTTAGGTCCATATCTTACAATTCATGGATTGTAAGTAGTTTACTCTTCCTAATGCAAATTCTACCTCCATAAGCATCTTGAAGAATTGTCATTTCAAATTAAAAATCAAAGTGAATTATGCGATTCTAGGAATCCTAACAAGTTTATTACTTGAGTTTACAGTTAAGCTTCTATCTTATCAATGTATTGTGGGTTAATACTAAATTTGAATGTGCGTTTATTAGTCACTTGAATCTTTACACCCTTTTTCACTCAACCCAAAGGATATGGATGAGGATGATCATATGTTTGTAAAACAAGCTTCTTACCAACTTTGAATAAAATTTGATTGATAACCAATATCAGCAAATGCATTTACCTTGGTTTTCTTGATGTGGATCCTAGTTTGTTATAATTTTTTCAGTTCTTCATCTTTCTTATTCATGGGTGTTTGTGTTGGTAGTGGTCCTCTATTTCCATCTCTAATAGCTCTTTCAAAGATGTCATGTACCTCCTAGGGTCCTCACTAAAATGATTCCTTGGACGCAATTTTGGATTTAGCTTCCAACAATGGCTACAATGGTTCTTTTTATCCAAGAAACCAAGTAAATATGTGTCATTCTTATTACCTTTCCACTTACCCTTTTTGAAGGCTTTGTAAGGTTGGTTTTGCTCTTTCTTGAACTGAATTATGGACTGATTTTTCTTTGAGGGCTCCCTTTCTACTTGAATTTTCTCTTCATCAATGTAGTATGTTTGCACACACACCTCATCAAAGTATTTTGGCTTACTTGAGATGACCTGTTTCCTTAGGCATGTATGGAGACCTACCAAGTACTTGGCTAAGTTGGATTCATCATCAAAGTCCAAGCCCATAAGCATGGCTTGTTTACAAAATTCCATGGTATAGTCCTACGCACTTTGACCCACTCCTTGCATTAAATACTATGACTTAATTTTCTGATCAGTTTTATGCCCATTAGGATAAAACTCGTTATGCAATAATTCCTTGAATTCATCCCACCTATTTATAGTATGATTCTTTTTTTTAAAGATGATAGATACATTTCCCACCACATGTTATTCCATTTTGAGACATGCAAAAGAAATCTTTTGAGGCTCATCAACTTTATGGATGCTAAAATACACCTCCATTTGTTTCAACTATCTGTCTAACAACTCAATATCTACTTGTTGTTCAAAGGATTTAGTGTCAACCTTGGTCTCAACTTTGAAAGGAGTATGTTTAAATTTTACCTTAGCTTTACCTTTGTCTTTTTGAAGGTTGTTCATGCTTATCCACAAACTCTTCTTTTTCATGGGGTTCATTCTCCTTAATGCTAAACACCTTGGCTAGAGCATGGACCGCCATGTCCATGGATTCTTGGTTCCTATTTGTGAGCTCCTGCTGTTTGGTGACAGTTACTTGGGACTTAATTACACTTTCCATGCATGATTTTAGTGCAACAACTCTCTTGGCAAGACTTGCTTCATCTTCTTGTGCTATTTCTTTCACCCACTGATTCCACCTTCTTGTGGAAACCTTAGGATTGTATGGCAACAATTCTTAATTAAGTCAACTAAAAAATTTACACTATACCCAAAGATTAATTGGCTGTGATACCAATTTGATTTGTAAACACCTAAGAATTATTAATGCTAGAAATTAGAGTATTACAATATGTTTTTATACTTTGAAATTGATTCAAATGACAATTAAAATGCTTAATGAACTTAGAATTGATGTGATGCGCTATTGGAAACATGACCAAAATGTTCAAAACTGAAACATGAATGCAAAACCACATGAACAATTCTCAAACCATGGAAACAACATGGACACAAATTTTGGTATGAAAAACTGCAACATGGGGAAAACCCAGGTGGAAGTAGCAGTTTCCAAGCTTCCCCATCTTCTAATAGCCAAAGATGGAGTACAAAAAGTTAAATAGAATAAGTGCAAACAACATTTTGCGATTTTCTCACTTATCTTCTTGTCACATCTTTCTCCATACCATTTTACAACCAAATTAACACCAAATCTGATCACCGATGCATTCTCTGAATTTGTGGCTCTTCTTATCATGCTCAACATTATCCTTTTATGTACCAAAGGATCCCCCATTGACTTAGGAACTAAAGAGACAATTTCCCTTGTTGCCATACATGTACGGTTATAATGGTTGAAATTGCTGCTTAGTGCAAACCTGTGGTTTTGTAACTGCCTTTCTATGGATACCGGCGGTTACATAACTGCCCTAGTTGTGTAACACCCCACCTAGCCTAACTTTTGCTTAGGCCGATGGTTAAGTATTTTGATCTAGGTTGGACCTGTTGATTTTGCTTGTTTTTTTGATTGGGATCATCCTTTGTTCATGCACTCATTATTGGATATATGATTATGATTGTGATAGAGAAGCATTTGATTATTATGCTTTTGGTTATATCTCTTCATATCATAGAGGTATTGTGATGAGTCTGGGTTGTGTGCAAGCAACAGGGGTTTTGACTGTGTTCTAATTTTATTTATATACCGACGATGAGATGAGTTAGTAAGAGTTTGCATTGTGTCCATTGAGGTGTATTTGAGTCGACGTAATGTGAGCGGGAGCTCCAACAATGGATGTGTGCATTGAACATGGATCTCGAAAGAGGGATTGGTGATGGCATTAACCTTATATGCAGTTGGTTATGTGGCACGTTGACCACATGGACTTTTGAAACCATATGCCTTGGAGGCAGAAATACAAACTGAACACATAATGTTTTAGTGTGAACTATTATCCACATGTGCACGGGGAAAAGTGAAAAGGTGAAAATATGACAAGTAAAAAGAGGTCACAATTATGGATTAAATTTTTGATCAACAAGAGTGGCAACCACAAACTAAGTTATGGTGACCACGGTGAACAATTTTTTTGTAGCTAATTAATGTGATAAACTAAATGGGGAGGATTTCCATTTAAATGATAAGAGTGAAATATCATTGAGTTAACCACAAGCCACATAGTGGAAGCTATAGTGGACACATACTTTGCAGCAATTAAATGAGGAGAGAAAGGTGACTAATTATTAAAAGACACCACCACAAGGAAATTGGCCGGTAAGAAATTAAAAAAGTTTTGGTTTGTGTTAAGAAAACATAGTCGTCTAAGTAACAAAAAAATATGTGGGGACAAGACAAGATGTGGCCACAAGAAATTACCAAGTTAGAACATCATAAGGATTGCTATTTCGAGAAATAAATGAAATCTACCAAGCCAACCAAAAAGCTCATCTCAGAAGTTAAAGGTCGCCAAAACTCTCTAGAGAGAGAAAGGGGGATAATTATTTAATGGGGTTAGCCAATCAATATAGGAACCAACCAATGGTGGACTATGACATAATCTCTGGTTTAAAATTTCACAGTGGATTGTAATATCAGAACATGTTGTTTAGTAGGGCTGAGTTCACTTCAGTGGGTTATATATTACTCAATGGATAGAGAAACGAGAAGATTCCTCAACACCCCTTGTGGGCACAATTTACTCACTGTGAAGGTGGCCATGGTGGATCATGGTATTGAATCATCTCTTCGAATAGTATCATTTGGTGATCATGCTGAGACCGGCTGAGCTAGCAAGCCTCACAAATTAGGTGCATGCGTTCAAAGTCCATTAGGATTCTTTTACTTTCTTGTAAAGAGAAGTGATGCTACTGAATATCATAAATCTGTGGAAAGAATGAGATGCATAATCACATTAAAGTAAGCAGTAGGGGATAAAATAAGACTTAGTCCTTTGCACCTTCCCTTAGGAATGAATACTTAGTTAATGAATAAATATACTGAGCATAGGAGGTTATAGTTGCATGCTGTGCACTCCACGTAGAGGTAGACACCAAAGCTACGATGCCAAACAACAAACCCTAAGGCTTCTCTATCCTGAGTATGTAAGCCAATATCCTCTTGCCAAGATATACTTCAAGTTGACATTCATCTTGGTTGCTAGATCACCTCTTGTCACATGGATACATTTGCAACATTCAATGGAAAAGTTCCTTCTTCATTGGGTTGATATTGTTTTGAGTTTCCTGCTCTTCTTCCACTATTTGCTATATTTGATTGAATTCACGTAGGCTAAGAAAAATACTTCGTAATTTGGGAGTATGTGATCATGCCACTTGACACAATCAAGTTACTACTCGGAGTAAAGCATTAATGATCTATAAATTTATACCTCTTGAGGACTCTGTGAACCATCCGAGTCTATGACTTGGTGACCCAAGGACACAACCTGAGTTAACTAACATAGATTAATAATAATGGTCACTTTGGTCAACGTGAGAAAAGAGATTTCCATTGGTAATATTAATCATAAGGTGGTTGACCTGAGATTTTCTAATTGATATTTGAGACCTCGTGACTTCTCTATGAAGAACATTCACATGAGCAAACTTAAATGTTTTGTTTTTTGGGTTTGAGGTGCAGGTTGGCCATGTTGGTGACATGTGTTGCCCATCTTGACATCACACACATGGCCTCTTCTCGCAATGGGTTTGAGCAAGCGAAGTGCGTGGACTCGTGGTAATTCAAATTGTGTTTTATCATGTTTGAAGTTTGCGGATGGTTGTTGGCCTTAGCCCCAAATTTCGTTGTAGCACTTATTGTGTAGGAGCTACATGAATAATTAATGTGTGGGAGTATATTTGGCCTAACTATTATTATTAAGTTGTAGAAATGAATACATAAATATTCTTCTATGACCTGTGACCACTGTGGGAGCTTCTCCGTGATTGTACCAATTGGTAGAGATCCAAATGCACATACGAAAAGCCTTTGGACTTGAGCAAACATAAATGCGAGTTGAGAAATCAACGCATCTGTAGAATCCACAGGAGGAAACAAACCTTCAATGTGAACCTTGCCGCTCCATGACCTTGAGACTACATGATCAAGACACGTGGATAGTCCAAACTTCTCCAGTGTGACTTAGGCCGCATATATATATATATATATATATATATATATATATATATACAGGGAATTTGGTTTAATGTTTGAGTGGTCGTTTGGCTCAGGGCACTGCACAATGTTAATATTTATTAAAGTACACACACACACACACACATATATAGGGAATTTGGTTTAATGTTTGAATGGTCATTTGGCTCAGGGCATTGCACAATGTTAATGTTTATTAAAGTGGAGTCCATTGGGATTACAATGACCGTATTTTGTGGCTTGGCAAACACGTGGGTATGCTGGACCCATTATCATATTCACCTCCAACATGATGTTGATTTTTCTATGTGGACTAGGCGATTTCCAAAAGACTAATGCAATATAATTTTGTTGAGATTGCAAACTTTGCATGATCATGACGTGTCACAATCTCATAATCTCGCACGTAGCTTGCCTGTGTAGAAGTCTGAACAAGGTTAATTGGGTCTGAGGATGCATTATATGATGGGTCTCAGTTTGATTTGGGGATCACATCCACCAGGAAGCCACATTATGGTAATGTCGACACTTTATTATGTAGAGGCCAAGTAACTCCTTTATATTTAATAAGGGGTACCAAGACCCTATTTGGTGGCCACTTCATTTATATGGTGTGACCCATCAACCTTTGTTTATAGTGGCATTTTATTTACATGGAATTAGGGTGACACACACACACACATGGATAACACAGACACATAACCCTTGTTTAGTATGTGGAAGTGTTTCAACCTTCGGTGACTTTATATTTATATAAATCCACGGTGATCACTTTTGTGGCTTGTTGGCAGATATATATATATTAATGTGATTGTGGCCACTCCATTTATGGATATAATGCGTCATGACCCCAAGATCCATTGTGCTTATGTGACACTTTGCGGTGGCATTATGTTGTGAGCATGTAAAAAATAATTAAATGTGGATATCAAATAAGATTATATTAGTCAGTGACACACAAGCCAAATGAGCATTATATATCCAATGTCCAATTTGGACAATTTTATCATCATTCTCTAGGTTTTTGGGTTTTGTGGATATGGTGTGGCATGAGCTTGAGACCCTTTGTGTTTACATGACACTTTGTAGTGGCATTATATTGTGACCATGTGAACAATAATTAAATGTGGATATAAAATAAGACTATATAAATCAATGACCCACAATCCAAATGGGGATTTTATATCCAATGTCCAATTTGGACAACTTTATTATCACTCTATAGGTTTTTGGGTGAACTACAACCAACCTTGATTGTACTTATGCAAGTGACATAAGTCGATATGTAGATAACTTAGGGAGTTGGCACACGCATTAGAGACTAAGATTTAGGGTATTTTAATCTGGTGGTGGGGTCGGAATCATCTATTGGAAAACATGGGTGAAGTTGACTCTTGGAAACATAACCTGGCATGGGTTTGGTGAAATAAAACGAGACTAACTTCCTAGGTTATCCATATTAATCCGACAAGATTTATTATGGATTAGTTTGCAATATTAGTTTTATATTTGTGTGTATGCATAGCGATGGGCTCAAACGTTGTGTGCAGGCGCAATTGGGTTAAAAAATAAATTGGTTGGTCTTAGAGTAGCATAGGAGGGTGCTACAAGTGGTTACAGAATAGCCGCTTTGCTTGAAGCAACGATTTCGCCATCATACATGAAATACACTTGTCAGAGCCTTATTGCTGACCCAATTTTTTCTAGTTGGATGATGAAGTGGATTTTTTTCTTGATCCTTATGGATCACGATTTCATGAATATATGGCACTAAAATAAAGGGCATAAGTGATAGGTATTTGGAGAGCGCGAGTAGTCTTTTCATCTTTGTTTGCTAGAGCCTCTTTCCTAATAGCAACTGTAAGAGGAAAAATTTCACAACTATTAAGCGAGATTTTAGCCACATGTAAATAAATATCATGACTAAAATCCAAATATTCATAAAAAAACTTGTTGGAATGAACTATTTACATCCCTGTTCATGTCCTCTAAAAATTCTTCAAGTTGGAACAACCACTTCTTTTGATTTCCTTTGTAAAGCTTAACATGTTATGAAAAAGAGAGGTCTTCAGGAGATTCCCCATTATAATCTTTGCATACACCCAAATATTGATCAATGTTTGCTAACAGACTTTCCACTTGTCTAGACACAACTACCATAGTGAAGGCTTCTTCCCCGAGGCCAAGAAGGTGGCTCTTGTAGCTGGCTACATTATTGCAAACGCTAGGTAAATACTCTAGATATCAAAACTGACAAAAAATAAAGCTCTTATATTTCTGGATTGTTTTGCTATAAACCATTGGTTTGAAACTTCAAATCTAAGCTGGAAACTAATATTAAATATTTTTGATTATGTTATAGAGTATACAGTTTGAAATGATACTATGAAACTGAAATTAGAAAATTTACCAAGAGGAACTCTAAAATTGTTGGAAAATTGATTCTTTTGTTGTAACTTGAGAAAGATCAAAACTTTAGAAGATTTATAATAATGAACAATTCAGAAATATTGATCCCAATGAAATGAATGTTTCTAATGATTAAAGTGTCTATATTGGATCAATGTTTTAACACAATATGATGGCGGAGTGGGTGGAGCGTTGAATGAAGGACCGAAAACTTAGGATGTTATCAAAGTACACATCTTACTGGATTAATGTTTTAACACAATATGATGGTGGAGTGGGTGGAGCGTTGAATGAAGGGCCGAAAACTTAGGATGTTATCAAAGTACACATCTTATAATTTAAAAAAAAATAGAAGATGGGCACACCACAACAATTCATACGTTCATTTTTCAAAATATGGAAACATTACATTCATTGACGCTCTCATACTTGGCGCTGTGTATCTCGAGAACAAACTTCTTTCTATTCTTATCCGATTTTAACATGATTGGAACCTCTTCTATTGAATCATTTCATTTGAAGTCTCTCTAGTGGTATACTTGGCTCGATATCAAATGGTCCCATAATTGGGGATGCTACAAATTTTCAATTGCTATACCCACTTTTTTAATACGGAAGAGAAAAAGTCTACAAAATTATTTTCCCCAAGCTTGGGCAATGAATGAAGTGATATTTAAAACATTCAGCAAAAGAGCTCACTGCAGACTAGAAAGACTTACAAGTTCAAATCATAATCAAGTCTCAAAGTTTTTCTGTCCTTTCTATCTAAAGATGTACCCTTTATCATTAGTTTGAAATCGCTCCGCACTAGCACTTCAAAATATACAAAACATTCTTTTAAATTTTTGCACAAATACAAAACTTGCATAGTCAATCTTACCTTAACAACACTGTTTGGTTGGTCTAGGTGAGTGTTCATTTCTGTAGATGTACAATCTAGACCTCAAAGGTTAGAAATACACACCATAATCTCCAAAATATATTATAACATGAAGGCTTCCACTGATCCTCAGAACTGAGATGTAAATATACCCGAAAATCATAGACGGGTTCTTACCAAAACAAAATGTGTTCCTAAAGCCTGAAACCAATACCAGATTCTCTGATTAATAAATGCATTTCTTAGATTCATTCAAGTAGCTCCTAGATGTATAAAATGTAATTGGGGTTTGAGCTAGCTATATGTTTTAGAGTTGGGGAATGCATTATGAAAGTATGGACAACACATTGCGTTCACAATCTACAATACAAAAGTGACTTGTACCATGGTCTCTAAGTTGACTCCATCTACAAATCAAGGGCACAAACAAAAACTTATCGATGTGAAATAGTTAAAACAGAATGCCCATATAACCATTTCACATTGATAATTACCTCAACACCTTAGCTTGTGTTTTATGTTTCATCTCCTTGCATACTAGCTCATTGAAAAGTAGAAAGACTCTTGTCTGAGCTAATATTATTGATCTACAGAAACGAATTGTTGACCTAGCATTATTGATCTACAGACTAGGTCAAAATAGGTTTGAGACCTGATTATGATTTGAACTTGTGAGTCTTTCTAGTTTGAAATGAGTTAGTTTGTACAAAGTGTTTTTAAGTATCACTCCGTTCACTGCCCAAGCTTGGGGCATATAATTTTGTGAACTTTTCTCTTCAATATTTTATTATTATTGGCAAGGGGTAGGTTTTTTTTGAACTAGGGACCCATACCCTAGACATGGATCAAGCAGACAGGGCCAAACATGCCTAGATTTACCATGGAGTTTGCAGAAATGAGACAATCAAGCTACAACACGGTAGCAACACAGATGGAAAACAACTGAGATACAACAATAAACGAAGTAGGCTCCCTGAAGGGTAAAGCTTTCAATAAACACAAGGCATAACAAAAATATAACGCAAGGGTTTTCACAGCATCCCTCAAACCTATACATGGATCAATTCCCTACTAAACTCATGTTTAAAGGGTTTTGAACAGGATTCCACAAATCTGTTTGAAACAACATGAAACAAATCCTTAAACCTGAGGATCACAGTAGAGCATACATGGATATTTTATCAGACACCTTAAATCAGAAGTTCTATAATGAGGGTTTTGAATGAATTCCAATTGGAACCCCTAACCAGTAAACCAACAAACAACAAAGGGTTTTATCTGGAACAAAGCTGGATTCCCCAGCCAACAATAAGTAAAACAGGTTGCCTACCACTGCCTCATTCTAGAGCACGCAGTCCCAGAACAACCCTCAAGTTTGGTCCTCCCACCTGAAGCGCAGATGACTCAGCCCAACCAAGCGAATCCCCGATTCAGGTCTGCCAACCCTGTCTGGGCGTAAAGCTTTCCCCATAGTGGAGCCCTGAACCAAGTAAAAATAGTACTCTCGGGTCCAAATACTAAAGCACCACGAAACTTTCCTCTTCAATATTAACAAACTGGGTATAGATATTAACAAAGTGGGTATAGCAATTGAAAGTTTGTAATATCTCCAATTTTGGGACCCATGGATTCATGTTGAGCCAAGTATCTCAATCGAGAGACTTGAAATGAAACGGTTTAATAGAAGGGGTTCTAGTCATGTTAGAGTCGGAAAAGTATAGCAAGAAGTCTACCTATGAGATACACATAGCTAAGTATGAGAGTGGTAATAAATGTAATGTTTCAATAGTTTTAAGAATGAATGTATGAATTGTTGTGGTGTGCCCATATTTTGTTTTCTATTGTAAGCTGTCTACTTTGATAATATCATGAATTGGCAGTCCTTCATTCAACCCGCCACTCACCTCGCCATCATATTGTGTTAAAATGCTGATCCAATATAAACATTTCATTCATTAAAAAAATTCATTTCATTGGGAACAAAATTTGTGACTCATTCATGATTATAAATCTTCCAAACAACCAAAAGTAAAACCTTGTAGTCTCTTAAGCTCTTGTTAATTCAAGGGTTAACCACCTTTGAGAATCCTTCATCTCTTTAGAAATGCCTTTTACATTGTCACTTTTTCCCAGCACCATTCATTGACAATCACTTTTTGAGAATTGTCAATGATGATGGGTTTGAGAAAAGCCTAAACTCGAAAGACAATGGAATTTTATAAGGCCCCAAATGACTGCCAAAATTCGATCCCAAATCCTTTAGTACTTGGATAACTTTGGGCTTTCATTTTTTGAGGACCAATATATGACTTCACTCATTATGATACATGTACCTATGAACTAGATAGTGCATTAAAACATGTACTAATGGACTCAAAAATCTTGATGTAAAATCCTTACTTGACAAATATTTCTCATGTTAAAAATTTGTGATTCCAATCATTAAGACTCGCAAACTTTATTGGATGACATTTAGGGCTTTTATGGACAACCAATGGAAAACAAATAGTAGTAGATGTAAGTGTCAAAAAGTTGGTTTGTTTTAATTTAGGATTTTTGTTCCCTTTTCCATAGAAGTGGACGATTTGGAGGAAAGCTATTCTTGTCCACAAATATTAAGATTATGTTATCCAAGACAACAACCATGTTTTAAAGCCTCAATTTGAATTATTGTTATCATTTCCATGTCATTTTTACTTGCAAAGCTCATAAATGCTTTTTGAAACTTGAATTAAGCTCTACAAAGAGTGAATTCTTGCAATTGTCATTGGAATCGTTACCCCAAAACACTCAACTCTTCTTAAAGATAAGCAATTATCCTTCCTATGAGAAGATAATTTGGAGATCTAAGGATGTTCCTACATCAATCTCCCCTGGAAATTGGATTGAGAGCATGGTGCCTATAACTGAATGTCTAGAATTGCAAAGCTTGGCCAATCAATCCAGCCAAGTTTTGCCTTGGAAATCCATGAATTCTATTTTGTTTCTTTGTTCTTCCATCAAATTAAGTATTGCTTTTTGTACTCTTACTGCCTTGTCTTGTTCCCATCTCATTCTTTTAAGATTTCTTCAATCATCTCCCTCGGAAATTGGAATTCTCCATTTTGCAAGTTATTCTTCCTCTTTTCAATTGTTATCATCCGTTTGATAAAGATACAAGTCCACAACATTGAAAATGGGTTAAATGTCTAATCCTTTCGACACTTGTATTTTATATGCTTTATGATTTGAGCACAAAAGGAGTCCCTTAATATTACCTCTTAATTGTGGTACTCTTGGTATTTGGTCATACATAGAGTATTTCATGCCACCGCTACATGATCTTAAGTACTCTTGGATCAATAGACAAGCATAAATCCCCTGCACATCTTTACGCTGCCTTGCAGACTAGCTATACTATGTAGCACCTTGTGGCAACTTGTAAGCACCTTGCAAAGCACTTGGCAGCATACCATAGCACAAAGCAACATCCCGTATGCTCTGCTCAACATCAACAGTACTGTGCTACTTAAAAATGCCTCGTGCTATCCAAATTGGCTTACCTTGGATCCTTGGCATCTTAGGAAACCCTATTTGTTTGACACTCCACTCAATTGGCTCACACTGAGGTAGTTCACAACAACAAAGACTTGTGCAAGTTGATATTAATACCAACCTGTGTGGCATCATTTTAACACCATTGTGCCATAACTTATGCATTGCACACTCCAAGTTGTCTCAAAGCACTAAGGAAATATTGTGCACTTCGCACAATGCCCTGTATGCTCGTGTGTCCCATGTAGCCTGTGAACCTTTACAATATCCTTAGAGACTCTTTGCATTCTTACAAGTTCCTCCCACAACACCAAAAGGCATACTACACGATCCTGCACAACACCTTGGCAACACGCATCACCTATGTAGCAGCTTTTGCATCATTGCACGCTTGCACAACATCAATATACATACCTCGTAGCACTTATAGTATGCACATGAATCAATGGCCACATGGACACTTTGTGCCATGTCATGCCACATCAAGTGACACTTCTTAAGATTGCATGAGGTTAGAGTATCTGCTTGCATGTAAGATCATTTGTCAGTAAAACCACACATCTAGCAAAACAAAGTTGGAACTGAAAGGGTAGATCATGCAGATCATGCCCACAATTGAAGACAAGTACCAGAAAAACAAAGTTGGAACTGTCAGGGCAGATCATGCAGCGATCCATGAGGAAGAGTAGTGAGGACCCATTCCCTCAGTAGTTGGTTTGCTACTGATGGGTGAGGCCCAATCCATCTAGAGAAGCAATGGTTCAGGGGTGGCTAATCCTCACTCGAGGATGCAGTGTAGTGAATCACATTACAAATGTCGTTGATGTAGACAATGGGGCGTTCTTTTGTTCACACATATATGAGAGTATGGATTACAGTGTGTGCCACAATCAATTATTTGTTAGAGATTCTTGTAGAATGGTGTGTTTGTCCATATTCACAAATTATTGATCAGTGAGATCATTTCCTATTGAGGTGTATTGAGGCCACTCTTATTACATGTATGTACATTTGAGCTTATGTGTGTGTCCAAGCTCATACTTGTTTCTTGATGGATTGACAAGTATGTCCTTATCTATCAACAACTTGTGATCACATTAAACTGTGAGTATGTCTCAATCCATAAGCAACACGTAATCTCCTTTAGTAGTTTAAATCATATGTAATAAGAGCGGATTATTGGTAAATTAGAAGTTGTTTTATATAGTTTAGTATAGTATAGATTTAATTTATTAAACCC
Source organism: Torreya grandis (assembly GCA_037957365.1). Classification (NCBI taxonomy): domain Eukaryota; kingdom Viridiplantae; phylum Streptophyta; class Pinopsida; order Cupressales; family Taxaceae; genus Torreya; species Torreya grandis. The sequence continues at coordinate 1,282,878 of JARHVA010003384.1, read as the reverse complement.
ATATGTTTAGACTAGTTCTATTTGTGAGGGATTGTTAGTCTATCCTAAGTGTGTTAGTTCATGTCGATGGATATGAGAGTGAGAGATGAGTGGAAGGAGATAAGATTTGACTCCTAGAAATAGGAGATGCTTAGTATTTATATACCCATAAGATAAAAATGCAAAATGAGTTGTGTGAGCAATGTGTTGAGTTTAATATATTATTGAGCACTACAATTTATAAATTTGTGTATATTTCTATGTTAACTTTGACCAAACTCTTCAATTTTGAGCTACATGTGATGAACAAGTCAGTGATAAGAATCAAGACCACCCCCATACTCTTTGAGATAAAGGTTCAAATTATAGTTTAAAAACTCGTACTCGGCAACCCAAAATTTTGACTTGGACTCGGGACTTGACAACTTTATTGCTACTTAAAAATATATAATTTCATAAAATAAATTTAAATAACATGTAAAACAACGTTAAATGGCATGAGAAATGAATCTTGAGAATTTTCTATCGGTTTTCGACCAAAAAAAAAACCACTATTGCAATTCTATGGTCTTATCTCTCCCAAAGTGACCTCTTAATCCTCCACTATCTAGCTCCTTGATGGTGTTTTCCTTCATGAATCCTCTTGGGATGCACAATTGTTGTTCTTGAACAAAAAATCCTTCTTGTACTATATAATCCTTATATGGTCTTAAATCACTTAGTCAAGGTTCTTTGCAAGCCTTCCAAAACTTCTGCGAAGTCTGCATCTTCATACAAATCTTTTAGACTATCAAGTCCAATCATAGAGCCCACAGAGTGTTCAACAACACAAATATTTGCTCAAGGCATCAGCTGCATTATTTGACTGACCTGATCTATGTTTAAGAACAAATGAGTAACTCTGCAAGTGCTCAACCCACATCTTTTGCCTTTGGTTCACCTTATTTTGGCTATTTATGAACTTCAATGCTTGATAATCTCTATATAATATGAACTCTTTAGGCAACAATTAGTGACTTCACTTCTTCAATGCTTGAACCATAGCATAGATTTCTGAATCATACACAAAATATTATTGTTTTTCTTCATTCAACTTCTTACTAGAATATGCTATTGGTTATCTCATATGGCATTACCAACCTTTCATACAGTCCTTCCTTAATTTTGAATGTAGTTTTTTTTCTATTCATCTCCTTCTCTTATCCTAGTTTGATAGTAACCACTCTTCAAATCAATCTTGGTGAATTATTTTTCTCGACACAAGTAATCTAACAAATCATCCATCCTTGGCAATGGGAATCAGTACTTGATGGTGATTTAGTTGATAGCTTTATCTTGAAAGTACTCAATATTTGTTACAAGTTATGACTGATTTCACCCACTACAAAACATTCAAAGAGTCTCAAAACGAATCAAAACCTTATTATGCAGGTTTTGAATTGATCCATTGATGTTCTCTAGACATTCTAACATCAAGATAATGTACAAATAGTTTTTTCCAGCCCTCACACAAGGCTGGATAGTAAGGAAACATTAAATTAATGTTGTTTTTTAGGCACTAATATCTTTTGCAAAACAAATTTATTTTTTGTTTTTGAAGCTGAATACTTCAATAAAATGAAAAATCTAGTTTAAATCTACTCGTGTCTCCTAGAACCCCCCCCAACTTTTTATCCATCAATTTGCAAGAACACCTCTGTTTTACTAGAATGGACCTGCATGGTTAGGAGGATGATTGCAGCTCAAATTTGATGATGGATTCACAATCTTCATGGCAAGACCTTTTACTTTGGTAGCTTGGGTTCCCACTAAAACTTTATCAAATTCTCCACCCCTCATGCCGGAACCAATTCCCAACCTTGATTTTGTCAAAATAGACTATAAAGAGGAATCCAAATTTTAATGCATTTAAGGATTGTTGGCACTTACTCAACTTTCTTGTAGTGATGATCATGAAGACATAATGGTGTATATAGCTTGGTCACTTAAGAACACGGTGATTATAACCTTTCTAATTACACATGTTGGCCCCAAGGTCAAAGCATACTGGTGGGGAACAATCTTTTTAAAACTTAAACTGTTTACTATTCTCAGTGATGCAAGATTGCCAACCTTCCTCGGATCCTCTTGCATCATATCCCTTCCATTGTGTATTGTATTTCTATTATAATGCCATGGTCTTCCCAAGAAGATATGACAATGTCCCTTTGTACTACAACACATCATACTTCATCATGGTAGCTTCCAATGTGGAAGTTAACCTTACACAACACACCAATATTTGATGATCTTTTGAAAGTAAGAAACATTATATAGATTCGGATGAGAGACACTTGAATTCCAATTTATGCATCATCTCAGTGAAAACTATAGTATCGGTGTTACCACTATCTATATTGATCTTACAATACATACTTCCAACCTTGCACTTAGTTATGAAACTGGTTCGCCTCTATAGGGTTTTTCCTCTTATTGGTTTGATTCATCAAAACTCAATGCAACATCATATTCTCTCCATGTTCAAGTTCTATAGGAGTAGACCCTTCTATCTCTGCTTGTGATACATGATCAACATACCTTTGAGCATCCAAATAATCACCCATAGCCTCTAAATCTATCTCTAAGAGAGTCTTCATATCGTCTTCTCTTGTTTCCATCATCACAACGTCAAACAAATTGACTACCTATGCTGCAATATCTTCTTCTCCAAATTCCATCTTCAAAATGTCTTAAAAAATACCATGCTTCTCCTTTTAGAACGTTGTCCCAACTAGCCCATCTTCATCTTCTTTACCACTTACGACAACTTGCTCATCCTCTACCATCTCTCTTTTATCATGTGTTTTTTATGCTGGTATAAACATCTCCTCAATCTCATCATCTTCCTATTGTATCTCGGCTGCAACTTCATCCTTGCCTTCTATTCTCATCCTCTTTATATCAACTCTAGGCTTATTGTAATATCCTTCCTTCATCTCCTTTGACATCACATGTATGCCATGTGCAAATAACCTTTCACTACCATTGTCTTTATGAAAACAATGCATATGTTAACTCATAATATTCTCATCTTTAATACCTATGTGGGCTGCTCCCACATATGCAACAACACTTGCATCCTTCATTACTCCTTGTAGAAACATATCAACCATCTCTATGTCCTCCTTTGCCTCTATGCCACATACAAGACATTTTCATCTTCTTGTGCACAAATGCTTTTTGGATCAACCTCTATCAACAATTTCTTAACTTTGTCTTTCACCGTTTTGCTCTCTATCCATCTCTCAAGATGCAGTTTTTATGTATACCCTTCTCTCTATAGTTATTTCTATTCATAATGTCTTATTCTTCTTGCCAAACTCTTCAAGTATTTCTTGTGAGACTATTCCCTGTATACATGGTCATCCACCATACTCGCCTCGTGTGCATTAATGTGCACTTCAACCATCACCATTGTTTCCTTCATGGAACCCTGAACTTCTTGGTTATCCTCTTTATTCACTTGTTTCTTTCAAGGAAACATGGAGCTTTCCTTTGTTATCCTAAACCATCCTTTTCCTCCATGAGAAAAAAAATGCATTTCCCTTATTTACCAAGGATAATTATGCCTCTTCTCACTTATGAGATACCACAAACTCTTTCCCATCATCCATCAATGGGTCTCCAACTTCCGGTGAACAATCTATCACCTTCTTTTCCACGAGGATTCCGTTCTCTATGAACTTCTTACATCTTTTTCGAAATATATCTTCTAGGGTAGATTAATGAAATTATGGAATTTTACTGAAACCCTAATGTGAAAGTATATACTTATGAAAATGATCCATAAAACATTATAGGAAAAAATACAATCCACATAGAAACCTTGAGACAATTGACAAACTCAATTTATTTCAAGAGTAGAATCCTTACAACTTCAAATTTGAACTTTTTATAAAATGTTTTCAAGCTGTAAATTAATGAATTAACAAAGGATCATACCAACGCAATTTAAACCATAACTGACCAACCAATTGAGAAATTGATGTTGTATCAGCCATGAAATACCCTTAGGCAAGCCAAAGATGAAACCACATGCTAAACAACCCTCAAAGATAGCTCTCTAGGGTGACGACATCCCTCCAAGGGATGGCGTCAACATGTCAAAGAGCCCTCTGACAAGTTTTCAGCCACAAACAACCCTCTAGTTGATGTGTCGACCAAAAACTGATGCTTTACTCTATGTTCAATGACTTTTCGCTCTTTAAATAAAGCCACCAACAAAAGTTGAGGGTTTTCAGCACCAAGATCTGATTGTCGAAGAGTGTTGTCATCCTCAATATTTGAAAGTAGAGCAATATTGCTCAACTCACAAAATCAAGTGATAGATGAATCATAGATCCTACAAATGAACCCCTCCATCTTCTTTTATACCTTTTCCCCAACGCAATCTCCAACGTATGATGCTTCTAGTGGGGAGGTTATTTACTATAATTCACAAAGTGACATTTTTTAATTTCTAATTGAACGTTGACTTATTCCAATTAGAAAAGTCGCATTTATTTTAAATTTAAACATAAGTTGGCAACAATGTTACTTTTTGTCTAACTTAGCTCCCCTTAATCACATTTCCTTCTTCCTCATCCTCTTAGTCTATAGGAAACCACAAAATAGGCTAAGGGTCTTCATACGACACTAATCTTGAGAAGGGGACATTACAGTCCTCCCCTCTCGAAATTGCAAGCTAGGATGCTGTAAAATAGCTGCTCTTTCCCATGTAACATCCTCAATGGGTAGATCCTTCCAATGAACCAAGTAATCCATGATGCTCTTGTTCTTCAAGTTCCTTTCTTTGACCTCTATGATAGATTTTGGAATCAAAATCAGCTTGCCCTCATCATCCAGATGCGGTATTTTTGTAGGAGTTATATGCTGCCCTAGTACTTTTTTAAGGCACAAAACATGAAACTTATTATGGATCCGGCTATGCTCTGACAATTATGACTTATAAGCAACCTCTCCAATTTCCTTGTGAACTCTGTAAGGACCATAGAAATGGGGTTTGAGCTTCTCTGCCACACTATGTTTGAGCGAAGGCTGCCTATAGGGATGTAACCTCAAAAAAACCACGTCTCCCACCTCAAAAGTCCTCTCTAACTAGTGCTGGTCTACATACAATTTCTTATGATTTTTGGCACGTTGGAGGTTCTCCATGAACACCCCCAATATATTTTGACTTTGCTTAACTAAATCCTTGGCCCCAGGCACTCTACTATCCGTCAACCAAATCCATAAAAGAAAGTGCATCATAAGCATAAGCATACAAGGCTCTAAGGGAAGACATACCAATGGACATGTGGTATGATGTATTGTAGAAATGCTCAACTATGTACAACTTAATCCAAGCTGATTGCTGCCCTGCAACATAGTTCATTAGGTACCCTTCAATCCATTTATTCATTGTCGTAGTTTGTCCATTGATTTGTGAACGATAGCTAGTGCTAGGAGTCAACTCTATGCCAGTCAAATGGAAGAGCTATTGCCAAAACAAGCTCATTAACCTACTGTCCCTATCACTCACAATGTTTTTGGGTAGCTTTTGAAGTTTAAAAACTTCTTTGAAAAATATATCAGCCAATAGAAGTGCATTGTACTTGGCTGAAATTGCGAAAAAGTGAGCATATTTGGTGAACTTATCAACCACCACAAACAAGCAACTCTTACTTTGAACCATGAGAAGTCCCATGATGAAATCCATAAAGATATTTTCCCATTTTTGGGTAGGAATGGGTAAGGGCTGGCAACAAACCGACAGGAAAAACTTGCTTAACTTGATTTTGTTGGCAATTGAGGTAGTCTCGAATGTATTGAAAGACCTCTCCCTTGTGTCTCTTCCAAAAGAATCTTTCCTTCAGTTGTTTGTATGTCTTAAAATGCCTCAGAAGACTAGCTAAGGGAGTATCATGAATAACTCTCAATATCTTCTTTTTCATCTTAGACTCAGGGACCAAAAAGATCCTATTCTTGTAGAAAATAAGACTATCCACTATCTTTTACCTACCATCTTCATTTCTACCTTCAAGGACAACCGTGGTAGAGTCGTTATTCACATACTCAATTGTTATAAAAACTTTCCAATCAACTATAATCTTTGTCAAGGAGCAAATAATAGGCCTTCTAGACAATGCATCAACAACTACATTGTTTTTGCCTTTGACATACTCAAATATCAAAGTCATAAGATTGCAGTTTACTTACCAACTTTTGCTATCTATCATTCAAACCCTTTTGGCTGAGAAAGTACTTTAAACTATTGTAATGGGTTTTGACTACAACCCTGTCACAAATCAAATACTGCTTGGACCAAAAAGATACTATTCTTGTGGAAAATAAGACTGTTTTGTACCTATGATCTTCATTTCTATTTTCAAGGGCATCAGTGGTATAGTCGTTATTTGCATACCCAGATGTTATAAAAACCTTCCAATCAACCATAATCTCTGTCAAGGAGCAAATAATAGGCTTTCTAGACAATGTATCAAGAACTACATTGTTTTTCCCTTTGACATACTCAATATCAAAGTCATAAGATTGAGGTATACTTACCAACTTTTGCTATCTATCATTCAAACCTTTTTGGCCGAGAAAGTACTTTAAATTATTGTGATGGGTTTTGACTACAACTTTGTTACAAATCAAATATTGCTTGAATTTGGCTAATGAATGTATGATGACCAACATTTCTTTATTATAAATAAAGAGTTTACTCTCTAGCGCTTTGAGTTTTTGGCTCTCAAAAGCTATGGGATGCCCTTTTTGCATAAAAACAACCTCTATACCTTCACTCGGAGAGTCACATTCCAGTACATAAGGGATGGAGAAATTCAAAACAAGCACTGTGTATGAACTGATCACTTCCTTGAGTTTATCAAACACTACTTGTGTTGCTCTGATACCACTAAAATATCCCTTTTAGGGCAGATTAATGAAATTCTAGAATTTTACTAAAATCCTAATGTGAAAGTATAGAATTCTGAAAACAATTCCTAAAATATTAGAGGAAAAAATATAACCCACATAGAAATCCTCAGACAATTAAGAAACTCAATTTATTTTAAAGTGTAGAATCTTTACAATTTCAAATCTGATTTTTTTATAAAATATTTTCAAGCTGTAAATTAATTAATCTACAACAGATCACACCAATGCAATTTCAACCATAACTAACCATCAAGTTGAGAAATTGATGTTGTATTAAGGACGAAACAGCCTTGGATAAGCCCAAGATTGAACCACACACTGAACAACCCTCAAAACCAACTCCCTAGGGTGACGTCAACATGCCAAAGAGGCCTCCAACAAGTCATTAGAGCCCCAAACTGAACTGTCCCAATCAAACATTTTTAAACAATTTCGTATTTACCGGAAACCCTAGGGTAAAATTAATTAAATCTGAATTTTTATTTCAAACCCTTGAGAAAATGAACTAAATTCTAAAAACCCTCTAAAAATTGCAATTTTATTCTGAAATATTCCCTTAAGCCAGATCTGAAAATTCTGATTTTATCCGAAACCTTATTGGAAACTTCTATAAATTAGTAGAACACCTTGATAATCCCTTTGAGAATGGAAACTATATTTTATTTCAAGTGCAAAAACCCAACATACGTCAAATCTGATTTATTTTATTTAAAATTAAAATTGTAAATTAATTAAATCATAGGTGGTCATACAAATGCAAAAATAATTGAAAAGATGAATTCCGCTGACCGATCTCGGTGATCCAAGCATAGATCAATTGATTTCAAGTGCCCAAACATGAAGAATGTAAAGGGGGAGGTACAACCACCTTTGAAGGTGACATCAACCTGCAATAATCTCTTAAACCTGCTAAACCTACTCTCAAAACCCCTACACCAGCGTTGGAGTTTGCCCTGGAATGTTTTGTCACCTCAGAGAATGATGCCTTTGCTTTGATGACGTGAATATGTGCTCAAATGTGACCCTTGAGTGAAACCACAAAGAAAATATTGAGTGTTTTCGTTTTCAAATCTAAATGCTGAAGAGAATTTTCATACACGGAAGCAAATGTATAAGAAAATGCTCAAACTCCCTATATGTGTTGTTATGTGTAAAAATAGATCCTTCAAATGAATACCCCAAACCTTCTTTTATAACCTCTTGTTGACTTTTCCCAAGTTGGGAGCTCCATGTGGGATTTTATATTTTTAATTTATAAAGTGACTTTCTTAAAATCTATTTTAGAGTTAAGTCAATTAAAATAACAAGTCTCTTTTATTTTAATAAAAATAACATAAGTTGCCTTAATAACATAAAGTTACTTTTGGCCGACTTAGTTAAATTATCAATTTGACTTTAAGTATTACAAAATACTTCTTATTTATAATAATATTAAAATAATTTCAAGTTGTCACTTTTTAATAAAATAAAAAGTAAGTCATTTAGACAACTCAAATAGTAACTTTATTATTTTTCATTTTATGGGAAAAAGGGGACATGATAGTCCATCATTCTCAAAGATTGCTTGCCCTCAAGCAAAACCTGAACCATCCTGCAAATACCAGGGTTCCAAATTATTCTTTCTGATTCACATCTAAATGTGAGCATCTGAAGTTGCTTAGCTTGTTGATATTCAATTCCTTGTAAAACTCTCAATTGTGCCCAAATCTGTATCTACAAGTTCTAGCTTTCCTGGAAGATTTTCTTCATGGAGAATGATATCTTCATTCTGCTGCACTACTTTGATTTATCTTCATATAAATCATTGTTTGCATTAAGAGTTAATGCTTCTGAAGCCTTGGCTATTTCTTCAATTGCCTCTATGCATGACATTTCAGCGTCGTGACATTCATTGATCGTGATCATATCTGTGTGACTTGAATATGTAGCATAAAGATTAGTGAGGCCAAATTCCACCTCCAGAATTTTGTGTTCCTCCATATTGCTGCCTTGTAGATTAATTCCAGCTTTTATTTGTATTCCAGATTCATGTTGCTCTTCATAATCTTTACAATTTTTTATGACTTCGGTTTTTCGTCTTTCTCATGCTACTGCATCACAATTGGAGAATTATTTCCCTTAATTTTTTGTAGGTGTTTAGTTTGAATGGCTATCAACTTAGCTTTCTTAGCTCTTCTTAGCCATTCATCACACTTTTTCTGGGTCCTCATTACATCCTCTACACTTATCTGCAATGTGGTTAGTTTTTTTTCAGCCACATTCTCTAGGCTCTTTTTAGATAAGATCTCCTTACCTTTGACTTGCATGCGGAATTCTTTTTGATCCTCTGTAGAGGTTTGAGGCTCAGATTTTGGTTTTTTTCATCTTTATTTTTATCCATGTCTTTAGATCCTTATGATATTTTTGCATAGTTTGCAACATCTCTAACATGGGTTTTTGCACTGTCCTCATGATTCAAACGCTGGCAAGATCACAACTTTGATACCATTGAAATATCTTAACCGAATATTTTAAATAATTCCGAATTTACCGGAATCTCTTACAATAGAAAATAAAAATTCTGAATTTTTATTTCAAACTTTTACAGAAAATGAATCAAATTCTGAAAACCTTCTAAAAATTGCAATTTTATTTTGAAATATTCCCTTAGGGCAGATCTGAAAATACTGATTTTTATTCGAAACCCTATTGGAAAATTCTATAAATTAGTAGAACACCTTGATAATCCCTTTGAAAACGGAAACTATATTTTATTTCAAGCGCAGAAACCCAACATACGTCAAATCTGATTTATTTTATTTTATATAAAAACTAAAAATTAATTAGATCACAATTGGTCATACAAATGCAAAAATAATTGAAAAGATGAATTCTGCTGACCGATCCCAGTGATCCAAGCATAGATCAACTAATTTCAAGTGCCCAAACATGAAGAATGCAAAGGGGGAAGGTACAGCCACCTATGAAGGTGATGTCAACCCGCAATAAGCTCTTAAACATGCTAAACCTGCTCTCAAAACCCCTACACCACACTTGGAGGATGCCCTTAAATGTTGTGCCACCTCTGAGAATGATGCCCTTGCTTTGATGACCTGAATTTGTGCTTAAATATGACCCTTGAGTGAAGCCAAAAATAAGATATTGAGGGTTTTCGTCTTCAAATATGAATGCTGAAGGGGGTTTTTGTACTCAGAAGCAAAAGTATACGAGAATGCTCTGTTAGAAAGGAATGCTTGCTGTTGCGCTAAAAGGCTGACCTGTTAATGCCCGATACAAACACCAGATAAGTACCCACCAGAGGCTGTTAGTCTATGTCACAAATCCCTGAGGGGGATGCTAGCGATTAGTCCAACAATCCCCCCCTCAGCGTTACCCGAGGGGATTCGAACCCTTGACCACGGCTCTGATAACAATTGTTAGAAATGAATGTTTGCCGTTGCACCAAAAGGTCGACCTGTTAACGCTCGATACAAACACCAAATAAGTACCCATGGGAGGCTGTTAGTCCATGTCACAAATCCCTGAGGGGGACGCTGGCGATTAGTCCAACATGCTCAAACTCCCCATGTGTGTTGTTATGTGTAAAAAAAGATCCTCTAAATGAATCCCCCAAACCTCCTTTTATAACCTTTTGCTGACTTTTCCCAAGTTGGGTGCTCCATGTGGGATTTTATATTTTTAATTTATATAGTGACTTTCTTATTTTCTATTTTAGCATTAAGTCACTTAAAATAACAAGTCTCTTTTATTTTAAGTGACTTAATGCAAGTTGCCTTAATAACATAAAGTTACTTTTGGCCGACTTAGTTAAATTATCAATTTGACTTTAAGTATTACAAAATACTTCTTATTTATAATAATATTAAAATAATTTCAAGTTGTCACTTTTTAATAAAATAAAAAGTAAGTCATTTAGACAACTCAAATAGTAACTTTATTATTTTTCATTTTATGGGAAAAAAGGGACATGATAGTCCGTCATTCCCAAAGATTGCTTGCCCTCAAGCAATACCTGAACCATCCTGCAAATACCAGGATCCCAAATTATTCCTTTGGATTCGCATCCAAATGTGAGTATTTGAAGTTGCTTAGCTTGTTGATCTTCATTTCCTTGTAAAACTTTTTCAATTGTGCCCAAATCTGTATCTGCATCTTCTAGCTTTCTTGGAAGCTTTTCTTCATGGAGAATGATATTTTCATTCCGCTTATGCTACACTACTTTGATTTATCTTCATATAAATCATTGTTTGCATTAAGAGTTAATGCTTCTGAAGCCTTGGCTATTTCTTCAATTGCCTCTATGCATGACATTTCAGCCCCATGACATTTACTAATCTTGATCATATCCATGTGACTTGAATCTGTAGCATAAAGATTAGTGAGGCCAAATTCCACCTTCTCTACAATTTTGTGTTCCTCTATATTGTTGCTTTGTAGATTAATTTCAGCTTCTATTTGTATTCCAGATTCATGTTGCTCTTCATTAATCTCTACAATTTCTTGTGACTTTGGTTTTTCTTCTTTCTCATGCTACTACATCACAATTGAAGAATTCTTTCTCTTAATATTTTGTAGGTGTAGTTTAACTTGAGTGGCTATCAACTTAGCTTTTTTAGCTCTTAGCATTTCATCACACTTTTCTGGGTCCTCATTACATCCTTTGCACCAGTCTGCAATGTGGTTAGTTTCTTTTCAACCACATTCTTTGGGTTCTTTTTAGATAAGATCTCCTTAGCTTTGACTTGCATGTAGAATTCCTTTTGATCCTCTGTAGATGTTTGAGGCTCAAATTTTGACTTTTCCATCTTTATTTTTATCCATGTCTTTAAATCCTTATGATATTCTTGCATAGTTTGCAATATCTCTAACATGGTTTCTTGCACTGTTCTCAAGATTCAAAGGCTGGCAAGATCACAACTTTGATACCACTAAAATATCCCTAAACGGATATTTTAAATAATTCTAGATTTACCCGAATCCCTTACAATTGCAAATAAAATTTTAAATTTTTATTTCAAATCCTTATCGAAAATGAACCAAATTTTGAAAACCCTCTAAAAATTGCAATTTTATTCTGAAATATCCTCTTAGGGAAGATATAAAAATTCTGAAATAAACTTTCTTGTCCTCTCTCCAAGACATCCAACTTTGCTTGGAGGGATATCAACGTCTTCTCCAATTCTTCTTCCTCATCTTCACTGACAGTTGGAAGAACTCCTCTACATGATGTAGTCTTCATGACGTCCGGTCTCACTTGGATTTCATGCAACAACTCTATCGAATCATCTACTCTTGGTGCTCTTCTTCCTTTGTGTGCCATATCTTCTCAACAAACAAGTTACTTTTTGACAACTTGAAATATACTCAAACAAGTGTCTCTCACACTTTCTCTACGCTTGCAGGATTTCTCACACATTTCAACACACATTTCCTCTCTTCTATGAAAGCTTCTATTTCACAAGTTGAAACTGACTCAACAAGAATCTCACACACCCAACATAGAAAAGTAAAATTTGCTATAATACCAATTAGTGCATAACATAAATGAGGAATCGAAGTGAATGGTTGCCTTATTTGCCATCTGGGACTTACACTCACTCTCTTATTGTCACACACACACTAGCATATTACTACACTTGAAACACAACACACTATTGATGTTCAAAACATGTTATAGAGATTTAATTACACACACATACATACTTTCAAAATCACTTGCCTCTATAGGCTTACTAGATTACATGAAGGAGACTTAATCCCTCTCATAACCCATTTTGGATTTTATATATTTTTAGTCTGCTCTAGACTCTTGGAGAACAAGCTCCCCAACTTTTCTCCCCCTCCTCTATTTGGTGCTAAATCTCAACTCCTTTGGCTTGAAGCTTCTTCTCTACACATTTTGAATCTTTCTCTAACTTCCTCTGACTCTTGCATTGTCTCTTCACCTTCATTTGCATCTTAAAAATGTTCAGGAAATGACAATTCATCATTTTGTACTATTACTTTCTTTTTACCACAAACATAGACGAAACTGCCACTTTATGCAGTTTGGTGGTTTCAAAAACCACTGTGGTGGTTTTGATATTGCTACTTTATGCAAAATGATAGTTGAGAAACTGCCAGGGTGGTTATGCAATTGTCATTTAATTTTGTAAAATCGTTTATCAGTGTTACTCGTGATTTCATAACTGTGCAAAGTCTTCCAACTTTTGAGACTTTCGGGGCCGATAACCTTTGCATACTAACTCAAAACGAGATGTGTTTTTTTTTTTGAAAATACATAACATATCGAGGAGAATACAAATATGCAATCAATTTCAGGTTTACAAAAGTCTTTGATGTGCTCTTTACCTATACCCCATGACCTATCCATTTTAGCCCTTCAAAGAACACCACTTCCCAAAATGTATCGATGGTTGAGAAACTCAATCAACTCTCTTGGAACAATGTAGCTTCATGAAATTGATCCTTTGATGTACTTGATATAAGTGAAGTTTTGAAGAATTGATACTTTCCTCGAGTCGTCTTTACGTTGTCAAAACAACCAAACTGCGAAGATGAAACGAACACAACTATTATTTTTGTTTGGTGCAAGATTGCATGTACCTTTGGATGCTATTGCATCATAAACCGAGGTTTCAAATTTGTGATCTCCATATTACAATGACATTGTGAATGGTTGTAATATCCCAAACCGTGATATTATATGGAAAAAATTGCTTTTCTTGTAATTCCGTTTTATAACAAATATATAATGTTTTTATTTTTAAATAATATTATATTGAATTGAATATAAAATGATTACAAAGTTTCTAGATTTCGAATATTACAATCAGCCACAAGGGTTTTCGTCATTGAGCTGAGGTGACAGGGGTTTTCGTCCTTGCACCTATTCACACACTAAGGGTTTTCATCTTTAATGGTAAGTATAAAGCTTCAAGCTTATACGGGATATAATGTTAATACATAAATATTTTGAATGAATGATTCTCTCCATCCCGAAAATGAATCATTTATACATACAATCCGATATTAAAAGTTGTGATCTTTTGAATGGTTGCATCCCTTCATAATACTTTAATTAAATTAATGTTGTTTTTACTAATATATATTAATGATTAATTGCATTAATATTTTTGTTAATTGCTGAGCCTTCCTAGCAAATTATTTGCGCTGCCTTAAGATGGCCAGTGATCTTCATTAGAGCAAAAATTCATTAGATACAAGGCAGCACTGATCTCCAAACTTAATTGCTGCGATCTTTGGGTCAATTGTCTTGGCTATGTGATGTGGAGTGGGTAGTGCTGTAATCTGTCTTTTGCGGTTACTATTCTGAGGTGTTGGGATCATCCTTGATGGTTCCTTAACAATTTTCAGAGGGTCCATTCAATTGTCATTGGTTGTCTGTAAAGTAGCATGTGGAAAAGGAGTAGAATTTTGGGATATTAAACTCTTCCCCTCCCAAAATTGTTTGTCTTCGAGCAACTAGAAATTATGATGTTCAAGGATTGAGGCTCCTTCCCACTTGGCATCTTCAAGAGGTAAATTTTACCAAAAAATTAAATATTCGATGATACTTCTATTCCTTAGCTTCTTCTCACACATGTCAAGGATGTATTCAGGTATTAAGATCAACTTACCTTCCTCATCCATTGGTGGTAGCTCGATGGAAGGAATATGTTGGCCGAGTGCCTTTTCTAGGCATGAAACATGGAAAACATTGTGTATTTGGCTACTTCTAGGTAACTCCAATTCGTAAACAACCTCCCAGATCTTTCATTTGACTTTATACGGTCCATAGAAATGTGGTTTGAGTTTCTCGGCTCCGCTTTGCTTGATGTAGTTTTGCTTGTAGGGTTGTACATGCAAATAGACCAAGTCACCAACTTCAAAACTCCTTTCTGTTCTATGCCGATTAGCATATAGCTTTTGTTGATTTTGTGCTTATTGAAGATTATCCTTGAGAGTTCTAAGGATATCTTGACTTTGTTGAATTAAGTCTTTAGCTCTTGGAACTCTCTTATCTAGAATGACTAAGTCCACAAAAGATTGAGCATCATATCCGTACAAAACTTTAAAAGGTGACATTGCAATCGACATGTGATAGGAAGTATAATAGCAAACTTCTCCTAAGTGAAACGATTTGATCCATGCATGTTGTTGCCCGAAAATATAATTCCTTAAATATCCTTCAATCCATTTATTAACAGCTTCGGTTTGACCATCTGTTTGTGGATGATAGCTTGTGCTTGGGGTCAACTCGGTACCTGGTAAGTGAAAGAGTTCTTGCCAAAATGAACTCATAAATCGGCAATCTCTATCACTAACAATGGTTTTTGGTAATCTATGTAGTTTGAATATCTCTCTAAAGAATATCCCAGCTACCAAAGGTGCATCATACTTGACGAGTAGTGGAAAGAAATGAGCATACTTCCTTAAACGATCAACAACCACATAGAGACAATTCTTCCCTTGAACCATTGGCAATCCGGTGATAAAATCCATTGAAATACTTTCCCATTTTCGAGTAGGGATGGGTAAAGGTTGCAATAAACCTGCTTGAAATTCGTGCTGGATTTTATTTTGTTGGCAAGTAGGGCATTTTTGAATATACTTAAGAACTTCACTCTTAAGACCTTTCCAAAAGAATAACTCTCTTGTTTATATGTTTTGAGATAACCCGAATGACCTGCCAAAGGATTGTCATGAATAGCTTTTAACGTTTTATGTTTAATTTTTGATTCGGGTACTAAGAAGATTCCATTTTTATACAAAATTAGATCTTCTACTACTTTATACCGTTCATCCCTATTTTGTACTTCTAGAATTGCATTAGCGAATTCCTTTTTAACATATTCGGCTACTATAAGGACTTTCCAATCAGCTGCAATGGTAGATTGGAGCAAAAGGAGGGTTTTCTTGATAATGCATCTGCCACAACATTATTCTTCCCTTTTACATATTCAATATCGAAATCAAAAGCTTGGACATTGTTTACCCATTTTTGTTGTCTATCATTTAAATCCTTTTGACTCGAGAAAAATTTCAGGCTATTATGATCCATCCTTACTATGAATTTCCCACATACCAAGTATTGAAGGAACTTGACCAATGCGTGCATAATTGCCAACATTTCCTTATCATATGTAGAATATTTACGCTCGTGTTCTTTCAATTTTCTTCTTTCGAATGCAATAGGATGACCTTGCTGCATTAGAACAACTCTGATTCCTTCTCCCAAAGCTTCACATAGCAGCACAAAGGGTAATGAAAAATGGGGTACCGTCAATACCAGACATGAACTCATTTCTCTCTTAAGTTCAAATGTTAATTGAGCAATTTCAGACCATTGAAATGATCCCTTCTTTGTTAAATTAGTCAAAGGGGTAGTTGTCTTGAAAAACCTTTTAACAAATCTTCGATAATAATTACATAATCCCAAGAACCCTCTTAATTGAGTTGTGTTAGTAGGAGGCCAATCTAATACTGCTTGAATTTTATCTTGATCAACATGCAGTCCTTGTTTATTGATGATATGTCCCAAGTATAAGATTTTCGTCATTCCAAACTTGCACTTAGACATTTTGGCGAAAAGAGATTGCTGCTCTAAAATTTCCAGCACTAAGTCTAAATGTCTCAAGTGTTCCTCCCATGAGGTACTATATATCAATATATCGTCGAAGAAAACTAACACAAATTTCCTCAAATGTTGACCAAATATATGATTCATGCATGATTAAAAGGTGGTTGGAGCGTTGGTCAATCCGAAAGGCATGACTAAGAACTCGAAATGCCCATAATGACATCTAAATGCTATTTTTTGAACGTCAGTGTCTCGCATCCGTATTTGATGGTATCCTGATTTTAAATCAATTTTCGAAAAATAAATAACTCCATGTAGCTCATCAATTAATTCGTCAATTCGTGGTATTGGATATCTATTTTTTATTGTCTTTTTATTCAATTGTCAATAGTCTATGCACATTCTGAATGTGCCATCTTTCTTCTTAACTAAAACCACAGATGAGGCGAAAAGACCCGAACTTGGTCTAATATGACCCATCTCCAATAATACTTTGATGGCTTTTTCAATCTCTTCTTTAGAAATTCTGGGATGGCGGTAAGGTGTGGTTATTATGGGTTGGGTACCATTTTCTAATTCAATGATATGTTCAAACCCCTTATCGGGTGGCAATCCATGTGGGATATTGTCAAAAACTTTAGCACGTTTGTTAAGTATGGGCTGAATATCGATACGATGTTTTTGTGGCTCTGATTTTGTAGAACTTACAAAACATTGTGTGGCCCATGAAACTTGGTCTTTCTTAAATGTTCGTTCCATCCTCTTGGCAGTGATCACTTGGGGGGCCCCATTAGCCATACTTTGAAGGACTACTTTCCCTTCTACTTTAAATTTTAATTCCATTGTTTGATTGTTTTGGGTAAATTCCCCCAAGGAATGTAACCATTGCACACCTAGTACCAAGTCTGTTTTGCCAATGCCTACCACATAGAAATCAGTGTTAATTAAATGGCTTCCCAAAGTGAGACGAAGTAGTGGGATTCTTTGAGTGCAAGGTATGGTAAAACCGTCCGTGATGGTTACCTTAAAACCTTGAAATTCCTCTGTTTTTAAGCCCATTTTTGTCACCAATCCTTCATCGATGAAATTGTGAGTGGTCCCATTGTCTATTAATACGGTGATTTTTTGGCCTTGAAGACTTCCTCTTACTCTAAGGGGATGGTACCTTGGGGCTCCTGATAATGTCGCAACAGTACTTCCCCATGTTTTTTCGCTTTCTTCTGGTTCAAGTATGGTTTCTTCAACTTCTGTTTCTTCTTCGTTGGGTTCCCCATCTGAAACAACTTCAATGTAATGAACTTGTCCTTTTTGCAAACAACGGTGACCTGGTCCCCAAGGATCCTTACACGTAAAGCATAAATTTTTCCTTTTTAGATCATTTCTTGTTTCTAATACTTTTCCGTCTTAGGTGGGTTGTTTGGTTGGAATCCTCTTGGTGGAATTGGTTTTCTTTATTGGCTATAGGGTATTGTCCCTTGCTGCCTCGATGACATGGTTCGTGGTTTTCCATTATTGGTTATCTTTGGCTGCACAAATGACACAATTTTATTCCTCGGTGTTGATGTTTCCAAATCTAATGCCTTTTTTATCATTTCTTGGAGGGTGGGAGGATTAAGGGCTTTGACTAAACCTTTGAGTGGTTCGATCAATCTTTCCATGAACAATACTATAAGCCTCCTTTCTGTAATATCTGGAACCATCACAGAGTCTTTGGAATTATGCCACATATTCTTTCACATTACTATTTTGTTTTAGTAATGCTAATTCTCTAAAATTTATTTTGGGGTCGATTCTATCGAATCTTTCAATTAACCTTTTTGTAAATTCGTCATAAGATTTGATAAGATCATGCCCTTGCGTAATCCACCCATGGTACCACCATTCATGAGCAATACCTTCGAGATGAAGGGTTGTGAATTTGATCGCTTCTTCCATTATGGGTCGAAGAGATAAATAGGTATCTAATTTTTGGATCCATGCTTGAGCCATGCATTTGTTAGAGCCATCAAAAGTTGCCAAGTTTAATTTACCCAATGCTTGTTGAAGATCTTTTTGATTATTTTGGGGTTTACGCTCCGTTCTGGTGCAGTTACGATTTTTTTTCATGTCCACGAATTTTGTGAGTGAAATATCACTTCATAAATCATTCGAAAGGGCTCGATATTCTTCTAAATCTGCTATAAGGTCATCTCCAAATGACGTTTGGGATTCCTCTTCTATAATTGATTCCCTTCTTGCAAATGAATTTTGGTTGAAAGGGTCTTATGACTAGTGTTAGAATGACCATTTCCATCATTTTGATATCTATGATTTGTCATAGATTGCATTACGAGCTAATTGATTCATGGTGTTAGCCTTTTGTTCCTGGCTTTGGATAAGTCTATGAATCCATTCATTGTTTTCGTTCTTCTCTTCCATATCGTTTTCCATTTCCTTCATTGGTTGATTTACTTTCTTGGTTTTATTTCTTTTTTCGTAATATAAATTATTGATATTTTGCATATGAATTCCATTCCACAGGATGGCAGGATGATAGCTCTGATACCACTGTAATATTTCAAACCAAGATATTATATGGAAAAATTGCTTTTCTTGAAATTCTTTTTTATAACAAATATATATATTTTTTATTTTTAAATAATATTATATTGAATTGAATATAAAATGATCACAAAGTTTCCAGATTTTGAATATTACAATCAACCACAAGGGTTTTCGTCCTTGGATTGAGGTGACAAGGGTTTTTGTCCTTGCACCTATTCACACACTAAGGGTTTTTGTCTTTAATGGTAAGTATAAAGCTTCAAGCTTATACGGGATATAATGTTAATACATAAATGTTTTGAATGAATGATTCTCTCCATCCCAAAAATGAATCATTTATACATAAAATCCGATATTGAAAGTTGTGATCTTCCAAATGGTTGCATCCCTTCATTATAGTTTAATTAAATTAATGTTGTTTTTGCTAATATATATTAATGATTAATTGCATTAATATTGCTGTTAATTGTGGAGCCTTCCTAGCAAATTATTTGTGATGCCTTAAGATGACCAGCGATGTTGATTAGAGCAGCAATTCTTTAAATACAAGGCAACGCTGATCTCCAAACTTAATTACTGCGATCTTTGGGTCAATTGTTTTGGCTATGTGATGTGGAGTGGGCAGTGCTGTAATTTGTCTGTTGCTGTTACTATTATGGGGTGTTGCGATCATCTTTGATGGTTCCTTAACAATTTTCAAACGGTCCATTAAATTGTCATTAGTTGGCTGTAAAGTAGCATGTGGAAAAGGAGTAGAATTTTGGGATATTACAATGGTAGAACTATTCTCTTGGCTAATGGAATTGACCATGGTGTTCCACCTTGTTAGTTACTTCTTAATTGTCCTTTTGTTTCTTCTTTCTTTTTCAACGACTTGCTATAGCATAAATTGTCTTCCTCTACCTAGCTTTGATTACCGTTGTCGTTGCCTTGCCCATTACTTGGGCTTAATCTGTTTATCACCTCCAATTAGCTATCTTTCTCGTCTTTAGATGTAGCAGCATACCAGTGAAATTGGCAATCTTGGATCACCCAAAATTAGATTCATTCCATCAAAAATAAAACCAACCTTGCAAATGCATGGTAGCGTATGACGTTTAAGTTTTGGAGGCTTTTAGAACTATACAAGAGTCCACTTCCGTGGAGGAATATATCTTGGAGTTGCGCAGGAGTTAGATTAATAACAGGTTGCAATGTTTTGGCAAAGGCATGGAGTGTGCATGAGGGCTGGTGTCACGGGGCTAATGATTGTGCCGAGCTTATGCGGCACCAATCACGTCTTTAATGATCTCATTGTTGAGGACTGAGATACTCATGAAGACTTGGGTTATGACTTACACCAACGCATGAGTTAAACCTGCACAATATAACTTTCATAGTGTAACATATATGTACTCAAATGTTTGGAAGGCAACATAGACAAAAGCATTCACACAACAAATATTGACACAAGAGTCAGGGAGAAACAATGCATTCATTATATCGATTCGCAAAATCTTTGCCAGCTAATTACAATATAGACATCGAGGTTTCACAAGCCAATTTACACAATCCCACGAGATCCAAGTCAGAGTTTGTTGATTATGTTCAGACTCAATTACAAAGACTTTTCTTTCCCCTTGGTTCACAAGAACTCTCTGATTCTTGTGGCACACCAATTTGCATACAAAGGCAATTCTCTGATTATGGGCTCACCAAGCTCCCTCACTGACTTTGTCGAACCCTCACCTCACTTCCAAACGAACTTGGGTGCGACTCTTTGCTCCAAAAATGAAAGTTTGTTTGTTTCAAGTTGCTCAATGCTATCACGAGAATGGAAAGCTTGGAAAGGGAGTGCAAACAATTGACAATGCCCAACTAAATCAGAACACCATGTAAGAGTGTGCAGAAGAATCATTCAACTTGTGAAGAATCTCTTAGGCACTCGTTACATAAGGATTGATAACATGAAAGAAGCATGGAAGGCCCTAAGGTGCAAGAGCACGTGGATATTTGACCTCGCAAAGGAACTAATGCACAAAGCATTTGACTCAAAAAACAAGGAAGAAAGACCGATCAAATTAGCCATCCATGTGGACCTATACTTGGCCATTTGATTAGGCTAAGCTAGTTATGTGAATGATATGACCACACGAAGGATAGAGCTAATAAGATCTAATGCAGGCTAATTTGTTCAGACATGAGCCAGATTTGAGTGGCTCTAGGCCCACAAAAGGCTATGCTACTTGTATAGCGGGGCTTGCATTTACCCCTACCCTCTAGATTCACATAGTGCCTTAGTGAATGTAGTTGTTGGCCCATGTGTAGAAGACACGATGATGATTATGGGCTCACCAACTATAAAAGGAGAGGTAAGGCCCAATTTTTATAAGTCTTGAGCTCTAGGAGAGATATGCCAAGTTGCAAAAAGAAACTTGGCTCATAGAGGGGATATTCTTCTCAATTACAAAGCTATGTGAGCTTAGAGAAGAAGACTTTTTGCTTTGAGGACATGGCAGTCTAAGGACACCATAATGGGGAGACAGATGCATGGTTGAGGACTGAACTGTGTAGAGCTGAGAGCTCCATTGGAAAGTTGAGAAGCTATTAATATCTTATAACATCAAGCTCATTAGTGAATACCATGATATTATGTATCCGATGTACTTAAGTTTGAATGTTTAGGTGAGAGTACGACTAGGTTGCATGGTGTAAGACATCCCTTCTATGAGACCCCTAACTGTGACTACATCATCTAGTATCAGAGCGAGGTTTTTAACCTTGTGGACTACAACTGAAATATCCCAAAATAGGATAAAACTTTAAACTCTAGAATTCCTGCCAATCCCTAGCCAAAGAATATATTTGCTGATTTTTCTTGCCAAACCCTAGATGCCAAAACTCCCAAATTACTGGAAATAGATTACGAAATCCTAGTATAAAATTTGCCAAACGTTGTAATAATTTTTAGGGCATCAAATCAGTCAATAAACTCATTCACATTGGCGCCAAACATGTAGAAAATTATGATGAATTAAATGCTGATTTTTGGTGCTTTTTCTAAATTGAAAACTACTGAAAAATCTCCAAAAAGTAATGATAAATGCATAAATAATTATAGGTAAATTTAGAATATTAAATATGCTTGAAATAGCCTATCAAATCTTCTCAAACAATTCCCCAATCAAGTCGCCCTAGTTGGAAATTAATGTTTTCAGCAATACATCCAATGCAGCCCTAAAATTAGGGGTCTTCAAACACATAAATCAGAATTAGTGTCTCCAAACCCCAGTCACCAACCTCCTAAAGTAGATCACCAACCTCCCATGCACTTAGCTACCCCCAAAAGCAAGTCGCCAACCTTCCAAACAATTAATTTTGTCTTTTCTGAATATTATGCCTAAATGCATCTTCAAGATGAAGTTTTCCTAGATGAGAAATGAGGGTTTGTGTGCCCACTCCTTGGTTTGAGGGTTTTCGTCTCCAAGTCAATAGCTGAAGCGTTTTCCTGTTCAAAACTGTAATTTCAAAATATGATTCAAGATGCCCTTTCAAAAAAATGCTCAAATGCTTTTATACTCCTCTGCCATGTGAAGCACCCACTATTGAAGGGAAATATTTTTCTGATTTTTTTCCAAATTATAAAAAAAACACCTCTTATAATCCATTTAAATGAATTGGGTACCTATGACCCTCAAAAAGGCCCCAACTAAAGTGAAATTATCATGATAAAGTGCTTTTACGAGTGCTCTTAAGAAAACTAAATGTTTCCCTTCTTTTTTCGTTTCTCCCTTAGCTCGTGGGAAACTAAGCAAGGCTAAATGTCCTCAATTGTGTCATGCCCAAAAGGGGGACATGATAATCCTCCCCATCTAAAATTGCTTGTCCTCAAGTAATTGTAACAACCAATGGGCTGTCCTAACCATGGGCCTTATGCAATTCTCGATCCTTGACTCTTTCCATAGGAAGAAGACCTTTTGATGATGCTTCTTCTGCTTATGCAATCTAAAAATAAATAACAACAGTTTTCAACCTTCATTTCCCATCTCATGGAAGCCCTATACCTCAGATGTACCAAAAAGATGTTAAAAAGAAACAACTCCTCTGAAATGACAACATTGTGGTGGCTGGAAAAGTGTATTCCATCAAGGAAATCTTCAGACTTTTGGGTCTTGATTGGTCCTATATCATCATGACCTACACAAGACACAAACACATTAGTCAAAACAAAAGTTCTCCGCCTCCCTTCAATGTTTGCATATTTGAGAATGCCCTCCACATGTGAAAGGGTTGGAAACATGTGTGTGGATGCCCTTGAGAACATAGAAGGGATATCCATGCTGCCCCTACACCCAAAAGTTGCCTCAAATCTCAGAAATTTTCCAACTAGAATAGTTGGAAACTTCATCCCAGTGCTGGAATCCCACTCTTTGTTGATTGACCATCAACAAGTGTCCATGTACCTCAAAAGGAGGGTAGAATCAGTCACTTCCTTCTTGCTTAGTTGGTTGAGCATGCATATTTTAGACCTCTTATGTCCCCTCAAAGAGGACTCGGTCATCCCCAACTCACCCTTGTGGGGTGTCCTTATGAAATCATCAATCTCCAAGCATTCGGGGCCCCTTAAACTCCACAAAAGAGGGTTGGGACTGTCATGGACAGCAAGATGGAAAGAATTACCATGGCTGTCCCTCATGCTTACCTTAATTTCCATGTGTATCTTTTGACCCTTTATGAAAACAAAAGTCCCAATGTAACAATCAACCCTTATGCAAAAATTAGCCTTAACAAATTTGAAATTCATACCTTCAAGGTGATGTGACCAACCTTGCCATGGTTTACCCACTTCAACCCCTTGCCTTTCCTTTTCCTTTTCCATCCTTTTGTGAGAAAGTGTGGTGGTGCCTTTCAACTTACCCCTCAAAACTGAAAACTGAACATTCCTTTACCTCGTAAGCTCCTTCAAACCTATTGAAACATTCCAGCTTGACCTTTGTTGTTTGGGAATGGAATTTACCTTGGGTAAAACATCTATTATGTCCCAAATAGGCCATGAAATCTTGCCCTAGAAGTGTTGGTCCTGTCTTTCAAAGTTACACTTTGTTTGGCCACCCAAAGTTCCATCTTCTCCTTTACTGTTTTAGCTAAAGGTTGGAGGGAGTCATTTATTCCAAAATTTCCAAGCATGCATAATTCTGTTTTTTCAACACAAACTCAGAATTTCCCGAGTATAAACAATTCTGATTTTTCAACACAAACTCAGAATTTTTTGAGTATGAACAATTCTGATTTTTCAAAACAAACTCAAAATTTTCTAAACACACCCTAGATGTCTTCCCTAGTTACATTTCAGACTTACTTCCCTTTCTTACAAGCTGAAAATTAATCCCTGCATAAACTTGTTTGGTATCTTCATTTTCAGAATTTATTAAGTTCATAAAACAAGGAATTGAGTGATTCTTTACATACCTCAATGGCTGTTCTTTGGCCATTTTGTTGACCTCTTTTGAAGGACAACATTTTCCCAACTTTGATTCCTTCACCAAACCATATTAATGACCAAAGCTCATAAGTAAAGGTGGCTGCTCCAAACCAGAAGAAACAATCTTTCTTGCTGCCCTATCAAATTCCCCTTAGGGAAGACTTCTTTCATTGCTTTTGAGGTCATCTCCAAAGGTGTCTTATCACCCAAACCATGTAAGATTACTTTTTTTCCATCCATTTCAAATTTGAGCTCTATAGTTTGGTAATTTTGTGTGTACTCTCCAAGTGAGTGCAACCATTGGATGCCTAGGACAAGGTTGGTTTCTCCAATACGAACCACATAAAAGTCATCCTCAATAGAGTGTGTTCCCAGCATGATGCTAAGCTTGGAAACTTTGGTGGTGCAAGGGATGGTGAAGGCATCAGCTATAGTCACATGAAAACCTTTGAATTCAATAGGTTGAAACCCACATGCAACAATCAAATTCTTATCAATGAAATTGTGGGTGGCCCCACTATCAATGAGAATAGTAACATCCTTACCTTTCAATTTTCTCTTCACACGAAAGTGGTAGTATCTAGGAGTCCTCGATAATGAAGCAAAAGTGCCACTCGTGTCCTCTCCTCCAAGGATCTTCAAATGCTTTTCCTCATAGGTGGCTGCCCCTTCCTCTTCTTCTTCTCCATCCGATTGCACCTCAATGTAGTGCACTTGCCCTTTTCCATGGTAATGATGACCCGCTGTCCAAGGATCTCTACAATCAAAACAAAGTTATTTTCTTAGTTGGTTCCTTGTCTCATTGCTCCATCTTGGCAGCTCCCTTTGCTCCCCAAACTTTGTTGGTTTGGCTTACCAAACTGCCCCACACCTTGCTAATTTGGCCTACCAAGCTGCCCCAAAGAAATTGGTTTTTGTGGCCCGGAAGAGTTGCCCCTTGACTGCCCCCATTTGTTGTCTCTTTGCTGTCCAAAAGGTTCAAAAAAATTAGTTTTTTGTTGAACAAAAGACATAATTTTACCTTGGAGTGTTGAAGAATCTAAGATCAAGGGCCTTTTGAATGCTCCTTGAAGAGGTGGTGGGTGGGTCAGAATCCTTGATCAAACCTCGAATGGAATCAACCAACCCTGCCATGAATAGAACTGCCAATCTCCTCTCCGAAACATCTGTTACCATGACAAAAAGCATCTGAAATTGTACCATATATTCCTCTACTGTGCCCTTTTGCCTTAATTGAGCCAACTCTCTAAAGTGTAGCTCCGAATCAACCCTCTCAAACCCCTCAATGATCCTTTGCTGAATTCCTTATAATATTGAATGAGTTGATGTCCTTGAGTGATTAACGCATGATACCACCACTCATGGGCAGCCCCCTCTAAGTGCAAAATGGCAAATTGAATAGCGTCCTCCATCATAGGTCTAAGTGAAAAGTAGGTATCTACCTTTTGGATCCAAGTCTTAGCCGAGCTCTTGAAAGAACCATCAAAATTGGAAAGTGAAAACTTTCCCAAAGCATGATGGAGTTCTCCTTGGCTGCCCCTAGGTCTTTGGCCAGCCCTATTGCCTCCATGTTGCCCATGCTTCCAAGATATGAATGTGAAAAAATCCATTTGATCCCTGAAAGGAGCAAGATAAGTCATGTACTCATCATAATCGCTCAATAAGTTATATGTAATGTGGGTTGCTCCTCCCTTTCCAAAATGACTACTTTTCTTGCAAAAAAGTAGGCTGGTTAGGCTTACGTGTGGCTCTTCCATTCCCCTTTGGGCGCTGATTTGTGAAGTTGTGACTTCCAGAAGCATTACCATCCCCATTGGATGGTTTGTCACACCTCATTTCCTTCATAGTGCGGACAAATTCTGCTATCATCGTTGTCATCTATTCTTGAGCCAAAACCCTAGGTTTTCTTGCCAAACCCTTAATGCCAAAACTCACAGATTGCTGGAAAAAAATTATTAGGCCTTATAAAATTTACTGAATACTGTATGTAATGACCCTTACTAATGGGCTCACTAAAAACACTGGTTTTATACTAAGGAATTTTGTCAAACACTTTACGGAATATCAGAAATTACATTGCATTAAGAATTTTGTCAAAAATATCACTGAATACAGCTTTGTAATTTCGTCAAATAGTTTGCAATCAGTTTCACTAAAACTTCTGAAAAATTACAGCTTTTATTATAATATCGTTATGGCTATTTTAGCCTTACAAAAAGATCAGATAAATATTCTAAAACCCTGTTACGTGAATTTTAGAAATAAAAACTTGCTGTTTTGGTGCAAAAACCTAAAACTGTTCGCTGCCCGAAAATGACCAGTCGCTGTGCAAAAAAGTACAGTGCGGGTACAGTCTGTACGGCGCCGTACGGATACAGTCTGTACAGTACGGACTGGTATGGAATATGATTTCTGGCCTTCAAAACTGCGCCCTTGAGTCTGACGCCTTCCACAGAAATTTTAGAAATTTAAATCGCCCTTTTTTCTTACAGCGTGCTGTACACTTGCTGAGGTCGCTGGAGAAGTCTGCTGCTAGTATGGACTTGCAGGTACAGGCCGTACCTGTACGGAATGCAGTAAAATGTGGTCCCTGTCAATAAGCTGCTGATATATTCGCCCCACCAATGGCTCTGAACTGATAAAATCGAACCTGAATGTTTAGCATGAGACAGCTGGATGCTATCTCCAATGTGCAACCCTTCGGAAGATCTCTCACTTCCTCAATTATGCAAATCGCTTGAGAGGTATCGTTCTCAAGGATTAATCTGAGAATATGCAGACTTTGAAGTCTCCAAATGCTCGGGAAGATGCAATGATCAATAAAAATGAACTCGATGCCAATTACATAACCCATAGGGTCTATTTATGCACTTTTTCGGAACTTCCAAGAGTTTTCGTAATACATCACACAACTTATTATACTTTTTAAATAAAAAAGTAATTCTATAAAAATAAAATTAAAGTGCATTTTAAAATTAAAATATAGCACTTTGGCCTCCATAATAAAATATACTATCTCCCGCATCATCGTGAGCCATCAAATTGCAAAAATGACCCTCTCACCACCTTTTATCTGCCTACGAGAGTCAGGAATAGGCAAATCCTCGTGAAATGTCGAGTCGCCCTAGAGAGGGGACATGACATTGTAATAATTTATAGGGCATCAAATCACTCAATAAACTCAGCCACATTGGCGCCAAACATGCGGGAAATTACAGCGAGTTAAAAGCTGATTTTTGGTGCTTTTTCCAAGGAAAAAATTATTGAAAAATCTTCAAAAAGTAATATCAAACAATTCCCCAATCAAGTTGCCCTATCTATAAATTAATGTTTCCAACAATACATCCAACGCAACCCTAAAATTAGGGGTCTTTAAACACATAAATCATAATTAGGGTCTCCAAACCCTTGACGCCAACCTCCTAGAGCAGATTGCCAACCTCCCATGCACTTAGCCACCCCTAAAAGCAAGTTGCCAACCTTCCAAACAATTCTTTTTGTCTTTTTTGAATATTATGCCCAAATACAACCTCAAGATGACGCTGCCCTAAATGAGAAATGAGGGTTTGTGTCCCCATGCCTTGGCTTGAAAGGTTTTCTCTCCAAGTCAATAGCTCAAGCTTTTTCATACTCAAAACTATAATTTTCAAAATATGATTCAAGATATCCTTTCAAATGAACCCTCAATTGCTTTTATACTCCTCGTCCCCCACGTGAAACACCCAATATAGGTGAAATACCTTTTTGATCTTTTTTCAAATTATAAAAAGAACACTACTTATAATCTACTTAATTAGATTGGGTACCCATGACCTTCAAATAGGCCCCATTGTAAGTGAAATTATAACAATAAAGTGCTTTTACAAGTGTTCGTAAGAAAACCAATTGTTTCCCTTTTTTTCCTTTTTTCCCTTAGCCCTTTGGAAACTAAGCAAGGTTAAAGATCTTCAATAGTGTCATGCCCAAAAGGGGGACATGACAATTGCAAAGAGAGTGGGTTGATCCTGCAAATGAAATGTGGGTCAGCGGAACAAAGGCTAGTAGATTGTCGAATGTGAGACAACTAGTAGAGTGTTATTCTCCATTGTTAGAAGGTGTGGAGGGAATAGAGGGGTGACATGAGGATCAAAAGAAGGCTAGCAAACCGTTGAACGAAGGCAACTAGATTAGTGTTGTTCTCCATGGGGAAGAAATTTGGGTAGAAGAAAAAGAGGTGACAAGAAGAGAGGACATAACTTGGCAAGAGGATAAACTTTGTAGGATTGAAAATGATGGTTTCACCATTGTTATTCATGAGTCCAAGCCACTTGCGTAAGATTGCGACAGAGAAGCACAACAATGGGCAATGTAAGGGGTTGCTGGGTGTGAAGTAACCAACATAGTGATTGAGTTAAGAATGGATGCCTAAAGAAAAGGCAAGAGAAGCATGTAAGCAAGGACATGGAAGGCATTAACAGATTATCGACAAAGAGGCAGCTGATTGTGCCAAATGAGAATTTGATGAAAACGTTGACAAATATTTGAATGTGAGTTAGTCATCGCACCAACCAAGTGCAAAATATAAAGGCACCGACAGATCACCGACTGTGAGGGAGTTCTTTTGTGAGATTTAGTGTTGACAAATCACAGATTGAGGCATAGGAAGAGTGTTGAAGTGTTAATAGATCACCGAATGTGCTACAATAATTGCTTGAAGGGTGTAAAGAGGTGAATTGGCGACAAAATTATTGATAAGAGGTAGTCAGTAAGTAGCAGTGTGGAAGAAGCGAAGTGTTGATCGATTGTTGACCGAGGGGCAGTCAATGCACCAAAGAAAAGATAGAGAGCACACTGACATAATGTTGACTGCGAGACATTCATTACGCGAAGGAAGTTGGAAGTGAAGGATGTTGACAGATTGCTGGACATGAGGTAGTCATCATGCCGATGAAGTTTGAGGTGAAGTGCTGGTAGAATTGGCGATAAGAGGTAATTAGAGTGCAAAAGGAGGTCAAGCACTGACAAATTATTGATAGGGAGATAGGTGTGCCATGATATGAACATATTCCAATCAGAGTGTTGGGTAGAAGGTGTAGGATAGGAAACTTGTTCTTCATCGAGTGCGAATGGGTAGAGAACAAGAAGCGAAGAAGATGGCTTAGCTAAAAGCCAAGATGAGATGTGACCCAGAGTCGTAGATCTCGAGGGTGATATAGGATATAGCTGCCAAGATGCAAGTGTTGTAGGATGGAACGACGCAAGTGGATAGAAGAGTTGTTGGGAGTAAGGATCCTATGAAGACGTGAGGACAGACCCATAGGAAAAAAAAACTCATAGAGGTTCCGAGGTGCATAGGGAATCAATTTGAAGTTGAAGAACTAATGTTCTTGGGAAGAGAAGACCTAGTGGAGTTGATGGAGTGGGTCTTGGATGTTTTGTGGTGAAGCATGTGGAGGACTTGATGAAGGTGGAGATTGCATACAGAAGGTTGTGGGGTAATGCAATAAAGAGCTAGAGAGATCTCCAAGAGGGAAGGAGATGGAAT
The DNA here is from genome assembly GCA_037957365.1 of Torreya grandis. Classification (NCBI taxonomy): domain Eukaryota; kingdom Viridiplantae; phylum Streptophyta; class Pinopsida; order Cupressales; family Taxaceae; genus Torreya; species Torreya grandis. Next base: position 1,252,827 of record JARHVA010003384.1, on the reverse strand, counting down.
GGCAAGAATAGGGTGCAGAATTGGCAACAAAGGGCTTTCAAATTACTGAATCAAGTAGTGCATCCAAAAGACCAACTCAAATAGAGAGTAGGACTTGTGAGCTGCAAGAATGAACCTACAAATCCTAGGTGCAGGATTGAGGACGAAAGGATTGCCACGAAGTCCACCAAGCAAGAGATTATGGAAGAGCTGGAGTGAGTGTCGACTAGGGAGAGATCTCTTAGAAAAGCTGCCAAGGAAGAAGAGTTTCCATATGCACAACTAGTAGATGCCAAGCATGGCAGGGAGGAGGAAGGAAGGAAATGTGCATAGCAAAGGAGAAGCTAGAGACACACATGTGGAAGAAAAGAAGTAGTATGAGGACCTTTTGGCAGAGGTGGACGGACAAATGTGGGTGCAGATGCAAAGGAATAGATGATGATGGGCATAGACCCACAAGAAGAGACGGAGGTGTGCACAAATTTGTGACAAGAAAGAGAAGAGTAGGGTGTGTAGGGAAAAAGTTGTGATGCGCACATGAAAAGAAATGTTAGAACTCTTGGGGTAGGCAAACGGTAAGATGTGGGTACAAACTTACAAGGAGAGTGAAGAGGAAGAGGAAGAGGAAGAGAGAAGGTATTGGAGCTATGCGAAGGACGGTTTATGGCCCAAGGAGGGTTTGGAAGAAAAGTAAGTCTAGAACAAGCCTACTTAGGAAACATATCAGGGGGAAGGGAACACTGTGGCTTTGATAGCTAGTGAAAAGGGTGGTTCTATCACCCATACCCTACTAGACGAACAAAGGTGGGTGCAGACCACAAGAGTAGATGAGGATGGGCATAAACCCATAGGAGTAGATGAAAGTGGGCGCAGACCCACAAGAGAAGATGAGGATGGACATAGACCCATAAGCGTAGATGAAGGTGTGTGCAAACCTGCAATAGGAGAGAGAGAAGAAGAGAAGAGTACATAGGGGGAAAGTTATGACGCGCACACATAAAATTGTAGAATGAAGAGGGAGGAGGAGAGGAAGAGTAATAAGTAAGGTATCACAGCTAGGTGAAGGATGACTGTTTATGGTCCAAGGAGGGTTTGGAAGAGCAAGAAGTGCAAAACAAACTAGCTTAGGCAACATATCACGTGGAAAAGAACATTGCGGCCTTGGCAGCTGGCCAAGTGTTGGTTATACCACTTAAAGCTCTCCTGTAAGAAGGAGCTTACGATCTAATTACTTGGGTCGTATGATGCAGGAGCATTTTTGGTGAATTGGCAATATTTTATAACCCAAAATGTGAGTGACTCAGTCAAAGAATAAAACCAACATTACGAGTGCACGATGGCATGACGCAAAAGTTTTGGAGGCTTTCTAGACTATGCTAGAGTCCACTTACATAGGAGGATAGCTTGGAGTTGCATGGGAAATAAGTGAATAACGGGTTGTATGTTTTTGGTTAAGGCATGGACTGTGCGTGAGGGTTGTTAATCACTCGCAAAAGAGAGGATGCGCCAAGCAATGTAGAGTAAGGCACAAGGGTATAGGTTTGTGCAGTTGTGTGCAAAGATTAGAGACTTGCTAAATTGTACGAGGATTTATTCACAGAGGTTGTGCTACACAAGGAAGGTTGCAACTGAATTGAATTTTGGACTTCCACAGATAAGGCACAAAGGATAAGTTTTCAATAGGGAGCACAAACAGTTGACAGTGCACAACCAAATTGGAAGAATTGCACGAGTGTGAGGAAGAATCATTCAGCCGGCGAAGAATCTCTTAGGTACTCATTGCACAAGGATTGACAGTTCTCAAGAGCACACGGATATTTGATCGCGCAAAAGAAAGAATGAGTGGATCATTCAACATAGAACACAAATAGGACCGAATAGAATAGCCAACCACGTGGACTTACACTTAGTTGTTTGATAATGCTAAACTAGTTGTGTGAATGATATGACCGCACAAATGATAGAGTTGACAAGATTTAATGCACACTGATTTGTTCAGATAGGAGCCAAATTTTAGGATAGGCTTGTACATTTGTAGAGACCTTGCAGATTCATGCAATGTTTCATTGAATGCAATTGTCAGCCCATGCATTGAAGACACGACAGTGACTAAGCACCGAGCAATTAAAAAAGTAGTTGCACGGCCAAATATATGTAAGTCATGACTCTTATAGAGACTCTGCCAAGTTGCTGAAAGAAGCTTTGCTCATGGATGGGAGATTCTACCCTATTGCAAAATTTGAGTGATCTCGGAGAAGAAAACATGTAGCCTTGAGAATCGTGGTGGCATAAGGATGCGATAGTGGGGAGATAGATCCATGTATGAGGATTGGACTATGTAGAGCAAGAGCTCCATTGTATGGCTGAGACGCTGCTAATAGCTTGTACCTTGAGTTTATTAATGAAAACCATGATATTATGTATTTATTGTGCAAAAGTTTGAGCGTTTGGTTGTATCCCTCCTCTGTGTGGTGTAAGGCATCCCTTTACTAGGCCCTTGATCTGCAACTGCTTCATCTTCGATCCTATTGTGGGATTTTACCTATCACCATACTTCCACCACTAACACGTGTTGAACACCTCTATTGTTCAAGCCTTCATTGGCTTTGAACCAAACACATCCATCTAAGTTCAATTCCTATCTCATCTCTGATATCACACCAATACAAGCTCAAAACTTAGGCTTTAGTTCAACATTGTCCTGTGTCCATGTTGACTTGAAGACAATCCTCTGTTGTTTTCATGTCCTTACCAACCAGCCCTTCAACTACTGCTGCAATAGTATCTTCTTGTTCCACTTCTCTTTGTTTATCATGCACATGAATATGTTGGACTATACAACACTTTTTCTCCCCTTTACCATCTTTTTTGTTGCTAGACATGCACATAGATGAAACACATTATGGGAATGAAGATTTCCCAGCAACACTTATTCTACTGCTTCATCATGCCTCATAAACATATTGCCCAACTCTTCTCCATTGTATGCATTGTTATGATAGCTTGTACTCACATGATGATCTATTAAAGGTCCATTCTCAACAACCTCGATTGTTGCCCTCTCCTCACTCTTCACTTGATTTTCTGCCTCTTCATCATATAGATGGTCTTCCACCATACTCCCCTGATGTGCATTAAAGTGTGCTTTAGCCATCTCCATTGTTTCCTTTATTAAAACCTGAACTTCTTCTTAGCTGTCCTCTTCATTACCTTATATTATTTCCTTCAAGGTAACATGCAGATTTCCTTGGTTGTCCTAAACTTCCTTCCCTGCAAAAGAGAAAAAAAAATGCTTTTCACTTATTCACCAATGATAATTTTGGCTCTTCCCACTTATGGGTTACTACAAACTCTTTCGCATCATGCATCAATGGGTTTGTTAATTACGGTGAACAAAGTATCGCCTCCACATCCTCTTCCATGAGGATTCATTCCTCTATGGGCTGCTCGCGTCTTTATTTGTCTTTGTTTTTTTTGAAAACAAACTTGGGCTTCTCACATGGAAACCTCATTCTGTTATTGCCTCTCAAGGCAATTGTCTTCTCTTCACTCATATCCTTCCCCTCGCTATTTCTCAAAGTAGCTTTGAGTTGTTCACATGAAAACATCTCTCTCTTATTGGCTTGAGGCAATCTTCTTCTCCTCTCTGTTAACTCGCGATATTTGGAGCTTCTTCGACCTCTCTACTTGCAATCTTGGTTGCACAACTAGACCCATCAACTTGGAAACCATATGTTTCCAACTTCTCACCTTTTTCTTTCATTTTTCTTATCTCTTCACTTGGAGAACTCTCCAATACATAGGTGAACCTTCACAAAGCCTCTTACTTGAAATCTTTTTCCTTATGGGGCCTTTTACATTCTCCTCTTGAAATAAATTCTATAACTCAATTTCCCATTTCATGAACTCCTTTGGGCTCTTTTTACCACCAAACAAAATAACACTACAAGTGGGCTTATCTTTTCATTGCACCATGACCTTTATTGGTCTGTTTTCTTTACTTGCTTGTCTTCTCTCCAAGACAACTGGGTTTACTTGTAGGGATATCAACATCTTCTCCAGTTTTTCATTTTCATTTTTAGTAACAGTGCCAACAACCTTTCTACGTGGTGTAGTCTCTATGACATTCGATCCCACTTGGATTTTCTTCAACATCTTTGCCAAGTCTTTCACTTTTGTTGCTCTTCCTCCTTTGTGTGTCATATCTTGTCTACAAATAGGTTTCTCTTTCACAATATGCAATAGACTCAAACAAAAACCCCTTACACTTTCTCTACACTAGCAAAACTTCTCACACACATCCATTACAACTACTCTCTCTCCTATGCAAGCTTCTCTTTCACAACTTGCAATTGACTGAACAAGAGTTGTGCACAACCAACCTTGCAAAGCAAATGTTGCTCTAATACCAATTGGTGCAGAGAGGAATGAGGGGGAAAAGTGAATGGCTACTTTATTCCCCAAATGGTACTTACAATCACTCTCTCATGGTCACACACACTAGCGCACTATTCAAACTTGAAACACAACACACTCTTTATTGATGTTCAACACGTTACGGAGATTTCATTATACACACACACACTCTCAAAATCGGTTGCCTATATAAGCTTATTACATTACATGAAGAGGACTTTATCCCTCACAGTCCATTTTGGACTTGATACAATCATACTCTGCTCTCTACTTTTAGAAAACAAGCTTCCAAATTCATTTTAATTTCTTATCCCCATTAACTGAATCCTAGTCTCAACACTTTTGCCTTGAAGCTTCTCCTCTGCTCATTACTTGTGTAGGCCCCCACTCTCGTCTGTATCTGCCATTCCATTCCTGTCCGCATTTGTATCCTCCTTTGAGTTTCATAGATCTATATATAGCCGATCGTACTTCCGTCTTATAGGTCTAGTCTAATGGGGATGAACATCTAGTCCTTGGGTGGGTGTATGAACTAGATACTAGTTTTATGGACTGTGATGTTGACTAATTGGCCATGAGGAAAAGTGCATCTATTAGAATCGCCTTTGTAGATTTATATAGGTCGTAGTTTTGAGATTAATTTGCATGGCTTGGATTAGAGGGTATAATGAGAAGAGAAGAGTGGAAGGAGACTAAAACCCCTCTCCCTCCCCCTTCTATACAGATGGAGATGGGCCCTACATAGCTGTTATCTCTCATAGCTATTAATCTTTTCAAGACAAAGGGTCCCTCTATACATATGGGGGTTGGGATTCATCTGATCGTCTTCTTGGTGGAGAAGGGTGGGCAATGTGGATAATTGTCTTTAGGGCCATATATATATATAATTGTTGAGGAGAGGCTGGTATTCCCTCGCTGATGGGTATTTACCCTCAATATGGGTTGGGGGGATTGATACATTTTATATGGGAGATCAATGGAAGGACCTATATAATATATGGATGAAGTAGCTCCTCTATCTAAATGGGAACTAGACCATCCCTTTATATATAGAGGGGCTGCTTCAAGGGAATAGAGTAGGCAAGTCGATAGTAGAGTATAGAGTATGGGGAGGAAGTAGAATTCAAGGTGGGCATAGTCTCTTTCGAACTGTAGAGTAGGTATATGGTAGCATATCCATAGGGTGGTATATATGGTAGGTAGCACTAGTAGGGCGTCAACTTTGTCCAACCATAAACCATAAAAGAGACTCAATACCTATTTGGTTTGCATAGTCCTATATAAAGCTATATTTGCCTCCAAGAATAGATAGGGTGTTACATGAGCCTCCTCTCTTCTCTGTCAAACTAGATAAATAGTAGGGGTCTCTCTATGTGGCCTTGCAAGGGTAGATAGGGGGTTGCATGGGCCTCCACTTCTGTGTCAAACCAGAGAATAGTAGGGGTATCTCCACGTGGGCCTGTAAGAATAGATAGGAGGTTGCAAAACCTGGGTGTATTTTCTATAGAACCATAGTATATATATAGAGTGGCTGTGGTGGGTAGATAGATATATAGGGCAATCATGAGGGACTTTCTAATTGCGAGATGTGCCTTTGGGTGTAGTATTTTTCCATTTGTAATATCTCCACCCAACTTGGACCATAATACTGGGGAGGGCATGCATCCTATATATAGCTATTTTGGGTCTCCAAATGTAGATATATAGGGCCGTCCAAACAAAATAAAGTAGAGGAGGGTGACAGACTATATATAGCTACTTTGGATTATCTATCCATAGGTAGCCCTATCTATAGATAAATATAGATGGATAAGGTGGTTTTTTGGCTGATATATACGTGATGGGAATGGGGGTTCCATCCCTAGAGATAGAGGTGGAGAGTCCTTCCTTTGGATAGCTCAAGAGAGGATGGGCCCTATCTATCCCCTATCTGAAATGGGAGGGGGGATGTCTTGTCCTCTCCGACTAAATAAGGAAGGGATAGAGGGTCAGGGGTGAACCTGCGAATCCTGGACGGGCATACCTCATATTCCTAGAACAATCAAAAGAAGAGGGAGGTTGTTGTGGGCAACCTAGGCTTCCTGGATGAGCTCGTTATCCCTGTCCAAACTAAGAGAAGATAAAGGGCCATGATTCTTATATATAGCTATTTAGGCCTCTTGGATAGGTGTACTATTGGTTCGATTGGAGAATGGAAATAGGTTGCGGGCAATTGGGGTTATATATCTAGGGGAGAGTCCCCTAACTATCTATGAATAGATATGGATAGGGTGGTTGGTTGGCTGTTACATACATGGTAGGAGTGGGCATGCCTATTGAGAGATAGAAGTTGTGTGCACATCCTCTTTATACTATGGACATGAGGGGCACAATCTAATCGAGATATAGAGGTGGTCCATAAGATATAGATAGACATTCGATCGGTCTATCCCATCTCTATCAATATAAATGGGGTGAGAGGTGGAACCCCTTCTATATATGAGACCGCCCATAGATATGTATAGGCCCCTGATGAGTCGCTCACGCCTATGTGGACCATATTTATTGATATAGGGGGATAGGCTAGAGGGGAGGGGCATCCAAGATATATATAGACACCTGATTGCTCTATTCCACCTGTGTATTGATGGGCGGGCTATATAGTCATTGCTCATTTTGTAGTTCCTATCGCATATATGTAGTTCCAATGAGGACTATTAATTTATTGACAGATAGATCTGGCTCGAACATATCATGCGTTGGTTTAATAGGATAAATATAGAGGGTCTGTCCAATGGGATATAAGTTTATATCATCACCATCCATATCATCCTATCCGTATTGGTCATCCTTCAGTCTAGTTTAGACAAACCATAGAGGATATAGGACTGTGACTATAATAACCCTATAGATCTATTTCAACTCAAGGGTCTTTTCTATCCATCCAGCTAACCCAACTGGCTAAATAAACTACATATACATGCAAAGGTCTCTCTCGGATTGCTCTTTGTCATTGATTTGCACATTCGTAGAGTTGAATATAGTCACTATAGGATATGGACCAGGTGGCCCCATATATAGATAGGAGTGTTTATAATTCTACGAACTATACTATATATAAGTGGTAGGGTTCCAAATACAAATGTCTATTTTGTCCTTGACTAGCAAGAGTAATCTCTCTATCTTGTACTAGTTTGTTTCCCTATCTTTTCCATTTAGAATAATGGATTGAGGAGAGTGATAATGGGGTAGCTTATGTATCTCTATGGTAGTTTTGCAAGGAGTGATTCACAAGCACTCCATTCAACTCTGGGTGTATTGTCTGGTCTATCCTTGCCAGTTGTCGCTCAGGGCATATTTTTAAATGGGGAACGAAGCAGGGAATAGAGGAATCAACCTTGTGGTTATGCCTGATGGGATTGATGGGGATAAATCCCCCTTCTATATAAGTGGAGATGGTGATGATGGTATGTATAAGATGATTCAAATTATAGACTAGGTGACTAGGGGACTAGGTGAGGTTAGTCCCCTTGGTCCTATCTATATATATAGTGCCTATCTATATATCTAGGGAGACCATCCCAACTCCCTAAAGGCTCCCTCTTTATATCCCTTTGTTTGCCTCTCTCTGTAGAAAGTAGATCCATCCTCCTATCTATGGGAGGAGGAGAGTAGGAGGGGGGAGAGGTTCGATGGTGGGGAGAGGGGGAGTATGATCATGCTGGTCTAGGATCAAAAGGGCTAGTCCTGGATTTGGTTGTGCACCTAAACTAGATGGTATAGCTATCTAGATGGTCTTTGTGTCTTTTGTGTAGTGCTTATAATTCAGTCTAGATAGCATCGCTAGGTTTTTATATCACAAGCCAAAATATATACAGTCGAGCCCCAACCTCAACCGTTATAGTTAGAGGAGATGAGGTTATCTATCTTGGGGACCCTATATATAGAACTACATTCACTAGGGACCTATATTTATTCTGTCCAGTATGGGAGGTTAGTTTTTGTATGGTGCAGGGCATCAGTCTCTATATATACAGATACGAGGATTTATATATAATATAGAGATATAGAGGAGAGGCCGATGACCTAACCCCTAACCCAACATAACCTTGTGTCTTTCCAATTTCAAATGTAGAGCTCTTCCCATATATAGACTGGCACATGGATGCATTATATTATTTATGTAATATGTTGATCACAACTATGAGAGAGAAAATTTGGTTACATGTTTGGTCTGTTGTTTATTTGGGGCAACTGGATAAGGAATGAATTAAAACCAACCTTGGTAAACTCCATTCAACCAACCATCAATTGGAATAGGCATTTGCCAATCATAGGTTTGTTTAGTTTGCATTATAGAGAGATAGTAGGTTGTTTCTAGCCCTATCAATCAATTTGTGTTTCATATGGGAAGGAAAGAGTATCATTTGTATCATTCCATTTAGATCATATCAATCATTTGTCAAGTATGTTGATTCGTTGAAATTCGTTGAGATTCAATCATTCGGTAATCAATGAGGGGTCATCACCCTCCATTTATAGAGGGGTGGGCGAGTGCCAAGCCATACTATGCTCATGCTTTCCCCTCCCTAGATGGATATGGGTGGGGGTATGCCCATATATAAATAGGGGGCCCTTGATTTCTACAAGAGCTATATACCTATCTGATCAAGTGCTAATGAAACTATATACATACTATGCTACGCTCCGCTCACCCTTCAACCAGATAGGTATAGAGGGAAAACATAACATAAATCAAGTGCCAATTAAATCAAGCTAACCCCTCACCCCTCACCCTCCCTAGATCTTCATGTCTATATAGATGTGGGGGACACTATATCTATATCTATGTATATGGTGCCCCTATCTCTACTCTATATGGGGTGGTAGGTCCTCACCCCCTGTTATATATTGTAGGTCATTGGGCGAGTGCTAGTCTAACTCATATATAGATTAGATAGGGGCTCTCTAGATAAGATATTTATATAGGGTGGGGTGGGGGATTCCCTGTCAATGTAATCATAGTAGATAGGGCACCCTCACCTTGCTATATAGAATAGGTATAGGTTGTTGGAGGAGGCCCTTCATTTGTAAGGAGAGAGCACCATATGTAGATAGGGTAGCCCCCCCCCAGATAGCGGGACACGATTATAACTATAGATGTCGATCATAGCTCCAATAGAAAGAAAGATATATATCTATATATATGGTGCTGATTATAGATAGTAGATATGGCAGTTTGTCATATGGATCTCGGTCGTAGCCCGGAGAGAATGAATGTCTAGTGTTTAATAAGTCTGTTGTTTGCATGGAAGAGTAACCAAACTGTCACCTGAGATATAGTTCTCTCTTATGCATCATAAAAACCTTCCCTTACGATCTAAATAAGGGAAATAATCAAGGCACCCCCACCTCCCTATATAGATCACAGATATGGAGACATGCCAACTCTCTATAGGGAGGCTGAGCCGTATAGTCTAGATTGGGATTATATATATATATAGGATGGACAAATCCCAACTCTAAAACGATAGATTGTCATTCTAAGGAGCCTTATATATCTATTGGGAGTAGACTCATCATTTTTTGCTCGCCAATATAGAGATCAAAGAGATAGGGGCTTGACGGCCTACTAGAAACTAGAAGATGCCTAGGCATTGAGAGAGAGCTATAATCTATATCTCTATAGATTAAGGGTAGGGTAGGTCACCGAGGCCTATCTTTGGTAATTTATCCCTCTCCATAATTAAGTTGAGCCAATCGACTATGACTATACTTTTCAAAGGGTGCCCCATCATGACAACCATAGTTTTTAGCAGATCAACGGATGTAACTTTGTAGATTGTGTTGATCTACTGCACCCATATATATGGTATGAGTCGTTGAAGTGAAGTCACCTTTCGTCCAGGGCTTGACTGGCCAGTTGATCGATTTAGGGATCCCCTCTTCGTAGATAAATAAATAGATATATATAGAGATAGAAATAGAGATAGAGATAGATCCTAGTCACCCAACTATAACTACCACTTCTATTCTATGTACATAGATAGGAGATCGCATCCTCAGATGGATATATATGGGAGGAGCTCTAGGGGAGGAGCTTCTATTTTACATGCAAATGGTCATGCGCATCCCTTAAGAGAAACTTCTCGTTCTTAGGGTTAAAAGGGTACGAACTTTGCGAAACCATTGTATATAAAATGTGAGGGGTAGAGACAAACAAAAATCTCCTTCAATAACACATGAGATTCCTATTGACGCTTGGATTTGCACCTTTGAGGAGATGCTCAACTCTCCTCATCCAAGCGGCAAAATAGAATCATCTCTCTTGCTGTGGGTGACAATTCTGTTGAGATGAATCTGTAGATTAGGGGCTAGCTCCCCTTGATACACCTTTAAGATCTTTCTAAACTAACAACTCTGAATAAAAAGGGAGACGGAAAACAATTGAGAAAACAAGCGGTGATACACTAATATTTGATATCCTCTCACTTGACTGAAAACACTACTTAAAGACTAACGAAGTTTCTTCACACAAAACCCACAACTCTTTGTGCATTGTCACATCAGTGTTTCACATGTTAGATTCAAGAAGACATTTGACATTTAAGAGAGTAACAGACAATTCCAGGAAATAATAGTCTTAAACGACTTCTAAAATGTCTATACACTTATGAAAGAACACTAACAAGGACTTGTAACAACACACTTTTTGCACATTTGGTAGGCAATTGAGGATAGCAGGTTAGGAAAGATAAATTTCACTAAACAAGAACAACACAATTTGGACCAATACATAATAATGCAGCATGTGAGTGGCAAATGACTTGTTATTGTTTCTTCAAGAGTTATCAGTACAGATCGTGCTAGAATTTCACTATAACCAACGGAGGCTCTCAAATGAGTAGAAAGAGTACATATATATAGCCTTTGAGAGAGAGGTCGAACGAATGAAATGCAAAGAACAAACAGACATGTGTCAACTGAGGATATGAACAGTCACTATCCATTCTGTAAGATGTTCTCTTTACGGTTACGCCAACAAAATAAAGATATTCCGAACTATGTTTTGCCATAAATGGATCTAGTTGTTAGAAATTTGTTTTTATGTTAGCTGCTTTGTTGGCTCATCGAGCTGTGGAACGGTGTAACAACTTGAACCATTAACCCTCTATTTCTGATTGTTGTGCACCAGATGCTCATGATTCATGCCATTTGTCATTTCCACATTTGTCTTTAGGCTCCTGCACTTTTGTTTTTTAACTCCAATAATTATTCCTTGCAGCTTGAACTTGACATTCTGCGGGCCATCACCTTGGGTATTGTCTTCGGACTTCTTGTTCTCAGCACTAGTCTTCAGACTTTTTGTTTTCGGCATTCTTTCGGACAATTTGTCCAAAAAAATTCTTTTGGGTTCTTCTTCCTTTCCTCTTGGCTTTTCCTTGGACAAAAAATCCAAAGGAATTTTTTCATTTGGACTTGAGCTTTTTCCTTTATGCATTTATTCCTTTGGCTTTGTGAAAATGCCCTTTGGCTTGTCAGAAAGAACCTTTCGGCTTTTTGGCAATGGTTCACCTCTTCCCCGAAACAATCCTTTGGACTTTCTATTTGGCCCTTTTGAAAGGAAAATACCCTTCGGAATAAATGTAAATGATCCCGTTGACTTGAAAATGGCCTTCGGAAAAATGCAAGGGTCCTTCGGGATTTTTGTCACCTACCCTTCAGAAAAGATGAAGTGCTTTTCAGAATTTTTGGAATGGTACACTTGTCCCTCGGTTTCAATTCCTTCGGGTTTTTTGTAAGGGATAATTTCTGCGGACTTTTTGCAAAGTGCCCTTCAGAAGATTTGTAAGTGTCCACTCTCAGCTTGAAAGAGTCTTTCGGGAAAGTTGCAAATGATCCTTCGGAAAACTGAAATGGACCTTTCCTGACAAAACATACCCTTTGGAAAAATGCAACATACCCTTCAAAAAAGATGAAAAGGTCCTTTTCGGTTTGAAAGAGTTCTTCGGGAAAGTTACTTCGGACAAAAAGTCTGAAAGAATTCGGCACAGGCTTTAGACCAAAAACTCGTAGATACAAACCCTCCGAAAGAATTCATTGCAAAGGACTTAGCTAAAAGACTAAAGAACAAAGCTTTCAAAAGGAAAACACTTGGGATTTTTACATGTAAAAGACTTTAGCGTTGTATAAGAACACTTCTTGCATACTGGACATGAAACGTGCATACTAGACTTGGACAAAGGTATAAACTTAGACGTTTTGCAAATAGGGGTGCCCAATTTTGGCCTGAAAGGCCAAAATTTGGTCAACAATTCCAATAAGACTTGTCCAAAGGATTCTCTTCCACTTGCAACGAGGAAGATATGGCAGGTCAAATTTCTCATAGTGAAAAATTGTTTTAGGGAGCAAAAGTTGGTCAGTATAACATACAAATAATTAAATGGGCATCAAATCGACGAACTTCACAGTGGCATCTAGATGGACGTGTAAATGATCTAGGTCGGCTCCCGATAATCGAAATTTGTGGGTGGTTGGATGCATCCCTTAAGAGAGTTTTTGTTCTTTAGGGGGAAAATGGTACAAAGTTTGTGAAGCCATTGCACATAAACCATGAGGGGTAGTGGCAAACTATAAGCTCCTATAGTTGCATAGTAAAGTCATTTAGGCATCTTCAGAGAATTCTCTTTCACTCACGCTGAGAAAGGAACTACGACATGTTTTCTTTCACAATGAAAACTTTAGGGAGAAAAAGTTGTTTAGTATAACGTGCAACTTGTAAACCGCATGCCCGATTGGCGAACCATCTTTGTGGTCATGTCCGGATGCACATATAAATGTAGGAATGACCTTCTTCCACCCTTTGTCGTCTTTGCATTCCAAAACATGCAAGCAATGAGATGCATCGTTTAGGAGAAACTTCTCGTTCTTAAGGTGAAAAATGGTAAGGACTTTGTGTAATGGTTGCATGAAAACTGTGAGGGGTAGTGATGAATTTAAGCTCCAATAGTTGCATGGGGGAGTACTTCAAGCATACCTTTTCAAGAGTCAGCACAAATCAAACTTTATTGGATGACAATCAGGGCTTCGATGGACAAACAATGGAAAGTAGACATAAGTGTTAAATAGTTAGATTGTTGTAATTTACAATTTTTTGTTCCCTATGCCATAGTAGTGGATGGTTTGGAAGAAAGCAAATCTTGTTCACAAGTATTAAGATTATACTATCCAAGACAAAAACCATATTTTAAAGCCTCGATTTGCATTACTGTTATTATTTCCATGTCCTTTTTACTTGCGAAGCTCATAAATACTTTTTGAAAGTTGAATTAAGCTCTACAAAGAGTGAATTCTCACATTTGTTGCTGGAATTGTTACCCTAAAACACTTAACTCTTCTTTTTGATAAGCAATTGTCCTTCCTATGACAAGATAGTTTGGAGATCTAGGGATGCTCCTGCATCAAACTCCCCTTGAAATTGGATTGAGAGCATGGTGCCTATAATTGAATGTCTAGAATTGCTAAGCTTGGCCGATCAACGAAGCCAAGTTTTGCCTTGGAAATCCATGATTTCTCTTTTGGTTTCGTGTTCTTCCGTCGAACTAAGTATTCCTTGTTGTACTCTTACCACCTTTTCTTATTCCCATCTCAATCTTTCAAGATTTCTTCAATCGTCACATGCTCATCAGAAATTGGAGTTCTCCAATTTGCAAGTTATTCTTCCTCTTTTTCAATGTTATCTTCTGCCTAATAAAGATACAAGTCAACAACATTGAAAATGTGTGAAATGTCTAATCCTTTTGGCACTTCTATTTTATATGCTTTATTATCCGAGCACAAAAGGAGTCTCTTAATATTACCTCTTCATTGTGGTACTCTCCTTGGTATTTGGTCACAAATAAAGTATTCTGTGCCACCGCTGGATGATCTTAAGCACTCTTGGATCAATAGACAAGCATAAGTACCTTGCACACCTTTGTGCTGCCTTGTATACTAGTTATATTGTGCAACACCTTGTGGTACCTTGTAGTAACCTTGCAAAATACTTGGAAGCATACCATAGCACAAAACAACATGGCTATGCTCTGTACAACATCAATAGTACTATGCTACTTATATATGTCTCGCACCATCTGAAATGGCTTACCTCAGATTTGTGGCATCTTAGGAAACCCTATTTTTTTGGCACTCCACTCGATTGGCTCACACTGAGGTAGTGCACAACAACAAAGAATTGTGCAGGTTGATATCAACACCAACCTATGTGGCGTTATTTCAGCACCATTGTGCCATATCTTATGCATTTCACAACCCAAGTTGTTGCAAAGTACTAAGCAAATATTGTGCAGTTTGCACAATGTCGTGTATGCTCGTGTGTCCCATGCAGCCTATGAACCTTTACAACACCCTTAGAGACTCTTTGCATTCTTGCAAGCTTCCACAACACCAAATCCCATAGCGCACAATTCTGCAAAAACGTGCAACACCTTACAATATTCCAAATTGGAATATTTTACATTAATTTGGTTTTCTCGAAAATCTTATTTTCTTATAAATATAAATATTGCATTTAAAATAAAAAATTAAATAAAATATAAGCCTACAAGGGGTTTCGTCCTTGGGCTGTTATAATCACAAGGGTTTTAGTCCTTGAGTGTGGTTGTATAGCATGATGCTTATACGAAGTTAGATGATTGAATTCATAATTGGATGATGTCTCCCATTCTAATAGCTGGTTATTTATATCTTCAAATCCTTCCATCTAAGAGGTATGACTTTCCCAAATGTCTTGTCCCAAGAGGTATATTCCCAAGGGTGGTGTGTTTTGTCTTAATGAATGTTGGTTAACAATTTATTAATTAAAGAGTAAGGCTTGTTATCCACTTAATTAATTATTGTTGTTGCTGTATTTAGTGCTCATTATAAACCTGCGACTTCCTTGGCTGTGGCAATTTCTCCTTGTAAATGTAGAATACAAACTTGTGGTTTCTTTGTTAATTATAGCACTCCATTTCCTAATGCTATGATTTCCCTTACTGACTGCAATTTAATGCCTTTACTGCATATTAGCGATTCAATGATAGCTGAGTTGTTGTTGGTGTTTAGCGATTGGATGGATAATCGCTGAATACCCTTCAACGATTTAATTGAGGCTGAGTTTGGGGATATTACAGACCTCCCTTCCTCAGTTTGCTTGTCCTCGAGCAATTGTAAATTGAGATGTTCAAGAATTAATGCTCCTTCCCTTGTATCTTCGATTGACAGTCTCACAAATGCGATCAAATATCGTAAGACAACAACTGTCTGAGTGGGAACCACCAAAATGTCCGGAGGTTTTGCATACTTTTTCCATGAGAAGATCTTAAAAATAACCAACGCTCTATAATCTTTAGGTTCCTTGTTTTCACTCAATAGTGAAGGATAGTAGAAAAAATATGAATAGCTCTTCTCAATCGAGAGGTGGATGCAAACATTTCCAGCAAACATGTACTTTATCTTACAGAAACCCTTTAAGCCATTGCTTATGATAGAGTACCAAGTACATGTAAAATTGCCATGGAATGCAAACATAGATTCTCAGTGGCCTTGCATTGATCCAAGTTATTCTCTCATTCTGAGTAATAGAAAATTACAAATGCATAAAGACACTCTTGCACATTCAACTTATGAGCATAGTTCCACAGCGTTTGCTGATGGGGGGGACACGGTGATGGGTTTCCTGGATGGGGGGATGGGAGGCCTAAGTTTGGGGATGGTAAGGGGTGGTAGAGGAGTGGCGCAAATACATATAGTACTTGAAAAATTAGTTATAAAAAGATGTATAAGGAATAAGTATATTGCATTGAACATCAGCAATTTAACATTGTGATTTAATCATTTAAGTTTCAAGTTTGATCCATTGAACCAATGAACATTGAACATTGATGATTACATGATTACATGAACATTAAACCAATGAACAATGAACATTGAACATTGAAGTTTGATTCATGATTAACAATCGTGTATCAACAATGTTAAAAAACAAAATACTAAAATAGTGAAATACTAAATACTAAATACAAATGACTCAATGAGTCAATGGATAATCATCCCAAAAGTCGAACTCCTGGACTCCACATGCTCAAGCTCCTCCAAACTAAAACCAACCAACCCTGTCTGTGTAACATCATCATCAATTTTGGTTGGCTCCTCTAGCTCTACATCCCATTTGGCTACTAGACTCTCCTTGTACGTAAGTGTGTTGCGGTCAATGAGGGTGAAAGGGCTTATTATAGTCTTTTGGAAGGCCTTTGGGGTGGGGTTGGGTCCGACTAGTAATTAGGGTTACGGTAGAGGGTGTTATGGTGTGGAGCTAAAAGCTTCAATTGTTTGCAGACACAAGAAAAGGATGCTGAAGAACCAGAGCCACCGGCGTCGGCAGCATGACCGACGTCGGTTAGATGCAGTAGAGAAGGAGACCGGCGACGGCAGGAAGTCGGCAGCACCAGACAGACAGGGACCGACGTCGGTCCCCTGTGGCGGTCCAGAACTACTGTTAACGAACAGTCAGTTAAGTGAACGCGTTGTTTGCATGTCAAATGACTAGTTTAAGTCACGAGCTGCGTGTCTAATTATTGTAGGTAGAATTCTATTTTTGTAAGCATGGGATCCTATTTAAAGACCCATAAGGCATGTATTGTAATTATTCAAGAAGGCAAGTAAGAGCATTGAAGCTAGCAAGGTCAAGGAGATCTACAGGTGTAAGGTCAAGGAGATCAGCTGAAGCATTCAAGGAGGGAGAATAACTCAGGCTTTAGAGTTGTTAAGGTTGAGCAAGAGAGAGAGGGAAGAAGGTCTTAAGGTGTGGCAAGCCTTTGAGGTGGAGGAAGAAGTGGTATCTTTCTTATTGTATTTTCTAGTAGTATTTAATACAAGTGTGTGTATTGTCTCTCAAATTTTTTGCTGTCTCAAGTTTCTAGTTACTTTATCATTCTGGTATAATTTCGTGTTTAATTGCTTATAAGAAAGTAATCAATTGTGCTTCCGTTGGATAAGGGGTCTCCTAACAGTTGGTATCAGAGCTACGGTTTGCAGGAAGCAGGGCGTTGTTTTTTGATTACAGGTTACTCACAGGGTTTCTGATTGAGTGGGAGTTCAGCAAGGGCAGAAGAAAGTAAGCTACGAATGGAGAAGTTTAACGGCAAGAATTATCAACATTGGAGGATGCAGATTGAGGACTATCTGTATCAGAAGGATTTGTACTTACTGTTGGGTGGGGTTGCATGCAAGCCCACAGATATGAAGGATGAAGAATGGAACGTTCTTGATCGGAAGGCTCTCGGTTCCATAAGGTTGAGCCTTGCATCGTCTGTGATTTCCAGCTTATCACAGTGCAGGACAACGGAAGAGTTGATAAAATCCTTGGCGAATTTATATGAAAAGCCCTCGGCTTCTAATAAGGTATATCTTATGAAGCAGCTATTTACTTTTCAAATGCAGGAAGGTGGATCGGTACATACTCATCTCAGTGATTTTCATGGTTTGGTAAACCAACTAGCTTCAATCAATATTGTTTTTGATGATGAGGTAAAGGCTCTCTTGATTTTATGTTCTTTGCTTGAAAGTTGGGACGGTTTGGTTATGGCAGTAAGTAATTCTGCATCTGCTTCTAAAATCTTAAAAGTTGATGATGTTGTGAGTGTGATCTTGAATGAAGAAATACGCAGGAGAAGCACAGGGGAATCATCAGGGAACGCTCTAAGTGCAGAAAGCAGGGGAAGGCAAAGGGAGAAGGTTGAGCAAGGGAAATCAAGGTCGGGAAGGAGATCCGAGTCCAAAGGTATTACCTGCTGGTTTTGTGGAAAGAAAGGACATACAAAGAAGGAGTGTTGGTTGAGAGATAAAGAGAACCAACATGCAGGGATGGAAGAAGCAAAGGATGCAAATATTGTGATGCAGGACGCTCTCATGCTTTCTTCAGATAGTCAGGTAGGATCATGGATTTTAGATTCTGGTTCATCTTTTCATGCATCCCCAAACAGAGATTTGTTCCATGAGTATGAACATGGAGACTTTGGAGTGCTCTATTTAGGGGATGGTACGCCTTGTCAGACAGTTGGCAAAGGGAAAGTGCAGCTGAGATTGCAGATTGACAACACATGGGTGTTGAAGGAGGTCATGCATGTTCCAATTTTGAAGCAGAGTCTGATTTCTGTAGGAAGGTTGGGAGATGAGGGATGCACAATAACCCTCACAGCGGATTCTTGGAAGGTTATCAAGGGAGCACTTGTTTTAGCGTGAGGTAAGAAAGTAGATACTCTTTATCTGTCTACTTGTATTGCTGATTCTACTTCTGGTTTATCTACTTCAGCTGTAGATTTGAAGATGTGGCTTAATAGGCTTAGTCACATGAATAAGAAGGGAATGAACGTTCTTGATTCAAAAGGTATGAGTTCAGATTCAGAAAGCACAGATAGAGTTCTTTGCAGGAAAAATAAATTTGATGCTTTTGACAGGAACAAAGAAGTCTTGGCATTTATGGAGGAGATGAAAGACAGAGATCAGTCACAGGGACTGAACAATTCTGAGCAGGGCAGTATGGACAGTGGTTTGATCCAAGATGAGCTCGCGGATAAAGATTTCATTACTCACAGGAACACACAGTCGCCGACGTCGGTCACTTGGAACCGACGTCGGTTAGCCAGATACCGACATCGGTCATGTGCAGACCAGCAGGGTCGGTAGGTCGGGCAGGAGAAGTCCGACGTCGGTCATAAGGACCGACGTCGGCAGTCAGGGTCAGTGCAGGGAACCGACATCGGTCGGGAGCAGACTGGGAGATGGTCGAGATCGGTCACTGGAACGGATGTTGGGTGGACAACAAGCTGTCAAGAGGTCTCAAACACCCATATGGAGGTCAGGGAATGGTAAGTGAACCTCATATTCGTTGTTCACCTTCTTTATATTGCTTACTGATAGTCATGAACTAGGAAGATGGAAGAAGCAATGCAGGTAGAATCCAGAAACAGTGGGATCTTGGCATGGATGAGGAGTGTGAGTCCTTGGAGATGAGCCAAACAGGTTTTTGTTGGTAAAAGTTGTCAGCTGAAAGAAAGCACTGGATAGAGGGTTGGATTCCCGTTTTAGAGAAGAGAGTGGATGGACACATGAGACAGAAGGCTATGGTATATGGTCTTGATTACGCTGCGAGCAATGGAGGTTTGACCATTGTATTTTATCTTTACCAGGTTGGATAATATTAGCTACATTATCCTGTTACTGTATTGTGTTACTTGTTGCAGGGTTTCATATACAGGGAGTTTTCTGAGCTAAGGGTAGAGTTGGTTCAGAAGTATGTCATGAAGAATTTGGGAGCAGCAAAATTCTTTTGGCATAAGTGACAGGTATTGCATCACAGGTTCAGTGATGGTTGGTCTTCAAGAGTGACGTTGAAGAGGGATACAGAGCCTAAGGGAACAAAATAGATGGTGTACAGGCACAGGTACAGGTTGCAGCTGTTTATCTCCAAGTGGGAGATTGTTATGGTGTGGAGCTAAAAGCTTCAATTGTTTGCAGACACAAGAAAAGGATGCTAAAGAACCAGAGCCACCGGCGTCGGCAGCATGACCGACGTCGGTTAGATGCAGTGGAGAAGGAGACCGGCGACGGCAGGAAGTCAGCCGACGTCGGCAGCACCAGACAGACAGGGACCGACGTCGGTCCCTTGTGGCGGTCCAAAACTGCTGTTAACGAACAGTCAGTTAAGTGAACTCGTTGTTTGCATGTCAAATGACTAATTTAAGTCACGAGCTGCGTGTCTAATTATTGTAGGTAGAATTCTATTTTTGTAAGCATGGGATCCTATTTAAAGACCCATAAGACATGTATTGTAATTATTCAAGAAGGCAAGTAAGAGCATTGAAGCTAGCACGGTCAAAGAGATCTACAGGTGTCAGGTCAAGGAGATCAGCTGAAGCATTCAAGGAGGGAGAATAACTCAGGCTTTAGAGTTGTTAAGGTTGAGCAAGAGAGAGAGGGAAGAAGGTCTTAAGGTGTGGCAAGCCTTTGAGGTGGAGGAAGAAGTGGCATCTTTCTTATTGTATTTTCTTCTAGTAGTATTTAATACAAGTGTGTGTATTGTCTCTCAAATTCTTTGCTGTCTCAAGTTTCTAGTTACTTTATCATTCTGGTATAATTCCGTGTTTAATTGCTTATAAGAAAGTAATCAATTGTGCTTCCGTTGGATAAGGGGTCTCCTAACAGAGGGCTCTAAAATCCAATTTAAAAAAAAAAAAAAAACACTTTATGACATCCACCTGTGCGGGGGACACCAGGGCATTTCCTAGGGGTATGGGGAACTCTTGGACATCCCCTGGACATCCTAGGGACTTCCCAGAGTCCCCAAGACATCCCCCTTTTGAAGGGACGTCCCTTCTCAGAAGGAAATGTCTTGGGGCTTGCGATGAGACTTGGGTAGAGGTGGCGGGATGGCTGGGGTACGACACCCTAACGTCCCCGCATCTTAGGGACGTCCCTGTCCCAAAAATATGGGGTTTTCCTAGGCAGCTGCATCATTGTGGAACAATGCTTATTAGTGTACTTTAGTATACAAAATGAGGATCTATATATAAACAACACATAGATGATGATTTGGTGTGGAATTAATATTATATTTGTAGGGTCTTCTGCAGATAACTCAGCTTCATGGATACTAACAGATCGACAATCCTTTCACAGCCATGGTATACCCAACTTCACAATTAATCCAATACCCATCTTTGTAAACCAGTTCTTGAAACCCTTCATCCAATTTTCCAAGGAAATCAAAAGGCCAACAAAAATGTTTGTGGTCTCGTCAGTAGGTGCAATTGTATGTAACAATCCATCATTTCCAATCTTGCCATTTTAGAAAATGTTACGAACCGGTTGAATAGCTTTGACTTCATCTTTAACAATAGTATGATTGCCATTATGTTCATCTATTTTGTTCACATTTGTCTCTAGACAACCACTTGATGAAACTGCAATCTTTTGTTGTTCAGGGCATACTTTAATCAAATGATCATCTACTACACATTTGGGAATTTGCAGGTTCTGTTAAAATTTCTTGAAACCAATTAAGTTTGTTATACAATAGTGCTCCGGAATATAATTATGTTCAAGTGGCAGATGTAGAGTGGAGTCGCTCAATAAAGGCCTTTTCCTTTTCCTCTAAAATAGGAAATGGAATGTCTTCAACAAGGTAAGGGGCACCAAACCATGGTTCATGTGGCTTTGAGAAACTTAAACTTTCTAATATCAAGTTTAGTTCCCATGTTTTGAATACAAACTTCCCATGAAGAATGTCTTCTTCCCTATACACTAATAGAGGTGTAACTATTTTAGATGCAAAGCGAAGTTCAAACTCTTTAGACTCATGATATTGTAACTCTGGGAATATGAAGTTTGAATTATTGACAACTTAAAGCTCCTTAAAAATCCACGCTTGAAGACTTACATCCTCTAATAGCTCGATGTATGGATACACAACCCTTGTATTTAATATGAACAAATTTGGACTTTTTTGTCTAGTTGATAGGTTCACAACATCCTTGGCATACCATTCATCAACATCCTTTAATAGCCCATCATCATATTTTATTTCTTCCAATATCACTTGAGCCCCTCCTATCGAAGAAGCAAGCATGGAATCAACTTTTCATTCATCTTTTGTTGTGGATGGTTGTGTGTAATTTATCTCTAAGTCACAGCCCTCAAGTGTAGCATTTCCAAGATTAACAGCTACAACTTGATGGCCTTTATTGATTTCTGAATGTTTTAAGCACACCTCCAAGGACTCTCCATGTTCAACATGTGAATTTCCTATTACTCCAAGATAGCCAGGCAAATCTAAAAGAAAAGGTGCACATGTAGAGCCTTGTTTGTTATCCCTAATATCACTGGAAGTCTCTTCAGTATCCTTCAACAAGTGAGGTGCATTTAATGCTTGTTCATCTTCCAAGGCATCAAGGTTATTTGGTGTACATTTTTTCTATATTCTATCAATTATTTTGGTTGGCTTTCCATCTTGTTTATTTTTAAGCCTGTAGCCCATGATATCTTGTTGATATTTTGCATTAATTAGACAATCATTTGGTTTATTAAACGTAGAACTTGTGTTTGTGAAACAATCCTCAAGACCTCTCTCTTGCACACACTGAAGTTTATCTTCACTCTGACAGGGACAACACATATCAACATCATCATTAGTGTTTTTGATAGATGACTCGTGTTCATCTCTAATATCCAAAGTTTTTATGTCATTCTTCCAAATAGATGAGTCTCCATAAATATCAACTTCTACTTGGATAAGTATGGTTGGGCATCCCCTTAGTTCAATGTTGGATGCCTCATTCATTTTCTCCTGGATGGGGAAGTCAGGTTTGGAATTTGTCATCTTCCCTTTTTCTAGGACCTCTTGAAAATTGAATTTCTCTTCATATTCAACATTGCCATAACTATGATTCACAAACTCGTCTTCCTCATAGTGCATGTTCCATTCCATGACTCTTTTAAATCCAAATAGTTTGAAAAAAGATTTCTTTTCGAATCTCTTCTGAAAGGATATTGTACAACTTGTCACTGTCCTTAATTTCCTTATGTTGTGGCCCCATGGTTCACAGGTTGGCAAAAAAAACAACTCTGATACCACTGCAATATTCCAAATCGGAATATTTTACATTAATTTTGTTTTTTTGGAAATCCTATTTTCTTATAAATATAAATATTGCATTTAAAATAATGAATTAAATAAAATATATGTCCACAATGGGTTTCATCCTTGGGCTGTTATAATGACAAGGGTTTTCGTCCTTGAGAGTGGTTGTATAGCATGATGCTTATACGAAGTTAGATGATTGAATTCATAATTGGAAGATGTCTCCCATCCCAATGGTTGGTTATTTGTATCTTCAAATCCTTACATCAAAGATACATGACTTTCCCAAATGTCGTCCCAAGAGGTATATTCCCAAGGGTGGTGTCCTTTGTCTTAATGTTGGTTAACAATTTATTAATTAAAGAGTAAGGTTGGTTCTCCACTAAATTAGTTATTGTTGTTGTATTTGGTGCTCATTATAGACCTGCGACTTCCTTGGCTGTGGCAATTTCTCCTTGTAAATTGTAGAACACATACCTATGGTTTCTTTGTTAATTGTAGCGCTCCATTTCCAAATGCTGCAATTTCCCTTACTGACTGCAATTTAATTACTTTATTGCATATTAGCGATTTGCTGTTGGCATTGGGTTGCTTGGTGGGTAGTGATTTGCTGATAACTGAGTTGCTGCTGGTGTTTAGCGATTGGATGGTTAATGGCTGAATACCCTTAAACAATTTAATCAAGGCCGAGTTTGGGGATATTACACACCTTGGCAACACGCATCCGTCTATCATCCGATGCATCCTTGCATACTTGTGCAACATCAATATGCATATCTTGTAGCACTTAGAATACGTGCATGAATCAATGGCCAAACGGACACATTATGCCATGTTGCATCACATTAGGTGACACTTTTTAAGATTGCATGATGTTAAGAGTATCTGCCAACACGTCAAACTATTTATCAGTAAAACCGCACATTTGGAAGTTCCACTGCCACAACCTACAAGAAGTCCAATTGTCAGTCGGGAAGAAGATGAACCATTCTTACAAATGTCCTTTTTTTAAATTGTTGTCTATTGTAGCTAACTTCTTGTAATGATATATTATAAGGCTTTTGATAGAAAGACATCGACTATGACCTATACTTGAGTAGACTAGCATTGACCATATCCCAACATGTAACTTGAATAATCTCATGCCTTGAGTATCTTGTATCAAATGGTCATCTAACACATGCTAGCATGGCTCAAATATCTAACATATATTCAACATGGTAAGACACCTCCTAGAGTAGGAGAATCAGTTAGGATGTGCCTCCCCCTTTTTGATCACTAGAAACTACATTCCTAGCCCTTCTGGTCATGCGTACATTGTAAGGTATTTGATAGAACGACAATGATCAGGACTTCTAGATGAGCAATCTATCATCGCCCATATCCGAACATGTACCTTGAGTACTCTCAAGCCTTTAGTATTTTGTATGAGATGGTCACATCTATCACATGTTAGCATGCCTCGAGTATCTAACATTTGTTGAACATTGTAACACACCTCCCAGAGTAGGTAATCCAAATATGATATGTCTCCCCCTTTCTAATCATGGGAGTTTGCATTCCTAGCCCTTCTGGTCATGTGTATAGTCTAGAAAAAATAATAGGAAGTGTTATCCCATTGTATTCATAGTATTTATGTGTCTTGTATGCATATGTACAATACATTATTCTTTCCTTTGAATATAAGTAGCACCATTCTACTAATATCTATGTATTTGAATGTGTAATGGTTGTCCCACATCTTATTTAGATTCAATTGCATGTTCTACAAATCTGCAACTCTTTGAACATATCCATCTAGTTTGAATAGTTGGAGTTTTTTCCCCTGTGCAACCCCTTGTGTGTCACGTGGATCATTACCATTGAAGCTATGAGTCTGATATGTTGCCTAATCATTAGTTGTTTACTCTGAGCTAGAGACTCGATATTAGATGTGCGCTTCTATCTTTGTTATTGCAGTCATGGGCAAAGCAAGGAAGAAGGCAAACCACTCCAGGTGGATATATCCATTTCAAAATCTTTGGATGAGAAGAAGCACTTGCTTGAGGAGGTCCAACACCTCCAACACCAAAATCAACAGTTGCAAGATGCTCTCTAGGCTAATAGATCTCATGATGCCTGACATTCATCTCACTAACCCTGTCTTCAATGACTTTGTTCAAACCCAAAATAGATTGTACTCAAGTCATGTAGAAGGTACAAGAGCTTTGCACAAAGCAGAAAAAACTTGAGCAACTTGAAGCCATTTTATCGTCCAATTTTTAGGGTGTCACCATGCCGGATTGATACATGCAATGCTGAAACAATGACAAAGGAAACTTTATAAGTTGGTGCCATTCCTTGTAGTCTGATTCATGAATCTTGTTTAGAAGTTTTGAGAATCACACTAAAGGCTTTGGTTTCAAATTGTTGAAGAAAATGGGCTATAAAGCCTAAGGCATCATCAATCCCCTCTAGCCAGTGATGAGACCATGCAACATTGGTGTTGGTTACACTAATTATAATGCAAGTAGAGAAGGTTTCATGCACTTCTCTCGTAGTCAAGTGCCAATCATACTTCCACATCATGCTTTACGGAACATCGTGCAAGTGCTTCCACTTACACACCAACCCAACATCTCTCTCAAAGAGTCGAAGAAGATGCACGGGCATCTTGACAATGTTGCACACAACCATGATTTGAACGAGTGCAAGATTCTTGGTAGCGCTCTGTGCAGGCTTCCTAGAAGCAACCTCCTTAACAACAACACCAACCACATCGCATGCGTCGATGGTAACGTGCTTAACAATATTGCATCACACACTACATGGCTCACCCATGCCAAATTTGAAGACGTTCTTGATGAAGGCACACAACATGCTCTCTAGTTACATGCAACTATTGCCAAAGCAATGGTCATACAATCAAACAATATTGGGATATTCATCCTTACGGTTTTATGGAAGAAGCTACCATACCACCTGTTTTTTCTCAAACATTCCTGTGGGAAGGATTTTGCATTCGCTGAAACTACATTGTTGGTGGATGGACCTTGACGGGTGGGAAAACATTTCCTCTTCACTACAACACTCTTACAAGCTCATAGATTTCCACATCAGGAACGCAATGGATAACAATACTTTGTGTTATACATATACACATAATCTTATCTGGACATTGCACAACTTGTTTCCGCAGGGCGTTATGTACCAACATCTCTAGGTTCTGCAATGTCAGAAGATCAAGTTTCCATTTAGCAAGATTTATTGTGTATACACATGAAGCTTTATAGTTCTTTTCAAACACTCCTACGCAAAGGATTGTGCATTCGCTAAAACTACACTGTGGGTTGATGGATCTTGACAGCTGGGAAAAGATTTCCTTCTCACTGCAGCGTTCTTACAAGCGTAAAGATTCCACATCAATAACACACTGGATAACAATAAAATGTGTTACACATATACGCATACATTTATATTTACATTGCACACCTTATTTCCATAGGGCATTATGTACCAACATCTTTAGGTTATGCCCCATCAAAAGGTCAAGTTTTGTCGTAGCAACATGTCTTGTGTATACACATGAAGCTTTATAGTTCTACTCAAAGTTAGCATATTGGGTTCTCAACTTCACTCTTGTAATGCACAATTTTGATACTGGACATTAAACTCCTGTGATGCATGCAAACAATCTTGGTATCAAGCTTGTGCTATTCTGATTGGTCTATCCTAGAATATGTGCCACTACAACATTGATATCAGATTTGAGTTTGCTAAGTTCTTGGGTATTCAACCTCCATTTGACATGGATACGCGTCATTCGAATTTCTTTGTTGTGTATAGAAAGTATTCACACATGCCTTGAGAAGGCAACATGGGTAAATATACACCCCTCTTCTTAGCATGAGAGGATAAGGATATCACATACATCCTTCAACATTCACAAACAATAATAACACGTTTTTACACTTGGCTGGTAGGAGCAGTGGTGCCCTCTCAAGTACCTACAGGATCATTTGTGTCTCACACAATGAGTCGCATTAGGGAACATAGAGGTAGATGTACATCTCTTTTTTAGGGGTTTGAAATTCTACATTCCTTCTTAGGGATTAGATTGAAACATCAACACACCAACTAGCATTTTTGATTTAGAGCATTGGTTCAATATTCTCACCAAAGAACCTAAAACTAACAACAATAGGGACCTTCACTTTTTAAGGGGTGACGAATGATTTGAGCATGGAATGGGTCTCTCAATACTACCTTCCTATTGCGGTACTCTTCTTGTTATTTGATTTGAGGCACTTTTGGATAAATAGACAAGCATAAGTTCCTTGCACATCTTTGTGCAACCTTGTAGACTCATGGGACTGTGCAACACCTTGCCGTACCTTGAAAATCACTTGGTAGCATACTGCATCACAACACAACATCCTTTTGCTTTGTACAACATCAAAACTACTACACTACTTCCAGATGTCTCATGCCATTTGAATTGATTTTTCTTGAATTTGTGGCATCTCAAGAAACCATCCTTGTTCGATGCTCCACTGGATTGTCTCACCTCAAGGTAGCTTACAAGGAATTATGTAGGTTGATCTTCACACCAACCTAGGTGCCATGTGTTATGCATTGCTTAGCTTGATTGGCACACCTCGAGTTGCCACAAAGCACTAAGGAAAGCTTTTGGATGTCGTACAATTTTGCGTATGATTGTGCATCCTGTGAGCCTTTTTGGTACTTGTATAGATTCTCTGCATTGGTTATGCAATACAAGGAGGCATACTATGAAACCTAGACACTCTCGTGCAACATAAACAACACCATGGTAGTGTGTGTCACCTGTGCAGCCTCTACAACATTCTTGTGTGCTTCCACAATGTCAAGATGCATATCATGCAACACTTAGACTCTGTGTATGACTTAGTGGCCAAGCGGACCCTTTTCACCACATCACACCATGCCATTCTTTACACTAAGAGGCATATTGTGCACTGATACACTCCCGTGCAACTTGTGCATCACAATGACAGTGCATGTCTCCAAAAACACGCACAACAATAACTGGACTCCTAGATTTGTCTCTAGTGAGTCAACTTCTCACAACTGTTACTATCAAATTCAAATTCAGGTTGTGATCCACCAGTTGACTGAAAAATAAGTTCTTTTTGAGGCTTGAAACATAAAGAACTTTTGTAAGCTTACAAGAAGGGATGCCAAGATGCAAAGATGTGTCACCTAGACCTTGAATGTTGTAGGTGGTATCATCTCCAAGAGTGACCTAGCTGTAGTATGAGGTATGATTCAACTTTATGAACCAATCCTTCCATCCATTAATGTGCCTTGTAGCTTTTGAGTCCATGTACCATATTGAACTTGGATGGGAGATCTCCCTATTTTGGGTAGCATATACAAACTTTTCATCTTTAGAGTTGTCATCCTTATAAATATTGACATGTTACTGTGGTGTGTCTATAGTGTTTGCTACGACTTCTTGTTGTTGGACGACCTATTCGTGAATGAGTTGTACCAACAATATTTTAGTTCATGCCCATTATTTTTACATATTAGGCATGTCTTCTGGGAACAAGAGTTGTTCTCTTGTTATTTCTGCTGCTTAAGGATTTTTTTCATGGTTCATGGGCTTCTTGTCTTTTTGGTGTCTGACCATGGCATGATCCTCCTCATTGTGCCCTTTGTGACTTGGCTATTCTTGTTGTTGGATGACCTATTCATGAATGATTTGTACCAATAATATTTTGGTTCATGCCTATTATTTCCAAATATCAGGCATTTCTTTTGGTAACAAGTATTGTTCTCTTGTTATTGCCACTGCCTAACGGTTCTTTTTTCATGCTTCATGGTCTTCTTGTCTTTCTGGTGTCTAACCAGGGCATGATCCTCCTCTTTGTGTTGTTTGTGACTTGGCTCTTCTTGTTGAAACATATTCATCAACCACTTGAATGTTCAGGGATGTCACAAGAACTTTGTATGCAGAGGGAAGCACTCTCAAGACAACAGATATGAGAGAAGTATTTGTCAGTGTGTATCCTAATGCTTGTAGCGAGGCCTGAAACTCAGCAACCTATTTGAAGGATTTTAAGTTTTTACTACTTTCCATATTCAAGCAATGCAAGTAAAGTCTGGTTCTGATTCTTTGCCTTATATATGGTTTTCAGCTTGTCCCATGCATCCTTAGCACCTATAGAATCTTAGATATGTTACAGGTCCTTGTTCGAAATACTAAACATGATGATCACTTTGGCTTTCTAATTAGCCTTGTTTTCGTTCCTGGTCAACATCTGTTTCATGTCTGCTGATAGTGCCGTTGACGATTGCCCATAAGTCTTCAGACTCAATATGAGTTTTGACATTGGTCTTATAGGCTGAATGGTTATTCCCTCTCAAGAGTTGGGAATCTGGGCATTAATGGCCATGATGTTATACTATAAAATCCACAAAACACTTAACTCCACCAAACTGGGAATGCAATGTCTAAACTTTCTTCACAAATGATTATGAGACACTAATAGACAAGTTGGCCAATTTTCGGCCTTTGACTCAGTTTAGTCTAGAAGATCTAGAGTTGTTTCCATTCTAGATTACTATACAAAAAATATTTAAACACAATTTTACATTGAAACAATTAAGTCGGGCACAATGTAAGTGTTGAGGTGAAAAGATTGTCAGAGATGTTTTATAACGATATTTTGTTTTTATTGAATTAGAAAATTATAAAATAATATGATTTCAGGTCAAATTTTAGGATTTTTAAAAATAGATTTTAAAGTTATTTTTTTTAAAATTGTAAAAAACTTTATGAAAATAAGAACTTTTAAAATTATGTTTCCCTAAATTTATATAAGTCTTGAAATTTAATAATAATGTTGTTTGTGCTAGGTGATGCTTGTGGTATAGTTTGGTTAGGAGGGCTCAAATGCCTCACAGCATTGTTGTTTGAATGCTTCATGTGCGCCTCTTCTATGTTTTTCATGCCTTTTAACTTACCTCAAATGCCTTTCTTATTTACCCGACCATTGTTTCGGATTGTACACATCTGCCAGAGGCCCAAAATTAGACACATTTATTAACGTCTCTCTCAGACTGAAAATGCCTATCCTTTTGTTGTAGTCACACCTATATGTGCCACTTTCAATATTTTTTTTAATTTTTATGCATTGTTTCCTTTAGTGCATCTATAATCAAATGGATGCCTCTTTTGTTGGGAAATAAAAAAACAATTTGACTCTTGTATTATTTGGATGCATGATTCACACATGTGCTTCAAGATAAACCATGTTGATGTTGTACAAACATGCTAGCTCTTCTTCAAGTGCCTTTAATTTGCTTAAGGCCTTTGTACTGCTCTTCAACATAGCAAAAAAAAAACAATAACAAATGTGTTTTAATACAGGGGCCTCCTTTATGCACAACTAAATGAACTTTATATGACACTTTTCTTCATGCCGATCACACTTTTTTCCAGATAAATTATCTCTGTTTGAAACTTGCACAATAAACATGTAGAGATAGAAGTGCTTTGGAGGAGTTCTATTTTTTCTCGCTGCTCTCTCTGCTCGGATACCAAATGTTGGAATTCATAAAACATTGGTTTGATTCATTAAATGAGCAAGGAGCACAAATTTTTATTACTGTAGGTGTAACAGGTATGGTTACAAAAAACCGATTATAACTCGATTTATTATTTATAGAATATTCTGTGGGATTGTGTATAACAAAATAAAACAATAAATTTTTAAATAGAATAATATCCTAACAACCTACATAGTTTGTTTAACCTAAGATGTAATAATTTATTTATCTAACATCACTCCGTCCTCCTGTCTTTTCTCTGCTCTCTCAGGTTCTCTCCACTCAGATACCAAATATTGGAATAATTACAACATTGGCTATATTCATTAATGAGCAGAGTGTACAGATTTATAGGATTGTAGGTGTAATAAGTATGGTTACAAAAAACTGTATATAAGTTGAGTAGTTATTTATAAAATATTCTATGGGTTGTGTATAACAAAATACAATAATATTGTTTTAAATAGAATAACATCCTAACAACCAACATAGTTTATTTAACCTATGACATAGTAATTTATTTATTTAACATCACTCTGCCCTTCCCTCTCCCCTAGGAGTGCACTAGATAGACTTTCAAAATGCCTCAAACTTCATACGTGCAAATGATTTGGTCAAGATCCGATTTTGAGTGGGGAAAAACTGCAGTTGAATATCATGTTGTTGAACATGTTTGCTTATGAATTGGAACTGAACCTCAATTTGTTTCATGCATTTATGGAACATTGGATTATGAACAAGTTGAAAAACACATTGGTTGCCATAGTACAGAATCATTACTCCTTGTTCTACTAGGATACAATGGAACCATATTGCTTTGTAGACAACTCCACCTTCTGCACCATATTATGCCTTGGTGGAGGATCGAGCAACTATGTTTTTCCTCTTCCCCATGGAATCAGATTGGAGGCTAGAAAGAAGCAAACCCATATGTGAATTTCTTGTCATTGATGGATCTTGCATGGTCCGCATCCGTGTAAGTCAAGAAGTTTTGGTCATTTTTCTTGTACTCCAGGTTGTGCGCTATGGTACCATATACATACCTCAATACTCACTTTTCTAGCTTCCAGTGACAGAGCTTTGGTTCCTCCATTAGCCATGAAGGATAACTGACAACATAACGGATATCTAGCTTGGTGTAAGTTAGGTAAAATGAGACTCCCAATCAACTGATGATAGAGAGAGGCATTCTCTTGAGGAGTTGGATCAGATTGAGACAACTGCACTCTTGTCGCCATGGGTTTGGGCATGGGCTTATAATCCATTATTTAAAACTTGTAGTATCCTTTGCTCAAACTGACCTTGAAATGCTGATTAGAGGCTCAAGGAATATCATCGAACACCTTTCATACAATCTCTTTCCTTGCTGTTTCTGTATTTCAGTTTGATTGGTTCTTGCTTGAATAAGTTTTGAACACTAGAATTAGTATTTTGAATGCTTCTAACAATTCAAGATGGATTGACAATGTTATAGGAATGATATATTAATTATTTTTGAACTTCCTCATACATATAGGTGACTGAAATTGACTTGTACAGCTAGAAGACATAATATCAAACACTTGGCATGAATCCTAAGTGACTTGGAAATGTTTCAAAGAATAGTTACAGACCATTGACATTCAAACAAACAATTCTTATGCAAATTTTATATGCCAATAATCACCTACAGCTGCAAGGGATTTTCACAAGCAATTGTCCCACAAACTGAATATGCAATAAGATCATCTACAGCCAATGACAAATTGTCAAACAATTGGCATGCATCCTAAAATGATAATCAAATGCATTTGATTTAACCATTACATCTAACAATTATCATGTAACTTATTTCCCCAATGTTGGTAATCTATCTCAATACCATAGAATGAAGAGCCAAGTCTCTTGGCATTACAATGTAATACAGTCCCTAGTGTTGAGATAAAAATAGCAGCTACAAACTCATTTAAAATGCCTATATGTAATGTGATTATCATAGGAGAACCTGGTCACATGAAGTGCCAATGCTGGAGAAGGTGCAGCCTCAATGAAATAGAACCAAACGTCCTCTCCACAAGCCAAATCGAACCCTTAATGGTGCTGCCCCTGTTTCAGACTTGAAGTTGCAGATAATAAGAATATTTACACCTTATTCACCTCCAAATATGCATCAAATTTCATTGTCCCATCCTTAGGAAGGGAACGCCCAAAATCATAGGAGAAATTGATGAGTATTAAACTCCCAATCTGCATATATGTGAGGTCTAATATGCCAATCGATGGCTGCCAATGTGCCTCTAAAACCCACGATTTTTCCCACAATAAATATGAATATTTTAAGTCACCAAATGCCTTCAAAGTGAACCTCAATAATCAGCTTATTCCTTTCACATTGCTTCAATTACTGTAGCGATCACTGTTCATGTGCACTGTAGCAATCACTGTTCACGTGCACTGTAGCGGGTACTGTACGAGACACTATTCACTCCACTATTCATGTCATCAACAATTTTCAGATCTGTAAATGATTAACCTTTGGAATCTTTGTGAAACTTAATGTATTCTCCAATTTAATCACACATTGGACTCCTGGATAAAGCCCACAATGAAGCAATAATTCAGAAGATATTCCACAACCTCAAAATCGCATTACCAATTGAGAGCCTTCGTTCCCAATGGCTGAAGTAATGGTAGAAACCTAGTTGGTCTCATCACTAACAATCTCAAAATCAAATATCAATTTTTGAATGATATGAAGCTTGGGTGACCCTCTTAATATAATTTTTTTTCTCTTCATCAAGTCGGCCCATCTAGAAGCTTCCTTCTTATAATATTTTAGTTGCACTTTTAATAATATTAAAATATGACTTCATAAATAATAAATTGAAATGACCCCTTTTTTATGCCACATGACCCCTCAAGTCATAAAGTGCAAATATAACGTTAAAATATAATATTAAAATATTGATTGTTATTAAAGTGACCTTTAACAATAATTAAACATCATAACTTAGGCCAAACACCTTATTTATCCAAGCCAATTGAATACCGAAATCGACACTGCTGAAATATTCCATTCAGGTACCCTGCTATAAATAGTAGCCCTAACTGAATGAATTACTATAAATAGTAAGTATGAGAGAAAGAGACCTGAAACCCTTGCAAAGGCCAACCTTGAAACTTACTGAACTCTGAAGAAGAAATAAACCATCCACTAACTAGGTTTCTGTCACAAAAGACCCTCTAACCATCTGAGTTAGCCTACGAGGGCCAGTGATAGGCTAAACCATCATAAAACAGGATCACGCTAAAAAAGGGGACATTACAAAACTTCTCGAGCTAAGTCTTAGTAAGGATTTATTAAGGTCATTTTTTGTTACATCAATCTTCAACTCTTGTTGGGAAATTAGAAGTTATGTCATATAGTTAGTTTAGTATAGGATAGGTTTAATTTATTAAACCTATATATTTAGACTAGTTATATTTCTCAGGGATTGTTAGTTTGTCCTAAGTATGTTAGTTCATGTAGATGGGTGTGAGAGTGAGGGATGAGTGGAAGGAGATACAAGTTGCCTCCGAGAAACCAGGAGATGCTTAGTGTGTTGATATCTCCATCTGCTGAATGCAAAATGTGTTGTGTGAGCAATGTGTCTAGTTTAATATATTCTTGAGCAATATTCTTTGTAAGTTTGGATATCTATCTATGTCAAAACTCTGACTAAAATCTTCATTTGGTATCGCCGTATCGGAGCATGTTATTTTTGTGTGAGCCAAAACATGGATTTTTTTTTTGATGATTGGTCATGGGGCATCCCCACCATTGTTGATTGACCCGATTAATGAAATTCTAGCTGATAAAATATGATTTAGTCTAGATGTGAGGTTTTTTAATATTTGAGACTAACATTTCAGCCACTTCGAAATTTCGCATAGTAGGCATCACATGTATATGTAATTAATTACATACAAGAAGGGCTAAAAAAAGTATGTCAATTGTTGTTTGAAGGGGTGCAAATCTTGGAGAGGCGTTAAAACTCTTGCATGTGTGTTAAAATATTTATTGTTGTTTCAGCATATTGTAGTTTGGATTACAAATGTGTCCAAGGAGGTGTTTTAGTTTGAAGTCAACCATGATGACATTCCATTTAATTGGTAGTTTTTGCAGGTAAAAAGTGTCATAAACACAATCTACCTTATAGGTGTCTAGTTCTGTAGCTTATAGAGTTTGAATAATGCGCCCGAGGAGTAAAACAATTGTGTTGAAGAAGCAGGTCTAACATAAATCTAAAAAAATGACGAGAAAGAAAAAACACCAGCAAAGAAAAATGCCCAATCATATATATTCATTATTGTTGTTGTACTTTCAGTCCAAGGAGGTGCAATGGTATTTGATAAGAGACATTTGGTATCATATTTGGTATCCAATTTAGCATTTAGTGTTTGGTATTAGAATTGGTAGTAGTTGGTATTCCCTAGGTAGAAGAAGTGCTCCCTCAAACAAGGCACTAAACATAAGCAAATTACCAAACATTTATTTGATTATCACTGCATCATTATTTTTTTGCTCAAAGCATAATGAAAAGTAATGCCATCAAGTACATATTTGTATGGAAATAAGTCATTAGAAAAAATCATCGATGAGAAGAAATCAAGTTGTATTGACCATACACGAGGAAAATCATTTTGATATAATGTTTTTATGAAGTTTGTCATTCATACAAATTTAGGGCTAGGGTGTAGTTTTTTTTTTAAGGTTTTATGTTGTTCATAGTTTTTTTATATTTAAAAACGAAAATCTATAGTCAAAACATTAGAAAACTTAAATATTTCCGATAGTTTACCTGTTAAAACAGTAGTAATTCAACAACTTGTAAACCGGGAGTTTGTTTTTAGCAAAAATTTGCCGCAGTGTAGAATTGTATTCTAATCTTCATGCCAAAACTTTTTTGTTTGAAATATTATGTTGAGTAAGATAAAATTATTTTACTATTAAACGATACATAATAATTGTTGATACAAACTTAAAATGTTTATATTTATTTATAGTTTATTTTCAATAGTACTCAACAATCATAAAAGAAGTTTTCAGATTGATTGAGATAATCCCACTCTTGAACAAGACAAGTACCAAAAAAACAAAGTTAGAATTGTCAGGGCATATCATGCAGCAATCCATGAGGAAGAGTAGTGAGGACCTATTGCCTCTGTAGTTGGTTTGCTACTGATCGGTGAGGCTTGCTACTGATCGGTGAGGCCCAACCCATCTAGAGAAGCAGTGGTTCAAGGGTGGCCAATCCCACCTGAAAATGTAGTGTAGTCAATCACATTACAAATGTTGTTGATGTAGACTTGACGAGGTGTGCTACTATTCACACATATATGAGAGTATGGACTAGAGTGTTTGTCCCAGTCTATTAATTGTCAGTGTTTCTTGTTGAATGTTGTGCTTGTCCACATTCACAAATTATTGATCAGTGAGGTCATTCCCTGGTGAGGTGTAGTGTGGCCACTTTTAGTACATGTATGTATGTATGAGCTTATTTGTGTGTCCAAGCTCATACTTGTTCCTTGATTGATTGATGAGTGTGTCCTTATCTATCAACAACTTGTGATGACCTTAGACTGTGAGTATGTCTCAATTCATATGCAACATGTAATTTGTCGTAGTAGTTTAAACGACACGTAATAAGGAGGGGATTATTTGTAAATTAGAAGTTATTTCATATGGTTTAGTATAATATATATTTAATTTTTTAAACCCATATATTTAGACTAGTTTTATTTGTTAGGGATTGTTAGTCTATCCTAAGTATGTTAGTTCATGTCGATGGGATTGTTAGACTAGTTTTATGAGAGCTTAGTGTATTTATATATGCTCTATATGTCGATGGGATTGTTAGACTAGTTCTATGAGAGATAAGATTTGACTCCTAAAAATACGAGATGCTTTGTGTATTTATATATCCATAAGATGAATGCAAAAATGAGTTGTGTGAGCAATGTGTTGTGTTTAATATATTATTGAGCACTATGGTTTATAAGCTTGTGTATATATATGCTAGGTTAACTTTGACCAAACTCTTAAAATTTGAGCTACATGTGATGAACAAGTTGATGACATACTTAATAAGAATCAGGACCACCCCCCATACTCTTTGAGATAAAGGTTCAAATCATAGTTTAAAAACTCGTACTTGACAACCCAAAATTTTGACTTGGATTCAGGGCTCGACAACTTTATTACTACTTAAAAATATATAAATTCATAAAATAAACTTCAATAACATGTAAAACACTGTTAAATGACATGAAAAATGAATGTAGAGAATTTTCTATCGATTTTCAACCAAAAAACAACAAAAATTCTCAACAATATGCCAAAAAATAACATAGTTTAATCCACGAGGAGTTATTAGTTGGCTATAGCCAAGTAAAAGGAAATTACTTGACAAGTACTCAACAATTACTTGGAATTTACTTGATAATTACTTGCGAGTTTGTGCCTACTAATCGGCTCATGAGAAGTTCGTCGATTACTTGGTAGGTTAAAAAAATTAGATTACTTGTGGTTTATCAAAGGTTACTCATGAGTTTTAAAATAGAGGTTCAAATCATATGGACTCAAATGAAATCCAAGCTGCACAAGATGTTCATATTTTTGATATACCAAGTTTT
Source organism: Torreya grandis (assembly GCA_037957365.1). Taxonomy (NCBI): domain Eukaryota; kingdom Viridiplantae; phylum Streptophyta; class Pinopsida; order Cupressales; family Taxaceae; genus Torreya; species Torreya grandis. The sequence goes on along the minus strand of JARHVA010003384.1, from coordinate 1,215,545 downwards.
GAAAGCCTTCTTGAGACCATAAAGAGATTTGACGAGTCTACACACATCTTGTTCTTGATAGATTGTGACAAATCCCTTTGGTTGACTAATCTATTGTAATGTCCCCAATTTAGGCAGTTGTGGTTTTTGGGTGGTTTAGCCTATTCTTGGCCCTTGTAACACAGGTGGTTAGAGGCCCCTGTTGGGTGGATATCAATGTGGTTTCTTCTCCTGGGTTCAATGAGGTTCAGGTTTGGCTTTTGCAGAGGTTTCAAAACTCAGTTTCTCATACTTACTATTTATAGTAAGTCTTTTAGACGGGATTACTATTTATAACAGGGTACCTAATTGTGACATGAGGGTGGTGTCGATTCCGATATTCCGTTGGTTTGGTGAAATAAGGAGTTTGCCTAAGTTATAATGTTTAATCATTATTAAAAGTGACTTTAATAATAATTAATATTTTAATATTATATTTTAGTGTTATATTTGCACTTTATGACTTAAGGGGTCTTTAGTCATTGAAAGGGGGCCATTTTATAATTAATTATTGAGGCGTCAATATCAAGGAGATTATTTAATATTTTTAAAGTGTAAATATTATATCATTTTAAAATAATATTATTATGTTTCTAGAAGCTTCTTGGAGATGGATTGAAAAGTATAAAAGAGGATCAAGCCAAGTTTCATTACCATCGAGGAATTGATAGTTGCTTTTATGTTGCTGCTTGGTGTGGAAGCCAGCTAGGGTTTTTGCCATTTCCAACCATTGGGAACAAAAACTCTTATTGGTTATGCAATTTTGAGGTTGTGAAACTATCGACTGAATTATTGCTTCATTGTGGGCTTTACTTCGGGGGTCCAATCTGTGATACTTTGGAGGATTTACAGTTTTTTCAATAAAGTTTATTTTCAGTCATTGGAGGGGTTTAATCTGCATACTCATAATTAGATTTTGGTTCATATTAACACATCCTTGCATCCAAATTTTGTGGGCATTGGCTCAATCTTTTCGTATCTGCATTGGAGATTATTTAAGGAACAAATTGGAGGTGTTTCAAGGCTGCAATTAATTAATTCTGAGGACGGATATACTACAGCAAGGGTGCCATTGGCAAGACATTTTTGTTTATATCTCATCTTTGAAGCATCTTGTGGTTTTGGGCATTGTTGCATTCTGATTCTTTGATCCTACCGATCATTTCAGGTTCCATAAAGTGGAGTTTTATTGTTGCATTTATTTATCTAAAATATTTCCAGGAAAGGGTAGGTGTTACTTCACCAAAGAGGGGCGATTTCATGCTTGGAGGTCCTCAAAAATCCTAATAAAAATTGGGAAGCATTGTCATGCCATTTGCTATTCATTCCTTGCTTCAAAATTAGGTTCTTTCATGCTCTTTACATACTTATATCTAGTTAGTTGCTGCCATTTTTATACGGACCTGGAAGTGAACAATTGTAAAGACAAGAGTCTTGTCTACCTACATTCTCATTGTAATTGAATTGCACATCAATGAAAGGAGTGACGAGTTGCATATCACTAAATGTCATGAGGTACTTAACTGTAGTATTCATTTCTATATGCAAGACAACTGTTTGCTTAACTGCCTATTGGCTGTAAGTGTCTATTTTGCATAGATATTGATATGTGTCTTTGTTGTACCTTCATTTGGAAATTGAATAGATGCATGTCAGTGTTTGCATTAATGCCTAGTTGTTGTAGGTGCATATCGACTATCTTAGGATGCATTGAAAGTGTTTGAAAATATGTCAACTAGTTATACAAGTTAATTTCAGTCACTTATGTGTATGTGAAAGGTCAAAAATAGTTAGTATATCATTTCTAGGACATTGTCAATCAATCTTGCATCAGTAGAAGCATCAAAAACAATCTACAACAAACAAACTCATAACAAGACAAACAAAAATTCAATTGTGTGCAAAGTGTTTGACGATTTTGGTTGAGCCTATAATCAACATTTTGAGGTCAGATCTCCCAAGGGATATTACATATATTAGACCCCATCTTTCAGATCTTTGTTGAGAAAAGCACTTTTTATATCGATTCAATGGACCTTCCATCCAAACTATGCAATCATAGCAAAGACCATTATGATAGTCTTTATCTTGGTGAACAAGTGGGAGTAAAAGTCTTTGTATGGTCTATTCCTGCTTTCTAAGCATAATACTCATTTATTTTAAGCATCACTAAGAAATTTGTAAGCAATAAAATGTGCCATCTTGGAAAATATGTCAATCATCACAAATATAGTCATTACTTCATTTTGTCCTCAACAATCCAAGAAAAAAATCCGTTGTCACCTCTTCCCATGGTCTTTCTATTGTTGATAATAGCTTATACAAATCCATATACCTAATTGATTTCTCAGATTTGATCTGAACTACAGGGGGAGGAGAGGGAGGAGGGGCCCCTCTCTATATATGGGGCACTTAATTGAAGCTATATCTCGAGGGTGAATCTATATCTGGAGGGGGAGCCCTATATATCTATATGGCAAGGACCCCTATAACTTTGTATCCCTATAACTATGTGGGGTATTCGATCAACAGAGGAGACATTCTCCCTCTCGACAACCTACTAACTTAATCGTATGGTATGGGGCCTTTCATTAATATAGCGGTATCGCTCACACTCGATAACTCTCCCTATGGATATACATGGAGCTTGTCTATATTTGCAGACTAGAGAGTCCCCTCAAAGAGAGCATAAATGCCCCCCCTCCTATATTTGGGGAAACTAAGAACTAGAAACTATAAATGGATAGCTACATACATGTTCCTTTTTCCAAGTGACATTTTTTACACCTCTCCACAACATAAAATTTCCAACATTTAAGCCATTCTTGGCCAAAAGTATCTTTCCTCTTTCAATTCTATGGTCTTATCTCTCCCAAAGTGATCTCTTAATCTTCCACTATGTAGCTTCTTGATGGGGCTTTCCTTCATAGATCCTCTTGGGATGCACAATTGTTGTTCTTGAACAAAAATTCCTTCTTTTATTATATAATCCTTATATGGTCTTGTATCACTTAGTCAGGGTGCTTTGCAAGCCTTCCAAGCTTCTGCAAAGTCTGCATCTTCATACAAATCTTTTAGACTCTCAAGTCCAAGCATAGAGCCCACATAGTGTTCAATAACATGAATATTGTGCTTAAGGCACCAGCTACATTATTTCACTCCCCCGATCTATGTTTAAGAACAAATGAGTAACTCTACAAGTACTCAACCCGCATCTTATGCCTTTGGTTCACATGAGTTTGGCTATTTATGAACTTCAAGGCTTGATAATCTCTATATAATATGAACTCTTTAGGCAACAATTGATGACTTCACTTCTTCAATGCTTTACCTATAGCAAAGATTTCTGAATCATACACAAAATATTTTTGTTTTTCTTCATTCAACTTCTTACTAGAATATGCAATTGGTTATCCCATATGGCATTACCAATCATTCATACAGTCCTCCTTTGATTTTGAATGGAGTTTTCTTTCTATTAATTTCCTTATCTTATCCTGATCTGATAGCAACCACTTTTCAATTAAATCTTGCTGAATTATTTTTCTCCTCATAAATAATCTTACAAATCATCCATCCTTGGCATTGGGAATCAGTACTTGATGGTGATCTATTTGATAGCTTGAACTTGAAAGTACTCAGAATTTATTACAATTTAGGATTGCTTTCACCCACCACAAAACATTCAAAGAGTCTAAAAATGAATCAGAACCTTATTATGCAGGTTTTTAGTTGATCCATTGATGTTCTCTAGACATTCTAACATCCAAATAATTTACAAAAAGTTTTTTTTCCAGCCCTTACACAAGACTAGATAGCAAGGAAACAATTAATTAGCATTGTCATTTGGGCATTAAAATCTTTTGCAAAACAAATTTATTTTTTGTTTTTGAAGGTGAATACTTCAATAAAATGAAAAACCTAGTTTAAATCTACTCGTTTCTCCTAGAACCCCCCTAAACTTTATATCCATCAATTTGCAAGAACACCTCTATTTTACTAGAATGGACCTGCATGGTTAGGAGGATGATTGCATCGCAAATTTGATGATGGATTCACGATCTTCATGCCAAGAACTTTTTTTTAGAAGCTTTGGTGCCCTCTAAAACTTTCTCAAATTCTCCATCCTTCATGTCGGGCCCAATTCCCAAAGGAAAATGTCTTTTTCCTCGCTCCTTTTTGTTGTTGTTTTGGCTAATATCTATAGTCCAAATGAGATTTGTAGAATGTTCCTAGGTTCATTAGGATGTTTTTCCTAATTCTTCTATTCCCTACCACTTCCCTTTATTTTTCCCCTTCTTTCTATTGCCAAAAACAACCCCCCAGAAGGTGTTTCTTTTCTTAAACGGTTATACAAGGGGGAACAACGGTTTTGTGGATTCAAACTCGTGTTTGATCCTTTAATTCATCATACTTGGATCATGTTAAAGACCTCCTAACAACATTGAAGAATCTTTTTATGCCCATGTTCATCCAATTAATGCATTCAAATGAACAAATTAATCCAAAAATGATCCACATATAATAATAATGAGCTATGCTTCATGGAGATTGTTCTTTTGCATGTTTTGAGACTGCAATTATGTTTCTAATATCATGACAAACTTGAAGACTTATTTCCCTCTCCGTGGATTGTTTCGACAACATCCAATATGGAATTGACTTTAAAAATGGTCTAGCATGGTCAAATGGGATTTTCTTTACTAAAACAATATGATCATGGAATATGTGTATTTGCTTCATGGAGATTGTTCTTTTGCATGTTTTGAGACTGCAATTATGTTTCTAACATCATGACAAACTTGAAGACTTATTTCCTTCTCCGTTGATTATTCCGATAACATCTAATATGGAATTGACTTAAAAATGGTCTAGCATGGTCACATAGGATTTTCTTCACTAAAACAATATGATCATGGAATATGTGAATTGTTTTATGATCTTTATCAAAAATTCCCATAAAAAAAATATGCATGGTTTCTTTTGAATTGCTTTGGACAGTGCCAACCTTGATTTTGCCAAAATAGACTAAGAAGAGGAATACAAAGTTTAATGCATTTAAGGATTGCTGGCACTTACTCAACTTTCTTGTAGTGATGATCATGAAGACCTGATGGTCTATAAAGCTTGGTCACTTAGAACACGATGATTATACCCTTTCTAATTACACATAGTGACCCCAAGGTCAAAGCATACTGGTGGGGAACAATCTTTTTAAAACTTAAATTGTTTACTTTTCTCAGTGATGCAAGGTTGCCAACTTTCCCTAGATACTCTTGCATCATATTCCTTCCATTGTGTATTGCATTTCTATCTTAATGCCATGGTCTTCCCAAGAAGACATGACAGGTGTTCATTTGTATTACAACACAACATACTTCATCATGGTAGCTTCCAATGTGGAAGTTAACCTTACACCACTCTGTCACCATTACTTGATATTTTGAAACTAAGAAACATTATATAGATTGGGATGAGAGACAGTTGAATTCCAATATATGCATTGTCTCATTGAAAACTATAGTATTGGTGTTACCACTGTCTATGATCAACTTACAACACTTACCTCTAGCCTTGCACGTAGTTCTGAAATTGCTTCTCTACTAGGGTTTTTCCTCTTATTGGTTTGATTCATCAAAACTCTAGGCAACATCATATTGTCTCCATGTTCAGGTTTTATATGAGTAATTCCTTCTATCTCTTCTTGTGATACATGCTCAACATACCTTTGGGCATCCAAATGATCACTCATAGCATTTAACACTATCTCTAAGATAGTCTTCATATCCTCATCTCTTGTTGACCTCTTTACAATGTCAAACAAATTCACTACCTTTGCTGCAGCGTCTTTTTCTCCAAATTCCATCTTCAAAATGTCTTCAAAAATCATCCATCTTGTTTTGGAATGTTGTCCCAACTAGCTTCTCTTCATCTTCTTTACCAATTGTGGCAACTTGCTCATCCTCTACCATCTCTCTTTTACCATGTGTTTTTTAATGCTTGTCTAAACATCTCCTCAATCTCCTCATCTTCCTATTGTATCTCTGCTGCAACCTCATCCTTGCCTTCGTATATTCTCATCCTCTTTATATCAATTCTAGGCTTATTGTAATATCCTTCATATCCTTTGACAGCACATGTATGCCATGTTAAAATAACCGTGCACTACCATTGTCTTTATGAAGATAATGCATATCTTGACTCATAAGATTATCATATTTAATACCTATGTGGGCTGCTCCCACATATGCAACAACACTTACATCCTTCATTACTCCTTGTAGAAATATATCAACCATCTCTATGTCCTCCTTTGCCTCTATGTCACATTAGAGACATTTTCATCTTCCCGTGCCCACATGCTCTTTAGAAAAATCTCTATCAACAATTTCTTAACTCTGTCGTCCACCATTTTGCTCTCTATCCATCTCTCAAGATGGAGTTTTAATGTTTACCCTTCTCTCCACCGTTGTTCTGTGCAAAAGGTCTTATTCTTTTTGCCAAACTACTCAAATTATTTTTGTGAGAGTTTTCTCTCCTACCTCTAACTGCTGGAAATGAATTCCCACTTGTATGTTCTAATGATGAAATACTTGGAACATCAACTTCCCTCTCTCTCTTGTATCTATATTAACTTGAAGACAATTCTCTGTTATTTTCATGTCCTTACCAACAAAATTTTCAACTACTGTTGCAATAGTATTTTCTTGCTGCAACTCCTCTTTGTTTCTCCTACATATGAAAATGCTGGACTAAACCACACTATTGTCTCTTTTTTGCCATCTTCTCTATTGTTAGATCTGCACATAAATCAAGCACATTACGGGAATCAAGAGTTTCCACAAATAGTTCTTCAACCGCGTCATCTTGCCTCATGGACATCATGTGCAATTATTCCCCTGTGCTTGACGACTTCTCATAAATTGTAGTCACATGATGGATTATCAAAGTTCCATTCTCAACAACCTCTATTTTTGTTCTCTTCCCATTTTCACTTGATTTTTATCCTCTTCCTCGTATGCATGGACATCCACCATACTCACGTCATATGCATTAATGTGCACTTCAACCATCTCCATTGTTTCCTTCATGGAAACCTGGACTTCTTCTTGGTTGTCCTCTTTATTCACTTGTAGTGTTTCTTTCAAGGAAACATGTAGCTTTCCTTGGTTGTCCCGAACCTTCCTTTTCCTCCATGAGAAAAAAAAATCCATTTCCCTTATTTACCAAAGATAATTCTGCCTCTTCTCACTTATGTGATATCGTAAACTCTTTCCCACCATCGATTAATGGGTCTCCTACTTCCGGTGAACAATTTATCACCTCCTCTTCCACGAGGATTCCTTTCTCTATGGATTGCTTACATATATTTTTTTGAAATATCCCTTTTGGGGTAAATTAATGAAATTCAGGAATTTTATTGAAACCCTAAAATGAAAGTACAGAATTATCAAAATGATCCATAAAACATTATAAGAAAAAATACAATCCACATAGAAACCCTCAAATGATTAAGAAACTCAATTTATTTTAAGAGTAGAATCCTTACAACTTCAAATCTGATTTTTTAATAAAATATTTTAGGCTATAAATTAATTAATATATTGTAGATCATACTAATGCGATTTCAACCATTACTAACCAACCAACTGAGAAATTGATGTTGTATCAAGCACAAAACAGCCTTTGGCATGCCAAAGATGAAACCTCAATTGAACAAACCGCAAAACCATCTCCCTAGGTGATGTCAGCCCAACAAAGGATGATGTTAGTATGTCAAAGAGCCCTCTAACAAGTCGTCAGCGCCAAACAACCCTCTAGCTAATGCACCAACCAAAAACTAATGCTCTAGCTTGTGTTCAATGACTTTTCACTCAATTGTGACCCTTAAATAAAGCCATTAGCAGAAGTTGAGGGTTTTCATTTCAAAGATTTGATTGCTGAAGAGTGTTTTTAGCCTTAATATCTGAAAGTACAACAAAATTTCTCAACTCACAAATCATGTGATAGATGAATCATATATCCCACAAATGAACCCCTCATCTTCTTTTACATGTTTTTCCCATCTCAATATCCAAAGTGGGGCACTCCTAATGGGAGGGGTTATTTATATAATTCAAAGTGACTTTTTTTAATTTCTAATTAAGCATTGACTTACTCCAATTAGAAAAGTCCCCTTTAGTTTCAATGTAAACATAGATTGCTGACAATAAATTAATTTTTGGCTAACTTAGTTCACCTAAACCACTTTTCCCTTCTCCTCATACCCCTAGCTTGAGAGAAACCACAAAATAGGCTAAGGGTCTTCATACGACACTAATCCTAAGAAGGGGACATTACCATCCTCCACTCGAAATTGCTTGTCCCCCCCAAGCAATTGCAAACTAGGTTGTTGCGAAATAGCTGCCCTTTCCAATGTAACATCCTCCATGGGTAGATCCTTCCAATGAACCAAGTAACCCATGATGCTCTTGTTCCTCAGCTTCCTTTCTTTGATTTCTATTATAGATCCTGGAATCAAAATCAGCTAGCCCTCATCATTGAAAGGCAGTAATTCTTTAGGAGTTATATGCCTCCTTAGTGCCTTTTTGAGGCTTAAAACTTGAAACACATTGTGGATCTAGCTATGCTATGGCAGTTCTAACTCATAAACAACCTCTCCAATTCTCCTCTTAACTTTATAAGGACCATAGAAACGGGGTTTGAGCTTCTCTGCCCCACTATGTTTGAGGGAAGACTACCTATAAGGCTGTAACCTCAAAAAAACCATCTCTCCCACATCAAAAATCCTCTCCAACTGGTGCTGGTCTGCATACAACTTCTGCTGATTTTGGGCATGTTGGAGGTTCTCTTTGACCACCCCCAATATATCTTGACTTTGCTTAACTAAATCCTTGGTTCCAAGTACTCTACTATCCATCAAAACCAAATACATGAAAGAAAGTGCATCATAAGCATACAAGGTTCTAAAGGGAGATATGCTAATGGACATGTGGTAAGATGTATTGTAGCAATCTTCTTCTTTGTTCATTAGGTTTAATCTTTCTAAAGCCTATGATAGAGTTGATTGAAAGTTGTTAAGCAAAATATTATCCTGGTTTGGCTTCTCTAAGGAATGGATTGAATGGGTTCAAGCTTGTTTGTATTCAATTTCCTATTTTGTGTTAGTTATAATGAAAGCTCTTCTCAGGGTTTAACTACCTTTAGGGGTTATTAGACAAGGTGATCCCTTATCACCTTTCTTATTTATTATTTTGGCAAAATGTCTGGGAAGATTGTTTACGAAAGCCTATCTAGAGAAGAAGATTGAAGGTATTAAATTGGCTAAAGGAGCTAATCCTCTTACTCATTTGCAATTTGTAGATGATTCTATGCTCCTTGGAAAGGCTACCTATTCAGAGGCTTCCCATATGTAAAAGCCCTTAAGCTTTTTACTAAATCTACAGGCAACTGATCAATCATGATAAATCTAGATCTTTTTCTTCCATCGCTCTCAGAGGCAATAAGCTTTGATTTTGGATTTATTCCTATTCAGAAAGGGATCTCTTCCAATCAACTATTAGGGGGTTCCATTGGGTACAAATTAATTAAAGGATTGGAACTGGTTAATAAATAAAATTAGATGAAATTAGAGCGATGGACAAACAGATGGTTGTATTCAGGGGGCAAAATGACATTGGTTAAGACAATTCTCCAAGTTATGTCGGTCTATGTATTTTTTGTTCTTAATGTTCCTGTTGGAATTTTTAAGCAATTAGAGTCTCTGTGCCAAAAATTTTTATGGAGTGGGGTGTAGGAGAAAAGGAAATGGTCTTTGGTTAAGTGGGAGATCCTTTGTCAGCCGAAAAAGGAAGGTGGGTTAGGTTTCTATTCTTCTATTAAGCATAATAAGTCTTTAGCAACCAAATTATATTGGAGACTCTTGGCAAATTTGAATGATTTATGGGCTGTTAATATTAGAGCAAATTATGTAGAAAATAATCTGCCTGAAAGAATAATTTGATTGTCTTTACTTTCTAGAGGATTGCCTATTCTTGATGTCCTTAAAAAAGGAGAGGAGATTATTAAGCCATTGCATGGGGAAGCATATCAATAGGTATTTATTCTATTTCAGTTGGATATGATTCTATGTACAATGAATCCTCATCCTTTAAGAGAGATTTTTAAAAACTTATGGTAGAGAAATCTTTGGCCAAAAGTCATTTTTTTGGTCTAGTTGTTGTTGAGAAGAGTTTTAACAAGCGATTAGCTTATGAAAAGAGGTTTCAATGACCCTTTCAGATGTGTGTTGTGTTTGTAGGAGGAAAATTTCATGCATCTTATTTTTTATTGTACCGACGTTATCTGATTGTGGCAAATTCTGATTAAGTTATTTGATTTGCTTTGTTCTATAATTCAAAATATTGAAAAACCTTTCAAAGAATGGGGAAATCACATAAATAATCATCCAGCTCTTATACAAGCATTATGGAGAGGGAAAGAAATAGATATATTTTTCAACAGGGAGGTAGAGAAATCGATTTTGTTTCGAAAAGGATAATAGTCAATTTAGCGAATCCATCAAACACAAGATAAAACTTCCTAAGTCCCTTTCACAACGTTGGAATAATCTTCTTAAAACCTCATCTTTAACTTCATCTAGTTTTGTTTTGCTGGATTCTAAGTCTATTGAGAAAAATCAATCTAATAAAAAGTGGTTAGCTTCCCTGATTGGAGTAGGAAAATTGAACACTGATGGTGCTTCGAGAAGTAATCCACGTATGGCTAGTATGGGTGGCATAGGAAGATGTTTAGATGCTTCAATGAATTTTCTCTTTTTAGAAAATTTGGGTTATGCTACGAACAATATAGCTGAGATTAGAGCTATTTTCAGAGGTATGTAAGAAATAGTGAAAGGAGGATGGTCGAGGATTCAGGGTGAATCTAAGTCACTTTGGACCATTAATCTTTTACCAAATAACTCTTCTTACAAGAGTAGAAATTGGCAATTTGTAAGAGAACAAGAAAATATTTTGAAGGTTAAGGAATACTTTCAACAAATTAGATTCCATCATGTTCCTTGAGGGCTTAACAAAGCTTCAGATGCACTAGCTAATTGGGCACTAAATAAAGATAATATCCTTTGTCGTGGGTCTCCACCATTATGGTGGTTGACTAGTTCGACAAATTTTGGATCTTGATTTAAGATGATGGTGTTTGGTGGTTTTATTATTATTCTTTCCTATGCCCAGGCTTGGGCTAATAGTTATACTGCTTGGAATAACCTGTTTGATGGAATTTCTCTTTGATCCATGGTTCTTATGCATGAGCCTCTAGCAATTAGTTTTGTTGGTGTCGTGCTCACTACATGCATGGCCCGGTGACTATTTTTTTTTGGTTAGGCGTGTTCTTTGAGCATGCCAAAGGGGCCAGGCTAGGTGGGAGCCATGGATGATTTTGGTGGAATAGATACCCTTGTCTTCATGGGTCTTACCCAAAGTGGTATCTCTTTGAGATGTCTGAAATTTTCTAATGTATGCATGATGCCCAACATTTGTTTATTGTAAATAGAGAACTTACACTCCACTTCTTTGAGCTTCCATCTCTCAAAGGCTATGGGATGCCCTTTTTGCATAAAAACAATGCCTATACCTTCACCTGAACCATCACATTATTGCACAAAATGGATGGAGAAATACGGAACAAGTATCGGGCATGAACTCATCACTTCCTTGAGTTTATCAAACACTACTTGTGCTGCTCTGATACAACTTAAATATCCATTGTAGGACAAATTAATAGAATTCTAGAATTTTACTAAAACCCTAATGTGAAAGTATAAAATTCTGAAATGATCTAGGAAACATATAGGAAAAACTACAATCCACATAGAAACCCTCAGAAAATTAATAAACTCAATTTATTTCAAGAGTAGAATCCTTGCAACTTCCAATCTATTTTATTTATAAAATATTTTTATCTTGTAAATTAATTAATTTATAGCGGATCATACTAATGCAATTTCAACCATAACCAACCAACAAGTTGAGAAATTGATGTTGTATCAAGGTTGAAACAACATTGGGCAAGCTCAAAATGAAACCACACATTGAATAACGCTCAAAACCAACTTCGTAGGGTGACGTCAGCATGCCAAAGAGCCCTCAAACAAGTCATTAGCCCCAAACAACCCTCTAACTGATGTGCCAACTAAAAATTGATACTCTAGCCTATGTTCAATGACTTTTCGCTCAATTGTGAACCCTGAATGAAGCCACCAATAAAAGTTGAGGGTTTTTGACCCCAATATTTGATTGTCAAAGAGGGTTTTTATCCTCAATAGCAGAAAGTAGATCAAAATTGCTCAACTCAAAACATCAAGTGATCGATGAATCATAGATCTCACAATTAGAGATTGAGTTGGGAAAAAGTATAAAAGAAGATGGTGCGGTTCATTCGTGGGATCTATGATTCATAAAGTGACTTTTTTAAATTTACAATTAAGCGTCAACTTATTCCAATTAAAAAAGTCCCATTTATTTTAAATTTAAACATAGTTCGCTGACAATAAGTTAGTTTTTTGCTAACTTATCTCACTAGAACCATGTTTTCCTTATCCTCATCCCTTTAGCCTACGGGAAATCATAGTATAGGCTAAGGGTCTTGATACGGAACTAATACTGAGAAGGGGACATTACATTTTTTCTCCTTGTTTTTGAAAATAGACCTGGGCGTCTCACATCGAAACCTCACTCTCTAATTGCCTCTCAAGGAAATCCTCTTCAATTCAGTCATATCCTTCTCCTAGCTATTTCTCAAAATAGCTTTGAGTTGTTCACATGGAAACTTTCCTTTCCCATTGCCTCTCAAGACAGTCTTATTCTCCTCTCTCCCAAGTCTCAAGACTTGGAGTTTCGTCAACCACTCTATTTGCATTGTTGGGTGCATAAATAGACCCATTAACTTGGAAACCATATTTTCCCAACTTCTCACCTTTCTTTTTTCATGTCTCAACATTAGGAGAATTCTCCAATACATAGTTGCACTATCACACAACTTACTTTAAATATTCATCCTCATTGGGTCTTGTACATTCTCTATTCAAATAAATTCTCTAATTGAAACTGCCATTTTAGGAGTTCCACTGGGCTCTCTTTACCATAAAGCAAAATAACATTGCTAGTGGGCTTATCTTTTCCTTTCACTATGACCTTTGTTAGTCTCTTTTCTTTACTTTCTTGTTCTCTCTCCATGACATTCAACTTTGCTTGTAGGGATATCAATATCTTCACCATTTCTTTTTCTTCAGCTAAGGGTCTTGATACAGAACTAATTCTGAGAAGGGGACATTACATTTTTTCTCCATGTTGTTTTTGAAAAGAGACGTGGGCGTCTCACATGGAAACCTCACTCTCTAATTGCCTCTCAAGGCAATCCTCTTCACTTCAATCATATCCTTCTTGCTATTTCTCAAAATAACTTTGAGCTGTTCACATGAAAACTTCCCTTTCCTATTGCTTCTCAAGGCAATGTTCTTCTCTTCTCTCTCGAGTCTCAAGACTTGGAGCTTCTTCAACCACTCTATTTGCATTATTGGGTGCATAAATAGACCCATCAACTTGGAAACCATATGTTCCCAACTTCTCACCTTCTTTCCTTTTTCATGGCTCATCACTAGGAGAACTCTCCAGTACATAGCTGCACTATCACACAAGGTCTTACTTGAAACCCTCATTGGGTCTTGTACATTATCTGTTCAAATAAATTCTCTAACTCAAATGCCCATTTCAGGAGCTCCCTTGGGCTCTCTTTACCATAAAACAAAATAACATTGCTAGTGGGCTTGTCTTTTCCTTTCACTATGACCTCTGTTAGTCTCTTTTCTTTACTTGCTTGTTTTCTCTCCAAGACATTCAACTTTGATTTTAGGGATATCTACATCTTCACCATTTCTTTTTCTTCAGCTCAGGGTCTTGATACGGAGCTAACCCTGAGAAGGGCACATTACAGTTTTTCTCCTCATTTTTGAAAATAGACGTGGGATTCTCACATGAAAACCTCCCTCTCTAATTGCCTCTCAAGGCAATCTTCTTCACTTCAGTCATAACCTTCTCCTTGCTATTTCTCAAAATAGATTTGAGATGTTCACATGGAAACTCCCTTTTCTATCGCCTCTCGAGGCAATCTTCTTCTCCTCTCTCTCAAGTCTCAAGACTTGGAGCTTCTTCAACCACTCTATTTGCATTATTGGGTGCATAAATAGACCCATCAACTTGGAAACCCTATGTTCCAAACTTCTCACCTTCTTTCCTTTTTCATCTCTCATCGCTAGGAGAACTCTCCAATATATAGCTACACTATCACACAACCTCTTACTTGAAATCTTTATCCTCATTGGGTCTTGTACATTCTCTCTTCAAATAAATTCTCTATCTCAAACACCCATTTCAGGAGCTCCCCTAGGCTCTCTTTACCATAAAACAAAATAATATTGCTAGTGGGCTTATCCTTTCCTTTCACTATGACCTCAATTAGTCTCTTTTCTTGCTTGTTTTCTCTCCAAGACATTCAACTTTGGTTGTAGGGATATCAACATCGTCACCATTTCTTTTTCTTCAGCTAAGGGTCTTGATACGGAACTAATCCTGAGAAGGGGACATTACATTTTTTTTCCTTGTTTTTGAAAATAGACGTGGGCTTCTCACATGGAAACCTCAATCTCTGATTGCCTCTCAAGGCAATCCTCTTCCCTTCAGTCATAACTTTCTCCTTGCTATTTCTCAAAATAGCTTTGAGCTATTCACATGGAAACTTCCCTTTCCTATTGCCTCTCAAGGCAATCTTCTTCTCCTTTCTCTCAAGTCTCAAGACTTGGAGCTTCTTCAAACACTCTATTCACATTCTTGGGTGAATAAATAGACCCATCAACTTGGAAATCATATGTTTCCAACTTTTTACCTTCTTCCTTCCTTTTTCATGTCTCATCAGTAGAACTCTCCAATACATAACTGCACCATCACACAACCTCTTACTTGAAATCTTTATCCTCGTTGGGTCTTGTACATGCTCTCTTCAAATAGATTCTAGAACTCAAATGCACAATTATGAAATACTTTGCCATCAATCAAATTCACAATTACCCTTTGACATCAATGACAATATTTCTAACAATCTCCGCCTATCATTGATGGCAACCATGCACTAAATATGCTCCCATCTTTTTACGTCAGTAGATGCTCCTTTATCCAATTTCTATTGTAAGAAACCCGTGACTATTATAACTTAAAATTATTACTCTTTTTATAGTCTATCAAATTTTTGATTCTCAGGTTCTTTCAAGAGTGCAAGAGAAGAGCATACACTTGAGTAAGCTACTAGATTTTTAAAGCTTATAAATTTTTCAATGATCAATACATAGAGAAGAGTCTTATTTATAGCAATTGGGAGGTCCTGCCTGGAATCTTTGCCAAGACGGTGTTTGTTCCATCATGCTTTACAGAACAAACAAAATCTACAGTGATATACTGTTGGATGCACTAGATGAGGACGTCTGGCTTGGTGGGTCCAACATTACTTCCGCTTCAGTAAACAAGTCATCTTCACTTATTGGCTGAAAGAGACACTTTAGCTGGAATGTACTGAAAAGATGCCAGTGTTGGGGTCCGGCTTCGCATGCATGACAACGGGGATTGATATAGAAATATGATTCCCATTCTAGCTGTCGTCTGATAATATTGTGTACAATGGTGTCTTGTTCATGGATACGGTGCAGACCATATTTAGCTATCCACCTATAGAGGTGTTCATTATGGGAGGACTGGATTTTTATTAGCGATGTCCATAAAGGACACTTTAGTAATTCAATAAATTGATGAAATAAGAATTCACTATTTAGTCTTTCTATAGTTATCACACTAGTATTTTGATGATGATTTGGTTAGATAGAGGCTGCTGAAGACATCTACAGATCTTGTCCTGCTACATAAGAAATTTGAGTGTATTTTGGATGCAATTTTTCTCTGAGAATTTGTTCTTGAACAAGTATGTTCCTAGAGACAAATCCTTGGTTATAAATTCTGGTTAAGTTAAATTCAGGATTGGGTTGATGCATCAGAGTTGTAGGCGGATTTCTGCTGACCCAGTCTGCTGTGACATTGTCAGTGCCTTTTATATGTTCGACAGAGAGGTTGAATTGATTAAAGAAAACCTGTCATCTTACATATTTACCGCGACCATCTTTTCGACTGTGATCTTTTTCTCTAAAGGTCAAAAATCTAGTATAGTCGGTTTTTACAACAAAATGTGGCAGATGAATTATTTTTAACATAAACTTCTCTAAACATTTTTTGATAGCATAAATCTCTTTATTAGAAGAGATCCACTTAAGAATATCTGTACTGAAAACTCCACTAGAGAATTCACACACGAATTTTTTATTTTCATATATACAAACAAGTATTCCTCCCCATGCAATATCGGAGGCATCAGTATAAACCAAAAATTGATCTGATTTTTGGGATATGAAGTTTTGGCAACAATTCAACTTTGGATTTTATCTTTTGAATAGTAGTGTGCTCATCCTTCCATTGAAATGTCTTTCTTTTTTGGAGAAGCTCTTGAAGTATGAACCTGTCTTCACCAAAGTTAGGATAAAAACTATTTAAATAATTTAATAATCTCAAAAATGCTTGAAGCTTTGGTTTGTCGAGTTTTTTTGAAAAAGTAATGACCTCTTTGATATGTGGTTGGGTTTGTAGTTTCGAATTTTGGATGATCATTCTAAGGAAATTGCAATCTGTTCTGCAAAGCTGAATCTTTGTATTTGACAAAACAATTTCTGCAACTTCTGCAACTCTAAAATTTTTATGAGATGGAAGTAATGGTCAGTAAGAGAATTATTGAAGATTAGTATGTCATCAATATATACCCATAAGAAACTAGAAGTGTCTTTGAAAATGCTATCCATATGGGCTTGGTAGAATGCTGGGGCATTCATCAAATCGAATAGCATAACAGTGCACTGAAAATGGTCAAAGGTGGTGCTGAATGCTGTCTTTTCTCTGTCGGCTTTTTCGACCCTTATTTGATAAAAGTCAAATTTACAGTCAAATTGAGAAAATTATTTATATGCTGCAACTTTCTTCAATAGGTAGCTTTTATCTGGAATAGGATATGAAAAACGCTGGGTAATGGTGTTTAATGGTCTCTAATTTATGACCATCCTTTTCTTACCTCTTTTTTGTTCTGAGTGCTTATTGACCATGAAGGCATAACAACAATAAGAGGAGGTTGATTTTACTATGAAGCCATTAGCCTATAGCTCTTTTATCTGTGATTCCATATGATTGTAATTCTACGCTGGGATTGGGATTTTCTTCCCAATTTTCATATGCTTTCCTTCGATGAGCTTGATGTCCATCTCAGGCATAGATTTTGACCAAAGCTACTGACGGTTATCAGAGCAGATAGTGGTTCTAATTTTTTCTTCTATAGGTATTTGGGCCATAGAGCTTGGGAATTGCCCAGTTGCATAGATAAGTCGAGGAATCCTCAGTCTTTCGTTATCTATGGTGAACATGACACTTTTTGTAGTTGATCCATAGGGTGAGTATCTATCTATGAAGGCACCACCTAAAAGAATATCTATAGGCATTTTTTTCAAAGCAAAAAAGTCACAATGGAAGATTTTATCTTGGATCTTAAGGGATTGCTGATGTTTATACATGTTACAGATAAAACTGTTCCCTTGGACATCTAGGCTCTTATAAGCCAGTGTTTCATCCAATGTCTTCCAGTCATGGATGATTTGTGTTTTTGTAAATGAGAGAGAAGCACCTGTATCTATCTGTGCATCTACCAGTCTGTCATTTATTTTTATAGTTATGAATTGTGCAAACTTTTCATTAATCAGTGGTGTCAAATAGGCTGGTTGTGGTATCTCTAATGGAGGGATACTTGTACATCCCAGTTTTTTCTTTGACAGATCTGGAACTGATATTTGTTCATGGTAGATTTTTTCTTCTGCTTTTGTCTCTTTTTTCTTTTCTTTTTGGAGATTGATGCATTCACCTTTGTTTGGGCAATAGTCTTGATCAGAGTAGAAAGCATCATCTACCTCATCTTCTTCACTGTTTTCTGTAGGTAGAAGTACGTCCCATTTTGGTTCGATTTATGGTGAATGGATTTCATTTGGTAGCTCTTTACTAGTAAATTTATTCTTGATCAAAGAATTGCTTGGTTTGAAAGAGCTTTGAAACTACAAAGGGGGATTAGAAGGCCTTTGCATAGTAGGCGGCATTCTAGGAGTGAAGGGCTGCCTTTCTCTGCTGTTACTTCATCGTCTGGTTTTGGGCCTGGTATCTCATTCTGATACTTCATCATGGTGCCTAGACCATCTTTCATATGCTTCGAAAGGAAGACTAGAACTATTATGATGCCATGGTCATTGCATATTGGTAAGCGGTTGCTCTAAATCATCGGCTAATGATTTGAGAGCATCAGCGTCTTCATCGAAGTCTTTTTCGGGGAGATCATCTAGAATTGCTTCATAGATGTCATTCTGTACGTAAAGATATTCGTGTGTCAATAATATCCCACCACGTTGCTGCATTGGAGGTAAAAACAACTTTGACAACAGGGTTTTTGCAGTGACATTGGGGAGCAATGTGGCCAGATTTGCGATAAATATAGCAAATTGGCATTTTGGAGTGCGGACGAGGAGAGTGGCGCTTTTTGAGAAAGCAGTTTGGAGGAGCATAAGAATGCTTGCAGGGAAAAGAGCGACGCTTGAAAGATAGGTGCTTGTGACATTGTTTTTGCTGCTTGTGAGGCTGTATAAATAGGTGACAACGAAATGGTGTTGTTTCAATAAAAACATGAGCGATTTGGGAGGCTTGATGCTTAGTGAGTTTCTGCATTGTTTTAGTATCAGATACTAATTGCATGCCCTGTTGTTTAGCAAAATCAAAAGTATCTGAAAGAGAGATCTTCAATTGTGAGACCTTTGAGTTCGAGATATGCAATCACTTTATCAATGAGATTATAAGTGAGAGCATGCAAGAATTTCAATTTTATCTCAGCAGAGCTAAAAGTTTTACTGACATAAGCTAACTCACGGAATTGCTTTGCAAAAGCATCAAACTGTTTTAAGTCATAGAGCTCCATTTTGAGCAACCATTTTTTGGATTCCAATTCCCGATTACCAACTGGAGGTGCAAACTCATTAATAAATAAATGAAATAATGTGGCTAGAGGATCTCGCTGGTTATGAACCCTCTGGTTCTGTTCTTGTTCTATCATATAATCCCACCATAGAGTTATGATACCCCAAAATAATTTGGATGCAAACACTATAGTAGCAGGAGGATCTAAATGGGATGCTACTATAATAAAATGCATTGAATTACACCAAGCTGAGATTTCATTGAGTGGATTCAAGGTGTCATCAATATTCAAATACCATGGTTGTAATGGAATCTGTGTCCTTTGCATGAAAGAGGTACTGGGATTCTGATTTCTTTTATAAGGTTTGAATTTGAACCAAACTCAACCTTATATGACAAAAATGAGGATTGTGCTTCATTAGAAGCTTCTAGATCTTGCTTTACTAGCCAATCTAAGCTATCTTCTAAGGCTTTAAGTTTAGTATCTATAGAAGACAATTGACTATTCATTTTTGCAGTAGAATTAAAAATTCTATGGCAGACACTATTGGTATTGTCTTCAAGAATAGTTAATTTATCTAAAATATGCCTGATATACAAAACATCTTTACAAAGGTCATCAAGGTTTTTTGAAAGATGTGAATTGAACCTGGATACATAATTCCGATGCTTGAATTCATTTGACGGTTCAACATCTCCTTGGAATGCTGCAGAAAAATACTGAACAAATCCTTTTGGTTGCTTGTACATTCCTTTATGAGGTGGTCATCTTCCACCTTTATACAGATTGACCTTATTATTTGTATAAAATTCTAAATTGTCTTCGCTTGGAAGATTCATTAAAGTACAAGGTAATTGATCTTTTGGATCAGGTCTTTGGTTGATCTCTTCATCTTCAATAAGAATATGACCAGTTTTTACAGTTCTTATAGAAGTAGGTCTGTTAGGAGAGAGAATAAAAAAATTATTAACAGAGAGAGATCTTGGAAGAATATTGATGGTTTTGCCATCAATCTTATGCACAATAGCTTGACCTTTCATTTTGGGCGATACATTTTTGAGCCAATCAAGCTTCCCATCAGAAGGGATTTCTACAGACTCTATGACCTTTCTGTAATTGGACAGTTCCACTTAGTTTGTGGGCATAAGGCAGATTTTTTAAAATCTTGGGGTGATTTTTATGTCATATTATAGACAACAGATATATTGATAAAAACATACTTAAATTCACCAAACATATATAAACCAAATAATGAAGTGAATACACCCCAACAATCTAATGATCCAAACTTGATTTGTTTACAACCTTTGTCGCGGACTGCGATAGAGAGGTTAGGACAGAACTCAAAACAAATAACTTCATCATTAAGTTGACCAAGGCTAGATAATTGACAAGCATGTCAAAAACTGACTTGGCGTCTATCGCACATGGCTAAATATAAAATAGGTTTAATATTACCAGGGATCAATGGATTAATATGTATTTTGATAAGACCAAAATGTACAAATTTGACATCTTCATGAGAATGGATGTAGTTAATCTCGGGTTCAGGTAATAGAGATAACAAATTTGTTTGAAAAGTTTTCTTGGGCTTATAACACAAGGTGAGTTTAACAGATTTGATCCTGAGTTTGACAAAAGACAAATAAGTAAACTTATAGACAAACTTAGACTTAAGAAGTTCATATTTCTTATATACTTGGGAAGCCTTAATAGTCAGAGGTTTATACAGAGTATTTTCTTTCTCAAGGGTTTCTTCTGTGACTTCTATGTCAGGGCATTCTGAGAGCTGTTCAGGGACAAAATGAGGTAACTCATACATTCCTTCTTTTTTAGATTCATTAAGGATCTCTATTGTAGAAGACATTTAGGATTTTTCAAATTCCATTATAAGAGATTAAGGCTCCGAAGAGCGAAAAAAATTTGGACAGAGAAATAACTTTTGCAGAGAAAAAAGGGCCTATGACAAATTAATAAACGGCTAGGGACTCGATGCAATGATTTTCTCAAAGAATTTATCAAAGCAAGGAAACTTAAAGGTCTTGAATAGAAAGAGAAAATCTTACAGATCTTTTAAATGGAGACTTTGTTGCTCAGATACCAATCTTTTTATGTCAGAAGATGAGCGCTCCCCTTGTACTTTTTCTTTTGTCTAAGATTTTTTTCTGTAGCTAGATAATGCAAAAGCAAAGGGCCTACTTAAGAGCTATATAATGCAATGCTTAGCTTCCCCCCTAATCAATACTTCCCTTCAATGACAGGAATCAAAAGAGATTACTCCCAACTTCTCATGTAGGTATTCAAAAATGTCTTTTGGAAGTGGCTTGGTAAAAATGTCCATTATCTGCTGTGCGGTGGCAATATATTCCAATTTTACCTATTGTTTTGCAACTTGATCTCTCAAAAAATGGTATCTGATTGGAATGTGCTTTGTTCTAGAATGCATCACTAGATTCTTGGAGATGCTGATAGCACTGGTATTGTCACAATATATTGAAATTGGATGATCATATTCCACTTTGATGTCTTTAAGAGTATACTTCATCTAAAGAACCTGAGTACAACATAGTACTGCTGCTATGTAGTCTACCTTTGCTATGGATAAGGAAACTGAATTCTACTTTTTACTTAGCCAAGACACTAGGCTATCTCCAAGGAAAAATGCCCCTATGCTTGTACTTTTACTGTCATCTAGGCATCTTGCCCAGTTTCAGTCTGTATATGCTACCAATGTGAAATCCTTCCCAGTAGGATACCGCAATCCATAGTCCACGGTCCCTTTTAGATATATGAATATCCGCTTCACCACTTACACATGTATTTCTTTAGGAGTTGCCTGATAGCATGCTACCATGCCCACTGCTTGCATGATATCTGGGTTGGATGTCGTTATGTACAAAAGACTGCCAATCATTGATCTATAGAGGGGCTGATCTGCATTTGGTGATTCATGATCCTTACTCGACTTGTTTCCTATAGCCATAGGCATGCCAACCGATGCACATTTTTCCATTCCAAATTTCTTCAACATTTCCTTAGCATACTTGGTCTAGGAGATGAATATTCTTTTACTGGGTTGAGATATTTGCAATCCAAAAAAGAATGATAGCTCACCAAGCATGGACATCTCAAATTCCTTCTGCATGTCTTTGGTGAATCCTTTGGACAATACTCACTATCTCCTCCAAAGATTGTATCATCAACATAAACTACAACAAATAACTAATGCTCACCTTCAGTTTTGATATACAAATTGTTGTCGACAAATCCTCTCTTGAATCCCTATTCTTATAGGTAATTATCAAGTCTTGAGTACCAAGCTCTGGGGGCTTGCTTCAATCCATACAAGACTTTCTTCAATTTGCATACATATTTGCTATCTTCTGATAGAAGAAATCCTTTTGGCTGCTCGCTGTACACTTCCTCTTCTAATTTACCATTTAGAAAGTTAGATTTTACATCCATTTGATATACCCTGAAGTTCTTGAATACAACATAGGCAAAAAACCTTCTGATTGCCTCTAATCTTGCCATAGGAGTGAAGGTTTCTTCAAAGTCAGTACCTTCGATTTGAGCATATCTTTGCATACTAAACGTGCCATGTTTCGCATCACTTGACCATCCTCATTTAGTTTGTTCTTGTATACCCATTTGGTGTCGATCACATTCTGATCCTTCGATTTGGGTACTAGCTCCCACGTCTCATTCTTCTCAATTGTTTTGGCTCTTCTTGCATTGCTTTTACCCAATGTTCATCATGGCTCACTTTTGAAAAATTCTTAGGCTATATTTTAGATAACAAAGAAAGATTCACTTGTTCAAAATGTCTTATAATCCTTCTTCTGGTCTGTACTCCAACATCTATATTGCCAATGATTTAGCTTTCGGCATGGTTCTTCTGAATGAATCAAGATGGTGGCTTGGTGTCTTGCTATTCATCTTCATCCATCTTCTTTACTTCAACATCTTCTTCAATGATATCTGGTTCGTCTAATGGATCACTTGTTTTCTGAGTTCCAGTTTCATCTACTCTAACACTAGCACATTCTACAATAGTTTGCATTTTCTTGTTGTAGCATTTGTAAGCCTTGCTTTTGGTGGAATATCCTAGAAAAAATTCCTTCATTGGCTCTTGAGTCAAATTTTCCCAAATCATTTTCGGTCCTCTTAATAAAGTACTTACTTCGAAATACTTTGAAATATTTGATGGAAGTTGGTCCTCATGTCCATAACTCATATGGGGTCTTGTCATTGTTGACTCTGATTTTCCCTCTATTAAGGATATATATAGCTGTGTGGACTGTTTCTCTCTAATATTTGTCTGATAACTTGGATTCGTTCAACATTATCCTAGCCATTTCTTGGATAGTCATGTTCTTTCATTCTACTACCACATTTTGTTGTGGGGTTCTTGCAGTTGAATAATGTCTTTTTATCCCACGGTCTTCACAATACTCAATGAATTCATTTGACATGAAATCACGTCCTCTATCTGACCTTAAGCATTTGATCATTAAACTGATTTCATTTTCAACTAATGATTTAAAAGCTTTGAATTTGCTAAAGGCCTCAGAGTTTTCTTTCCAAAACGCAACCCATGTCATTCTAGTGTAATCATCAATTAGAAACATAAAATACCTCTCACCTTGTATACTTTGCATTATGGTGGGTCCACACAGATCTATATGAATGAACTCTAATTTATTCATAGTGGAATATTCCTTCATTCTGAATCTTGTCCTTGGTTGCTTCCCATGTTGGGATTGCTTACAAAGCATGCTTGATGGCTTTGTTATCTTCAGAATGTCCCTTACAACTTGTTTTTTGTTGATATTCACAAAGTTATCAAGATTTATATGGCCCATTCTTTTGTGCCATAGCCAACTCTCTTCAACTTGACTTAGATAACACTTCTGTCCTTTGACTTCTATAAGCATGTATAGATTGTTTTCCTGTGGGCATCTGCATTAACTCTTTTGTCTCTTTTTCTGATTTTACAAGCTTCAACAAAGAACTTGAGTGTGTGTCCTTGATCACACATTTAGCTCACACTTAGAACGTTATGCTTTAATCTTTCCACATATAACACATTCTCTATTTTGGTTCTTTCATTATCGAGACTCAGCGTACCTTTTCCTATTATTTTGGTTGTAGTGTTGTCTCTGAACTTCAACATGCCTTCATTGACTTTTTTTAACGAGAAACTTGTTTTTTATCTCCAGTCATGTGTCTCAAACATCCACTATCAATAAACCATTGTTTTCCTTTATTTCTAGCATGGAATGTTGTTTGAACGATCATGGATTCTTTATTATTTTGCTCATTGTCTTCTTGCTTCTTCTTCCAAGGCTTTCTTGGTTCCTTTTTCTTTATTATTGGAGTCTTGAAATTTTGATCTTGTCTTACAGATTCAAACACATTTATAGAATAGTTTGTTATATGTCCAGAGTTATTGCACTTGTAACAGACTATAGCTTCTTCATCAAAGTTCGATAGGGGAGCAAACGAATTGTAGCTTCTGTTCAAAACTCCATAGGTTCCTTTGTTCCCGCTTCTGACTTCAATATCCTTGGCTCGCTTTCCACAATCTAATTTCTTATGACCAAAATGATTACAATAATAACAATATCCATAAAAATAATTACCAAACTTGGTTTTATTAGTATATCTTGGAGCAAATGGTCTCCTAAAGTTTTGTTCTCCTTTGCTTTCTTTGTTGATAGAGTTGGTTTTTTATTCTGGCCTTCTTCCTTCTTGGTCTCCTTTTTCACAGGTTCTTTAAGAGTTTCAGCATAGCTCTTAGCCTTTTCTTTTTCCTTCTCATACCCAATGCTTGACTTGTTGGATGGTGATCTTCGACTCTCCAGAATCTTATTCAAAACTTGGGTGCTTTTCTTAGATTTCAAGTCACTTGTTATTTTAGTATTTGCCTTTTCTAGATCCCTTTTCAAAGCAACAATGTTAGTTTCATACCTTTCACAGTGTTCTCCTTTCTTCTTTAGCTGATTTGTTAGATCTTCCTCAATTTTCTTTCCCTTTTCGATTTGGACTTTTAGATTAGCAATTATCTTCTTTGTTTCCTCAAGACTTTGTGATATTTTAGCTTCTAAGTCATGACTCTCTTTTTCATATTTTTGAATCTGAAGCTTTTGTTTCATAATCTTTTCTTAAGACCTTTTATCTCTCCTAAGGCATAGATATGCTCTTCTTCGAGATTTACATTGCCTTTATGTTCTTCTTCCTCCAAGTTATTTCTGTTTGTGGAAGCATTGTCTTCTATGGCCATGAGCAATATTTTCTCTTCATTGTTTTCAGTATTACTGACTCTGCTTTCCTGGGATGAGCTATAGTTCCTCTTGGAGCATAAGCTTTTCTTTTGCTTCTCAAATCTCTTCTTGTCTTTATTTTTCTTGAATCCCTTCTTGAATTTTGGTTTGCTCTCCTCTTCATCACTATTGTCTTTATCTGGGCACTTAGCTACAAAATGACCAATCTTACTGCAATTAAAACATTTGATTGGTAACTTACCTTTATATTTGCTCAAACCTTTTTTCAACTTTCGAATGAATAGAGCCTCCTTTTCATCTTTATTGTTGCTTGAGCTATCGCTTGGCTCAGGTTCCTTGACTTTATTCTTCTTTGATGCTTTGAAAGCTATTTATCTTTTTGATGGTCTTTTGGGTTTAGTCCTCATTTCATATGCAATGAGGATTCTGTGCAACTCGTCCATCTTTAATTTATCCATATCTTTCATTTCTTCAATAGCAAAGACTTTTGCATCAAACCTCAGTGGTAAGGACCTCAACACCTTTTGAACAATTGTAGACTCTTCCATGGTTTCTCCAAGTCCTTGAATAACATTAACTATTTCATCAACCCAAAGCATGCATCCTACAATGTTCTCTTCTTTCTTCATCTTTAAACTCTCAAATTGTCTTCTATGAGTTTGGAGTTTTGCTTGAATTACCTTGCTATCACCTTCATAGATAGTTTTAAGTTTTTCCCAGATCTCTTTCGCAGAATCACATTGCATGACTTTTACAAATTCAAATTTTGAAACGCTGCATAGGATGGCATTCATTGCTCTAGCATTGTTCTCGCTAGCATTCTTTTCAATAGTGTCTGCTAGTGGCATTTGTAGCATTTGGTACTAGGTTACTACTGCTTGCCAAATATTGAACCCAAGAGCCATTAGATATGTCTTCATTCTTATGCTCCAGAAGACATAATTTGTGCCATCAAACAACGATGCCTTGTTAGTGAAAAATTCATCTTGAACTTGTGATCCAACCATGTGTGCTTGTATGATCTACCTTCTAGCGGTTAAGATATATATTTGGAAGAACCCGCTCTGATACCAATTGTTAAGCACAAGCTAATACTGAGAGGGGGGTGAATCAATATTATATATTCTTTTCTTTTCTAACACTTAATCACTTAATCCAATTAAGATATTCAAAGCAATCAAATTATAACATAAGATAACACAATGTAAAGTGACACCAGACATACGTGGAAACCCTTTCGAGAGAAAATCACGGAGAAATCTTTTTCAATATAACTCTTCATAGGCACTAACCTACTGGAGCACCAACCCCAATTACAATTTCGTAGGCACCAACTCACAAAAGCGCCAACCCCTTTTGTCGAGCACCATCTCAGCAAGAGACACCAATCTCTTCAATATGAAGGCACCAACCTTCTTACAAAAATCACTCTTATATCTATGATTTGTTGTTAACACAACTGATGATATAACACTGCTTAATCTCTTTTAGATCCGATCTACACTTGAGTATTTTCGCTGCTATGCTCTGCTTGATACTTGCTGATTTTTCTTTCAATATTCTAATAATTTTTGCTCTTAAATATTTTTGCTCTTCTTTATGAACTTTCACTTTTTAGATCTACACTTTTGCCATTCACCATGCATCTTTTTGTAGCCCATGAAAAGCCATAAATTAAGGTCATGACTCTTCAACGGTCACAACTCCTCCCAACAAAAACCCATTTGCTAACGATTTGCTTGTATTGTTGCTGCTGAAGACATTTGTAGATCTTGGCCAGCTGCATAAGAAATCCTTGTATATCTTGGATGCAACCCTTCGTGTAAGATCTATTCTTGAACAAGGATGTTCATATAAGCAAATCCTTGGTTATATATACTGGGTAGATTGAAAACAGGAATGGGTTGATGCATTAGTTTAGCTGGAGGACTTCGACTGAGCCACCTTTAATATGTTCTACTGTAAAGTTGAACTGATTAAAAAAGGCTTGCCATCTAACATATTTATCGTGACCATTTTTCTAACCATGATCTTTTTCTTTAAAGGTTAGAAATCTAGTACAATCGATTTTTACAATAAAGTGTGGCATATGGAGAAGTTTTAACATGAACTTCTCAAGACATTTCTTTACAACAAAGATTTCTTTATCAGAAGAAATCTATTTTAGAACATCAGTACTGAAAATTCCACTGGAGAATTTACAAATGAATTCTTTATTATTATGTACACAAACAAATACTCCTCCCCATGAAGTATTGGAGGCATCAATATAGACTATTATTTGATCTGATTTTGGGATATGCAAATCTGGAAATGAGACTACTTTGGATTTGATTTTGCAGATAACAACTGTATGTTCTTCCTTCCATTTGAAAGCTTTCTTTTTCTGGAGAAGCTTTTGAAGCAGAAATCTGTCTTCACCAGAGTTAGGATAAAAGCTATTTAAATAATTTAGCAGTCCCAAAAAGCCTTGAAGCTTGGGTTTATCTAAGATGTCTGGAAAATTGATGACTTTATCCTTGATGTGTGGCTGGACTTGAAGCTTTTAATCTTGGATCACCATTCCAAAGAAGTTACATTCAGCTTTGCATAACTGAATTTTTGTTTTTGATAAGGCTATCCCTGCATCTTGTGCCAACTCAAAGAATTTGGAGAGATGAGTAAAATGGTCAGTAAGAGAATTACTGAAAATTAGTATGCCATCTATGTACACACAGAAAATTAGAAGTGTCTTGAAATATTTTATCTATATGGGCTTGGTAAAATGTTAGGGCATTCATCAAGCTGAAAGACATTACTGTCCATTGAAAATGGCCAAAAGGACAACTGATTGCTGTCTTTTCTCTGTCAGCTTTTTTGACTTTGATTTGATAAACGCCGGACTTGCAATCAAATTAGGAGAAGGATTTACATGATGCTACTTTCTCCAACAAATAGCTTTTATCTGGAATCGGATATGGAAAGCGCTGAGTAATGGCATTTAATAGTCTATAATTGATGACCATTCTTTTCTTTCCTCTTTTCTGCTCAGAATATTTATTAACCATGAATGCATAGCAGTAGTAAGGGAAAGTTGACTTTTCAATAAAACCATTACTTTCCAGTTCTTTGATCTGGAGTTCCATATTGCTATAATCCTGTGCTGGTATTGGGATTCTCTTCCCAATTTTCATATGTTTACCTTCGATGATTTTGATATCCATCTCATATTTAGATTTTAACCAAAACTGTTGAGGGTTATCAGATCGGATAGTGGTCTTGATTTTTTCAACTATAGCTTGTATTTCAACAGGTATTACTATTTCAGGTATTTGAGTCATGGAACTAGGAAATTGTTCAGTGGCATAAATGAGGTGAGGAATTCTAAGCCTTTCATTTTTTATAATAAACATGATACTCTTTGTGGTAGAACCATATGGTGAGTATCTGTCTATGAAGGCACCGCCTAGTAAAATATCTACAGGCATTCTATCTAGAGCAAATAAATCATCATGGAAGATTTTATCCTGTACTTTAAGGGTTTGTTGATGCTTGTATTTATTACAGATAAAACTGTTCCTTTGGACATCTAGGCTCTTATAAGCCATGGTGTCATTCAATGTCTTCCAGACATAGATGCGTTGTGATTTAGCGAAGGAGAGAGAAGCCCCTGTATTTATTTGAGCATCTACAAGTCTGCCATTGATTTCTAAAGTTATAAACTAGGCAAATTTTCTGTTAATCAACATTGTTAGATAAGCTCGTTGCGAAATTTCTAAGGGAGGAATGCTTGTACGTACCAATTTTTGTCTCCTTGGGTCTTGAACAAGAGTTTGTTCAAGGTAGATGTCTTCTGCTTCTTGCTTTGCTTCTTCTTCTTAGGGATTACTGCATTCACCAGGACAGTAATCTTAGTTTGAGTAGAAAGAACTTTCTACTTCTTCATCCTCTTCTTTTTTTGTGGGTAACAAAATATTCCACTGTGGCTCTATCTTTGGTGCTGGGATTTCTCTTGGAGAGTCGGTTATGGTGAACTTGTTCTTGATCCAAAAGGCACTAGGCTTGAAAGAGCTTTGAAATTGCAAAAGAGGATGCTGAGGCCTTTGCAATGTTGGAGGTATCCGTGGCATTAGGAGCTGTCTCCCTCTAGTTGATCCTTCTCCTCTAGAGTATCCTTTGGTTCATGGGTTTGTGTCTCGTTCTGGTACTTCATAGTGATGTTGAGACCAAGTGCCATGTGCTTCATATGGTCGCTGTGAATTATCATGGTGCCGAGGTCGGTACCATGGCCGTTGCATGTTGGTGAGCAGTTGTTCTAAGTCATCGGCTAATAACTCGAGAGCATCTGCATCTTCGTTGTCTTCTGAATCGTTTTCGAGGAGATAATCTTGAATTGGTTCATAGATGTCATCCTGTAGGTAGAGATCTTCATCAGAATCAATTATATCCCACCATGTTGCTGTGTTGGAAGTGAAAACATATTTGACTGCAGGATTCTTGCAGTTACACTGAGGAGCAATATGGCCAGGTTTGCAACAGATGTAGCAAATACGCTGTTTGGACGGAAGTCGTGTAGTGTGACATTTCTTTAGGAAACTTTGAGGAGCATATGAGTGTTTGCGGGGAAAGGAGTGGCGCTTAAAAGACAAATGCTTACGGCGCTGCTTTTGTTGCTTACAAGGCTGTACAAATGGCTAGTAGCTGAAAGGCTGTTTCTGGGAATGCTGAAGCTATTTGGGATCCCTGATGCTTGGTGAGCTTTTGAATAGATTTAGTCTCAGAGACTAAAACATAGGTTGTTGGTTAACAAAATCAATAACATCAGAGAGCGAGAGATCTTCAATGGTTAATCCTTTTAGATTAATGTAAGCAATAACTCTATCGATAAGATTATATGGTAAAGCATGCAAAAATTTGATCTTGATCTTTGTGGAGGAAAAGCTCTTACTTTCATATGCCAATTCTCTGAATTGTTTGACGAAGGCATCAAATTGTTTCAGATCACAAAGCTCCATTTTTAAAAGCCATTTCTTTGATTCCAGTTCACGATTTGCGACCGGAGGAGCATACTCATTAATTAATAAATGGAATAGAGTAGCTAGAGGATCAGGGTGATTATGGACTCTGTTAAATTGGTCTGCTTCGGTCATGGAATCCCACCATTGGTTAACTATTCCTCATAAGAATTATCAAGCAAAATTTGTAGTACTTGTTGGATGTAAATGGGAATTAATGGTGATAACTTTCATAGAGTTGCACCATGCAAAAATCTCATTCAATGGATTTAACAGATCATCAATATTGAAGTACCAAGGCTGTAATTGGACATGTGTCCTTTGCATGAGTGTGGTATAGGGGTATTTTTTGCTGGGCTTAAAATTTGGACCGAAATCAGCTCTGTAAGTTAGAATCTTGACAGAAGATTCTGTCTATTGATCTTGTTTTGCAAGCCATTCTAGACGTTCCTCTAAAGCTATTAATTTAGAATTTATAGAAGACAATTGACTCTTCATATCTATACATAAAGTATTAGTATTGTCTTGAAGAATGGTTAGCTTATCTAAACTATGTCGGATGTATATTACATCTCTGAAGAGATCATCAAAATTCTCTGACAGATGAGAATTGACCCTGTAGACATAATTTCTATGTTTGAATTCATTTGAGGGTTCAATATCTTCTTGATAAGCAACAAAAAAATATTGTACTGTACATGCGGGTTGCTTGTGTATTCTTTTATGCGGTGGCCATCTTCCACCTTTGTACAGAGTAGCTTTGCTTTCTGTATAAAATTATAAGCTATCTTCTCTTGGAAGATTCATCATTGTACAAGGTAATTGATCCTTCAGATTAAGTCCTTGATTGATTTTTTCATCTTCAATAAGAATGTCTAGTTTTTACAGCTCTGCGTGAAGAAGAAGATTGTGTGGAAGGAGAAAGAACAGAAGAATTTACAGACAAAGATCTGGGAAGAATATTAATTGTTCTACCATCACTTTTATGTACTGAGACTTGACCTTTCATTTTAGGAGAAACATTTTTCAACCAATCAAGCTTCCAATCAGAAGGTATCTCGACAAACTCTGTGTCCTTTTTGAAGTTGGACAATACCATTTAATTTTCTGGCATATGACAGATTTTCAAGGATCTTTGGGTGGTTGGTATTTGTCATATTATACACAACAAAAATATTAATAGAGGCATATTTAAATTCATCAAACATATCTAAACCAAAAAGGGAGGTGAATAATCACCAACAATCTAAAGAACCAAATTTTACTTCTTTACACCCTCAATCGCGGACTGCGACAGAGAGATTAAGACAAAATTCAAAATAGATGACTTCATCATTTAAGCATTAAGACTGGATATTTGACAGGCGTGTTTGAAGCTAACTTGATGATGATCACACATGGCTAAATATATAACATGTTTTATATTGTCGGGAATCAATGGAGTTATATGAACTCTTATAAGGCCAAAATGTACAAATTTTACATCTTCATGTGATCTGATATAATTTATTTCAGGTTCAGGCAATAAAGATAATAAATTTGTTTGAAAGTTTTGTTTGGGCTTATAACTAAGAGTTAATTCGACAGATTTGATTCTATGCTTTACAAAAGACATGTAGGTAGACTTATAAACAAACTTAGATTTTAAAAGCTTAGATTTTTTATAGACTTGTGAAGCTTTTATAGCTGGTGGTTTGTAAAAGGGTATTTTCTTTCTCTAAGTTTTCTTCAATTACTTCAATATCTAGACAGTCAGATAAATGTTATGGGATTTGTTTGTGGAGGTAAAGTTGGTCGCCCTCTTCTAGTTTGAAAAACATGAACATGGGAATCTAATATGAATTGTGGAATAATAATGAGAATGGATTTATGAATATAAGTAGGCTAAAAGCAAGGAGGGAAACACATAAAAGGTTTTACACATGATATTCACAAAAGATAATAGGAAAATGACCACTTGCTTTTAGCCTACTTATCTTATAAATAAGTAGAAACTTATAATTATCAAATCAATGCAAGCACAATATTTATTGCATATTTATTGCCATAATTATTGCGTTTCTCTTTGGAGGAGGGGTTTATAAGGGCCTTGCTAATTTTCGTGATTATAACATACATTATTTTCTTACCCATGTAGATCAATAACCATGGTTGTGTTTGTTCCTACGTACTATCTACTCTATATAGATCGATGCGATTTATCCTATATGGGTGAGGAGTAAAGTACTTATATCTTCGACACTCTGACTGAAAAGCCTCTATCCCTTATTCTCTATTCTCTATCCTCTATGTGGTTATTTATCTAGATGGAGACAAGCTCCTTACTCCCTTATGCTTCATGGTGTTAGAATTGAGAGCTATCTAAATAGGGAAACCAACTATTCTGGTTAAACCCATTGGTACATGTCAGAGACTAGACAAAATATGGGCCCTATTCTCTTCTATTTGCTATAGTCACCGGTGGTGAAAATAAGGGTTGGGCACGAGGACTTGGGAATATAAAAGTAATAGTGGCGCAATGAAAGTGGGAAGGGATAGACTAGTTTGGTTTCAGTCCTTTTCAATCTTAGTCAGAAGCTTACAAAGTGTACCATAACCCACTTTATTGGAGACTAAACTCTAGGATGTGAGTGCGTTAGTAGAGTCTCAACAATATTTGTACTAGTAACCGGAACTCTCGAAAATTTTCTCTTATGTCAAGGAAGACCAGACACTCTATGGGTAAATTATGCCTTATGCACTATCATAAACTTGACGCTTTCCATTTCTTATCCTATTCTAGGGAAAACTCAACATTGAAAACCGGTGTGTGGGGGGCTCTTCTAATGGTCCATTTATATATGGATAGAAATGGGAACCTTATGCTACACCTCTCCCTCTACTTTAGTTCCTATTGCTAAACCCTATCTATCACTAGAGTAGGTGAAGGATTGATTTCCCTCTATAGAATGGATTCTAGTAGGATCTGTCCATCTAGTCTAAAGAGTTGAGCCTCACCCATGCATAGTATCACTATTGAATAGCAGGGCTTTCCTCTATATTATGCTTATTATATATAGCATAAGCAGCTTCCAACATTTGCCAATAAATAGTATGAGGATCCCTCCAACCTACAATACTATACTACTATATGAGTGACTGACCCTAGAGTAGGTCAAGTAAGGCTAGGCACTCAGCTGTCCCTATCTATATATCCCAGTTGGAGGGTTATATGGCAGCTATATGACTCAACCGCTCTATATATATAAAGATAGATTAGAGGCCCTATATATCATTTGGGGCTCATATCCTCTACTCCATATCAACAGAGTTGGGGCCACCTATCAGGCAATCAACAACTAGTTATTGCAGCAAGTTTAGGTAACTATTATGAAACTTTCTTACCCTTCTAGCTCTTGCAACGAGTTCAGGTAATTGTTCTAAAATGTGCCAACCCTTTTAACGACTATAATTATGTTTCTATCAATTTGCAGAATATGATATTCTCAGTCACTGTAGTTTTAAGAAAGCAAAATCTAATATGTGGTTGTCATAATTCAAGGATTATAGGGAAGGATACTACAAGGTGTGCTTGGTCTGTATCGACTCAATATTTTTGAGTGCTAACTAAAAAAAATAACCATTTTGTAGCTGATGTAATAACATCCCATGTGAATCAACGATCATGCATCACTAAATTGTGAAGCATGCAGATAGACAAGAATTGGGCACTGAAAGACAATGTAGAATAAAAATGTGTACTAGCGTGCATGGATATTGAGGTGCATGTGGATGGATCACACAATAAAATTAAGAGATCATAGAGCCTCGAGGGGTGGAGATTCAACTTAAGCTCCTATAGTTGGATGAGGGTGTCCTTTCAACATCCCTCAGAGGAATATCTTCCATTCGTGATGATGAATAAATGACGACATGTTTTCTCTTGTAGTGAAAATTTGCTTTAGGGAGCAAAAGTTGGTTAGTATAAAAAACATTTGAACCAAGCACCCAGTCAATGAACTGGCTTTGCGATCACGTTTAGATGAGCTTATAAATGTAAAAATGGCCTTCTATTGCCCTCCATTTCCCTCAAACTTGAAAGTTGTAGGAAGTTGGACGTGTCCCTTAAGAGAATATTCTTGTTTTTAAGGGGAAAAATAGTATTAAATTTGTGTAGCTAATGTAGGCAAACAGGGATGGGTAGATACGAACCATAAGCTATTAAATTTGCACAACAGAGTCCTCTAAGCATCCCCTGGAGCATACTCTTCCAGTTCCAACAAGGAAGAAATGGAAACATGTTTTCAATCGTAGTGAAAACTTGCTTTAGGGAGCAAAAGTTTGGTCAGTAAAATGCACAATTTTTGAACCATGCCCAAACAAAAAATTGGCTTCATGGTCACATCGGGATGGGTGTATTAATGTCAGAATGGCCTTCGTTCACCTCTTTCGGTTGCCGAACACATCCCTTAAGAGAAAAATTTGTATGAATATTGAGCAATTGTTGGACATAAATCATGAAGAGTAGAGATGAACTGTAAACTTATTAAGTTGCACAGGGGATTCCTTTAAGCCTCCCATGGAGGATTCTCTTCCATTTGCGACAAAGAAGAAATGACAGCACATCTTCTCTCACAATGAAAAATTGGTTCAAGGAGCAAGAGTTGGTCAGTATAATGCACAACTTTTGAACCACGTCCCTAATTGATGAACCGTCATTAGTTCTCAAGTCTGGATGGGTGTCTGAAGGGAAAAATGGCCTTTGCCGAGCTTCTGTTATCCCCCAAACTCAAAAGCTGTAGGTGGTCGTATGCATCTGTTAAGAGAAACTTCTCATTCTTAAGAGAAAAATGCTATGAACTTTGTGCTGCCATTGCTGGCAAATTGTGAGGGGTAGAGACAAATCATAAGCTCTTATAGTTGCACAGGGGTGTCCTCTAAGCATCCACCAAAGGATTCTCTTCCACACATTGTGAGATTTAAATAGAGGCATGTTTTCTATTGTAGTGAAATCTTGCTATGGGGAGCAAATGTTTGTCAATATAATGTGCAAATTGTGAACCACTCATTCAATCTATGAACAAAATTTGCAATCATGTCCAGATGGGTGTATAAAGGTAAGAATGGCCTTCATCTACCCTCTATCAGCAAACAGACTTGAAACGTATAGACGATCAGACGTGTCCCTTAAGAGAAACCTCTCGTTCTTAAGGGGGGAAGAGGTATGAACTTTGCATAGCCATTATAGACAAAATGTGAGGGGTAGAAATAAATCAGAAGCTCCTTAAGTAGCACATGAAATTCCATTAAGATTTCCCCAAAGGATTCTCTTTCACTCGCGACAAGGAAGAAATAGCAAGACAAATTTCTCGCAGTGAAATTGTTTTAGGGAGTAAAAGCTGGTTAGTATAATGTACAACTTTTTTTATCGCACGTCAAATCAATGAACTTCACAGTCACATCTAGATGGACATGTAAATGATCTAGGTCAGCCCCTAGGACTCAAAACTTGTAGGTGGTTGGATGAATCCCTTAAGAGAAAGTTCTCGTTCTTGAGTGGAAAAATGGTATGAGCTTTGTGCAACCATTTCATGCAAACTGTGAAGGGTAGAGTCGAACTGTAATCTCCTACAATTGCATGGGGGAGTCCACTAAGCATTTCCCAAAGGATTCTCTTCCACCCAAGATGAGGAAGAAATGACAACATGTTTTATCTTGTAGTGAAAACTTACTTAAGGGAGCAAACATTGGTTAGTATAATGCTCAATTTTCGAATTGCTTACCCATTCGACGAAATATCTTTACGGTCACATCCAGATGGGAGTTTAAATTTAAAAATGACCTTCATTTACCCTCCGTCAGCGCCCGTACTTAAAACTTGCAGGCGGTCAAATGTGTTGCTTAAGAGAAACTTATTTTTCTTATGGGAAAAAATGGTACAAACTTTGTGCAGCCATTACACACAAACTGTGATGGATAGAGCCAAACCATAACCTTCTATAGTTTCAGGGGGAAGTCCTTTTAGCATCTGCTAAAAGATTATTTTCCACTTGTGATGAGGAAGAAATGATGGCACATTTTCTCTTGCAGCAAAAACTTGCTTTAGAGAATAAAATTTGGTTAGTATAGCACACAACTTTTGAACATGGCACCCAATCGATGAACCATCATTGCGATCACGTCTGGATGGGCATACAAATTCAAGAATGGCCTTTATTAGGCCTTTGTTGGCTTCCACTCTCAAAACTAATTGGAGGCCAGATGCAACCGTTCAAAAAAATTTGTTCTTAAGGGGAAAACGATACAAATTTTGCACAACTATTGCATGGAAACCATGAGTGTTAGAGACAAACCATAAACTCCTACAGCTACATGGGGGAGTCCTCTAAGCATTCCCTAGAGGATTCTCTTCAACTCAAATCAAGCAAAAAATGGTGGTACGTTTTCTCTCACATTGGAAACTTGCTTTAAGAAGCAAAAGATGGTCAGTATAATGTGCAAACATTGAGCCTCATGCCTAATTGATGAACTACTTCAAAGTCACATCTAGATGGGTGCATATATGTTAAGAATGGCCTTCGTTTATCATTTGTTGACCCCCAAACTTAAAACTTGCATGCAGCTATATGCATCCCTTAAGAGAAACTTGTCGTTCTTAATGGGAAAAACGATACGAACTTTGCACAATCATTGCATGGAAACTGTGATGGGTAAAAATGAACCATAAGCTCCTATAGTTGCATAGAGTCTTCAAATCATGCCTTGGAGGATTTTCTTCCACGCACGATGAGTAAGAAATGGCGGCACATTTTCTCTTATAGTGGTAACTATATTTATAGAGCAAGAGTTGGTCATTATA
Organism: Torreya grandis; assembly: GCA_037957365.1. Lineage (NCBI taxonomy): Eukaryota > Viridiplantae > Streptophyta > Pinopsida > Cupressales > Taxaceae > Torreya > Torreya grandis. Next base: position 1,178,265 of record JARHVA010003384.1, on the reverse strand, counting down.
ATGCACAAATTTTGAATCGTGCACCCAATTGACAATTGAATCGAGATGGACATAGAAACGGTCCAATGGCCTTCGTCTACCCTACTTCAAACCTTGGACATTTACAGGTGATCAGATGCATCATTTGAGATAATATTCTCATTCTTAAGGGCAAAACTAATACAAACATTGTGCATCTATTACAAGGGAACCATGAAGGATAGAAACGAATCATAAGCTCATATAGTTGCATGGGGAAGTACTCTAAGCATCCCCTGGAGGATTCTCTTCCACTCATGACATGGAAGAAACAATGCCATGTTTTCTTTCACAACGAACACATGTATTATGGAGCAAAAGTTGGTTAGTTTAACTTGCAACTTTTGAACTATGCATCCAATTAAGGAACTGTCTTCGTGGTCACGTCTGGATGGGTTTATAAATGCAAGAAGACTTTCGTCTACCCTCAGACGACATCTAGACTTGGGACTTTAAGGTGGCGAGACATATCCCTTAAGAGAAACTTCTAGTTCAAAAAGGGAAAAATGGTAGGAACTTTGCAAGTTGATGCATAGAAACCACGAGGGGTAGAGATGGACCATAAGCTCTTTCAGTTGCATATGGAAGTCCTTTAAGCATCCCCTAAAACATTGTCTTCCACTCGTGTCGAGGAAGAAACAATGACATAATTTCTCTCGTAGTGAACACATGCTTTAGGGAGCAAAAGTTGGTTATTATAAAGCACAAATTTTAAACCGTGCATGCAATTGATGAATCATCTTTGCATTCATGTCCGGAAGGGTTTATAATTGCAATAATGGCCTTTGTTTACCCTCTATTAGCCCCTACACTCAAAATTTGTAGACAACCAAATGCATTTGTTAAGAGAAATTTTTCGCTTTTAAATGGAAAAATGGTATGAATTTTTTGCAGCCATTGCACGAAAACTATGAGGGTAGAGAAACTGTAAGCTTCTAAAGTTGCATAGGGGATTCCTATAAGCATCTCCCAGAAGGTTCTTTTCCACTCGCATTGAGGAAGATACGACAATATGTTTTCTATTGCAATGAAAACTTACTTTAGAGAGCGAAAGTTGGACAGTATATAGTGCAACTTTTGAACTGCACGCTCAATCAATGAACGACCTTCATTGTCATGTTGATATAGGGGTATAAACACAATAATATTCTTCTGCGCTTTATCAGCCACTACATTGAAAACATGCAGGTGGCCAGATTCATCCCTTGAGAGAAACTTTTCATTCTTGAGGGAGAAAACAATATGAACTTTGTGCAACCGTTGCACGCAAACCATGAGGGGTAGAGGTACATTTTAAGCTCCCACAACTGCATGGGAGAATCATTTAAGCATCTTCAAAGAATTCTCTTCCACTTACGATGAGGAAGAAACTATTACATGTTATTTTTCACAATGAAAACTTATATTAGGGAGTGAAAGTTGGTTAGTATAATGCGTAACTTTTGAAGCGCATGCCCAAATGGTGATCTATCTTTGTAGTCACATCCATATGTGCATATAAATGTAGGAATGACCTTCCACCCTCCGTTGGTTCCCACATTCTATACATGCAAGCAGCTATATGCATCCCTTAAGAGAAACTTCTTCTTAAGGCAAAAAATGGTACGAACTTTGTGTAGCGGTTGCATGAAAACCATGAGGGGTAGTGATGAATTTAAGCTCTGATAGTTACATGGGGGATTATTCCAAGCATCACTTTTCTCTTCCACTCGCGACAAGGAATAAATTGTGGCATGTTTTCTATCACAACGAAAATTTGATTTAGGAACATATATTGGTTTATAGAAGTGCAAGTTTTGAATTGCCCGCCCAATCGTCGAACCATCGTTGCAGTCATATCTATATGGGCATATAAACAAGAGAAGGGTATTCATTCACCCTCCATCCATCTTCTCTCTCAAAACTTGCAAGCAGTTAGACGTATCCATGAAGAGGAACTTTGTAATTGGAAAAAACATTACGAACTTTGTACAACTGTTATGCACAAATTTTGGGGTTGAAATGAATCTTAAGATCCTACATTTGCATTGGGGAGTCCTCTAAGCATCCCTTGGAGGATTCTCTTTGACTTGCAATGAGGAAGAAACAACGACACATTTTCTCTTAGAGCAAAAACTTACTTTAGGTAGGAAAAGTTTATCAGTATAATACATAACTTTTGAACCACACACCAAATCGACAAACCATCTTTGTGATCCCATCTAGACGGGCATATAAACACAAGAATAGCCTTTGTCTTCCCTTTGTCTACCTCGCACTCAAAATTGGTAGGCAACCGAATGCATTCCTTAAGGTGGAAATTGGTACAAAGTTTATGCAGTCATTGCACAAAAACCGTGAAGGATAAAGATGAACCTCAAGCCCCTATAATTGTATCGAGGATTCCTATAAGCATGCCTCAAAGGATTTTTTTCCATTCATGATGAAGAGGAAACGGTGGGCATTTTCTCGTATAGACAAAACTTGCATCAAGGAGTAAAAGTTGGCCAGTACAATGCACAAATTTTGAACCGTGCACCCAATCGACAAATTGTCTTCATCATTATGTCTAGATGGGTCCCCACACTTAAAATTTACAAGCAGCTGGATGCATGCCTTAAGAGAAACTTTGGGTAGCCATTGGACTGGGAGTCCCCTACACATCCCATAAATCTTTGCAAACCAAAATATGTATTATTTTTTATGTTTATTTGTTTTAGGAAGATAATCTTCTCTACTCACAAAACCAACCATGTGGAAATGGAAGCTCATGTGTTACCACTAACCTACATTAAATGTGTTAGTAATGATTTCAAACAAAAATAAATACACAACGATAAAATAATTCTAAATTAAAATACACTAAATTAAATACTAACTTTACTAATTCAATATGTAGCTTGCATTGAATACTAACCTTACCAAGGTAGTCCAAAAAACCTTCAGGATCAACTCGGTTTTTTAGTATTTCAAGAATTGCTTCATGATCGTATTCACGAACTTTCCACAAGCATTTTTTGAGAGGGTTGCCATGGAATTTGATCCATTGAATATTTGTAGTGATAACCAAATTTGAAGAGTGAAGTATCACCTTGTATGTTAACCCATTTTTATACAGAGGAATGAAGGATCAGACCTAAGAAAGTTACTTTAGAGGAGTTAGACACACTCTTTATGGAGTATCAAGGGAAATCAAAGGATTTTATGTCTAGGGTAACTTTTGTCAATTTCTTGGAAATACATAGGAAGAAGTATAGGGGAGGTAGCGCCCATGGTAGCAATCGAAATGATAACATGAAGATTTAAGATGTAAAGTGAATAAACTAATTCTCCTATTCTTGATGGCAATGATAAAATATTTGCTCAGGGGTGGATGTATATGTTGCAGACATACTTTACACTCAACCTTATGGTGTAAAAGGATACCATATTGTTCACTACTTCGCATTCAGAAGGTATTGCCTATGATTGGTGGCATTATGGTTTGATTACTCAAGGGTACAGATTTGTTTAGATGATGAATTCAGCGTGAGGTTTTTAGGGCACTTTGAGCGGAAGGATAAGGAATACTTTAGGGAGCTTGCTAGAATAAGGAAAAAAACTTCAGTGGAGTAGTATATTGCTAAATTTCAATGAGTTGTGTTTGTGGTACTCGATGTCCTGAAAAAGAGAATTACTTTCCTCTTTATCGAGAGTTTATTTGAGCCCCTCAAAGGTCTAGTCAAGGCCTTTACCCCTGAAATAAAAAATAACAGTGCACAAAATAATACAAAAATGAAACAAGAAAAGAGCAGCAAATACATACCAAATTTACGTGGAAACCTTGGAAATATACCAAGGAAAAACCATGGGGCAAAAGATCTCTCTGTCATACTTTATTATCAGCAAAATTAGAATTACAATTATATGTCTAACCTCGAAAGGTCATGGCTATTGTATAGAGGCCAAAGAAGGATCTGTAAACCCTATCACACAACTTGTAGAAGAGTTGTATAATCTAGAAGCATCTAGCATCATACCACATCGTATAGTCTAGAAGCATCTAGAAGCATACTGTGTTGTACAATTTAAGAGTATACTGGGTCATATAATCTAGAAGCATGCTACCGAACATGGGATTGCCATACGCCACATCACAATGCTAAAGATCTAAATATTAACTTCATCTCCTAACATTCACCTACTTGAAGTTAATTTTGTCTTTTGTTGCTAACCTTTGTACTAAAGAGACCACTTCCCATGTTGCTTATCATCAAATTATATGCAATCCCAAAGAAGTTTTGCATTAGATTAATTTCTCTTTTCCCATCGGCTTTGTCAACATGTCTGTAAATTTTTTATCAATATGGATTTTATTCAATAAGACTTGTCCACCTTTCACTACATCACGTATAAAATGATATTGCATGCTTATGTGTTTTGCCCTGGCATGAAATGTTGGGTTCCTTGCTAAGTGCAAGGTACTTTGACTATCACAATGCAAAGTAATATTGTTTTTCTTGACTTGCACCTCTTTCAGTAAATTTTCCAACTATATTGCTTGCTTACAAGCTTGTGTTGTTGCCAGATGATCAAATCTGTGTCTATTCTACTTCCCAAACAAACAATGTTCATTACGACTGAGATTAAGAGATTTTAAACCTAGAATAAGGTTTTTGTCGAGTAGTATCTTGAGTCCTCTCTCGCTCATGTGGCATAGGCATTGATGCCGCATCATTATTGAATCCATAGCACTTGTGGCCACTGCAGTCTCATCGGTTATAGTCTCTCCGATCAGCTCATATAAGTTATTTCCATATTTCTCAACTTTCATCACCATTAGAGATCCTTTAGAGACCTTAAAACAACCTTTTTCACTGCTGAACTTATATCCCTACTTATCATGTTCTTCAATCCTAGAACACGATGAACTCTCTGAATAGTACGAACATCTCCATCATACATCTTTAGTGTGAATTCTCCTACAACCTTACATATGTTATCATTACCCATGTAGAATGTACCTCCGTCACATGACCAATATGAAGAGAACTAGTCCTTGTGTGGCATTATATGAAATGAAGCCCATAAATCTATTAGCCATATGTGTTGCAGCTGATCTCAAGAGTTTGTAGATAACACATCACCATCCCCCAGTGATATTGAATTTTCAGCTATGTTTGCATCTGAACTTTGTGAATTAATTTTTTCTTTTTCTTTAAGTAACCGACAGTCCTTGAGATGTCATAGTTAGGGCTCTCAATTTAAGAGATATTTTAGACCATGCAACTCTTAGTATACACAAGCATAAATTGCAATGAAATACAACAACAATACATATCTTTATTATACTTCAACCAAAGGAAATACAAAAAGGCACAATGACAACAATGACATTGCAATCTCACAATGAGATTCGTTCCAGTATCAATTGTACTTACTCATAGTCTTTGCAAGTAATATATCTCATAATCAAAATCCAAGATCTAATCTTATCTGAAGACATCCTTAGCATAGGTGTAAGGCCACACTTATATAGACACAAGACCTGCCTAACTACATTAAGTGATTATACTCCACTAACAACATTAACATTTTAGTACACTACAAACATTAAATATCTCCACATTTCCAAGGCATGGTGAAACATTAGAGTTTAATGCATCACAGACTAGATCACAAATATTATTAAATGAATCCTTATCAGCTAACATGAATTTTTGGATTAAATGCCAACAATTAGCAATAAATTCTTCCATAACACATCACAAAAACATAGAAAGTCGCGTGACATCGCAAGACTTTAAGGTAAACAATTATCATGAAAACCTTTGTGCCATGACACTTATTTCTGTTCAAGAATGATATGGCATTTTACAGCAGGTCTTCAAATGATTTGAACTCAATGCATGCGCAATGGAGATCCAATTACCTCAAGATATTTCACCTGCTCATCTATCTCTGTGATGAAGAATCAACTCGATCAAATACCTTGTTTCTTAAGAGATATCACATACTAATGAAAATGTACTAAAAATCTTGGCACTGTTGTGCAATAATAGTAGATTAACACATCTTGTGCAGAGCTATGCAGACTTACTCGGATAATAAATAGATACAATTGTGAAACAAAAGGTACACAAAACAACATAAACACAAGTGTGCTCGTAGGAAGCACCAATCCACACTAAACACATGCACATGCAAAGTTGATGGAAAATGACACACACAAACGGCCTTTGCAATGAAGAAGATGTGCACAAACTTACAAATAGATGTATGCACAGTAAGAAACCTTGTGAAACCCACCACTTAGACAAATTCTTAAACTAACATGTTTTTGGTTGATGTAATATTGCTCGTGAACACGGATGCTCTTGCACATAACCTCTAGGTAAGAAAAAACATGTGCTCTTGCTCATGTGACTTATAATAACTCTATCGATGATATTCCATGTTTTGCAGCTTCTGATGCACTAATCCATATCGCATCTTCTCTGTCTCAACGTTTTTATTTTACCAGATATTCATTATAATGCTTTCTTTGCGTAATTTTTATGACTTGCATGTCAATCACTTCTATTTCTTCACACTATTTCTCAGACAATTCAAATCTCCAATTTGTTTCTTCAGAATCTATACTTTCATTCTTAGTACTCTGTTCTTCATAATATGAATACAAATCGGCCATGTTGAAAATATGAGATATATCTATACCTTCAAATAACTCTATTTTCTATGCATTCTTTGCAAACTTTCAAAAAATTCTGCATAGATCAATTTTTTTCCATTTCAACTTATCGTGTCCCTTTTGGAAATCTCTCTTTTCTTAAGTATCCTAAGACTAAATCTCCTACTTGATACTCAACTTCTCTTCTCGTCTGATCTACACATTTGTACTGCATTGTATTCCTTTCCAACTGTTCTCACACTTGCTTATATACTTCTCGCATATGTTTTGCAAAATCTTTTGCTCAACACTTTACTTTTGTTCATTTCTCATGTCTCATAATTTTGTGACTCCTCTTGGACTTGACCTATAAACAATTTGAATGGTGTCTTTCATGTATATCTATTCATATAATTTTTATAAGCAAACTCAACGTGTGCCAAAACATACATCTCAAAAGGTTACCTAAACTCTTGTTGACTATTTATATTGGTTCATTTGTCTAAGGATGGTATGCTAAACTAAATTGTAGTTTAGCATTCAACTTCCTCTGCAATGTCCTCCAAAAATGTCCAACAAATTTATTATCTCTGTTTGATACTATACTGCATGGTAAACCATGAAGTCTTACAACTTTTCTGAAAAGAAAGTTAGAAATGTTTGTTATAACACTAGTCTTTCTATGTACTACAAAATGTGCCATCTTTGAACATCTATCAACTATCACAGATACTGAATCATTTCCTTTTTGTGTTTTAGGTAAACCTAAAACAAAATCCATATTTATTTCTTCTCATAGTTTCTCTGGAATAGGTAATAGTTGATACAATCCCATATTCTGACTTTTCTCTTTTGCTAGGTTGCGAACTCTACACTCCTGAACAAATTTACGAACATCTAAACTCATATGCGGTGGTTGTCTTAACCAACATGACCCGTTAAACCTCCACTAAGCTTTTTCTTGATCAAATTTTCTTACATTGAACCTTGCGGTGTACGTAAGCATCTTCTTTTGAATAACAAACCTTTCTAAATTAAATACTCTAACCATGGTGTTCTATCTTTACTTATTGGTTTCGTACATGATTTCCATGCTTTTTGGAAATCATCTTTTTAATATTATTCTTTTATGAAATCATATGCTATAACTTATACTCTTAACTCATTCAACAAAAGAATTCTACTTAATGCATCAACAACTCTGTTAGAGTTTCCATTTCTATGTTTTAACAAAAATGAGTAAGTCTGTTGCAATTCAACCCATTTCATGTCTTTGATTCAACTTATTCAAAGTATTAATGAACAATAATGCTTGATGATTTGTATACAATACAAATTTATTTAGAAATTAATAATGTGTCCATTTCTTTAGTGCTTGCGCACTTGGATAGAACTTTTGATCATATAATGAATATTTGTGCTTTGCATCATTCAACTCCTTGATAAAATATGCAATAGGTCTTCATTCTTGACACAATATTGCTCTTTTTGTAATGCTTACTTGCATTTAAATCTATTTGAAATAGTTTATTGAAATCTGACAATGTCAACACTAGTTTCTCGGGTATTTTCTTTCTCAACTGTTAGAAACTATATTCTGTTTCTATTGTTCATACAAATTCTCTTTTATCTTTGTGCATTACATCAATGATCACTACACACATTCCACTGAAATTACAATGATGGCCAATCCAATATAGCTTGCAACATCTTCAGATCCATCTTTAAACCTTCATGAGAAATCACAAATACAAAATATTCTAATTCATTCTGCATAATGTTGCATTTCCTCAAATTCACTAGTAAGTTTTCCTCATTTAACCTTTCTAGCACCTTGCTCAAATGTCACAAGTTTCCTTTCTTTGTTCCACTAAAAATCAATATGTTATCAAGATACATAATGACAAATTTACCTAAAAATGGTTTAAGAACTTCATTCATCAGTCTCATGAATGTAATTGGCACATTAGTTAACTCAAATGGCATAACCAACCACTTTTACAAACCTCCTTGTGTTTTGAATTTTGTCTTCCAATCATCACCCTCTCTTACATGAATATGATGATATCCACTTTTAAAATTAATCTTTCTGAAGTATCTCGCTCCACTCTAGCAATTCATTTTTGAGGTCACTATATATGTATTCGCCTTGTTAGAAGGCAAAAGAGAGCATTGGGATGGGTAGATGCTATTAATTTGCAGCTAGAGTAGGTAGCTTGTTTGGGAAATCATGTTAGCGTGCAGACTTTAATGTAAGCCCAAAGGACAAATGTTAATGGTAGTGTTTTGGTATGCTAATGGGTAGTGTGAGACTTAGATATATAGGCTTGTGTAATGTCCCCTTCTGATTGAACTACAAAATTTTGGGATTTGTCAGCGGAACCTTTTTAAGAATAAGGTCGAGATTCTAAATATACCCTAAATTCTAAAAATTAAGGATAAATCTATTTTAACTTGAAATTTTATAGAAATAATTAAAGTAGTTGAATGCCCATGGAGAGCAATTTTTTTATTGAATTTAGATTGCAATGCAAAGTACAAAACAAAATATATTGGTTGAAATACTAGCTGAAATTATACATGCAAAATTCAAAATTGTAACCCTAGTTTTTATGCCCACTTGGAATTTACAAACAACAAATAGTAAGGGTAGAACCTGTGCTTGTATAGCTGATTGTACAAATGAATTGGTTGGCTAGAAATAGCATCCACACTGGGTGAGGATGATGTCATAATGCTAAATTCTTATGGTATCCCGATTTGAAAGCATAATAATAGTCCTTGAATGGAACCACTTCACAAGATCTAAGGGTTTTCGTCCTCGAATCTCCTCATCCACCTGAGGGTTTTCATCTTTGGAGGCTGAAAACTGAAGTAGATACTCAAACTTGCAAAAGTGCTATTGATATTAAGCAAAAGATGATCTCCCATGAACCCAACACCCCTCTTTACAATTTTATTTTAACTTTTGTCTTTTCTCACACTTTTCTTTTATTTCTAATAATAATAAAGTAATATTAAGTTGTCACTTTTTAATAAAATAAAAAGTAAGTCACTGAGACAACTTAAAATATTTACATTAATATTTTTTACTTTAATTGAAAAAAGGAAAATTATAGTCTGTCCTAAAAAATTGCTTATCCTCAAGCAATTGCAAGTTCAACTGCTCTGACGTTCCCCACTTGGCCATCTCTGTAATACTTGGATCCCAATTCATCCTTGGGAACTTCCAATTCCACATTCTAAATTCCTCATGTGGTGCAATATATTTCTTTGACTTGATAGGTTTAGTTGTCTTTGAGACCTCCATTCATCCATCTAGGAGACCAACATTGTTATTGGCCAAGGACGAGGAAGCAATACAGAAATTTGATTCATATTTGATCAAGAATAATTTGAATGTGTTGATAAGTGCATTTGCTTCTTTTACTAAATCCATGACATCTTTATCAAATGAGTGCTCTTGTAATCCATTGATAAATGTAAATTGTCCCGAATCTTGAACGTGATATATGCCTCTATCTGAAGGTGGTCTGGGTCCTAACATTAAAACATGAAATTCCACAAGCACCTTCACTATTGTACCTCCTAAAATATGATGTAAATCAAACTGTGTATACACTGGAAACAAGTTACAACAGTCACAAACCACCTAGAATTTCACCCAAATCAGAACTCTGGTGGCTAACATGTTTGTTCCCTTTAGCTGAGACCTTCTACCCAAATCATCCAGTGATAAGACCCCTTTAAAATGTGCAAACTTGCACCTATTCATGACTAATAACAACAGCTCATGATCTGAAAAGATCAAAATCGGCAACATGACATTGGCACATCAACTGCAAAACTACATATCCACTTGTATAAGTGCAACTTAAATAATGTGGTGGTTGATAATAGTGATGACAACAGCATTAATGGTGGCAATTTGGTTCATAGCTGCCCTGAGTATATTTCCTCAATCACTTGATGGTAGTATCCCATCACTACACATTCCCTTCATGCCTTATTGGTGATCCTTTGCACAAATATCTAAAGTTTGGAGTTACTCCACCACACTAATGTTGCACCACTCTGGGATTCATGTGAACTTCCCATTGAGATCTTGTGGTGCTTATAACTTCCTCAATAGGAAAGATATATCCAACACAATTTCTCAACTCTTGATAGTATTGTTCACTCAAGGGCAATCTTGGAAGTACTAAATCAAACACCATGCAAATCTGATCCAAAGTAGACCAAATATCATCATGAGAAATTATCTCACCCAAACCCATGACATAAGAGTCATTGCACGCCTTGTATATATCCCAAGTGTCGATAAGTTTTTCTACCTTCGTGATGCAAGGAATGGTGAAGCCATCTTGTAGTATCTCATCCTTCAAGAATTCTCCATCACACATCCAAGGGTGGTAACCCTGTATATAGCTTGATTCCCAAAACACCATACCATGCTTAGTCAAAATCTTAAACATCAAAATGACACCCATTTTGCTTACCATCATCCAATATCAAGCATCCTATTGTGATTATCCCTTTAGGCCATCATCTGTAACCTTGTCTTCAAGTGTAGAACTTGGCTCAAAGGAGTGATCTATTTGCCATATTTGGCCCACATACTGAGTTGTGCCCAGATGGATCAAGTTGCTAATGGATGAGCAAATGAACAAATGTTCTGGATGGAATGAGTGGACCAGAGAGATCTTTTAGTGCTCACAAAGCTTTTGAAACACTTTAAGATTGCTTAAAGTGTATTTTGTCAAATTCTAAGGGACTGGTCTGTAGAACAAAGAAAAAGGTTCTTGAGCAGGGTTCATGGTGAAACCAAGTAGTTGAAGGTCATGGAACAAGTCTGCACAAGCTTCAGGGTTTCGTAGTTCTTTCAGGTCTTCAAGGATCAAGCAATATTTCGAGCATGAGTCCAGAAGAGCATACAAGTCTTGGAAAAGCTAAGTGCAAAACCTTTTTTTTTTGGCTAGGTCTTAATCTTTATTTTGCTAAGTTCAAATATTTTGAATCTTTTATTCGGCTAAGTGCTAATATTTTCTTTGGGAGATTTATTTTGAGTTTTTTTGCTAAGTATCAAGCATTGTTTGGGAAATTTTGTTCGAAACAAAACTCTTGAAGGGTCATTTTTCAAGGAAAGTCCCAGACAAAAGTTCCAAAGGGTATCTTTCAAGGAAATTGGTACAAAACAAAAGCTCAAAGGGTCATTTCTTCGAGAAAGTGCCCTAAACGAAAACCCTGAACGGTCATTTTTCAAGCAAAGTGTTCGAAACAAAATCCCAAAGGGTCATTTCTTTGGGGAAGTGGTCCAAACAAAAGCTCCAAAGGGTCATTTCTTTGACAAAATTATCTTGAGACAGTCCCGAAGGGTATTTCTTTCAGGAAAGGGGCCAATGCAAAAGTCTCAAATGGTCATTTCGTCGGGAAAGTGTCCGAAACAAAACTCTCGAAGGGTCATTTCTTCAAAAAAGTGGCCTAAACAAAAGTTATGAGGGGTCATTTCTTTGACAAAACTGTCCTGAGATAAAGTCCCAAAATGTATTTCTTTTAGGAAAGGGCCCAATGCAAAAGTCTCGAAGGGTCATTTATTTGGGAAAGTGTCCAATACAAAAGTCCCAAAGAGTCATTTCTTCACCAAAAGGCCTACAGACAAGAAGTCTGAAGGAAATGACACATAGAATTTGTGTTTGAGTAGAGTAATAACAGTTATGCAAATGTCAAAATAAAGCTCAACAATCATCCATATGGGGATCAAAGATTGATGGATGGATGGACGTCAAATACGTTCACGCAGACATCAAATGACGAGTGTGCAAGTGTCAAAAAAACATGGCAAGTGACCGTTGGTTTTCAAATATGCAGTGACGACTGTGCAAACATCAAATACGGGCACTCAAGTGTCAAAGTTTAGCCTCGTTAATTAGCCATTTGATTTCAAATAGTGGGTCCTAGCAGATCTTATTATTGACATTTGATCGTGCATCGAGGATCTATGACACACGGGTGTGTTGGGGTCAACAAGTCAGCAGGCCCCCACAGAAAATCACAAAGGTGATAAATGGTGAGATCTTAGGAGTTAGGATCAGCAGAGCGAAAGGAGTCAAGGGGTCAGTAGGTTGAGTTAGACAATCGACGACCAATAAGTGAAGGGTCGAGCACAAGATATTTAGACAAAGGTCGATAGGGCAGTTTTTGACTCAGGCAAGCTAATGTAGAAAGGTGCCGAGCTCGAATAAGGTCTGAGTTAAACCAGAAGGATGTTTAAACAATTGGGCTCTGCCATTAGATGGCCATAGAGATAAAATAGGTCCTTTTGGACTTTACATAAATAAAAGCAAGCTGCTAGTTGTTCAATGATATAAATTCGTCTAGGTGGAGATCTTGACTATAGGAAAACCAATATGAGATTGGTTTTCAACCTATAATGGATCAATGTTCAAGGTTTGCAAAAAAAGCACGTTAAGGCATAAATATGATAGTTAGATCAGTTGCTTAAAGTAGACATAGCATGATTTCATCAGACTCAAAGATATGAGGATCTTCTCCTCATAATGAAGCTAAGTGGAAGGTATGGCAAGATTCACGAATCATATTTGGGAGATTGGAGAAGCAGTTGGAACATTCAATAATGATTAGAACCTTCGAAGAGATTTTCTCCTTGGAAGGACCATGGCTCACCATATATAACAAACTCTTGTTCTCTAGTGCATTTTTCTCAGCCAATGAGAAGAACTTGAGAAGTAACTAGAGCTAATGAAGGATAATTGTTGATGATGGACTTGTCCTGATTGGGGAAAGGGGTGGTACCACATCCCTTGAAATGTGGAGCTCATTCAATGATCATGGACAATGTGCCTCTTTCCTTTCTCTCTCTTTTTCTTCCCTCTTCTATGTATCCCATTCTTTTCATTTTGTAAGAGGTTCTCTGATTTGAAATTTTTAGAGACTAGTTCTCTCTAATTTGAAAATTTTAGAGGAACTGGGGGACTCTTTGAGATATTGTAAAGTATGCTCCTCTTGATTAGGCTCGACCTTATCAAACATTTGTAAGAACTACCTCTTGATGTAATATAGGACTGTCTTTACTTATCTTTTGCCTTGAATCTATGTTTGGTGAGCTATGCACTATGGCATTGTGTGAAGGAGAATATTTCTCATCTATGGTCCTTTTTGACTTTGTTTAGGGAGTTTTCAATAGTGTTTGCAGGTCTGGATTAGTGTTCTCTCTGCGATTAACGTGAACTTTCAATTAGTCTTAGAAATCCTCTATATTTGCATTCATTGCTTCCTAAACCTCTTCTATGAAACACTTATGCAATCAACTTGATCTCAAGATTGTGTGAATTAGTATTGTCCTTTGCAGATCTAGTGTGGGTTCAAGTTTATGGGAGTTTCCCATTTTTATTTGGTGCATTTTCTGGTTAACTTTCTTAATAGCCCTTTTCCCTTTCTAACCCTTTTCCCTGTGAAACATTAGTTTAACATTAGTTTTAGGTGAGCATCAAAGAGGAAGTTGGCCTACTCCAGAGGTTTAATCCTACCATAGGTGACCCACAGCCTAGGATTGTTTCCATAGTTTTGCTCAAGTTGGAAAGGGCTTGAAGAACCCTTTTCCAAAGGGTGAAAATTTGAGTGGTAACATGATCTATGAATCGTGAGCATTGATCCTTCACAACTTCATCAGAATGCACAATATACTCTATATGAATCATCATGAACTTCCTTTCTATCCAAATGCATGGGATGAAGAATTCACAATAAATAGTAATATTGATCTTATCAAAGCCTTTATCCTTTTTGTATCTCAAAAGATCATCCGAATCCTTTATGTAAAAATCATTTTGAAATTGAATCAAAGAATATATATGCTCTCTGCTGAAAGTTGTATCCTTGACCCTATCACCATTTTTAGAATGCTTTCCATGATGACAATTTTTTGTAATGGCATACTATGAAGCAACAAATCTGAAATATGACCATCCTTCACATACCTTGGGCTGTAATCAAAGTGTTCACCTTCCTGCTAAATTAGAAAGTATTGAGTTATCCTCAACACCTCCATCCTTATGATTCAAAATTTCCGAGTTATGATCAACATTCTCTTCAATTGCATGCTTATCAATGTGGCTATCCTAAAATTGAATCATATACGGAAATGACTCACCTTTTGAAAGATCACTGGGTAGCTTATAGATTGTCACATCTATTTTCATCTCCTGCTCTTTGCATTCAGCTACTGATGTCTTTTCTTCCTTGACTTCATTGATATACATGCAATCATTAGAAGTCAGTAAAACATGTTCTACTATCAAAGTAACTTTACCATCACCTTGCATGTTGGATCCTTCATTTTCTTGCTCAATGATGCCTTTTGTCTCTAAATTCGATTATTCTTCTTGCTTCCTAATTTCTTCCTTAGCAATATTTTGAGGTTTTGACTTTCCTTCTTTCTCTTTTGTTATCAACAATTGTAGCTCTTCAATTTTTTGCTCTACTTTCTTTGTTTGCTCTTGGATAAACTGTTGTAATTCAGCTAACTTTGATGTTATTTCTCATCAATTTTTTTGTCCTCAACCCTTTAGGAATCTACTGCATCCAACACTTTTTTTAGTTCTTCATTTGGAAACATTTCTACATGTCCTTTGCCTAGACAACTATAGTTTGGTTCCCAAGGTTATTTGTATGAGAAACAAAGTTTTTGACTTTTTAGATCATTTTTGCTGCTATCTTTTTGAGAATTCTTGTTCAATTCAGCTATCATTTCTATTGTTAAGTATAATATCAACTTTTATTACATTGATCAACCACACTTTTAGCTAGTGCACGTGATACTGGTGAAAGTTTCTACTTATCCTTTCTCACATTAGTCAATAAAATTGATAGGAGTGGCTGAGAAATATCATCACTCTCATTCTTAATCAATGTCATAATTGTTTGAATTAAGGCAACAATATTTTCTGCACGATTCTTATGACCAATAGCAAAGAAATGTTCAAACATTTGGAGAATAATATCATCACATTCAAGATTTAAGATTAGAACACAAGATTTGACTTTTGAAAAGGTTTCTAAAATTATAACTCTCTTAGAAAAATAAGGACTTTTGATTTTATCCATACCTCAAAATCTTTTCACAATCAATTGGAATATTCCCCTCATGGTGTCATTGTTGTATGTTTTTTCAAGAGCTGTTATTTTTTTAATTTCATTAATACAAGTGATAACTACAAGTTTCACATTTGAATCTGGGTGTCTCCAAAGCTTGGGATTAGCCAAATAAGTCATCGATGGATTCACTATGAGAATCTGACTATCTTATCATAGACAATCAATTTGCTTCTTCCTTCAAAATATTGAGTAGAACATTTTTTAAATGAGGTCGCTGCTCACGTTTCTTCCCTGATCTGTAAAGCTTTATTCTTAAATCATCTTTACTCGTTAACTCTATGATTCAGAGGCTATGCATTTGCTAATATCTACAAAATATTAATTCTTCCCAATAGGTTGGTAAGATTACCAACTCTGATACCACTATAATGTACCCTTCTAGTTGAAATATCAAATTAATGGATTTGTCAACAAACCCCTCTTAGAATAAATTTGAGATTCTAAATAAATCTTAAATTCTAAAAATTAAGGATAAAATCACCCAGAATTTTATATAAATAATTAAAGAATTTGAATGCCCATGGAAAGTAGAATTTTGATTGAAATCAGATTGCAATGCAAAGTACAAAACAAAATATATTTGTTGAAATCCTAGCCAAAATTATGCATGCAAAATTTAGAATTATAACTCTAAATTTTTACGCCCACTTGGCATTTGTAAACAACAAACCCTAAGGGTAGAAGCTGTGCTTGTGCGACTGACTGTATAAATGAATTGGTTGCTTGGAAATGGTGTCCAAGCTAGTTGATGATGATCACAAGCTAAAAATGATTGAATGGGAGGTATCGCTGGCTAGAGATGATGTACATATGACTAAAGAATTTTGCCCTAGATGCCAAAAATGCCCTTAAGTCTAAAATGATAGATGTGAAACCCTAATACGACTGTAGCATCATTATAGCAATCTTATTAAGGATTGATATCATTGTAACAATTTGATTTAGGGCTGAAAATGATGACAACAACAATGGAGGGATGTATTGTTGCTGCCCTAACTAGTATAGTTGGTCAAAAACCTAGCACGAAACCTTAAAGGAGTTGACATATGATAAATTTTTCTAATGATTCTTCCAATACTGAATTTTGATGGTATCCTGATTTGAAATTAGAAATTATAGAACTTAAATGGAACCACCTCCCCAGACCAAAGGGTTTTCTTTCTCAAGTATCCTTATCCACTAGAGGGTTTTCGTCCTCAGAAGCTGAAAGCTGAAGCAAATTCTCAAACTTCCAAAAGTGTAATTGATAATAGGCAAAATATGATCTCCCATGAACCCAACACCCCTCTCATTTTGCCTTTTCTCACCCTTTTATTTTATTTTGAATAATAATAAAGTAATATTAAGTTGTCACTTTTTAATAAAATAAAAAGTAAGTCATTTAGACAACTTAAAATATTAACTTTATTATTTTTTACTTTATTTGAAAAATGGGGCATTACATCCTAGCCTAGAGACATGAGTTTATATTTTGGGTTGAAGTTTTATTATGAATTCCATTTCTCATTTAATATATGTTAGTGTTGTTTCCTTGATCATAGATGTATTGGAATGAATGTCTACTTTTTATACTTATTTGGTTATTCGTGTTGATGGGCTAGATAGTATAGTCCTTTGAATGCATGGATTTGACAAACCCATCACTCTATTGTCAAATGTTGAACTTAGAGCCCATCTCAGCTCTTCGATGCCCTTTAAGTGAGACTTCTTGAAAATAATGGTATCTAATGTGAAGAAGATCCAACACAATAGATAAGATAAAATAAGATAAATATATTAATGTCCAATGAATGACCATAAATTTAGGTCAAAGGGACTACAAATAACATGTGTAAGTACAAAGCGGGATAACCAAAATATTCTTGAGAAATAAAAGCAAAGTACAAAGCCAAAGAACATGGCAAAACTAAAAAGAGTAATCCGATGAACCCAAAACTGGGGGTGGAATTGCAAACGAGAAGAAGAAAGGGAAGACGACCAAGGAGAAGCAATGAGAGAAGTCTATCAAGGAATGGAAGATCCAACTCTCCTAACATCCGAGGCCAATTGAAAGAAAGAAACTTTGGATGGAATGATGATTGGATGGACACCGTACTATATCTCAAAGCACTGGTAGATCTAGTTTATCTCCTGGTGAAAGACTTGGTATGGGCCTAACTATGATGGCTCAAGGAACTATGAATGGTGTCTCTGGGCCAAACAGATATGGAGTAAGAAGTAGAGTTGGCTTCACAGTGGCACTTAGTGCCTCTCACTGAAGGTAGTATTGCGAAGAAGGAAGTGATCCACCAAGTAGAATCTGGTCTAGAATGTGGCTGAAGTGTGTGCTTACGAAGCCTTAACTTCTTCTGTATGTATAAGGCTAGGCACTTTTGATCCTCATACCTGAAGAAATCAAAAAGAACTTGTGCCCTCCTAAATAGATCTTATAACCTCCCTTTGATCTCATAGTAAATACGGCAACAGACGATGAAGTGTGTCTCCGTCTCAATCTCCTATAGGCAACATAACTGGCAAATCCCATTAGAATGATCAAGGCGGTGATCCATCTCGCACTGGAGTCTGGTAGAACCTAGTCTGAGTTGGACAAGGGGATGCAAATGACATGCATTCAGTGACGAAAAGTATACTAAGGATGGAAAATGAGCCCATCACTCAACTCCAGGAACTTCTCACCATAAAAGGCCATTATAGTGCATGCCCCCCATGAGGGTTCACCCAAGTGGTGTGGATGAATTCCCTGTAAATATGCTCTTTGATGATCTTGTTTATTACCTGTTTAGTAGGTATAAGGTGGCCCGATGCATTCAAGGAATACTGAAAAAGAGGAAGATTATCCATATGAATTGCCACTGTCCCTAAGAGGTCGAAAACCTTAGCATACCAACTGTGACCATGGTGAGGAGAATCTGAATGAGTAAATAGCCTCTGATGAACAATATACTAGGTACGGGTACTTGTCCTTCCCCTCAATGAAATTGGTGAAGCGTCAGATGTGGTGTAGGAAAGAGATCAGGTCAAACATGGTCTCTACTCTGAAAGTATAGGCTCCAAACTCAGCGAAATTAATATGCTAGGGGACAGTAAGCTTGCACTTGATAAATTGGTGAAGGAGAAGTGTCTAGACTCTCTCTACGGAATCCCAGTCAGCCACCAATAAGGAGGGCCCTTAAACTATAGAGATGTAAAGAACAGTGGGTTTGATGATAGAGTCCACGAGGGACATTTTGGAGGAGATTTCTTGGAAGTGGTGGTACTATTTCTCAAGTAGGGCTAATGATCTGTAACCCTTATTAACACGAGGTTAGAGGGCTTGTCTCAAACTGAAATGTGGGATAAAAAATTGAACACCCAAGTAGGTATATGTGTTGGTGATCTCTATCTCCTTATCCCTAAAGAAGTGGAGATGTGAGGTCTTCAGACCCAGGGTAATAATCAACTATCGAAGGTCGCAAAACAAGGCTAAGGTATCCAGTTGTCTCTGCAGACCATCTAGAGAGGAGGCCAAGAGGACCACATCATCAGTAAACAAAAGGATGGATATTAGAACCTGGTGAAGTAGGTACCCATCATTGTCCTGGATATGCTCATGGAGGAGGGATTTGAACTCATCTATGTATATCCCAAAGAGAGTTGGGGATAGGGGACACCCCTGTTTGACCCTAATGGTACTCCTGATGAAATCTGATTCACTGTGGGTTATGTGGAGGCGACCTAAAACAATCTCATACAGACACATGATGGCAACGAAAAGGCTCTCAGAAATGCCAATGTCTCTAAGTCTTTGAAAAAGTGCCACATACAGAACTTAGTCAAAAGCTTTTTGAAAGTCTACAAAGCAGCAATAAACTTTCAATGAGCAATGGCGAGCCTCCTCAATAATAGCCTGAAGAGTAAAGATATGATCAATAGTTTGGTGCATCGGATGAAAACCTGCTTGCCCTTAGCCCTGAGGTGCTTGTGTTCTCACTCCTCAGAAAGCTACATATGGAAGACTATGGCATAAAGTTTGGAGAACATATGACCCACCATAATTGTCCTATAGTTGTTGGGATTCGAACTAGGGCCTGATTTGTGGATGGGGTGAATGGTATCATGCGACCAAGTTGACGGAAAACTAGAGCATACAAAGTGGTTGAAAAGGTCAGTTAAATGGATACCAAGCACCCCATAACCATACTTGAAGAATTATGCTTGGAACCCCTCCTCATCCGCTAACCTGCTACTATTCATCACTCTAACTACCTCTCTGATATTTTTGTACTTGAACAAGTGGCAAGAAGATGGTGGATTATCAACCTGGATAAGTGGCTGTCTAGGAATACCATAAATATTGGAAGTGTGAGAGAGCATGGATTTGGGGTTAAACTCTAAGGGTAGAGGAGAATGGTGAGGGAAAATGGTGCGCCAAAACTACTTAGGAGAATGCTAGAGAGACACCCATAAAGTTTATCTATGTTGGGAGATAAAGAGGCATTTTTTGCAGTGAAGGAGACAATGGTAGGATGTTTTCAAGGTGGGATAAGAGGGGTGGGCCTAGATAAAAGCATGTCGTAATTGGCAGTGTAGGGATTTTCAATCATCATCATACCACTTGTTCATGGGGCAAGCTTTTTGTTGGTGGGAGGCAGAGGAAGACAGGGTGGAGCTAGGGAAGGACATGAGGGCAGCTTCCCAAATGATGGAAGATAGATGGGCATACTTGGCCGCGACACTATCTAGAGAAAAGAATTGGGACTCAAAAGGGAGAAGTTGTTGAATGAGGGAGGAAAAGGTATTAGGACCCCCTTTGTCAAACCGAAAAATGGTGCGAGGGAGGCCATGAAGGGGGACGGTGACAGGAGGGGGAATGTCAATATGGAGTGATAAAGAGAGAAGAGCATGATTGGCAAGAGGAATGGGGGAAATAGAGAAATGGCTAACTAGTGACAAGGAGTTTTGGCTAGAAAGGACATAATCCACTACACTAGCACCCCCACCATGAGGTCGGTAAGTAAAGACATGAAAGTCGGGAAAGTGGGCAATCTTGTTGAGGATCGATAACTCATGTGATTCACCAAGCTCTAGAAGGTGCCATCCATAAGCTATGAGGGGCCCTAAATCATCCTCTAGAGTCCTATGTAGGCCAACTATCTCTAGGTCCATCGCCTGAGTGCATAACATATCCTTTGAGCGATGATGGAGAGGAAATTAAAGGGTTCTGATACATGCATTGAAATCATCTAGAAGGATGACTTCCCCAACCAATGAATACTGAGCAATGTTGTCGTACAAGTCAATAAAAGGATCAATGTCAAGACCATTATGGACGGCATATGGGGAGGAAATGGGAGTGAAATAACATACTTCAATGTATATATCCCTAGATTGATGGGAAATACCCTGAATATAGACCCATATGAACCTAGCAAACTTATCTTTGGTGACCAAAGAAATCCTGCCTTGGAGGGAATCTCTATACAAACATGCTATTCCTCCCAAACCTTTGGCACCACTTGAACTCCTAGTCTCCTACCTACAAACAAAGTACCACTGACATCCCATGATACCAGGGAGAGGTCGCACATGACTCTCATGAGTCTCTGTGATGAAGAGGATACTCGCGGATCCGAGAGCATCATGTATAAGGCCGGGTGAAGACCAAAAAGAGCCATTACCATTCCAACACCTAATAGGCATGCCCGTACTCTATTGCCTCTCCCACCTAGCCCATCATTTGAAAGTCCCAAGTTGAGACTCCCATCTAGGAGGGAAGGTGTCTATAATGTCCCCTCTTTAGCCAGTATTAGTGTATTGGTGGATTAGCCTATTAACGGCCCTTATAGGCTAATGTTGGTGTTTAGAGGGATTTATTTGGGAGTTTTTGGGTTCTACATGTCCTTTTGGATGTTAGTTCCCTGTGTTCTCTTCTCCAGTGCATGGTGATATTTAGGGATAACCTCCCTGAGGTGTTTCAGGCTCTGTTTGCACTCACTATTTTTAGTAAGTCACTTGGACATTTGGGTCCAACCTTACTATTTATAGTAAGCTATTCAGATGAATAGTAGAATCAATGGGTAACCTTGGGGTGTTGGCAGAATCAGTTTAAGGTTGATATATTAGATTTTTATGGAGTTATGATTTATTAATTATTATTAAAGTATTAACTTTAATAATAATTAAATTATATGTGGATATTATTATTGGTGTTTAATGACCTTTATTATATATGTGATTTAATTTAATCATAAGGTCATTAAATAAAGTCAAAAGGGGACGCCTATTTGAGGTATGATATTATTTTAAACAACAAAGTAAATGTTTAATATTAAATGGATAAAAAGCCAAAAACAAATCGTGGCTTTTTGGGAGGGGTATAAAAGCTTTCAAAAAGCTCATTTGGGGGGATTCAATTTACAAATACTTGAGCTTTTTGCTGTGGAGAAGAAACAAGGGTTTCAGGGAGAAATTTGACCTTGGAGAACAATAATTCTCTCAGATTTAGTAATCTACAAGTGTGAAATATCACCCAAGGAGTGATCTACAAGTGGCTTCATCTAGGAGCCGCATGTGTGCTTATTGGAGATTGTCATTTCAGAGATTTTCAGAGGTTAAGTGTGTAGATAAGAAATTAATTGAAAGACATATTGCTGATCATCTTTCATTTCTAACACATGTGGGTATTAGTGCTGGTCATACCATCTATTACTGGGTGTACTATTTATTTCTGGCCAAACACCTTCACAACAGGCATGTTGGAGCCCTAGGGTCAACAATACACTTGCAAAATTCATCCATATTTGGCATCCATGTTAGGAGAACAAATGTTCATCAATTTCGAGGCATGATCATGGGGTTATGAGGAGTGGCATCTAGTTTTACAAGCCTCCAGTTTGCTGGTCAAAACATTTTCAGACTTGCATTCATTGTTGATAGTTATTGGGGTATGAATCTTCTATAATTTCCAAGAATTAATAGAATCTGAGTTGTTAGATTTAATATATTTGCTTTAAGTATCTCTTTATTTTGCAATTATATGTATTTCCTACATTCCTGGCAAAAAACATAAAACAAAACTAAAGGGCAGGAAAATTCAGAAAGCAAATATCCTATCAAGGGTGGGATAGTACAGTGTCTCTGATTATTGCTTGAAGGTTGTTGATAACTGCCCACATCCCCACCTTTCATGCTACCATAACCAATTCCTTGGAGCATTTGAGCTTGGCTACCTGTGCCCTGGTAAGATCTTCATCAAGGAAGATCTTATCAGGAAGAGAATATAACAACTTGTTGGCCGTAAGAGCCCTGAGTTTATTTGTTGTTGATCTGAACCGAAGAAAGAGGGTAGACTCGTATCCTAGCCAAGCACTATCCGGATTAATATCTTGAATATCCAGAGTGTCTCTAATGAATGAATTCCCACCCACCAAGGGCTCCTATGACGATTGGGGTGAGGGGAGCCCCCTTACATTAAGGTTTAACTCACGTTCACGCCTAGTGCATTCTTCCACTAGTTTGGCTCGGACAACCTCCTCAACAGTAGCCATAGGTGGGGGAGTATTGTCCTTGCCACTAGCCACCTGTGCCCATGATTGAATATGTGATAGAGTATCTACTCAAATATTGGGTTACCACGTAAAGTTCACCAAAAAGAAAATTGGTAAAATAACACCAACAAAGATGCAAGCATTTTCTTCTTACTTGGTCTTATAGGAAGTGGCCCTCGATTTTTCTCTTTCGGTGGTTTTTTTAAAATTCTAAGTGGGGAAATCGTTGGTATTTTAATTCTGCGTTTCTCCTTCATATGGTCAGGTTAAATTGAGTAAATGGTGTTTATTTTTGAGTTGGTGTTTTGCCTAAATTTTTTTGTGAGAATTAGTTTGCGTTAGTGAGTTTTCTATTTTGTTTCCTCAAGGCTAATAATAATTCAATGATAAGATCCTCTGCCCCCACTCTTAAAAACAACAAATTGTTTGGATATGACAATTTCAGGGAGTATAAGGAGTGGTTTGAGTGTTGTCGTGATGAACCTATGAATGTGGGAAGGGAATTTATTAAACAGGTGGAAGAATTGGGTGCTCATCCCAATCTAAAATCCCCATTATTGCCAAGGTCCCTCTTATTTATTAACCTTCTCCTGCTTACCTGGGTTGAATCCATCCTTGTCACATCTATAATAATCTGGTGTCTATTAATGACTTCAACCACGTGTAGATTACTAGCATCCTAAGGAAGAATTTGTTGTATGCTTAAAATACTATTTGGGTGTAGATTAAGCCAAGTGATCGCTACATTGTTGTTATTTAATACTTTCTTTCCAATTCATAGTGACCCGAGCTTATCTTCTCAACCCCATGCTGAAAACCCTGATATTCTAGGAAGACCTATTGTGACCATTGGTAAGACTTTTTGATAAAATGTCCAATGATGTTGCAGACTTAAAACAATGTGGTTGTTGTTCAGAAGAAATAAATTAATTATCTCATCCCAAATTTAAAGGATGATAGTTCTATGGGTTCTCATAAGCATAAAGTTGTCGATGGTCCATCCCATATGATAACCATTGTTGAGTTAGGCGAGTCGAAGGAGGGTGTGTCTAGTTTGTTTAGAACTCTTTTATTGCATTTATGATATATGCACCAGAGGCCCCAATGCTATATAAAATCTTTGGAATTTCATGTGGTTGAGTGCTAATCAATATAGGGAAAAGTGGTTGAAAGATGAAGGTCCGTGGCTAGGTTCTAAAGCTATTAAAAATAGCTCTTTTGGATTATGAATAATGGGCAGAAGGCCAATTTTTGGATAGATTCTTGGGATGGACAACCCCCTCGTCTCTTCTAATTCCCATAGTTAAATCTAGTCATGGAGGCTATGCATGAAATAAGATGGATAAAGGTAGCACACTATGGTAGACTTCATACTCATCCTTGGGAAATTAGTAAGAGTTGGGTTCCTATTCGAGAATGGACTATTCACATTAGACATGAGGGACAAACTTTGCTTTATAATATTATGAAGGGCCATCCTCTTTCCACTTCTCCTAGGCTGGATACTCTAGGGTGGGGGAATACTCCTACAGGTGTTTATACGGTTTCTTCAGGATATGCTTCCTTGACTAAGGCACCCCTCATCCTCTTAAAGACATATTTATGCACATATAGCAGCCTACCATATGGCCTAAGGTAAGTTTTTGTGTGTGGTTGCTCTTACAAAGAAGAGTCTGAACTGGTGATCGACTTATGAAGCGAGCATTTTATAGCTCTTTTAGATGTGCCTTATGTTTGGAGGATGACCAGACCATTTCTCCCCTATTCTTTTGATGTCCTAAGTTACATCCTTATGGCAACTTTTATCTAAATTGTTTACTTTTGACTTTATGGATTGGTATTTCCCTTCTCCTTTGGAATTTCTGGAAAGAAAGAAATAGCAGAATTTTCCAATAGGTAAGTAGAGACATTTCTTATGTTTTGGAGAAATTCAAAATCAATGTTGCAGAAAGCATCAAACATAAGATTTCTTTACTCCTATACTTTTTCACTCCTTTTCAATATATATATATATATATATATATATATATATATAGAGAGAGAGAGAGAGAGAGAGAGAGAGAGAGAGAGAGAGAGAGAGAGAGAGAATTGTCATAGCCAATATTAAAATATTAACATCAATATTATAGCACAACTATAATATTAATACACACACACACACACACACACACATTAAGTCGGAAGTGCATATTTCCAAATTTGATTCAAAAATCAAAATCAAGATATGATGGAATACTACACATGAAGTCCCTCTATTGAAAGATATTTAAATTTTATGCCCTTTTTTTTGAAAAGAAAAATTCAAACTTCAACTTTAAACTTGGCCTTCTGTGATGATCTGAGAGCCCTGTGAAGGCCCTGACAACTTCAATTTTTAAAACTATACAAGGACAACTCAAACAATGGTGTTTGCATGAAAACACCAAATTTACTTGAGAAAACCATTATTGAATATGAAAATTCCATCAAGAAGAAATAAAATGCTTTATTTTAAGACCATAATCATCATTTTCAAATGTTTAGGGTGGTATTCTCTTTTGGGAGATGAAACATACAATTCCTCCACTTTGGCTCTCAAAAGCTTTACACTTTCCCACATGGATTGCTTGAAAAATACATAAACAATTCGTTTCTCATGTGTTAGTATGCATTTACTAAAATTCAAACTCTTTGTTTCTTTAGATTCTGAGACACTATGGCTACTTCTAAACATCTAGGCACTGTTTTGCTTCCTGAACACCTCGGTTTGTGTTCCAGATGAGTATCCATGCATTGGTACATAACATACTTACCATAGGTGTGTGTATCCTAAAAAAGCATTGGGGTTCACAATTCTAGGTTTTTGGATCACATTTGTTGCATCCACTAGGGCCATTAGCTAGCTTGCTCCTTGTCAAATTCAGGTCATTTAGACATTATTTGAGGTTTGGCAACTTCTTTGCCTTGGTGCAGATCAATCCAAACTAAGTAGGAATACCTAATTACAAATGTATCAATATAATCCTATTAACAATTATGGTCCCTTAGAGCATTGTCCAAGTTAAATTTGCCAATTTGGTGCCCAACCTATTCATATTGGGTGTATTTTTAGGCCTATCTTCTGTCTTCACAAACTTAATCCATTATTGATAATGAACAAGGAAAACCTATATATAGTTTTATGTTCCTCAAAATGGGTTACTTGTTTGGGTCTTCTTGGTATGCAAGACCAATTTACCTATTTTGTCGATTGACATATCCATAAACTAGCTCTATTCTTTCACAATGTCTTTAAACGCCCCTTATCGCCTTCACATGGATGGGAAGGTTAATAGTGTTGTCATGGAGGACATGTATCGAAAATATATTTTATGTTACTTGGGCCTTGCCCCTCCATTTGTCTTCCCTAAGATGTCTTTATATGTTGATTGTTTCTTGCATGGTGTTAATAGGACTATTGGTGACACATCCTAAAGATCTACCTTGGTTGGCTAATGGCATGTTCTCACCATTTATTGAAAAAGACCGTCATTATTATACAAAGCAATGGGATCTATTTTCTTTTCTCTTTCCATGAGGTGGAGAAGAAGGCACATTTCTTTCCAAGTGTGTTGTCTAGTATGATATTAGAGAGAGATATTATTGTCTGTATGCCTTTTGCTATTATCTAGACCAAAGGTGTTTGGACCTTTACGTTCAAGAAGAAGCTACTCTTAGATGTCAAACTCAATAGGGGATATCCAGGGTCCTTGAATTGGTTAGTTACTTCTTTTAACCTATTTCAACCATTTAGGGTGTTAAGTTCCCATTGGCTACTACAATTACTATTTCAAGATAGTGATAGATATGTAAGACGAAATACTGCTTTGCAAGGAGCCTTGAAAGTACCTTAGGATTCCTATTCTCATACCATATCCCTTGTTCACTTTCCAGATTATAGGTATATTACCAAGTTTTTCCCTACTTTTAGAGGATCCTTGGTTGTGTATGTTGGAAGAGGCATTGGGAGAAGTACCATGTTCCCTCTTGAGATTGTGCAACCATGTCCTCTTAGCCTAGGCCATTCCCATGAGGACATTGTTAGACTCTCTATTGGATCTTTAATGGTGGTCAACGAGGATGTTGGTCCTTCTTTTTATCCTAACTTTAATGTAGACTAAATCCTTGTTTTGCATCGACTTCTTTCTCTTGGCTTTATTGGTCGTTCCTTTCGATGAGGGGGCTTATTTTCATAGGGTTGATTAGTATTATATGGCTTTTGTATG
Organism: Torreya grandis; assembly: GCA_037957365.1. Taxonomy (NCBI): domain Eukaryota; kingdom Viridiplantae; phylum Streptophyta; class Pinopsida; order Cupressales; family Taxaceae; genus Torreya; species Torreya grandis. The sequence goes on along the minus strand of JARHVA010003384.1, from coordinate 1,150,675 downwards.
CACAAAATTATCTAGGTTTTGTTGTTTGGGTCCACATCCGTCTTATTTGGTTCTATTGTTTAGGATTAGATAGATAATTTTTAGTTGTTGGAGGTAATTTTGCCACTCCTTAATAGCTAGTATAACTTGTACTTTTGAGTCCCATTCACCTATTATTTCCTTTAGGGGACATGAATATAGTTTCTTTCTTTCTATGTGATCATGCTTCTTGTTTCCACCATGTGTTTGTGCAGGTACAAGGAAGGCAGTTTGTAACACAAAAAGCATTTAGGAAACTCACCCAATATGTTGCCAACAATCTTACTTGGTGAGCCTTGTGAATGTACTTTAATATATATATATATATATATATATATATATATATATATATATATATATATATATATATGGTGTAGTTCTAAGTGATTTTATGTTGCTTATGTAGTGGATGCTATATGTTAATGTGATTCACTATTTAACCTCATCTCTCAGTTCATTGGATAAATTACAACTGAAGCAATTGGGAACAAAACAATTATTCCTAAATTGGATCATGTATATTCACTTTCAAGCTCATGTCCCCAAATCTTACCGATATTAAAATGAGTTTACAAAGTTACATAACTACTTGGATGGCCTACTAATTTTCCTCCAATGTCATAAAATGTCCCCAAAATCTCAAAGTGCATGTATATTTCTAAATAATAGGCATCAATATCATCAAATTCTGTGAACCATTGTGGGATCTAGAGAGTTTAGATTTATTTGTAGACATCCTACCATGGATGGTTTGTTCACATTAAAGTTATAAATGAATTGTTTGTTTGTTTATTAACTAATGTTCAGTTATCAACTTCCTGAACTGATGTAAATCCTATATGCTTAATAAAAGATAGACACATGCGGGTATGTTAGTGTGTGATATGCTTTTCATTTTTATTCATTCTTCTAGTGTTTGTTTTTGCCAACATTGGTATTCGAGCCAATCATTTGGAGAAGCTGTAGACGGATACGAACGAGAGCCAAGAGTTCAGGGAAGCCCTAAGAAAAAGTGTACAAAATACGAACAACAAATTGAAAAGGTCAAGTTGCAGGGTTTTGTAACTCATCGTAAACAAAGAGCCACAAATTATGAGGGCTCAGGCTTCACCTAGAGAATTTGTAAGGATGTAGTGAATGGAAGAAGTTGCAGAAAAAAGCAAACAGACAATCGCTTTAGTGTAATCTTGATTCGATATTTGATTCACGATTTTGCATAGGAGAAATTGTGAAGACCGGGAAGCCACCAACAAAGGAAAAAAATTGATTCGAAAAAGATGTAGAAATTAAGGCATGATTGTTGTGAAAGTAAACATGAGAATAAGTTATGATTTATAGGGCAAATTAGGACGTGAAAACTAGGAAGATCATGAGCTTTTTGTTTCGTGAGTTACAAATCGTGGTAGGGCATGGGAGAAGAAAAACTTGAAGTCCATTGATATGTGAAGAGCGAGTTCATTGATGTTTTGTGTGCCTTAGGGCATGACTAACGAAACAAAAGACCACCAAAAGAAAATCATGATTTTAACTAGAATATCCCTTTCTAGAATAAATTCAGAATTTTATTTTTTTAAATTAATTTTGAAAACTCAGTGAAACACCATAGTAATATATGCAATAAAAGATGCTTGAAAATCATGAGTGTAATCTTTATTTCAGTCAATTGGGATTATAGACAACATGTTAAAACAATTATGGAAGTTACAAATTGCATGATAAACCCTGAGTACCAATTTATTGTCTAAAAATCCATAAAACCTTGCCCGATTCAGATATGTGATTTTTCTTTTAGAATGGTACGGTGGCTGGTCTGGTATGACTCAAAACCCTAATTGCAATAGTGCTATAATCCAACAGGTGTACATCAGGTTCAGATGTTGAAAACCCTAGTTTTAGAGCGTATAAAGAGCGTGTGGGGTGACACCAACCAATAAGGGGTACGGCTGTAATAAATGACTAATCTAGGAGTATGACATGCTGTAAATCATTGTTATAGGTAGTATGGCAGCAACAATGGATACCAAAAGTGTGGCACCAGCCCACAAGAATAGTTTTCCGTTGGAACTTCAAAACCCTGATGCAATACAACAAATTCACTCACCCAACATTGATAATAATCATGGTCCTTTTCAGTACAGATGTTACCTCTATATGGAGTCACCATAGAAGATTGGAGGGTTTATGTCCTCTAATCCCCAATAGAAACGTGAAGGGTTTTTGTCTTTTATAGATGAATGCAATGGAAGGTTTCATCTTTAAATGTAGAAATTGGAAGCAAATGCCCAAATTCAAAATAGATGTAATAAACAAGATGATCCCAAATTACCCCCAAGGCCCTTTTTATAACTTTTTCTGTCCGTTTTTTCCAAGTCGGTTTCTTACTTTAATAAAATACACTTTTATTTTCACTTTTCCTTTTTATTTTATTTCTAATAATAATAAAGTAATATTAAGTTGTCGCTTTTTAATAAAAATAAAAAGTAAGTCACTTAGACAACTTTAAATATTATCTTCATTATTTTTCACTTTATGGAAAAAAAGGGACATGACAGTCCGTCCTTCCCAACGATTGCTTGTTCCCCAACAATGCCTGAACCATATCGTAAATACCTAGACCCCATACTTTTATGCATGGACCATTTTGAACTAAAATAAAAGGATCCTTGTATCTATTATTGCAAGTTGTGTTCTTCACCCTCTTCCATTCTTAGAGTGCTTTCCATGATGACAACAACCTTGAAATGGCATAGTATGAAATAATAAGTCTAAAATATGACTTTCTTTCTCATACTTTGTGTTGTAATCAAATTGCTCACATCCTTTTTTGGATTTAGAATTAGGGGCTTTTGAGAGACTTACCTTGACACAACCATCCTTGTAATTTAGAATTTCAAAATTAGTGGCATCAACTGAAACATTCTCCTTACTTCCATGTTCATCACTATAGTTACTTTGAAAATTAATCTCCTATTGTAAAGATTCAACCCTTGCAATGCTTGGAAGATTGATGGGTTTTTCTAGCTCTGAAATATCCTTAATTTTGGATACTTGGCATTCAACATGTAATTTTTTTTAGGGATGGAACAACTTCAATTTTGGACACTTGGCATTCAACATGTAATGCATATTCTTCGTGTACATTGTTAACACAAACATTTTGTTTATCAGAAGTCATACATCTTTCTATTGAAGACCCTTCACTTTCCACTTGCATGGTGGATTCCTTTAGGAGATGCTCACTAGCTTCTTTTGGATTTGAATTTTCTTGTCCCTGATTTCTTCCTTGGGATTCTTTTGAGGTTTTGACTTTCCATCTCTCTTCAATCTTTTGTTTCTATTTTCTTTGTATACCTCTAAGAATTCTTCAAAGGTATTATAAGATGCGTATATATCAGACTTATCATATTCATCAAAGGCAAAAAGTTTGACTTCATCTTTGTCACATTGCTTTTATAACCATGCCTCCTAAATATGACTTTCTTTTGTGTTCTTCTAAATGAATCTAGGGCTTTATAGCTAATAGAAACTACTTCAAAAGTTGGTTCTTAAACTTTTGGCTCTTGTCTGTACTTGTCTTGATTTTCTATTGATTTCTTCAAGATCCCTATATTTTTGCTTCCTTTTTCTGTATTTGCATCAACACCTCTTGGATAGGATCTGTCTTCTTTCTTTGGTAAGAACTTAGGTCAGCAATGCATGTTCTCTTTTCTAAGTTCCCTTTCACTCATGTGTCCATTGTGGATCTGCACTCAAATGTTAGCTTTCGACCCCTGCAGGATGGAAAGATCAATGCTCTGATACCACTAGTTGATCCAAATGATGAAAAGATCAATGCTCTGATACCGCTAGTTGATCCATAGGTTGGCAAAATCAATGCTCCGATACCACTGAAATATCCTTTTCTAGAATAAATTCTGAATTTTATTTTTTATAATTATTTTTGAAAACTTAGTCAAACACCACAGTAATATATGCAATAAAAGATGCGGGAAACTCACAAGTGTAATCTTTATTTCAGTCAACTGGGTATATAGACAACATGATGAAAACAATTATGGAAGTTACAAATTACATGATAATACCTAAGTACCACTTTTATTGTCTAAAAATCCACAAAACTCTGATTCAGATTTATGATTTTATTTTAGGTTGGTATGGTCATTGGTCTAGTATATTAGTCCTCCAAAAACTCTACTGGCTGCAATGTTATAGTCTATTAGGTGTATGCCAAGTTTAGACACTAAAAAACCCAGTTTTGGAGCATACAACCAACATGTGGGGTGACACCAACTAATAAGGGGTACAACTGCAATAAATGTCTGATCTGGGCATACGATAGACCATAAATCATTGTTATGGGTAGTATGGTAGCAACAACGAATACCAAAAGTGTGGTGCCAGTGCACAAGGATGGTTTTCCATTGGAACTTCAAAACCTGATTCGATACAACAGTAAATTCACTCATCCAATTGACACTGATAATAATCATTGTCCTTCTCAACACATATGTGACCTTTGTATGGAGTCACCATGGAAGATTGGATGGCTTCCATTCTCTAATCCCCAATAGAAACCTGGAGGGTTATTGTCCTCTAGATTTGAATGTAGTGGAGGGTTTCTGTCATCAAATGGAGAAGTTGGAAGCAAACACCCAAACTCAAAATAGATGTAATAAGCAAGATGATCCCAAATGACCCCCAAGGCCCTTTTTTATAACTTTTTCTATCCCATTTTCTCAAGTTGGCTTCTTTAATAAAATACACTTTTATTTTTACTTTTCTCTTTAATTTTATTTCTGATAATACTAAAGTAATATTAAGTTGTCAATTTTTAATAAAATAAAAAGTAAGTCACATAGACAACTTTAAATATTTAGTATTTTTCATTTTATGGAAAAAGGGACTTGACATTAACCTTTATTTGCAGTCAAGTTTACAATCAAAGCACGAAATGGTGAAATAAAAAGTACAGACTATTGAAGACATGAATACTAGAATCACATGCAATCACAAATCATAAATTTGTCACATATCAATTGATTTAGGGCATGGATAGCGATTCTAGACACCATTGTTCATAAATAGTCGAGTCGAAGGTTAAATATCGTTAACATTGGCTCGAAAATTGTAAGTAATTCAACATTTTATGAAATTCAAATTCTACTATAGCAAATTTAGATTCTACTGTAACCTTTACATAATTTGCATTTCTTTTGTATTGATTTACAGTGCAGAGGTCAAATATTGTGTATCATGGGCAATATTAAAAATTTGGATCTACTAGTGCGCATAAGTTGATTGGTCAAAATTATATATGGAGTTATAAGATTTTAACAATTATGGTTTATTATGATTGTGATAAAATTATTCTCGGCAAGGAATCATGACCTGCTATTATTTTTTTTGATTATGACAAACGTCATAAGTAGGCTTTTCTGTTGTTGAAGTTATTTGTTTGAAATGATTTGATACCTTAGGTCTAAAGTGCCACTGTGGTAGGTGTGCTTTGTACTAGTCTTTAAGACAAGTATCAAACTTTGGATAAAATTTTGATATGTAGCTAAAAAATCTCTTATTTTTTGCAAAGATGACTGAGGATGTGTCCTTGTTACATCTTCTTTAGATGAAAGATCTCCTAAGACCAACTTGTCAGCATAAACAAAACGGTGATTGATGACACTCTGGATGCTCTTATTCAAAACAATTTGATGCCTTCATATGAATCTTTCATGGAGGCTTTACACTAGATGCTAGAAACCCAGATGTTGACATTTGATCAATACGGTTCCTATTTGATGCAGAAGGAACATAGATAAATACATGCAAATAAGTCCATTGATGAACAAATAGAGAGTGCATTTTCTATTTAGTCAAATGGGAATTGAAAATGCATCCCTGATGATTCACCTTCTAAGTACCAGCTGAAGTGCTTTTATAGTCATAAGGTTTGGGCATGTCCAAAAGGATTGCCGAAAATGACAATATGCTCTTTCCCAACAATGTAGATAGGCAAATGTGGCAACAATTGAAGATGGATAGGATTTTGAGGAAGAGTATGTCTATGTGGCATCATACTCGAATGATAGTGCTACCAATTGCTGATTCATCGATTCCAGCACATGTAAACATTTTAAATGTTATAAAGATTCGTATGTCACATTTACTTCAAATACAAATATTTTTAATTCAATTTTATTAACAAATGGGGAGTCACTCTGTAAAATCCCTTGCACGGATTTTAACTCACATTCACAAAACATTTGATTTTTCTTGTTCAGATATTCGGTCAAATATTTGTCATTATGCTCATCAATCTGAAATTTTGGTTATCGACAATATAAAATAGCTTGCATAGAGATTATAAGAAACACTCACATTTGCTATTCAATATTCAATGAATACATATTGGTAATTGGCCAAACAGTTTGTAGCATACAGTGAAATAATTTCAAATGAGACTAAGAATACCCAAATGGATGTTAACTTCAGAATTGCAAAAATAAATATTGTATTACAAAGTACATACCAAAAGGAGTTCAAACACCCATTTTATATCAAAAATCATCCCATGAAGGGTTGCACCCCCAAAAAATTGAATAATTAAAAAACAAGGGCTGCAATTGTCCCAAGGAGATACTGCTTGTAGCAAAAAGACAATCTGCAATATTAAACTCCACAGAAAGCACTGGATACCATAGTGAAGACCCATGATTTTTTAAGAGTTGTGATACTTTTTTGAAACCCTCCAAAATTGCTTAACTTCTAACATTGAAGCCCCTTCAAATGCTACGATCTCCTTCAAGGCTTCAACTCTAGTAATTAAAAGAATATTGTTTTGTACAAACTTCAAAACCTGTTTTAGTATATGCACCTATGAACTTTGAATGAATCCGCCCAGGTTAGCTAAATGGGTTTTTGTCCGCACAACCAATTTTTCAATCTGCAACAAATCCACACACCTATAAATCTTGAATGAATTCACCAAAGATTGGCAAGGTGGGTTTTCATCCACGAAACCAATATTCCCAAGGGTTTTCATAATAGGGTTTCGAAGAACCAAAGGTTTCAGCTCTCCAAGAGACTTCAAAAAAATATCAAAACAAGAATAACTGAAATGAGCCCCCACAACCTCCTTTTATAACACCCTAGGAACTTTCTGGAAGTTATATTTAAAAATTACTTTTTATTAACTTTTCCACACTTAATAAAGTGACTTTAATATTTTGCTTTTTGGGCTCCAACATAAGTTATTTTATAATAACACTTAATATCCATATAAGTGACTTTTATTTTATAAATTACTTATGAACCCATAAGACACTTAATTTTTACTTTTATAAATAATTAATATAAGTTATCTTTAATTAACCCCTTGACAACTTAAAAATTAATTATTTTATATTTTGATTATTTTCCTCATATCTGCCCAAAGTTGCAGAAAATACAAAAATAACTCGACAGTGAATTATGAAGGCACCAACAAACTCAGAAGCTTACAAGAGATCCAATTTAATGAAAATTAAATTTTTTTAAAAATAGTATGCTTCTCCAAGAAATGTGGAGAGCTCCCAGAAGGTTGAAACTGCATCTAGAAAGTACCATTAGACATATTTTGATCTCTTGAACTAATTGCCACAATTAGAATCCTTACCTGATAACAATGTCCCACTCCAAGATTCTTGGAATCTTCCAAGAATGTTGGAAGGGACTGAAATGGGACATTACACACTCACAGTAGAGGAGATAGGAGATATTTGCAGAGTATTGAACAATGTTAAAAAAATCAAATTAAGGAATGTTAGGTATGTTAGCATTAATAAAAATCATCAGTTATTTAGCTAATTGAAAATCTTAACATTGTTGTAAATTTGTTTGGGAAGCGGTGTATTATGTGTGATGTGAAACAGGTAGAGTAATTTCCAGAGGCATTGGGCAAGGTGGTTTGTATAGGTTCATTGGCTCCGCTACAGTCAACTTCAATGTACGTGTGGAGAGAGACTTTACCATACAGGTTGTGTGAGAGGCTGAAATGCCTCTATCAAATGCACGGTTAGTTGTGCATGAGGCTGCAATGCCCCGATCAAAGGCATTGGCTTAGAGGATAAGAGCCAAGGTTGTTAATCCAACATAGCCTCGTGATTTTGCTCTCACTTCTGACCATTTGATGGTACCTGAACCACATATTAAACATCCCAATGGATGCAAATGGGTGGATGATGTCAAAAGCAATGTCGATGGTACTTTAGACAAATACAAGGCATGTCTTGTTGTGAAAGGAATTGTAGTTTTGGGCCTACATTTTAGTAGAGCTTAAGGCTAAAATGTGCAGAGCGTAAAGTCTTTTAGTCAATCATCTTCATGATTTTATTATTCAATAGCTTATAGCTTTTATACATGAATTTTATCCTATATGATAGGAGACCTATTCTATCTCCACAAATGCCCTCACTAAAATATGTGAGTTGTTCAAACAACTCACACTCATGCATAACTGATATAAGTTGTTTCTCATGAACTCATTTACACTAAAGATTATATTACTAACATAATATTCTAATGGAGCATTAATTCCTAACATCCCCCGTCGCCCCTCTCCCCTCGTAGAGCTCACATGGGTACATACGAACCACATGGACTTAATTTATGCATATTACCCTCCCACAAGTTGACTTTAATGGACGCCAGTTTCCCTGATAATGCATCCGTTATAAAAGGAGATATTTTACTCTGAAGATCATTGTACACACTTTATTGACAACCGCCTTAATTGGCTTAAATGACACTTTACATCAAGACAATATACGCAAATACATGCTTTATTTCAACTAACTATAGAGACTACTTGACAAAAAAATATATTTGACATAATTACTCACTATAGACCAAATACTTAAATAGAAAAACAGTGGACAATGACTACTGACTTTGACAAAACCACACAAAATATAAATTATAATTCTTTCAACTAAATCTAGATAACATATATTATAAAAAACGAAAGAAAGTATATCAATAATAAAACTATGACTATAAAAGAACCTTAAATCCACTTAACCAAATAATGAAATATTAAACACAAAATGTAATTAAAACAATTTTCTTACATAATTAGACATTATATTAAAAAATATAAACTTATCAAAAACATTATAAGACTTTAGACCTAAAAAACTAAAAACACATAAAACCATAGGTTAAGAGAGGTATTGCTTGGTGGATGGATGACTGTGAGGAAAGAAGTCAGGATTGGACAATGATATTTGTTGAGTGTGCCACTCTACAAGATACAATGATATTCAATGCCGAATTAAGTTTGGCCGAAATGGCTTGAAATGCGGTTTGATTGGTTGAGTTAACTCTGGCAATAAGATTTTGAGGTGAGTCGAGTGGAGTGTTAGAGTCAGAGATGAGTCAAGGTTGCTAGAATAACCAATCACCAAGCAGGGAGGATATAGGCAGAGAACATTGAATGGAGAGGGAGCTTACTGCCAGTGTTAACAATGGAGCAAGGGCTAATAGAGTGGGTTGTTGTCGAGGTCAGAATGAGGCTGAGTCAAAAGAGGAATATCTACCACCATTGAGAAGAGATGCCACTGTCTTGTGGAGGAGGCTTTACCATGGAGCAAGGATTCAAAGGGGAGCATAAAGTGGATGCCCAATATTGAGTTGGGTCGAAATAAAATACATAGTGGATCCAAATACATAATCCTGATCAAATACAATAACTATCTCCTATGAAGATTAATGTTGAATCAAAGAAAACCTCAAATATGGTGTATGACAAGGTAGAATGATTGATCTTGCTATGGCAACCTCCAACAACAAATCAAGTTGAAGAACAAGCCTAGATCAAAATGCCATCCTTTTTTCAACAAATTACCAACATGTGGTTTTTTCAAACCGCTCTCAACAAAAAAAGATAAATGTAAAATTTACACAGGTTCATCCAGAAAATTGCCAAACTATATATATATATATACACACACACACACACACACACACACACACACAACCATTGAATGTGAATGGGATTAGTAGTGATCTACACTCATAACCACTAACAAAAAGAATAATGATCTATCAAAAGATAAGAGCGTTTGATGTGGTTTGCACTCCAAAACTCTTATTATGAACAAGATTTGAATTTATAGAGGTGTTCCATAGGTACCTACTCTAATACCAAATATAGTTTTGGACATATATCTTAATAGAGCCAAAGGCTCAAATGTGCAGAGCACAAAGTCCTTTAGTCAATTATCTTCAACATTTTATTATTCAATAGCTTATAGTTTTTATATATGAATTTTCTCTTATAGAATAGGAGAACTATTCTCCTCCACAAACAACTTTCACTTAAATAGATGGGTTGTTCAGACCATAGTTCACATACCTAGTTGGTGTGAGTACTCACCGAGGGTCCAAAATGGGTAATTGACGGTTATTCGACTTACTTGATTGAATAACCGACAATAAATGGTAAAGGTAAAAAATACTTGAATTTTTAAAAATAATATTTTCTTAAAGAAATTATAGAAACAAAATAGATGGAATGAGTTTGTAAAACATAGAGAAAGTGTTTTCTATTAGATTTGAACACATAGAATATACAAAATTACATAATCGTGCGAATATAACAAAGTCACAAAGTACAAAGTTACAAACTACAATAATACTTATAGACTTATAGTCTTATACAAGAATCTACAATATTACAAATACAAATACAAATTATAATAATCTATAATTTTATCTTTCCTATCTCTTGAAAAAATAAAGGAGGTTGAGAAACTCTTGTCTTTCCACTCAGCTGACCCGCCTCGTTCTATCTAGAATGTTGCACCTGCCCCTGTGGTTCCACATCTGCCTCTACCTCTGCGTCATCTATAAGGATGTCCTTCGATCCAATCTCTCCTCCTGCTTTAGCTGCACCCTCTATAGCTTGCCTTTCGAAATCAACAATCTCCTCTTCTATGAACATGGGGGACCTCCCCCTGAGCAATCCAATCGTTGTAGAGATCGATCTCATTTAGATCGATAGGCTCCTCTGATGCAGTCTCCAACTTTGTGCGAAGTCAAATGTTGTATTGTACAAAAAACAAGTCATTGAGACATTGTTGGCTCAACTTGTTGCGATTCTTTATGTGAATGGAGTCAGACAAACTCCAATTGTGCTCACATCCAAAAGCGCTACAAGGTTGAGATAAAATCTGGAGGGCTAGCCTTTGAAGATTTGAGGTATTTTCACTTCAATATTCCCACCACGACCCTACAAACAAGATATTCAAAACTTTATAAGAAATTAATAATTTTAAATTTGTAAATATGTAATTGGTAAGTTACTACTTTATAAGTAAAGACTTTATTTTGTGTTACTTGGTGACTACATGACTCTCTCTCGAATAGTTAGTGCTGAAGAAAAGAGCCTTCCCCTTACTTGCTTGTAGTTCTGCAACTCTAAATAATGAGGTCCCTCACCTCAACATCAAGTGTCATACTCTCATTGCATGTTGAGAGCCTTTCCATAACCTCTCTACTAGCATCTGTGAAGCCAATAGAATATAAAAATTTAGGGTTAAGGTAGTACCCCTTTGCATGAATGGGTTGGTGGAGTTGATTGTTCCACCTCCGATCAATCAACTCCCAAATAAGAGCAAATCTGGGACGATCCACTCTATAATAATTTTGGACTGCCTCTTTGGCCCTATCCAAGGCCTCATAAATATATTCCATTGGATTTTGCTTTCCATCATCTAATCACAAAACCCTCACCAAAGGCTTTGACAGCTACAAAGTTACAAACAAATTAAAGTTAGTGTTACAAACTTATAGATAAATTATAAAATAAAAACTTTAAATTTTAAAAATTGAAAACAAGGGAAACAAGTTGAAATTTAAATTATAATTTGAAGTTACTTTCACAATTTTTGTAGCTCTCGTTTCGAAGGCCTCATTGAAAACTATCTTCAAAATCTGCACTCCATCGGCTTTCTTGGAATAAGATGACTCCATCCATGCTTGAGAGACTAACATCTACTTCAAATGAGTCAACAAATTACAAATACTTTACAATGTAAAAAAGTTTATTACAAACCTGGTGACCCCTGCTCGAACAAGCTCTTTTTCCTTGGTGTGCTCTCTCATCAAACTGAGAACCCAAGGGTGACTGTAGATCTATTTACTTATTTTTTTAGCTACTTCTTCAACTGGTCTCACTCAATCAAGTTTGCTTATGTCCTCCAAAAGAAGGTCAAGACAATGTGTTGCATAAGGTGTCCAAAAGAGAAATGGATGTCTCTCCCTAAGAAGTCTCCCAACTCCCATAGATGCCACTGCATTATTTGTAATAATTTGGACAATATTCTCGATGCCCACCTCTAAGCCAACCTCATCTAGCATCAAGCTCAAAGTTTCTACATTTTTTATTTTACTTGATGCATCAATAGGCTTCAAAAATACTAACTCACCATTTGACAATGCCAGAAAGTTGATGAGGGTGTGGTTCTTTCCATCCATCTATCCATCAGAAAGAATGGTGGATCCAAATTTATGTCACAACCTCTTTTGATGTTTGACAATCACCTTTACATCTTCAAATGCATTTTTGAGCTACTTTCTAGTCAAGTCTTTTGGAGAGGGTGCCTTGTAGTTTTTCCCTACAATCGTTAAAGCTGTAACCAAATATTTTTAGTACGGGCTCCTCACTACGTTGAAAGAAAGATTGTTAAAGTATCAAAAATTTGCGCATACTTTATTTGCTTTTGCGTGCCCCTGTTGATTCCATCTTGTAGCTTGGAGTGAAGGTTGTGCTCCAGGTGTGTTTCTAGGCACAAAAAAAGAGTGTAACTGAGATGAAGGTGGTGCAGATGTGTTATGGCACTTGCGTGAACCACGACTAGAGTTCACAATTTCTGTTTTCACTGCCACTTCTTCCTCTGCTGATGTAGCACCAATGGTCGCTATGAGGGTTGCTTGCATCCTTGCCCTCTCTAGTTTCTTTTCATCCAGTGATGAAAGATCTGCCATCATTTCTCGTTTTACCTCTTTAGTGACATTGGGATAAGGCACAACATCATGACAAGGAATACATGAAATATGGTACTTCATGCGAATGATGCCTCCTGACATCTTCTTTGAGCAAAAGTTACAAATTGAAACTGTCTGAGACATTCTAACCCGTGTGGCATACTTCCATGCATTGGTGCAAGTATAAGGGGGAGTCGACTGGTTACCACTGATTGAATTTGACCCTGATGCATTACTGAATGCTATTGTTTACTAATGGATAACTTGCAAAGTGCAAACATGTTAAAAACAACATAAACAAATTAGAAAATAAAAATATTAAATACAAATTATTAATTAAAATACGATAAATAAATGATAATTATAAACTATAAAATGGAAACTAAAATACATTTATGAATTACAATTTTAACGAATAAATTATAAATATAATCTATAATGGTTATTTAATGGAATAATGAACAACAATTTTAAATAAATAATAAACATGAAAATTTAATTGAATACATGAAATTAAAATGGAATGCATCAAATTTGTTTACTAAGCATTAAAAATACTAATTAAACATGTATTTAATTAAATTACAATTCATTTATATGATTGATTTTTTTTAAAAAAAAAATAAATAAATAAATGCATGAAATTTGATGGAATGCATCAAATTTGTATATTAAGCATCACAAATATGTATCAAACATGGTTTCAATTAAATTAGAATTCATTTACATGTTTAATTTTTTTAAAAATAAATAAATGCATGAAATGCATCAAATTTGTATACTAAGCATCATAAATATGTATCAAACATGTTTTCAATTAAATTAGAATTCATTTACATGCTTAGAATTTTTTAAAATAAATAAATGCATGAAATTTGACAGATATTCACGGAATGCATGAAATTAAAATGGAACGCATCAAATTTATATACTAAGCATCACAAATATGTGTCAAACATGTTTTCAATTAAATTAGAATTCATTTATATGCTTGGAAATTAAAAAAATAAAAAAATAAAAACAAATGCACTACCCTGGATATTTCTTTGCTCAATTCTCCTTAATATGCCTTTGAATGCTCCAAATCTTGTGTGAGTAAAGTGTAAGGTGTGTTGTATTTTATAGGACTCCATTCTGTGTATTTTTTGCGTTTTAGGCATGTTTGAAAGGAAAACCCACATTTCCTAGCGGTTTTGCGCGTTTAACTCACAAGGTGTCTGCAAAACTCAAAATTGACGAGTAACTGCCAATTAATTTTTATTTATTTTTTCTTGTTGCCGATGGTTTTGAGTGGCGAGTATTCCCTTGATGAAATTCCCGATGAGTAACCGACCAACCGGTGGTTACTGGTCGGTTATTCTGTCTATGGTTCAAGCAACCCATGCATAACTAATATAATTTGTTTCTCAACAACTTATTTACACTTAATATTATATTTACCAACATAATATTCTAATGGAGCACTAATTCCTAAAAAGATTTTCACAATAGGAGGTTATAAATGACTATGTGGAGACTTGTGTTTTTACTTTTATTACAAATATGGTCATGTTTGAGTTGCTTCTCTCCATTGCAACTCAGTTTGGTTTCTTGAACAGAGATTTGGATGAGGAGGTCTACATGGTGCTACAAGAAGATTGTCACGTACTTGGTCATAATCATCTAGTTTGCAGGTTGATGAAGTCCTTGTACAGACTTAAGGAGGCTTTGTGCATTATTTTTTTTTTGACCAACATCTCTAAGATTATAGATTCAAACTATGGGGGTGCGCTGAAGTTATCAACCAATGATGACTCACCACTTGTGGATGAATCACTCTACCAAACAATTGGTAGATAGTATGACATACTTTATGTCCACATACAACTGGATCAATGTTTCGCTGTTAGTAATCTTTCTCAGTTTTAGTCTCAACAGAAGCTCATACATTGGACATCAGCAAAATGTCAGAGGACTGCAGATTTTAAAGTGATATCTAAGGAGCAGCCTGCAGAGTTAATGACTAAACTTCTTGGTTCCATTTTGTTTGTAAATTTTGGGACAGACTTGTAATAGTCCCCCATCTAATCATTGGGGGTGGGAACAAGGGCAAAGGTAGGGGCAACTATTAAAGGTATTAATGTAACTATTAGTTATCTACTTCGGTTATCAACCTCCTCAACCAATATAACGTCTTTATGCATAATAAAAGACAAACACACATGAGTATATTAGTGTGTTGTTTGCCTACCATTTCTCCTCATTATTTCAATGTTTATCATCGTTGCTTATGCGGACATGAGGACTATTCAACAAAGGAGATGGTGTTGCATTACCTCTATGCCTTGAGTAGTAACACATTAATGAAGAAAATTTTCATTGAACCTAATTCTATATTATATGTATACTATTTTACCATGTTATCTCCCAAAGGTAAAAGACAGAGTTTCGACAATATCTTTTCTTGGCCATAGATGTCAGAAATGGTCAATAATGTGTCACCATCTTGTCTTATCAGTTAGCTTCCTCTTTCCATTTCTTATTCTACGTACATCATTATCAATTGTTAGTCTAGAGAGTATACATGTTTTATAAGATCCCTTGCCCTTTTATTTTGTTATTTTATGTTTGCTTTGGACTTGCCACTAGTGCTCACCAAACAAGTCTCATTGGGACACATTGGTGTTTTTTAGGCATTAATAGAAAAAAACATTACATTTAATTTCATACTAATAGACATCATTTTTTCTAGAACAGAATCTTTGATCTTTTTGGTAGGATGCATAATTTGTTTTTGACATCATTTTTTCTAGAACAGAATCTTTGATCTTTTTGGTAGGATGCATAATTTGTTTTTGTCTTAATATTTTAACTTTGATAGTTTTGCTTTCACTAAAATTTTCATGCAATTTACTTTTACTAAAGACACAACTAATTTCTAAATCTGAAAAATGTTTTGAATTTTTATAGATAAATGCTATGCCTGGGTAGCGTATTCGACTAATATTTAGCTTCATCAATCTAATTGTAACACTCTTAATTTAGCATGCTATTCCAGTTTTGTAGTCTCTAAGAAGTTTTGTGTACTTTAATACCATTCATTTATGAAATATATAGAATTAATATATGACAAACATGCATGGATATGGATACTCTCTCAGGGAAAGTTGTTTAGAACATTGTTTGGCAAGAAATATTTCAATAAAAAATAATTATGTCATGCTTTCATGAACTAAATAATGATATTGTGTTAAACAGAGGTGGCAGCAAGAGAGACACTGGAGCAGGTAATGGCGAAGGCACTAATGAAGCCTAGATTTCATCGTTCTGCACTTCAAGTTATTTGCTTGGTTGTTTCAGGTGTCAACCATGTAAATGACCATCATCAAATACAACAATGGTTGAGGTTTGATGGCATCTTGTTGCCCCATGTAAGAAAGGAATTAGGAAAAGACAAATAAAAATAGAAATAAAGAGCTCCCAAGATGGCATTGGCCTTATGTGCAAGCTCTAGGCACATTTAAACATACATTTGGTGTCCGATTTCTTAAGTCGTGAGTTGGGATGGTTAGAAAATAACTTAAAACTCTACACTATCCCTTATTTTATGGTAAATCAATGGAATACACCATCAAGTCTTACCCAGTGCGAGGATCCTAAAACACCCATTGTAATTCTCAAACATTTTCCCTTGGCAAGTATAGAAACCATAAATCGAATGCAAATGATCTTCGTGATTGACTCATAAGTTTTTAGGCTTTTCTACGGACACAACAGAGAGTTCACATAGGAAATGCAATGCAGAATGAAATCAAATGGTACACTAATGCCTTTAATGCTACTGGGGGTATATGCAGAAGCTTGCCATCTTTAACTTTAACTATTCTCTTTTATGATTATTAAGATGGAAAATCTATCACATGGAAATACTTGGGATGGCTCAATTAGTAGGCTTCAAGATATAGATTTAGTTCAAATTCAACTCTACCTCCCACATTGACTAATGAATCAGTAAGTATGCCTTTCCCACCCTTTACATGCTTTGGAACTCTAATTGTAAAATACGTAGTTTTCTTCCCTTGGTAGGTTTCCTATTACTATTTCTTTACCTGGAAAAGGCGGTTAATGAGGTTGATAACCAGAAACAGATCACTTTAATTTCCTTAGGTTTTAAAGTAACTTTATTATCAGCGACCTCACGAAGACCTTTTCTATAGATAAGAGTGGTATTCTCTGTGTTATCCCTGACAACACCTCCTCAAACTACTTCTTTCCATTAGAGGCTCCACCAAAAGTAAGCTTGGGATCTATGTTTAGTTGGGTTCTAGCTTGGTCGAGGTCGATATGCCTTGCCTTCAAGAATGTATCAATATTTATATTTCTAACCATGTATCTGACCATTAATAGTAGCTCATTTCATTTTACCATCTCAAAAGTGGATGGACAATCATGTCGTCTAACTGCTAGTTGTTATGCTTTATAGGCGACTCTTGTTTCAAGGGACAATTAACTAAAGCAGATTTAATCTTTAACTCTAAGCTCTTCCTACTAACCAGGAAACTACCACTGGCATTTTAAATTCTTTCTTACTTTCTGGATTTAAATTTTAAATATTTTCATCTTAGTAACTTTGAACACCAACTTGATTTTTACCATTATTTCTGACATCTTTCCTGGCAATGTCAAGCTTTTTGTCCACAATGATGCTGTAGCAGCCTTAGCAAGTGGTCCAGTGGGAAAACTTCATTGGGTGTGTGTTGATTATTGGCACTAGAACTATGGTTATATAGAAGATGGTTGGAAGCAAGAGCATCTAGTGCCAGACCAATCTTGGGCGACTGGGGTAGGTGCTTTTTGAGTAGTTGATCTTTTGTGGCACAAAAAAATCCTTTTGTTCATTGAAACTGACAAATAGTAAATGGAAAGAGTAATCTGGATTTACACACTTTTTTTTCTTTGTTGCAATCTTTCTGTGTGAATGCTTGTTGAATGGAAATTCTCTTGGAGATTATGTTAAATTTATTTTTTAGTTTCCTTGCAAATTTTCAGAAGTGCTGTTAGATGTTTTTTTTAGCATGTTTTTTTTAAAGATTATAAATGCTTTTGTTGGCGTCAAATTATAAAGATGCATATGGATCTGATATCAATAGATGAAAATATGAATATTGACCCTCAAACCTATTAGGGTTCGCTCTTGGGGAACCAACCGTAGGATAAGGATAGTATTAACAATGGAAGACTATACAAACAAAAATATCTCATACCATGATATGGCAACATGATGGCCACACGCTGGTTGCAATGCCTCATTTTATGTTACTTAAGAAAGGCAACCAGTGTACTTGTAACTGATCAGAATAGCTAGATATTATTAATTAATAACTACATTACTTAGGGTTGAATTGGCTTATCCTTGATGGCATTTAGTGTCTGTTGACAAAGAGCATTTTGCTCCAAATGACTAGAAAAGCATTTGAAGTTGGATGTATGTTTGAGTTGGCTTAATGGTGAAGAACTTATGCTTTTGAATGGGAGGTTAAAAGTTCAAAACTTGCAGGGGGAAGGTATCTGAAGCACAGTTAGGTGCCTTCTGCAAACTAGGAGTATGAGGTGTTCTCTTATATTGTAAGCTACCTTGCAGACCCTAAACAAAGTGCCTGGGATCATGGACCATAAAAAGGACTTTCCTTTCCCTTTTTTTTCTATCAATTTTAGTTTATTATCAATTAATATTATTCCTGAATGTAGATGCCATTTACTTCTCTGATCCATTTTTTGAGAATACTATTGTCAACGATCCATCATTTTCAAGAAAGATGGTTTTTCAACTTTTAATGGTTAAATATTTATGGATTCCCTGTCTGCAGACATCCTCACGTGACATTCTTTTCTTTGATGAATCAAACAGGGGTATCGTAATGCCATATGAATGTTAAAATGGACCATTTTAAAAAAGTTTCACAATTTTATTTTTTACTTCATCTTGTTTTCCTTTACTTAAATGGTAAATGCATTATTTGCCTTCCATATCTTATCCTGCAGTCCACTTCTCTTTTCTTAGGAACTCCAACTCGTCAAGGATTATGTCAGAAATTCTTCTACCAAACATTTAAATTAACCATTTACATTCATAACATCCAAACAACATAACATGTACTAGTGGTCTTACATAAAAATACACATGATGGGAATATTTCTATGTTCCTTGTCACTGTGGTATTGCATCTCTTGCCATGGTGAATTGCTTGAATTTTGTTATAAAAAATATGGTATTTTAAATCCATAACCATTTCTATCTTGGGATAGCAGCATAGTTTTCTGCTTACAAATATTGAAATCATATATATATATATATATATATATATATATATATATATATATATATATGAAGTTATTCATCTTAGACACACGTGTCTTTTCTCAAGCTCCAGTTTCAAGAGCATTTAAGTGGAATTGTTTTCACTTTTGCAAAACCTACAATTGCAAACTATGATTTCCACCCATATCAAGTAACATAAATGCGTCTTAAACTTAATCTTCGCTGTGCAATGAGCTTGCATTTATAAATGAAAAATCCATTGTTACATGTATTCTGAGATTTCAAAATATAAATCCATTTTATTAGAGATCTCAGACATAAAAAGTAACAGTTCATATTTGTCCAATATGTTTTCATCGACATGAACTTCCCTTTCTTTTCTTCGTGGGCAATATGTAGACTTCTATATGTCATTTTACAAAATAAACAAGAGCCTTTTCTGCTCCTTGTTGCCCATAAGGAGTCCTCTCATAGGGCTATTTATATTTATACATGTGTATTATGTTTAGGGTTTGTGCGTTAGGGTTTACCTCTAATTATAATGTCTTTGTTCAATGTTTTTGTGCTTAGTGGCTTTATTAGCTCCTAGGGTTCTTTAGATCTCCCCCCTTGAGTTGCTCAACCCCAAGATTATTTTTTACAACAATTTTTTTTTTTAAGTAGTGGATAGTATTATTTATCACTCTCACGATGTTCAATGCCATTGGTCCCACGACTTGAGGTTTTCCCTTGCCTAGATAAGACTGTGTTGTCACTAAGCTCCGGTTGAAATAGATCACCACATTCTTTGTTAAGATGAGATTTTAGTCTTTGTTCTTTTCATGATGTGGAGATCGAGAAACACTTAATATTCAAATGCCCTATCACTGCGTCTATAGGGACTAAGGCAACACCCTATCTACTTTCTTTAAATATATAGACCAACGATGTTTGGCTCTTTATCTTTGCATGTCAGTCAACCTATATTGCATATCCCTATAGGAGCATGGAGGCTCTAGAGTCCCCATGTTGATCATCTGTTTCTTCCAGCCCATCCAAGGAATTGGTAGCACTAAATGCCCTTTGGACATTGACACTTCACACATCAGAGCTGATAGATCAGTTACGCAAAGCTTCTCTCAGCACACCATTACCACTCAAATTATTCAAGTCCCTTAGCTTGCTCTCTCTCGGCATTGTGTCTTTGCTCCTTTTTGGCGACATGGATCTACTACTATGATTTTGTAGCATTATTTCTTTCTATTTTTCTCGTTCTCTTTCAACCATAGAGTCCTTGATTGGTTGGTTTTCAACAAAAGATTACCTAGCAAGCACATAATTGCAAAATTAGGCCTAGCATAAGACTTTATGCTCATTATGAGAAAATGAGAATATTATTAGCATTTTTTGGGATGTAAGTCTGTGAGAGATGTGGATTGATATTTATTAGGAGTCTCAGATTTATTTGTGACTTATTCATTGTAGAGCAACTTTCTTAGAGACCTATGCTTTTTTAAGTGTATGGCTTGTATATCAATGTTTGTTCTTAGACTTCCAAATATTTATTATATCTATCAAATCAGTTCTAAGCTGATATATAGTATTGAACAAGAATTTTGCATGATATATTTCCATTGTTTCATGCATGCCTAGTGACTCAAGATTTTGCTATAAGCTTTATTTTTTTTAAGTGAAAAACTTTTTTTGGTATAGGGAATGAATAAGAGATGGTTTACATGATTGCCTAAGTAAGAAGTATATCTTTTTAGGTCCCAACTTTGTACCATTATTTTTTGTGTAGAGTATATGAACAAGTTGTTTGTAAAATAGTATTTCTCCAAAAAGTAGGAATCATAATCTGCAATAAATCTAAAGCATAGCAAAACCCAAATCCATTCATGAATAAGAACACATTGAATTAGATTTTAAAATGGCTTCCTCCAGAAATTGGATTGCATTTATGCAGACAAGTGAAATATTTCCATTGTTGAGTGCTTTAGTTTTTTACATTATCTTCTTAAGTAACCTTTCACTTCCTATGTGTTCACCAAGCATTTAACTCCCACTTTCTAAAAAGTTTAAAACTAGAGGTTACAAAATCATAAGATTATTTTTATCGGATTCTTACAATTTTAAACTTCTTTCCCTTAATAACCATTAAAACATATTTGGTTCTTTTTGTATGAGGCAACTAGGTGATAACTTGTTTAACTAAATATGATGCCTAGATGTTGTCCTCACTATGTTGTGGTTGGGATGGTGTCAAAATGTGAGGCTAGGTAATGGTAGAAGAGTCGAAGATTTTTAGATATTGATCACAAAAGACTACTACTTTTTTTAATTGTTGGTCCATGTGTATGTAGACTCGGTGACTTAAAAACTTGGCAAGTTATAAGCTTGGAATTGCCATGAGTTGTGTTGAAACTCGCCAAAACTCACCCAGGCATACTCTTGAGTTTAACCAACAAAAATTTGCCTAGTCAAAAAAACTAAGTAGTTGAACTATATGATGAAACATAAATACATTTTACCGTATAATCATGTAATTCAAATCTTGGAGCTCATTGAATTAATCGAGACATACTCTATAACCTCAAATACGTCAACCTACTGTTGAACACACTATCTATTGAGAGGGGGGATGAATTAGTAGATGAGTTAAAACCTAGTTCTTATAACTTTTAAATAAGATACTTAAAGTTTAGGCAAAGTAAAGAACAAAAATAGAGATCATACAAACATAAGAATGCTCAACGCCATATTTTTACATGGAAACCCAAATGAAAAAACCACGGTGAGAAAAGTTGCTAGAAGCTACTTGTTCTAATCCGGCGTCACAGAAAAAAAAGTCTCACAGACAAACCTCACTGGTTATATTCAAGAGCACCCACTCTAAGGAAGCGTCAACTTCCTAACTAAGCACCGACTCAGTTTTTATGATGGCACCAACCTATCAGAGAAATGAAGCTGCAACTTCAAAATACAGAAGAGATTCAGATGAATTTATTCACTTTCCCGTTACAAGTCTAGTCTGTAACTGCACCTACGTTGTGTGCCTTCTTAGCTTATTTGCCTTTATCTCTTTGTGTCTGGATATCTTCTATATTAACACACCTTATTTTTGTCACCTTTTTATGTTGTCTGCATATGTCCTCACTTGACAATTTTGAGTTAACACTGATTATTATCATAGTAGCAACAAAAGACTCTTTCAAATGTTTTGTTTGTAGCATATATAGACACATGCATCTTAGGTCTTTCTATCTATAAAGTGTTCACACTTCAATTGTTCTTAACTGGTTCAAGCTTTTGATATGCATTCAATGTGACTTTGACTTTGTGTCTCGATTCATGCTTCACACAACAATGTTCAAATTTTTTTACTATCTTTGGCATCTGCACTTCTACTGTACTTAACTGCACCGCTTCTTTGATCACTTTTGATCTGCATTAAATATGACTCTGACTTCGTGTCTCGATTCATGCTTCAAATGACAACATTCAAATGCCTTTACTATCTTTGGCATCTGCACTTCTACTTAACTACGCCACTTCCTCGATCACTTCGATTGAATTATCTCGAGCTCTATAAAGATATATCAAATTTATCCCCAGTTCTAGTTGTTCCTTTATAGACAGTTAGAAAACATTGATTACGGGCTTTTTATTTCTTTCATCGTGCCAAGGTCATGTTCTTTTCTTTGTTAGATCTTTCCTTATGGATTTTTGACACTTGTCAAATGCACGTGCACTCGAAGGATCATCTGAGTTTGGTTTTCACCATTAGATCTAATGTACCGATCATACATGAGTCGTTGATCTTTTTACATAGCATTTGTTTTAATATTTGCTTTGCCATTAACCTTCGAACTTCTTTTCTTCTCTTTTTACATCTCACTGCTTTCTATATCATGGGCTCGCTACCGTTCCTTTTAATTATCCTCGATATTTTCGATCTTTACCCTTTGTATTGAGCGTTAAACTTTGGCATGTTGGAGTGATCTTATTTTCTTCAGCATTGTTGTAACATTCCTTGCAACCTAGATCCTTCAAGACTTGCTCGCCTTTTAACCTTGCTTTAATTCCTTTGGAAGGTTCCTTTATGCAAATTATTGTGGGCCTTTGTGTCTTTGGGACAATTTCTGTAGACTTTTTGACCGTGTCCATTTCTTTTTTAATTGTCCTCCAATTTCTTCGAAAGAATTCTTCATTGGCTTTTATTCGAAGATGTCCTTCGGAAATCTTTTCTTTGGACTTTTTGTCTGCGTTATTTCTTCAGAGTTTTTATCCGCGAGACATTTTTTTGGACTTTTTGTTCGTGAGACATTTCTTCGATCTTTTTGTCTGCATCATTTCTTTGGCTTTTCTGCAAGTGTTTACATACCCTTTGCAATGTTCAAAAGATACCCTTCAGATTTTTTGAAAAGGTCCAGTTGCCCTTCGGAATGTTTAAAAGATATCCTTCAGACTTTTTTAAAAAGTCCACTTGCCTTTCACAATGTTCAAAAGATACCCTTCAGATTTTTTGAAAAGGTCCACTTGCCCTTCGCAATGTTCAAAAGACACCCTTCAAACTTTTTGAAAAGGTCCACTTGCCCTTCAAAGCGTTCAAAAGATACAGTTCAGAGTTTTTAAAAAGGTCCATTTGCCCTTCGGACTTTTTGAAAAGGTCCACTTGCCCTTCGCAACGTTCAAAAGATACCCTTAAGACATTTTGAAAAGGTCCACTTGCCCTTCAGAGCGTTCAAAAGATACCCTTCAGACTTTTTGAAAAGGTCTATTTGTTCGAAAAGGACTTGACAATGTTTTCGAAAGAATTTTCCTTGCCATTCTTTTCGAAAGAATTCCTCTGAAGGAATTCTTCAAGACCCTTTCGGGTTTTCAATTCTTTGTGACTTATCCCGATTGCCTCTTCTAAGTAAGAGCATTTCACAAACGCAATTTACTCCACAAGTTTGCTCAACTCAACCTTTAACATTAATGCATGATCAGATTCAATATCAATGGCATCAAGGGCATCAACCTTTTACATCAATGACAATTCCATGCTGCCTTAGATGGGAATGATAACTCTTCAGTCCTCAGACTACTTTCTGTATCATGATATCAAAATTGTCAATTGTCCCCTTGCTCGAATTTCCAACACCTACCCCACCTTCCAATTGTCCTAGTCTAACAGTGCATGCCCATCACAAGGTGAGGTGTCTATGGTTGCATCTCAAACCTAGCCTTTTCCCACTTTCAGATCTATCATTCATAAAGACAACTCTACTATTTGCAGTGAGAATTTTCTTTATTGTATGTGGTAGCGTACCCAAAAATTGCTCATCAGGGCTTATTTCCCCTCTAAAAAAGAGAATGGTTGCTATATGAGGATGGAAAACCCTCCAGACGTTCAATTTTCTATTGGTGAAATGGACCATAAATTGTGGATTCTCAAAGAGAAGGATTAAATATGCATATTTAAGGGTACATATCCTGGCCCACAAACCTTGAAAAATTGGATACAGGGAAAATGGAAACCTTCTTGGTTAGTATGGATATTATGATTATGCCTAAGGGATACTTCATGATAGTGATCAGGGTGTTCCAAAGGGGACATTGGATTATGAAGCTAGGCATGCTCATGAAGCTAACACCTCCAATATTCAATCCTAAAAAGGGTCTCCCATGGTTTTTTCTACTTTGGGAAAGGCTTTCCCTTCTTCCTAGTGAATATTGGGAAAACTTTTGGGCTTCAAAATATAGGAAATGCAATAGGTGAATGTATTACTTCTTATGAGTTCACTAGACAACTTAGAATAATTAATTATGCTAGGATGTGTCAACATTGATCTCGAGATGCCTTTGCTTGACAAGATTTTGCTAGATATGGGAGGGTTAAAGTGGGAACAATCCATTGACGATGACAATATTCTCTTCACATGTTGGATATGCCATGATCATTGACATCTTGCTAGAGTATGCCCTACATTCCCACCACTAGAACAATATGAGGAAGAACAAGAAAAGTAAAAACAACATCAAGAGAACAAACATGTGGACCCCAAAAGAACCTTCCCCAAAGATCTTTCCTTTATAAATCACCTCATGTAAAGATCAAAAAAATAATAATGAAGTCGAAGGACACAAACATTTGTAGTGTGCATATTCATGGAAAATTAAAGTTGCCCCTCAAAAGATGTCATCGATTAGTATTTCTAAACCTTTTGAGGCTCTAAATCAGCCATTCTAATTGGATATAAAAGGCACCAAGGATATCTAGGAACCCCCTAATCTACCTCACTCGTATGCCCGAAAAAATTAGGAACAATTTATATGGAAAAAAGAAAAAGTAAATTACACTACTGCTGATAGGGAACAACATAGGTTTTTTACGGTAGCAAATGACTCCAGACCAATGACTAGATCTAAAATCACTAGAGGAAAATGAAAATGAGGGGGAGATAACATGCAACACATTCTTAAAAAACTTGCTTTGTTCAAAAAGAGAAAATTGCCAACAAAATGCAACATAGATCTATTAGATGAATGTTGGGTTTCAAGGACCACCAATCCTTGCGAAACTAAATATCCTGAAAACTTCCTAAATCAAATCATAGTAACCTTGGACAATACTATTCTTCTTAAAGTGAGTGTTCTCATGGAATATAGAGGCCTCAATGTGCCCAATTAAAGTTGATGAATATGGTTTGTTTTAGATGCACAATAGTTTGTTTGATTTTTATAGACTTTTCTATGGATTTTCTCAAACTTCGAATTTGAAATTTATTTTGTAATATCATACAGACTAATATGTGGATACCATTGTGGTTAAATTTCTGATTTTTAAAACACTTTTCAATAGAATACTCTCTGCCTAAATTCTTTCCATTCACCTTTGCTATTAAAACCCTGTAACTTGAGCTCCATTATTGCATGACTAAATGCACTACCCATCATTTTATTCTCGCTACCTCTACCAATTGAAGACTTTTCATGCACGTCTCCATCTATGGTTTTGATTAAAAAAATAATGCCATAGAACCCCAACTAAGTTTGGTTGACCTCCAAATAACAATGAAAACCAAATCATTTGTTTTCCTTTTACTCAAGTGCTTATCCACACCCCTAACCAAATGGAATTTAATCAAAGTTGCCACTAAAAAGTGGATTTGCCAACATATTGCCTCCATTTGCCACCAACTCACCATTTGCTTGAAGTTCATGGAACTCCTTTGGTAAGATGCATTAACCTATGCTTTAATTTCAAATTAAGTTTTTATAACCTTTCTTAAGGTTTAAACAACTTATAGTTTAAAACACACATTTTTTATTAAAAAAATAATTATTCCGAGACCACTAAGTGTTTACTATACCTTAAGTATTATCGACAAGCATGTTATTACTTCATAAAATTTATTTCACGTAGTTCATAACGAGAATGAAGTAAAAATAAACTCGGTTCATGCCATGCATTACAAAGGAGTTTAATGACAATCCTTTATATACGTAGTTGAAGACATGGATTGATAGATTGCCAATCAACCATATGGACAAAAGTGAATAATAAAGATGCATGTACAAGTCATCACTCAACAAGATTGTCAAGCATTCATATATATTCAGATACAAAAATAACACTCAAACTCGAAAGAAGTTAACCAACACTAATACAAAGTACGCAGTCAAATAATCTCAATATGAAACTAGAATGAAAACTTAAACAATCAAGGAAACAGTTCAATGAGTGTGTGTGATGGTAGTTCTAGATAGGTTTTGTGTACTTCCAACATTCACTCTCTGCCGCCCTCTCCCCTATGATGCTCTCCCTCTTTTCCCCTTAATAAGGGTGAAAGATGTCATGCATCCACTTCAGACAAGAAAAGTAGTTAATCTACTTATATCATTATAACTATAAAATCACTAACAATAAATGATAAGAATACCACTGTATCTATCATGTTAAGCTGCACAAATGTAAACTACCATTTTATACGTTCCTGATAAATAAAGGTTACTAAAAACAAAGATTCAGAACAAAAAATGCAGTAGTCCTAGTAAATTAATACAACACAATATATCCATCTATTCTACATAAACCAGAATTCAACTAACCCTTAGTTAAAATTAGATGTTTTTTAAGGATCAGACAATATGTAACAATAGGGGCAATCCACTCTCGGGTGAGCATTTGCCTCCATTTTTCATGTTTATCACTTATTCTACTTTATATGTGCAATTCCATTTTTCTATCATTATTTGGAATGCAATAAGTGGTATTGGAGCTTAAGTTGATTTTTAGTTGCCTCTACCAAAATGCTAAAGGGAATTTATCCAAGAAACAACTTGAAGTTTATGACTAAGAGTGAGTGAAGGTGTTATTTATGGAGTTTTCCACTGAGGTTCACAGGAAGCTTTGTTGCAACGTGCCATTGGAGCACAAGTATTGATGATGAGGAGGAAAATATCAGATTTTGGGGGGATCTTGATATCCACTAGATGATGAAGAGGAAGTTTCAAAAAGCTCGTATTTTCCCTCTTTTAAACTACAAATGAAGATCCCACAATATGAATTTGTAGGTGGGATGGATCTCCACACATGACTGAGCAAACTCAACCTAGCCGTTAGGGTGAAAAAGATTATAAACTACAAATGAAGATCCCACAATATGAATTTGGAGGTGGGATGGATCTCCACACATGATTGAACAAACTCAAACTAGCCGTCAGGGTGAAAAAGATTATAAAACAAGATGACAGGTTGAATGTGGCCCTATGACATTTGGACAGTGTTGCCCATATGTGAGGAGACAGATGGGTTTTTAGTATTTACAAACTTTGATGGGGATTTTGTTGATTTTGCCCATGCTCCAACTCAAAGAGCATATTGTAATTGGGATGAACCATATGATGTCTCGTAAATGCACTTGTTTCAAAAAGATATATGTGGAGTATATGGAAAATTTAAAATTTTTGGAGTCCAAGGCCAAGTTGTTTTTGAATTTGGTGTGGAAGATCTATATTTCTAACATGTTGGCTGAGATTCAAACAAAGGCAAATATGTTTGAATCAAAATCTTTTGAAAGCGTTGTTATTGTAGCTAGAAGAGCAGAAAACATGTCGATACCCAGAAAAATAAAATGGTAGGAACTACTATTTGGAAGTATTTTACTTCTGATAGGAAACTAAAGGATGTTCGTCCCTCAAATTTGTCTTTGGTCTGAGCATTATTATCTAGTTATGTTGTATTTCAGGTGCCTATAGTTAATAAAGGGTTAGGTCATGAGTTTAGAAGGGTTTATTTTAGTTTTGATATAAAGGGTGTAAAAACCAAAATGAGTGTATCTCTTATATTTTCAAATTCTAATACAAATAGAGAGTCACCATTATGTGAGAACTCATGTTTTATAGATAGATTTTCAAGTGCAATCCTCTCTTGAGTAAGCAGGTGGCCCCATTTGTCCTATTTATCATCTGTTCAACTTTATAATTGTAGTTTCATTTTTTTGTCATTATTTGGAACACAATAGTGATCCCTTGTTCCACACCATCTAAAGAGAAGCCCAACAATTTTCATTAGCAGGGGAAATCTCTTGTGAAATGTCCCCACTTGCTACACTTCCAGCATTGCATGATCGGATGTCCTTGGGAGTTGTATTGAATCCAACTACCATCACCACTATTATTTTCACATTGGGTAGTATTTGGATTTGACGGTGTGGTGAAATCTTTTGTGAAATTTCCCCACTTGCTACACTTCCAGCATTGCATGATCGGTTGTCGTTGGGAGTTGTATTGAATCCAACCACCATCACCACTATTATTCTGACATGGGGTAGTATTTGGCTTTGGTGGTGTGGTAGGTAGTGTCAATTTTTTCCATTGTGTGAAGAGTACTTGGGCACTCTTGTTGCACAAATTGTGTGGGCAATCCTTCACTGAATGCCTTGTTTTAGACACCTAAAAGTGGCCCCTATGCATTTATTAGTTGTAAAATTGTATTATTCTTGGGTACTTATCAATTATTGGTCTAAATTAGCTTTACTAGTGTGTTTTTTATGTTTTGGTTATTTTTTTGCGTTTCACCCTTTCTTCTCTCTCCCCTTTATCTTTCTTCCCCCTTTCCCTTTGAGTTATGGTTGTGTATTAGAATCATACATAGGATGCTTTTGGGGGAATGTGATATGTGGGTTCGTATGGGTGCATCTAGGTCATGTGGTACCATCTTGTACTCTTTTTTTCCCATTGTGTGTTGGATCATGTACCAATAGGGTCCTAATTTGAATTTAAGTGGTACGGAAATGCACTAGTGCATTAGTGAATTTAGGAAAACCGTTCAATTAGTACAGCATAAACAATCAATGTAAGCATATAGAAAACACATTCAAAAATCTAAGGAAATATAAATAGCATATAACATTTATTTTTCTTTGCATTCTTGAAGAGTTCAAGCATTTATAGAGTATTCATTAGCATTGAAGATCATTCTAGCAACACTTACATTACATTAAACTACCTAGGTGAATTGCATTTTACTTATTGTGCTACGAATGATATTGTATACCATTGAGGGGCTTGAAAAGTAGTCAATGCATAAAACCCTTGTGATCTTGAGCACATGGTCCAAAACAAACCATCACCCTTTTGCTTGTTCAACTACAATATTAGGGTTTGAATAAGAACAATTTCACATGGATTGGTGTGAAGATTCAAAATGGCAAGTGAGGATTTATGATCTCTTGACTTGACGAAGGAAATCATAAAATCAAATTATGCTTGTATGTTATTTGACATAAACGACAAATACAAGGATTTGGTTACCAGAAACATGGAGTGTACGATTCTAGGGAGGTGCTTTAGTTGTTGTAATTTTTCTATTGTCATTGTCTTGCCACAAAAACCTTGATTCTATTGTTAGATTGTGATCATTATTTCCAAATTGTGTGAAAATCAAGATACTTCTCTAAACCCTCTCTTAGTCATCTATTATTTTGCAATTGAATTAGCAATTAAGTTTGATTTTATTATTTTATATCTGGTTAGGCTTAATTACATGTTTTATGGGTATATTTGATTTTAAATTGATGTAAAACCACTTTTTCATTTTACATTTATAACTTGAAAAATCTCACATAATATTTTCTTTGGGCGATTCAGTTTCGTGTGACCTTATACCTTGCAATCAATACACCAACTATCCTTGCCTTCATTCTTAGTATGCCCCTTTAACTCTTTTATCATTTAAAGCATATCGTTTCTCAAGTTATGCATCGATCTAGGCTCACTATTATCTTTGTTCTTTGAATCATCATTTTCATGCCTCAAACATCAGAAAGTCTTATGTCCACTTTTAATGTCCATCGATCTGTTTTATGCATCTTTTTAAGGCTAAGGTGGAACCACCCCCATCTTCCTTCACAGTGAGAATACAATTCCTTGAATAAACCACCACTTATTTAGATCGTTGGATGGTTCCTTCTTGAGGTTGCCCAACAATTCTTTGAGTCCTCTATTAGAAGCTCACACATTCTCATGTTTCCCTTGCCTAATATTGTAAATCTCCATGACAGTTTCATTGTCGTCTTTGAGGAGCTTGAATTATTTTTCAAATGCCTTTCACAATACATTCCATGATGATTTGTCACTTGTTGGTGTGCTTGTGTACCAATCAATTACCACCCCTCTTAGTGTGGATGGGAGTGATTGCAACTAGTGTTGCTCATCTATCTCCTCATTTGTTGTTCAAATGGTAATGCATGTTCTACAGTGTTGCATTGCATCTTTAGATCCATCACCAATGAATTTTGGTAGTTTATGCCTCTCTAAATTTGGACTTTGTAGAGTGCCTATAAACATGTTTTTCATCCTTGTTTGACTCATATTATGTTTTGACAGGAAGGTTTGTTCTTGATGTTCCTTATTATTATCGGACACATCATGATCTGCCATCCTTCAGCCTGGGGGATCTATACATTGTTTTTATTTTTGTCAAGTGCCTCCCTTTCATTTCTCCCTCTATTTTGTTTTATTAGTTGCCTTGGTGTTTGTGACTCGAACTCATCATTTAGTGGAGCTTCAATTCTTTAGATATTTATTTTTTAAGCCTCTCTCTCTTCCCCGAGTAGATGTAATCAAACTCCATTTTGGGATAAAGACTTCCTCTAAGTGAGGGGTCTCTATGGAATTTTCACTGAATTATACTATAACACTCTCCAACCTAGCTTGGTTGGCAAGTTCTACACTTCTTTCGCAATCGGCATGCAATATTTACCTACACTTTACTCATGAGTGGCATATGATCTTGTGTTTCCAGTCGAACCTTTGGTTTTGACTCTAGCCTCAGCTTTAAATCATATTTACACTTTGGCCTTGGATTTTTCTTTGGCTTTTGCTTTAGCTCTATACTTTTCTTTATGGAATTTTACAATTCGTTGCCTATTGCAAAATTTTTCTTTTAGTTTTGTTATTCCACCAATCATGTAGACTATCTAATTTCTTAGCCCACTCCTTGACCATGTTGGCTTTTTCTACCACCTTTGTTTCAGGTCTTTGGATATTTCTTCTTCTTCATGAAACCTCTCCTTGTACCATTGGAAAATCTTTTGTTGCGGTGCTTCATGGTTATGTTCGACATAAAGATTTTGTAAGATAACATTTCACTAAATAAAGACTAACAAAATACAAAATACAAAATACAAACAAATTCGCTAGACGGAAACAAAGCATTTTGTTAATGTTTAAGACTACCATGTACATAGAGAACCATAGTTAGGACCACAAAATTATGGTTATTTATTGACAATAGGTGAGAAGACATCTTTTATGCATTTGCATTATGAAGTGTCCTTTACTTTTTGAACTTTCTTATGTGAATTGTTAATTAGCCCAAGGAATTATTGGACCTTTTATCATTGTGAAAACCTCCCTTGTAAAAAGTAGCTTCCAACCAGGTTAGCAGAGGGCAAGTAGCTTGAAATTGATGATGCATGGTCTAGTTGAGGTGGGGGTGAAAACCCATTGTCCCATGGCCAAAAGCTTGTCTCTTTGGAGCAAATTGATAGTACTGACTATGGGTTCTTTCTTATCCTATTATTTTCTTGTCTAAATCTCCAAAAATAATCTTCTATATGGTGTCCATGTGTCAGTTTTGTTGTTGTATTATAATGGTTAGGAATTGGATGCATTTGTCCATGTTTGCAATGGTGTGATCTGATTGAGGGTTTTGAATGCCATACATTCCATTCTTGTTGCTCGAGACCTTAAGGATTTTGCCTATGGTGTATAATGCATCTCTCATACGGAGGATAAGCTTATCAATTTCTTCTTGAGGACTAGTGTGCTTAGGTATAATCACCTTCTAAAAAAGGACAAATTAGGGGATGTACCAATTGGAAGTGGTCCTAGATGCATGTGGGGTGTGTTTAGGATGTTGATTGGCATTATCAACATAGCACTGATAGGAGGAGAGGAAGTATGTTGATTGGCATTATTCCTACTGATTGAGGGTGTGACTCTAGGCATACATGGTTAATATTATGGTGTGGTTACTAAACCCACATCAAATATCCTCTACTATAATGATTTTTTTTGTACCTTATTTCTATTGGCCTAATCGATATCCTTCTTTATTGACATCTTGGAGAGTGGTTTTATCATTTGGTTTTGAATAACACACAAAGAATTGACTAAACCCTTATACGCCTTGGTCTTGGCACCCCTATTTATGGATTAGTAAGATAGTTAACACTCTTTCATCCCTGCATTTTGAGAGACAATCAAGTAGCTTTGACTACTGAAGGAGTTTTTTTTGGAATATTACACTGATTGATGGAAAAGATGACATGTTCTTGCCTTTGAGTAAAATATAATAGAGTTTGAGTTTGCAAACAAGGATTTTCTTTTGCATAATTTTAATTCAGCATGAAGAAAATGTTGACAATGGTTGGGGTTTATAACAAAACATAGATGACAGAGAGTGATAGGCAGAAGACAAGACAACCTTTTGCATTTAATAAATATGTTGTTAGATAAATTGGTTTTAAATCACCAACCACTTTCCTGCTTCATTTCATCTTGATTGTACCAAGTGTGAGGGGTTTGCTCTCTATTGCGATTGCTTCCTATGACTACTATAGCATTCAAACCATGTACCTAGATGGGTTGAGATGTGACCCTATTTTTCAAGGAAATTTTATTATCCTTGTTGGATGATAGAGGCTTGCCCGTTTTTGTATAAATTCTCGTTGAAAGTAAATAAATATAAATAATAAGGGGCATGTATGCATGGGGTAAGTATGAGAGGCACGAGGAACTAGTAATTCATGGAGGCAATGAACACAAATAGGTGAAATTTAGGGAAAAAATATGGGGCGCATGGAAAGGAGAAAGTGTAGCGAGAATGGTGTGAGGGGCATTTTGATAAAATAGTGAATGTAACTAATATTTCTGGTTTTGACAAGATTTTCCTTCCTTCCATGAATCCGATATGATGAAATTGGGTGCCACTTTGGATAGTAAAATGAGAAATGTCATGCCATCCATATTTCAACACTTTCCATTGAACTTATTTTTTGCGTGAAATTTATATCAAGCTTTTTGCATCTAAGTAGACAAGCTAAAAGCTGTCAAATTAGTATTATAAATTTGCATTGAAAGAAGAGATGTGAATTTGTTTCCCCATATTTTTTGCATAGTGTAAAAATTGAAGGGTTGATTCATTTGCATTTTTGGAGATTGTCAGAAGTGAGGACATTATTGTCATGCATGATCCAAATGAAACTTTTGATTTTTGGCCAAATGGGAAAAGACCAAAGAAACTCCTTTTTAAATTGCTTTGTTTAGAAACTTGAGTTAATGATTTCTATTGTCTTTGGTATTGGCTTTGAAAAAATTATGTTCTTCAACAACTAAAATAACTTATTTATGTGAGACTAAGGGGTAGTGATTAGTCATCTAATTTTTCATTTACCCTATATAACGCTATTATTTTAGAGCTGACAATAATCCTTGATAAATGTGTAGTTCCTCAAAGTTATGATGCTGCAATGTTGTATGTTCTTTGTAGATATCCTTCCAAAATCAAATGGTGCTGCCATTTCCAATTTCCTATGTGAGTTTGTTCTGCAATAGGATTAATCCTTTGTGGATATACCTGGTTATTCTTGTCGAAGTGGACGCCAAACATGATTGAGAGATAAGATCTATGTTGAAAGGTATACTTTTCCTAGATGACGGTTCTCCAAATTGATTGAGGGGTTTCTCAGAGTCTCCATGCAACCCTCATTACAATACCTTGATTGAAACTTATGAG
Source organism: Torreya grandis (assembly GCA_037957365.1). Lineage (NCBI taxonomy): Eukaryota > Viridiplantae > Streptophyta > Pinopsida > Cupressales > Taxaceae > Torreya > Torreya grandis. Next base: position 1,116,065 of record JARHVA010003384.1, on the reverse strand, counting down.
ATTATGAATGTTAAGACCTTTGGGAGATTTGGGTAGGTATTTTTTTCACATGCAACCGAAGGATATTTGTAGTGTTTTGATGTTCTTTTCCTTACAAAATTTTGCTGGATGTCGAGTATTTGGTCAACAACATTTTAGGGCATCTGGGAGAATTTTATGAGATATATTGGAATAACATGTTGATTAAATTGGAGCAAAAATATTTTACTAGCAAAGAATAGCCAGGGATGCATCCAATGACTCATTTTATTTTTCATTTTTGAATGATTAGTATGATTAGTATCTAAGGATATGCATCCTAGATGGAGTAGCCTAAATATTTCATTTAAAGTTTGCCTTCTTGAAATTGTAAGATCCTAAGTATTGCACTCTTTCTATGAAATGGTGTATTAAAAAATATAACAATGATTTTTTCCTTATTAAAATTTTTTGACCTAGAGCTATTTGATATCTCTACAACATGATATTTTAATACTTGATTCCCCTAACCATTGTAATTGAAAACAATAGGGAGTTATCCATGAAATGAGACTTTGTGAACCTTATGCCACTATCGACAACTAGAAAGCCATGAATTTCTCTATTTTGTTTTGAATTTTCATTTTTCCTACATATATTCACTCATAATTATAGATAAATATGGGTTGAGTGGAAACTATGGACATGAAGATCCAATTGTTGATCCTAGCAATAAATTGAGAGCTGAAGTCAAAGGCATGTAGATTGTTTTCAAGGAAATACCAATTACATATGTCGAATGCTTTGGAGACATTTTGTTTGATAAGAACAACTTAGTGCTTCTGATAATGAAGAGAACGGAGTATCTCTTGAATTGATACATTATTATCCTCTATTTGCCTACTTAAGACACATGTTGATTGAGAAGAGTAGATGACATCCTAGAGTATATGCTATAGTCTCATGTATACCAATTTGGAAAGGATTTTATAGTCCATATTGCATAAAGTAATTGACATGTATTGGTCTAAATGATCAACATTTGATGTTTTTGGGATAAGGGTCAATTTTGTTGGTTTGAGGTGATGAAACATTTTTTTGTGTTTCCTTGATTCTTCTACAACTTCTAACAAATATGCCTCTATGACCTCCTAAAAGGTATGGTAAAGGAATGTCAAAAATCCACAGTGTCCCAAAGCTTTTTCTAGTTGAAAAGAGAAGACTTACCTTTTCAATTCTTCTTAATAGATTTGTTGGAGCAACCTTTGATTATCTAACTTGGATTTTTTTTTGGGGACATTTTTTAATATTCCTTTTAGAACTTGGAGAGTGTTAATATTAGGTGTGTCCTTGATAAGAATTTGTTGGGGAAGTGTATTGAGGTGTGGATTCATGTCTATTTCGAGTTTGTGATATAGGAGCCATCAATGGCATTTAGTTGGTGAACAATATTAATAAATTGCTATTCTAAATAGTCTTGTGAAAAACTTTGTAACACAATCCCCAATTTGATCTGTTATTTGCTTGATCTTTGATACCATTACTTTTCATGTTTTTGGAATTTTGAAAGTTGTGAATGAGTGATTTCTCCTGGGCTACTAAATGTTGTGAGAGCCTTGTATCCCAGATTTGTTTTGAAAAAATTCGAATTGAATTTTTGTATCATTGATGTTTTGGCACCAGTCACCCAATCACCAAGTCACCTAGTTACTAAATGACTAAGACTAAGATTGACGAACTTCCCTGATCAAGCCATTGTACCTACACCTGACCGATATTGATTATGTATTTTGCATGCATCCCAATTTATTGGGTCGGCCTAACAATACTTTGAAACCAACTTGTAGATGGATTGGTGCGGTCGATATTTGAACATGAATTTGGAATCATAATCATCTCCATCTCTACTATAACTTAACTATCCAATCAACCAATCTATCTAACAATATTTATGAACACTATTTTATTTCATATTTTGATTTTCAATTTTTCTTCATGATGTTGAAATTTTCCCATGATTATGTCCATCAGATATCTTTTAATGTTATTGAATTTTGGCCACCAAATGGAGATATTTGTAGACAATTGTGGGTGAGAGCCACATTTTTTCATATTAGAAGCAAGCTTTTACTTTATGACTATCAAAGAGGGCCAATTAGAGCATTATCATCTAATGATCTAAAAAAATAGTATCATTGCCTCTTACTTCTAGATAAATAAACAGTTGAAACCATCGGTAGGATACTGATATTATGTCCACTTTATCTTCCATTTAATTCATACCTTTCCTTTTATTGAACCATGTGGATGAGCCTTGAGCATAATCAAGATACACCATGAAGTTGAAAACTGCTAGGTTTAAGAGTGTATTTAAATTTATATGATAAATTTTGATCTACATATTTTTTCATCAAATATTTTATGTCGTTGAAATCACCCAAACGTGGATATCCATTGAGAGAGTTGTTTTATCATTATTATTTTGTTGTTTCCAAAAGGTGAAATGAAGATATTAATAATCCCCCAATGAAGCTACAATTTATTTGAATAGAATGTTGCATAAATACCCCAAGGTAAGTGTTGGGTTGTTTGATGTACACACCTCAAGAGTTCCCTTTAGATAATGATTTTTGAGGTGGTGTTAAATAGGTTGTGCTCATTTGTGTGTTCATACTTTTCTTAGTTAAGTTACCTAGGTTAATTTAGTTTTCTAAGGTAACTTTACTTTTTAGTATACTTTGCATGTGCACGTCTTAATAACCATGTGAACCTACCATATAGAAAGACTGGTCATCATGTCTTAATGTAGTTGGTTGAGTGCTCATCGACTTTGTGACGACCTCATTGAATGTCAATGTCATCCTAGATTCCTATATATAGGATGTCTTTAGTCTTCTTGTAATAAGAAGTAGTTGATCAAGCCATTTGGCATAACATAATAGTGTCTCTCATTATTGCACGTGTATCGATTTTGATCTCTTTTTCGATTCAAAGTGTAAAGTGAGTGATTTTCACAAAGGCATTCTTGAGAAAATCTGACAAATTTACATGTTAAAATTATGCATGGTCTCTGTTAGAAGCCCATTGGGTTTAACTCATATATATATTTTTTAAATTTTACTTTATTAATCTAAACTAGATTATTCTTAAATAAGTTAAGATATTTGATCTTTAATTAAATGCATCTAAAATTATTACTTGATTATGATTCATTTAGATAATGATCAAATTAACATCAAGCAGTATTGCATAACCAATGCATCATAAATTGTTTATTTGCTAAAAATTATCTCAACCAACCGCTGAGAGTTTACATAATAAATTATACAATAAGTACAACCAGTTTCTGAGTATTAAATGTAATCATACTTCGTACATTAGAATGTATATAAATCTATACATTGTTCCATGAAATAAATGAGTATCTATAAACTTGCCAATATACAAAATGTAATCATGAGTAAATTTTTTTATTGCTTGAATGTTAGAGGAAAGGGATCATGACAATGTTTTTTCACATCAACAATAGACCATAGATCCCTCGCATAATAACCCAACTAGGGAATGATCCTCCCTTCATAGAGGAACAAATGATAACGGTGCAGGGATCAAAAAGTCAATTAGAATATGTGTTGTAAGATAGTCATCATATGCAACATATCATAAAGAATTATGTTCTAATATGATATTATGCATAAATGCATATAAATCAAACAAGTGATATGGTAAAGTTTAACTATAAACATTATTTTGGTCAATGTTTTCATATAGTTTAAAGATCACATAAATCAATCATATTTACACACACACACACACACACAAAATGTGTGAGAAGCATCTCACATAATTATTTCCTTAGTGTCATTAATACCAAATTTTACTAAACAAGTCATATACAAGATTCCACAGTTTCTCATATATATTTAATAACAATACCACAATATTCAAATACAAAAACAACAACATGAAATAATCACATGCTATAAAATAACAATATAAAATCTACTATTATAATTCATAAGTTCCAATACAACCTAATATCTATTTCAAAATAAAGCGATATTACAAGTAAATTAATTACCAATAATATTTATGATTGTTAAGTATTTACCAGTTCATGTAAAATCACCATTTTCATAGGTATTATAATTGAAGCAAACATAATTCAGGGATTTCACATTAAAGTCCAAGCTATTAAAAAAATACTATAACCATAATGTTTATTTGATCTAAACAACAATTAATTATTTTCCAATCAATTAACAACTAATTCGAACTCATTATAAATCAATGAAATACATCATAGTTTTCATATGAATACATTTGTTCACTATATACAAACATCTATGTACATTCTAAATTATCTGCACATGCATATATTTTGTATGTCCACTCTTATATATATATATATATATATATATATATATATATATATATATATATATATATATATATATATATATATATATATACACACCAAATTTTAAAATTGTTAGCCACTTAGTTCCTAATGGCTTAATATATATGATTGTTAAGTATTTACCAATTCATGTAAAATCACCATAATGAAAGCAAACCTAATTAAGTAATTTCACATTAAATTCGAAGCTATTAAACAAATACTATAACCGTAATGTTTATTTGATCTAAACAATGATTAATTATTTTCCAATCAGTTAATAACTGATTCAAACTCATTATAAATCAATGAAGTACACTATGGTTTACATATGAATACATTTGTTCACTCGATGCAATATATATATATATATATATATATATATATATATATATATATATATATATATATACACACCAAATTTTAAAATTGTTAGCCACTTAGTTCCTAATGGCTTAATATATATGATTGTTAAGTATTTACCAATTCATGTAAAATCACCATAATGAAAGCAAACCTAATTAAGTAATTTCACATTAAATTCGAAGCTATTAAACAAATACTATAACCGTAATGTTTATTTGATCTAAACAATGATTAATTATTTTCCAATCAGTTAATAACTGATTCAAACTCATTATAAATCAATGAAGTACACTATGGTTTACATATGAATACATTTGTTCACTCGATGCAAACATCTATGTACATTCTAAATTATCCGCATATACATATATATTTTGTATGTCCACTTGTGTGTATGTGAAGTTTAATCTTTTATCCCGAGCTTCCAATTTAAGAAAACATTAACTCATTTTTAAATTAAAAATATAATTTACATTTACACCACGCAACACCTAATGTCCCAATATAATGCATTAAGACATATAACTCTAAATGCAAATAATTTGTTGTATAACATATGGTACATCAACTCACTGAAAACTTTTCAACATGAATTTGACCCTTATATTAAACATTTATGTTCTCTATATAGTTCAAACTTCAACTATTATGTATAAATGTCTAGACTCAGTCATTGTCCATACAATCTAACACAACCAACTTAACAACTCACATAATTTTATGTAAATTATCACACTTACAAAGTTGTTTAGTAATAGGATAAGTTCATCTTATAACTTATGTCCCTATTTATTATAATACTAAATATATATATATATACTCAAGGATAAATAGAAAACCTACAGGTGTCATTATATACTATATGGCTAAGTCATTTTACCATTATTTCAAAATTAACAACATACAGTCATGGGTTAAATAGTCTAACATAATCTTTTCCCCATATACATTCTCAACTGTTTAACAACATACTAAATGACAAACTCAATTTTATACCATTTATCTATGCCATTGACTAAATGTCAAAACCCAATGATCTAAATAACCAACACATAGTCAAAATCCATGTACAAAATAAACTATTCTCAACTGTATGTCACATTAATAATTTTCACTCAATTGTATTACCAAATTTAATTTACCCACAACGATTTCATCATGAAAATAGAACAAATAACACAACCATATAAACAATTACAAAAACTCCTATTTTCATTCCAAATACCCTAATGAACCATATAACAATAATAATGATTCCAAGCCATTTTTATATACCAATATACAAGCGTATCTCAAACAAAATAACATAGTCTTCTCATTGATTGAACAAAACAAATAACAGTCATGTAATAATATCCACAAAAGAAACTCCTTTTCCCTAGTTGTCCTAACCACCCACATTTATGTTATACGTATGTTGAATCATTGATTTGATTATATGGGGAGACTCCTTCCATAGGGTCGAATCCTTTATTCTCAGTAAGGATTATACATTGTAAAATGATTGTATTTAAAACCCTTTTAATCATTTAATAATTAACCATATAACATCAACATATATTTTTAGGGTAAATTAAAAGATTAACCCTACCTCTTGAGTCCTTATGAAGAAGGTTTTATGCTTTGATTGCGCAAAAAAAATCTTTCTCCTCTATCTCCTCTCTGTTGACCATAGCCTGCCTCATTTTTAAAAACTCCATATTTTATCATTTCCACAGCCATCTACATGCCACCTAAAACCCCTAATTTCATTGTGAACCCTTCTCCATCAATAAATCCCCAAGAATGACTCGCCATAACCCCAAAAATTCTAGGCATGACCAACAACTTTCAACTTCAGCCCCCAAAAAATCATAGTCAACTTACTTTCTCAACAAAACCAACAGTCGAATGATAGCACCTTCCTCTTTACAAGGCTCGATCAAGCAAACACAATGATGATTCACCCAAATTAGGGTTGTCAAAACAATGTCAATAAACATAATAATTATTTTAATAATTCGAATGCCTATAACAATTATAATCATTAACCAACATAAAGTTTCATACCCAATTTAACCCCTTTGGTATTTGAAAACCATGTCACCCTAAACACCATAATAGTCAGATTCACCTAATGTCTAGGTTTCTCTAATGTTTATAAAAACAATTTGTTAAATGAACTACAAACTATAGTTTATTTCCATGCTATTTATAATCTTTTTTGATGATACTTTTTCTATTGATTGCTTACATGTACGTCTCAATAAGGAGTCATGCAGTCAACAATTCACATGTAAAGCCATCTAAAAAGACATATACTATTGTAATATTTTGCAACAATATTAACATCATAATTATAAAGAACAATAATAATTGCAAACATGTTCACATTAGCATATAATCACAGATCAATAACTAGTCAACATATTAAGCACAAAACAACTAAACACAACTAAAATTAAAGAAAACATATGAGTATTCACTCATAAATAATCATGCATTGAACTGTACTACATGGTATGTGCAGGGTTCTTTGTCGAATCTCTCCACCTCCAACATAGTTATTTGCAATACCCTACTTGATGATACTCTCCCTCCATAGCTATCTGGAGAGTGGATTATCTCCTACATCCATCTCACAAATGTAAATGGTAGTTAAACCGTAATAATAATAATCAATTAAAATGCTCTAAAACACAATAATAATAAATGATCATGATCAATATACATATGAAACTCATGTACAACTAGCCAACAAATAATGAGTCACACAAAATAATCGTTATATGTTTGCATGTACATCAACATAAATGAAAATAATTTGTTACAACAGTAATTAAACATCATTAACCCTATTAATATCTATTTAATGAGCAAATAGATTTTAGTGAGGAAATTAGGATGTAACAATATCAACTATATGCATTTTCAATCCTCGCTTAATTCTCTCCTTCATCATTATGTAATTGAGCAATATGTGCATTACAAAGAGGTCATGTTTGGATTCTCCATCTTTGAAGCATTATGGAAAAACAAGCAATGTAATATTATGTCTAGAGCGTTTGAAAACTCTAAAATCAGGTTTTGTTTCACCTAAATCAAATCTATTATGACAAAAACGTGGTTTTCAAGTTTACCACTAGATTTGTAAATATGTTTCCCCGTATTTATTTTTTGAAAAAAAATTATTTTTAAATTTTTTTCATGTATTATAAAAAAAGTTTTGTAGGCCATACGCTTCATCCATAGGTTGTGACACCCTCACACCCCAGTGTGTGTGTTGTTCCCCACTTGACTAAAACTCCTCTCCAATTGATGCCCCTTGCCCATGCCATTGACTAGATCCACATTGCACAGGATTCCTCCAAAGTGCAAGGGCACCACTTATTTTATAAATATCTCAACCAATCAAAATACTAAGGAATATATTTCGTATTTCTTATTCATGTTCATTCACACAATTATTTATTTATTAATTATTTTTTAATATTCCTTGTAGATTCATATGAGTTTTGGGCCTTCTCCATGATCTTTATTCAAGATTGACTGAACCTAAATTCCATCTACTTGTGCTTTCTTCACGGTATTCCATTGCCCTCTTGTTTTGTTGAACATGATGACACATTGATGATAATTTTGAGTGGGGATACCTTGATCTTTCCCCAACAATTGAGCCATCAGCTCTGGTGCCTTCAACTACCTACATGATATAATTTCATGGAGCCATAATGCATTCATAGCTCGAGCTACTTAGAGTTTATCTTCCAACATAGTGGATGATTCATCATAAATAATAACACAAGAACTTTCCATGTTGCCACCTCATTCCAAAGATGTTGATCCATGCCAAAGGAAAGTTGATCACCACAAATGGGTTCAAAATCCAAATTTATTTAAACATGAAACTTTTTTACCATTCTACATGACATGTTATAGATGTCTTCTCTCACCCCTTCAACGAGGCCAATTTTCTACAATTGAGATCTCAGTTTGGGTTGAAGGAAGTAATTCTTAAGGGGGATAAGGTTCTAATTCTTCTTTTCTTCATTGATCAAATTGTACATGGGTACTTGATCAAGCCTTTTTTGTCAAGACCCATATCAAAGGTTAACCTCCTTTGTATGCTTTCCTTGAGTTGCACTTAGGAGGGGTGGGGGAAGCAAGGGTGGGGAGTGGGGGATTTTCTTTGTGTATTCATACCTTTCTTACTTAGGTTTATTTATGTTAGTCTAGTTTCCTAAGTTATCTTTACTATTGAAGATATTTTGCATGTGCACATATCCATAGCCATGTGCACCCACCATCTAGAAAAATGAGTCATAATGTTTTAATGTAGTTGGTTGAGTGTTCATCCACTTTGTAACCACCTCATCAAATGTTGGTCTCATCCTAGAGTCCTATATATACATGGTTTCTTTAGTCATTTTGTAATAAGAATTAGATCATCAAGATATTTACCATAGCATAATAATATCTCTCATTATTGTGCATATTTATTGCTTTTGCTCTCTTTTATGATTCTGAGTGTGGAAAGAGTGATGTTTACAAGCATGTTTTTTGGAAATATGATGAATTTATGTCATAATTTTACACTTGCTTCCCTAAATTATAGTTGTTTATAGCTCTTTCTTTGATCAATATTTGTAGAAGGACCATGCCTATCCTTTTTGTCTTTACCTCATAAAAATTTGGAGTTTAGCATTATCATTTCACATGCAATCTTTCTTACTTCAGAGGAGAGAAAGTTGGCAAAAACAATTTACACAAAGAGCACTACTAGTCAAACTAGAAAATTATAACTTAATGCAATGACTGAGGAATCAATTTAAGGGTGAGCAAGACATGCCAATTATAGGTGGTAGAGAAAATTGAGTATCTTGCAATAATAATAATAATAGTAGTGGTAGTGTAAGAGAAATGGATTTGTGCATCATGCTTGGGCATGTCTATGTTTATTCTCATTGACATGTATCATTATATGGAATAAATTTAGTTACAAGAGAAATAAGTAGATCCTTGTTAAGCCCACATGTTTTCTTGTGAAATATTGATGTCATTTAATTGTAAAGGTTACGAATTAAATATTTTACTAGGCTAAGATGACCCTTTGGAAGTCCCATTATATAGAATAATATTGGGTTATTGGATGGTATAGATCGAAAAATAGTGGGAGATGGTAGGAGAGATTGTACCATTAAATATGGAATTTAGAATTCTTGTAGTTATAATAGATTGTGGTAAGAAGGCTCAGACTCTCTTGAATGTACTCTTTGGATTTATTTTTATGTTCATCTTTGTGTTTTATGGTTAAGGATATGGTTAATAAACAATTTATTAGTCACTCTTTTTGGGGTAATGGATATTGTCTAGTGTATAGCCTAAGAATCTGGTAGCACTTTCTGACAACAACATGTAACAGTGTTAAGGCGATGGCATTGGACTACTAAGAGCTCCATTAGGTCAATACAACAAAGTTCCAAGTGTTATGGATGATGCAAACCAAAAATAGATAATGTTGGTGGCTCAAACTAGCAAAGATGGTTATTTGTTGTCATGGCACTAGTGACAATGGTTCCATGCCTTTACAATGTCACAAGTAGGTGATAGTGTTACCATGAGGGAAAATTTTGACATGCATGCAAGCAGGGAGTACCATATTTTTTGTGCCAAAGTATAGTAATGATTTTAAATATAACCACAACACCATAGGGGATCAATGATTTGAGTATGAATATTATTTTTTGAAGGTAAGAAAACATCATAGTGGCACTAATGCTTGGTTATTGGAGAAGTTGTAGAGTCATGTTGAGAAGCAATGTCATGAAATTATAGTGGCAAGGTGCCACCAATATGTAAGTACTTTGTTAAAGAAACTTTTCCTCCATAACCCTTTAGATAATAATGATTCTAAGTTAAAACATAACACTTTGTTATATAATTTTAAGAATTAAGTACAAATACTTATGATTGACAAAAAATATAACTCTAGAAGCACTATCAACACAAGAACACAATCATATGGAGAGTGCCTTCTAGGCACCAAAACAAAATCTATTTAATATAGGAAATGAGAAAGATTGACTATGATATGATGAATATAAGTCAATGGTTTATGGCCTACATCAATGACATGTATCTCAAGTGTATACTACAACATTAGTAACTTAATGAGCTAAATAGTACATATTTTATGACTCTATCCTATTCACCTAAAACACAACTTAGATGGTTTAGAGGATCATGGTATTTACTTACCAAAATTTCCTAGAAGAGAGACATTTACTCACTAGGCCTTCCTAAAGGTTAACTCAATTTAGCCAAGTAGATTACAACGCCACATTGCATGGCATACAAGAAGGAACTAGAGTTACATCTACTTACCCTTGGATTTTTTTCCATTACAACATATTACAATAGAACGACATATTTTTCCTAACGTAAGTGGGCCTAATGATGAAGGTTTATGTTCCATAGGGAAGGCACAGGTTTGAATTCAAAGAGATCTAAAGGGGAGGAAACCAAAAAATACTAATTATCATTATCTAAAAGACTTATTGTAATCATATAATAATTTCTAATATTGTTAATATTGGGGTTGTCATTTCTAATTTGAAATAGTAATATAATTTATCCAAATTAGTTTTCATGTTACATATCGTTTATCCAAATTAGTGTTAATGTTATCTATACCTAGATTTATATTTCCAAACAATTTAAATAGCCAAAATTACTTTTTTTTATCTTAATCTTCTTCTTTTAATAACTAGTCATTGATTACAACTAGTGGTAATATGCATAAATGGAATACAAATAAATTTCAACACAAATATCCAATTACAATAATTTAAGCTATATATTATGCACAAAATAGTAATCAAGCCTAATTGATTAAAGCCATTATTAAGATAACACCTAGGTATTAGACTTATTTCATTTTATTTTACAACTTGGTGGTAGTCATCAAAAGGTGATAATGCGAATGCGTGCACAAAAGGGACAAGAAGCTAACCTAAAAAATTGGCAAAAATTGGAGAAGTTTGTCTCAAGAGTTCTCTTCTACTTTAGACAATTCAATCTGTCCTACTATTCAATACAAAAGTATAAACATTCACAAAATAATTTTACAAGTATGTTCCCTTAATTTTGATCTCCAAAAACATCCCTCGGTGTCTTGCACTTTTGCTCCAATCACCTATAAAAAATATTCTTCTTGCCTTAATCAGGTATCAAATTATGAAAATTTAAAGAAATAAATATATGTTTTGTGATTTGTGTTAAACAAGAATAGTTGAACTATCTTGCTATTTGTTAATCCCCTAGATAATAACAATATTGAAACAACAAACCTCATTAACTAGGGTAGCTCCAATATCATGTAGACTAGTTCCTTGTGGTGTGTAAACATAACTTGTGTGTTTTAATGAATGTTCTAATAAATTCTTGATTTCCTTTAGAACTCTTACAAGTGCTCAATTTTTTTTGTTTAGATTGCTCAGTGTAGTTATTAATAACTTATTAATAAACAACTTAAATTTGTGTCTTTATAGACAATTTGATTTCAAATTAGGATGTTATTGGTATGTAAATTAACATCAAATGATCACAAGGGAAAAAAGGCTTGTTCAAGAGTGCGAGTGCACTCTGGCTGCAAGGGGCCACAATAAGTACCCAAGACCATCTATATGCTATAGACAATCCCAAGACCTTTGCACACTTTGTGAAAAGTTCTCCAATCAAATATAAATCAAATAAAAGAGAATATGACATCTGGAGGAGGTTGGGAAAAAGGTCAGAAACCATAAAAATTTGACAAAACATGCTAATAATGCCTAAGTTACACTTATAACCAACTAGTATACAAACATCTTAAAATCATGCCATTTTACAACAAATAAATGCATACTAGTCATTTTTAAGTGTCGATAAATACACAAGCATCCTAAAATTATGCAATTTAACAACTAATAAATGCCTAGGGGTCATTTTGCCTCACTTGATGTGTTTATGCACGTTCATATCAAAGTAAAGGAAGACATGGATACAATATTTTATGTTCTTGTAACCATAGAACCAAAGTCCATGTACTTGGGAACTTACCAAACCATTATTTCTTTTTCGACATGCACCAGTGAGTGCTAAATAATAATAATAATCTATTGAAATATGAAAAAAGTGAAAATAAGATACTTCATTCTAGTGAGAAATAGCATGGAATTAGGCACACTCTCAAGTTCAGGCCTCCATACATGTCTACAGATTATTAAGTACAATTGTAATTACTAAAAGCAATTATAAAAGTGAATAATGCCCTAAGTTCATCCCCTTGTGGGAGTAGCTAAAGTAATTTGAGTAAATTCGGGCCTCCGCACTTGTCTAAATACTGTTGAGTATAATTTTTTGTACTTAAAACAATTACAAAAGTGAATGATGCCTTGAGTACATCCCCTTATGGGAGGAGCTAAATTAATTTTAGTGTATAGGTAAAACTCAATAAAATATGAGTTGCTAGAATGTCAATGTAGTGATGCACATGTCCCAATAACATATATCAGAATATATGATGAGTGAAATATATTTCATCCTTTTGAGATTTGGGAATGAACTTGTGAAGCTTACATCTCTAAAAAAATGAGATTAAATGTACTATGTGTTAGATGAAATATGATATTATTGGCATATAATATAGAAATATCAAACCTTGGTAGCATGTGTGTTAATAATAAGTTTCCTCATATCAGCACATGACATAAACAAGGTAAGATTAAGACTAATATGCACCATGTAGGTTCAAGATATAAGCAATATAACATCATTACTATAAGATTCAATAATGTAAAACATGAGTAAAATATATTTTTCCCAATGGATGCATTATGGTATGGATCAACATACTACACTAAGTGAAATTAGTGTCACCATTTGGATCAACATCACATTGGAAAAAAAAATTGGGTATGTTTTGTTGTAAAACTTCCAGTGTTTCACATTGATTTCGGGGGCACATCCATTAATTCTACAAATAAGGTGACATAATTTAAGCATTAACACACACACACACACACACACACACACACACACACACACACACACACACACACACGATAGAGTTATATTTCTTTTATTAGTTTCATTCCTTCCAACATTGTACTTTGATAGATAACAAACACACACACACACACATGATAGATTTGTATTTATTTTATTATTTTTATTCCTTCCAACATTGTACTTTGATAGATGAGAAATTACTTACTTTTTCATCCAAAATCTTATTGTATACAATTGTTCAAGTGTTTATAGATTTCTTGTTTAATATGGCTGATGCATTGAAATTTAAAAATGACATTTATAAATGATATAATTTTTTTGACACGATTATATTGAAAAAATATCTTCCACATTTAACAATAAATATATAGACCATGAAATAAATTGTATACAATAAGGTTTTGGATGAGAAAATCTATCAAAATACAATGTTGGAGGGAATGAAATTAATAAAAGAAATACAACTCTATCGTAAATTGTAGTTATCATTCATGTCACTGTCTCCTTTTTCTATTGAAATGTCAACTTCAAATGTATACAATGAGGCATCCTCTAGAACAATCTCATCATTGACGTAATCAGGATCCTTTTCATTGTCCCCTTGAATATCATTCATCTTAATTAGGACATATCGAATCTCCACCTACAAAGACATAATTTAATTGTCATATAAGTATTTACGGTTATAATCTGCATAGTTTATTTCAATTACAATAAAATCAAGCTGAGAATTTCTCACTAAAAAATTACCATTAGAGTGGACCCACTTGTTGAATGCATATGTGTTCTATCATAATGCTTTCAGGATTTATTCTATTTTCTATGTAGTCTTGTTATCATAGTGCTTCTCTTGCAATACAATGTATATCATAAAATGAGGTGTAATATTATTTATAAAATAACTCATAAAAATTTGCAAACTTGTGTGAAATAACTTACTAAAAAAATTACAAAGTAGTGTGATGCATCATTTGTGTTTATTTTCCCCAAGTAATGAGTGACTAGCATCCCTTGACTCACTATCACTTCTCAAGCCTTGTCTTTACTAGTCTTGGTCCCTGCATTAATTGTAATAAATGCAAAACATATAATTATTCAAATATAAAGAGTGAATAGATTTTTACATCTCTCATTAAATTTGTTAAGCTATAGTAGCTTGTTTATTATGCCTGAGCCAATCTTTTCATAACTTGTTCTAAGGATTTGTTTTTACATCAAGGGTTCAAAACCTTCTCTTCTCCAAATTTATATTTCATCAGTATTGACCTAAGAATTATAGATTTTAAAAAATATTAGAATTCCATAAAATAATATTTAATAAATATTTAAGTGACCTTACCCTCTATATGCCTCCTCATCCTATAAAGTGCACTTATTACAAATTTTTCAATTATATTTGTATCATAATGGGAATCACTGAATTTGTATTCAATTACTTTGGTGAGATATTATCTATGCTCATCTGACCACTTCTTGTATCTAATGTTGTGGTATTCATAATTTTTTTTGCTCGAGCAATTATTGTTTGTTCAAAATACATGAAAAAAAATCAATGTCAAATATATATTGTTTTGATAGATATTAAGGGTTGTAGGGGCCCTTACCCATACAATAAATAAATCATATTACAAAAACCAGGAGAAAAAAAGGGTACCCCATAATTCTTATCTAGCAATGAAATGAAATCTTTACCTTGAAAAAGCCAAAAACAGGGGGGAAATCCCAAAACTAATATATCCTACAAACAAAACATCATAATGCTTTGAGAAACACCTATTGAAAAACTTAAATAACATAAATTCAAATACTTTTCTTGAATATCAACCAATATTTGTATATTGTCATTAATATATAATACTCACTTTAAGAGCACCAAATAGTTGGTATTTGTACTCTTCAAGTGTCAAATGAGAGGGACGGTTATCTTTAAAGCATTGATAGAATGTTGGGGCCTATCCATGGTCTACCCCCCCACACCTCCCCCCTCCCCAAATCCATGTGGGAAAATGTTTTCAAGGCTAGATGTGGGTCCCTCATATCATCTCACACGTTGACCACAATGAGGATGAGGTGGTCTTACAACTATCACACTACTCAATGTAGGATGATCATGAGGTATGAATAACATGGACCTAAAATAAAATTAAAAACTAGGAAAAAAGTTGTTGGACTTATTTAATTTAATTTAATTTTATGTATGTATGTATGTACATATATGCTTCTGTCAAGGGTCCCTAGAAGAAAATGAGAGAGATCATCTAATCTAAATGTCATCCTCCTGCAAGTCCATATAAGTAATTGACCTATTTTTTTAATTACAAGGGTAAGGGCCCTTACTAGTTTACAATAAGAAGAGGAAGACCCAAAGGTGATCAGAATCTCCACATTAACCACCAAGCAAGAAGAAAAACAAAAAAACCAAAAATTACTGTAATTTCACACACAAAAAAAAGTCCAACATGGGCATAAAATAAAACATCCAACACAATAAACACACAAAAAATGTCTATAAAAATTGGACTATAAGAAACTAAAACTAGTAGTCTAAAACCCATCCATACTAAAAACTTTCATCAAAATGACAAAGAAAGATATTAGTAGGGATAAAATTAACTAGGAGACCAGTGATATATTAGACATTTAAGGATGTATAATTCTTTGGCCGAACCAAGATAGCTATTGTGTCATGTCCCTCGACTCCTCACAAGTGTCATGCTTTGATTCCTGCCAAAACCAACTTCTTTAGATTGCACTAATAAAAAAGAGGGTAATTAGCATGATTTGAGAGCTTTGTCTCAACTAGGTCTTAAATGTCATCCAACATGTCAGTAAAAAGCTCCCAAATCTCATCACCACATGTCTTAAACATTATATTCCTAACCACATACCTAATAATAAAATTCACTAGAGAAATTTCCAAACTATCCTTCCTTGGTTCCTAGTGTGTTGAAGGTTCCTCAATTCTCACCATGAAATGTGGGACTTAAATAATAGTACATAAAAAATTATAGGTGCACATATTGGGCTCTGTAGAGGTCAACATGGTGTGGGAGGTGGGTTCATGTGTAATCTTGTCACATGTTGGTATGTCATAATCCGATGCTAGTATGACGTTAGATCCTAGGATGTTGGAGTGGTACTTTGGTTTCTAACTTGATGTGGTGGTGCATTGAATCATGCCTTAATGTTTCAATTCTCCAAACAATTACACTTGGATGCATGGAATAAACCTTTTTTCTAGATGCTTTACCCAACAAGCATTTTAAATTATGTAGTTTATACTCAAATTTACCAAAATTCTCTAACATTGTTGTAAACATGCTCAAAATTTCATATTTATATGTATTCTTCCTCTGATCTTGGATGGAAATAAGAAGAAAGTCCCACAAAATTGGGTCTTCCAACCTCATCTCCAAATTAACACAAAATTTTGAACACAATTCCTCCACATTCCAGACCCCGTGTTCATCATTCACCATTTCTTGTGATAGAGGATGGGTCAAAAACATTGAATATTTCACTAGTATCTAATGCATCAAACACTATCCAAAGCCATTGCATATGTGTTGGAAGAGGAAGGGGATGATATGTGTCCTAACACCACACCCACAAGACATAAAAAGACCCATTGATGGTGCAAGGCAATATAATTGCATTGTAAAAAAAATCATCTTCGATCAGTCCACTAGACCCTACGCTCAACCATAATAGCAAAAAACAAGCATTAATAAAATCAATTAGAAAATACCCATAAAAATTAATAAAAAATCAAAAGACAATCATGAGAGATTACTCACATCATTCTAAAATAATCTCTCAAATCCAATCCATCTTCTCACATCATGAGATTGATAAATACAACTGTTAGTGAGATTGTTCATATTTATGTAGTAGTAGCCTTGTTATTAAAACCAAAAAACAAAATGATTAAAATACTTCAATGTAAAATGTGAAAATGCAAATTACACCCTTGTGTTTCATCCCTACTAGTAGAGAAAGATGTTTACTTGTCACAACTCCTTGCTTCCTCTCATCCTCCTCCCTATTATCAAACCCCAAAAAAGAAAGTGATATTATAATTAATTAAAATACTTTCATTTTTTTAAAAACTAAAAATTATAGCTTTGCATTGGATCCCTCATAATAAAGGAAGGACGTCAACTCATCCCAATGCCTTGCTCCCTCTCATCCTCCTCCCTATCCTTAATACACAATAATTGTTTTAATAACTAATAAATATTGGAATTGAGAATAAAAATGATATGTAAAAGCAATTAAAAATGAAAATGATTTTTTTTGTTCTTGTGGTATGTGGCTATACCACCTAAAACCCATTAAGGTGCTTGAGAGGTGTGGTAACCCTTAGTGTATTGTCATGTGTTAAGTGACAACGAGGGGAGGGAGTATAATACTCCTCAATATCACAATTGTGTGACAACATAAATGTTGGTCTTGCCACAACACATGTAGTGTAATACCCTCCTAATAAAGTTTTCACAAGATGCCCCACTAGCTACACATACCTAACATTTAAAGCATTCATTAGAGATAATGAGAAAGGCTAAAAATCAGACTAAGATGCAAGGATACCAACAAAAATAATTGTATTAAACTATCAAATGTGTTGAAGAATTCAAGTAGGCTTTGTATTAAAAAAAGAAGAGCATTTTCTATATGTTTAGAAATGAATTTAAAGTTAAAATGATGCAAAGGCAAGGTAGTAATATAAGTACAATAGAATTCAAGTAGGAAGATTGACTCATCACAATCAAATACAAGATGAGTACAAAGCTATGAAGCCATTATGATTGTTAACAAACTTAGAGCAAGGTAAAGATATGTTTATTCAACTCAAAAGAGACTAAAAATTAACATAACATAAGAATTAATTTAGAAAGATCTAATTTTCACAAGGAGATTGAAGTATATGCAATAAAAAAGAGGAAACTAGATTAGTACTTTCATCAAACAATATGCATGCAAGCTAAATGTAAATAAAACTAGAGAAATTAAAAATGCTGCTATGGATTTAAGAAATGTAAGGATGTATAGGAGAGAGATGACTATCAAGGGTTTTTGTAGGATTTTTTATAAATTATTTAAAAAGTTGTCTTTGAGTTTTCTTCCCATTTTTTTGAAAGTTTATTTAAGGTTTTTTCCTATGGGTTTTTTGCAGTTTTTTAAATGGTATTTACTAGGTTTTTTTTAAAAATTCTAAACATTACATAATTATAAATTAAATTCATAAATAAAATTAAAAAAATACATACCTTTGATCTTTGGTTTCATAGGGGTTCAACATGTTTTTCTTCTTCTTTGTATGTAAGTGGATCCCCTCTTTGTTTCCCTCCACTCCTCGTTCCCATTCCCACTCCCGTTCCCATTCCCCTTCCTCTTTTTTTGCCCCTAAATTTCAATGTTTCTCACCCATAGGATTGAATCCAACAATTTCGTTACCACGGCTTCAATCAAACACACAGAATGATAGCTTTGCACAACAAAGCTTTGGACCAGAAAATGTCTCCATTATTGTAGGCTCATATTTACAATCTGTTATATCTGATCTATACACAATATACACTCGAGAGTGCCTATTAAATAGGATATGATTTTGTTTTATAACAACCACTTGGTTTTTGTGAACAAATACAAAATAGGGGAATAATCTAAATTAGTGCACCATTCCAAATTGTGTGTGCACACATCAAGTTGTCATTCCAACAAATATAACCATTCTCTAATTCAAGCTTACCATCTTACGTGAGTGAGAACATGCTCACTCCAAAACCCTCACTTAAGTACATAATGGGAAGTGATAAAGGAGGTAAACTAGGAGACTAATCCTCAAATAGAAGTCCATGCAACTAGGCTTGATTAGGTGCACATGTAAAAAAAATTGAAAAAAATAGTTACCAAGGATGAAATATGTCACCACAAGGTACCTAAAAAACTAGTAAAACCACATCAAAAGTGGAGAGCGAACTTATGTTACAAGGCATCCCAAGAAGCATGACTCAAAGCTCATACACAATGTTGAAGTAGGTGTTTGGTAGACATAAAATCATTTAACGAACTTATTATGCACTAGTGGTGTGGTTCCACTAATCGATCACACAAAATAAAATAATTGACATAAAATAGCTCCATGTAAGGAGAGTGTCAACATTTTCGATGGTGCAAGAGTTTACCAAACTCACTTTGATCTACTGCTAGAAGATGTAGTGCGTTAAGGGTTAGAAAGGGGCATGACACCAAAAAAATTAGGATCAACACCATTTCCCCCCATATTTTTGAATGAATGGAGTGATGTTATAAATTTGTATAAGTAGATAAAGCCAACTACTCAAACATTATGATGATAATGGGATTCACCAAACTAGCTATACTTTCGAAGGAAAACAAGCTCCACTACAAAGCTACAGGAAACTATCAACATGCCTAATAAGAAGTGTTGAAAATAAAGATACAATATCTCTCAAGAAGATGGTCCTAGTAGCAATGGGATAGTCATGCAACTAAATAATAAAGTGCTCATCATGGAGCACACATGCATGAATAAAAATTCCATGACTCTCAGTGCAATGACAATATGGTCCCATACAATAAACAACCTCACCAAGTGATGCAAGAAACCTCCAAAATGTTATCAATTTATCAAAGATGCCATCTATGAAATGAGATATGCTCCAAAACATTTACCTAGAAGAAACTCATACAACTAAGGAGCATTAAAAGGTAGGAGGAACATAAAGCGAACTAAAAATATGAATAATGGAGGTGCCATGTATGTAGTGCTTCACCAAGAATGTTTTTGACAGTGCCACAGGTGATTAGAAATCCATCCCAGATAAATATGAATGATCAATGAATATTTTTTCATGAGTGGGTGTAAAGTGCACAAACATTTGAATGTGTGTCAGGTTAGTCATGTCTGAAAACTATAATTTCAGGGTCCTCATGCCTGAGTGAAGGTGTTGTAGAGATCATATGTAGTTCAATATCCTCATAAAGAGTATAGTGAACAAAATATGGATCTGTGTCATCAAATAATCCCATTGAAGATGAAACACTTGCATTAGCCAATGTCATGCTGAGCAATCCTCCGAATAGGTTGGATAGAGGTAACAATGCCCTATAGATGCGAACCAATGTCCATAAGTCTATAAGTTTGACCCATGGATCAAAGCGTGAAAGATCCAAAGGCAATGGTATGCCTCTCAAAGGAAGCAGATAAATATGTAGGTGAATGTGAAGTGGGGTAACTAGAATGTGCAATTGAAATAGGTACATCCTCAAAAGGTGCAGTGACAAGAGTACTAGAATTAGAAGGAAAAACTACAATAGGAGGATCAAGGGTAGAATCAAGCTTTGATACTAACAAATCAAGGTTAGTAGGTACGTGAACAATGATTGAATGTGGACTAGGAACATGTGTATGAAGGTCCACAATAGTAAATTGGTGTTAAGGGATAACAAATTGCTTCTGCAATGAAATTATGAGGGTGTCTTTGTTAGAAATGGAGTGTAGAAGAGAGTTTTGTCTCATAATTTTTTTGTTCTCTTTCATGAATTTAATCATGTCGTCCTATAATGAGTAGATCTAAAAAAAAGAACATGTCATTTTTTTTCTTAAGTGTGTGACCATTGGCATAGAAATCCATGATAGAATTAATACACATGCAAAGGAAATAAACACCCAAGGGGTAGACATCGGTTTATCCCAATAATGTGTTTACAAATGATTACAATGATTTTCCAAATTTTCACAAAGAATACGGTTGTCAAATAACTACAGATATCGGGTACCACCGATATTACGTTCATAGTTGATTACAATTTAGAGCTAGAAAGTGGGGGTCTGGGGGTGGCAACCTCTAGTAGGGTCAAAGGGTAGTGCCACAATGCTAAACACATTTTGAAACTTATGTGGCCTTTGAAGTGGCCAAAATGTAAGTAATTTTGCCCCAAAAAGTGGCCCCTCTTTTAAAATATATGGCCCCTTTCTTATACAAATTCTTGAAAACTGGCTCCCTTTTTAATTGCAATTTTTTAGGGAAAAAATTATATCCCCATTCACTATTCACCCTTTTAATATTTACACCCCCACATTTCAAAACATTCTTGAAAAATAATTTTGAACCAAAATTTTATGGTTAGGGGTGCCTTGAGAGTCAACCTCTTGAACTAAGCGCTCTTACAAAACAACCCTACCAATCGAGCTATCCATCCTTCTATTTATCTATTGGAATAAATTTTGTTTTAAATTTTAACATGTCATATTTGATGTTAAAAAATACCCTATTTAAGGTTTTGCTAGCTCCAAGTTGAGTTTGAGTAGTTTGTTTGTTGTGACAAATTGAGGAGAGATATTGTTGCTTTGTGAAGGAGGCTATGTCGAATAGGGTCTGCAAGTAAATTTGATCATCACATGTTGGAGGTTTAGGTTGATTCTGATGTTGCATTGTTGAAGTGAGCTGACTTGGTGAGGAGGAGGTGAGTCGATTTACTGAGTTATTGATTGTATAGCTCGTGCCAAATTCAATTTTTGTAAAGTTTGTTGGGGATGTCATGTTTTACGAATAAATGGGACGAGTTAGATCAAGTTGTGTTTAGAGCCTTCTACCAAAATAATGAATGTTAAAGTGATTCAAAGCCACAATAAGGAGAGTAGAACTGAGTTTGGATGAGGATCACCATAGTGTCGTGTAAGGGAACTTGTCATTGTAGGATTATATTTCAAGCCCTAACAAAAGTGTTGAGGTGAAAAGTGTTTCACCTGAGTTGATTTGGACTCATGTACAAGTCATAAAGCTCATTGCAAAGAGTGTGTTATGGAGTATCAAGGAAATAAAACATAATACAAAGATAGGTAAGGTCATATGACTTACATCAATTATTCTCATTCTTTGAAAAAAAAATGTACAGCTTTTAATTACTCAGCAAAAAAAATTCAAATATTTTTTTGTTGAGTAATGGATGCAAAATCTTGCTCTGATACCATATCAAAAAATTTTAATGCTTCTCATCCACGGGATCAACTCTAATCCATTACCATAACTTTAATTAGACACACATAGTAATAACTTTACATAATAAAGCTTTAAACTAGAAAATGTCTCCATTATTTTAGGCTCATATTTACACTTTGTTATATCCTCTCTCTATACAATATACCCTTGGGAGTGCCTATTAAATAAGCTATGAGCTTATTTCACAATAATCACTTGATTATTTTGAACAACTACAAAATATGGGAATAACCTAGATTAGTGTGCCATTCCAAAATGTACATACACATGTTAAGTTATCACTCCAACAAATACAACCACTCCTTAATTCAAGATTATCACCTTAAGTGAGTGTGAACATGATCACTCCAACAATGTATACATATTTTTGTCCCTTTCAATATCCCTTTTTCTATTTGTCCCTTTCTTCCTCATCCTTTTCTCCCTCCTTGATATTGTTGTCTCTTATCTCTCTTAATGTGTATATTATCTCAATCTAAAGGTGTATGTTAACCCTTTGTTCCTTGTTGTCACCAATGTAAAAAATAAAAATGATTTAGGAGGGTGTATGGGCCCTCCCTCTTTATGTTTCTAATTTATTTTTGTAACATAAACCCAATACAATATGTGCCATGATTTAACAAGAAGTTAGTGTCGGTTTCTTGTTTCAAATGGGTTCCATGGCAAAAAATAAATAAACAAACATTGGAGGTGCAATTCTAACCTAATTGGCAACACTATTTACATTGAATGTAGTATTATCATTCCAACTTAGGCAAGTGGTAAATAAAGTGTACGTGATATAGATCATGAAATCATAAAATACACCTAGCACCTGAGTAAGATAATCATAAAAAAGACATGTCCACTATGTAACAAGGCAACAAGAAAACATAGTAGAATACATGTCCAATATATAACCAAACACAAAGTAAACACTTAAGAAATTGGAGTCACATTGAGGATGTAAAAGGTACCTAAGATTAAAAAAATCACATCTAGCATGTAAAAGACACATTAAACACATTGGAGACACATCAATCATGAGAAAAGGCATGTCAAAGATATGACAATATACAAAGTAATCATTTCAAATGGGAGCACAACATTCACTGTAAGGGCACATGAACCATATAATAAGTATAGAGTATCATATATATATATATATTTTGTAGTAGGTATCATTTCAAGGATGTAAAACACATCAGATATGTAAAAAGACATGCCAAACAGATGGAAACACACTAGGGACATGAGAACGCACCATGCACTTAAATATATATCAATTAAATTAGGTATACTAAATTGTAGAGAATGCAAATTAGAGACATTGAGTATTATATTAGGTGAAAGCATAGTAGCATAAAAATAATCAATGAAATAATAAACTGAGTTTGAACAAAAAGAACTAGTGCCATATATGAAAACTAAGTTAACTAATGCCTCTATCTATGGACATATATATGACATGGACCTAAAATAATCAAAAGGTATACAATCTTGCAATCAAATCATTAAATGTTTTAAAGTAATTCATTGCTCAACTTTTTACAAAAAAGTGACAAGCATGAGAAAGGCCAACCAATAATAGAGTCATAAAATCCAAAAGAATTATAAAAACCATGATGAGAATCAAGTCTACATATAGGGTGTTGAGGCACTCAAGAATCAAGCCATGGTAGCTCATCCTTTTAAGTGTCTTCTTCCGTATTGGTGGCGTTTATATTTTTATTATTTTCATATCCCTTTGGTTGTCTAATGACTATAGGTTGTATCTTGTTCATTATTTACACTTTTGAAATAGATTTGTACCCTATGGTCTCTTTCTTTGAGTATCACCCTTGATCCCTCACATGTTAATACTTCTTTTCACTCTTATTTTTTAAGAAACTCATCTCTTAGAATTGTAATAATTTGACCCACATCCAAATTTTATACATTGATGCACAGGGTAGGGGATTGATTTCATTTTATGCATCCATGTTATACCATTTAACACATTATGAGATCCATTATTGGGTACTACATGAAATAAACTTTGAAATATCTTTGGACCCACTCTAATTATATATATATATATATATATATAACCAAAAGGGTATCTACCAATACCATCATATCTTGAAATATGTCAGGGTGTATGCTATATCATCTATACTAAGTGTAAAACTGTAGATACATTTTTTAGTTCATATGTTCAAGCTTGAGCCATTATCCACCATTATTCCATATTTTTACTTGCCATCTATGAATGTTCTTATCAATAAAGGACCATTATATGACCTATCACTTGGAATCTCACTCTCATTTAACACATTAAGGGTAGAGGCTTTATTTATTGAAATTGAATCAATAACACTAATAAAACTATCAATTAGATGTGTTCTATAGTCCATTGACACATTTTTATACTATCATTTGACTACATATGGGAATTTTATTTATAATTTTGTGACCTGTAGAAGCTAGTATGCATTCATGTTATTGCTTTATCCACCTAATTGAATTTGGTTGTTGTCAAGGAGATCTTGTATATGATGTTTCAAAGTTATACAAACATTTGTTGAATGTTCTTAGAATATATGATAGCCACAAAATGAATTAGGCTCATAAGATTAGGAAATGGTCTTGAAGAATCTAACCCCCTTCCTGGAGGTAAGGTAATCATATTGCATTCAAGCCATTTCTCTTAGATTTTTGTGGCCTTCTTTGTTGAGTGAATATGAGCTTTTTATTTATTTGCTTTATGACATTAACTTCATTTATATGATCATTCTTGGTTGGAAATATATCAACATTGCCTCCAGTCTCAAAGCTTAAATTGTTTTAAAATGTATTCAAACTAAGATAATGCTTAAGGACATTTTTATCTAAGAGCTTGTTTTCCATTCTCTACAACAAGACAAATCTTTTCAAAATAAGCATAAGAATTGAACATAACATTTTAATTAAAAAATTAGAAGTAAATTACCAATAAATTCACTTATAATCTCAATATTAAGTGGCTCATAGCTCATCTTGGTAACCATAGTATTAAACCTAAGCACATAATCTTTGATGTCATCATTGGCTTCTTGTCTAATTTTCTCTAAATTCACAAATGTAACCTTCCAAACAATATTGATTTTGAAATGAGATAAGGAACATCTTCTAAAGTTAGTAATTAATGTATCAATCTATTTGGAATAGCATAAAACCAACCAAGCACATAATATTTTAGGGTTCTATGGAATATCTTGGTCTAGAACTTTTCACTATTAGCAAATACTAAAAGGATTTACTGTGATGTCAAGGACCTCGCTTTTAAATGAAAAAAATCAAATTTTGGAGCTACAATCCTATTGAAAAGGCATATGCAAGCAGTTCATAAGCCAAGGGATTGATAGGAATATCATTAGAATTCACCCTACTATTTGGTTTTTGAGAACTCTGAGAAATAATTGTTAATTTGATCTTTTAAGTCACACAATGTGTGCATCATAATAGTAATTTTGGGCTTTAGAATAAAAATAGAAGGAGAAGTGGCATGGTTGAATATAATAAATTTTCAAAGTAGAAGGATTAACAATATATAAAATTTTTTAGGAACAATATGATCAAGAGGATGTTTAATCATAAGAAGAACATTGATTTTTTTGTTGTATCCATACAGGGCCACACACTGTTCCTTTTGAGTTTAAGCTCTCTTCTTTTATGAAATCTTACACATTGCATGCAGTCTCATGATATCCTTACACATTGGCACAACACCTCATGACATACAATGCAATGTCTACTAAACTTTGTATCCTACACATCACCTTACATTATTGTGCACCACTTTAACAAACACATTATACCTTTGTGCACTGCCATAACATCGTGCATCATACTACATAAGTCTTTAACACTATGTAGGTCCATCAACACTCAACATCATTTTAACAATTTATTTCCACTTTATGGCATCCTATGTGGCACTTTCTAGGTCTGTACCATGTTAGATAAATAATTAACGTACTATGATGGTGGAATTCCAATCATCACACCTATAGGAAGGTGAACCATCACTTATGAATAATATTAACCATTTTGAAACTATTTTTTTTGTAGTTGCCTTATTATAATGATGTGTATATTCTAATTATCCAACCCTTAAAAGATTAAGGATGCATTCAAATAGTATATTGTTAGTATGCCTTCAGTATCTAGCATCTCATACGCAATTGTAACTCATGTTTCAGTCTAAACAAATTAGCTGGAAGTGTTTCCTACTTTAAATAATGAGAAACTGCATTCCCAGCCTTACTAAACACAAAACACATCAATACTTTTCCCTATTATTTACATTGAATAAAATTTCCACTATTCTACATTCTAATATGCTTTGGTTTGCTACAATTATAGTTTTCCTTTACGCATTATATAACTTATAGATTGTTTCCAAGTACAAGATTTTATACTACACTAAAATCTTAGACCTCATAATATAGATATTGGTATTAGAGCAAGAGCTATCATATGCATGTAAACATTGGGTGCAATGTGAGAAAGGAATACAAGTTATATTTCATAGTACCTACAATAACATAGTAGCAAAACCATGATGGTTGACATTGATGAAACATTCACTAATACAACCCTAAACGTCTAGAAAATCATTCAAGACATCCTCAAGGAGTAAAATATATAATTATTTGGTCAATTATGTGAACTCATAGTATATATTAGTCCACAAACCACTCCTTTTGTACATCCTAGGCATCCATCATTTTACTAGCAAATCCCTTTCAAAGTACAAGTCAATCTTAGAATTCTTGTGTTAGAAGGTAAAATCGATGCCATGACATTAGATTACTATATTAGAAAATTTGAAGCCTACTTCTCAATGAATCACTTTAATGACATAATTAATATCACCTTTATAGTGTTGAATATGTTCATTTTAGTGTCATACTAATTGGAAACCTTCATCATATAGTGCAATAAATACTTGGATCACATTAAGACTTGGAAGTCATTTTTCAATGTTATGAAAGATAAGTATTACCCTGTCGAGTAGTATGAGGATGAATACATCAAGTTCTAGTAGCTACACCAACATAAGGAGTAGTTGGTTGAATAACACCCATAATTTTCATGACTACAATATGTCTCTGTGCATAGACTTGATGAAAAAATATAAGGTGTTGAAGTACATCAATAGACTCTCACCTTATATTCATGGAAATATGGAGTTCTTGACTTAAAAAATGTTGTGTAAATATTAATGAAATGTCACCAAGATCAAAGCTAAGGTAAATATGAAGCATTTATCCTTTTCATCTAGTGTCGTGTACAAGATTTAATCTATGTACAAAGTACCATCTAACTTTTTTGTGCAGAAGCATAATATTTTGTGTAAGGCTGAACAACCTAATAAGTTTGTGTAACACCAAAAATCTCCAACATCCTCTACACCATAAAATGTAGTAATAACAAAGGTACCAAGTGGTACCATTGACACCGCCCAAGCTCACATAGCAACCTTGAATGTCTCATTTAACAATCCTTAATTGTGTAGTCTAAGTTAGGTCTTGCATAAGTGAACGATACTGATCTAGATGCTACTTGTTTGAGCACAAACACAACTCCCATAGACACCTCTAAGGAATGAGAACATATATTTTACATTGATTTCTGGATCAAGGGTTATGTTATTCATGTCATCATTGATAATGGAAGTGAAATTAACATCATTGCTCAAGGTATATCCTATAGATTATACCTCACTACTCAAGAACACCCTAGGCCATACTCTCTGGGATAACTTTATTAGAGGAAGGATATTCAAGTTTGGAGACAATGCAATTTTAAGTATGTATTCTAGCATATGGAGGACACAGTCACTTATGATGTCGTATCACTAGAGGTATGTGACATCTTACTTGAAATACCATATATTTTAAACCATGATGCTACATATGAAACCAAGTCATAATAGTGGACTCATTTCAAAAATTGTGTATTCAGCATCTTGGAGTCACCTTCAATGACCAAACTCAGTTTAGTCTTTGTTAAATAATATTGTAATATCATATTGCACACACAAAATTATTTTATCCTCATAGTTTACCTAGAAGCATGTATGCAATTGAACAAGTGCATATTCGCAATGCACCATGCTGAACAATTATTGTTGAAGCAACAACTTGAAAAGTTACTATAATAATATGAGGAAGTCTTTGCAGAACTGAAAGGCCTCCCAACACCTTACATAATAAAGCATAAAATTGATTTGATTCATAGATCTATTGACTTTCTAAGTCACCCTTATTTAGTTCAAGGCTTTTCAAAGCTTACAAAGAGATAGTGCACTTGCGATGACCCACACACTTAATCAAAAGGTGTGTATGTGTTTCTCATCTTCACTCAAGCCCGAAATAGAGGTGAAAGTCTGTAAAAGAGTAAGAAGATGGTTTGTGCTCACTAAAGGTTCCCAATGCATGCTTGTATGCAATATTTTGTGGTGTGTAAGTCTAAAGGTGAAAATGTTTAAGGATGTAGGAGCCTCAAATTCTAAAAGGCCCAAGTAGACTAAACACATGAGGATTAGTTATAGGTCATAAAGGATTCATTGAAGACTTTTGGATTTCAATCTTATTCAAGGACCTCCTTATGCCTATTCAATGCAATTTTATGCTCGTACATAGGATGTTGCACCTATTCCCTTCCATTGAACAGGATGCAACCTTCTTTTTATCATTGCTATGAAGCAACTCGACGCTCATCCTACACAAAGAAATTCTCAATTGCCCAAGATGAGTGCCAGTATTCCACATGTCATTTCCACATTGTTCCTACATAAACATCTAAGAGACTCCTATGAGAACTTGTTGAGGTGACATGTGTCTCGCTTGTGGTACCACATCCAAAACTAATCATAAAACACCATGTGCTGAGTAGCTACCAGTTATAAAGAAAATAGTTGGAAGCAGTTGAGAGGAGATCGAAGCATTATCAAAATAATTAAATGTAGAAGTGGCTATAGGACTTCAAGGCTTGAGTACATGCCACTCTCTGACTCTATCAGGGAAAACTTCCATTCCCCTATGCATGTGTATCCAAAAATGATCCTGCCACAAACTTTAGATCCAATCATTAGATAGACTTTAATAAGCATAGCCACCAAGCCATAAAAGAATTCAATGCAATATCTATCACCCCAAGTGGCATATTTATTGTCAACCAGGCTTGATCATTATAAAAGCTTGGTTCTTTCATTATAAAAGGATTGACACATTTTAACAACCTTATTCTTCTAGAATTTGCGCTCCATGAACACTTATATTAGCTAAACCTTGCAAATCAATGAGAATTAAGTTCACCTCTTTCTATTAGACTGATAAGCTATGTGTTGTTTATGTTTTTTGATCTTTGAATATGGGTAATGTTCACCCCTTTCTCTATCATCCATTCCTTGCACCTCCTCATTGAACTTGAAGCTCACTCGTAGGTCATATCCTGTGTGCACCAGTGTTTGCATAGGCTTTGTTTATGGATAACCTTCATCCCTCTCAATGTTGTGTTCTGTTCATGTGCCTCTATACAAAATATTTATGTATGTACAGTGACTTTGTGGAATCTATGTGATATTGTCTTGTTCTCAAGAGTTTGCATTATGTTTACAGTAGTAGGAGCACTCACTCTATTCTGGGTGCATTGCCTTTAATTTTTAGCATCTCTTACGTTTCTCTCCCTTTTCCTCTCAAATATCCTAGATTTAGATTAGTGGTAGTTTACCTTTTTGCTCTTTAGGCATGCACATTGGTCTTAAACTAGGTGTGCTTATAATAGAAAGAATCTGACCTACTCTCGAGGTTCATCCCAAGGAGCACAAGGGTCCCACACCTTGAGAACATTCCCATCATTACAATGAGATAACTGATGTTCATATGTGTAGTGGTACGATAATAATTCCATGCCCAAAACTTAGCCCCTTGTGCCCCATGAAAGGCCTTTGCACTCAACACCCCACTTCCAAGCTTCTTATGCCACGAAGCATCCATGGTTGCACATTTTGAATGACAATAGTTTTTGGCATGCCCAATGGGACCATTTGAATAAAATCTAAGGAATTGGTGCTATCTTTAGCTAATAAGTGTAGAAGACACTCAATGAGAGCACCTAGTGACTCCAAACACCTCTAGATCACAAAGACCAGCCCCTATTTACATGCTAAAAAGAACAAGATCATCTACAAGAGGCACTGATTTCTATTTTAGTGAGCTTTTAGCACCCTCAATAAGGAGAGTTAAATGGACTAGCCCCCTATTTACATGCTAAAAAGAACAAGATCTTCTACAAGAGGCACTGATTTCCATTTTAGTGAGCTTCTAGCACCCTCAATAAGGAGAGTTAGAATATCCGTGTCTCTTATCAGAAGACATAGCACAAGCCAATTGCCTCCTCGAGCATAGTATGCTCCTCCACTTAGAAGGTTTTATGCAAGAAGGTGAGGTCTATTTCCTATCCCATTCATGGTTGTGCTAAGGAACCAAGTGTTTGTGCCTTTCAATGGAGGTAGTCCATTAGTCCTAGCATAATATGATGACATTTTGGTATTTACTCTGAAAAGCTTCTCCTATTTCATGGGTGAGAATGTAACCTACCATGTGGAATATATCCAAGACATTGTGAACATCTACTTAATGCACCATATCACCAAAAATAATGTCACAGTTAGACTAATCACCTCCTCATTCAAAGGAAAAGCTCTTCAGTGGTATTGAGGCTTGAGACCAAACTCTATTCACAACTGGGATGAACCTGGTTGAGAATTGTACAAGTAGTTTGAGGATGAAACTGATCACTTGCCCCTAATAAAGCAGTGTTTCTATGCTATTTTCGCTTTCACATTCAAAAGAAGAAATGAGAAACTAAAAGAAATGGTCCAAGGCTTGTATGTACCTGGATATGATTTTGCGCACCAGAATTTAGACGATAGTGAGAACTCCTCTTTGGTTGTGGAGGATGACACCTGAAAGAGAAAGACACTAAAACATGAAAAATGTCAGATGACAAAAGGGTGGACTGCCAAGCAAAAGCTTGGTCCTAGAAGCGCTAAGGCTTCTTGGAGGATGACAGTCCACTGTTAAAACAAAATGCTAATCAGAAGCAAAAAGTGATAAATGATAAAAGATAGAAAGAAAGAACTGAAAGTAAAAGTGTACCTGTTTAGCAGCAATCTGCTTTGCACAGTCACCGACGTTGGTGGTATTGCCAGCGTCGGTCAGGGAAGGTCATCGATGTTGGTTAGGCCACCGCCGTCGGTAGGGGAAATGACCAGCGTCGGTCGGGGCAATGGCCAGGAGCAGGGTACAGGGTTGGTTTTTGGTTTGCAAAATGGACTGTGGTCTCGTCTGAGGGTCTGAGGGTCTGTGTGGGATTCAGAGGGACTACTTGGGGTCTAAGGGACTGAGAATGTTGTCTGGAAATGGACTGAATTGGTGATAGAGGCAAAAGGAGGATGAATGGGAGAGAAGGCTTTTCAGCCTCTCCGAGAAAGACAGAGAAGATTGGGTCAAGGATGTTTGGAATAGACAGTAGATAGAATGCTAATATAATTGAAATGATACTGAAATAAAAATGGTATAAATACTTAGCTGTGTTTCTATTATCAATGGTGATGGAGATATTATGCAGTCCCTATGCAGAATGTCTGATGCAAGATCTCAGTGCCTAGAAAATGCTATCGAGAATGCTGATCTCTGCAAGAGAACAATAAGCCAGAACACCAGAAAGCAAGAGCACGAGAACTTTGTTTTGCTGAAAGAGGATTTGAGATTCGCGATTAGCTCACCAGAGATTAGCAATTTGTGATTTTTGTGATTAGAGCACCCGGAGGTTAGAAATTTGGTTTAAGTAAAACTGACGTCGGTGATCCCACCGGCGTCGACCGACATTTGACCGACGTCGGCTGGTGGAGAATGAGTAAAAGAGCCACCAAGCCCGTTCTCCATCTGCCAAGTGCAAGATTCATTGGAGAATTGTCGAAGGTTGGGCTAAATACGCATGAGAGTTGGTTAGGCGGTTAGAGAGAAGTAAGAATAGGTCTTGGGTGAGTCATAGGATGGGAAATAGTCTAAGGCGAGGTGTCAGATGAGGTGTTATAGGTGATGTGTCAAAGGGGAGGATAATAATAAATTATTATTTTTAAATTACTAAGTGCAAGGTTTAGGAATGGGTTAGGAATGGACTAAGGGGGAGGATGACCAAGGGTTAGACACGATTTTGGTGTCTACATTTGCCCCTTTTTGTCTTGTTGGTTGTTCTAGATGAACTGCAAGACAAAAATAGGTGTTGGTTGCCCCAAGTGGATGAGGTTGACTTTGCCCTGTTGGTTATACCAAATGGGATGAGGTATTCCCCCTCAAAGCGGGAGTCGAGAGAATGAAACCTAAAGTCGGGTGCTGATTTGATATAGAGTGGATGAAGATGATGAGTGTGAATGCTGCAATAGTTGTGAGTGTGCACATACCACTTCAAGAGATGGTCAGGTCAAATTATCGCTGGTCAAGGGTCGAGGAGTGCCAAAATTAAAGTAACCAGGCCCCAACATATAGTCGTAGCTGATTGGGTGATTCAATCTAAGTTGAAGTTCCAATGGGTCATCATGTTCCAGGTATCTTGGGCTCAGGAAGTGCTCCCAGAAACATGAAAAAGTCACAAGTAGTGGGGATCAACTGGCTTGCGATCCTATACTTGTGAAGGTCAAAAATATATGCACAATTTTTCTAGCCATTCATGAGGTAGCATACATGCAAAAACAACCAAGGCAAATTCAGTTTGGAAGTGGTTATAGTCGAAAGAGATAGTCATGATCTCCAAGGTCTAGCAGTCGAGACAGGCAGAGGCAAAATTGATCTTAATGGTGCCCCAGGGGGTTAAGATGACTTCCATTGGAAAGCTGATTGATTGAGGGCATGATTGGGGGCAATGTGATGAAAAATGGAAGGTTGGAAGGCCACCGGCGTTGGTTATAAAACTAACGTCGGTAGCTAAAAAATGTTGATGTCGATAGAAGTCAGCTGACGTCAGTGGATTAGGGCACACCGATGCCGACGTCGGTGGCCTGCCAAGTCTGATAAAAGCAGATTGGCGGCCCACCAAAAGTCATTTGCTACTATTGCTAAAGTCAAAAAAAAAAAGAGCTCTAGATTTTAGTGAGTGAAAGTGACTCTAAGTTGACCGAGGAGCAGTGTGAGGTGTCAAAGAAACATTGGTGGAGAGAGAGAGGCACGTGGAGAGAGATTGGAGGCTGCAGAGACGTTTGCAGGCTAGGAGGAGCTTGAGGGCATAGTGACACAAAAGTGATGGCAGAGGGTAGTAGAGGACCCGCAGGAGGTCCACCACCAGTGGCACCCATCATGCCAGCACGCTGGCGACGCTGAGATGAGGTAGGAGGGTCTCTAAGCCCTATTTGGTTGATTTTTGTTGTGATTGGTTTTTTGAAATTTTGGTTGATTTAGGTAGAAATTGAGGGGGTAGGGTAGTTAGGAGGGTGGGGAAGAGATCTAGGATAGGCTAGGAGGCATTGAGAGGGTTTTGGGGGGTAGAAATGGGGAAGCCCTAAATTTAGGGCTTGCCCCATTCGGCCCTAGGGCCAAACCAGTGGCTGACATCGGCGGGTTTGCCAGCGTCGACCGACCAGCGACCGGCATCGATCACTAACCTACTGACATCGATCACTAAGTGACTAACATCGGATAGGTGAGTGTCGTCATCGGCACACTAACTGATGTCAGTGGCTACTTAGTCAAAAAGATGGTGAATTTGGTCAAGTTGAAGGGTCGAGGTTACACCAAGGGCTTCCCAGATGTCAAGATAGCCACAAATGGTCTGGTTGAGGGTCAAGTAGATAGATGAAAGGGCAAATGGTTGGGATAGGGAAGAAGAGTTATGGGGATTGGGAGTTGCGTTGACATGGGTTTGATTGGTTAGATGCAGGTGAGGTAGACATTGATATTGCGAGATCGACTGCCAACATTGCTGACATGGATGCATCGAGACATTACTGGGGAGGAGTGGGCGTAGATGAGCACAGTAGGACTCAACGGGTTGTGGCGGTACTGTCGAGTGGTGAGGGACGTGAGCCTGATGGTGGCTCTGATCGAGCGGTGGGATCACTCCACCAACACCTTCCACTTGCCGACAGGAGAGATGACTATCACAGTAGAGGATGTGTATCGGATTTTGCGGCTGCCGATACACAGAGCAGACTTGTATGCATGCATGAGAGAGGTACATGACATTCACATGGTGACACTGTTTGGGGAGCATGTTGCTGAGACTAGTTACCATTCAGCGAGCTTTGCCTATGAGCCTCTGTACGTGGTGGATGAGGACGCACATCAGCTAGCTATTTTGATGATGATAGACATCACAGTTTACGCGCTGCCAGATGCAGAGGGAGGTAGGTTTCCAGTCGCTATGACTGAAGTTTTGATAGATATGATAGAGCGATAGATAGTGTTTGCCTGGGCACCAATCTTTTTGGTCAAGGTATACAGAGAGCTATGGGGCATTAACCGACAGTGGTGTACAGCTTGTGTGTGGGCCACCTGCTACATTATTGGGCATATGAGCATATCGTGGTTACCCAACCTCTTGGCCTCCCAGTGGCGATTCTGGCTGGCTTCAGGGTCAGATTTAGGTGGTGGCACAGACGCGGGTCGATGGAGTGGTTAGAGATATTGACCACTACAGAGGGGTACTGGAGGCCCTGATTCTTGCAAATATCATTTGGAGACCGTACTTGGTTTATCCAGCATTCAGAGATTAGGGAAAGTAGCTGGTCGGGACCTAGAGCATGCGATGGGTCAGGGGCAGACAAGCCAGTGAGCTCGAGAGGGTGCCAGTGGAGAGAGTGCGGCGCCAGTATGGGCTACTTCAGGATGTGCTGCCTGCCTTTCCACTGTATAGACAGGATGACATTGAGGTGCCACTCCCATTGCCAGAGGAGACAGAGGGGCCTGATTTTGAGGAGTTACCAGTAGGCCTTGGGATAGCAGACCCAGGATGCATAGAGGCTTATACAGTGTGGTGGGTTGGTCAGTACACAGGTGTACAAGTAGGGCCATAGCTGGATCTGCAGGGGGTGATCAGAGACAGAGATACAGTGAGGTAGGAGAGGGATGCTACCAGACAGGAGAGGGACGTGACACAGGCCCAGGTGACCATTTTGTAGGGGCAGGTCACAGTTTTACAGGGGCAGTTGGCAGGGGTGACAGGATAGGTGGCTGCTCTGACAGGATAGGTCACCCAGTTATAGGGACAACTGGCCACAGCCCAAGAATAGGGATTGGCAGGATAGGGTCTGATTCAGTATCCACCCTAGCAATCAGTTCAATAGCCTACACAGTCAGCGTCAGTGCAGCTAGGGTTTTCACATCCACAAGGTTCAGTGCAAGGCACGACTACAGGTCAGATGGGTCCACCGCAGATGGTATCTATAGTTAGATACCATAATGAGTTGGATGAGATCGCATATTAATAGGGAGCCATTAGGGGGTTTCCTCAGATATAATGATATTCAGATATGAGGGCAGAGTTGAGCCGACAACGGTCTATGTCACAGGCGACTGCTACTAATTTACGTAGACGACACAGATCAGAGGGGGGAGAGGATATAACATCTTCTTGGCCACCGCCACCACCACCACAGCCACAACCTTGAGGGCAAATTTTGATACTATGTATATACCGGCTTGTGAGCTGATGATGCGAGATGTACTTGATTTTTTTTGAGAGAGAGACAGAGGCACTGATTATGCCATTGTAAAACATTGATATATATATATATATATGATGTGATTTTGATCATTGATGTGTTATGGAAAATGTTATGGATGTGTTTGTATGTTATTTTGATTTGATGCATGTTTTGATATGATGTTTAGGATTATGATGCTGATATTGTTGTGTTTATATGATGATGAATGTATGATTAGGATTAATGATTAATGATATGGATGTAAATGATTAATGTTAATGATTATGAAAATAGGTGATTGTTTGTGATGTGATTGGCAGGTGATGAAATAAAATGTGATGGAAAAAATGCGATGAAGGAATGGCCGAGCTAACCCCAGAAGATCCCATGTCAACTGAGTGCTGCCTACATAGCCCCTGTCGTTAGGGGCCTCAGGCATATGTAGTTCTCCCAAAAAGGGAGGAAGAGTCAAAGTGGGTGATGGTCTGGTCGGGGTCAAGGTCATGGTCATGGTCATGGTCATGGTAGAAAAGGGTTTGGTTGAATGTGGCCAAAGTGTGAAAGATAAGTGAAAGGCATATTCGCCCTTTCATTGACAAGGACCAAAAGGACAACATAGATAGGGGTTGGTAGAACCAAGAGCCCCATTCATGCGTTGCATTGTTGACCATAAGTTGTGTTAGAGTGGTAATCGAATCACTTTGACACTAAAGTGAACTCGAAGTCTCTTGAGCAGGTGTTAGGATAGGTGGAAATAGGGTAACCCGTTGTAAGAGTAAAGATAACCTTGCCCCTTTTTATAGGAGACCCTGAGATGACTACCAGTCAAGTCCATGACCCTTTTTTTTTGGTGCAGACTGATCGAAGCGGGAAGCCTGTATAGAGATGTCGTTGTGCTTGGTGGTCAGTTGTGAAGCTGATCGATACAGGAAGCTTCTAAGATAGTGCTGTTTATTGCCAGATTTAGTCATAGCCATCCTTCGAGGGAGTGGTCTAAATTTTTGCTTAATATAAGGGATTTTGAATAGCTGTCCTTCGAGGGAGTAGTCTATTAGCTACAAAAATGATAGTACAGCTGTCCTTCGAGGGAGCAGTCTGCCTTTTTAATTTTGAGCTTGATATGGTGACCTTAGATATTTTGACATCTTGATTTATTTTTTCTAGAAATTTGAGTCATGGACAAGACTTATAGAAGTTCAAGGGCTCCCTTTTATTAGGACAAAGCATCCATATTTTATAAAAAGGTTATAGAGGATTTGTTACGGGGAATAGGGTTGAAAGAAATTGGGATTAAGAGGATGGGGGATTGCTCAAGGGACGAGCTCAATTTAAATGTTAAGTAAACGAGTACTCGACTAGCAGTAGAACGGTCGTAGATGCAAAGCATTAAGGGGCTCAGGTTCTGGTCAGCCTTCAAGAGAAGACAGACGATAAGTCCCTGATCCATACTTGTGCGTGATGATATAAGGTTCGAGCCAATTAGGAGCAAATTTGCCTCGTTTACTTCGCTCCATATTAGTCACATGCTGATTCTCTTTGAGGATGAGGTCTCCGATATTGAAATCTCTTTCTCTCAGATTCTTGTTATAGGCTCGTTTGATGCAATTTTGATAGACATGGAGATGATTAAGGGCAACAAGACGGCGCTCATCAAGTAACTCTAGTTGAGCTAAGCAATCTTGATGAAAGTCATTGTTTGAAAGGATGTCATGCAGAGAAATGCGAAGAGACGGGATCTATACTTTGAGAGGTAAGACGGCCTCTGTTTTGTACATGAGAGAAAAAGGGGTAGCACCCGTAGAGGTTTGGATGCTAGTGCGGTAGGCCCACAAAGTGAAAGGAATATGAATGTGCCAGTCCCTTCCTGTGTCATTGACCACCTTCATGAGAATTTTAGTCAAGATTTTGTTGGAAGCCTCAGCCTGCCCATTTGCTTATGGGTAGTAAGGTGAAGAGAAACTGAGCTTGATGCCAAATGAGTCGCATAGCTTTTGGACAATTTTGTTTTTGAAGGACTTGCCATTGTCGGTGATGATCTTATGAGGGACACCGAAATGACAGCTTATGTGGGTGTTGATGAAGTCGACAATCTTGTCAGCTTTTATAGAGACAAGAGGAATGGCTTCCACCCACTTAGTGAAATACTCAGTGGCAGTGATGATGGACTGATGACAAAGAGATGAATGAGGGTTAATTTTGCCGATGAGATCTAAGCCCCATTAGGAAAAAGGCCAAAAATTTTGAGCAACTTGTAAGGCGTGTCTAGGGAGATGAAGCAAGTTAGCATGCTACTAACACTTGATGCAACGTCGAACATAATCGCTACAGTCTTGATGAAGGGTAGGCCAATAATAGCCCAGACGAAGGATGCACTTGGCAATCGAATTCCCACTGAAGTTTCTACCACAAATCCCGTCGTGGGCTTGCTTAATGGCATGAGAGGCTTCAGTGGAGGTGAGACAGTGAAGAAGGAGGCCATCAAAACCTCACTTATAGAGAAGACCACCTAGCATGGTATAGCGAGTGGTGCGATTGATAAAAGCTTGTCACAAATTTCTAGAGAGGTCAGGAGGAATGATAGAAAGAGATAAGTAGTCCATAAGTTGCTTATACCAATCATCCCGTGGGCTAGAGTCTATAATGTTGACATGATTAATGTTAGGATAGAGATAGGAAGGCAATGGCAGATGATGCACTGTGACAAAAAGTTTGGATGCAGATGAAGAAGATGGGATATGTGAAGCAAGAGAAGCCATGGTGTCGGCAAACTTATTTGTGGATCGAGGGATAGTCTGCAGGAGGTAATGGTCAAAAGATGTAAGGAGAATGTCAGTACGGTTTTTGTACCTTTGCAAAATTTTATTTTTACAGAGGTATGATCCGTTGACCTGATTGACGATGAACTGCGAGTCACCAAAGATGTTGATGGACTTGATGCTGAGAGAGAGGGCGGTCTGAAGTCCCAAAATTAAGGCCTCGTACTCGGCCATATTATTGGTACAATCAAAGTCGAGCTTAAAAGATAGAGGCATGGGCTCTCCTTCGAGAGGGATGAGAATGACCCCGACACTTACACTGAGTTGAAATTTGGAGCTGTCAAAGAACATGGTCATCTGATAGACGGTGTCATCAGTGGAAAGCGTGGCAATAGACTCGTCAAGAAACTCACAATGAGAAGGTTGATTTTTGGGAAGAGGAGCATCTGCTAGTTGGTCAGCAATTGTTTGCCCCTTTATAGATTTTTGCTGGACAAATTCGAGGTCGAAATCAACAAGCAACATGAGCCACCGAGCCATACGTTGATTCTGATATGGCTTGGAGTGTATATACTTGAGAGGGTCAGTGTGAGTGATGACAAATGTTTTGTGGTTAAGAAGATAATGGCAGAGCTTGGTAGCGGCAAAGACTACCGCCAAACAGAGTTTCTCGGTATGGGTGTACCTAGTTTCATAGTCGATGAGTGTTTGGCTGATGTAGTAAACTGCTTGCTCATGGTGATGCTCATCTCGATGCGCGATCATGGCACCTAATGAATGAATAGTGGCTGAGATATAAAGGTAAAAGGGGTGGTCGTCTTTAGGTGGAATGAGGACTGGTGGAGAGACCAGATAGTGTTTAAGGGCTTCAAAAGCCTCTTGACAGTCTTTATCCCATGTAAAAGAGATGTCTTTCTTAAAGAGATGATGAAAAGGTTGGCAGCGATCAGAAAGCTGTGAAATGAAACATTGAATGGACTGGAGCTTCCCTTGCAAACTGTGAAGCTGTTTGAGATTGGTCGGGGGCGGCATTTCGAGGATAGCGCGGATCTTGGTGGGATCTATCTCGATGCCACGGAAAGAAACAATGAAGCTGAGAAGCTTACCAGAGAGGACCCTAAAGACACATTTTTTGGGGTTAAAATGAACATTATATTGAAGAAGACGAGAGAAGATGATCTTGAGAATGGTCAGATGATCATGGTGAAGTTTGGACTTGCCTAGTAGGTCATCCACATAGTCCTCCATGATTTTGTGGAGGAGATCATGGAAAATGTAGGTCATGACACGCTAATAAGTGGCACCTGCATTCTTTAAGCTGAAAGGCATGACCCGATAACAAAAAATCCCCCATGGGGTAATGAAAGTGGTCTTGTGCTGATCTTCCGGTGCAACCAAGATTTGATTGTATCCTAAAAACTTGTCTATGAGAGATAACATCTCATGGCCGGCCGTGAAATCAACAAGTTGGTCAATGTTTGGAAGAGGAAAGTCATCCTTGGGACAAGCTAGGTTGAGGTCGCAGTAGTCTGTACAGATTTGGATCCCCCCAGTCACTTTGGTAACAGGAACGATGTTAGATACCCACTACAGATAATCAATGGGTTTGATGAAAGAGACAGAGAAAAGACGCTGAAGCTTCTCTTTGACAAGAAGTGCAACATGAGGATGCATTTTGCGAGGCTTTTTCCTAACAGGCTTAGCCTCTGGGTTTGTGACGATGTTATGGGTAGCGATGGTGGGGTCGATGCCAAGCATGTCACTGTAAGTCCAGGCAAAGGCCTTGCTATTGTCGGAGAGGAACTGGGTATAGTCAAGTTACTCCTGAGCATCTAAATATTGACCAATCTTTAAGACATGAGGAACACCAGAAGATGGAAGGTTAATGTCAATGGTTAATTCATTTAACATAACCTGCATTTCAAAAGGGAGGGAGCATTGAATGAAAGAATCATCAGCACCCATATAGGTAAGAATGGCATCATCATCTATGCAATGAACAGTGTTGATGGTTTTCGATTCATCGTCTATCATGCTGGGATGAACGAGAGGGAGAGACCTGGGAACCCCGTTGAGTTGATAGGTTAGGGGTTCCAAGCGGATGGTGTTTATGCAAAAAAAAACTAGGAGGGATGGAAACCACCGACTCCGTAGGTGAGGATGGAAGAGATTGGTCGATGGTGGGTTCGGGGCAAAGATTTGTGGAAGCCTCAATGGGTTCTTGGAAACCCAATCCATATTGTTTCTTGGCATAATCATCATTAGGTGGTTCAATAGGCCGATGGGATCCTTGTTCGTAGTGCCCAAAGCCAAAACCCTTCCATGCACACCTATAAAGGTAGGTATGTGCAAAGGTGGGTTTGCCAAGAAAGGAGAAATCAAATGTGAATAGTTGAGGTGAGGAGGATGAATTCCCATCAGTAGGAGCTTTATCCAGCCCCCCATAGACGAGATTGGTTCGAAGGCTAGGAGGACCATAAGGAATGACCATTCCTATCCGATAGTCATAGCCTGGATTCTGATGAAGTTGTCCATACTCTTGAGGAGTCTGGAACATGTCTAGAGTAAGTAAGTGATATTTCCCAAGTGAAAGTTTTTGGAAGATATCATCCATGGGGTCCTTGTTTGTCACTTAAGAAGGTGATGTGATGGCAACCACTATTTGTGTACTAGTTGACGCTTCCGCGGATGGAGATGATGTTTGGGTTGGTGCCTTGAGAGGAATAAGAACATCATTTGGTCGATAGGTTGTGTTACAAGTCTTGAAAGGAGATGGGTCAGCAGGAATGACATGGACTTGTTTGTCGTCTTCAAATTTGACACAACGATGAAGTGTTGAAGGGATGCAAGCCATGGCGCGGATCTAGAGTCGTCCTAATAGCATGTTATATTGGAATTCTCCCTCAATGATGTAGAAGAGCTCCGAGATTGTGCGTGGGCCAACGCAAATATGGAGGACAATAGTGCCAATAGTGTTAGCAGTGGTGTCATTAAAGGATCTAAGGATTGCATCAGTTTTTGATACGCAATTCTTGGGAAGAGCCAATTGATCAAAGGTGTGGGTAGAAATGATATTAATACTAGCGCCCCCGTCAATCATATCTCTCTTAATGTGGGTTTGATCAACGTAGACTGTGATGAAAAGAGTAGCGTCCTGATCTTCCAAGGTAGAGGTAGGAATTTCAGAATCACTGAAAGTGATAGAGGCGATGGGGGATAAAGAATGGACTAGGGCAGCTAGTGGTTGAGGGTCTTCAAGTTGGACCTCTGCTGCCTGTAAGGCATTGATTAGAGCTTGACGATGTTGGGGGGAGCTTTGGATAAGGTCATATAAGGTCATCTTCACAAGCGTTTGGTGAAGTTGTTTTATCATAGAGTCTTTGATTGCCTCTGAAGAAGAGGGTTGGGATGCACCTAAGATGGAAATCTTGGTTTTTGGTGGTTGAGGTAACTGGACAAAAGGATAGGTCCAAGGAATAACAGCTTTTTCCTTTGCCTTATCCTTTTGTGACCTAGTGGCTATGTGGATGGCATTAATTTCAAAGATAGGAGGTGAAGGAGATGAAGGGGTCGTAACCTGTTGATGAGATGTTGATGGGTTTGAAGAGGTCAGAGGGTTATGAGAAGGAGTCAGGGGCCGGTCGAGAGTGTCCTCAAAGAGAAGAGTGTCTTTCTCCAGATATCGGTGAATGACAGCCTTGAGGGCACAACAAGTCTCGGTATCGTGTCCTAGCGTATGATGATATAAGCAAATCTTCATGTCATCGAACCAGGAGGGCTTAGATCCGATGGGTTGGAAAGGCCTGATGGGTGGAAGGGTTATGCTGGAAGTCTGCAAAAGGCGGTGTAATATGAGAGAGTATGAACCCACTAAAGGGTCTGTACCCACTGATGTGTGTGATACTGGTGACTTTTGCTTAGGTAGAGTCAGAGGAGGCTTTCGTACCACCTTATGGGTTGACGGTGCGGCGACAGGTGGAGACGACACTTTGTTCATGGGAGGTACCATCTTTTTGAAAGAGGGTAGACTGGAGGTAGGCAAAGAAAGCAAAGGAGGCAACTGGTTTTGATTAAAGGTCAGAGTAGGAAGGA
The DNA here is from genome assembly GCA_037957365.1 of Torreya grandis. Taxonomy (NCBI): domain Eukaryota; kingdom Viridiplantae; phylum Streptophyta; class Pinopsida; order Cupressales; family Taxaceae; genus Torreya; species Torreya grandis. The sequence continues at coordinate 1,072,724 of JARHVA010003384.1, read as the reverse complement.
CTCTGGTCAGGGTCGGAGGATGGGGGCCCAAAATGGAGGGCAATGGTGACGGAGGAGGAGGCGTTCACCTCTATGGTTTGGCAGCCTTCTTCGACTTGGTTGGAAGACTACTATTGGTCGAGCTTTGGTCTAAGTCAACCTTCACTTGCAGGTGAGTGAGGGTAGAGACAGGGCGAACGCTGAGTGACTTGATAGTTTTAGATAGGGTAGATGTGGGTTTTGGTTTTGATGGGGTTGGTTGAGGTTTAGAAACGGGAGTCTAGTTTTTGTTGAGGGTTGTGGGAGATTGCGCCTTGGGAGGATTGGCAGCATGAGAGGAGAGGGCACGGGCATGTTGAAGAGCTTTGAGATGCTTCCACAATATCTGACATTCCACTTTCCTTGCAGGGAGAAGTCCAATTTTCTCCACTAACCGGGAAAATGGTTGAGAAGATGATGGATGGGGTTTGGGTTCTTGAGAAGATGTTGACGTTTGCAGGGATGAAGACGAGATGGGTGTAGTAGTCTCGGTCCCAAGGCATGATAAAGTCGTGACAGATTCATCCTTGGTTGGAGACGAAGGAGAGGCAGGTTCTTCCCTGGGAGGAGAAGAAACTGGAGAATGAGGCTCCTCAAGGGGGTAAAGGGCAGGAATGATTGTGCCTTCCACTTGTGGTTGAGGAGAAAGAAAGGTCAGGTCCTCCATGGGTAGCAAGAAGGAAGACGGTGAAACTGGTGGTGCCGATAAGTTTGAGGCATCCTTTAAATGAGAGAGGTTGCCAGAGAACTAACTGGGGAAAGAGGTTCGTCCACACATGATGGACTGATAGATGGACTAACCTCTTGAGGTTGGTTAGGGATGAAGGGCGAGACTGTATTGACTGTTTGAATGTTGTGTTCATGAGTGTTGTCAATCAAGGTCTGGACATTGTTTTGGGTCGGTGGGTGATTGGGGAATGGTTGCTTGAAGATGTCAATGCCCTGATTAGGAGGTGCATTGGGATTATCTAAGATGAGGTCACCCTTTTCAATCATGTCTTGGATTATGTTTTTAAAGGTCTTACAGTTACCCGTGTCATGACCTTTGACACGGTGGTAATTACAGAAGTCATTTTCCCTATACCACGCAGGGATGGCGGGTGAGGGATCAAATTGTGGAGGTGGTCAGATCTGGGGGAGATTGAGGACCCCCTATTTGATGAGTTTTTCTAGCACAGATGCGTATGATTCTCTGAGTGGAGTATACTATCGTACGTATCTCTGCTGGAATTGGTGGGTGGCACTCTGGGACGTGGATGGCTCAGGTTGGTTAGTTGAAGGGGAAGAGGAGGAAGATCTAATAACCACAGCATTTGCTGAAGCTTTAGACTTAGAATTAGATGAGGAAGGTTTTGAAGAGGGGTCTTGGTCTTGGAGTTGGGATTCTTGCTCCGCAACTTGACTTTATTCTCCTCGATGGCACGTAACTCAAGTTTGTGGGCCATCGTGAAGGCTTCATCGAAGGTACGGAAGGTCTGAACCCGTAGGGTGGAAGAAATATGTTTGGCACAGGCTCGGGAGAAAAGTTCAATAAGTTTGGGTTGGGGTAAGGAAAAGGAGAGTTGATTGATGAGGCCTCTCCAGTGAGCAACGAAGTCAGCTATGGATTCGTCCTCGAATTGGTAGATAGAATAGAGGTTCGTGATCGAGACCTTCTTGGTGATGTTGATGGAGAAGTGATCAAGAAAGAGCTGGGCCAGCTGTGTAAATGTGAAAAGGGAATGGCTGGCAAGAGAGTTGTACCAGTCAAGTGTAGCACCAGAGAGAGACATAGGAAACATGTGCAAGAGTAATGCATCATCATGGGAAATAAGGTAACAGGCATGTCTAAATGCCCGTAAGTGCTGTTGTGGGTCTTCCTTTCTTTGAAAGCGAGAAAATTTAGGAAGTTCCCACTGGCTGGGATATGGCCTAATCAGGATAGAAGGATGAATGGGCTCATTGCAAATTTGCTCGTATGAGAGAGCATTGTGTGAGCCAAAAATAGAGGTCTCTAGGCTAGACATCTTGTCCATTAGCATTTTGATGATATTTGCTGACGGATTGGTGGGTGGAGTGCCCCCTAGATTATAAGGTGCTTGAAAGATATTGAGAGGGACATATGACGTGGTTGGTTGTGTAGACGCAACATATGGGTAGCTAGTTATCGAGATGAAAGTTGAAGCCAAGGGTACTTGTGTTATGGGGTTGGTAGGCACAAGTTGGATAGGGGCCGTCAAAGATGGTTGAGGAGTGGCCACACTTGTTGAAGGGTAGACAGTTACTCTTGTGTTGATAGGTGCAAGAGTAGGGGGGATGGAGACCACTAGGTTTTGGAAAGGTGTAGGATTTGGTTGAGTAGTTTGAGATTGAGGGGGTACTGGAACCCCCATGGAGGTAGGTCCAGAAGGAGAGGCTAAATTTTGAAGGTAGGACACGGTTGGGTTATTAGTCGAGGTGTTGGCTTGATTGTCTATACGTTGAATTATAGATACTGTTGATGTGATCATTGTCTCGGCTAAGGAAGTTGGCATCCCATAGATTGGGTTGCCCAGGGAGTCTCGTGTTTGGCTATGCATGAGATAGTGCTGCAAGGCTTTGACGTTGAGGTCCAAGAATCATGCAAAATCTTGGTCCCCTTCTGGGACAATAGGAGTCTGGGGCGGGGTTGGGCGAGTAGGAGTTCTTTCAGTCTCCGAGTGGAACTCCATTATAGGACTGGTTATGGATGGTGATGGTGGAAGCGGTTGTTGCCTAGCGTGGTCAAGAAGAGCCTTGGTTTGACTGCGTGTCAAAACCATTCAAGGCAAGAAAGGGTCAGGTTTCAAAAAACTGTGTCTTTTCAGTTTTAAAAACTCAGAATGGGTGTTTAGACAGCAAGAAAGTTGGATTTTAAGCTTGCTATTTTTGGAAAAAAAGAGATTGGACAGTGACCGACGTCGGTATAAAAATTGATGTTGGTGAATAAGGCCGCCGATGTCGATCAGATGACCGATGTCAGTGAAGAAAAGTTGCCGACGTCGGTTACAAAACTGATATCGGTTACTATGTTTTCCAGAAACTCAGAAAATTTAAAAGTTTTTGGAAACAAAGAAGAAAACGTCCTTACTAGCTCAAAAAACCAGATAAAAATAGAAAATAAGATGAAGACAGGCAGATCCTAAACGTTAAATCCCTAGGAATAATTTTATTAGGATCGTGTTGGCTTATGCCTTAGAAAGTGTTTAGGAAGTTTGGTTTATGAGACAGGTCCTAGAAGAAGTAGTCTAGAGATGGTTTCAGGTATGTTTAGGTGCTCAAAAGTCTGTGTTAGGTTTCGTACTTGGCCTGGTGCTAAGGAGCAAGCTCCCCTCACTTCATGATCCCAGTGGTAAGCTGGTCTCGCTTAGCCAAAATATACTTCCCCTATAGATTAGACTCTGCCAGAGAACAGAGTGGGCTTTCCCCTTGGTGGTGAAATCCAAGTGGGATTGCTGGGATGGGTAAGGTATCCGTTGGGTGATGAAATCCCAGTCGGGCCTTGTCTCAGGTGAGTTTAATGTTTGATTTGGTGCAAGTGGTTCGATTGTGTAACATCAAGTGATCTACGATTAATTCAATATGCGGTTATTAATTACTAAATGTGGACTAAGAAATGCAAGCAAGCAGAAATGGAATGCAATGTATTTTAAGCCCCAAGTCAAAATATTAAGTTGGAATGGAAACAAGTTGAGAAAGGGTTGAGGAATATGATTTTTGACTAGTCTAGAAATGCAAGAAAAGAAAGAAAAGTTCTTTTTATTCTTGCTTATGATGTCTTTTAGAAGAGAAGAAAGAGGTGAAGAGGGAGAAACCTAATGCACCTAAATGAAAAAAGAAGGAAAGGAACCCAAGGAAGGCCCTAAGGGTCCCACCGGGCATGCCAAAATGTTTCTATGCTATTTTTGCTTTCACATTCAAAAGAAGAAATGAGAAACTAAAAGAAATGGTCTAAGGCTTGTATGTACCTGGATATGATTTTGTGTACCAGAATTTAAACGATAGTGAGAACTCCTCTTTGGTTGTGGAGGATGACACCTGAAAGAGAAAGACACTAAAACACGAAAAATGTCAGATGACAAAAGGGTGGACTGCCAAGTGAAAGCTTGGTCCTAGAAGCACTAAGGCTTCTTGGAGGATGATAGTCCACTGTTAAAACAGAATGCTAATCAGAAGGAGAAAGTGATAAATGATAAAAGATAGAAAGAAAGAACTGAAAGTAAAAGCATACCTATTTAGCAGTAATCTGCTTTGCACAGTCGATGACGTCAGTGGTATTGTCGGCATCGGTCAGGGAAGGTCGCCGATGTCGGTTAGGCTGCCGACGTCGGTAGGGGAAATGACCGGCATCGATCGGGGCAATGGCCAGGAGTAGGGTACAAGGTTGTTTTCTAGTCTACAAAATAGACTGTGGTCTCGTCTGAGGGTTTGTGTGGGATTCAGAGGGACTACTTGGGGTCTAAGGGACTGAGAATGTTGTCTGGAAATGGACTGAATTGGTGACAGAGGCAAAAGGAGGATGAACGGGAGAGAAGGCTTTTCAGCCTCTCTAAAAAAGACAGAGAAGGTTGGGCCAAGGATGTTTGGAATAGACAGTAGATAGAATGCTAATATAATTGAAATGATACTGAAATAAAAATGGTACAAATACTTAGCTGTGTTTTTGTTATCGATGGTGATGGAGATATTATGTAGTCCCTATGTAGAATGTCTGATGCAAGATCTCAGTGCCTAGAAAATGTTGTCAAGAATGCTGATCCCTGTAAGAGAATAAGAAGCCAGAACACCAGAAAGCAAGAGCACGAGAACTTTGTTTCGCCGAAAGAGGATTCGAGATTCACAATTAGCTCACCAAAGATTAGCAATTTGTGATTTTTATGATTAGAGCACCCGGAGGTTAGAAATTTGGTTTAAGTAAAACTGACGTCGGTGATCCCGCCGGCGTCGGCCGACATTTGACCGACGTCGGCGGGTGGAGAACGAGTAAAAGAGCCACCAAGCCCGTTTTCCATCTGCCAAGTGCAAGATCCGTTGGAGAATTGTCAAAGGTTGGGCTAAATATGCACGAGAGTTGGTTAGGTGGTTAGAGAGAAGTAAGAATAGGTCTTGGGTGAGTCATAGGATGGGAAATAGTCCAAGGCGAGGTGTCAGACGAGGTGTTATAGGTGATGTGTCAAAGGGGAGGATAATAATAAATTATTATTTTTAAATTACTAAGTGCAAGGTTTAGGAATGGGTTAGGAATGGACTAAGGGGGAGGATGACCAACGGTTAGACATGATTTCGGTGTCTACAAGCAGCTCATGACCATAAAGCAAACCCTGCATGAGATGATGGTCGACTTCAACTTCATATTCTAAAGAGTCTAGGATAGAATCCCACCCTTATGTAAGTTGTCTCCTAACACTACATATTTATATTTCCAAAAAGCTCTTAATAGTGACATAGTAGTGATGATTCAGTCCATGGGAGCCACTGTTCCCCTTGATGCCTATGAAGTAGCCGTACACACATAAAATTATTTGATTCAAAAAGGCAAGATTGTGCCTAGACCCTCCATGATGATATTTATAGAGCTTCTCCCTAACCTAGTAGTTATGCAACCTATGCTAGCACCTATTCCTACAATAATAATCCCACCTACTCCACCTGTTATCTCTTTTAATGAATTGCATGAGGTAAAATCGCTATTGAAAAGTTTTGGAAATGAACTAGTTGCCTCAAAAGGTAGCAAGCACAGTATCCTAAACACCATCAAACTTTCCCTTAGCAATACCATTTGAATAGACCTCCTTATCAAGGTGGCATGCAACACCAAAATCAGCTCACCTACAATAGAGTGCATTATGCCCAAAATACTAATGCTACCAGCACCTTCAAATCCCTTGTACCGATATAGAACAATCTAATATAGGATTTTGAATGGTGTTTCCCATGCAATCAACTGCATAATCAAGCAACATGTGCAAGTGGAATCTTGAACCAAACACTCATGGCAAGAACAAACAAGTAACATAGCCCCACTAGAGGAGGGAACCCAAACATCAGTTCAACCACAAGACATGTCTCTTTTTGTTAATTGGCAGGAAGAGGAATTTAACTATGTGAATCAAAATAGCACACCCATTAGAGGGATCACTTTAGTTGATCTCAATACAAGATTCAAAAGAAGAGATACAGAGGAATCCATACTCACCATAGTGCCCCTGCCATCAATTCCCCAAGTCAATCATGCAGGTGTGCCAACCAAAGCACCCACATAGCCATTACACCTAGAGAAGGCTACACTGAAGGAAGGATCATCTCAAGTTGATGCATCAGTTCCACCAGGAGAGGCTACTTTTCCAAAGCCACAACTAAAAGGATCTCAAGATCCTTTCAACAATATATAGTAGATGAAGAAGATGAGCCTCAATGTCATAATGTGGGATGCACTTACTATTTCATCTCAGTGGAACTTGCTCCAAGATGCACTGAAAGGCTTCCAAGAGTGTCAAAACCTTGAACCAATGCCTATCACTTCTGCAAGCTTATGCCAACCAAAATAAAAAGTGCAAGTGCATAATAGGAACAAGACACCCCCATTTTATGTCTCCTTAATCATAGACCAACACCTAGTGCACAACTATATGATCAACTTAGGCATAAACAGCTTGGTGATGCCCAAAAAGATTGTGGATATGTTTGGAATTGTGTACACCCCTATTTCCAAGGGAGTAGTCTAATTCGATGGCACGATGGTCAAAGAGGTAAGTATAATCAAGGATTTAAATCTAAAGCTACATGCATGCCCACGTATTTCTATTATGCAGGATATCACAGTCATTGACTTACCCCCTTACTTTTCCATCTACCTCTCCCAAGACTTTATGGTAAAGGTGGGTTGATATTTATCTTCAGATTGGTCACATATGTTATTGAGAACTAGGTAGGGACCAAAGTGAATATCAAGGTAGAACATATATTCAAAAGCCATATCAATCCATACTCTCCTAGCCCAGTTGAGCATAATTATGCAATGTTTGATCATGAGGATCCTATTCTTCATGAGACTGCAACACCACTAAAGAAAACCCTAGATAATCTACTAGATGAATGGGTGCATGAACTCTTTGAGTAAGACCCATATGACAATGCAGAAATAGGATTGGGCACATATTAAATCATGGAAGAAAATGTCATGCTGCTTGAGCTTATGAAGGCATGCGAAGACCCTGAAGGTACATGGTAGTTATACTTTGATGGATCCCAAAGTAAGAATGGCACAGGATCTAGTGTCATATTGGTCTCCCCCCAAAAGGAAAAATACTTCCATGCATTTAGATTATAATTCACTTGCACAAATAATGCTATCGAGTATGAGGTGCTAATTCAAGGCCTTTAACTTGCACAAAAGAAGGGAATCAAGGCACTGCAAGCATTAGGTGATAGTGAGCTAGTTTTCAACCAAGTTAGAGCATAGAGCATGACTAAGAGTGGCTTGATGAAAACCTATTAACATAGAGTGTGGGATATGATAGAAGGATTTGATGAGTTCAACATCATTTCCTTATTGAGAGTGTAAAACATTGATGCAAATACGCTGACAATTCTAGGTGCATAGTATGACATCCTATAAGACCTTATGAAGGTGTCCAAATAACTCATCAAGTTTATGGTCAGACTGGTAGTTTTGAACAACATAAAAAATTGACAAGTGTTTGAAAGTGATGAGTAAATCATTAACTTCCTATAGGATGAGGCAGAGTTTTATACCATGAACTAGGCGCAGTTGTGAACCCAATATGAATATCAAGTCATCCAATTGAAAGGAAACAAACTACCAAGGGGTTTAGTCACCCTAGAAAGAATCTTCGACTTGATGACCAATTTAAAGGATAAAAGCATAACATGACAGCTAAGGAATAAATCTCTACACCTATAATCATTTCAGAGGGTAAAACTCTTAAATTTGGTAAGGTCTGTTCCACACTAGAAATTGAAAGCTTCATTCAAATCAATAGGAGATATGATGATATATTTGCATGGAGCTACAAAGATCTAAGGGGATTTAACCCAGGCTTAACACAACATATAATTAATCTAGATCCTGATGCACAACCTCTGCACTAAAATCAGAGGCTTGCTAATCTAAAGTTGGAGCCATTGATACACAAGGAGCTCTCCAAGCTCATTGAGGCTAGTATAAAACTTCCAATCAAATATTCCTCATGGTTTTCCAACTTAGTCCTGGTACATAATAAAAATGGGGAGATTCATCTTTGTGTGGATTTTAGGGACCTGAACAAGGCTTCCCTTAAAAACCACTATCCTCTCCCATCAATGGAGCAGATCTTGCAAACAATTGCAAGAGAAGAGAGATTTTCATTATTAGATGGTTACTTAGGCTATAACTAGATTCATGTACAATATTGCAACCAATACAAAACTACGTTTACCATTAAGTGGAGAACCTTTACATACCAATATATGTCATTCAATTTAACAAATGCAAACATGACCTTGTAGAGAGCCATGGATATGGTGTTCAAAGAGCTCATTAATAAGATCATCTTGGTTTACCTTGATGACATAACCATTTTATCTAAGCACAGAGAGGATCACTTGGGTCATCTAGAGCAAGTCTTTCAGAAGTGCCATGAGTTTAGAATATTTGTGAAATCCAACAAATGAATCTTCATAGTTCATGAAGGTGTGCTCCTTAGGCACATTATTTAAAAAGAGGGACTTGTGATTGATCTAGAGTGAGTCAAGGCTATCTTGTCCCTCCCTCTTCTGAGCCACAAGAAAAGTCTCCAGAGCTTCTTGGGGAGAATCAACTTTATGAGAAGGTTTGTGCATGGCTTTGCCATCCTAGTCAAGCCTCTCACTATGATGTTAAGGAAGAATGTTGCATTCATTTGGATGTACGAGGGTAAGGAAAGTTTTGATTTCATTAAATGTGCTAGCGCATAAGCCCCCACCTGGATCAACCTAGGTTATAACAAGGATTTATCCTTTATGCATTTGGTGGATTTGAGGCATCTTGGCCATCTTGACATAACAAAACAAAGAGAAATGGAACAACCAATTTCCTTCTTCAACCAGGAACTGAAGGACTATGAGTTGCACTATAGTTTCATATAGAAGCACACACTCATAGTGGTATGAATGCTAAAGAAATTCAGGCATATGCTCTTTAACAACAAGATCCAACTCATGGTCATGCATGTAAGTGTTAAGGATTTATTGCTTAGCAAAGACATCAATAAGAAAAAAATTGGTTGGGTCATGAAAGTGATGGAGTATGATGTAGACATCCATGTCACCAATTTGGTACAAGAAAAGGGACTTTACAAGTAGTAAGCTGAAATAGTAAAACCAAAAGATGATGTAGCCTTAATGCCATGCAAGGGTGCACAAATGAAGAAGCTGCAACTGACTGGGCAAAGGATATGAAGACTTTCCTTTAGCATAACATGTATCCTCCTTACCTCAACAAAACTAATCTCACGCATTTTCATTTACATTCCATTCCCTATGTGCTTGTAGAAGGTGCACTCTTTCAAAAGGATCTTAATGGAGTCCTCCTAAGGTACGTAGATCCAAAGAAAATAATCTAAATTCTTCAAGAATTCTATGATGACCCTATGAGAGGCCATTATTTACCTAAGACCACTACTATGAAGATCATATGGGCTAGCTATTATTGTCCAACTCTATTCAAAATGTGCATGCATATGTGTAAAATTATAAGAAATGCACCTTCTTCATAGGCAAACAAAGGCTTGCAATCTTACCACTATGCCTAATTCAAACCGATCATCCCTTTGCATATTAAGGCTTGGATTTTATAGGCATGATTAATCCACCATCAAGTGATGGGTACAAATGGATTCTCATAGCCACTAACTATTTCAAACGTTAGATAGAAGTAATTGCAATTAAGGAGGTAATGAGACATCTATCCTGAGCTTTTACAAAGGCATTGTAATGAGATTTGGTGTTCTATCCACCATTATCTTCAATAATGTACTAGCCTTCCTTGGGACCACGATCAGTGAGTGGGATAACAAGCACAACATCCACTTGAGTGCCTCATCAAAATATTACCCTCAAGGCAATGGTTAGCTGAGTCCAAGAATAAGACCTTGATTTGTATCATAAAAAAGACTCTAGAGGATTACTAATGAGCTTGGAAAATTAGAACTACTCTTTGGGTTGATCGAATCACGCCCAAGAGAGTGTTAGGAAATTTGCCCTTCATGTTAGTGTATGAAAGGGAAGCCAAGTTACTAGCATCTCTAGAGTTTTCTTCCTTGGAACTTACACATCAATTGAAGCTATTAGAGAGTGTCCCCCTTCAAGTAAGAATGGAAAAGCTCATAGAGCTTGAAAAAACTAGAGTGCAAGCTCCACACACCATAGAAATCCAATAGGGATAGACCAAGAGGGTCTTTGACAAAAGGGCCAATGGGATAAGCTTTTAGGTGGGAGACTTAGTGCTCAAATGGGATGCAAATAGAGAAAATACTGGAAGGCACACTAAGTTTGATACAATATGGAGTGGTCCATATACCATAGCTAGTTGCAATCCATCTAATGCCTTTCAACTCCCTAGATTGAGTGGAGAAGAACTGTGTATCCCAATCAATAGGATTCACCTTAAGAGCTATCTCCATTAATCTTTCGTATAATTTATAAATAAGTAAAGTAGATGTCTTTTGTTTCCCTAAGTGCCTTTTTTTATAGTAGTTTCATTTCCTCCATGTGCTTATGCACAGTGTTTTCTTAGCTTAGGTCTTTTCCTCTAAGCATCTTTATCAAAGTTCTTATTTTGTTAGGTAAATCTCATTTTTTTCCTAAGCCAAAAGTCCCAAAGACTCCATGCCCAATGGATATTTCAAAGGCCATTGGATTCTTACTTAGCAGGTAAGTAACACACATAGGTCAGCAAAAGTGTTGACTTTCTAAGTCACCCCTTGGTTGGCATAAGGTTTCCCAAATATTACAAAGAGATAGCACACCTGTGATGACCCACTTGCTTCAAGAAAAATCTACATAGGTGCTTCTTGTCTGCACTCAAGCCCGAGATAGAGGCGTAGGTCTATGCAGGAGTAAGAGGATGGTTCACGCTCACTAAAGGTTCCCAATATGTGCTTACATGTAGGATTTTATGGTGTGCAAGTTAAAAGGTGCACATGTTTAAGGATGTAAGACCCCCAAGTTTTAAAAGGCCCAAGCAAAGAAAACACATGAGGAGTAGTTATAGGTCATAAAGGATGCACTAAAGACTTTTGAATTTCATGCACAATCTTATTCAAGGACCTTCCTACATCCATCTAATGCAGTTTCATGTTCATGTCTAAGATGTTGTATCTATGCCCTTATATTGTATAGTGTACGACCTACTTTTTCCATTGCTAGGAGGTAGCCTGATGCTCATCTTACACAAAAATTATCATTTGCCCAAGATGAGAGCCAGTCTTCCATGTGTTATGCCCACACTATTCTTGTATAAAAATCTAAGAGACTCCTATGAGAACCCACTAAGGTGATGCATGTCTCTCCTACGGTACCACATCTGAAATCAATCAAGAAGTGTCACGTGTTGAGTAGCTACCAGATATAAAGAAAGTAGTTAGAAGTAGTTGAGAGGAGATCAAGGTATTATCAAAATAATTAAATGTAGAAGTGACTATTGGAATTTGGGGCTTGATTACATGCCACTCTCTGACTCTATCAAACAAATCTTCCATTCCCCTATGCATGTGTATCCAAAAATGATCTTGCCACCAACTTCAAATCCAATCACTGGATAAACTTTAAGAAGCATGGCCACTGTGCCTCAAAATAATTTAATGCAACATCCATTGCCCCAAGTGGCACATTTATTGTAAACTAGGCTTGATCACTTAAAATATTGGTTCTTTCATTGTAAAAGGGTCAACACATTTTATCAACCTTATGCTATTGGAATTTGCCCTCTATGATCACTTATATGGGCTAAACCTTGTAAATCAATGAGAATTAAGTTCACCTCTATATTATTTTGATGAGCTATGTGTTGTTTGTGTTTATTGATCTTTGACTATGGGTAATGTTCACCCCTCTCTTTGTCATCCATTCTCTACACCTCCTTATTGAACTTGAAGCTCATTTGCAGGTCGTATTTTGTGTACACTAGAGTTTGCATAGGCCTTGTATGTGGATAACCTTTGTTCCTCTCAATATTGTGTTGTGTTCCCATGCCTCTATATGAAATATTTGTGCATGTACAGTGACTTGGTGAAATTGATGTGATATCATCTTGTCCTCAAGAGTTTGCATTGTGTTTATGATAGTAGGAGTGCTTGCTCTATTCCATGGTAATCACCTTTTACTTTCATCATCTATTAGCTTTTCCCTCCCTTTTTCTCTACATATCCTAGGTTTAGATTAGTGGTAGTTTACCTTTTTGCTCTTTAGGCCTGTGCACTAGTCTTAAACCAAGTGCACTTAGAATAGAAGGAATTTGGCCTACTCTGGGGACTCATCCCAAGGAGCACAAGGGTCTCACACCTTGGGGATGTTCCCATTATTACGATGAGACAATCGATGCTCATGCACACAACTGCATGATAATACTTCTGTGCCCAGTTCCTTATCCCCTTACACCCCATGCAAGGCCTTTTTCACTCAGTGGCCCACTACCAAGCTTCCTGTACCATGGAGCATCCATAGGTGCACATTTCAAATGACAACATGATCCCCTCTTCCAAATATTACACTATATTGTAAGTTTGTTTGGGAAAATTATAAAGTCTAGCAAAAAATCCATGAACACATTTTTTTTCTAAGTTAGATTAGGAAAAGTTATTCTCGTTATGATATCCCTATAGTCCTTAAGCCAAAAATGATAACACATTGCACTCGTGCATTGAATATTGTGCACTAAATAAGATAATGATAAAGAATTGGTATCCATTATTGTGCATTTAATGAATTCTAGACCATATCCAAGGTGTACAATACTTTACTAAGATTGACTTCAAGTTAGATTATCATCATGTACTAGTCCATCCTAAATATGTTTGGAAGATATAATTTAAAATGAGAGAGGGATTGTAAAAATGGTTGGTTATGCCCTTCAGTTTGACCAATGTACCATTAAAAATCATGTGCTTGATGTCAAACCTACTCAATCCCTTCACTAACTCATTGGTCAATGTCTACTCGAATGACATCCTTATCTTCAGAAAGACTTTGGAAGAGCATGTAGAGCATATATCACATGTCTTAGAAACATTAAAAAAACACAATTTACAAGATGACTTATCCAAGTGTACAATTGACATTATGAAGATTCATTACTTAGGCTACATCATCAATCATGGAGGCATCATTATATATCAATAGAATTTTAAATTAATCTAATATTTTCCAACTTTGCACAATATCATAAAGTTGAGGAGTTTTTTAGACTTGAAAAATTATATTGCAAGTTTTCTCTTTTTTGCTAATATCATGGCCTCTCAAATACATCATTTATGTCAAATTCACATGTCATTGGACCCTTTTCATAGGAATGTGTCTTTTAAAAGATCAAGCAATGCCTTTATGCAACACCAATGTTAGTGTTGAGTATGATGCCAATATGGGTGTTTGCGTATTCATGTTAGATTTAGCTTATTTGGTGTTTTATGAGTTTAGGAGCATTATTTAAATCATTTATGTTATAAATAAGTATTTTGGTAAAAATGGACCATTTTCAAGAACTTTCTAAAAAATAGATAGAACTTCCAGTTAATTCTAGTTCACTATCTATGTATTCAAATGAATTTTTGAGAAGTGGGGAACACTTATTAGTGTTAGTTAACTAAAATTAAAGTATATTTAAGTCAATTCCTATTTTATAAAAAAATTTTGATGCCATAGCTAAGTAGGTTGGATGATTTGATGAATTATTGAGCAAGGTTTCTTGCATGTTGACTTTGTTTTGAGCGTAAGTCAATCTTGTTTACTTTAGTCTTATTTTAGTTCTCTTAGTGTTTAATTTTATAATTATAATTATAGATTACTAAGTTATCAATTAAAATTTTTATTTATTTTTGACTTTATGCTTTTCTTGAAATAACTTGTCATGCAAGTTATATTGTATTAGACTTGTTTTAGCAATTTTTATTAGTAAAGAATAGTCCACAAGGGATTGTGGTATATTTATCCAACTGAGAAGTTTTTTTTTTGGTGTTTAATATCTAATTTTATTACAAGTATATAGTAATTATAATAAGCATGTGTTTTCATATTTGGAGTTATTTTGTAAAATTTCTAGTTAACAATCTCATTTATAACATTGCTAGATTAACAACTAGTAATTATAAGATCGATACATAGCTTCAGTTTTTAATTAATTAAGAGCTTACTTTCACTCCTTCCATACATTCAAAACCTTAATTTGGTATTAGATCTATGTTCAAGAAAAGCTCACAAGTGTTTTAAGTCATTAGTAGAAGAAAAAATGGCTTTAGTGAATTCTACTTCTATAAATTGTCTTGTTTTCAAAAGTGACAACTTTATGAGTATTAGAGAGATAAGTTGACAATAATTATTGTAAAAAAATAATTTTGAGAGAACGTTCTCCATAGGTACACACCAACTCAAAATTGGAATACCTTAACTCATGATCATAAAAGAACAAAAAAAGATGAAAAAAATGTGGATACACAAGCTTTCTTTTATCTTCAATATGTCATAGACCCAAGAATCTATCTAAAAAATTTAGGATGTAAGAATGCCCATGAGACATGGAATACCTTGGAAACTTCATATCAAAGACCCATTAAATTATAATAAGAAAAACTCTAAACCCTTAAAATGAATTTTAAAAATTTGAGAATGTTAGATGTTAATGGAGTTGAAGATTATTGCATAAGGATAAATGACTTAGTTCATATAATAAGGGTTTATAAAAAAACTATACAATCTAGTGTTATAATAAAGAAGATTTTGAGTTCTTTACGTCAAATATGGATGCATATTATGTTCACTCTTTAAGAGTGTAAATACATGAAAGTTATAATTGTTGATGAATTAGTGGGTTAGCTCTTGTTCCATGAGGATGAGATGAGATGATATGCAGACTATCTAGAACATTATCAAGGATAAACACTTGAAAATAAGAAAATAGTTTCAAAGGCCAAAGAGAAAAATAAAACTCAGAGTAAAGGGAGTTTACAAAACTCAAATTCAAAGAGGTAAGTTGAATCTAACTTTACTGGTAAAAACAAGAGATACCTTTTCATTATTATTAAAAATGATGACATTTTATAAAATATTGTAGGATACTAGCAACCAAAAATCAAGTTAGTCAAGAGAGTGAAAGAAAAAATTTTAAATTCATGAAAGTGATGTTCAAGAGGGCTCATATTATAGTACACATGTATTGTGGGAATCAAGGATGAGTTTTTTTCTTGATTCAAGTTGTTCAAATCACATGACAAATCATAAAGATTGTTACAAGTTAAATGATTCCTTCAAAATCCAAATGCAATTGGAAAATAAAAAGTCCATCCAAATTAAAGGAAAGGGCAACATGAAAATCACCACAAATCATGGTAAGATGGAAATAAAAGATATTTATTTTTCTCCAAATATGGATCTTAAGAGGATTGATCACAATTTTACATGATATAGTGATGAAATCAAAGTATACAAGTTTCATAATCTTACTAGTAAATCCACAATTGTTTTTAGGGATTGTAATTTTTTAAAAAAATGTGTGTTAATTTTGATCATGTATTTGGGTAAATGCAAGAAGTTGGGATATAATTCTATGGATATTATCAATAACATGATCATATTAATTAATAACACGATCACATTTTCTAATTAGCACAATCGTGTTATTTAAATTTATGCTCAGTGATTACCAAACCATAACACGATCATGTTATTATATAACGTGATCATGTTATATTAAACAATGACACGATCATGTTATATTAAAAAATAATGTGATCATATTATTAACGTTATTGTATTATTATAATTTATAATAACATAATCATATTAATAATGTTATCACATTACCTGTGTGTCAAAAAAATCAAGATCAAAACCCAAATGCAAAGTCCTCATTTTATATTCGAGTTTCATCACTCTCCCCTAGCTTACATGATCATGTTTTACATGGAATGCACCAGTGAATGCCAAAAATCTACTAAATTCATCCCAATAATATGTTGATTAATGATACTACCACGTAAGAGAGGTAAGTGATTGAAATCTTCCCTATTTAACCCTAATTTTTCATAATTTTCATTGTTTAACCCTATTTTTAAATTTTAATTAATTTTTTTAACAAGCCATCCTGCTAACCCTCCTAACCCTCCATAGAACCCTCTTATTGATCCTCCTCTTAACCCTCCACAAAACCCTCTTGTTCTTCTTATCCCTCCATCTAACCCTCCTAAAATTCCCCAAAACCACCTAACAATCAAGAGGTTCTGATTGATAACATTGTGGGAAACAAACTTGAAATTGAAGAGTTATTTAATAAAATGAGGGATCCCACTTCTACCATCCCCAACCACACTTAGCTAACCGATTCTCTAGAGACTTTATTAAGTCAAATTGACTCTATAATAAGTCAAATTTACCGATGGACCTCATATAAGGATATTTATAGGGCATATTATGCTAAAAATTTGTCAACCATTCACACCAAGAATAAAAAAAATTTAAAGTCTCCATTTGCACCCTATTCATTGACCCATCCACCAATGCCCCATTTCCCATTACCACTAAACATTTTCCTATCCATCACTGTGTACATAACTTAATCACAACCAATTTTTGGGATCGATGGTGGATGGTCTTTCACTATCCACCATATAACAACCATGAGGTCCCATTATATTTTTAAGAAAATTCTACTATGAGTTTATCTTCAATGAGATTCCTAATTATTTTGATTTTAGTGAGTTTCAAGATTGAGAAAAAGGCTTTGTGTAGGATCAATCACGTGCATGTCGTGCACCTAATCAACCTACGTGGATCCATATCCAAAAGCCTTTTAGGATTGAGATTTCCTCCACAGTTTAACAAGTCATGTAGATTGACACTTTTCATGCTCTTACTTCACTCACTAATACACTTTTCAACATACAAGTAGGCTTTTATAGAGTGATGCTACAGATATGCCACCTACTTGACCCCAATCCCACCCTTGTAGTTCATGTGGAGCTATGTGCACATGACCTTATGATGATGATGGTGTCAATGGTTCAGATGGCTTAGATCATATTATTATGAGTAATAAATTTTTGGCATGCACATTTGGTGTGTAGACATTAGTCACCACACAAATGCAGGTATATTTTATATAAATGTCATGTTAAATTTAAGTTATATTTTCAAATTTAATTTAGCTAATAATTAATTTACATAGAAATTGAATATAATACATGTCATTTTTTATGTCATAAGAGGTGATGGTTCCTTTATCATCATAGTAGTGGATGGCCCAATAGCTGGATCTGAATATGTAAACAACAACCACAATAAATCAAATGTTGTAAATGTTGACCTCTTTTAGGACAACACCATTTACCTATACAAAGGTAAAATTTTTAATTAATCTTATGCTCTATGTACGTTTAGTCTCTGTATATTTTCCTTGTAAGTTTAAGTTAAATTTATCTTTCTTTGTTTTTATACTCTATTTTCATGTTCTCTCTCTTTATCCTTGCTCTGTTCTTTATAATAGTTGCAAGCTATGAGAATGTTTTCAATTGTATTTATATAAATACTTTTGGAAAATCCCACAAAGATTTCATGAATGATCTCATTCAAGATTAGATAAGGGTATTTCACATGCCATAAGGATACTTATATAAAATTAATGTAACACTTATATAGGGGTCCTTATAGGTAACACTATCTTGAAAATGAAGTTGCTAAGCTCAATATAGTCATATATTATCATTTTTACTTATGCCACCATTACCATTATACATAAATCCACATGTTACTCTTGAAATTGAGTGATAATAGCAAGGAAATTTAAGGTAAAAGAGAAGAAATGTGCATCATTAACAATAGACATAACACAAAAAACATATATGTTTTGCTCTTTGCATCTAATTTACTTCTCCTCTCAATAATTAATGCAAAAATAACACAATCAAAAACATAAAAGTCATGAATGGTCTTATGTTGGATCATGATTCCTTGGGAGTACATCCTACAATGCTCTTATAGAGTCAATTATTAAGGATGTATATGTTGTATTCATATCTTCTATCCATTACCCATATGGTACATTTTCTTTTTCTATTACCCGAGGTCAATACATCATTTTACAATAAATCTATTACATGCTTCCAAGGATAGGACATTATTTATGAATAAAATATGAAGCACATTTTTACATAAAATATTTGAAGCTTCTTTATGAATATACACCCATTTTCCTAGTGTAAGTTAGCTTGAAAGTGATAATATCCTATTAAATGAGAGTTTCATTCATATACCTCTATTCCAAAGACTTTCCTAATAATGCAAACTAAAATTCTTATGACCATATTGCATCTATAACTATAAAGACACAAACTTGACATGACTGCACATGTAACATTTAGTTCCTCATCTTTGATATGGGTAAACATAAACCATCCCTTTTCTCTCTTTCCCATGTATATTTGTGCACCCAACATATATATATATATATATATATATATTATGGTAGATGTGTGAAATAAAAATCCCACACCAATCCACTTGTAATGTTGCCTATAGATAATAAACATCCATGGCTTTAGTTGATGGATTGTTCCTTGTCATCATGAACTTTTACAAAAGTGCTTTGGCTTTTATTTATTTGTCGTACATATAGTATGATAAAATTTCCAAAACTCTACGCCTAAACAATAATGACTTGATAAACTCACAAACCCAATGGTTGCTCTATGGGACCATGTATCATTTTGGTTGTACTATGTAAACTTGATACTTTCTTCTATTGATTATTCCTTCTATTACAACCTTGAAAGTATTTTGGAGATCAATTAACTTAAACAACCATCTTCAACAAATAATGAGGAACTATTATAATCATCAATGTCATGCCCAACACATACATCTTTGTGATTAGGCCAAGATTTAGCATGAGTGTCAAAACCCACCCACTGGTTGTCCAAATCATTTCTCAAAAAGGGGAGATGATTGTCAAACATGCCTACTCTTTATTATCCTTCCTTTAAAAGTGATAATAAGATCAAATGACCTTGTAAGAATACACAAAAAGGAAGTAGTTACAAGGGTCCCACCGAAGTAAAACTCCTATTTTTAGACAAATAATAAATCAACAACCAATATTGTCCAACATGTAATAAAGTATAAATTGAAGATCTTGACCCATGTATATTTATATTTATCAATGAAAAAAAACTAGTATATTATATATTCCCTTTCACTAATCCTTTAATTTTGGTTTTGGTATAAGGTTGCTACTCTAAATCTTTAATAAATGGATTATCTTCAGATCTAAGTATATTGTCATGTGCATGCTTGTCCTCTTCTTTCCTATAATCTGGCATTGCATTCATGTACTTATATAGATAGATCTTTTATATACTTGCTTTTATTTATCCTTTTGGTTTCCATATATAAGATTTGATACTTTATATAAAAGTAAGTGAGACCTTGTTTACATGAATAGTTGATGGCTAGAGTAGACACTCCTCCCTTTTTACAAACTGAGACAAACATAGGCATTGTTGTTGTAATGTCATTTGCACAAGCATTGATAGAGGTATATATTTATTATTATAATGTTGAATTATAAAAATAGACTTGTTTTAATAATTTTAGTACATGTACTTGGGATAAACATAACTTATGTAAATGTACTGTGTATGTAGGGTTGTCCTATGACATCTGATAGGCTATTTGATGAATATGATGTCTTACACATGAGATGTACTTTTTTGTATGCTTATATGGAAATTTATGTATTTTTGACATTGTATATGTGCATATGACATTCAACCATCATTAGGTACTATGTTGGTAATTGTAATTTTTTATATGCATATCATGGTAATCTATGTATTATTGACATTGGACACATGTGCCTATTGTATATGTCTATCATGTCAATTTATCTAATTTATATTTCATTGTGTGTTATTATATAGTGTTGTTTTGATCTTCCAAACTATTATCTATCAGATCTCATATTTAATGTTGTACACACAATGAGGATTAAAAAATTATTCTTTTCAATGCTATAAATCTCAGATATCCCATATTTTTTTAAATTAAATTTTTTATTTCATTGTGTGTAGTGGAAATGAATAATGACACTTTTATCACTTAGGATTAATGGCCTTCTTCTCTTTGTACCTACTTCTTGTACACTTTGGAGACACTTCTTGCTGTCATTATACCTCTTACAAACCTATCACATTCATTCTCTAACTCATTTCATACATTACATTCACAAACGTCCTCTCGCTCTTTCACTATCTTCTCATTAGGAAATCCTCTTAGGTTTCAAGTACCAAAACTTGATATAGGTATCAAAGAGTCAGTCTTATGTCATATATGTTCTTATATGGTCAAATCATACTTATATTAACCTCTTAAAAGTGCTCAAACACACTTCAACATTCAATTCTACATATAGGGCTCACAATGGTCTCCTTAGGCTTGTAGCCTTTTTTATGTAAATTCTCTTGGTTTGAGAAATATTTCAACTATTATGAAGATTTAAAACCTTTTCTATCCACTCTCTATCTCCTTATAGGGGTGTGTCTAATTTCATGACCTAACTCCACTCCTAAACCACCCTTCAATTAGGCCTAACTAACCCTATCTTAATTCCACATTCACCAAATCCATAATGTATAACCTTGAACCACACCAAAACCACTTTATTCATTTTTCATACATCAAAACATGTCAAATTATGAAGTTTCATTAATTTCTAAGGGCTAAAACTCTTTCTATGGGGGTTTTGCTCTTGAAACCCTAGTTAGGCTTCTACACAGGCTGAGGGGCTATATGATTCAATATCTTGAGTTCTAAAAAGTTTAAAAGGACCATAATGCCACATATAGGTTTATTTTCACACCACACACCTTATATAATAGGTGATACATCTAATTTCTCTTTATTATCTCTTCTAATGATCAAAACACAAGTTTTTGAGTCCTATTTAGGGTTATGACAATAGGGTTTGTGTGTCAATGAGTGTCAAGGAATCTCTTAAGGGATTTTTAAATTCTCACTACCTTCTTTCCACCTATCACCAACCATACAAACCATTATAGCCATTATCATACACATTTATACAAAAAAACTCTCTCCTCTCTATCTTGACTGAACACAAGGCACCTAACAAGCTTGTGACAACATGGAGTATTAGTTTAATTTTAAATCTCTCATGCATCCTCTAAGAGCTAAAAAAGTTCCTTAATCTTGTCAATTGTGCCATTGACTATATGGACTTGGAAGATTAATAAACAACAATTAACCTTCCACTTCAATGATCATTCTCAATCTATATATCATTATTTACACCAAATTAATACTCCCTTCATGAGAAATAACCATTTATTTTTCATATTGGACTATCATAGGAAAAATAGGGTATATGGGTAAATGGCTTACTCATTTCTCTATAGGTCTGTATAGGTTCAACATGTTCAAAAATAATAGCATGATGACTTGCAACTTACTAACCTAGTGGAATCACTCCAAGCTCCCTTCCTTGATTGTGACCTATAGTCACTTCTTGGTTACCACCTATAGTCATTCATCCACCTGCAACCTTACACAAATGACAACATATTCATGCCCTGAAGGACCTTCAAGGATAACATGAAACTAATGCAATCACATACCTTGAATAGATAATCCACAAAAATTAACTTTATAGGTCAATTACTCAATACCACCGAATAGGTAAATAGATCAATTACCACCTAATAGGTCAAAGTTGTCAAATTTATCAATAGGTCAATTACTCATTAAGTTTCTAGGTTTTTAGTTTAAGTTGTCAAAGTTGTCAAAATTTAAATTATGGTTGTATAACTCTGGTTTCGATGATTCTTGAGTGAAAACTAACATTATCAACATGTCTAGGGGATGGATAATAATTAGTACTAGGTTATTTGTCTCTCATTAGGCCTGATCGACAAACCCACCACCCATTCCATCTCAAGAACACCCTTCCCAATACAAGAAACATACAAATTTTTAACCTAAGTTCAAACATGCATAAAACAAACATTTTAATTCATTTTAATGAACCATCAGATCCTTCACATATCTATTTAATTTCTCTAATCTCACCCCAAAGCACTCAGGTTGAAGCTTCGATATCAATCTATTATATAAGTTATAGTGATGGGTCTAAAAATGCAACTTTTTGGTAGTGAAAAAGCAACTTCTTGATCTCCAATTATCATTTATACCTATGAGACCTCCAACTATGAATATATCACTTTGATCACATCTAGATAGGCAAATTATATGTTATCACACTACCACAATATTCAAATCCACCCAAAAGTGCATTTTCACTACCGTTCTAGAGAGTGGAAACACTGATAATAAATGTTATCAAAGTTTAAGTTGTGGTTACATATTTTTGATTCTAATGCTTTCTGAGTGAAAACTAACACCACCAACATGTTTGAGAGAGAGGATAATGTCTAGGACTAGGTTCTTGGTCTCTTTTTAAGCCTGATTGACAAACCCATGACCTATTTTGACCTCAAGAACACCCTTCCCAATACAAAAATATGCAATTTTTTAGCCTAAGTTTAAACACACATAAAATGAAAATCATAAGTTATTTTTACTAATCATCAGATCTCTCTTGTACTTATTTAAGCCTTATAATTTCACCCCAGATCACTCAGATGAAATTTTTGATATCAATCTGTTAGATAAGTTGCAGTGACGGGTCCAAAAATATAACTTTTTGGTAGTGAACAAGTAACTTCTTGAGTTCCAATTGGAATTTCTCCCTCCAGGACCTCAAAATATGAATCTATCATTTGATCACATCCATATAGGAAAAATACATGTTATCACACCACTATGATGTTTAAATCTATCTGAAAGTGCATTTTCACTACTATTTTAGAGAGTGAAAATACTGACAATAAATGTTGTCAAAGTGTAAGTTGTGGTTGTAAGACTCTAGTTCCAATACTTCCTAAGTGAAAAATGGCACCACCAACATGTTTAGAGGGGTGTATAACATCTAGGACTAAGTTCTTGGCCTCTTGTCATGCCCGATCGACAAACTCACCACCTATTTTAGCCTCAATAACACCCTTCTCAATACAAGAAAAATATAATTTTTTAACCTAAGTTCAAATATGCATAAAATAAAAATTGTAATTCATTTCCATGAACTGTCAAATCCTTCCCCTAACTATTTAATTTATATAATTACATCTCATATCACTCAAGTGGAAGATTTGAGACTAATTCATTAGACAAGTTGTAGTGACGATTCTGAAAATGCAACTTTTTGGTAGTAAACAAGCAACTTCTTGAGCTCTAACTAGATTTCTACCTCCAAGACCTCCAACTATGAATATATCACTTTGATCACATCCAGATAGGTAAATTACATGTTATCACACTGCCACAATGTTCAAATCTACCCAAAAGTGCATTTTTACTACCATTTTGGAGAACATAAATATTGATAATAAATATTGTCAAAGTTTAAGTTATAGTTGCAGAATTCTAGTTTCGATGGTTTTTGAGTAAAAATTGACATTGTCAACACATCCAGGGGGACGATAATGTCTAGGATTAGGCTCTTGGCCTCCCGTCAGGCTTGATCAATAAACCCACCTCCTATTTTGGCCTCAAGAACACCATTCCCAATACAAGAAAAATGCATTTGTAGCCTAAGTTCGAATACCCATAGAATGAAACCTGTCAGTCATTTTCTAAAGCTTCAATCACGTCCAACCTAAGCTTCTCTTAAATTTAAGAATATAAATTTTTTGTACTGACAATGCCAACCACATGAAGGTGGAAGCTTATTTATCACCACTAACCCATCAAAAAATGTTAGTAAGTAATTAAAAATAAAATTTATATGTAATAACTAAAAACTAAAAAATATGTGATAAAAATTGATTACATCTACATTTTAAAAGTTAACTTACCTCTATATTTTAATCCAACGAACCACTAACCTTGATAGTATCAATAATAGCCTCATGGTTTGACTCAACTTTTCATAGTTTTTAGTTTAATGATCTCTCATGATATTTTTGTACTTTAATATTCATTGCAAGAATCAAATTTGAATAGTGTAGTATCTTTTTGTACATTTCAAACTCTTCAAAAAATTATTGATTTGATTTTTTTATAAGATATCATCAAAACCAAGTTTCAGTGTTTACCATTGATCTAGTGGTATAGTCAATGTTTTCTTCATCTATATTATGGGGAAGTCAATTTTTTCTTTATCTCTACACAATGACACAAGTAGTAATTAGTGCCTTATATCCTCATTCAAAATAACTATAAAAGCATGCCCTGTATCACAAAAATAATTTTTAGTGATAATATGAAGATATATTTAATGATAATAAATTATACATAATGAAAAATATTATACTTGGATGAATTAGATCAGATACATGGTTAAAACCATCTGATGATGTCATATTTATAAGTTATAATGTTGTTGGAACATGATATGTGTTGATTGGAATTAAAGGTTTAAAACTCTAATCATCCACCTACTCTTGTGACTCACACTCATTCCAAATAGAGTCCATACATGAAGAACAAAAAATACCAAGTGTCTCATATGAATAGTCCAATAACTTGTATTTGAATTACAAAATGAGTGGAGGTCACTTGAACCTGTTAGAGTCATTCAATCCTCATACTTTTCCAAGTGTTCTTCCTCCATTAACTAGAAATGTCTACGAATAGTATAATTTAGTTGAGCACCATGACATGTTCTCATTACACCATTCAACCACAGTTTTTACATCTATCAAATGAATGCCCTCTTCAAATTTCAGCTCATCCCTTGCAATAACTCTTTTTACACATGATCCAACACTGTTATGCTCCCATTTTCCATGGCCAGGCCCGGTGAAACTCCAAATGTATTCTACGCCAGTGAAAATGTGCATCCTACTCAACCAATAAAACATTTATGTAATTTTTAATTATGATGTGCAATTATCTAACCAAATGTAATGTTGATTGAAATTAATGTTCCTTTGACTCAATTGTTCATAGTTTTTTTGAAAACAATGTTGCACATACTTTGAATAATGTGATCAATTATCACTGATATATAAATGGTACTTCATTAATATTTTTTGTTCTTTCTATGCACTATTAGGTGCATGCATGAATATGGCCAACTTGTGATGAGTTATAATACTGTGGTTAAACTTCCATTTGAGGTTTCAATGTGTAATTTTTAGCAAAATCAACTACTGAAACAATTGAACTAAGTGGGAATATATCCTTGCTTATCTTAAAATATTCATCCAACCATCTAGCCCTATGTGTGTGTGTTGCATACTCATAAATATTCTCTCTAAATTTAACTAAAAATTTAAAAATGAGTATTTTTTTGGTAAAAAGCTCACACCTTTTAGATTTTTTCCATCCTTTACTTGATAAGTCATTGATTTATATTTATTTAAACCAACTAATTATTGTCTAATTGCACTTGTAATCTCCTCATGGATACATTTTTTTTAATTTTGACAATCAACCACAAATTCTATAATTTTCATTTAAACATGATTTGTTGTAAAATAATTATCTATCTGATATTTTGTAAAAGATAGTTGGACTAAATTTTCTAGTTGATTTTGGTGGAAATTTAATGCCACACTCCTAAAAAATGTTTTTAGTTTGCAAATTACAATGAATATGGCTAAAAACATTATAGTGCATTGAAAATTCAACATGTTTTCTACAACAACAATTGGTGTATGTGTGATTTATTTTAACATAAAAAGGTTTTGCCATCTCAAAATATCTTTGACAAATAGAAATTTATGGATGTTTTTTTTAAAATTTAGAGTACAATTGTGTTTGAGTCATATACAATAAATATTTTTCAACTATTTCATGGTTACGAGAACTAAATCTTATTTTCACAACATCTCCTACATTGGACAAAACTCTTGTATTGTCTTTCCAAAATTGAGCAAGCAACTCTTTGATAATATCGGCTATAACCTTCTCCTTTCATGGAAGTCTACCAAAAAATGCCTAGAGTTCACTGGTATTAGGTTCATTAAGTATTTCAAATCTTTTAGTGTTTTTCATTAGTGTTTTTCTATTTATATAAAGTGTTCGGCTTATTTTTGAAACCCTTTATTTTTTCCCTATTTTGTTACTTGTTACACAAGTTGTAAGTATACATTAGGCAACATTACAATCTTTGGTGCATGATTTTGGGCCTACAGTATGATATGCATCATATAAATTTTCAATATTTTTATTGTTTTCATCATCTATGTTAGATGTTCTTTGTCCTCATGTGTACATTATAGGTCTCATCTTAATCAATTTTATCAATGAAACAAATAATTGACATCTTTGACTATCATACTCCAAAATATGAAAGAAAGTATTCCAAATTTGTTGATCCAATCTTATTGAATGGTGATTAAATATTTTGTTATGCCTTGGTTCTAAAATATTTTAATCGACTTTAATTAAGTACTTGTCTTTTTTATGCACAATTCTTGGAGGTGTTGGTAATGGTGGAATTTGTTGAGAGGGTGTTTCAAAATCATTATTACTTTCATTGTTTAGAGGCGGGACGACATTTTTTTTATTGTTAATTTTTTCATTATATGTTTTCATGAAATTTTATTGATGGTTAATTTCATAATTATTTGTTTCCATCAAATTTTCTTCATTCATGGGGGGTGAAGCATCACACATAGACTCATCATCAAAAAAATGAAAAACTTGGAACTTTGAATGTGAACTTCCAACATTAACTAATTCATTAATTTCAATTTCATTATTATTCATTTCATTATGGTCAATTTCATCATTGTTTAATTCATTATCATCAATTAGCTCATTATTTATGACATTTGGTTCATTAGGATTAGGGTTCGTACCTTATCTACCATGAATTTTTTACATTCATAGCTTGTGTTTCTCTCTCGAATCTTCTAATTCTTCTGGTATTTTATTCTTCAACATCTTCCTCTTCCTTTTTGAATGTGATCTAACACCCATCATATGGGACAATTGACAACTTTTTAAACATGGGGTCAAGTACACATGTACCACAGATCTCACATAAGTATGCAGAGAATGTTTGTGGGGAAAAAATTATTGATTTAGGTTAAAAATAGCTGTTGATAAGTGAGATTAGTCTAAAATAATAATAACACGATCACGTTATGTGTTGTATAAGGTTCTGTCCCATCCAACACATTGAGAAGCTTATATTAATAATAACATGGTCATATTATGTAATAACACGATCACGTTATTATCAATATAAGATTTAGGTTTAGTAATTGGTAATGAAAATCAAGTGTTGCCTATGTTAATAATAACATGACCACATTATTAAATAACGTTCTTGTGTTATAATTAATATAGATAAGGTATGATGGATTAGGGATTAAGGCATTAATGCATAGGGTTTATGGATTAGGGATTATAATTTATATTTTAAGGATTGGGGATTACAATTTATGTTTTAGGATTTAGGGATTAGGGATTAAGGCATGCAGGGTTTGGGTTTAAGGGTGTATATAAGTTCTAATCTCTCTATGCCATGTGTGGACCTAATTTTTACTACAAAGGATGTTAATTAGGACTAAATCGATTGGTAAATAGGAAAAGTTTTTGGTTTACAATTTAGGGTATAATGTTTAGGGCTTAGGTTTAGTGTACATAGGGTCAATCACAAAGATAATTTTTAGTCTAAATGATGTTAATTTGGGCTAAAGTGATTGGTTCAACATTTAAAGAGTTTACATTTATGGTTTAGACTTTAGGGATTAAGAACTTTAAGCATTAGGGATTGGGGTATAGGTTTTTAGGGTATATACTTGATACACTCATAATAGTGATTGAGGCAAATTAAAGTTGATAAACCCCCAAATCACATTTTATAGTTATGTAATTAAGTTGAAGGGGCTTAAATAGCCCCAATTTTCTTCAAATGCACAACTAGATTGGTACTCCAAAGGCTAAGTTTTGGCCATAGGTTTAAAAAATTAATTTTATGACATATCATGATAAAATCAATTATATCATAAGACATGTATGTTTGTAGCATGTAGTGGGCATTAGGGCATATGGCTTACAATTTATGTTTTAGGGATTAGGGAGTAGGGCATGGGGTTTAGGTTTAAGGACCTGTATATAATTTATCTAATCACTCTATGCCATGTGAACCTAATTCTTACTATAAAGTATGTTAATTGGGACTAAATCGATTGGTAAATAGGGAAAGCTTATGGTTTACAATTTAGGGTATAGTGTTTAGGGTTTATGGTTTAGGGCTTAAGTTTTAATGTATATATGGTTTAAGGTACATAGAGTCAATCGCAAAGATAATTGAGGATAATTTGAATTAGTTGGACCCATTTGTGACTATAAAATGAGTTTTTGGGTTGCCATTATACCCTGGATGTCATCGTGTAGATTGAGTGAATTAGTCAAATGGGGTAATCAGTCATGTGATTCAAGCCAAACGAAGCCTTGTGAACTTAATTCTTAGTCTAAATGATATTAATTTAGGTGAAAATGATTGGTTTAAGGTTTAAAGAATTTATATTTATGGTTTAGAGTTTAGAAATTAGGAACTTTATGGATTAGGGATTAGGGATTAGGGTATAGGTTTTAGGTATATAAGGTACAATCATGTAAGAAATTGGAATAAATTTAGGAGCCTTAAAACTATATATGAGTAAAGAATGTGAATTTTAGATCAATCACCCCCCAACATCATCACAGATTGAGCCTATAAAGTCAATTACGGTAATGAGTGATGAAATTTTAACCAAGTTCATCCTAGTGAACCTAAATATATCTAATATCTTAAACCCTATACCATTTAAATTTAACCTACACCATGTACCATTTACATTAAACCCTAATCCATAAGCCCTAAAACTTGAACCCTTTAAATTATAGACCCTAAACCCTAAACTAATATATTTATCCCCAATTAACATCCTTTATATATATATATATAAAGGATGTTAATTGGGGATAAATATATTAGTTTAGGGTTTAGGGTCTATAATTTAAAGGGTTCAAGTTTTAGGGCTTATGGATTAGGGTTTAATGTAAATGGTACATGGTGTAGGTTAAATTTAAATGGTATAGGGTTTAAGATATTAGATATAGGGTCCAATCACTAAGATAATTGAAGAACTTTTGAGCTTTTTGTTCACCTATTTATGACTTGATTACCTTCATGTTTTCATTTCTAATAAAAATAAGGTCAATTATGTCATGCACATGTTACATACATGTTATACAATAGATTAAGCCATAAATTTTGTTTAAGGGCTCAATTTTTTCCAAATCACATAGGGAATTGCACAAATTGACTGATTAGATCAATTCATGATAGAAGATCAATATTTTGATTTTGCCTCAAATCATATCTTACTAAATTTAAGGGGTTCAAATTGGCCTCAAATTCTTCCTCGATTAAAATAATCAACTAGTTCCTCCTCTTTGGTTAATTAGGTTGAAAGGGCTCAAAATAGCCCCAATTTACTTCAGATGCATAGCTAGATTGGTACTCTAAATGATAAGTTTTATCCATAGGTTTAAAAAGTGAATTTTATGACATCTCATGATAAAATTAGTTATATCATAAAGCATGTATGTTTGTGGCATGTAGTGGGCATTAGAGCATAGGGATTATAATTTATGTTTTAAGGATTAGGGATTAGGGCATAGAGTTTACGTTTAAGGACTTGTATATTAATGCCTAATCAATATATGCCATGTTCAAACCTAATTATTACTATAAAGGATGTTAATTGGGACTAAACTGAAATTGGTGAATAGGTAAAGTTTGTGGGTTTGCTTAGGTTATAGGTTTTAGGGTATATAAGGTATAATCATGATGGTGATTGGGGCAAATTTGAGATCCTTAAACCTAGATCTATGAGTAAATAATGTGAATTTGGGATCAATTGTCCCCCACATCATCATATATTGAGCCTATGAATTTAATTGTGTAAATGAGTGATGTAATTTTAACCAAGTTCATCCTTGTGAATCTAATTCTTACTATATATAAAGGATGTTAATTTTGGCTAAATTGATCCTAAGGGCCTACTGAGCCTTAATGTAAGGAATTTCATCCATATGATATCAATTGGGGATCCAAGTGCTCACCATATTAAAAAAATAAGTATTTTTTCAATTTGATATGCAATTTGGTCCAAAGGATCCATGTGTAAGGAATTAAATTCATATATAATGGAAATTGGGGCTTACCTGGCCTTGATTGCATACCATATTGAACCAATCAAGTATTCAGTTCTAGATGATACATAATTGGGGCCAATCAAGGCTTGCCCAAGGAATTGTGTCAACATAATTTTAATTAGGGCCCTAATTACACACCTTATTCAAATAATTAAGTGTTTGATTCAATTTAATATGAAATAAAGACCAATTGAACTCTCTGTAAGGAATTTACATCCATCTGATAACAATTGGGATTTTTATTGTGTACCAAATTCAACTGAAAGAATATGTAGTTTAATATGATATGAAATTTAGTACAAACAAGCCTTGTATAATAAATTTCATCCTTTTACTATCAACAGGGGGCTCTTGATCCCAAATACATAACATATTGAATCAACCAAGTATTTAGTTTAGTTGAATATGTAATTATGGCCAACCAAGGCTCATGCAAGTAACTAAATACATCTAATGTCAATTACAACTTCATTGTCCTTAATTGTAAACTATATCTAGCTAATCATGTATTTAGTTTTATCTTATACATAATTGGGGTTAACTGAGCACCATGAAAGTAATTTTGTCTATATAATTTTGGTTGGGTTTAATTAACCCCGATTGCACACCATATTGAACCAATAGAGTATTTAGGTTTAATATGATATGCAATTGGGGCCACTCAATCTCCAAGCAAGGAATTACATCCATCTAATGTCATTTGGGGATCTAATTACACCATGTTAAATAAATTGATATTTTTTTCAATACTATACACAATTGGGGATAATCAAGTCCTATGTAATTAACTACTTCCACATAGAATATCGATCGAGGCATTTTTCACCTCATGTAAGGAATTATGTCCATCTAATGTCCATTATGAATATTTTTTCCTAATTGCACATCATATTTAACTAATCAATTATTTTCTTTAGTATAATATGTAATTAAGATTAATTGGTCCCCATGCAAGTAATTCCTTTAATATAATGTCAATTAGGGCTTTGATAGCACACCATATTAAACTAATTAAATATTTAGTTTAATCTAATACACAATCGGGGCTAAATGAGCCCTGAGAAAGGAATTATGTCCATATCATGTCAATTGGGTCTCTAATTACACACCATATTATAAAAAACCAAGTATTTAGTTTAGTTTGATACGTAATTGGGGCCAACCAAGCTCCATCCAAGGAAATATGTCCATCTAATATCAATTTGGGATCTATTGGCCTGATTGCACACCATGTTGGGATCAAAGGAACATTAAATTGATTTATAGGTTAATACATATCCAATTATCTTTCAATGCTATTTATTTTTGACAAGAAAATTGGTCCCAAACAACAATCTTAATCAACCAATATTTTATTTTAAGACTACTAGGCCTAATGGCTCCTATTCAAGTTTTAGGGTGTTGATAATATATAATGCGATTACATTATTAATGTGATCATGTTAATAACATAGTTAATAACATGGTCATATTATTAACATAATCAGATTATTAACATGATCATGATATTTGAATTTGAATTCAATTCCTGCACCTTTTAGCTCAAGAATAGCTTGGATTCCTGAGCCAAAAGCTTGGACTATCAATGTACAACTGAGTTTTGAAAGGTATGGAAATAAACAACAAATTTCAAATTTGATTTTAAAATACACTAAAAATTTAAACATTAAAATTTAATAAATTGATACCATTGTGATAAACACACTCTCTTATTTCTAAAAATATGATTTTTAGAATTTTAGGACTAATTTAAGATTTCAAATTATGTTGATTTTTAACTATGCATACACATTTCATGTAATTTGTCTTGCATTGATCTAAGTGAAAAATAAGTTATATGGTATCCAAGTAGGCCTAATTCTATACACATTAAAAAAAAAATGATTTTTATTTTTTAGGTAGTTAGGCGTCACGGATGGGTATCCATTTTTTTGTCAGTTTTTACGATCTATTTAATTGAAAAATTCATTAAAAAAATATTCATTGAAAAAATATAAAAAAATATAGGTGACCTACTAAAAGATCTTATTTAAATTTTTTATAAAGGGTTTTGAATAATATTAAATATTTTAGATGTTTGACCTAGTTATACTTAACCATATTTAAAAAATATAGTGTTTTAGAAATTAGACTCAAAATTTTACATTTCATGTTCTTACACCATCTTCAAATTTGGAGTGTAGATATCTCAAATTATCTATAAAAGTTTAGACTTATGAAATTTTAGAAAAATCATATCTATGGATATGCCACTTTTTGTCCCAAAACTTTGTACACTTACCCATCTATAGAGGTCATAATTAAATAGGAGTAGCCTATTGAAGTTGATTTTGAGAGCTTACAAAGTCTTATATATGTTTCTAGTACAATATGAAACTATACTAGCTATTCATAAGAGACTAGTAATCCATCTTCATCAACTCCAAATAAGTACAAAAGTTTTTTGAATCCACACACAATCAATCAAATGTTAGATAATAATTATGTGAAGAGTATCACAAGGATTCAAAATCAAAAATATAATTTTTTAAATTATGTTTATGATAAAAATATTATATTTGCATTGTCATCTTTTGATAGTTAACCTAAAAGTTATGTAAAAGTTAGTCAAAGGAAATAGTGGATTGATGTGATGAAATTGAGATTGATTCTATTGAATGGAATGATACATAGAATTGAGTTTATCCTCCATTAAATAAATATGTTATTGAAACCAAGTGGGTCTACAATACCAAATTTAAGAGTGATGGTACTATTGACAAGCTAAAAACTAGATTAGTTACAAAAACATTTACACGAACATATAAAGTTGATTATGAGGAAATATATGCACCCGTGGCATGTCAAGATACTATAAGACTAATTATTATTTTAGATACTCATAAAAGATATAAAATTCATCAAATAGATGTTAAAATTGCATTCTTAAATACAATAATTGAAGAAGTATGCATGGGCCAACCTTAAGGTTTTGAGGTAAAGGGTAAATAATTCTAGGTAATAAGTTAAAGAACGCTTTTTATGCATTGAATTAATCTTCAAGAGATTGGTACTCAATAATTGATAGTTGGTTATTGTATCAATGCCTTTTAATAAGATAATATAAACCAACTTATTACATAAAAGCAAACATTTAGTTCTAATGCTTTATATGTTTGTCTCCATGTAGATGAATTGATCTTTACATGTAGCTCTATCGAGATGATAGTTAGCTTCAAAGAAGCTATGAAATTAGAATTTGAGATGACGAATATTAGACTTATGAATTACTTTATTGGCATAGAATTCTATCAAAAAGAGGAGGAAGTATTCATTTGTCAAGTCAAATATGACCAAGATATGTTAAAGAAGTATAATTTTCATGATTATAAACCAATATAAATTCTAATTGAAAATGGAGAAATATTAATGAGAGATGATGGAAGTCCTTTAGCTGATAAAAATAATTTTAGAAACATAGTGGGAGGTTTGATGGTTCTCATTATGATAAGCCTTGATATTAGATTTGAGGTTTCACTAGTTTTTAGATTTATGGACAAACCATCACTCAAACATTTTCAAGCAATGAAGATAATTTTTAGATATGCAAGAAGTACTTATGATCATGGTATTCATTTTAGACCAAAAATCATATTATTTCTAATTGGATATACATATTCAAATTAAGGAGGATCTTTTGATGACAAGAAGTCAACTTCAAGTTAGTACTTTGTACTTTAAAGTGGGATGGTTTCTTAGTATTAAAAAAAAACTATAATTTTATGTTTTAAAAATTTTTAGACAATGTCCACTATTAACTAAACAAATAATTAAATACATAAATTAATAAAATTAAACACCATATAAACTAAATATAACATGAATACTCAATTTTTCATATTAGCATCATACTTAACATTCACTTATTTAATGCAAAGAGCATAAATATATATCATCTTCTTAAGTCTTTCATGAATCTGCTTATGCAATCCCTTGATAAGAATATTATCAAATTGATCTTCACTTATCACATACTCAATGACAAATTGTCTATCATTGACCAAGTCTCTGAAAAATGATGTTGACATTCAATATGCTTGATTCTAGCATGTATAACTAGATTCTTAGATAATTGTATTACCCCATTGTTATCATTAAAAATATGTGTTGGATCAAGTTGAGCCTCTTTAAAATCAGATAAGAGTAGAATTGTCAGTTAACTCTAGTTCCTTGTCTATGTACTTAAATGAGTTTCCAAGAAATGGGGTGAACTTTTTAGTATTAGTTGACTGAATTTAAAGTGTATTTAATTCAGTTCCCATTTTATAAATAATTTAAGATGCCATAGTTAAGTAGTTTGAATAATTTGATGATTTTTTGAGCAAGTCCTTTTGCATGTTGACTCTATCTTGAACGTAAGTCGACCTTATTTGATTTAGTCTACTTTCAGTTGTCTTAGTGTATAGTTTTATAAATATAATTACAAATTACTTAGTTATTGAATAAATTTGTTTATTTGATTTTTACTTTATGGTTTTCTTGAAATAACTTGTTATGCAAGTAATATTGTATTAGCCTCATTTTAGCTTTTTTATTAATAAAAAATGATCCACAAGGGATTGTGGCACATTGTTTCAATTGAGAAACATTTTTTCTATGTTTAAGCTCTTATTTTATTAGATGTATACATTAATTAAGACCAACAATCATGTGTTTTCATCTTTGAAGTTATTATGCATAATTTTTGGTCAACAATCTCACTTATAACACTACTAGATTAACAATTCATAATTTTGGGACTGGTTGGTTGATATATAGCTTTAGTTTTAAATGAATTAAGAACTGATTTACATTCACTCCATACATTAAAAACTTTCATCTATCAATGTTTGAATTTATCCACCTTTTTGAGATTAAGACTGATGCATTTGACTATGCACTTTACACAGTGCTCACACATCATGGACATCTAGTCACCTATCACTCAAAGACCTCCAATAGTACTCCACCTATGAAAGATAGTTGTAATCAATTGTGAAAGTAGTAAGAAATGGAACCACCACATATTTGGAAAGGTACTAGTAATTTTAAGGTTTTTGTGTCACTATTAACAAAAAAATTGAAGTTTTTATTCCTAGAACATTTTTTACATCTTGACATAAAATTTTGGTGATTTTATTCACATCAGAGCTAGTAATGATCACCAATTTTATGCATCATTAGCTTGAGTTAAGTTTAGAGAAACTTTCATTAACGCAATGATGCATCATCAAAAAAATATCAAGAAGCACCTCAAAAATTATGTCACTAAAAGCATCGGGATGTTTTTTTTAAAAATTGAGTTTAATGAGATTTTTTTGTGTTGCATAATTGTGTCAACAAATGTTTATCAGGATTAGCATCAACATATGTTTATTATTTAAATTCAAGATAAACATTTAAAATTTATGCATCATTTTTTTTTATTTTTTTGATACATTAAATAATTATATTTTTAGTCACATAAATGTTTTTCACTAAAGATAACTAGGAAAAGGCCCTAGAAAATGAATTTTAAAAAATAGACCTAGGGTACATCCACAATAGGTAGAAAGTAAACGTTAGATTAGTACCAAATAAAAGAAAGAGAGGTCTAATTACACAGGTATAAAGATGTTAACTGAGTAATAGACTCCAAATTTCACCAAAGAAGGAAAGACTAATATCCATCCCAAAGCAACAACCACCTCATCAAGGAACAAGCTTGCTCCAAAGAGAAGAGCACCATTAGATAGGCATATGAAATCCATTCATCTTCTTATAAACCTTATTCCATCTACCAAATATCATCATCTTCCCTTTATAGTGGCATATTATGAAGATTGCTACCTTGAAATGTGTTTGAGAAGGACTTCTAGGGGTGAGACATCAAGAATCATTAAATTGTAATAAATATTTTAACCAATGCATAGGCCCACAAGGTATTACAATGGTATTTAACATAATTACAACCCAGTTCATATCCCTAATTGAATGAATTCAAAATTGTCCCCTCTGAGTGTATCAACATTGAGCCTCTAAGTTGATAATTGTTTACAACCATAAGGTTTTGGAAGTGCACAAACAATGTTCCAAACTCTACCTTCTGAAAACTTATCCCATATTTCCATAAATATAAATAAAATAATATGCACAAAATTTCAACAAAATTTCCACACTAGTTCTCTTATGGTAATGATATTAAACCATTTTATCCTATAAAACTGAGGAATACATAAGCGGTGCTTAAAAAATACCTCATAACTAATATTATTAATAGAGAGAGCCTGTTTAGTGAATCCATGGTCTATTCAAATACCTTGAATTTCCACACCAATTCCCTTATGGTAATGATCTTAAACCATTTTATCCTATAAAATTGAAGAATAAACAAGGGGTGCTTAATGAATACCTCATAACCAATCTTATTAAAAGAGATAACCTATCTAGTGAATCCATGGTGTATGCACATGCCTTGTTCAATTATAATAAGACATGATCATACAAAGTGGTAATATTTCCCCAAAAAGAGATTCAAGTAGTGTGTGCAGTGTGAATATATTATACACCCACACAAATCATAAAGGATAAGTATAATAATTATGTGTGTGTGCATGTGTACATGAATGTGTGCATGTGTCCAGATGTGTGTGGGCATGTGTGTGTGTGTGTGTGGGCATGTGTGTGTATGTGTGCATATGTATGCATGCACATGCATGTGTGCATGTGTGTGCACTTATGCATATACATATACATGTGCATGTATATGGGTGTGTGTGTGTGTGTGTGTGTGTGTGTGTGTGTGTGTGTGTGTGTGTGTGTGTGTGTGTGTGTGTGTGTGTGTGTGTGTGTGTGTGCACATGTGCACACACGCACACACACACACATACACACACAGACACAAACACACACACAGACACAGACACAGACACAGACACACACACACACACACACACACACACACACACACACACACACACACACACACACACACACACACACACACACACACACACACACACACACACACACACACACACACACACTCATGTGTGTGTGTGTGTGTTTTCTAATAGAAGTACCTTTAGTCCACTACTAGTTCCTAAAAGTCTAAATTTTGATAAGGTAGGAAAATTATGCATCCCCCCTTGAAAACCAAAATTATACAACATATATAAACTAATTTTTAGAATCCTAATCTAAGACTATCCTATTCTACTACTCTCCATATTCACCCACATCCATTAGAACCTAAATTCCATTCCCATTATCCTTTCGAAACCCATGAATCTCAATGTCCTTATCATTTGAGAAGCAATGAGGGGTTTAAAACACACAATCCTATGTCAATTCTATTCCCAGTCTCTTAATCAAAAATATTTGACCCTTGATAATCTTATTCAAGCCACCCAAAATTAAATTCCAATGATCTTTCCCTTCCAAAATAATTGAATGGAATAATGTCTCAAAGTCCCTATGTTCCTTACATATGATGTAGATGCCAACTACATTCAAAATCATATTTGTATAGCTCAAGGATTAAGTTACTTCAAAAACATTCCTAGGACAAAGAGATTGCTTTAGGTCCAATATCATAGCCTTCATTAGCTTAACAGTGACCTTGCCTTCTACCCTCATTATTTTTTTGGCTACTATCTACATTATCCTTAGCCATATCCTCATAAGTGGATTTCTTATCTATTGATCAGTGTAATCAATTAATTTATCTACCACATACTCACCTTTTTGTTGGTATGTCTTCTACTTTCCCTCACTAGCTCAGGTTTTGGAGGGAAATGCCTCTTCAGTCTTGGATTTCTTCATCCCTATTAGCATTGAAAATGAAGCATATAGGAGGTTAAAGGATTGACAATCTTGCCACCTTCCTTTTGATAACCAAACTTACATTGACTATCGCGATGAAAACCATCCATAAGTGTAGAGAGTGGTGTCACTCATGTGTAACATGGGAAGATTAAATTGTTAATAAGGTGGAAATAGGGAGGTCTAAACAATTTTATCTTCCTTTATTATACCAAATTCATAGAAATGGCCATCCTTATCCATGATTTTGATTGAGTATGATCAAGAATGAGATTAATTATCCTTAAATGTTGATTATTTTAAATTTCCCTTGCCACCTGGGCTTAGGGTTAGAGAATTAAGTCTGAATCATCCGAAATAAGGATGGACTACAAATCCTTTGAGAGAGGTGGTTCCCACACAATACTTATTCTTCTCATGGATATAATTAGTCCAATTTCCTCTTTTATTGCCCAATCAGTATCCTTATTCCATCTCTCTTTGTGTGTCAGAAATTAATACTATCAAAATTTAGTAGAGTCAAAGTTATCTTCTCCATTATAGTCTTGATTCTCCAAGCCTTGACCCTACCCCTCAAATTTGCATTAATGATCAAATGAGAGTCCCCCTCATCTATGATGGTATTTTAACATTTCATCAATGCAATTTGGATTCCTTTCAAGAGAGTTTTTTATTCATTAATTTTATTGGTATTAGGCCTGATAGCCAAAGAGAAGGAAGATTGACCCTAATGATATCATAAGATACCACCACCTCTATCAAAGATTGGATTACCTCTAGAGGTGGCATCAAAATTAAGTTTAATACATCCTAGTTATGGTGAATTCTAAAAAATAGGTTTTCTATGAGTGTTTTTTCCACACCACCAAAACCCTTATCAAGTGATTATTTACATACTTTTTATAGTGATAAAATAATAATAATTTTTTAAATTTATGATTAAAATATCAATAATTATTATTAAAATAATTAATAACCAACTAATACAATATGAAAAAAATGTTATAAATTAGTAGTAATTTTCTAATATAATAGTTATGTCAAAGTTTAATATAACCATTGTCATTATTAGTAATGTCTATGGAGCTCACATCATTTTTCATTATGAAAAAGTAAATGTAAAAAGTCAATGAAATAATTATGAACATCTAGTCATTATTTTCCTCATCATCATCATTATCATCGACATCACTATCATATTCATTTTCCTCATTATCTTGCTCATCTCAACTCATTGTCTACAAAATACATGCAATATCAAATATTAAGATTATTTCAAATTAATAAAATAAAATATCAATTGAAACATACGTAGTTATATATATATATATATATATATATATATATATATATATATATATATATATATATATATATATATTCAAAAAGAAAAGCGCTGATATCTTTTTGTTCCAGTTTTGGTATAAAATACAACTAGTAGGCCATACGATATATATGGTGGCCACAAAAAGAACCATAAGGTTCAAGACAAAGAGAATACAAAACAAAGATTTATAGGGAAACAAATAGCCTTAACCAAAAAAAGGAAGAAAAAATAAACCATATACATGTGGTACATGAATATTACAAGACCAAACAAATGGGCTTGAGACTCACATTTTACAATAGGGGTATCACCCTCTTGGTGATAGATCCATCTTCCTTCTGAATCTATAGATATATCTTACCTATATTTAGGGAGCATGATTCCTTGTCTAATATATCTATTGTGTTGTTATGCTCTCTATATATGTGTGTAATAGTGAGTGGGTGGAAGAGAGTAGCAAGTACCATAGATTTGTTTATGATGTGTGAAAGAGTGATATTCAAGCTTTAAGCCCTACCATTCAACTAATCATAGGCCATCTTGGAGTCAAAATAAACTTTTAAATAAGTAATCATCTAGTCATTTGTAATGGCAAGTTCTGTGATAATAGCTTGTATCTCTACAAAATTATTTATATTATCACCAATACTATTCCAAAAGGAGATGGACCTATTGTTGTAATATATGAAACCCCTAGTGCCTAGGGTTCATTTTAGTGGACCATATAAAAAAATTGGTGGAGGTCTCAAGGTGAAATGGATTCATAATGGTGGTGAATTAGTTTGGAAGGTGTATTTTTACATAGGTGAATCATGCAATGCCCTACGATAAATCACACAAAGCCTACCAAGTTTCTCTAAATCTCATGCAAAGGAAGATGGACACCTAATAAATGTACATGATTGATGGCATATCACTGATGAATGATGATAAGGTGAATATGAATGATGGTAAATTGTGGACTAATACTGATAGGCAATATGCTAAATTTATCTCTACAATCATAAAAAAATAGACATCATATCCCAAGTCATGAAAAAAATAATCATGAACTAAGTAATGAAACTATAAATTAATGATATACAAATTTAAAGTGAATAATAAAAACATTATCCTACCTAGATCACCCTTGTGCCAATCTGGTTTAGAGTCCTCTTTAGCATTCATCTCAGCCTTCTCCTCCCTCACTATTGGATCCAAGTCTATTGGTGCCTAGTCACCTCCCTAGTAGCTTGGTCTCCTCCCCCCTCATCTTATTACTACCCAATGTTGTTGTATTTGTTATTATTATGGTGCTAGTACTATGGTGGTGCATTTTGATATCATTGACCTCCAACTAGCAATGCAACATGTATCACCATAGGCATCACTAATAATATGCCAACTTCATCTCCTACCATAGATATCAATCTATCTTATGCTCCTCTCATCATCTACTTTATTTTCATGATGGAAGTCCTTGGTGAAAGAGGGTACTACCTTAATATCCTTAGTCTAGTGTTCCTACTCTCTCTGATACCTTTGATTGCCACTTGTGGCACATGGATATTGCTTTAATATGGTAGTTAAAACTATTGGGGTACCTTGTCTATGGGGTGCAACTATACCTATGAACATTTGTCCCTTACACCCTCATAATCTATAAGATTTCCCACCTCATCTACCCATAGTCTTGCCATGCACTGACAAGGTAGAACTATTAGATCTACCACTGTTGACATGCCCATTATTTAGGGAAAGGCTCTTAATGGTCATGTCTATGTCCACATCAATAATTTTATATCCCCTCATTTACTATTACAACCCATTTTTGGTAGGGGATCATCCACTCATATACCCATCTCATGATGAATATGGGGTGAATAATAGAAAGAGTGCCTGACCTAACAATCTAGTATAAATCATTATAGGTCCTCACTAGAACCTCTTAGGCATATGATAACCATTGGCTCTTTTCCTCAATAATCCTAATAATAGGAGACCAATTGTATAATAGATTGTATGTCTTCTTGTCTCTTACCAATTAGAAGGAAAAAATCCCTATAATAGCCTTACATAGGATCATGATCATTGATTGATCCACCATCACTAATCTCACCCCATCATTCCTACCCATATTAGGTGCATGAACATCTCTAAAATACTCTACTCAATCATTAGTTTCTCCCTTATCTGTGGCCTCTCTCAAGGTCATAAGTCAGTTTGCCATCAAGAAGCCAAAATTGTTGTATACATTAGTGAGAGTGATGATCCACTCTCCTAGGGATTGTGGGAACCATAAAGTGTTTCAGTCCACATTCCAATAGGTGAACATGTCAATCTCAACCTTATCTATATGAAAATGATCCCCACCTATGATATCCTAAGAATCCTTGCCCTCTCTAGTATAACCAACTCAATAGTTATCAACAATCTCATAACCCTGGGAAACCAATCCTCCCTCTCTCTATTCCATCGTATGTATCCCCATACAAAAATACAAGTTAAACATCCCTAATCACTTTTTTGGCCTTAAAATTTACCATAAACTAACCATTTTAATTCTATGATGAAACCACTACCTTATGCAGGTCTTCATAAGGTTATAGTTATGTAATTGACACTTGCATAAGGAGGCAATTGCATGATTTATATATAAAGGCTACATAACCACCAAAAATTGATAATGGAAATGTAACTACAACCTTGCATTATGTGATGGTTACATTAGAAACCATGTCAAAAACATAATTTCCAATCTATGAAGACCAGTGGTTTCATCTCAACACTGCCCATTCTATCTATCAGCCATGACTACCCAAAAAAACCCTCCCAAAAGCTCCAATTTGAATGAAAATGCAAAAAACTTTACGTTTTCATAGACTACCCAAACCTAAACCCCATTCATTCATTATATTTCTAAATTCATTAGATCTAATGCATATTTAAGCAATTTTTCAAAATTAAGGGAACAACACAAAAGCGATTAGAAGTAACATATGCATACTCTGCTCTTACTATCATTGGCATATTCACCTTCATCTCCTCATACTCATCAATTCAACTATAATCTATCTCAAATCCTTCACAACAAATCCAAAGCTCAAATTTCACAAATTTCAAATGTACAAATGAATTCCATTTTTGGAAAGTTTTCAAAAATATACTAGCCATTAAGTTTGAAAACTTACTATTTTGGTAATTTTTCTTTAGGGATTGATTTTTATCTCATTTCGAGTCTAATTTCATGCCTAAATAACCAAAAAACTCAATAAACACTCACAATTTTAAGGTTTTATTTCCATCATGTTTTTGCAAGGTGTGTTATTTTATGACTCAATTTTGTAAGATTACCCTTAAACCCTAAGCTCAGTTATTTGATGATATGGTTTAGGTATTATCCTCATCCCCAAGTACATGGCAAGTAGACTTGTCTATATTTTGATGAGTTATGATTTTTACTTTCTCATAAAACTACACTTGATTCCTATTTTTATACTCACAAATCATGAGTGTGTCTCAACTGGATTCACTATACCACATAGGTAAGTAATGTAAGTTTTATAACCTTAATTTTAATTTTAGTGTGCCACTACTTGGTAAAAATACCCTCATCAAATCCTGATGAGGCATTTCCCTGATGGGAAAATATGTTTGCACCAAAAAATTATATGGTGCAACATTTAAAAAAAATTAATGATGATGTAAGGACCTCTACCTAAATATGCTTAGATATGGTTCCCTCTACCTCATTTTTATTTTAATTCCTCTCTGGCCTTCCTAAGCCTCAAAATTTTCATCTTTTTATTTTTCCTTAAATTTTAAGGTCCTTACCTTCATGACAAAATTATCACTTTTCGTGATGAAACCGTTGTTTTCACTATGGTGGTTTCACAAACCACCATGATGGACATGTGTTCAATGCAGTAGTTGTGTTACTTGTCATGTTGGATTTAATACCTTATGTAAAATTTTCATGGTTTGAAATGTTTTTTGATTTTCCACTTGCATAAAGTGACAGTTTCATCACTGTTTACTAATTGTTAAATTTAGCATCCGAGACATCATTTTTCACATGTTTTGCATGATTCTAATTACGTTTTCTAATTTTTTGTCTTTATTTCACTCTTTTAAATGGAAAAAATCAATCATATTCCTATTTTTTTAATCAATTTTTATCACTTTTTAAATTAGCTTTCAGTAAAGTTCCAGTTAACTCCCACACACAACCTCCTTTCTTCCCTTACAAGTATCTCACTTTCCTTAGGTTTTTGGATCCAAAAATTTGATCAAAGATTGAATATTTAAAATTTTATAGATCCCTATCCCACCTTATTTTGTATTTGGAGAATATTTTCTTGAATATATGGTTATCGACCTGTCATTCTACATAAGTTTGGAGAAGAGAATTCAATGAATTGATAACCAATCGTTTGTTATTCATGAATCAGTCCAACCAAAATACAACTGCTCTATTTTTTATTATTGTGTTCTTCTTGATCTTATTATTCTTTAATTTTTTGATATTTCCCAAGGTCAATGTTGAGCAAATGAGCTAGCTTCTTGAGGATTGTATACACACAATGAGTCTTTTATTCACCTTTGCTTGTTCTCACCATTGATTAGGTTGGAGGGTTTGTTTTAAATTTTGATTTATTTATTAGATATATTATAATAGTTT
Organism: Torreya grandis; assembly: GCA_037957365.1. NCBI lineage: Eukaryota > Viridiplantae > Streptophyta > Pinopsida > Cupressales > Taxaceae > Torreya > Torreya grandis. The sequence goes on along the minus strand of JARHVA010003384.1, from coordinate 1,028,427 downwards.
TTTAGTTAATTAATAGGTTCATATTCATAAAATTTAAAAAATAAAAGAAAATAAATCGTCTTCCTCTCTCTTATTTTGCACAAAAAGATAGTTTTGCTTTTTTAATTCATAGTTGCATATCAAAGATTCCTAGAGCGTAGTTTGCATTAAATATAGGGTAGATTAAAATAAATTTATCAGTATGAATATCCAAAAATAATAGTTTTATTTCAATACTAAAACAAATTTACATTCACAAATGAACACTCACACACACCCAAACTTAAAAAATTTAGACAAATCAAAACTTGCATGTTATATTTGATTTCTTTATCTTATATATTGAATCAACACTAATATAAATTAAAAAACTTACAAAAATAATAACATAATACTTTCATCTATTTCAATTTAGCTCATCTAATTTCATAAACAATCATTCCAAACTTTAAAAACTAGTTTTCTAGCTTGCGTATGTGAATTAGTTTTTGAATACTTAGAAGTTGTGATTTTTAGGTTTTATATTTAATTTTTATTTGTGTGTTGAAAAAAATAAATTTCATATTATATTTCATCTGTTTCAATATAAAAATAAAGTTAATTCATTTAGTGCATATAGGCAAAAATTATCTCTTAAACTAGGAAAATCCAAAATCAACACTTGCATCAATCATATAGAATTCAATTTATAGAACTTGAATGAATAAAAAATATTGGGGAGGAAGAAACATTTGATTTTATTTGGCTATTTAATCATTTCAAAACATTTTATTTTTAAAAACTACTATAGTTTTTTATTCCTTTGTAAAATACTATAAAAATGCCAAAAAATACAATCAAACAAGCCTTGTCAAGATGAGCACAAGCCTAAATATTAATCCTAAACATTTAAAATAGAAAGTAACCTCTTTGAAACCATAATAAATATACTATTTATTATTTATAAATCCATCACAACATTTATTTTTCCATTTCATGATGCTTCTAGAGTAACCACACGTTCATAGAGTAGGCATCTTCCCTAGAGTTAGATCTTCTATTTATGATAGCAATATCTAAAGTGATATCAATACTGAATTTATAATTGAATTTTTTCATTTCACTCACATTAAAAACCTTATTATTAGGTAATTTTGTGCTCTTTATGAATGAGACCAATAATTATACCTATCCATATGTGAGGCCATCAATATAGTGATCTCCAAGTCTAGATCTACACTTTTCTTTTTGTTCCTCCTTGAGACTAGCCTCTTCATATTTAATTTTATTCACATATGAAATTTAAAAAATGTATTCAATTAAATATATTTTATTAGTTTCACAATGTCATCAATCCTAATTACACCCAATTCCTCTTGCCTATAATTGACTAAAAACTCTGTCTCCTTGTACTCACTCATACATAGGTCTTTACCACCCATCATCCAAGACCACATGTCTTTACCTAAAACTATCAACCAAACCGCTATACCTATCATCATATCATATTTTCATCGATTGTCTTAGCCAGACCTTAGGAAGTATAATACATAAGGTTAACATATCACTTTATATGTGTACATAAATTAGTGAACTTAAAATGAAATACTCTTCATTTTACATATTTACTCTTTTATTTCCTATCCTCTCATCCGTTTATTCTATGGGTATTTATGTATTCCTCAAATATATGTGGACAAAAAAATTTGAGAGATCATTCAACCTAGATAAATATAGGAGGAACCATCAAAATATTGGTGAAGCCTCCTAACATGATTGGAATAATAACATCATCTACTCAAAACATGGAGAGCCAATTTCCAAGCTCTTCATCCTTAAACTCACACACTAGGTCTAATGTATTAATTTAATAAGTGTGCAATCCCTCTAAAATCACCAACAACTACCAAGATTCTAATAATATGACATTCACCACTAGAGGAAAGGCCCACCCTCACATTGTAACTAGACAAAAAATTATCTTACATAGCCTATAAATGAAAAAAACTTGGAGATTCAATCAATACATTAAATGAATTCACTCCCTAGAAGATGGGTTGAGCAAATAAAAATTATTCTCACTCCCCTCTAGCGATAATAAACAAAACATATATATCCCATAGGATAAAAATGCAATGGATCACCTTGAATCCTCTAGCATAAAATAGTTCAATAATGGTTTAAAAAAAAAAAAAAAAGCCACCAAACCCCCCACCCAAACCTTTTGCTAAGGAGGTCACTAGATCCATGACTACTTCTTCCCCCAATGAGCTCATATTAACCTTTGTGGGTTGCATTTGGGACTTAGAGAGTAACCAAAACTCTCTCAGCTAAGAGATGACTTATGGACCCTATAACCAAGGTCATCCCTCCATTTCCATCCCAACAACAACATACCAACCGCTGAAATACTCATGAAAACTAGTTTACACTAAATATACTTCAAACAAGTATCATGGGGACATCCTTACTCATAGATTCCCCAACCCTGTAGCTTCTAACATTCCTTCATCATATCTACATCACCTTTAAAATCTTATTGGATGCATCTTTACTTACATCCCACTTAAAAACTTGGTGGCTAACATTCCACCACCATATATCCATCTTAACAATGTAATGATCAACACACCAACACCATTAATCCCTCCAAGGTACATCCCACCCACATATAGTCTTATAAGAGCACAAAATTATGATTATTCATCTAATCCTCTTCCACATTAATATCACATGTTTTCTAAGTCCACCCAACCAAATAATTACATTCTAGCCTACTATACTCCACCTTATCAACCTCTATCTTTTCCTCCTAGTGGTTTCCTGTATGCGTAATATCCAAATCCTCCTATTTAAGCCCATCCCACCATGACTTTGGTAGAATTTAGTTCCATGGTGACTTATGAAAAGTATGTGAAAGAACCACCTGATCATAATACATTAGGAATCCTTTTTTCTCTTTCCCTTACTTGAGCTCCCTGAGTTTGAAGGGGAAGGAGGTCCCAAAATGTATGTCAAGAAATATGTGATTGTTGTTAGAGATATTATACCATGGGATAGGGTAGTTGTAAAATTATTCCTAAAAACTTTGGAGGAATAAACCTAGACTAATACTAATGCCTCCCTCAGGCATCTATTCATTCCTTTCACCAACTCATTATAGAGTTTGTTAAGGCCTTTGATATGAAAAAACTTCTCAAGATTGGTGTTTTATATTTTTAGGACTTAGGGCATGTAAATCCCATGTTTTTAAATGGTAGAGTATATCAATAACTTAGAATAAAAATATGAAATAATTTAATTCACAAGATTTTTCCAAAACAATAAATATGTAAATAAAGAGTACTTATCTAGATTAAAACAAGTATTTATGTGATTCAAGAGACTAAAATAGGCTTGAGAATCAGTCAGACACCTTTCATTTTGTGATTATAGTTGAAATCAGGATTCAAATAGTAGCACCCTTATGTGGATAGTATCACCATATGTTGTAAGCACAAAAACTGGGGGGGGTGAATCAGTGTACAAAATTTTACTTTCAATTCCTCTTATCATTCATCAAACAATCAAACTACTTTAGAGATATAACAATGCATAATCAACCATCCATATGAGCATGAAGCAAGAACATAACACATGAACATAATAGCTCTATGGAAAATACTCATGGGGTATAAAACCCATTAAAACATCACTTAGACTACTATCTTATAAGAAATGGATCAACATTTAGTGAGGCACCAACCCCACAAGGAGCTCCAACTCTTACCTAGTCAAACACCCACTCAACTAGTCTTTAGAAAACTCCAACTTGTAAGGAGGATCCAACCCATTAAGTTACATATAACTAACCCAGCCAATTCAAGGAAAATTATTCAAGATATAACCTAAAAGGCATATCCATCTCCCTCTTGACTAAGTACTAACTTAGCTAAGACAAGCTTGATTACCTCAAGACACCCTATTGCTCAGTCAATTGAAGGTGACCTCTTCTTCAGCTCTCTCTCTCTCTCTCTCTCTCTATATATATATATATATATATATATATATATATATATATATATATATATATATATATACACTTGGAACACACCTATGATTAATATATTATTGTATTTCAACATCCAATCAAATCATTAATCTATCCTTAACCTTCCACCCCTCTCAAACAACTTTATAGGGTCACTCGCTCAATATGCCTCTTACTAGGCCCATTATGTCAACTAACCTTTTCATCCACCTTAAAAAATATATATTAGATATTCATGATTGATATTATTTTTATGGTATACATGACCTAATTATGCTCCTTCAAGATCTCTTTTATTTTATTATCTTATCATCTTCTTAACTAGCTCAAATAGGCCTATTATGCCTTGTATTTATACCAAACATTTACTCTTACACATCTTGGTCACATAATAATATTTAAATACATATATTACCCTTATAATGGGTCATAACACACATTTAAAAAGTGAAACAACCATCATATAGGTGGTCCAAGATCATTAAGACCAAAGCCACTGTTAGGCCTAAAAGAGACCTAATGTAATTAGGTCTATCTTAACCACATGTTACACTTGGACCATCTTATAATACCTTTAACCTCCACTAATACATGAAAAAATTAAAATAAACCTTCAATAGACATTTTATAGGCTCACCATAGGTCCACACCACTTGTTAATCCAAATCACTCCTTGAACCATGCCATTAGGCCTTTACACAAAAAAAAGTTTACCTTGAATATATGAACCATATGACCAAGTATTATGCACAAAAATGTCTTTAAAATACATTTATATAACCTTAATTACTCATGGTCATCATCATGTCCATTTTACATTACCAAACAATGCATAAGACTTCAAACCAATAACTTTTTTATGCTCCCTCAGAATTGTCTGTCTGCTACAAAACATAGTCATAAACAATTGTCTCTCCACACTTGAATATGGACTAAATATGACTCTCAGAGCATTATAATGAACCTCAGATACCTATATAACATCTTTTCAAGAAATTTATTATTCAAATTTATTCAAAACACCTCAGACTCATCTTTGCAAGATGACTACATAGAACTACTAATAATCATGTCAATACAATCATGATAAGTGTTATATTTTTCTCTTGTAATGATAATTTAAAAAATTATAATTAACATTTATAGTTTAGATATTACATATATATCATTATATAATATACATATCTCAAGATCTAGTGTCAACCATTGGTCTTATAGACTAATTTCTTAGGCATCTCTCTCACTATTCTAACACAGTCAAACAAGTCATTTTGGATTTCATGTTTCAAATTCTTAAAGTGAATTTACACCTTATATCAAACATGTATATATGATATACATCTAAAAACAATTTAAATTTCATTGGATCTATTTAATCCTATCATAGAATCTCAAACTCTTCACTTCATCATGCAAACCTGGAACTATCATTTTGTCTTAAGAACCAATCATGGTGAACATGACTTAGAACACTTATAGGGACACAAAAAAGATATTATAATGAATTTTTATGGTATTTTTATACCTCAAAAACAAATTCACATTCTTGGAATAATTTAATTTGGCTCATAAATACATAGGAACATTTTTCTTCTAGGTCTATCTAGTCTGTATATAACACCAAAACTCTACCTTCTAAAACTGAAGTTCAAAACACCTCTTATACTAACTTCCAAATTTTTAAAAATCATGGTTTGGACATAAGATTCATAAAAAACAATTCCATGTGCTTTATATACCACAAATTAGATCAATTTTTTTTAAGAACACTCTTACAAAAAGCTCACTCAAATCTGTCAGTCCACTAAAGAACATAGTAAACTTTGACAAATAATAAGTTCACTTATATGAATTTTCATGAATAAATTTCACTTGGAGGTTGTTCATAAAATATTATAATTCATCTTTAATTTTTATACCATGCAAAAATTCTAAATATTTTAGTCTCTACATGCATTTATTTGCTCACTGGTTTTTCTAGTTTTTATCACAATCAAAACCTTTGACTTTTAATTGTAATAAATGCACTTGTACAGATAGTTAAGATAAACTACTACTTGGAGGATGATCCTCATGGAGTATAATACAAATTTATATTTTACACCAACTTTATCTAACCAATATATTGCATTCTAATATCACTTCTTTACTCTTGGGTTCAATGCACACACATAGCCATTTGAAATCCAACATTCATATTTTTTGAACTTCAATGGCTATTTTTAGAAGATTCAACTTGACAGTCTCTGGCATGTCACAGTCTGATAGAAGAACTTTAGAGGCTTGTATCTTGAACTAGGGATCTTTTTAAGACACCAAATTTTGAGGGTACCTTCTTGGCACTATGGAAAACATCTCCATGAAAACTTTTGACCAAGTTTGAATTTATAGGTACACATAATAAAATCACAAACTTACTAATTTATTCATATATCCATGATGTGAAGTGATGGTCTAGCTTATCTTAAGCTATAATGGTGCATTTTTATTTCTCCAAAGGTTAATATGAAATACCAGAACCTCATCAAGACATCAATGGATGTCTCAAAACATCACATTGGTTTTTAATGCTCTGTACTCATGCCATTTATCCTCCAATTCATAAAACTGACCTCATACCTCCATTAGGCCATGCTCTCTCTCTTTCATGCTAACTAGCACATTTGAATCTAAGTTTTGACATCATATGCACTAACACTTCATTACAAACCTTCAAGATCATACACATTCATATCATCACCATCATGCCTCTGTAAGTCACTTCCATGCTGAGGAACTAGGCCATCAACTAGACCTAGTAGGTATCACACCACTTTGAAACCTTATTTCCATTATGGATGCACTTTGAAACTCACTCTCAAGCCAAGCAACCTCATGCCATGCTAAACTATATCCACAAAAAATCCACATACCTATAATCACTCATTTCACCATACCTCACTATGAATCATAAGACATTCCATTGGATCACCATACCTCACACTTCCTTTGACATCAATGACATGCTCAATCCATATGACATCAATGATAACTTGCAACAATATGTGGTTCTTGTGTCCAATTATGGCTCTAGTGTCCTTATTGGGGGAGCTTTCTAAAACTTTTAGGGAAGTTGTAAGAGAGTTTGGGGAACCTGTAGGTGGTTATGTGTCTTATAGAAGCTTGCATGTGTACTATTTTAATTAAATATATTCCAAAACCCTAATGAATACCTACATGCAAGAAACAACAATTAGATCAAATGTAAAAGAAAGGAAAAACCTTGGTTGTGGGATATTACAATCATATGGAGCATAACCCTTATTAGCCTGAACACTGCCTACATGAACCCCAATGCTAGGTATCTTAGATTATATGTAGTTCTCCTTTAGTGAATGTGCACAATCAACATGCATGGTATGATATAATGAATTTTATTTAGGATCTTATTTGATCAAACAAGTAATGTCTAAATGTAATAACTGAGTAATATTCATATTTTTGAGCTTTACTATTGACTAATTTTATGTAATTATATGCCAAAATAGTAAGTGTTATATGTAAAATGCTCTGTGAGGCTATTTATATAGAAGAAACTTTGATTTGAATGTAATACCTTATTTTCTAGTTGACAATTTGTAAAATAAGGATAAAAACATAATAAAAGGCTCAAGATAGGGTTAGGACCCAAAACACAAGAGAAAATAATTGTTGGACACTAGAGCCATAATTGGACACTAGTGCCACAAGGTGATACTATCCAAATAAGGGTGCTAGTGTCCTAAGGCTTAAACATAAAGTTAATACTAGGCAAGATAGGCTAGGTGCCCCTGTGAATGGGAAGAAGTGACTTAGGATAACTAAGGTTACAAAAAATAGGGAAAATAAGACATAAAAAAGATTATAAGACCCAAAATGACCATGCAAATGAGGGCTATATTCATCAATAAGACCTTCATGTGAAAGAGTAACAAAAGACATAATACTTATGGTTGTTTGACCAAATTATGGTGTATACATTTCCCCCCTTTATTCTATTAGTGTAATGAAATAGAATTACTAGATTAAAATAAAAAGAGAAACATGTACCTATGCTTACCTATGCAAATATGTTCTAGACTTGGCTCACTTCTTGGCCAAAGAAGTGGATAGGAGTTGAAGTATGTGATTAATAAATCCATAATGTGGGTGCCTTTTGTACTAAATTTTAGTAGTTAACTAAATTATGAGGAATAAAACCCTATTTTCCCCCCACCCTGATATCTAGATTAAATTTGAGTATGTAAACTGAATATATGGAGAAACAAGGCATGCTTGTCCCCACTCTAATATGTGTACTAAATATGAGTATGTAAAATGAATATGTGTAGAAACAAGGCTTGCTCTCCCCCATTCTGATATGTGTGTTAACTCTAAGTATATAATCTGGTTTTGGTGGAAGGCTATACATCAACCATTGCAAATGGTCATGTGATCCAAATTGGTGAAATCCTAGTGGCTTCCTGGTTACATCTTAGTGATGATCTAAGTGTAACCTGATAATGTGAAAATAGATATCAAGGATGTGTACCCTACATCATGACCCCATTATTGATATCTGAGTAATACAATTGTGTATTTGAACATCTATATATTTGATTCAAATCATATATCTAAGTTAAATTGTATATCTGAGTCAAATTATATATCTAAGTCAAACTATATATCTAAGTCAAACTATATATCTATGTCAAATTATATATCTAAGCCAAACTATATATCTGAGTCAAACTATATATCTGAGCCAAACTATATGTCTGAGTCAAAATGTATATTTGAGTTAAATTTTATATCTAAGCAAACTTATGCGTTTGAATATTTATATCTGAGTAGACTTATATGTCTAAATATTTGTATATAATTATACCTGCATGTCTAAATATCTATATCTGAGTAGACTTATGTGTCTGAATATCCATATTTTAGTAGACCTATGTGTCTGAATATATGTATCTGAGTATACTTGTGTGTCTAAATATCTATATATGAGTAGACTTATGTGTCTGATTATGTATATCTAAATCAATCTGTGTGTATTTCCCCCCCTTTTGGTGAGAGAGATGAGACTGAGGTAAGGGTGTCTAACCAAAAGTGGTAATGACTGATATGATGGTGATAGTTAACTTGGGTGATGTTTTAGGTTTGAATATTTTGTTGATTGTGACAAAGTGGGTTGCTTGAGATTGGTAATGGGACAGACCTTTGGTCTATATTGAGTTTTTGAGGGGAATATAGGTTTTATCATTTTTAAGAGTTAACTGTGATTAGGATATTGATGGAACCAATAGAGGGTGAGGTTTATTGAGGTTAAGTCCCACATGCAAAGAACATATCACAAATTGGTGTCACAGTTCTCTAAATATCACATTTGAAAGAAGTTATAATTAATTGGTGAAATTGGAGCACAAGGTCAACCTTAGTAAGGTGGAATTATTATAAGTGTGACTTAAATAGGTTAGTTGATTAATTTAACAATTCATTTAAATCATTTATCTAGATAGTGATTATTTTATTTGAGCTAGAGAGTATTTCAAGGAGACGAGGAATAACTTTGACCTGATATGAGGAGGTGAAGGCACTTATCTAGGTCGAGGAGGATCTTACCCTAGTAAAGATCCTATTATTTTTCTTATTTTTATTACATGTAGTATATTTTTTACTATTTTTATTGAAAATATGGTAGTTTAGGACCATTTTTAGAAGTAGAGCTATTGTTTTGATAATGGTGCTACTATCCAATGCTACTATCCCATATGTAACACTAGTGTGCACTAGCCCTAATTTATGATGTTCATTATTTTTGGTTGGTGTTTGATGACTATTATTGTCTATTTATCTGATTTCTTATGATGTTAATGTTAGTTTTTGGTTGTATTTTATAGGTAGAGTGCACATGATAGAGTTATAGAGTGGCTAGATGACTGAGACATTTCAAGGATTACCCTTAAAAGATGTAGAGATGTCCATGATAGAGAGAGTTGGTATGAGTCATGCGACATCATTATATTTGATGCCCTAGGATAAACACATGATGACTACATTATGTGAGAGGTGGGATATAGATACATACACATTTTGGTTAACTATTGGGGAGATGACTATCACCTTGAAGGATGTGTATAAGATTATGTAGTTACCTATTAGTGGTCAAAGAGAAATATTACAAGAGGATACTAGTGATTGAGCTATATAATGGGCCATTAGGTTTTTTTTTTGTGATGTCTATGGGGACTCATTATGCAGGGAGCCAAAATGGTATATTATTATCACTTATTTTCATAGTGAATGTTCTATGATTGTGAAAGTTCTTACTTCTTAGCAATTTTATTAGCTTCATTTATGGCTATAGATGGGAATGGGGTATCAATCTCATACAGGATGTAAGAGATAGTTTAGGACATAGAGGTGCACAACACCTTGTACTCATAGGGTTACATTATGCTAGCCTACTTGTTTTAAGATTTGTACTATTTTATGCAAGAGATGTGTGCATGAGGTATTGGGTCTTCCAAACTATTGCATTGTTGGGCGTATAAGCATATATCATTGAGTAGACCAATATTACCTCAATGAGGTGATTGTAATCACCCTCAAACATTTATAGAGAGGTATATTGGGATGACCCATTGCCTAAGAGGACCATGATGTAATGTTTACATGTGCTTGATAGGTTGATGGCCAAAGACATTATTTGGATGCCCTACATGGGTTATGAGGGATGACCCAAGGAAGATGTTTAGTTGAGATAAATGTGAGTGAGATGCTAGATATATGACCATTGGGTTAATATATTTGAGAGGTTTAAGTATGAGTGGATGACATGGTAGTTTAGTTTTGCTAAAGATGTGCTGCCAGCACCAATGATGTGGTTGATGAGTTCTTGAGATCCAGTGAGGCTAGGTAGTAGGCCTAGACCATTAGCTACAAAATTAGCTCTAATTTCATTGATAGAGAGGGATCCATTTATTGATATACTAGATGTGGAAGATGTAGGATTTACTGATACCTGAGTACCCTAGTGGAGAGAGCATAAATGGGTACCTATGTTCCTAAGAGGTGGGATCATCACGAAAGATGTGTTAAATGTGGAACCCCTTAGGGATATTAATGGTGGGTTGATATTGTATGTTTGTATATTCTATTTACTTATTTAGTTATTTAGGTAGGTATCTGATGCATTATGTTGGTATGTATAGGTTCACAAAACTAGTGGAACAAAAACAACTAATAAAGATACTCAACATGGGCAAAGATCCACTTCATAAAGTACCTCTTATAGTGAGTAGAGCATACGACACATAGAGAGGGGTTATACATTTTTCATATAGAGATAGGCCTCATGTATCTTGATTACATTATTAGATAAAGAGATGATCACACTTCCTCTTACTCATCAACACTTAACACACCATTTTCATAGGGTATAAAATAAGCCATATTATAGTTTTCATAAGATAAATGGATATTCAAACAACAACTATTATGCCCAAGATCGTATTGACTAGTATGTCAATAAAAGCATTATAAAAATCATACATGGGGCACTAAGAGATCAATCGCTATAGTTTGCTAGATCACACTCGATCATGATCAAGTTATCCTAGGTCATTCCATTTAAGGAGACATTGGTTACTCATAGTATGAGCCATGTGGTTTTCTGAACACCTATTTATAAGCGATCTTGCATACCAAAAAAATATTAGAGATGTAAACAAATTCACATAGATCAAATCATAGTCTCCATTCACACACCAAATAAGATATTTGGAAATAATACAAAGATCAGAACATAGTCTCAATTCTCACACCAATTAAGATATTTGGAAACACTCACAAAGATTAGAGCATAGTCTTAGTTTGACTACTAATCAAGATATTTGCAAGAGATCACAAAAATCAGAACATAGTCTAGTATCCAATCAAGATATTTTCCAAAGATCATAGATATCAGAGTATAATTTTAGTATGCCACCCAATCAAGCTCTTTGTTATAGAGTCCACACACATAAATACGAGTAGTGTATCACACACAATATCAATTCCATGGTCTACTTCTACACCAACACAACATGAGCAGTATGGTCATTTGTTCACCATGCCATATAGGTTCAGATAGAGCATACTATAGTTACATGATGCACACACATATATCCTATGATATTCTTGTAACACCTATACTAATAGATAAAATTACTAGTATACTATACATGTCTACTTAAACATTTATAAACAGATAAAAAAATTCATTACCATTACTTAGATACATACCATAAACCAATATTACCATTTAAAACAATGAAAAAAATCAAACACATGTAAACATACACAATGTAACAAATAAAGATACCAATATACACATTACCCATATAACAATAAACATCCATATATATAACTCAGAACATAGTTTCAATACAAATGTTGTAAATCACTCAATGATTTGGACATGGCCACTAGGACTAGTCCTTTCACTCTCACTATTAGATACATCCATACTAGAATTGGAAGCCTATTATCCCTCTCAGACCTCAATCAATGTCTCCATCTACTCTCTTTCCCCCTAACACACCCAACTCAACCATACACTCCATATGCTCTCACAGTAGATGTATGTAAACATCCACTATTTGGATACTTTCCCCACCTAGAGAATCAGGTGTGGGCATGGACTATCTCCATAACTCTATATGTATATCATCCCTATCAGTAACTAGTCACCTATACATTTTAGTATATATGGCCATTCAATTAAATAAATGAGAACAAACACCAAAAATAACTGTGGCCCTCTCCACTAACCCATAGTCCATGGCATCATCAGGAATATGTCATGTCAGCACTTAGAGTGCAGACTTAGTAGTAATCCCAATACTCATCATTTCATCTTATCCCCCTCCAATTTTAGATTGGGATTTGTCTTGGTATATGCAAGGCTAAATATTTTTTCTCCAATGGGAAACAAATAAATTTAAAAAGTTCCCCTCTCTTCACCCAAAATTTTAATTTAATTATTTACATCTCTGTATCAAAATTTAGATGGGTTTTGTTAGGTAAAATGTCCATTTTTAATTTTTTTTTGAAAATTAAATTTCCTTTACTAACTAATATTATTTTTTATTAAGTGGGTCATATTAGTCAATAGATATATACATAGAAAATTGTTAATAAATTTTGACTCATTACATATTTAAAAAAATTAAAAACACCTAAACATTTTACGAATTGGTGGCTATAATTTAAATGTGTGTGTTGTTCAAGTTTGACTTGATGGGCAAATGATATTTCATTTTTTTGTAAGTGCTCAATTAAAAAATTAATAAAAAATCATCTATAAAAAAATGGAAACATTTACTATTGAGTCCTCCACATATCCATTTAAAAAATATTAGTTTATTTCAAAAAAGTCTTAGCAAACACGTGTTCACTTTTTATGAAATTATAAAAATATAAAGTGGGATACATTTAAATTTACAATATTAATCTACAAAATTTGTTTTAATTAAAAAAAATTATGGCCTCATGAACTCCACTTGAAATACTATAACTTCTCTTTTTACACTATGTTGAAATTATTTGTGGAAGACCTTCATATCATCAATTGAAATTAAGGTACGCCATTATTTTTGAAATTTCATTGCAATTTAAGACACCCTTTTGGCCCTTCATTACCTTACACTAAGTTTGGGGTATAATTTTGAAATAGTAACAAATGAAAACTCATATTAGTGTTGGAGATTGTAAAGGTCTTGGAAAGATCCATTTTTTGAGGATCCATCCATTTCCATTATTATGAATGCCTCTTCCAATAATTTTATTCTCTCTTAATCCCTTGGGAAATCTAATTTTAAGGATTATTTGAAATGGGCAGGGCACTCTTCTAGTGATTATTTTTTCAAACATGGAACTTTAAATCTTACTGAAAATATAGAGGTTCCTCATTGTCCAATTGATAAATATTTGTGCTTGGTAAATATTCCAAAGTTAATAATTTCTTATAGTTTTTAATAAAAAATATTTATTTGGTATATATTATAAATAATTGAGTTTCAAGGACTCTAAAAATGTGTTTTTGTCATTTAGATTTAGAGACCTCGAACATATTATTTTTGATTTCCTATTTTCTTAGAATGTGTGGATGGGGGTTTTCAATAAAATAAAGCATTTGTAGATAGTTTCAAGAAACATTCAAGATGTTTTAATTGGTTGGTTTCAATGGGATGGCTATATTTTTTAAATTACAGGCAATGGAATTTTTGTGAATTGTTGAATTTTAAGGAATGAAATGAATAATAGAAATTCTAAAGGTTTAAATATTCATGAAGACCATTTTTGAGGATTCTATAAAATATATGTCAAGTGGTTTTTGATCAAATGTTCCCCTACCAAAAAACAAGATTATGGGTGAAAAAAGATATTTTATTTTGAAATGAAACTTCCTCATAAATAATTTTCTTCCTTCTCAATAGTTTGGTAACCCAATATCTAAAGCTATTTGGTAGGTTCTAGAATAGAATTCCTTCAAGTTGAACTTTGATGGAGCATCGAAAGATAACCTAGGTATTTTTGGATAAGGTGGTATTTTAATAAACACTTAGGGTTATGTTATTTCTTATTTTATGGTCAATATCTCTTAAGCTTATAATAATATTTTGGAAGCTTATGTGCTCCTCTAAGGTCTCAAGCTTGCATTTAAACTTAATATCCAAAATTTAGAAGTTGAAGGAAACTCAATTATGTCCACAAAAAAGGTCACAGATTTGGAATATTGGAAGTATTGTGGAAGGAATAAATGCTCTATTCTTCACTTATTATTCATAATTTTATTCAAGCACTACGCCCTGGGGATTAAAAACTTGATAATTTATTTATTAATGTGGGAGCAATTAATTTGAAGGGGGAAGATAAAGAAATATTTGCCAAGAATATTAGTACTTAGAGAGATTTAAAACATCTTATTATATACAATAAAACATATTCATGTTAATCCTTGGATGGATTTAGAAACTTGGATTACTTGGATGATGTGGGTGTATTGGGTGAGTTGGAAGGTGATCTAACTTATTTTAATTCTCCATTTATCAACTAGTAGACTAGTTTTAGAAATGTTTTTCGTTTCAAATGTTAGATCTTTTTAGGTTGCTTAAATTATTCCTTCTCGAAGAACTAAAAATCAAACGCTTTATTCCATTTTTGTCTTAGTTTTACAATTTTTTTAATTTGGACTGTAGATGTTTCTTTTTGATATATTTTAACTTCAAACTCTTTCTTTTTTGTCTATTGGAATAGTAAGCTAACTTGATTTTAGATTTGGAGAACCATGCATTATAATTACTTGGTTTATATTTTTTTGTGATATTTCAAAGATTATCAATTAAATTTAACTTGAGTGAGGGCCCACATTCCCTCATTTAACACACACACATGCAATTACACATTTTTTATTTTTTAAATAAATAAATAAACTTGAAATATTTACTAAAATATAAATACACATTTAAAAAAAATTAAATAATTTTTTGAACTTTAAATAGATATATGTGAGGGCCCACTTTCCCTCATTTGATATATTAAAAAAATATTACAAAATTTTAATTATTAAATAAATTTTAAATATTTACTAGAAATTTATACATATATATTAAGAAAATTATGTAATTTTTTTTGCTATAAATAGAAGTGATTTTCTAAAGTAAATTAAATTAAAGTATTGGTCAATAACATATACCCACTATAATTGATCTAACCTGAAAATTAAGAATTATCCCTTTAATAAAGACAATGAATTTCATAGAAAAACAAATTGATTATCCTTTTAAAAAGTCATTTAATTTCTTTAAGAAACAAATTAGATACAATGTCATAAAAATAGATAACCTTTTATGTCCCTAGATGCTGAGCCAATATTTCTCATGATAGTGATACCAACTTTGTATGAAATTGAGTTATTTGATGTTCAATATTACATTTTAACTAAATGTCTTTTAATTAAGAACTAGGTTCAGTGTTAGGATTTAACGTTTAACACTATAAATCCTAAAAAAAAGTAATTGTCTATAAAATTAAATGGCCATAATGTTCCATTCAAACTTTAAAGTGTACGTCAAATAATATAATATATAATAATTATTAAAAAAAATGTAAATTAATCTAAAATTTTAGATTTAATAAATTGACAATAAATAAAAAGTTTTATACATTATGGAGCAATATTTTTTTGGAAAAAAGATGGAAATCAAAAGTATAGCTTACTTCTAGAAATATAATTCATTTGTATTTCTTAAATGCTTATTATGTAAATTTATAGTTTGAATACAAGTTTAGGCTCTTATATAATATATTTTTTGGAATACTTTTTGGTTTGTGTAATTTTTAAGGATGTACAAAGTAAAATTAGAAAAGGATATTTCATGAATTTCCTCTATTATAAATATTATTTACTATTTGATTCTATATTAAAAAAAAATCAAGATAGGTAGCATGGGTTTCTTAATGTTTTTGATAGATGTGATTTGAATTTATTTGAGGAGAGTGTTTTAGAGGTTAATCAACAATCATGATTCATTCATTTCATATATTTTGGATTTGGTTATAGTTACATATTTAGGGTTTTGAAAGTAATTATTTTATTGTGCATTTTGTAACTATTTATTCACATTGATACATAAGAGCAATATGGAAGGGCAACAAATGTTGTTTCAAAATTGTTTGAATACTATCTATTGGTGCATCAATTACTAAAAATAGCTAAGTCTATATAACAAATAGATAATATTTGATAAAATATTGTTATATGTGCATTCTAAAATTCTATTTTATAATTAGGTTGGTTGATCAAATGAGAGAATGGAGAAGGAAATAAAATTAAAACTAATAAAAAATGTATAAAAATATATATAGAAAATAAGCTTGTTACTCATATTTTTTAGTAGCTGAACAATAAATAAACACCTCTAATTTTAGAGGAGATGATCCATTTTAGATGATATAATCCTGCTATTTTCTAGCAAAAAATTGATTGTTGTTTTACCTTATTTTGATTATGAGAATCTACTAAGTAAAAAAAATTGTATTAATTCATATTTTATGGAATGTAAAAATAAATAATAATTTAAATGTAAAAAGGAATAATATTATTTTAGATAATTATACTCACTAATTATGGAAAGTAATAATAGGATTTAGATACTTAGCTTATTTTTTATTCTGTGTAAGACTAAAACTGAATGCATGTATCAAAACTAGATAGAAACTAGATCAAGAGTCACTCAGATCAAGAATTGGATCTCTAGATGTGCTTGAATGAGTTATCATCTTTTGGATGGTATTGACTAATGCTTCCGTCTATAACTTGATGATTTTTTCCTGTGATAAATTACCTCTCTGTTGTATGTTTGTAAACCATCTCTATGTGTAATCTTGAGGGCTTACTATATGCATAATTATCTAAATATGTCTTCTTTTATTTGAGACCCTAGGTCCACTTTTCAAACCTAGGTTTAGGCCTACAAAATGGAGAAAGAGGTGGGTTGAGTTTACCTTAACTATTCCCTAATGATTGGTTAAGCATTGGTTACATATCCAATACACTGAATAAGGAATTGAAATTGCATGTACTTCTTTGTGTTAAGTGTATGTGTGAAATTCTTCTCCTTTAATGATTGCAACTTATGAATTAGCTTTCAACACTTGGAAATATGACGACTTTGACTCAGTTTGAGGTGCTCTAAACTTGGATAGAACCTGATCTTTGTCAATGATTACTAATTTGGAAAAAATAAGTTAATCTCTTTGAATATGCAAATGATTTTATGTAAGTGATAAATGCTCACTAGATAGTGTCAAATAGGGAAAAGGCTTAGACTTAATTTGAAATAATATGTGAAAATTTGGATAATTTCTCATACCACCCACATGAGAAATGTATGGATTGACCCTTAAAAATGATTTTGAATTTGAAAAGTAACCACTACTTGACACAGGATAAATCATTTAATTTTGGATGAGTTTAAAATTTCAATCTCATCTAAGTTTGATGAATCTGGCAAGAGGTTGGAATACTATTTGATGGTTTAGAGATAATTCAAATAAGATAATGAACATGGGAGACACATAATAAAGAATTAATATAGGTGATTGATAACAACTTGGGAAGGTCAGACCCATGGAAAGCATGTGGATGTGAGATAAGGGAACTAAATAGCCATATGTGTTTGGACAAATCATGTATAGTAATGATAAGTTATATTGACAATTTTATAGTGCATAATACTAGATTTTAGTATCTATAGTTCTAACTTCCAAATTACTTCTGTAGTTCTAGTTTGGAACATAGTATAAATATTTGGTAGCTTAATAATAACTTATATATATATATATATATATATATATATATATATATATATATATATATATATATATATATATATATATTAAAAAGACTTGTAAGTTGTATTTTTAATAAAATCAAAAATCAAAAATCAAATGAGAGTAATTAAATATTGATTCAAGTTTTTTAATTGATAAAAGAGGGTTGAGATCCCTCGTCCATTCTATTAATAACATAAAAAATAATATAAGGAACATAGTTATAACAAGCCAATAGAAAACGCTAAAACAAGAATAAGAAGACCAAAAAGACCAAAAATAACATGAAATTAAAATCATGACCGACCATGATAATCAACCCTAAGCTAAAAAAAAATACACTGATGGCACCAAAGGCATAAGACCATTAACACTATGATATGAGGGTTATCCTACTCATATGAAAGAACATCTTTTCTAAAGTTGATTGGGATCCATCCCCAATAGCATTCCATGCCTCCATCTACAATTTGTCCAACATTGTTTCCATTCCACCCTCTTCTTTATTAGATAAGAAAGAGAAACTAAAGGAATTTGATGGATTGTGGTTGTGTTAGGTATTTCCAAAGCAAATTGTTGCTTAAAGGTCTCTTCATTCTTTACTACATCTAAAACATTTATCAATATAAAATAAGTTGAAGGTGGACCCATGGCTAAAAAAAGTGAAGTTAAAAATGTAGACATC
This sequence comes from Torreya grandis, assembly GCA_037957365.1. Taxonomy (NCBI): domain Eukaryota; kingdom Viridiplantae; phylum Streptophyta; class Pinopsida; order Cupressales; family Taxaceae; genus Torreya; species Torreya grandis. Next base: position 1,009,375 of record JARHVA010003384.1, on the reverse strand, counting down.
CTCTTTTTCCATGTAAGATGTTGTCATTATTGTTCAACCTCAGTTAATTCTCAACAATTAATCATGCATAGATTAAATTTGATCCAACCAACCTTTATATATCATGTCCTTTTGAAACCATCTTCGAAGGAAACCCCAAAGTAACTTCTATTGATCCTAAATTTGGTCCAACATTGGTATCCCTAACTCTATAAAGTGTTGAATATGTTCTATGAGTAGTTTTTTGTGTTAAAAGTTACTGCATCTCCTATAGGACATGAGACCATCAATTTAGGATTTAAAATAGGTGGAATAGACCATGATAAATTTGTATCAAAAGATGAAGAAGATTCTATTATTACAGATTATGAGGCTTTCTCTTTATCATTGTAGGTTGCAACCAAAGGTCTCCATTCTCATGGTATTGAATTTTTCCCCCTAATTCCACAAAATGAAATCAAAACTAGGATTGTCAATATTTTTATTTTAAATATAATATTTAGTCTTATTGTTTCTATCATGTTGAAGGGGATAACTAAAATCCTTGTGTCTAGTATTTTTGCACTGAAAACAACAAAAGGGTAAGGATTTATACTCCATATTACAACCCCATATTTTGACCAAATAAGTAATATAAACAAGGGAAATTGGGTTTTCCAAATCATTTTTTACACATCCATACATACTTTTATTTTTTTCATTATTAACTTACCCCTTGACTAAATCTCGATAGCACTAGCCATCAATCTCACCATATCTTCAATAACAAGATTCATTGGTAGTCTATAGAGAAAAACCCATATTAAGAACTCATAAATATTCCTCATTTTAGGAACAAAGAGAGGAGACCAAAAAAACATTCACAATCCTCTACACACTTAAAACCATGGGCCATATTGAAAAATAAGGTTTTTCTTCATTTTTGATGGGAAAATTAATTAAAATAAACCATTGGAAAGGAGATTGATGTAGGGAAAAGATCAATAATTCTATGTATCCATCATCCACAGATGGAACTCATCTTGACTCAACCTCCTTTCAATAAATCTATAGATCAAATATTTTGAATAAAGATCACAAGAGGTTATTTCTCGAGAAGAATCTAAAATAAATACCTTTGGGACATTTGAATCAAAAGTGATAAGATGTCTCCAATCTTCAAGTCATTCAGATGTGAATCTGAAAATTCCTCAAATTGAATAGGTTCAATTATTTTAGGATACTTATCTACCATAATACTCTTTGAATATGTAGATCAATCTAGTGGATAATAAGGTGTTAAGTTCCTTTCCAATAAGGTTAAATAAAGTGTTAAGTTCCTTTCCAATAAGGTTAAAGTATTAAGTTCATTTTTAATAAGGTTAAATAACACTAAAATAAAAATAAGACAACCCATCAAGGCTAATATGACAAAAATCCTAAAATTTTATTCCCCATGTTGTAACCAAAATTTGACAAAAAAAAATTGGATACCCAAATTATTAAAATTTTCTCCAACGAGTGTTTTTCCCAAACATATGTTAGTATGAAATGTCTCGTAATATTAAGTGGAGAAAGTGTGATTTCTTTATGCATTCTTTGTGTACTTTATCCCCTCTTTTATTCCTTCATTTAGATTTTGGTATAAAATTTGAATTTCCTTTAGACATTTTGATAAACATTTCAAACATATTATTTTTGCATTTCTCTTCTTTAAGTAAAATTTTGAGACTTCCTGTATTTTATTGTGTGTAAGGGTAAATTGGATTCACCATTTCCCCATATAATTTTAACTTAAGTATTAACAACTTGATTAAATTGTACTTTCACTATTAAGGAAAAATATGGAGGAATGTTTTAGCATATATTCCCCTTACGAAGGCAACTAAGTTGCAAGCTTTATTTCATGATTTCATTTTGGCATACCGTGGAATTGTCTCCATTCCTTTCATAGTGATTTTTTAGATAGTGTTTACTTGGTACTTTTAGACACCCTTATATATTATTTATACCGTAGAAAGGCCATCATGAATAATAAGTTCAAAGAGTTTATAAAACCCTCTAATATTTATTCAATTACCACATATCTTAGGCATATTTACCTTGAGGATTTTCATAGTAAAATTTATAAAATAGATGGGTATCTACTTGAGAATTGGATATATGAAAGAAAATTATTATAAGTATCCAAATTTCTAATTTATATTTATTTTCTACAGATCATGATTACCTAAACCTAAAATTATAAATCTAAAACTAGAGAAGTACAAACACTAAGTTGAGAGACCATTGCACGACTCAACAAGATGGTTTCATGATATTTAATCATAATTTGGTATTAGTTGGTGTATTAAATCTAATCAAGATAAAATGATTAGAAATATACCAAACATTGTAAATCACTTAAGACAAGTAGAATGAATGATGAAATATTGAAACAAATGAAATATGATTAAAATGAAAAAAGACTAACTATGGACAAAATAATAAAACTTAATTGTTTCCTACTTGTAACCTAATTGTTCACAACTCATATATGGTTGTAAGAGATGAACTTGGATTGATTTTTTAAGTGACAGAGGAATTATAGTTGTAATTTATTCAAGGTCAAGATTGACTAAAATGAGACATGATCGATTGACACTACTATCCTCTACTGGTTGATTATGTCCTCTAGTAAAAACTATGAAAATAATGGAACAATATCTTTGTCTACTTAAAACATGACTGTGTTTAGAAATTTTACCTTCATATGCATGTGAATGACCCAAAAATGACTTATTAAAAGTTGAAACCCAATTATGATATGTAAAATTTGAAATCATGCAAAGAGAAAATGGGGGAATATAATGGGTTGAGCTTACTCTAATCACCCCATGATAACTGATCACTACCTAAGCATCCTATACTCCCAAGAGAGAAATCAAGCTCACATGGTACTGCCACCTAGAGTGTTTAATGCAATTGTGTTCCTTTTACTACATGTATGCATCTAGCGATGGTTTGAATACTTGATAATTAGAATAGTGGGAATTTAGAAGGTATTCTCAGAGTTGTACACCAACATGTTTCATATTTTGAATACTCATGGGTAGATTGTGAAGATGAATATGAAATTAGAAGAAGTATTACATTAAAATGATCTTAGATTAGGTTATATAATTTAATTTGAAACAAGTTCTTGATGGATTCATTGATGATGACAATAATCGATTATCATTACTCTATCTTTAGAAGAAAATCTTCCATGATCATATTCCTAAGATTAATTAGTCAAGACATGAAGAAACTTCCATTAATGTAAGGATAAAAGTTTTGATTTGTTGCAAATTGGTCAAGATTGATTATATGATTATAGAGTGAATTAAAAAGAATACTTTTGAAACATGAAATTTTTACATCCAAGTCATCTAAAAAAAATTCCATTATTGCACAAACTACCATAGCTACAATCAATCCTATGCTTAGTACTATTGAAACAAATGGAACTAATGGAGAAGTCCCCAATCAAAATAATAAAAACAAAACTACCTTTGGCACAAATTTGTTTACTATGCTACTCAAAATTTATTTCAAATCACAAAAAGGTATGTTAAATCATCCTTTGTCTCCTAACATTGTGAATCCAAATATTCTTTCATCCCCTAAAGTAATTTGTAACTTTAATTGAAAATACCACCTAAAAATTTATTTCTTTTCATTTTAGCTAAAGTCATGTGTATATTCTTTCCCCTTCTCCTAGGTCACCTGCTTATGGACATAGATCACCCTTGCCCATTCCCACTTTTATGTCACCAACTTCAAATTTTGGAAGTTAAACATCAACTCCACACATGAAAAAACCTCTCATAAAAAATAAATGGATGCATATATTGAAATTGAAACACAAAACAAAACTATGGATGATTATGCTCTTGAATGGATGGAAAAAATAGTGAAGAAGAGGAAGAGGGTAACAAAGGACACTATGTTTAAAATTGAATATAACTACTCATTAAATCAATTAAACATTTCCAAAAAACCCAAAAATAAGTCAATTATTACTACTAAATATCAAGGCATGAGGTACGTTGAAATTATAACTCTAATTGATGATAAGGATAAGGATTATATGGTCACAAAATATTACCATGTTAAGAAATTTTTTGTCATCAAATTAATAAATAAAATAGATATTAGTTATCTCAAATATGTTATGAACTTGGTCATGAAGCATGTGGAGAAATATGGTGAATATAAATTGGATCTTAAAGATCAAATGATCAAATCCATCAACTGGGAGTTAATGTGTAACACTTGGTTATCCCCTTTGAAACCCCTCAAACTCCTGATCCTCCCTAAGTTCTAGTTTTTAGATTTGATAAGGGTACCCTCTCACTTGTAGGTGAACTTGGGAGTTATGGCAAGACTAATAAAACTTGGATTGAAGGTTGGTTGATTTAAAACATTAAATCTATTGATGAATCTATAAAGATTAATGGGAATTTTCCTCTTGAATCTAAAATAGTTAAGGAGGAAATATCTAACTATAAAGATAAGTTTTACTTATGTGATCCCAAAATCTTAAATATATGGCTTCATTTAATGTTAATTTTCTCATCTCAAAAGTAATATTAAATGCTTTAGAATAATACATCTCTTATGAGAAGTTCAAATATATGAAATGGAGTGTTGAAATTCTACAATTTAATTTGAAAGTATTATTAGATATTCAAACTTAGATTTTTTTTGTAATCTTTGTAATGTGTGATTTCATGGGTAAATTTTCTTATATGGTCTTGAATGACCAATCTTAGGCTAGTTATTCTAAATGCATCAAGGAATAATTTAAAAATTTGATAAAGAGCTCCCCAAATCCACCCATTTCATTTTATGCAATTACAATTAGGCTCACAAGGATTGATTGGCCTAAATTGTATCCCTCATTAAAAAATAAAGTAATTGGTTCAATCAGGGACTCAATTATGGATAATTGATCCCCAAACCACATTATGTGGTTGCAATTAGGTTTGTGAGGCTTGAGTTTCCCTAGTTGCATACCTCATTGACCAAATATATGATTGCTTCTATAAGTGATTCAATTTTAGAAAAGTGAGCCCCAAATCACATTATATGATTGAAATTATTTTCTTTGGGATTGATTGAGAAAAAAATGAGTTTTTCATTGAAAAAATCAAGTAGTGTATTTGATCAAAACACAACTAGGGAAAATTGTACCCCAAATCACATTATGTGGTTGCAATTAATCTCACAGGGCTTGATTGGGCTAAATTACATCCCTCATCAAACTGATCAATTAATTAGTTCAATCAAAGACTCAAATAGAGAGATTATTCCCTAAATCACATCATGTAGTTGTAATTAGGATGACAAGGCTTGATTAGTCCAAATCACATCCCTTATTGAACCATTTGAGTAATTTTTGGAATTAGGGACTCAACTGGGGCTTATTGAGTGCCAAATTATATTGTGTAATTGTAATTAGGTTCTAGGCACTTGATTACCTCAAATCATATCCCTTGTGAACCAAATAAGTAATTAAATCAACCAGAGATTTAAGTTGTGAAAATAGAGACCCAAATCACATTATGGATGGAATTTTGTGCATGAGACTCAATTTCATAAATTTTTGTCTTTCATTAAACCAATTGATTAATTAATTCAATCAAGGACTCAATTAAGGAAAATTGAGCCCCAAATCACAATATCTAGTTGCAATTAAGTTCATATGATGAAATTTCCCCAAATTACATTCGTCATTGAACCAAATGAGTAATTGGTTCATTTATCAGATAAAATAAAACCCCAAACCACATTGTGTGTTCACAATTAGTTTCATAGGGCTCAATTGGCCAAACTTGCATTCCTAATTTAACTAGTCAAGTAATTGGTTCAATTAAGGACTCAATTAGGGTAAATTGAGCCATAAATCACATTATCTAGGCACAATGAGTTTTACAAGGATACAATTACAAAAATTACATCCTTCATAGAACTAAATGAGTAACTATATCAATCAAAAACTCAATTGGGGAAATTTAAGGTCCAAATCTCATTATCTAGTCATAATTAGGTTTAAGGGGCTCTATTTCCCCAAATTACATCCCTTATTGAAATAAATGGGTATTTGGTTCAATCAAGGATTAAATTTGGAGAACTTGAGCACAAAATTACATTACATGGTTAAAATAAGGTTCATGGGATTCAATTGGCGCCCAAATTATGTCCCTTATTGAACCAAATGAGTAATTAACTTAATTGAGAAAAATTTAGACCAAAATCACAATATTGGTTGCAAAATGAGTCCCAAATCACTAAATTCTATATAAATATGACAGTAAAATCATCTTTAGTGACACCATAATGTCACCTCTTAGTGTTTAAGGTCACATAGGATAGATTAGGTATGATCACATAAATATAAAGGTAAATTTATGGAAAAAATGGCCATATATGAGCATCATTTATCATAATATTATTACTAAATATCATTAATTGAGAAAAATTAACTAAATTGTGCCCTAACTAGGTGCTTTTAGATACACAAAAGTATATTTAGGTAAAATAATTCATGTTTGAGCACCATTTATTGTTATTTTATGATCACATGCCATAATTCAAGAAATTTCAAATGGATTAGGCCTTGATTAAGTATAAATTTGTATATAATTGCACCCAATTGGAGCTAGTTCACTCAAAATTAATAAAATAATGACATTTTATCATGATAAAATTAAAAATGGTTCTCTTAGATGCTAACTTGGGTTAATCAAGTCAAGTTATCTAAATCTATCTTTTAAATCAGTTTATATAAACACCACATTTGTACTTAAGATGTATTCAATTAATATGTATGTGAATTCATGTGTCGATAAGATCTCATCTCACACTATATTTGAGAGATGTGAGGTTGTAACATTCATTTTTAGTACACCTAGAACTCCTAAAAATGTTAACAATCAATCTAAAATGCCAAAAAACTACAAAATGATCATTAGTTTCCCAAAACAGACACCAAGTGCAAAAGTTACACCTAGAAAACTTTATGTTTAATATTGAAATCTTAAAAAATTATTAAATATTGACCTAAATGAGTTTTTAAAAAATATCTTCTAAATGGTAACTCCTAAAACTATGAAATTGATTTTAGAAGACCTAGAGTGGTCTTAATTTATTATATTTAATAAAATAAATTTAATGTATAACAATATAAAATGTAATATAAAGGTAATTGGAAACTTCTACTTATTTTACTAAATATAAAATAAATTAACCTTCCCAAATTGGATATCCATCCTAAAATAATTATCCATTCTAAATAGGTATTCATTTTAGATGGATATCCATTTTAAACAAATATTCATTTTTACTTTCAATTTTTTTCCCTCTAATTTCAGCTTGGGATTTGCCTTGGTATACGTAAGCTGAGCTATTTTTTTCTCCCATGGGAAACATACAAATTCAAAATTTTCCTTTCTCTTCACCCAAATTTTTAATTTAATTATTCACATTTGTATATCAAATCCCATACGGGTTTTGTTAAGCAGAATGTCCATTTTTAGATTTTTTTTTGAAAATTGAATTTCATTTACTAACTAATATTGTTTTTTTAATTAAGTCATATTAGTCAATAGATATATACATATAAAATTATTAATAAATTTTGACTCGTTACATATTTAAAAAAATAAAAGTACCTTAACATTTTGCAACTTTTTGGTTATAATTTTTAAAAAAGAAAAAACTATTAATTTTTGTTCAAGAAAACAAGAAAAAAAATATGGAAACATCCAACATTGAGTCTACGTATCCATAGAAAATTATGCAAAAAAATTATTCATTTGCTTTAAAAAAGTCTTAGCAAACACGGGCTCACTTTTAATGAAACTATAAAAATAGGAGTGATACATTTATGTTTCAAATATTCATTTATGAAATTTAATTTAATAAAAAAAAATTATATACTCATAAACTCCATTTGAAATACTACAACTACTCTTTTTACACTCTGCTAAAATTATTTGTGGAAGACACTCATATCATCAATTGAAATTGAAGTGTGCCATTTTTTTGAAATTTTATTACAATTTAAAACCCCTTTTTGGCCCTTCATTACCTTACACTCAGTTCGGAGTGTGTTTTTGAAATACTATTGGATCAAAATTCATCAGTGTTGGGGATTACAAAGGTCTTGGAAAGATCCATTTTTTAGGGCTTCATCTATTACCATTGTTGTGAATGCCTCTTCCCATAATTTTATTCTCTTAGCCCCTTGGGATTTATAATATTAAGGATTCTTTGAAATGTGTAGGACACTCTTCTAGTAAGTATTTAGTCAAACATGGCTATTTGAATTTTATTAGAAATCTAGAGGTCCCTTCTTAGCTAGTTGATAAAGTTTTGTGTTCTATAAGTATTCTAAAATTTAATAATTGCTTATAATTTTTAATAAAAAATTATTTTTTTGATGTATATTAGAAATAATTAAATATCAAAAACCCTAAAAATGTGTTTTTTGTCATTTGGATTTAGAGACCCTAGACATATTGTTCTTCATCTCTCATTTTAATAGAAGGTGTGAATGTGTGTGTGTGTTTTTTTTTTTTTTTTGAAATAAAGCATCTATAAATAGTTTAGGGTAACATTCAAGATATTTTAATTAGTTGGTTTTAAGGGGATGGAGTTTTTTTTTTTTTTTTTGTAAATGTGGTAATGGAACTTTTATTGATTGCTTGGATTTTAAGGAATGAAATAAATAATAAAATTTTTAGAGGTCTCAATATTCTTGAGGATTTTATAAAATATATTTCAAGAGTTTTTAGAGCAAAAATTACTCTACCAAAAACTAAGATTATGGGTAGGAAATATATTTTATCATGAAATAGAACTTGCTGAAAAAAATTCTCTTCTTCTTAATTATTTGGTAACCCAAGATCTAAATCTATCTAGAAGGTTCTGAAATAGAATTTCTTCAAGTTTAATTTTGATAGGGCATTGAAAGATAACCTAGGGATTTTTGGATTAGGTAGTCTTATAAAAAATAATGAGGGTCATGTTATTTATTATTTTGTGGTCAATATCTCTTGGGATTTTAATAATATTGTGGAAGATTTTATGCTCCTTTGAGGTCTCAAGCTTGTAGTTAAACTTAATATCCAAATTTTGGAAGTTGATAGAAAATCAATTATGTCAACAAAAAAGATCAAAGAATTGGAAAATTATAAATATTGTGGAAAGTATAAATGTTCTATTCTTCCCTTATTGTTCATAATTGCATTCAAGAATTATGACCAAGAGATTAATAAACTTGATAATTTATTTACTAATGTGGGAGAAATACTTTGAAGAGGGTAGATAAAGTAATATTTTTTAATAATCTTAGCCATTGAATAGATTTAAAACATCTGATTATCTATGATAAAATACATTCATGTTAATCCTTGGATGGGTTTAAAGACTTGGATTACTTAGGTGATGTGGATGTCTTGGGTGAGTTGGAAGGTGATGTAACTTATTTTGATTCTCTATTTATCAACTAGCATATTAGTTTTAGAAATGGTTTTTGGTTCTAGATGTCAGATCCTTCTAGGTTGCTTAAATTATTCCTTCTCAAAGGATTGAAAATCAATCACTTTACTCCCTTTTCTTCTTAGTTTTACAAATTTTATAATTTGGATTGTAGATGTTTATTTTTGATATGGAACTTTAAACTATTTTTTTATTGTATTTTTTACCTATTGGACTTTTTAGTTGACTTGTATTTATATTTGGACAATCGAGTGTTGTAATTTATCAAATTTTAAAGTTTTTATGATATTGAAAAGATGATCAACTATTTAAAGTCAAAGTGGGCCACAAGAAAGGATCTATTGGATAGATTCGAATGCACAAATAAATTACATGTGTAGTAGTGAAATCAAACATGAATTAGGAATAAGTAATACTCAACAATCAAAAGACTGTAATATTAAAATTAGCATCATTAGCCATAAAATCTTTAGGAAGGACATTATATAGGTGAAAGATAAACATGTTCTCACTTCTTCATAAATGTGGGATTGTCTTTCACAATGACATAGAAAGAGACCTAATCAAGCTAAATAAACATGTGTAGGAAAAAACCATTAGATAGAATAAAAACCTACACTAACCACCGCCCACCACCCCCCCCCCCCCCCCCGGCTTAAGTGTAGCTCAGGTGGGTAGTAGAATTGGGTCCCTATACAAAGGCTTGATGAGGTATCTAAGTACAAAGAAATTCCTCCAGAGGAAAATGCTAAGCGCTACTCAAACCTTAAGAAGAACTCGTAAATGAAGATACTTTCTCTCAATAAAGGGTTTGGTGAATATATCAACAATTTGTTCCAAAGTATAAATGTTATAGAGATAAATGATTTTTTCATAGATGATCTCTAGAATGAAATGCATGTTAATTTCGATATGCTTGGTCCATTGATGGAGGATCAGATTCCTACAGATCTAGATTGTGCTTTGGTTGTCATAGAAGATGACTATTAGTAATCAAAACTATATGCCAAACTCAGTGAGAATAGCCTAAAGATAAATATCCTTAGTGGTAACATTAATAAGATAAAGTAATAACATTATGCTTCTTTCTTAACTAACTAATTAGACCTGAACTAAAGGAAAGTTGTAGCCTGAAGTAGACTTATGATTCTAAATGCTTCCATCCCAATATAAATATGTATAACCAATCAAGTCAACATCAATGCCTTCTCTATAGTGAATTATGAAACTTTGAGTACCCTAAATATAGTGAGAATATGCTTAGCTACTTTTTAGTGAAGTTCATGTTATTCTTGCATAAATCTAAAAACCATTCCCAGTGCATATGAAATATCAGGTCTAGTGTGTGAAAGGTATATGATACTACCAACAAGTTTTAAATACAAGGTAACATCAACCAAAGGATATGGACAATTAGACTCAAGCTTCACATCAGATAGAAAAGGAGTTAGAGCTGGCTTATAGTCAGCCATTTTAAACCATGTAAACAAATCAAGATCATACGTGGATTATGAAATAACAATCCTAGATTTAGAATAATAAATTTTGATCCCAAATAAGTAATGAAATAATCCCAAGGCAATCATTAAGAACCTATCAAACAAAGTAGTTTTCACTATTGTGATGGTGGACGAAGAACTCCCTATGATCAATAAGTCATCCATGTAGAGAACTATAATCAATAGTGGATCATCCTAATTCAGAGGTATTCAATTAATTTGTATATCATGGATGAAAAAAAGAACTCATGAATCACCTCTACCAATTAATCACCTAGCTCTGACTTGCCATGTTTGTTTATCTTCAAAGTCTATCTCTCTCTTGGATCTCTTAATAAACTTGTCTCCCTCTACTTGAGACTCCAAACCTCATTTCCTTATTGAAATCACCTCTCATTAATTTAAAATCTATCCTTCATCACTTTTCAAATCCCTTGATGTAGCTATCATGTTTAATTTTTGTAATTTTCCTTAATCTTCTTGGTTCAAGCCAGTTTTTTCTTACTTGCTCATAGGCTAAATAACTCAATATGTAATTTAGGGTTCCTTGATGATTTTAGGTTTCCTACAATAATTTAAATTATTATTCAACCCATATTAAATATTATACCACAAATCTGACATCCTCAAAGTTCCATCCTTTCATCATTATCTACTTCTTTCCTATGTTCTAGTTCCTTCTAGTAGCTTTTTTTGGGATTTTTTACCTTACATGGTCAGGAATAATCTTAGTTTAATAAAATAACCATATTTATAAATAACCTATATTTATTACTATATATTCATGAATTTTTATGTTCTGATCCTTATCAAAAGTCACATTTTCATTGTCTTTTAGGTCTCTGTTTAGGCCTAATTAGACCTATTTGACCCCTATCTCCACACAGTCCTTTATAAATGTATGCCACCATACTAAATTGAAGTAAAAAATTTAAAATAATTTTATTCATATAAAAAAAATCACTAAAAACCAAGTTTTGGGAATTTTCATTATGTAAAACTTCATAAAAATGCATTTTTCTTCCAAAACCCTAGTTCAGGATTGGTAGAGTCTGTGTGAACCTAAGAGCATGTATTTTGAGGATCTAGATTCTCAAAGGGGTTTAAAATTTATGTGAATATTTTTATAGGTATATAGAACCTATGTTCACACATTCCATGCTTTTTATCCTTCATTTGATACCTCTATTTTGTACTTGACTCAAATGATGGTCTGATTGTATATGCAGACACAGGGTCCTACATGACTTAGACTAGTTTTCTCATTATTTAGTATTGAAACAATAAAAACAAAACAAAAAAAATTATTATCATTAATAATGGATTATATAAATGTTTATATGCCTTCTACCAACTATCCCAAATAATCTCTTATCACTGTTGACACACATTCAAGTTCTTATTTTGATTAAGAATACATAAACACATGATTGGAGTTTAATCTCCTCAGCCAATATTTATCAAATAACAAAGTAACATGTTTAAATATCCTTAAATAAATATTATATCAACTTTAACAATCACACACACACCTTAAATGACCTTTATATTCAATCTTTCTTACTATGGAAGCACACACAGGGTTATATCTTGATCTCAGAATACAAGATCACTGATTACATGCAATATGTCTTCAAACTAAGTAATTTACATATATATTATTTATTTTGACCTCAATTACATCTTAAATTAAACATAAAAATAAATTAATATTATTTTTCACAACATTGTAAATCAAAACAAATCACTTTATCCATATGCACTCTTAATCTACTGAATATATAATACAAAAAACACAAGGATAACAACCATTAGCTTTTCCAAAACAAGAAAAAAATATTCATTTAATTAGGGTTCATCCACATTCCATCTCCAAACAAAACCCCATAATTTACTTCTATAATATCTTTTACAAATTTATATAATCTATAACTACTTTTAATGGATTTTTGTATTCCTTAACAAGAATGTTGACAAGGTTAACTACTTATACCTAACACACCTTTATCAATGACTCTCTAAGTGATTCATGTACATAGTGAAATAAATTTATCCCATTATATAACATCATAAAAAATATTATAACATTTAAGTTTTTCCACACATACTTATAAAACCCAAACTTTACCAAAAAGCATTCAAATACTCAAATTTGTAGAAATGGTAGGAAAATGCCATATGAGTAACAATTTAAATTCCAAATACATCTATGACTATTAACCAATGAAAAAAAATTCTAGAAAACCCATAAAACCTATGTTGATCCAAAATTATAAATACTAATTATGTCCCTGCATCATACTGCCAACCTAGAATGTTTCTCATGAGCTCTTGTTCCTGCTTATTGCTATGTTTCACCAATTTATCTAATTTCCATCTATTACAACTAGTCTCTCATGTAGATGGACATGTTCTCTTGATCCAAGTTTATACTTACTCTTCCCTCTTGATAAATTCATCCAAGTTGTACCTATAATGAACAAAAAATTATTAAAAAAAACATGTATTTACTCATGTCTTTGATGCATACTCCAACTCTTCTCATTTCTTGTATGTTGTCCTTGATACCAAGCACCTTCATGTGCCTTTTATGATTCATTATTCCTCTTTACATCAGCCACCAACTCATCTTTTTCTTATCCTTGTATGGTTTCTCTTTCATTTATAACCTGTTCTTCAACCTTAGCATTTATAACTTCATCATGTAGAGTGTCTTCTTCTACTTGATTGCTCCTTGCGTTCATAAGTGCTCTTATTTTAGACACCACTACTGCACACCATAGGTCTATGTTTTCCTTTATCACTTCTTTCACCATCATATATTTTTACCTCATATTTTTAATCTTTCTAAACAAGTTGGTATGATATTCTTTAGGCATGAATTTGCCTTTAATTTTGGCTACCATTCTATCCCATGACCTTATCTTATCTTTTCCCCTTTTTATTCTTTATACCTATATGTCATCCCATCATAAAGATGCATGACCCTAAACCTTTTTAATGCAAACTTTACCTTATTTGTCTCATTCACTTCTTCATCATCAAAGTACTTATCCATGGTTGTGATCCAATCAACCATCTCCTCCACATTAAGACTGCCCTCATACATTGTCACCTCCATCTTGGGTTTTGAAGTCACTCTAAGGACTACTCTAATGAACCTCTCTTCCACTCTACCTTAATCTCCTTCCTCTATTACTTATTCACGAGGAATATCATCCTCTCCCTCACTTACATCACCCCTTTTCATCTTTCTCCTTTGAGCCAATTATATGGCTTGTAACCTTGCCTGCAAGTTTCTCACTTCCATAACTAGTACATCAATTGCTTGCAACCGTCTTTGGGCTGTTGTTGCTCCTTGTTCTCTACCTGCCATATTTATTTACTACCTTCCCAAGAGATCATAACATCTGATACCAAATTATGTAGAGGTCTTCAATTACTTTATCTATAATAGATGTAAATAAGAACCCACACACTACCTCTGCCAATCAATCACCTAGCTTTGACTTGCCATGTTTATTTATATTCAAAGTCTCTCTCTCTCTCTCTTGGAGCTCTTAATAAACTTGTCTCCCTCTACTTGAGAATCCAAACCTCCTTTACTTCTTGACGTCACCTCTCACTTATTTAGGATCTATCCTTCATCACTTTTCAACTCCTGTGATGTCACTGTTATGTTTAATTTCTACAATTTTCCTCAATCTTCTTGGTTCACGCTAGTTTTCCCTTGCTCATAGGCTAAATAGATCAATATGTAATTTAGGGTTCCTTAATATTGTTATGTTTACTATAATAATTTAACTTATTATTCAAACCACATTGAATCTTCCACCCCAAATCTCACATCCTCAAAGTTCCATCCTTTCATCATTCTCTACTTCTTTCATGTGTTTTAGTTCCCTTTAGTAGCCTTTTTTGGGATTTTTCAACTTGTACAGTCAGGTACAGTCTTAGTTTAATAAATTAACCATATTTATATATACCCTCTATTTATTAATATCTATTCATGAAGTTTTATGGCCATATCCTTCTTGGAATTCAAATTATCATTGCCTTTTAGGTCTCTATTTAGGCTTAATTAGGCCTATTTAACCCCTGTCTCCACATAGTCCTTTATAAATGTATGACATCATAATAAATCAAAGAAAAAACTTAAAAATCCTTTTGTGCACATTAAAAACTCACTAACCACCAAGTTTTGGGAATTTTCACTAGGTAAAACTTCATAAAATGCATTTTTCTTCCAAAACCCTAGTTTAAGGTTGGTAGAGTCTGTGTGAACTCGAGAGCATACATTTTGAGGTTTTAGATTCTCAAAGGGATTTCAAAATTTTGTGAATATTTTTATAGGTATGTAAAAATAGTGTTCACCTTTTCCAATATTTTTATCCTTCATTTGATACATCTATTCTATACTTGACTCAAATGAGGGTCTGATTGTATATGTAGACACAGGGTCCTACAGGACTTAGACTAGTTTTGTCATTATTTAGTATTAAAATAATAATTAAAAAAACATAATAAAATTCTAATAATTAATATTGGATTATATCAAATTTTATATGACATATACCAACTATCCCAAATAATTTCTTATCACTGTTGACACATAATAAGGTTTTTATTTTGATCAAGAATACAAAATCATAGGATTGGTGTTTAATCTCCTTAGCCAATATTTATCAAAAAACAAAGTCCCATGTTTAAATATCCTTAAATAAATATTATATAAACTTTACCAATCACACACACACCTCAAATTACCTTTCTAATCAATCTTTCTTACTGTGGAAGCACACACAGGGTTATATCTTGATCTCAAAATGCAAGAACAATGATTGCAGGCTATAGGTCTTCAAACTGAGTAAATTACATCTATATTATTGATGTTGACCTCCATTACATCTTAAATTAAAAAATTAAATATATTTTTTTCTTCGTAACATTGTAAATCAGAACAAATCTCTTTATCCATATGCACTCTCAATCTACTAAACGTAGAATGTAAAGAACACAAGGATTGCAACCATTGGTTTTTCCAAAACAAGAAAACTTATATTAATTTAATTGGGGTTCATCCCCATTCCATATTATAATACAAACCCATAATTTACTTCTAAAATGTCATTTAAAAATTTATATAATATATATATACTTCTAACGAATTCTTGTATTCCTTCACAAGAACGTTGACAAGGTTAACTACCTATACCTAACACACCTTTATTAATGACTCTTTAAATGATTCATGTACTTATTGAAATAAAATTATCCCATTGTATAACCTCATCAACAATATTAAAATATTTAATTTCTTCCACACATGCTTATAAGACCCAAACTTGACCAAAATGCATTCAAATATTCAAATTTGCAAAAATGGTAGGAAAATGCCATATGAGTAACAATTTTAATTCCACAGACCTCTATGACTCCTAATTAATGAAAACACATTCTAAAACACTCATATAGCCTATGTCAAGCCAAACTTAGAACTAATAATGATGCCCCTACTTCACATCCTGCCATAAAATATAAACATTTTGATTAGTATGATAGCTGGTGAACCCAATTGAAAAAAGAAATGAGTCCATCTTGGCATACCAAGCTTTAGGATCTTTTTTGAGGCCATAGATAGATTTAAAAAAATTTCAAAATAAAGATGACTCTTCCATAAATCTTTGTGATTGATCAATTTATATTTCCTCTTTGAGGTCACTATGAAGAAATACACTCTTTGCATCCATTTGATAAACATCTCAATGATGTGATGTAATAATAGTGAGAATGAGTCTGATTGAGCTAATTTTGGAAAATAGGGTGAAAATATCTATATAGTCAATACTAAGTACATAAGAAAAACCCTTTGCTACCAAACATGCTTTGAGCTTATCTACAAACCCAATTACTAAATCCCAAGCATTGTTCCTCTGCAAGGAACTGTACTTCCCTTATATAGAGTTATCACACTTAGGAGTGCCTTATGCCTTGTGAAATGATTGTATATCATAAGATGTGATGAAAGCATGTGGGGAATTTTTAAATTGTGAATGAGTTGAATTTTTGTCTAATAGATCTCCAACCCATTAGCCAACACTTTATAGTGTCTCTCTATCCCAAAGAGGACTAGTGGTCAGAGAGTTAGGAGGAGATTATTCATCATCTAAATAAATTACAGGTGGAGGAGGTTAATCCTCATAACTCCTCTCATCATTATAACTAGAAAAAGAATCATAATCATCAAGAAATTGATCAAGTAGATCTGAATTATCAAAACTATCATCAAATCCCACTACATATAAGGAAGGGTGAGGGGTGTTTAATGTGGAGTCCAAAGGACCCTATGAAAAATAGACACTCCTCTCAATTAACATCTCATGAGTGGTGGGATGGAGAATCTTATATGTATTAATACCCTCAGGATATCCAACAAAGATACAAGATTAACTTTAAGGTTCCATTGCCTTACATTTATTCTTCAGAATTCAGACCATAGAAGTAGATTTAAACACTTGAAAGTACTCCACTATGGTTTTTTGACCAATCCAAGATTCAAAAGGAGTGACTCTCTTAAATGATTTTTGAGGAACTCAGTTTTGGATGTAATAAGCATAGTTAATGGCCTCATCCCAATACTAAGGTGTAAGAGACTTGGAGTGTAGTTTATAATTGGCCATTTCCTTCAAGGACATGTTATTGCACTCTGAACACCACTTTGATGAGAATTATATGGAACTATACACTGTATTTCAATCCCCTTTGATGTACATAATTTCTCATAACGATTATTGACATACTCATAACCATTAATCTGTGCATAAAATATTTACAAATTTACTTGATTATTTTTCTATGATAACCTTGAAGTCTTGAAAATGGTCAAATAACTCTAATTTATACTTAAAAAAATACACCCAAGTGTGCCTCAAAAATTCATAAATGAAAATAAGGATGTACTTTGTCCTATTGAATGAAATTTTTGGAAATAGACCAACAATGTCATTATGGACAATATCAAATATATGTTCATCTCTCTTTGATTTTACCTTGTCATACTTATCCTTAGTATACTTAATAAGAATGTAAACCTAACAAACACCTTCAAAAAACTTGACTTGTGGAATCCCTAAAACCATGTCTTGATGATTGAGTTGCTTTAGATAACAATAGTTAAGATGGTGAATCACCCATGCCATAATTTACTCACGTCTTCTAAATAAGTGAGGAATGTAGTAGAGGGTTGATTAGGAGTAAAATGTGAGAAAGTATACAATTTATATTGGTGATATACTTTTCCAAATGCAACAATGGAGTCACTATTTGTTTCCTTAATAGCCATAAAATTGCATGTGAACTCAACTCTCCTACCCGAACTGATGTGAGTGATCTGGTAAATAGATATTAGCTTAGTGGAAAATAAGAAAACACATAGAACATAATTAAATTTCCCATCATTCACTTAAATAGATCTGCTAACACTAACTTCAATTGAAGTATCATCACCCAACAAGATGGAAGGCATAGAACAAGACTCCAAGGATGAGAACAGGTCTTATGATGAAGCCATGTGGTGCAAGACACCATAATAAATTACCCATTTGGAAGATTAGGATGTAATTTCAATAAGTGATTTGCCCTTATCTTTCCCTTCTTACTGTCTTTGACCTTAGAAGACTCTTGTGCTAATGAACTCTAATTGGAAGAATCAAGGACACTGATTTTCTGCTTCTTAAGCATTTTTGTTAGTTGGTCAAAAAATTTATTCATGTATTTAGCTTCATCATGCCTAGATTTTTTGAAATAGTTGAATGTGATTCACTTTTTATTGGATTTTCCATTTGAAGAGGACTCTTTTGATGCTTTTGACTTAGCATCATATTTTTTACCCTTTCTTTTTCTAGGTCCTTATTATGTTTCTTCTCTTTGTTGATAGAAGCCTTCTAGTTGTCATGGTGATTTAGATGACTTCAATGTACTCATTTGAAGGAGTTTTTCTTGCTTCTAAGGCAAGTTAGTAGAAAAATAATCCAAGTACATCATGGTCCATGTGGCTCCAATGACATGCTTGGTTGCATGGAAGGTAGAAATGAAGACATAATAATCAAAACCCAGTTTAGTAAGGATAGAAAAAGTCATTTATTCATTTTTTTGTCAATGTCATATAATTTTAACTATAACCTAAGTGATTTAAACTTGGTGAATAAGTCTTGGATTTTATCAAAGTTACCTAGGATCAAATGAATGAGATCATTCTCCAACTCATGACCCCTCATGACATCCTACTTCCAAAAGAGTGTATCAATGTGGTCCACACTTAATTTGGAGTTGTTAAAGATTTTATATGAAAGAGTAAGTCAAGAAACAAAGATAAACACAATAGACTATAGGCTTAATCACTTCAATTTGACCACTTCACCTTCGTTGCCTGAGGTGTTGATTCTATTTTTGTACGCATAGTAATTCAATGCAATCCTTTGATCCTCAAGAGGATTTGTAATTTAACTTTCCACTGTGATAATTGAGTGGTGAAATAATCATAACCAAATTGAGATCCATGGTGCAGAGAGAAAGTATGTGTTGAACTATGTGTGCTATATACTCGGAATATGACATCCCCTAAATTTGTAGAGATTTAAATTTATAAGGCACAAAAATAACACCAATGCATAGAGCTCCAAAAAATTGCACTTTCAAAAAAATCACACATTGAAAGGATAAATATGCTGAAATTTGTGTGTATCTAAAGTTCTAAATGGCAAGTTAAATCTCCACTTTGTAAAATTTATAAAAAATTAGGTGTGCAAAAGTTTGAGTTGGCTGCTAGAGTTAAGCCCCCACTAGTGTGAATCAAAACTCAATTCCCCTCCATGTGACCAAACCATATGAACAAGAGGATAAGACATTTTTTGAGTGCATCATAATCAAGAGGCATCCTTGTAGTTTTCAGAGATGGAGACAGTTCCCATAGTGCTAGGAATGTTAGAGTTTCCCATAGTGCACACAAGTACAAAAACTCTATTTTTCACAAAAAACACTAGATCTGGTACACTCTTAAAATTTTACCAAAGACCCACCAAGGATCTAAAAAAATATAAAGGAATTTTATTTGAAGACTACATATTATATGGATTTGTTCAAAATCATTGAAAAAGCACCGAAACCCTCCAAAAATGGTAAAAAAGACTCACAAAACTAGGTCATGTTTACATCCAATCCTAGGATTTTGACACATAAATTTGATGACATGAGTTATTTTTCATGAAAACCTATTAGATGAAATATAACCAATAAATTGCAATTTTTTCTTGTTCATTTTTTGAATCTATATCAATAAAGGACCCTAAAATAAGGGCAAAATTTAGGAAAGGGTGAATCTTCAATATGCAAGGTCAATGAATGGTAAATCTATAACATGAAAGATGAAATCCAAAATTTTACAACAAGAAAAATGGCATTCATCTACCAGAAATAATCTGATACTATGTCGGAGTAGGCCACAATTGAGGATCTAGTGGGTAGAGTTGAATGCATGAAAAATTACCTGTGTGTAGTAGTGAAATCAAACATAAGCCAGGATGAAGTAATTGCTTAAAAATCAAAATATTATAATATTAACATTATCATCATTAGCCATAAAATTTAAGGTACATTATGTAGATGAAACATAAACATGTCCTCACTTTCTCATGAATGTGGGATTATATTTCACAATAAATTAAAAAGACACCTAAGCAAGCTAACTAAAACATATGTAGGAAAAAACCATTAAATGAAATAAAAACTACACTAACATTTAATCAATAGATAAATTAACTTCAACTTGAATGAGGGCCCACATTCTTTCATTATATATATATATATATATATATATATATATATATATATTTCTGAAATAAACAAATAAATTTCAAATATTTATTAAAAAATATATACATATTTATTTAAAAAATTAAATATATATTTTACTATAAATAGATATATATGAAAGCCCACATTTCATAATTTAATATATAAAAAAAATATTATAAAATAATAATTTTTTAATAAATAAATAAATTTAAAATATTTACTAAAAATATATATACATTTATTAACAATTAAGTGTTTTTTTTCTAACTAAATTAAAATATTTATCAATAATAGATACCTTTTTCTTGACACTATAAGTGAATTAACTTGACAATTAACTTGAAAGACATTGGATTTATTAAAGAATCAAATTGATTATCCCTTTAAAAAGCATTAAATTTCTTAAAGAAACAAATTAAATATAATGCCATAAAAATAGATAACCCTTTGTGTCCCTAATTGTTGATCATATATTTCTCATTATAAATATACCAAATTCGTAGGAAATTGAGTTATTCCATGATGAATATTGCATTTTAAGTAAATGTCTTCTAATTGAGAATCAGGTTCAATGTTGGGATTTAACATTTAACATTACAGATCCTTTAAAAAAGGTAATTGTCTATAAAATTATATTGCCATAATTTTCCTTTCAAAATTTAATGTGCATGTCAAATAATATATTAGATAATAATTATTAAAAAAATATGTAAATTAATTTAAAATTTTATATTTAATAAATATATAATAAATAATTTTTTTTATATATTATGGAAAAATATTTTTTTGGAAGAAAGATAAAAATCAAAATTATAGCTTACTTCTTAAAATGGAGTTTGTGTGAATTTATTAATGTTTAATATGTAAATTTGTAATTTAAATACAAGTTTAGGCTCCTATATAATATATTTTGTGCAATACTTTTTGCTTTGTGTAATTTGTAAAGATAAAAAAAGCAAATTAAAATGGATGTTTCATGAATTTCCTTTGTTATAAAAATTATTTAGTATTTGATTTTTATTCAAAAAATTTAAAATAGGTGGCATTGGTTGCTTAATGTATTTAAGGATCTAATTTGAATTTATTTGAGGAGAGTGTATTAGAGGCAAATCAACAATCAAGATTTGTTCATTTCATATATTTTGGATTTGTTTATAGTTACATTGATAAATAAAAGCAATATGAAAGAATAACAGATGTTGTTTTAAGATTATTTGAATGTTATCCATTAGTGCATCAATTACTATTAACATCTAAATTTATATAACATATACACATTATTTGATAAAATATTTTTATATGTACATTCTAAAGCTCTATATTTGATCCAGGCAACAATTCAAGGACCCTTCGGTGACCATTCGGTGGCAGTCAACTCCTTGACTTTTGTATTGTTTCATTTCATTTTGTCCCCGATGGCAGTTAGGTGGCAGTCAGCTCCTCAACTGTTATATTGTTTTTATTTTTTTTGGTCCTCGAGCAATCATATCCTCAAGCGTTGCATTATTTCAATGCTGCGAGCGATTATATCCTCGAGCATTGTATTGTTTTAATGCTGCGAGCGATTATATCCTTGAGCGTCGTATTGTTCAGTTGTCACCATTAATTCCTCAAGCCACACAATCCCCTGAGGTGGCCTTCAAGAATATGTATAAATGTATTGGAACCCAAAAGGGAAAGACAGACATCTCTTCTCAGAGATAAGCCTACATTTGTATTGTGAGCCGTAAGTAATACGACGTCTCTTCCAAGAGAGTTCATTGTTATTGTGTTGTTTCTATGCTATTGAAATCTTTGTCAACCAGAACTTCTAAGTTTTGGATTAGTGGTGTCAGAGCGGTTTGTCTTGAGAGTGTATGTTCCTGAGGACAAGGTCAGGATACAGGAAACTTGGGTGGAAGCGATAAAGCTTCCAAACACTCCACTTGTGTGCCCCAAACGACCTCAAATGGCAGACAACACCGAGACATTTGATCCTTTCAAGGAAATGGTGAATGAAGCCCTCCAATGGCAACAAGCGCAGATGCTCCAATAATTTGCTCAAATTCTTCAAACACTTTCGATGGGAAATTCTAGCTCTACGGCTACACAATTGGGCTCCTCATCAAGGGAGTTTCCTTTTAGTGCCCCAACACCCTTCAAGGTTCAGGTAAATTTTGATATTCCCACATTTGAAGGCAAAATCAATGCTGATGCAATGGAAAATTGGTCGGACCAACTGTCATCCTACTTCTCGATAAATAAGTTCACCGATGGAGAAAAGATCACTTTTGCTCTTCTGAAATCATCATTGCCTGTGAAAAACTAGTGGGAAGTGTACAAAAAGAGGTTCAATTCAGATATCATTGGCCTTAGGGTGGAACCCACCTGGGATGATTTTATGGAAGCAGTAAAAGAAGAATACTATCCCCTCGGCACATATGATGATCTGTACATATAGTGGCAACAACTCCACCAAGGCAAGGACCAATCTATGCAAGATTACACATACGCTTTTCATTCTTTGTCTGCAAGACTGGGAATTGAAGACAGTGAGAAACATAAAAATCTCAAATATCGTGGTGGACTACAATGGTACATCCGGGGGGAAATGGAACTCTTCAATTTGGAAACCCTCGGTGAGGCATATAAATTTGTAGTGAAGATTGAACAGAAGCATGGCAGGAAGAATACGAAGAATCAACCTTCAAAAGGGAAAAGCGACAAGGAAGGTCAAACACGAGGCCAAAATTGGAAGTAAAAGGAAGGAAAGACTGGGAAGTGGTGTGGTTATCACAAATCTAGAACTCACTCCAAAGAAGAATGTCGAGCTATCAAATCACTGCTTTCTGAGTCACTATCCACAACATCTACCGCTCTACCTCATATAGACCCTGCAGTCGAAGAGGCTAAAGAAGAAATTATAGATGTTGATCCTGAAGCCATTGTAGCTTCATCACAGACACATGACGAGATGCTAAATGACAAGGAAAGGTTGTTTCACTCTAAGTTATGGGTGAAAGGTAAGCCTTTGCATTTCATTCTTGATAGCGGAAGTCAAAAGAATTTAATCTCTACTAATGTTGTGAAAAGCCTAAATCTATCCATGAAGCCTCACCCAAAACCATACAGTATTGGATGGTTGAGCCCAGGGAGAGACCTCCGTGTCACCCACCAATGTCTTCTCTCATATGCAATACAACCTTTCCAAGATGAGGTCTTATGTGATGTGGTCAATCTAGATGTTTGTGATGTACTCTTTGGTCAGCCATTCATGTATGATTGACATGGTATATACGAATCAAGAACTAGATGGATCACTCTCACTCTTGGAACACGGCACTATAGGGTACCAGAAGTACCACCTTCCACATCTGTCTCTCTGCTTAGCACTAAGAAATTTGTTTTCATGGTGGTCAAGCCACAGGAATCCAAAAGGGCTGATGTTACAGCCCTGACAACACAACAACAAAAGCAAATAGATACCGCCCTGAAGAAGTTCACAACCTTCCATCCACAGACTGATGGTCAGACAGAAATGGTGAACAATCGGGCCCTGCACAATTCCATAAACCATAGTCCATTCCAAGTGTGTATTGGGAATCAAATCAAGACATAACTACCACACCTGATGGGGAATGGTGATGCAATGGGGACCATTGCTTTTCAAGGAAGGAGGAATGATTCAGGAAACAATTCAAGGACCCTTTGGTGACCATTTGGTGGCAGTTAGGTGGTAGTCAACTCCTTGACTTTTGTATTGTTTCATTTCATTTTGTCCCCAGTGGCAGTTAGGTGGCATTCAGCTCCTCGATTGTTGTATTATTTTTATTTTGTTTTGGTCCTCGAACGATCATATCCTTGAGTGTTGCATTATTTCAATGGTGCGAGTGATTATATCCTTGAGCATTATATTGTTTTAATGTTGTGAGTGATTATATCCTCGAGCGTCGTATTGTTTAGTCATCACCATTAATTCCTCGAGCCATGCAATCCCCTATGGTGACCTTCAATAATATGTATAAATGTATTGTAACTCGAAAGGGAAAGATAGACATCTCTTCTCAAAGATAAGTGTATGTTTTGGCAAGACATCTCTTCTCAAAGATAAGCCTACATTTTTATTGTGAGCCGTAAGTAATACGATGTCTCTTCCAAGAGAGTTCATTTTTATTGTGTTGTTTCTGTGCTATTGCAATCTTTGTCAACCAGAACTTCTAAGTTTTGGATCAATATTAGGATTAGGTTGGTTGATCAAATGAGAGAATGGAGAAGGAAATAAAAATAGAACTAATAAAAAAAAGTAAAAATAAATAAATATAAAAAATAATATTGTCACTCATAATTTTTGGTAAATAAACATCTCTAAGTTTAGAGGAGATAATCCATTTTAGAGGAGAAAATCCCACTATTTTCTAATAGAAAAATAGTTGTTTTAGCTTATTTTTATTATGTGAACCTTCTAAGTAAAAAACTTTAAACTAATTCATATTGTATGGAGTATAACAATAAATAATAATTTGAATGTAAAAGAAAGAATATGATTTTAGATAATTGTATTTACTAATTATGGAAAGTAATAATATGATTAAGATGCTTAGCTTATTTTTATTCTATGTAAGATTGGGACTGAATCCAAGTAGTAAAATTGATCATAAACTAGATCAAGCATCACTTGGATCAAGAATTAGATATCTAGATGCATCTAAATGAGTTTATCATCCTCTGGATGGTATCGACCAATGCTTTTATTATAACTTTATGGATTCTTCCTATGATAAATTTTCTCTCTATTGCATGTTTGTAAACCATATGTATGTGCAATCTTGAGGCTTACTATATGCACAATTATATACATTGATCTCCTTCTCTTTGAGACCTTAGATCCACTTTTGATACTAAGTTTGGGACTACAAAATGGGGAAAGAGGTGGGTTTGTTGACCTCAACTAGTCCCCAATGATTGGTTGAACACTGCTTACATATCTAATACTTTGAAGAAGGAAATAAAACCACATGTACTGCTCCATGTTAGCTGTATATGTGCAATTGTTCAAATTTAATGAATACAAACTATGTATTAGCTTTCAAAAATTAGAAATTTTATAACTTTGACTTAGTTTGAGGTGATTTAAACTTGGATAGGGCTTGATCCTTATGATTGATTTCTAATTTAGAAAGAATAGGTTATTATCTTTTGATATACAAGTGATTTTATGTGAGAGATAGATGATTGATAGATAGTACTAGATAAGGAATAGACTTAGATCTAGTTTGTATTTATATGGGAAAATTTGGATAATTTATCATTCCACACACATGAAAAATATTTGGACTGATCAATAAGAATGATTTTGAATTTGAAAAGTAACCGTTACTTGACACAAGATGAATATGTAAGGTTTGTAAGAGTTTTAAATTTCACACTCATCTAAGTTTGATGGATATGTCCAAGAGGATGGAATACTTATTTAATTATTTGGAGATAATCTGAGTAGGATAAAGAACATGTGAGACATATATTAGGGAAGTATTGTATGCGATTGATTGTAACTTGGGAAGGTTAGACTCATAGAAAGCATGTGGATATGAGAGAAGGGCAAGGTATAGTCATATGTGTGTACACAAGTCATGTATAGTAAGGATAAGTTAAATTGACATTTTTAAAGTGCCTAACACCATATTTTAGTATCTATATTTCTAACTTCTAAATTTATTCCAAAGTTCTAATTCCAAACACAGTAAAAATGTTTAGTAACATAAAAATAACTTGTAGATATTAAAAAAGATTAAAAAAGACTTGTAAGTTGTATTTGTAATAAAATAAGAAAATAAAAATCAAATGAGAGTAATTAAATATCAATGAAAATTTCAATAAAAGTTTTTTAACTGGTAAAAGAGGGTTGTGATCCCTTGCCCATTCTATTAATAACATAAAAATTCAATACAAGGAAAATAGTTGTAACAATTTGGTATCAAAAGCTAAAATGATCATAAGAAGACTGAAAATCCCAAAAATAACATAGAACTAAAATCACAACCAACCATGATAATTAAACCTAAGCTACATGTAAAAAAATAAACTTATGGCACCTAAGGCACAAGACTATTAACACTATGATATGAGGGTTCTCCTACTCCCACTAGAGAAAATATTTTTTAAAGTTGATTGGGATACATCCCCAATAGCATTTAATGCCTCCATTTGTAATTTATCCAACATTGTTTTGATTACACACCTCTTATTTATTAGAGAAGAAGGAGAAACTGAAGGCATTTGATGGATTGTGGCTGTGCTAAGCATTTCCAAAGCAAATTGTTTCTTAAAATCCTCTTCATTATTTCCCACATACAAAACATTTATCAATATAAAATAAGTTGAAAGTGGACTTGTGGATACAAAATATGAAGTTAAAATGATAGCTAAACATCCTCTTTTGTCATGTAAGGTTTTGTCATTATTTCTTAACCAAAGGTAATTCTCAATAATTAATCCTATATAAATTCAAGTTGATTCAACCAACCCTTCTATATCATGTCCTTTTGAAACCATATTCAAAGAACTTGAAATAAACTACTATTAATACAAAAAAAATTCTAACCTTGGTATCCCTAACCCTAGAAAGTGTTGTAGAAGTAGTTACTTGTGCTACAAAATTTACTGCATCTCATATAGGTCATGAGAACATGACTTTAGGAGTTAATATAGGTGAAACAAAACATGAGAAATTTGTATTGAAAGATAAATATGATTCTATTGTTTCAATTTATGAGGCTTTCTTTTTATCCTTATAAGTTGTAACCAAATGTTCTCCATTCTCCTAGTATTGATTTTTTTCCTAATTCCACCAAATGAAATAAATAATGGGATCATTGATGTTTTTCTTTCAAATATGAGACCTAGTATTATTGTTTCTATCATGTTGAAGGGATTAACTAAAAGCCTTGTGTCCAATATTTATGTACCAAAAACAACAAAAGGGTAAGGATTTATACTCCAAATTCTAACTCCATGTCTTAACCAAAGAAACAATCCAAACAACAAGGGAAATGGGTTTTTCTAAATCAAATTTTATAAATCCATGCATAATTCTATTTTTTTCCATTACTAACTTCTCCTTTGATTTAAATCCCAATAGCTTTATTCATCAATCTCACCATATCTTTAGCAACAAGTTTAATTAGTAATCTATAGAGAAGAACCCATATTAGGATCTCATAAATATTCTTCATTTTAGGAACCAAGATAAGAGACCAAAGAAAAACACATAATCCTCCACAAAATCAAAACCAGGGACCATGTTGAAAAATAAATTTATATCCCTTTCTAATGGAAAACTAATCGAGATAAAGAATTGGAAAGAAAATTGATGTCAGGAAAATATCAATCCTTTCATGTATCCATCATCCATGGTTGGAACTTAGCTTGACTTGGCATCCTTCCAAAAAATCAATAGATCAAAGCTTTTGAAGAAACACCACAAGAGATTATTTTTAAGGAAGAATATAAACAAATACCTATGGGACATTCAAATAAAAAGTGATAAAGATGTCTCTAATCTTAAATTCATTCAGATGTGAATCTACAATCTCAGATTAAATAGGTTCAATGATTTTAGGATATTTTTATAGCAGACTACTCCCTGTATATATAGAGCAACCCAATGGAGAGAAAAAATAAAACTCTGTGAAAAAACTATAGCTTCCACCCCTAAAGTTTTCCAAAAAATTACATTTGGGATTGTGCCACCATCCAAATCCAAGTTATTAATTAAAAATAAGTGTGATAGTGATAAGTATATTGGATATTAAGGCAACTAAACACCATAACCCTTTCATAAGATCTAAGTGGATAGTCTCCAATAGACTGATATAATTGTTTTTTCCTCAAATCATTAAAATTTTCCACCATTTCACTTTGAATTATTTATTTCCCTTATCCATCCCTACCTTCCTTATGCTTGATTTTTCCCTGACCTAAACTCTGCCATCAAAATTTCACCCAAATCTTAATTAAAATCTTGAAACCATTCATTTGTGAATTGAATACCAAATGCTTAACAAGGCAACAATCAAGAAGATGTATCATTTACCTTGCATTGATGATTTTTATCAAAAATAAGGATGGAACCCTTCGTCTATGCATTGACTGCAAAATCCTTAATAAGGCAACAATCAAGAACAAGTATCCTTTACCTTTCATTGATGATATTTTTGATCAAATGCATAGTGCAACCATATTTTAAAATATTGATCTTCATGCCATGTACCATGAATTGAGAATTAGAGAGGAAGATATTTCAAAAATAGATTTTAGGACTCGTTATGGACACTATGTGTTCACATTTCTTCCTTTTAGACTAACAAAAGCACCTAAAACATTCATGAACCTCATGAACAATGTGTTCAAATATTACCTTGATTAGTTTATACTAGTCTTTTTGGATGATATTCTCATATATTACAAAAGAGAATAAGAACATGTTTAGCATTTGTTTTGGTCTTGCAGTGGTTACAAAAGCATAAAATCTTTGGTAAATTATCTTAGTGTGATTTCTTTCAAATAAGATTACAATACTTGTGACACATTATCTTTGGAGAAGGAATTTCTATGGATCTAGCCAAAATTAGATTCATTATGGAATGACCAAAACCTAAAAATATGCATGAGGTGCAAAGATTCATGGGTTTAGCATGGACCTATAGGAATTTTGTGCTAAATTTCTCTAAAATAGCTAATATGATCACTTCTCTTCAAAAGAAAGAGAAACATTTTGTTTGATCTAAAAAATGTGAAGAAGCCTTTCAGATTCTAAAAATGAGGCTTAATTCAAAATAAATGTTATGAATTCTAAATCCAAATGATCATTTTAAAATTATAACAGATACTCAAGGGATGGTTTAAGAGGAGTTATTATGAAAGATGGTTCAGTTGTAACCTATAAATCAAGGAAATTGAAGCCTTATGAGGTAAATTATGCTCCTCGTGGCCTATAATTATTTTCTTCTATTTTTAATAGCATATAATTTTTTGAATCCTTATGAGTTAAATTATGCTCCTTGAAGGTTTCTATGAGTGATTAATCCTATTGCACATAGACTTGCATTGCCACTAGCTTTAGCTCAAATGCGTAATTTTTTTCACATATCTTATCTTAAGAAGTAGATAGTTGATCCTTCTCATGTCTTAGGCTAAAATTCATTATAGGTTTAATATCGAGAGGTGGTCACAATAGCACCAATGAGAATTATTGACACTCACAAGCTTAGCTTACATAATAAAGCATTATCACAATGCAAGGTCTAGTGGGACCAATATTTTGAGGATAATGCTACATAAGAGGACTATGAGGAATTATTGAGGCTATTTTCTCATTTATGTAAATGATTTTTTGTTAAATATTATTATTTTAAATAAAATTCATTAGGATAATGACCTATTTTAGGGGGGAAGGATGTTACATCCTATTCCACTCTACAAAAAATACTTATGTATTAGTAGGGAATACGAAACTAATGATTTGTAATGATCATTTTTATGTCTGATTTGGAAATGTATGTATATAATTGATAGTCATATTTTTTTTTCCATGATCAGTTCTATTAGAAGACATTTGCATATGTTTATATTATGTTCTATGATCATGTTGGCTGTGATTTCATTTGTAAATGATTTTCATTACATCATTTTATTGATATTTATATATTCTAAATATTTGATTAATTGTTATAATTCTAGACTAACCATATTTTTTTGTTGAGGTGGTTGCAGGACTATTCCACCCTCACAAGTGGCATAGAGGGAGAGTATCATCAGAGATAGGGGTGCATATATTAGTAGTGGGGATAAATAGAATTAATACGAACCTGCACATACCACATTATTATTTCTTAGGTAAAATGAATGTTAGTCAGTATTCTACTAAAATGATAAATGTTGCTTGTATTTTTTGAATTTATAAATAATGAGTCATGTTTGCATTCATTTTGAATAGGTACTTGACTAGATGATTTAATTAGCATATTATTTAGATTTTGCGTTAACTGTCATGTTTCCATTAAAACTCATCATGAATTAGATTAGGTTGAATTATATGTAAGGTAAACCAATTATATGTTTTATCACTAAGAAAGTGTTGATTATTTATTGATCTTGTTTGAGTTGGTTACCTTATGACCCTTTTTGGTGACATAGTGAGGAGGCAAGTTAGGATGAAAACACCCCAAAACAATTTAATTCAAAGGATTTTATGACTTTATATTTTATTTGGTTATTATTTATTGGCAAATTCCATGAAGTTTAAAGGAAAATAAATTAGTTATTATGGGAATCACGAGAAGGAGTTAGGGGTTCTTTGTTGCTATGATGTTGGATTTGACTTTACCATTTGGAAGATGGAGGGATTCATGTAGCTGTCATAATAAAAATAAGTTTTATGATTACAATTTAATTAATAATGGATTAATTCATGAATTTGATGAATTCAATTTCCATTATGGCAAACTTGTAGAGTTATAGGATAATTACTAGGTCATGTAAAACATGAAGAAAAAAGAAAAAGGGGAATAAATATAAGGAAGAGAAAGGAATGGATGGATGAAGAAAGAAGAAAGGAACTTTTGGAAAAAATAAGGGGGAAACTACCAACACTTGAAATTGGAATGCCAAACATTTCTATAACCAAGCAAGTAAAGCTTTGAAATTATAAATAGAAAACATATGTGGCCGTTGCTTTTCGCTATTAGATAAGTTTGGAATAAAAATAATATATGGTTGACATAGGTTATACCTTGTTCAATTTTATATTTTGGTAGATATATCTATAAAATTTAAGGCATCATATCTATAGACCTAGGGATGGAATTATGTTGTTTAACTTACATATAATGAGAGAACACTTGAATAAAAACTTGACTCTAGATTGATGAGAGGTACGGTTGGCTTGGGATATTTCATGTGGAAGAGGCACAACAAATAGTGCATAATTAAAATGTGTGATGAAAATGCCTTGTTAAAAATAGGATATTTAAATAATGATGAAATAGTGCATTGATCCCAAATTTGTACTCTTAAAGTGATTCATCA
This sequence comes from Torreya grandis, assembly GCA_037957365.1. NCBI lineage: Eukaryota > Viridiplantae > Streptophyta > Pinopsida > Cupressales > Taxaceae > Torreya > Torreya grandis. The sequence continues at coordinate 977,474 of JARHVA010003384.1, read as the reverse complement.
ACTAAGACTCTTCTCTATGGTTCATTTGAGGGTTACTTCCTATAATGACAAGGTCATCAACATAGATAAAAAATATAATAATTTGACCATCTACCCTCTTATAATATATTTTAGGGTGAAAGTGATTTCTAAAAAAGTCTAAGTTTAGAAGGAACCTATCAATATTCTCATACTAGGCTCAAGGAGCCTATTTAGAATCATATAGTGAATTACTTAATTACCATATCAAACTAGAAATGTCACTCTCAATAAACCTTGTAAGTTGAGTCAAATGTATTTATTCTTTTAAATTACCATGAAAATAAAATAATCTTGACATCCATTTGATGAACCTCCCATTTTAGTGATGCACATAAGGAAAGAACAAGGTGAATACAACTCCTCTTACTAATGGGTGTACAAGTTTCAAAATAGTCAATAATGTCTACCTATCAAAACCCTTTGCAACAAGCCTTTCCTTATAATTTTCAATGGGTCCATATTTTACATACTTAGTGTGGTATACTTGCTTACACCTCACTAGTTTTTTCCTTTCAAAAGTGGAACTAAGTACAAAACATCATTATTTTGAAAGCAATGAAGTTATGATTTCATGGTTTATTTCCATTTAGAATGATCACTTTCCTATTTTAAAGTCTAAATATCCTAAATGAAACCTTTTTGTGTCAAATATCCAATACCACTTTAATGCTTAGATCAAGTTTTGTGCATGTCACTATGACTACTAGTTAAATACCATGTTTCTTGCCTAAGTGTTCAAACCCACTTCAAATAAGGTTGAGTTGAATGTGTAGGAGGAACACGAGGAAGAATTGGTGGGTTAAATAGTTATGATGGACCCTAAAGTCCCCCATAATAGTCATCATTTTAAGTTTACCTATCATGATGAATATTGTAAGTGTGTCAAGATGAAATAAAAAATGTTGGATCAATAGTGGAGGGTCACTCATCAAATTAAACATATCCATTTAAAAAAGCGTATCATTATTGATATGAAATAAAAGGTGGTATGCCTTTTCATCTTCATAATAACCAACATGAATCAATTATTAGCTTTTATTATCTATGATTTTGTGCTTCTCACCTTAAATTTCTAAGTCATATTACGTCTAAAAGCTAATATCATTGGCATCATGATTCAATTTTGTCCAAGATTATTTAGGTGTAAATTACTGAATTGATAAGTGTGAGATGAAAATTTGGATGTAATTCATAAATTAATTACCTTATCAAAAAAAATCTAGGGATAAGTCCTTGGAATGGATCATAAAAACAACTATTTATCTTAATATGAGTACTCAACCACCTATTTTTTTAAATGCATCCAAAAGTTACAATCTTGGTAAAAGAAAAAATACAAATATTACTAGATGAATGATTTATTTGATCAATTGATTATCCAAAGTGGGTTTCTAATATAGAACTAGTTGCAAAATTTAATGGACAAATTTTGTGTTGTACAAATTATTGGGACTTGAATAAAGCTTATCCTAAACATAAATTTTCATTTCCAAACATGGCATGATTGTTGAATCTATAGATTATTATGAGATTTTATCATTCATGGATAGTTTCTCAAGATACAACCAAATCAAAATCAATATGAAAGAATAAAAAAACATTATTTACTACATCATGGGGAACATTTTGTTAAGTGGTCTTTCCCTTTGGATTGAAAAATGTTAGGGATACCTACCAATGAGTCATGACCCATATATTTTATAACTATACACATAAAATAATGGAGGCCTATGTGGATGGCTGACTTGTAAAATCAAAACAACGACATGATCATGATCTAGATTTTTGGATTTTTTTGAACAGTTACAAAAATACAATGTGAACTTAAACACAGACAAATGTTTATTTTTAATATCTTCAAAAAAATTATTGGGATATGTCATATCTCATTAAGACATTGAGATAGATCCCAAAAGGTCCAAGCTCTTTTATACAGGCCTCCACCAAAAGGCCTATCACAAATGTGATCATTAAAAGAAAAAATCTAGGTAGCAAGACATTTTTTGGCCCAATTAATTGATAAGATGCAACCCTTTACATAATTACTCAAAAATGATACAAAGTTAAACTGGGATGGAAAATTTTCAATGGAGTTTTGATACAATCAAATAGTATTTACTTATTCAACCTCTTATCATGCCTCACACTAGATAACCCTTTAATATTATACATCTCGGTTAATAATAATGATTTATGGGATTTATTGACATAATTTGATGAGTTAATTTATAGGATACCATGTATTTCATTATTCATACACTTATTTACTTGAAAAAAGATAATACTATGGAAAAGCTATGCCTAGCTCTTGTTTTTGCTACACTTAAATTGTGACACTGCATGCTCAACAATGAGACATAAATTATCACAAAAGTAAATCCATTAAATTTATTTATCTCAAAGGCAAAATTATCAAGACACATATCTAAATGGGTAATATTACTCATGGAATTTGATATAAAATTTATATCTCAAAAATTGGTAAAAGGACAAGTTATTGTAGACCAACTAGCCACAATTTCACTAATAAACACATTACCAATCAATGATGATTTTTGAGATGAATTCAATTCATATCACATAGATTATTATATTGGACCATGTAATTTGATGCATCCACATGTTCTACAGGCATCAGTGCTAGTATATTATGCATTACATCTTAGGGGCAACCTATGCCATTTGCATATCATTTGGGATTTTCATCTATAAATAACATAGTAAACTATGAGGCATTCATACTTGGGTTATTTACAACATGCATGTTAAAAATTAAATAACTAAAATTATATGGATATCTTAGCTAGTGTTTAATTAATTTAAAAACATATACCAAACAAATGAATAAAAATTAATCCTATACAATGATTATAGGGATACTTCAATTCTTTCTCAATACAAAGGATACCTCAAAAAGATAATTGACATGTTGATGACATGGCTAGTGAGACTTCCTTGATTCTAATAAACATCAATGATGATCATGTAATATTTAATAACTAATAGTTACAACATCCATCCATATCTAAATTAAAAGTAGAGGCTCTTTAGGTCTTAGTAGTTACTCACATTGCAATGAATAAGAATGGTAAAATGATATATATATCCTTTATCCTAAAAAAATATACACATAATGATAAACACAAAATAAAAAGGGAAGCATTTCATTATGTGTTAATTGGAGGATATTTATTCAAAATATCTTTATAGGGATAGTTACTTTGGTGCCTTAACCATGATGAAGCTAAATTAGTTTACTAGAAGTACATGACAATGAATGTGGGAAAAATTTTAGAGGAAAATAAATGTCTTATAAACTCCCAAGACAAGGGTATGAGTAGCCTACAATGAAACAATAATTCCAACAATAAGCTAAGCTATTTCTACAATGTCAGAAGAATAGTAATATAAATCATGCTCCCTCACAAGAAATACAACCTATTGTTTCACTGTGGTTGTTCTTCCTTTGGAACTTTGAATTGATCAGAAAGATAAATATATAATCATCATAATGCGATTAATTAATTATTATAACTATATAATACTTTTAAAAGTGGGTAAAATTTTTACCATTAGCATCAATTACATTGAAAAATATATGTAGACTCCTAATGATGAATACCATCTCACGATTTGGACTACCATAAACTATTGTCACAGATACTAGGTTCTCATTCAAGAACAAAATAGTTAAGATATTTTATGCTAAATATAAGATTCATCATACATTTTATACATCATATTATCCACAAGGAAAGGAAAAAGTAGAAACAATAAATAAAACATTGTCAAAGATATTAAGCAAAACAGTGACCAAGAATGGTGTAGATTTGAATAATCAAATTAATTATGCACTTTATGCCTATCACACAAATTTACACACACCAAATAAGTATAAACCTTAATATATTATTCATGGAAAGGAATTTTTTTTTTTTTTAGAGTTGGATATACCTTATTTGCATGTTTATTTGAAACATGTAATTAAAGATAATGAATATCTAGACAAGTAAAAATATTAAAGTGTAGATGACAGACACATACAAGAAATGGAAAATATTAAAGTCTAACAAGATCATATTAAGTAGGAATATGGATATAAATTTTGTAATTGTGAATTTCAAATTAGAGACTTACTACTAGAAGAGAATTAAAAGAACACCAATGCCAATAAAGAGAATAAAGGTAAATTTAAGACAAATTGGTTGGGCCCATTTGTGGTTATGAAGAAGGGAGGTACATGAGCCTATTGACTAGTTACAATATAAGGGAAGCCTATGAGTAATCATATAAACATCATTAATTTTCACTGATATTATACATAGCTCTATATATCTCAAAATGACAAAGAAATAAAAAAATAAAAAATACAAAAACATTCAAAAATTTAGAAAATCCAAAACTAGGTCCTAAGCATGACATGATTTCTAATTTACACTACTTACATATGATATTTATCACATGTTTGGTATATGACATATTATTTACATTCACACATTAATTTCATGGTATTTGAGTAGCATTTAAGACATATAGATTATACATGGACATACATATGTTGGTTTTCCCTCTACCCAGTGGCCATGCTAATATTGGGGGAATCTTGTTCCATAGGTTTCACTATTATAGGTTATATATTTATATTATTTTTTATCATGTTTAACTACCTCTATGTATTTTTCATGAATTGATAATTACTCATTTCTTAGATAGTGATACATAAGATGCCATTCTACTACAATGTGATATTGATATGTATGAATGGTGTAAACTAGTTCACTATTCTATGCTCCATTGTTGTTGTTACTATTTTTCATGATAGGTTAATTTATGTGAGACTATTGTGTGTTTTTATTGGACTTGATTGATAATACATCTATGATGTCCCTTATTTGTGTCATTTTTATGTCCTATGTGTGGCCCTTGGCCTTACTTATTGTGACATTTTATGTCACTTGTATGTGGCCCTTAGCCTTGTTTATTATGGTATTTTATGTCCCTTGTATTTGGATCTTGGCATTATGTGTGACACTAACACTTGCACTTTTCAAGTTTGATGACATTTAAGGGTGTCATTATCTATATCATGCATAGTTACTACATAGTATTATTCAATTACACTTCTATTGTATGTTTCATTGATATACCTAACTAGACATGACACTCATATGCCCTACATTATATATGTTAGATACAAGCCTTGATTGATATATACATTACTATGATGACATATTATCCACATGATCAAATGATTTTACATGATGCTATCCTTAAACATGACATGATAGAGTTAACTCTTATTTTGAGATAAGTGACTTACAAGATACATATGTCATTTCAAAAGGGGTGTATTATAGTGGGATTTTCATAGAGTCATAAGCCTACATGAGTATAAAATCAGAGTAGAGTGAAAATTTTACAGATTCAAATGGTTTATATATCATATTTATTTAGAAACATAACAAATATTTTCATATTGATATAAATTATAGGGACATATGCACTCATTTTATAGAAGCTTGAGCATAGATTCATACACTCTTGAGTGGATATGATTGCACATGTACATAATAGTTTAAAATAATATGTATTTCACATACAAATACATTTGATACATATTCTCTCAAATTCAACATATATATGCATAACATTCTATATTAGTTGGTATAGATTTAGGGGGCATGATACTAGTTATGCACACACACAACAACATAGTTAGAGTTGAATGATAAATGATTGTAATTCAACTTCACAATTATCAAATATGTGTTCATAATGGGGGCATGAACATTTTCCATTCCATTTCAATCAGACATTCAATTCTACATTAAGTGAAATTATATAATCAAACATGCATTCATGATGGGGGCATGAACATTGTTCATTTTATTTCGATCATGCATTTTTGTTTTTACATGTATTGAAATTGATTGAGCTATAGTGGAACATTAAAAATGAATCTATAAGCCATTTTTAGTGGTTGGTTCATTTTATTTGAGATGACCTACCTTGATGGTTATCTTATTTACTTTGATAGTTATTTATTTGAGCGAACCTACCTTGATGGTTATTTTATTTACTTTGATAGTTATTTATTTGAGTGAACCTATAATGTGGTTCTCTCTTTTTTATACATAGTTTTTTGGGTTAGTATATTGCATTATTTTCCTCATGTTCATGAGGGTTTTGGAATTTTTCCTTCCCAACTCAGGATCCTTCATAGTTAAACAAGTTTGTGGCATGATCACCCCCACTCTCCATGTGCTTCAATAGGGAATCAAAATTCTCCAATGCTTCAATAAGGAAACATCATATTCTAAAATTCTATAGGGTGACATGGTTTAATTACATACATGTGTACTCTTTCATTTCTCTTAAGACTTTTTTAATTTTACATTTTAGATTTCATATTTCACATATGGACATTGACTACTTCATTTTCATTATAGGTTTCCATGGTGAAAAGATGTATATTTGGAGCCATTTCAGAAAAGGAAAAGTGTGTAACACACACTCAGGTAAAATTATATTACTAAAATAAAATGAAGGCATTTTTAGCTACGAAAATTTGTCTTCAGTACTTGATAATGACAAGCTTGGCTCACATTTACCACACATGACTTAAGGACTCAACCAAGGTCCTAATCCACCATCCTCTCACACTTGAATGATATATTATGAGTCAATCCTCTATTTCATTGTTATACACCTATAGAAACCTCATTGTCTATTTCAAACCTAATAAATATCCTACACAAATATCTTTAAACTCTCAATTTAGTTTATTTTTACACAAGTTGGTTTCACTAGATACAATCATTATTGTTAGTTGATATTGGTCTACTCTGATTAGTATTGACTCACTCCCAACAATGGATAGTTTATAAAATCAAATCCATATTTACAATTGGCCCATTATCTTAACATGTTGGTGGTGTGAGGAATTATTCAATTAGATCCATATAAACAAATCAAGGCCTCATTTAAAATGGATTTGGCACTCATATGATATACATATATATGCTATTGTACACTAGACAAATCTACCCTATTCTTCTTAATTTACAAACCTATCACTAGGATTCATAAAATAAGTTTAATCACTCAAAATCCATGTCAAAACAAAAATTTCCAAGTACCAAATCCACATCATTAAATTCATGCACATAGTGAAGGATCATAATTACACAATCACACTAGGTGGTAGAATTACATGTGACTTGATTTCCTTCCTTGTAATATTAGATATGTAGGTAACCATCAATCATCAGGTGGGGGTGATTGGGGTCAACTTAGCCCATTACACTTTCTTAATTTTTAAGGTTTGTAGCCCTCACAAACACGTATAGGGTTTAAAGGCAAATGAGATTAATTTTTGGATTTGTGCTTGCTATTAGGGTTTGACATTGCAACACAACAAGAAAAATAATCATAAGTGACCATACAATCAATATGATATACTTTTGTGTAGGTTAGTACTAACTAACAATATAAACCAATGATATTGACATGATCCTATAGAACCAACTCAACATAGATAACAAGTAAATTCTAAAACTGAATGAACCATAAGCCTACTAATCTCTAATTTTTGTTAGACACCCAACCAAGAACTCTACCACCACCCTTATTGGGAATTTATGAAAGCACACAATTGATTACTAAGCAACTTAATATGTAGATATAACCAGAATATACAAGTAACTAGAATTCAAAAATAACACATGATATGAGAGACAATACACAACTTGTATTAAAACTCTTGCAGAAGGAAATACAACAAAGAAGATAGCCATAGTTCTTCTTCTTTACACACTTCTAGGGCATAAATAGTAAATCTTCCCTCAAAGCTCCCTCTCTTATGGTCCCAACACACAACTCAAACATAGAGTTGGTGTTCACCTCCAACCAGTCAGTATCCACTACTGCCAGTACTCCAGTGCTCCACGCACTCCACAAGTGCTCCACGCACTCCACAAGTGCTCCACGCACTCTAAGTACACAAATGTACTTCAAGTAGATCTCCCCTGAACTGCAACAACCTGCAACCCAACTAATCTCACTTATGAAAGGATCTTCCTTGCCTTCCTCTTTACTCTCTGTACAGTAAACACTGTACTCCAAGTAGATCCTACTTGATCCTGCTCCCTGTTGTGTTGCTGTCACCTTGACTCTGTTGCCACCATAGATCAACCTAGTTCTGTACAACCTAGACCATGCACACACATACACCTCCATATCAATGATCTTACTTACCCATGCAGCTCTCCTATCGTAGCCATACACTCTTGATGACCAAGATCATACATACATGAAGAACCCTGCTGATTCTCCAATCCAACACCCACACTTGGTACTTCTGTGGAACTAGGAGGAGCACCCTTACTCACTTCACACACAAAAGGAGCTAACTTTTCTCAACTCAAACTAGAACACCATTTACAATACAACCCATGAGTCTATTATATAGATCTCATCCAAACAATAATTAGACATCTAATTACAATAATTAGATCCGCAGCTTCTAGTCTAAATTTGGCTCTTGACATGCAAACACTTGGTTCATTAACTAACTGCCCATAAAACTTGTAGTCTGAAACCACACAGGTGATCGACATCGGTCCCTATCTACCTAGAGGTGACTGACGTCGGTTGATCCTTGATCGGTGTTAGTTGCTTCTCTTCACTATCCTGCTGACGTCAGCTGATCATACCGATGTTGGTTGCTCTACAACTCAGCAACCTTCAGCAACCTCCTCCCCTGTTTGCATTAGTGAAGCTTTTAGCTCCACAACCTAACAATCTCCCACTTGGAGATAAACAATTGCACTTGTACCTATACCTGTACTCCATCTAATCTATTTCTTGGCTTGTATCCCTCTTCAAGATGAATCTTGAAGACCAACCACAACAACTCCTGTGATGCACCTCCTGTCATCAAAGTAACCTGCCGCATCCGCATCTACAAACCCATGTAGAAAAAGAACCTGATCCTGCATAGCATGAATCCCTACTGCTGGTCCCTCTTAGATACTTGAGAATCCACTGAACTTCCTTCCAGTGCTTTTTTCCCGAATCAGCTCCAAACTTTTTGACACCTCCCATTGCTTGGGAAACCCAGGTCCATTACTCATGTACTTAACCTCATCATGTGAATTATGACCCTGTTGTCCAACCCATTGGCGTGCTCACCGGCTTCACACAATCCTCTGGAGACAAAATCAACCTGTGATCTCCATGCCTCTAGAACACACTCATGCCAAAGAATTTCGCTGCTCCAAATTCTTCATGATAAACCACTGAACTAACCTTACCTTTAGCTTAGCAAAACCCTGTATGTCTGAATATTTAGCTAGCATACCACCCACATACAGTAACAAGATAATGTTGCAATCATCATCCACCTGGTAAGACAAACACAATGGTTACACTGACATTGACTAAAGCCCTGCTTTGTCATCCACCTGTCAAACCTGTACCACCGTCCTATAGCTTCCTCAAGACCATATGACCTGGCCTTCTATCTCACGTATCCATTCTCTCTATTCTTCAACTAAGGTATCCATTCATCTCTATGCTTTCATATTAGTTGGAAACTCTACCAAATCTCCTGCTTAGTTCTACATTCTCTTCATGCCACACTCCCACTATTTCCTGGATCCTTCCTGCTCTGCAGTGAGCAACGAGTATAAAGAAGAGGAACAATGAAATTGAGGCTTACTTACCAATTCAGTCTTCCATATGGGCATTTGAGACTCCTTGACAGCTTGTTGTTTGCCCAAAATCCATTACAGTGACCGACCTCGGTCACTACACAGTCTGCATCCGACTGACGTCAGTTTCCATGTGCCTATCCTGACTACCAACTCTACCGATGTCGGTGTCCCTGTTGCCGACATCAGTCCTCCTGACTGACATCAATCTTACTATTGCTGATGTCGGTCCTCCTAACTGACATCAGTCTTACCTTGCCTGACATCACTGGCTTCAGTCTACACATGACTGACATTGACACCTGTCTGTTTGATGCCAGTTCTTCCTGACCGATGCTGGTACCTATGTTTTCTTGTGAGTGATGACTTTTTACCCATGAGCTTTCTTTGAATCAAATCCATGTCCAAACTACCTTGCTCAGAAGTATCTAGCCTTCTCCACTGATCTCTGTCTGCCATCTCCTCCATAAACACCAAGGCTTTCTAGTTCTTAAGCCTGTCAAATATGTCAGTCTTCCTCTTAAGAACATGCATCTCCTTCTTGCTCATGTGGCCAAGCCTAAAAAGCCACATCTCTGCAATAGAAGAAGAATCAATAATATAAGCAAGTAGATAAAGGGTACCTACTTTCTTACCACCAGCTAATTTAAGTGCATCCGTTGTGAGAGTTCTTGTGCATCTCTCATCACCCAACTTCCCTGAAGCAATTAGCCATATCTTCAAGACCAAGACCTGCATGACCTCATTCAACACCCATGTGTTGGCCACCTACAATTTTAGCTTCACTTCCCCTTTGCCAATTCTTTGGTAAGGCACACCAGCCCCTAAATAAATCCTTCAAAAGTCTCCAAAGACCTTACCATGAAAAGATACTCTATTTTAGACTGCATGGAAAGAGGCAACAGAATCTATAAAACAAGATTCTAATTTATCCAAGAAACATACCAGAGCGTCCCATGCCACATCACCTGCAACATCTGCATCTTCAGTTCCTTCATGCTGATCTTCCATAAACCAACAATTTTCTTTTACTTGCTCTTTCTTTCCATAACACCGTAAGTGATCATCTATGCTTTTCAATTCCTCCATTCTTAGCTTACTCTCTTCTACCATTTCTCTACTCCCACTCAATCAGAAACCCTTGAGAGTGACCTGTAATCATACATAAAATTGCTTCCTGTAACCTTAGCTCTGATACCACTTTGTTAGACACCCAACCAAGAACTATACCACCGCCCTTATTGGGAATTTATGGAAGCACACAATTGATTACTAAGCAACTTAATATGTGGAAATAACCAGAATATACAAGTAACTAAAATTCAAAAATAACACATGATATGAGAGACAATACACAACTTGTATTAAAACTCTTGTAGAAAGAAATACAACGAAGAAGATAGCCACAGTTCTTCTTCCTTACACACCTCTAGGGCTCCCACACCTCTAGGGCATAAACAGTAAATCTTCCCTCAAAGCTCCCTCTCTTACGGTCCCAACACACAACTCAAACATAGAGTTTGTGTTCACCTCCAACCAGTCAGTATCCACTACTACCAATACTCCAGTGCTCCACGCACTCCACAAGTGCTCCATGCACTCCAAGTACACAAACGTACTTCAAGTAGATCTCCCCTAAACTACAACAACCTGCAACCCAACTGATCTCACTTATGGAAGGATCTTCCTTGCCTTCCTCTTTGCTCTCTATATAGTAAACACTATACTCTAAGTAGATCCTACTTGATCCTGCTCCCTGTTGTGTTGCTGTCACCTTGACTCTGCTGCCACCACAAATCAACCTGGTTCTACACAACCTAGACCATGCACACACATACACCTATAGATCAATGATCTTTCTTACCCATGCAGATCTCCTATCGTAGCCATACACTCCTGATGACCAAGATCATACATACATGAAGAACCTTGCTGATTCTCCAATCCAGCACCCACACTTGGTACTGCTGTGGAACTAGGAGGAACACCCTTGCTCACTTCACACATAGAAGGAGCTAACTTTGCTCAACTCAAAGTAGAACACCAATTACAATACAACCCATGAGTCTATTATATATATCTCATCCAAACAATAATTAGACATCTAATTACAATAATTAGATCTGCAGCTTCTAGTCTAAATTTGGCTCTTGACATGCAAACACTTGGTTTGTTAACTAACTACCCGTAAAACTCGTAGTCTAGAACCACATAGGCGATCGACATCAGTCCCTGTCTACCTAGAGGTGATCGACATCGACTGATCCTTGATCGATGTCGGTTGCTTCTCTTCACTATCCTGCCAACATCGGCTGATCAGACTGATGCCGGTTGCTCTGCAACTCAACAACCTTCAGCAACCTTCTCCCCTGTTTGCATCAGTGAAGCTTTTAGCTCCACAACCTAACAATTTTCATTTCCATAATATAATCATAGTCAAATAGTAAACCATAACATATAATTACAACATTATCTTTAGTAGTTTCTATAATTAGTATATACCATTTTTAAATAAGAAGAATATATCTTAATTTTTTACATTCAGATGTATGATTGAATGTCATATCTATTGATCTAAATTTTATTTCAAAGTTATATATTAATTAGATTAATTTAACCCATTAGTATAAATTATGTTAAAATACTTTAAAATGTTTTTTTTTGCTTATATTATTTACATTTCTATATTTCATGGATATGCTACTTTATTATATTGTTACATTGACATAGATTTATAGTATAGACTAGTTTGACTTGTTCTATGCGACATTGTTATTATTTTATTTTATATTGGCTAATCATTGATTATGCTTATTTAGTTCTTGTTTAGTATATAACATTGCTTGATTTCATGTATAATTATATGTCTTTTTATTTAGACCCTTGGCCTTGTGTGACATTTGGTTGTCCTTTGTGTGTAACCCTTTGTCTTGTGTGACATGTGATTGGCATTGTGTGACATTTGATTGTCCTTTATGTATGGCCCTTGGCCTTGTGTGATATTTAGCGTTATTACATGTGTTTTATTTTTTGTGTCATGGCCATGACATTGTGTGCTTATGATTTGATAATTATATTGTTTTTTAAGTTTAATGAGTTTGTGGTGCCATGATCCATATCATGCACCTTCCTATGTATTTTATTATTCATTGCTTATACCAATGATGGTTACTAATGTGTGTTTAATTTCTATATCTATCTTGACATGATACTCATATGCCTTCCACTACATGTTTTATATATGATTTGATGATCTATTCATTACTAGGATGACATATTATCCACATATTAGCACATTCTTATTGTATGCACTACAATCTACTCACCCCATTAATTATGCAAATTCTATTAATTTAACCTATAACCATATTTAATAGCTAATTTAACTAATATACCATTTTCCCATACCCCATTTCCTACATCCTAAAAACCTTACCCCACAAAAACTAATTAATCCCCTCATTAATCCCTTAACAAAACCTATTTACCCACTAACCTACTCCCTAAGACACTTGCCAATTTAAAAATTTAGTTTATTTTACCTACCCATCTACCACCCTATTCATAGCTATTCCTAAACCCCTAAACAAAATTGGATTATTTTATAAATCTCCTCTATTTATCCCCTTCTCCTCTAGAATTTTCCATTATAGAGGTTTCTAAAGAATTTCAAATTTCTTGGAAATATCCTAGCCATTGATCTCAATGGCTCAAAAATTAAATTTGATTCATTGATTTCTCCCTCCATTTCCTATATAACTAAGCTCACTCCCTCCATGAAACTAATAGGAAATTTTGAAGCCTAATTGATATCTTGCAATCATAACCAACCTTCTTGTATACATCAAAAGCCTTTATCAAGCTCAAATTATCCTTTGAAAGCCATTATCAAATATCAAACAAGCAATCCAACAATCATCAATTTGGCATTGAACGTCCATTTGACAATCTTAGAGAGGATCTATAAAAATGAAAATTAATGGTAAGAGTCTCTCTAAAAATTTTATTATCTCTTTTATCCCCTCCTATTGGTGTGTTTAGATTTTAGGTTTTTATTGTTAAAAATAGTAATGAGTTGAATCTAAAATTTAGGTTATATTTTGGCAACTACGGTGGGAGAATTACTCCCTAAACTAATATTATAAGATTGTTAGAAGTGTTTTGGATTATTTTAGGACTAATTGGATGTGAATTGAGCATTGGATTTTGAAATTTCATCATGTATATGAGAGTTACAATCTTGCTATGGTATTAGCAATATTGTAGTCTCAGTTTTGTATAAGAAATTGTGATATTTCCTAACAACTAGCCTTAACTACTAATAGTTTTTGAAATTTTAAGGTTTTTATCTTTATATAAAATCACAAATTCATAAGTTGTGGTTTTTCCCTAATAATCATGATTTTGCAAGTCTAGTTGTGATTTTGTTAAATCTAATAGATAGGGTCATATCTCTATATTTTGTTTTAGCTAACCCTTCTACAAGTTAATCAATGTTATGTATATTGTCTATAAATATGTTTATATCCTCTATGTAAATAAAGAGAGGAGTAATAATTTTTTTTGATTATTTCCCCCCCCCCCTTGAGCTCAATACTATGACTTTCTAAGTAGTGGATTTACCCTGATAATAGAGATATTGTAATTAGAGTCATAGTTTTATCAACACTTTAGTTTTCCATATATCCATGTCTCTTATCTATCACTAATCCTTATATAAGTTGTTATTATTCTATTTGTATTTCCTAGAGGGCCTTTGGGTTTTTTATGTGTAGGGAAAAGAGGAAATAATCAAGCCTTGACCATTTATGACCAAACTTGCAATATCACTTACTAATCTATGATTTTAACTTGATAACTGAGGTATTACCTCCATAAGTCATGGTATTGCATAAGAATGGTAAATTATTCTATTTCCCATTTGATATTTCCTAATAGTATTCTAGTGGGTCTTTATTCTAAAAGTAATCATTCCACTATAGGACATATCTGTAGCTAGGTGATATCTTTTGGTAAAAACTAGTTTTGATTAATTGTGAGCTAACTATCATAAAATTAGGGATCTGATTAAATAAATATGTGTTTGGACTTGTTGTGTGTAGGAGAAAATTGGTTTATAATAAAGCATATAAATTAAACACCGCACCACATACCTATTAAACCCCTTGTTACAATATCACAACTCTTGAACTCATGTTATTTCCCTAATATCTATGGTTTTGTAGATTACAGTCACAATTTTATGTTTACATAGGAGATAGGAGATAAGAGACAAGATATTTTTTTGTCATCTGCTTGATATTTTAAGGTAAAAAATTAGACTCCGTGTTTCATCATGCTATCTATATATTAACACATCATTTAGGAAATTTTATTCATCAAAAAATTCTAAAAGTTTGTAAATTATTATAAATTAGTAACTAATTTTTTTTAAAAAAAAGTTGACCTATCTAAAATATTATAGAATCTAATTATCTCATTCCTATCTTTGAATTAAATCTACATCATACAAACTATTAATAATTTTATAACTTTTCCATTTTGTGTAAAACTATAGGATTATGAAATTTTGAAAATTGTGATTTTGCTTTGATAGTTGCAGTTTTATATAACTATTATTGTTTGGTAGGGTAACTATAATGATTAGTTAGCTATTTAAATATCATAACTCATGATCTATGATTTTTTCAAGTTAAAATTTTGATGTTTTTGGTTACAGTTTTGCACTATGTAATTGTAGTTTTGCAAGGAGTTGTGGTTTTGAAGAAATTAAAACTACTAACCCTTTTGGTAATAAACCTCCCAATATCTAGGTACCCCATTTTGTTTTCTAACCTTTTTTATTGTAATATGGGTTCCAATAATATATGTTATTTCTTGTATATACTTGCTTATTGTGTGTGGCTTTTATTATGTATATATTTTTTGTGCTTTTTTGACATAGGTAATTAGTTAGGAAAATTAATTGTGCCTACTTGTTTATTATCCCTCTTGATTATAGGATAGCACATGATGTGGAATTAATCCCCATTCATATGATAAATAATTAGGGGTCGGTGATGTGGATTTCATCATCATTCACTAGACCAAACTCTAAGTTCTAGTGGAGTATAAAACTCAGGAGAGTTGTCATTAGGCACCTAAGCAAAATTCCTCATAAATGGTTTTGTGGAATGAGGGGTGGTTAAGCTCAAATACATAGGATGGTTAAAAAACATCCTATACATACTTGTGCCATGCTATACCTCTTCATATATCAATGATGTACCTATAAACCTTTTGGGTAAACCTATCATAGGACCCTTCGGCCATAACATATATTTTGATGTAGGCTAGGATAAACCCCTAAGAATATATTAAGTGAAAATGGATTTGAGAGGGTTAGAGTGATTGAATAATGAGCCACTAACATTTATCCTCACCTATGAAACCATAATATGGTGCGAGCATCAGGTTGCACACCCTAAATAATTTACTAACTTAGAACTTATCATTGTGTGTGTTGTTTGTGTGTTGTGTTAGACCCGTATTGTTTGCAAACCAATTTAACCATACCCTATTTTATGTGTAACACCTTATATACCCATAGGATAATACCCATTTTCATCTCATAATTTTAAACCATGCTCATCCTACATCTTATACTCATCTCATATCTTCCACACCCTAATCTTTCATCTAACTTGCTCTCCATTTTATAGTCTCTATCTACCCCACTATTTTACCTCCATCTTATATCATCTAACTCATCTTGAATTAACCACTTATCCCACATTTTCCACTCCTATCCTATACATCTTACTTTTCACCCATTTAATACTCATCTTACATTCTCCTCATATCCAACAACATCTATTATACATCCTTATTCTAAGTAATTTATATAATCCCTCTTGTCCATCATATATATTACCATATCTTCCACATATTTTCCATCCACATAATACCCATCCTATAGATTTTATTCATCCCATATCTTCCCATCCTATATCTTCTATCACTCTTGAATACTATATTTAGTCTTGGAATCAAGTTTTAGTGGTGACCCATCCTTTTAACCCTCATTGTCACTTCATAAATCCTTGGGCTAGGTATTATCAATATACATAGCCTTATCAATATTATAATTAAACATCCATCACTCATCACTATCAAGTTCCTTCTTTACCTAACACCCATCCAAATCATCACTTTTCTAGTGTAAAATGTATTTGATCCCATCACTCTCTTTCATTTTTGCTAGATTGGACTCTTATAAGGCTTTGTCTTTTGGTAATTATTAGTTATTCCAAAAAGTCACCACATCACCTTCTTTGACGACTAGTATATTTGGTTTCTAGACTAAGTTACTGTTTAAAAACTTTTCCATAACCTAGCACACATTATCACATTTCTCTTTCTCTCATCCAAAATGGTGATCTATAACTATGCCCAACTCAGATAGGAAAAGCTTCCAATCAAGACAATGATCCATTGGGGAATCTAGGTGATCTAACTTGAGATCATGACGATACACATAGTGATATGCATATTCTCAAAGGAAAATATGACCAATTTAATCCCCTCCATAATGATGAGGTTAAGAATTTAATTGACCAATACATCTATAAAAACCATGATCAAGTTCTATCCCAAACTATTGAAATGCGAGCCATAATATCCTCAAGATTTGACTGTAGCCTTCTATAACATATAGTTCATCCCTCCACCCATCCTAATACACCACATCAAAATATCCATACCAATCAAGTACCTAAAAAAGAGGAAGGTGTGGACCAATAATTTGGACAAGAAGAATTCCCCGCACCCCTCCAAAATAATCACATTGAGGCTAATAGGAGACAAAATGTCCTAGAGGATTGACTAGCCCAACTTACACAATAAATAAATATTTTACTTCATGCAAAAAATCAACATCTATCATCCCCTCTACAAAACACCCATAACACTCAAAATACCCATAGACCCCATAATAGTCATGATAAAACCTCCAATCCTCTTGGGGACCCCACATTATCACAAGAATGGAAGGTAATAAAGGAGACTCTCCAACAAATAGACCCATGCTCACAAGCACTAGAATACAAATATGAATATTTTTGCTCTTCTCCCTTGGACATGAGCATCTTACAAATACCTTTCCCACCCCACTTTGAAATGCCTAAATTTGAAAAATATAGAGGTAAAGGTGATCCCTGAGACCATGTACAAGAGTTATATGTGGCTTGCCATGAAGTATCATATGAATATGCTTATCTATTGAGACTTTTCCCAAAGAACCTTACTGGACCAACCTTAGAATGGTTTATGCATCTACTAAAGGGGTATATATATAGCTTTAAGGAATTAACTTAACAAATTTTTAGACAATTTTCATTCAATATTGAACATGATGTCTCCATCATAGACCTATATAACACCAATAAGAGAAGTAGGGAAAGCCTAACATCCTTATTTCAATGATGGAGAAGCTTAGCAAGCCACCTATAATGTGTAGTACCTGAGAAGGAGTTAGCAAACATATTTTTTGATAACCTTAATGTTGATCTCAAATATTAGTCAAAACTTCAATGTGCTAAAACTTTTGATGAAATAATTGAGAAGGGGATGGAAATTGACAAGTCACTTATTGAATAAGGGATAATTAAATTATATTCTTGAATTGGGCATAATCAAAATCAAGATAACTCCTTTTCAATAATGTCAAAAAAATTCAACAAAAATAAAAATGTTATGGGAGATGGGGTGACTGATTCTAAACATGTATAAATAATACAAAAGAATAGCCCCACATAACAATAAAATGTCTCCTCTATTCGAGCTCCATGAGGAAAAACCAAAGCCTCAAACTGGAAAAAGACCTCTCACCAGCTTGGGAGTACCCATTGAAATGGTCCTTGAATAATCAATTACTACTAACATGATCACTCTTCCCAAAAAATGACCTTTGGATGATCGATAACCTTAACCAGATTGGTACCACAAGGATGAATTTTGTAAATATCATAGGGTCAAAGGTCATGATACAAAAATATGTATGTAATTGAAGCATTAAATTTAAGACCTAATTAAAAGTGGTGATATTGAAATAAAAGGGGAGCGTAGTTCAAATCAATCTAAGAATGAGAAACTAGGTATTTATTAGGACCCCCTACCTAAGCATAATCAAAAAAATAGGAAGCCACCTAGAGACCAGGGTCAAGTATCCTCTTATAATCATACTAACTACCATGCCATTTCATATCATTATGTAAACACCATTAAAATTTGAAGCCTATAAGGGCCCAATCCATCATCACCCACCATATTAAAGATGAACTAGACTACTATTGATTATGTTGTTACCACTAGACGTAACAAAATCATAGTTCCTAGGGCACCACCTAAGGACCCATCTACTTCTTCAACACAAAATAGAAATATCTCTAATAAATTTTTAGTATCTTCTCATAATTCTTATGATATCATTCAACAACTATATAAGATACCCACTCATATCTCATTAATATAATTTCTCAAAACATCCCCTTTACATCAAGAGATAATAAACTAGGTTTTGAATGACCTCAAGGTCCCTAGTGATCTTGACACCAATCAATTCCAAACATTAGTGGTATATTCATCCCCTTAAAAAATTACCTTTGGTGCCAAGGACATGCCTCTTATTGGCCCCCATCATAATTATCCCTTATGCATTGAAGTCTCCATATCCCACCATCACATTCCTCAAGTGCTCATAAATGGAGGGTCAACATTAAATCTATGTAATTTGGAATTCTTGAAGAAACTAGGGTATTCAAAAACATCTTTAGGGCCTACTCTAATTATGATAAAGGCATATGATGATAATGAAAGGCTATCTACAAGAACCATTTACCTTCCCATTATTATGGGACCTATAGTACAATGAACCCTACTTCATGTAGTGGATGTTGATTTACCTTATAATATGCTGCTAGGATGTCCTTATATCCATGAGATGTAAGTTGTCCCATCTACCCTACATCAATGTCTAAAATTACCCCACTTAGGCATGGAGTGTAATGAAATTACTTCAATAATTAAGTATAATAGCATAATTATATTCAAATATGATTGAAATATATCCAAATATATGATAATAGATAAGCCACTTCGAGGGGGAAACCTCCACAAGCTTCAATAAGAGTAGAATTCACAATATGATGATAAATGGTTACCCACTACCTCCTATATATAGTCTATCTAGGCCATGGTTACTCCATAGGCCGACCTACCAATAGATAAATGTAATATAACATCAAAGAAGGATAATTAAGCCACAAGTCGGCTAATACTATCCTCATACATGTGATAGGTTAGGGGCGTAGCATGCCCTTCCCCTTCAAACCAAAATTGTCCTCAATGTTGAACAACTTTGGATGTTGTTGCAAAAAATCTTCACCTTCCCAAGTTGCATCTTCACTACTCTGGTTTTTCCACTTGATCAAATATTCCCTAATCTCTTTGGTTCTCAACCTCTTAGTACGTGTTTGGAGGATCTTTTTTGGTTCCAAAATGACTCGTCCTTCTTCATCTAGTTCTGAGAGCTCTGTCTAGGCAAACACTTTCTATCTAATGACCTTCTTCAAATAGGAAACATGAAATACTAGGTGTATGTGAGATGAATGAGGTAACTCGAGCTTGTAAGCCACACTTCTAATTTTTTGTAGAACCTGATAAGGGCCATAATACTTGGAGCAAGTTTATTGTCATTTTCTGTTACTTCAAGGAAATCTACTTGTAAGGCTGCAAATGAACAAATGCCCAGTCACCCTCCTCAAAATTTTGCTCACTACGGTGTTGATTTGATTGTTGCTTCATCATATTAAAAAACTAGGGTTTCGCTCCACAAATTGCCGAAATTGAAGCTCTAATACCACTTATAATGAAATTACTTTAATAATTAAGTATAATAGCATAATTATATCCAAATATGACTGAAATATATCTAAATATATGATAATAGATAAGCCACTTCGAGAGGGCAACCTCCACAAGCTTCAATAAGAGCAGAATTCACAATATGATGATAAATGATTACCCACTACCTCCTATATATAGTCTATCTAGGCCATGGTTACTCCATAGGCCGACCTACTAATAGATAAATGTAATATAACATCAAAGAAGGATATGTAAGCCACAAGTTGGCTAATACTATCCTCATACATGTGATAGGTTAGGGGCGTAGCATAGAGGTTATGATTCCTAGAGAAATTGATCATTTTTACAGTTGTTAAATGGACCAATCTTCATCTTCATGCATAATCCTAACACAAGCAATTCCATTTTAAGTCCAAACACTACTAAGTATATATGCCCTAAAAATCTTATACCTGCTTTAAATCCATTACCTGAAGTTACTCGCTTAAAAATCACATCCATGAGTTGTAGAGAGTGAAAATATAAAACCTTTTGTATATGTGATCTACCACTCTCCTCACATAGTTATGGGTCCTCAATTACGTAGAATCCAAATTTTATCAAATATCAATTTGGACCAATTGCCTTCTCTAGTGCAAGTCTATTATCTGAAGAGTATATTGATGAATCAGATGACTCAAGGATTATTTCAGAAGAAGAATCCCTAATATCTCCTAGAAAGTAATACCCCCATGTCTAATAAATGTTACAAAACATGACTTATCAAGGGAAAGGACTAGGGAGACAAACAATGTAGGATTTAACCCATATCAGTTTAATAACATCCAAAATAACTTGGTTTAGGGTATAAATTATTTAATGATGACTTAACAAATGTTATTGTGGATATGGCTTCAACCTTGAATAGTCTCTTTCCAATGAAGAAATTGAAATGGTTTCTATTTATAGTTGCTTTAAAGAGCTTACTACCACAAAAAAATTTCCTAACACCACCATTTCCACCATCAACATATCCCTCCACTATCCCTCTTTGATTGACTGGGATCAAAATCTAGAGCCATCATTTGATATTTATCAAAATGATGAGGCAATCTTAAATTTTTTGGGAGCTCAAGATTTTATGCCTTCTAGAGACCACAAAAAGTCTTTTCCTTCAATATTTGTGCATCAAATTATTTTTGGGAACAATAACATCCCCTTAAATTTAAAATTAAAAAGAACAATCTGAAGATGAAAAGCCACTTCAAAATCTAGAAGAATTTTCCCATGTCTCACAAGAATCAAAAGAATACATGGAAATAAATATAAAACTCTTAGATGGTTTCTCTTTAGATATCCTGAATCAGTCATTGCCCCTTTATCTCCAAGATCAATCACCCTCTCTCATTGATGAGGTGGTTGAAGTTAATATTGGGACAAAATAAAATCCTAAAATCATCAAATTGGGGGTAACTCTAACACCGGAGGAGTGTCATATTATTAATGAGTTGCTTAAGGAGTTTATATATGTTTTTTCATGGTGTTATTTTGAGATGCCTAGGATTTAACCCTCCTTAGTAGTACATCATTTGGTGGTACACCCTAACGCTAAACCAATCAAGTAGAAATAATGGAAGATGCACCCCAAATTGGCCTTATTGGTCAAGGAAGAGTTACTAAAATTCTTGGAAGTTAGCTTCCTCTGACCCATCAATTATTCTAATTGAAAATATAATATTGTTCCTATGGCTAAGCCATAAGGAGGAATTTGGATTTGCATATACTTTTGAGATGTTAATAAGGCATGTCCCAAAGATAAATGCCCTCTTCTGAATATTGACATGATCATGGACTCAATAATAGGTTATGGAATTTTATCTCTCATAGATGGATATTTGGGATACAATACATTTAAAATCATGCATGAGGATCAACATAAGTTATCTTTCATCACTCCATGGGGGACCTTTTTCTATTATGTCATACCCTTCAGCCTAAAAAAAAATGGGGATACTTATCAATGAGCCATGACAATTATTTTCTATGACATGATGCATGATATAGTTAAAGACCATGCAGATGATATTCTAGAGAAGTTGAGACTCAGATCAAAGGATAATTTTTAAGTGGCTATGAGAGTACGGAGTTAGACTAAATCCCGAGAAGTGTATATTTGGTGTTACATCAGGAAAGTTATTGGGATTCATAGTTTTCAAGAGAGGCATAAAAGTGGACCCAACCAAAGTAAAGGTGATTATGGAAATGCCTCCTCCTCACAATATAAATCAGCTTAGGAGTCTTCAGGGAAAGTTACAAGCCATCTGGTGATTTATCTCTCATCGCGTAGATAAATATCACCCCTTTACCCATCACTTAAAGAAGGGGACCACTTTTAATTAGAAACCTAAGTGCCACTAGGCTTTCAATAATCTCAAACATTATTTAGTTAATCCACCTATATTATCACCCCCTTCACAAGAAGGCCCTTTATCTTATATATTTTAGCAACTCTATGCACAATAGGTGCCTTCCTAGCATAACATAATGTTCAGGGCAAGGAATAATCAATCTATTATCTCAATCACACTCTAATCTCTTATGATTTAAATTATACTTTAATTGAGAAAGCTTGCCTAGCCATAGCCTTTTCCTATAAAAAACGTCAACACTATATGATTAACAATCAATTCCAACTCATTGCTAAGGTTGATCCTCTTAAATATTTATTGTCCAAATCATCCCTCACAGGATGAATGGCCAAGTGGATCATGTTACTCAATGAATTTGATATTGAATATTTTAATTAAAAATCCATTAAAGGACAAATGATAGTAGATCAAGTAGTAAAATTACCTCTTGAAGTGACTGAGCCTCTTATCACAACCTTCCCAAATGAGTCTATAATGAATACTTTAGAATTTAGTGGATAGAAGCTATATTTTGATGGCTCTTTTATTACATATGGATCAGGGGTAGACATCCTCCTTATCACCCCACAAGGTGACCTCATTCCAAAATCCTTCCAATTTGCCTTCCTATGCACTAATAACATCTCAGAATATGAGGCCTTAATATTTGGCCTTAAACTAGTCATCTAGTGGAACATCCAACATTTACAACTATTTGGTGATTCACAGCTTATAATCAAGTAGATTAATAATGAATTTTAAACCAAGGATGAGAATTTACTGCATTACATGAAATTTGTAGATCAATTGAAGCAAAAAAATTATAATATTACATTTGAACAAGTACCACGAGGGAGTAACAAAGTATTTGATTCAATAGACATGATTGGCTCTCTTATTGATCTTCTTGAAGATGTCTTAGAAGGGAATTTTCTAATAGAACATCTAATTATCCCAACTCATCAATTCATGTCTCCTTTAAAAATTTGTGTAATCACTAATCCCAGTCTTCCCTAGTACCATGACATTTATAAGTACCTCGACAATAACATCTTACCACCTAATCTTAATCGCCACCAATGAAAATCCTTCATCCATCATACCTCCTATTACATAATCCTTGATAACATGCTCTATCATAGAGGCTATGATGGGACTTTGATAAGATTCTTGACCTTGGAAGAGGCCTATCTCATGATCAAGGAGGTCCATAATGGTATTTTTGGTGGTCACATTAGTGTAATGCAATATTATTGTTCTAAACTCATAATATTATAATACCACCTATTCCCCAACAAAGTTGCAAGTCACGATGACAATGTCATGATTGAAGGCACTACCCTTAGTCATGGTATTATCTTGGAAACTTAGATGACATTATTTTTTTCCAAAAATCCATAAATTTTAACAAAAACTTGATAAAATCATAAATTTTAGGGTTTATTACTCATCAATGATCCAACCTCAATAGGTTTCTGGAACTCTTGCACTCGTTCACTATGATGGGAAGTTCAGGGATGCTAGTCCATGATTTTATCTCAGAGACAAAAATTAAAAAAGATAAAAATCTAAAATGACCCTATTTTTCCTATTTTTTCCTATTTGACCCCCCCATACAATCCTAACAACACTTTGATAACACTCTCACTTCCAACACTTGTCAAATTATTCCAATATCCCAACTAATTATTCCTTAAATGTTTCAATTCATCATTAGTTATCATCTCTAACATCATCTAGGGCATTTATTTTCCATTTTCCCATTGCCTAACTTAATCCTAAGTTAGAACTACATCAGCTTGAGGTCTTTCTAGACTATGTAGGCATTACTTGGTCTTGTTTTTGTGCTTAGGGATAGCTCAGCCACCATTCATTCCTCATCATCATTCTATTCTCAGACTAGTCACTTGGTAATCAGACATCATTTTTAAACTATAAATCTTACCTAAATTATCCCCTATCCATCAACAACCCTTGTCTCTACTATCAATTTTCAAGCCCTCCCTAGCATGTGTTCTTGCTACAGGCATTATCATAGGCTTAAACCTAACCCATCTCAATTAATTTTGCATTATCAATAAAATCACTTTCTAAAGACTAGTTGGTTGTCTAGAAACCATCACAATTAATCTAATTTACCCCCTTCTCTCTTGGGGCATCTCAATTGTAGCTATGTCTTGGGGCATCCCATCCCCATTTTATTGTCTTAGTCTTATCCCACCCCTAGGACTTTTGTTCAAATGACCATTCAGGTTGGTTCTCTTTGCATGTTATTTTAAGGGGCCATCATACCCACCAACACCATATAAAATTACTTCCACATGATTATGGTCCTTATTTTAAAGACCATTAATCCTCTCATCCTATCCACTTGCAATGCCATTTTAAAGAGGGCCAAAACATATGCACTAAAATATGCTCACCTCACTAATTGTGTTAATTATGACAATTTAACCTATAACCATATTTACTAGCTAATTTAACTAATATCCCATTGTCCTATACCCCAATTCCTAAATCTTATAAACCTTACCCCATCCCATAACCAATTAATCTCTTAACAAAACCTATTTACCCATCAACCTACTCCTTAAGCCACTTACTAATTTAAAAATGCAATTTATTCTATCTACCAATCTACCACCCTATTCCTAGATATTCCTAAACCCCTAAACCCTAATAGGAGATTATTAGAATTGGAAGATTCTATAAATCTCCTCTATTTTATCCCCTTCTCCTCTAGAATTTTCTATTCTAGAGATTTCTAAGGAATTTTAAACTCTTTGGAAATATCCTAGCCATTGATCTCAATGGCCCAAAAATTAAATTTGAGCAATTGATTTGTCCCTCCATTTCCTATATAACTAAGCTCACTCCCTCCATGGAATTGACATGAAATTTTGAAGCCTACTTGTTATCTTGCATTCATAACCATCCTTCTTACATCCATCAAAATCCTTTATCAAGCTTAAATTATCCTTTGGAAGCCATAATCAAATATGAAACAAGCAATCCAACAATCATTAATTTGGCATTGAACATTTATTTGAAAATATTGGAAAGGAGCTATAAAGAGGTAAAGTGATGGTATGAGTCTCTTTAACAAGTTGATTATCTCTTTTATCCCTTCCTATTGACGTGTTTAGATTTTATATTTTTGTTGCTAAAAATAGTAATAAGAGTTGAATGTAAAATTTAGGCTACACTTATAAATGATTACATATTTATACATAACATGTTGTAGTTAAATATTTTCTTTTGAGATGAGTAATTCGTAGGCTATATTCCCTCACCTCAAAAGGGGAGAGTATTAGCAGGGTTATCATTGATATTTCAACCTTCATTTATGTAAAATTGAAATTTTATGACATAATACAAGATTTAGAGATTTCAAATTAGTACAAATAATCACTTTGGTTTAGATTATGGGATAAATGTTTACAAATTAGAGTAAAATTTGAGTGCATATTCAATGCATATGCACACATTTTACAAGAATATAAGTTATAGGTTTTAGAATTTTCATATTTGGGATAAATTATATATAGATGCATAACATTATATATAATGTTGGAACTAATTGGACTAGAAATAAAAATTATTCATGTACACATACTATTATAGTTTAATAATTAATATAATGGCATTAATGGTAATAAAGGATGCATATTGAATATATAATTCTATATACAATGTTTTATTCATGAGCCTAGCATAGGTTCCCTATTTCATCTCAAGGTGCAAGATAATTTAATGAGTAGTGCAATTTAGAATATGTGTCCTCAATGGCTTAAAACTACTCCATGTAGGCTGAGCCATTTATTTTATTTACCCATGGCCCTCACCTTAATTAATGTATTTGTTAGGGTATGATCACCCCATATTATCTAGATTTTTCAGCAAGAAGCTCAATTCTCTATTGTTTCAGTTGGAAACATAGTTATTCAATGTTTTAACATGAATCATCATCTCTAACAAAATCATAGGGGCAACATAGTTCACCCAATTATATGTGTATTCCTTCTTTACAATTTAAGTTTAAAATTTTTCATTTTATATTTCATCTTCATATAAGGATATTTATTTCCATGTGTTCATTGCAAGTTGGCTTATATTAAGTTACACATTTAGAAGCCTCTTTCCAAAGAAAAAGTGTTTTGTACACACTTAGGTACATCGATTTGTCCTTTTAATTTTATGTTGTACCTCATTTCAATACTATAATTAAAGGCAAAAATTTGTATACACTAAAAGCTTATATTAGACACTTGGAAATCTCAATCTTGACCCACCTTTACCTTACATGACTTGTATGTATAGGCATGGATATTATACACCCTTATTTTTTATTTGCATGCTTTTTATGGGTCTGACCTTATCAATTTACCATCAATCATGTACAATAATTCTCTAGTATATAAATAACCTATTCATTATCATACTAAGTTTATTTCTAAATCATCATATTAGTGTTCATGTCTCTCACACAAGTCCAAGACTTAGATTCTTGTAAAATTCATAGGAATCCAATTCTAATGGGCTCATCCCCACACTAAGAAATGGTTATTTTTCAAATTAAAATTATCTTTAGGGGTTAGCCCACACTTTTCACATATCAATTGATGAGAAAGTACCGAAAGAGTCTCATATAAATATAGAGTAGTTCTAATCCTATTAGATGATCTAGTAGTCCTCAATGATACATCTATATAATTCTTCACATTCAAAGAGACTTTCATAGACTTCCCAAGTTAGAAATTATTCATAATAATCATGTCCTAACTAACATTTGATTCACATAAACCAAGCTAGAGTTTCCATTTTTGAAGTGTCAAAATCTAGATTATATTTTCATTCATTAAAGGAGCACCATTGCACACATACACCTAATAGGGAGAACTACATGAAATTTGAATTCATTTTTCATAGTACTATATATAAAATTAACACTCAACCATTCATTAGGGAGTGGTTTAGGTTATCTCAACAAGCCATTCTTCCCATTTTGTAGGCCTAGACATAGTGTCGAAAATGGAACTAGGTTTTGCAAGAAAAGGAGACAAGTTTTATGGATATTATGCACATAGTGAGCCATAATATTACACATAGAGACCTATGAAAATTAGGAAAAAAAACCAATAAAATCTAATTTCATCCCTTTTTTTGCATGAATTAAATCTAATACCTACACATAATAGTATAATATGTTAAGTATATTAATCCCTTAGGTCATTTGTATTTATAGTAAGTGCAATTATTTAATCATATTCAACCTTTTACATTCAAATATGTGTATTAGTGTTATAATTCATACAATATGAATTAATTGATAGTTTTACACTTTTTTAGGTTCACATAATCAAAATAAGGTAAAACAATATCAACCTTCTAGCTTTATCACATAAGTTCTCATACTTGGATTGCTTTATATCATCCTAAAGGTAACCCTAAAAATCAAGATTCATTTTTTTACTTTTATCTCATACTAAGATTTTATCAGAACATACATAAGTTAAAAACTTGATGTAGTATTCTTAATAATTTAAGTTCAAATCATCTCATTGATTAGTTGATGTGGTTTTTTTATTGCATCGAAGACACATTTGTTTCATTGAGTGTTTTCAATTTCACCATAGAAGTGAGTTCACTTTATCATGATTACTTCACTTTTCCATGCTTATGTTGACGGTTGTTTTATTGTGACACTTGTTTGGATTAACTTGATAAATTATATTATTGAATCCTTACATAGTTTCAAGTTAGTAAGTCTTGACCAAGCCCTTAGTCTAGCAATAATGTAACTCTCGGTCTAATAAATTTTATACTATTGCCTTGTGCATTAAGGTTTAGTTTAGAATCTCAAACCTTGGGAGGAACCCTTCTATCTAGATTCATTTAATTAGTTTGACCAAACCATTAATTGTGAAAAAAAGATACAAATTTGAAATCAAATGTGTTTCATATTTAATTTATTATGAATGATTGTCTAGCAATCCTTTGATTAAGTTGAAGGCATTATTGAACTTTCCTAAGCAATCATAAACTTCTTTATTTCTATAATAAATTATAGCAAGCCCATTATAAGGTTTAATTTTTTCTCTTTAAGTTTCCATTATGCATTCAAATTTATTCATTAACCTTTGCCTACGCCTACATAACTTTTGACTTGATTCTTTATCATTTTTGTTCACTAACCCAATTTATGTTTACAGACATTAAGTCTTGGGCCATCTTTACATTATACAATTTTCCAAGGAGTCTAATCTTAGATCCAACTTATTAAAACCTTCCAATTATGTCTTTATCATTCTCATTATGAAACGAGTCTAAGGTATAATACTTTACAAAATCATACTACTTGATATGTTAGAATACACTTTATGTTTGCAAACATAATATCCTCCAGATAACTTTGGATTGAAATTATGCTTGCAAACATGAATGTCTTCATTCTATTATTAGGAAAAAATCCCTAAGTACCTTGTGTAATGTTTTATTTGAATTCAACAAGTTCATCATATTTAAGTTTGACATTCATCCAATGTAACCTAATATTTCCTTTGTTACAAGTGCATTAGTGCCACTTTACTATGTTGAAACCCTTCATATTCAATATTATATATATTTAGCTCAAAATTATATTTTTACTATCATATATCAATTAATGTCTTAGCATACATAAGACTAATAAAAATTCAAATCCTTTGGCCCATTTCATCTATTACAAATTGAATTTTCAAATGTGTGTGTGTGTGTGTGTAAAATAATAATAATAATAATAATAATAATAATAATAATAATAATAATAATAATAATAATAATAATAATAATAATAATACCAATTGAAGTCATTATTTTCATAATTTGGAAACATAAATCATTATCAACTAATATTCTATCCCTTATCATTCATGACAATACATATTTAAGTACATTTTTACTTTCATATATATTATTCATCATCAAAATATAATATAAATCTTCATGTCAATCTGTGCTGATCTAAAAAATATAACATAATATCCTTTGAGGTAAACATTCTATTCTTAGTGAATCATAGTTATTAAGAGAACTAATTTATACAACTGATATGATGAAAAATCAATCATATCTCATATATGAGTTATGATTGGTCCAATTTCACTTAAAATTTAACAAAATATCTTTAAAATTATAAATAATAACTTACATTACTTTACAAGTAATCATTTGAGTTTAATAATCATTTGAGTTCAATACATTAACATTTCCAAATACCATTGATGTAAAAGTATTCAACTTAAAGAAAAATTTCAAGTCTGTGGGATCAATAAGAACATCAATGAAGTTAATAATAGAAACATTTCAACCCAGTCAAGAGGAGACTTCATCAAATCCTTGCATTATTCTTTTTCCATAAAATAATAATATGTTAAGGGAATGTAACAACCAACCAACACATAGTTAACATCTAATGTGATAGATTACATGGTCTTACAAAAATGACAACCTCAACTTAACATTAGATGGGACCCTTGTTGATGCACACATTTTCTTGACCTCACTCTGAAGCTACCTACATACCAACTAATGTGAGATCAGGGACCAAGTAGTTTTATAAAATTACACTTTCATATTAGAGTGCTTATAAGTTTTGAGTTCACTCACTTGTTTTTTTTACTTCAGATATGCCTTAAGCATACCATTAGTCATTGATGAACATAGGTAGACACTTATGCATGTGTTCCCCTCATGTATTACCACCAAACACTAGTTGCACTATTAATTCATAATGGAAGGGTGAGTACCTTACTCCCTTCTTATGAACATGAAATCGATAATACATGATAACATTATTGAATGTAAAGATGATAAAAATATAATAATATTCAATGAGTCTACCAAAACCTCTATGTATGTTAAGAGAAAAATTGTTAAATTTCCAAATATCAAATTCATGAAATCAAACCATTGAATCATCTAAGTAAATTTAAAAATTAATGTCAATTTATTAAACGCTTAACCTAAATGTCATTTTTTTTATATATCTAATCTAAGCACATATTAGTCTTATAGCTTCAAAAGACAACATATAAAGTCAACACAAAAAAATATTAGATTGCCAAGAACATTATAAATTATGTTTATCTCTTATTTATAGGCTCAAATTAAAGAGTAGATTAAAATTATTTTTCATTAAACCCACATATTACTTTATTATTTTCTTAATAATCTTAGCTAATAAAAAAACATACTCAATAATTATGTTTTATTTCTTAATGCTTTACCTTCTATTAGTCAAGGAAAGGAAGTCATTCAATAAAATACAATCCACTTGTATTACTTACCTAACGTATTGATTATATACATGCATTTATCTACATGAATATTCAAACACAATAAGCATGCACACACCCTTTTATAAACACACACACACACACACAATAATTCTAGTTTTTCTCATTCTATAAGACAATCAATATTCAAGCCATGACAAAAACAATATGCATAAGGTAAACAATAACAAAATAACATACAAGTCTCTAGTTCATTATCATTCTAATGAAAATGGGCAAGAAAAATTAATTTCTTAAGTTAATTTCTTCCACTTAGATGAACAAGCAAGTTCAGAAATTCAAATCAATTCATCACAAGTTTAGGTAGAATAAAAATCATACCAATAATTAGAAAGCATAATTTTTTCATGTAATTATTGTAAGCATAAAAATAAAATAATTTCCTAGATAATAGATTAAAAATTCATCTATTTAGGTCTTAAAGTGACTAAACAATCTTATCATAAGATAACACAAAAATTTAATAACTTCATTTACTTCTCATTAATCTAAGGAAGGCTAGACAATCCTATAACAAATCTCCATAACCATTCTAATGGTAAAGATAACCTGAATGACATTATATATATATATATATATAGTGTTAGTTAGTTAGTGTGTGTGTGTGTGTGTGTGTGTGTGTGTGTGTGTGTGTGTGTTTGAAGAAAAGATAAATCCATGAGTAAGGATATAAAGGCAGAAATAATAAACATTTCTCTTTCTAGAAATAATGAAACATTACCATTTCTAAGTGGAAAAGTTCAAATTTTAATATCTTTAAGTTTAAATGATCTAAGTACTCCTCTTTAGAACTTAACAAATTTCCAAGCATAAACATCAAGGAATTAAACTCTTCTAAGTAAGTAAAAAATGCCAATCTAAACACCAAGTTTTTGATCTTGTTAAAAACTTGTAGAGTCAGGAAAAACATATTAGGGTTCTCATGTATGTCCCATATTATATAAAGTATGTTGATATCAATCTACATTTTAGAGTGGTGTCTCTAGTTATTTCTCAACCACAAATAGGTTTTAAAACATTTTTGAATCCATTATTCATCTTCACTCTTTTCCTGTTTTCATCTTAAAACATTTAAGATAAATATTTGAGATAAATTCATCTTTCATATTCTTCTATATTATAATAGGCAAGGGAAGAAAACCCATATTCATGTATATATCAATGTACTTGCATATATGTATATAAATCTTTATATACACATTTATTATTTCAAACAATTTTAGGTAGACCTTTATCTTTCTACCAAAACCCACTGATATATATATAATATTTTTAACTTTATTATCATTATACATTTTTGTAGGTGAGAGAAGAGAAAAGGCAGAGATATCTTGCATAAATTTTATAGCAAATATGAGTTTGAACAAAAGGTTCGAACCTTGGAACTGGATCATGTCTCATTGGCTCAAAACTTCTCCACCTTATCTCTAAATTTAATCTTGTTTTGCCACAATAATAAATCCATTTTCATCCATGCACCACATAAATCTCCAGCAACCTTAACCACCATTGAGCCACACAGCCTCAAGTCACACAACCCAATAAGTAATTCTTAAACCCTTATTAAGAGAATGCCTAGACCAAATATTTTTGGTCATTATTATAGTCCAAAACTCCTTTCATGTTAGCTTTGTATGATAGTTAAAATGCCAACATAAATAAAGTTTAATTTGAACTCAAATTACCCAAACCATATTTGAGTATTCTTAATTCCTCCATTTTTCATGCAATTAAAATGACCACATTTAAATTTTCTGTAAAAAATTATTCATAGTGATCCAAGTCAAACGATGGCTTCCTGGCCATGAAAACTCCTCCAATAATACTATCGGTAGGGATTCAACCATGACATGTTAGTTGTAAAAAGGAATGCTTTGTTTAAATAGATTAATGTATGTTCACCTAAGAACCCTAATTCACATTTTTTCATGGTTCAACTATGGTTTATAAGTTCTTAGTGTCTTCTCAAAGAAGCTTCAAAACTTTTAATGGATTTTTATCCTCTTGAAATCTCCATTCCTACTTTACTTCTACTTCTCTAAGTTTTTTATATATTAAGTCTAATGACTAATGTAAGTTATTTTATGTTTACTATACCAAATCCCCAACATGGTTCAATATCACATTTCAAATATACACTACAATATAGTATGCCATGCCTGAATTGGATTATAAAATGAATTGAAACCAAAGGAATCTACCATATAGTGTAAAAGCTAAAAAAAAAGTGTTTAATTGATTAAACTATATTATTTTTCCAAAAACAAAATTAAAAATACTTATTAATAATCAATTTAAATGTTTCCACCATAATACATGATAACCCAATGTTTATAATACTCTATTTTTATGTAAGTGATAATTTCTTTTTACATTGGCAACAAAAAAAGACATGGATCCTTGTTTGAAGATATATTACCAATGCCGCCTAACTCTAGTGATGAAGAAAATTACTCTTTCTTTTCATGACCCTAATAGGTATTTTTAGGCTTATACTTCTTTCACCAAAGTGATCCAAAATGGTAAATGCCTTTTCAATGATTATTGGTCTCCTTTGAGATCCTTTTGCATTCTAACATCTACTTGAGATAGTTTGTTCATTCTAATGTTATATCTACAAAAATATTGTAAGACAAGAATGTTAATAACTTATGCAATCAATGATTAGTGCCCAATAAAATTGTACACAAA
Source organism: Torreya grandis (assembly GCA_037957365.1). Lineage (NCBI taxonomy): Eukaryota > Viridiplantae > Streptophyta > Pinopsida > Cupressales > Taxaceae > Torreya > Torreya grandis. The sequence continues at coordinate 943,421 of JARHVA010003384.1, read as the reverse complement.
TTAATTGAAGAGTAAAAAATAGAACAATGATGTTTTGTGACAATCTGGCAAACAATTTAGTCTTGAATGAAAATAACCTAGTTTCAACAAGTTCAAGAATTATAATTGAAAGATTGAGTATGATAAATTCAATGAATTTATTAATGTGATATCCTTATACTATCCAAGTTAATAACATATATATTGTAGAATCGATAAATCAGTTGATGGCTTAGTCAAGAAACCATGCATGCTAAAAATTCATATAAACAAAGTACATCACATACTAATGATATATAGATAGCATGCTAGTGACCATATAATGAGAAAATGACTCACTATATATGATAACATGTGATAATCCATGCATAAATGAATACAATAGACCAGCCAAGTTGTCTTGTAGGTGCATTCTAGCATGTAAACTAACTAAGTCTAAACTATGCCCTCTTAGAGAAGTTTCCTAACCATCTCATCCACATCTAGCTATTCTTGTACACATGAAACCATAATATATCAATATTACATGTCTAATAATATGCCATAATTACAAGTAAACATTCAAAATTTAACTACTTAAAGAACTATAATAAATGATATTATATCATATAATAGCATAATAACTAAAATGTTCATAACATCGATCGAGTAAAATATCAGAATTAATCCATACAAATGTCTAATAAAAAATGGATTCATCAAAATAATATTCAATACATCCACAAAAGTGTCATAAACATGATCACATGCTAAACTCAAAATTTAATAGGGTCTTTGAAGATGGGATATGACAAAATGTTTCAATAAAAAAAATTGTACATACCTTTTCTAAGTAATATATCCTCCACGTGAGGCTTACGTGCATAATAATTCTAACATATCAATATCATATTCTTCTTAGACATGTTTACAAGTTATAATTGTGTAAATAAATTACAACTAAAGAGATTGTTTGTAAACAAGAAATAACTAAAAGAGTGTAATTGTAGTGGATTTTATTAAACAATGAAAATAAAGAACTATAATAGAAGAATCTTATTACAAATTGTAATGATATTAGTTTCTTATTAGTGAAGAAATAATTACTATAATAGATGATGTAAAGAAAAAATTGAAGGAAAGAGGTACTTGAAAACAAAAAATTACTCATCATGCAAGAGATCAATGTTTTTGGTGTTGTGCATGCAAAATAAATTGAAGGCGCTAAAATGCATTCATTAAAATTGTCCTAAATTATATTATGTAATAATTGTGTTTGCAAACCCCTTATTTTTTATGTATAGTTTTACATAATTAAAGAAATTACATGTAGTCTTATCCAAAAAATATCATATAATAGTTTTACAATGTTACATATTTTCCAAAAACACACTTAGCAAAACATGTAATCTTTAGAATAGGATTTCATAATTATAATTAGGCTGAAATATTAGAACATCAACATAGAGCTTGAAAAAAATGCACTTTTGTATGAGAAATTTATTGTCAATTTTTTTTGGAGATTATGAAATGCTTAGAAGACATTTGAAAACTTACAAAACATCTGAACTAAAATTAAAATTTCATAAATATGAAGATATCTTGAATCCATCATTTATCTAGAAAATTAATTTCTTGAAAACTCTTAATGTCAATAAGTCTAAGAGAAATTCATGCATAAATGAATACAGTATACTAACCAAGTTGTCTTGTAGGTGCATTCCAATAGGTAAACTAACTTGATCCAAACTATGCCCTCTTAGATAAGTTTCCTATCCATCTCATCCACATCTATCTATTCCTGCACACATGCAACCATAATATATCAATAGTACATGTCTAATAATATGCCATAATTAGAAGTAAACATTGAAAATTCAACTACTTAAATAACTATAATAAATGATATTATATCATAATAACTAAAATGTTCATAATATCGATCGAGTAAAATGTCTAAATTAATCCATACAACTGTCTAATAAAAAATGGATTCATCAAAATAGTATTCAATACTTCCACAAAAATGTCATAAACATGATTAAACTCAACATTTAATAGGGTCTCTGAAGATGGGATATGACAATATATTTCAAATAAAAAAATTGTACATACCTTTTCTAAGTAACATATCTTCCATGTGAGGCTTATGTGCATAATAATTTTAACATGTTAATAGCATCTTCTTCTTATAAATGTTTACAAGTTATAATTGTGCAAATAAATTACAACTAAAGAGATTGTTTGTAAACAAGAAATAACTAAAAGAATGAAATTGTAGTGGATTTTATTGAACAATGAAAATAAATAACTATAATAAAAGAATCTTATTACAAATTGTAATGATATTAGTTGCTTATTATTAAAGAAATAATTACTACAATGGATGATGCAAATAAAAATTTGAAGGAAAGAGGTACTTAAAAATAAAAAAGTACTCATCATGCAAGAGATCAATGTTTTTAGTATTGTGCACACAAAATAAATTGAAAGCACTAAAATGTGTTCATTGAAACTGTCCTAAATTATATTATGTAATAATTGTTCTTGCAAACCCCTTATTTTCTATGTATAATTTTACATAATTAAAAAAATTACATGTAGTCTTATCCATAAAATATCATATAATAGTTTTACAATGTTACACATTTTCCAAAAAAATACTTAGCAAAACATGTAATATTTAGAATAGGCATTCATAATTATAATTAGGCTGAAATATTACAACATTGACATAGAGCTTGGAAAATATGCACTTTTGTACGATAAATTTATTGTTAACTTTTTTTGGAGATTAGGAAATGCTCAAAAGACAATTTAAAATTTACAAAACATCTAATCTAAAATTAAAATTTCATAAATATGAAGATACCACTCTATAAATCTTGAATCCATCATTTATCTAGAAAAATAATTTCTTGAAAACTCCTAATATTAACAAAGTTAAGAGAAAAATACCAAGGTCTTCAACAACAAGGGATATTCAAAAAAAGTAAAAATATCTAGTGAGGGGTATGTGATCCATAAATGTGTATATACATATATTCAGATTTGAATATTTCCCATGCCATTACAAAAATAAATTTAATGTTCGAGCTTTAGATGAAATGAAGATCGATTGAAAAGTTTTGGAATGTTTTAAGTGCCATAGCATGATCAGATTTGATCGACAAATCTTATGTCACAAAACTCTAAACTATTTTCCTTAGTACCAAATATGAAAATGTGATAAATTTTACAACTAAACTTTGATCCAATTGATGAAATGAAGATTAATATGGAGGTTTTTGAAGGTTTTCAATGTAGTGGCATTGTCAAAGTTGACACAAAATACTCCAAGTATGCCAAAAATGAAAGTGGTATGCAATAAAATAATGGAAACAACTCCAAGAACCAAATCTAGAGCATTTGATGCTTGATTTGAGTGAATTGAAAGCCTAAATAGATTTTCTTAGAGGATATAGATGCTTGGTGAGATCAAAATTTCTCAGCTAGGATTTCAAATTTAAAAGTTTAAAAGCAGTATATATATATATAAGATCTGAAGATAGAATCACCGAACAAAAAAGAAGGAAAACATCCCTATATTTCATACCACATTAAGATAAGATATAATTCCTCAACATTGTCAGTGTGTGTCATATTCATACTTGATGTGAAGTCCACCTTAGGTAGTTTTGTTATCTATGTTGGACATATTTTATGTGTATAATATTTTTGAATGAATATTTAATGTGGTAGTAATCCTCACATGTGTGATAAGGGTTAGGTGTAACTAGGGATTGCTTCCACATTCTACTTCATAAATAATTATTTCCCACTCATCCCTTGTACTTCCTATATAAGGAACATTTATGTCTATTATGGGTGATGAGTTAATATCTTGGAATTTATTTCTATTAGTTAGTTGGTAGAGATGTAATAACTTACAACAACCAAGGATCACTCCTTTATCCTTGGTATTGTTGTGTAATATTCTATTATTTTCACACTTATTAATTATATATCCATTTGTTTGGTCATTAAATTTATGTTTAGTTATTGGCAAAATATCTCATTTTGAGTAATTGTATGGATATGGTGTATTTACATGTAGAGTTCATGGGGTTTTATCTTTCTTGACATGGTTTGATATTTAAGAGCTGGTTCTTCACATGGTATGCAAGCTATTACTCTTAGGTATACACTTTGAATTTTTGTGGTTTCACGTAAGCTTTGAATTTACACAAAACTTTTCCAACCCCTAAGTAATTTTTTGAACCAAACCTAATTATGAGTTCTCAAAATTACCCACTGGGTAATTTTTGTTTGAGATAAAATTACATTTTTGAGCCAACCCTAATTCTGGGTTTTCAAAATTATCCATTGGGTATTTTTTGTTTATGTTGAGACTAAAATTAAAAGATCATTTACATGGAATGAGTTATATTTTATAGATATTTATTTTTCATGTCCCATAAGTTATTGTATTATTTCTAGTTTATCCTTGGGTTGAATTCATTTAGATGTTACAAATCTACATGTAGAGGAGTTTCTTTGAAAAATACTCTACCATTTTATATTTTAGACTATTTTTGGTGTGAATCATACATTCATGTTGTGTTCAAAGTTCAGGATTTAGTTGTATCTAAATTTTGTTTCACTTGAGTTGAACATCATGAGCTCATTTAGCAAGCACTTTAATTTTAAAGGTAAATCTATAGTTTTCTACATTTTTTAGGCATCTTGGAGAAAATTTGGCATTTTCATTGCATCCACAATAATAAAAAACTCTAGGGGGACCTCTATTTTAGAATTTGTGATTACAATTTCCATATTTTGGATGGATTTCAATTTCTAAAGAGATAGGGCATAACAACCATTCTATATTTGTTTTACATTTTCTAATGAAAATGTGGATTGAAAGTATGTTTTTTGGATTGAATATTCTAATAGCTTTATAGAAAGTCTAAGAACTTAAAAAACAAACTTATTGTGATATCATGATGTTGATTTGAAGGTCAAAACTATGTACATGAAGGGAGGCAAGGGAGGACAATCATTGTTTAGGTGATGCCACCCAGATCGACTATTACCACCTATGTATCCACTTGTAACATTATTTATTCACCTATTATAATTGTTCTTCCTAGTTTTTCTACTCATTCACTACCATTTCCATGTATCCATTATCACCACTATCACCATCCAATTTGTTGTTCATGCTCATCCAAGCCCATGGTCACTTGTGTACAAATCTCACATGACTACTTGCTTCACACTAATTGTGTAGCTAACTACTACAAAAAATGTGCATGTGATCATGACCTAAAATTGATAGTGTCTAGTTTTTAGTAAGTTTTTTAGTATCAGTTCTAACATGTGACTGATCATTGGGTATTTTTAGCCCCAAAGCATTCTCCTTTACAATTTGACCCTTTTTTTGAAGTATTTGCACTCTGAGGCTCGTAATTTTTGATTTGAGAAGTCTAAGACGGTGATTTTTTCACCATGCCTAATTTTTGAATATAGATAGTGGTGGGGTCAATTTTGCATTTTGATCAACCTCATTTTCCATACTTTATAGTCTCTTACCTAATTTTTTGACCAACTCTTATATTTTGGACATTCTAGAGGCCATAATATTGACTAGTAACTCAGATTTACATGTTATTTTTTTGAAAATATGTATTTTTTATGTTCTTTATAATAATGATATTTATTTATTTTAGTTATAGCTCACATTTATAATTTTTATCATATATTCCTATTTTTAAATTATAAATCATACTTTTTAATGTACTAAGTATAGTTATCACCTCATTTTTAGAGGGAATCAATTTTTAATACTTCATGCAACTTTTGGGTGGGGTTTTTAGACGTATATTTTATCACACATATTTATAAAGTGCCATGAGGGGTTTTCTATTTTATTCTTGTCTACCTCCATGCGAGTGTATACCTTGTCACACACCATTTTATCATTTAGTTGTTGGGTTCTTAATGTGGCACTCTGAATTGAGGATTTTGATGTGCTTCTTTGCATACCTACCACATTGACTCTTTTTGAGATATTGATAGCTATGATTTCTTCACTCCCTATATGACATTATGGTGGTGGGGGTGAGGGAGATAGCTGGCAAGGGGTGTTTTGTATTGTATTATACATTATAAGGGTAATGTTTCCTTGGTTTTTCGATGCTCAACATCTGATTTATTCCATTGGAGGCTTCATTATATTCAACTCTCATTTACTAAATCAACTTCATAATTATTATAATCTTTCATTATACATGGATAACTTATCAGAATTTGTTTCCTTCAAAATTTTGTCTCTTTTACCACATCATCTAATTTGATCTTTAGGGGAGTGTTAGTGTGTGTCATATTCACACTTAATGTGAAGTCCACATTAGGTAGTTTTGTTATCTAGGTGAGACATATTTTATGTGAACAATATTGTTAAATGCATATTTATTATGGTAGTTATCCACACATGTGTAAAGGTTTAGGTGTACCTAGAGACTATTTATAACTTTTGTTTATCAATAATTATCTCCCACTCACTCCTTGTACTTCATATATAATGAACCTTTGTGTCATTTTTGGGTGATAACCTAGTATCTTGAAACTTATTACTATTAGTGAGTTGGTAGAGATGTAGTCATTTAGGAGAACCAATGATCACTCCTTTATCATTGTATTATTATGTAACCTTATATTATTTTCACACTTCTTAATTGTATATCCATTTATTTGGTTAATAAATTTGTGTTTATTGGTGAAATCTCTCATTTTAAGTATTTCTATGAAGGTGGTGTCTTTTACATGTTGAGTTCTTGGGTCTTCCTCTTTTCTAACACGATTTTAGGGTTAAGAAATTGTCCTAAAAAAATTTAGATAACTAGCATATCCTCATATTCACATTAAACTCTCATGAAAAAATATCAGTAACATATATATTTGTCATGGTTAGCACATCCATATCTTTTTGTTATTTTATATTAGTAACTCAAGTAAAAAAATTGTAATATAGTATAACTTAGTTATGTAATTATTATAACTTAATTTTGACTAAGAATAATTGTATTTAACTATTAAATGTATTATGTGGATGCAATAAGGAATTGGAAATAGCTAGGACATGGGAGGGATGAGTGGATCAAAGTAAAAAAAAAATGTGGAACTATGCTAGATATAAGTAGTGTCATGTATGGACCAAATAAAATTCAGTTGGTGGCATGAAATGATGAGGTAAGTATCCAAATATCCATATATTCATTTCCATGTTTGAGTAAATATATGTGAAAATGAGGTAAATTGAATTTGCAAGCAAGCCATTTATTTAGGTTGTTGAAACTACTAGAACTGTTTCAAGTGGGTGACATTGGGTTCACCACTTTGACCCATTGCACCTTAAGAAGATCAAAATAAGTTATAAACATAAATTTATCAATTTAAATGGTTTTTATTGGTGGAACAACTATAAGAAAATTAATATGGGTAATCCTACTCATTTATGTCCTATTTTAGTCCAACTAGAGATAGAAGAAAATGCACAAGGTCACATGGATGACATGTTGATACATTAATTTATCACACGACATGATGACATGATCAATTAAAAATTCAAATGAAACTACTTTAGAGATGGATGCAAGAAATAAAGAAAGTCATGTTGAAGAAGAAGGCAATATGGTGATGAACATGAGTTCAATAACATGACATAATAGCTATAAAAGTAGATCCCAAAAATCCATTGTTTTAGATGAGAGCATGTAGGTCATATTTATTACATGTTACTTTAACATTGATGGACTTGAAATTAAAGTATGGATGGAATGAGACATGTGCTACCACCTTGTTGAGGTAATCTTACACCTATATATTGATTTTTTAGCCAATTATAAAAAATTATGCAATTGTAGATATATACATTCATATAATGATTTTACATAATTCCATGTATTCATTAAAAAAACTAAAAATTAAAATTGTAATTGAACTTTGTACAACTTATTAAAATATGAATTACTTCCAGAAGGAAATGTGATTCATACTACATATATAGATGCACAAAAAAATTCCTTCTTAGTGATTAGCTACAAGAAGTTTGATGCTTATTTTCATGATTATATGCTATATAGGGGAGACTATAAGTATGCTAAGGTGTGCCATATTTATGGTTAGGTGCACTATTAGGAAGGTGTGAATGGGCATGTAATTTCACAATAAGTGTTGCAACATTTTTTTATTATAGACACATTGAATTACATATATCAGTTTAAAGATTTGGAAAAGTTAATGGGTTGGGATTATGATAATAGGAACAAATAAAAGGATGTAATGATTGTACCAAATGAATAAAAATTAATGAAACATATTGAGAGAATGTGGCATGTAAAATTTCATAGAAAACCATCTAGTCTTAAGTTTGGGCTAGTTATGGATGGAGTGAATCCCTTTGGTTGCATAGAAATAAGATATTGAGTATGGCATGTTATTATAGTTAATAATAATATTCCTCCATAGTTGATAATACAAAATAAGCACCTTATATTTTCACTCATTTTTCAAGGGAAGAATCAAGTGAAAAATGTGGATGTCTATCTTGTACCACTTATAGAGGAGTTGATTGAAATTTGGAATGGTGTGCACATTTTTGAATTCTCGAGATTGGTTGGTGCGAGATTATTTGTATGTTATGGTATTTTATGCTAGTGTATTCACAACTGCCAAGAATTTGCAATATGTTTATGTGTCAATAATATCTACCATTCAATTTCATGTAATTTTGTTCTAAAATTTTATATATATATATATATATATATATATATATATATATATATGAGTTGAATGAAATTTAGAAAGGTGTGCACATGTTTGAATTCTCAAGACTGGTTGGTGCCAAATCCTTTGTATGCTATGGTATTTTATGCTAGTTTATTCACAATTGCCAAGGATTTGCAATATGTTTATGGGTCACTAATATCTACCATTATTTTCTTGTAAGTTTGTTATAAAATTACAAATATTTATAATTTTATATATATCAAAATATTTTTAATTTTATATATATCAAAATATTTTTAGTTTTAGAAAAGACTTACATGAATACATAGTACATAGTAGCATACACAGGGTTGGAAAATATAAGCATAGCAAAGAGGAACGATTGTGCATTAAGTAGGAGTTAGGAAAAACCAATACTTTAGTAATATTTATAGAACATTCCAATTAAATTAGATAAAAATAAACAAAAAATTATACATGAGAATGCATGCAAGGAACAAGTAATAAACACAAGAGGTAACCATAACCAAAATAGTCTTTATTGATCTCTTCAAAGGTGTAACTCTCTTCTTATAAACACAATTATATATAGACATTTGCATTATATGATTGTTCATATTCTTCTCATACTTGGTGCCAAAAGTGTAGTCTATTAATATTTTAACCTATTACAAGTCATGGAGATAGGACAAAATATACATATATATGACAAACTGAGTACATAATGCATGAATATAGACAAATATCCTGCGTAACTTTACTATCTAATTTCTTTTCCCAACAGCTTTTTGGATTTAAAATGTTGTCTCATCCTAAGACAACATTGTAGGATCTTCTAAATTTGCACAAAGAACAAAATTTGAAGAAGTGGTTAGACCAGTAAGAGTTACAATAATGACTCAAGGCATCATTTTCAGTTTTCACCTCTTGCACACTACTTAGCCACCCTTTTAGGTTTTTAACGAAGTATCATACCAACCTATTACCCTTTTGGGATTTCAATAGGACGGCATAACTAGGTGGTCATCCTTTATGGGTTTTCAACATCCTAGTCCTGCTTGTCTTACTAGTCATGCCCAATACAAAATTATATATATATACACATACATACATACATACACACACACACACACACACACACACACACACACACACACACACACATATATATATATATATATGTATGTGTATATATATATATGTATGTATGTATGTATGTATATATATATATATATATATATATATATTAAATTAGTACTCTACACAGTACTTAGCTTGATGGAGGTGGCATGGTCATAGATGATGACTGGCCAAATGAATCTTTAGCCTTGACCTATGTATCCTTGAACTGAGTAATGACTTGTTAGAGCTTGGATGGTGGCTTGTACACATGAGTGTTGAGGATATGGGTAACCTATCTATAAAATAAAAACATATAGGTATTTTATGCATGCTAATTGAGCATAAATTCCTAGACCATGTGCAATAGGGTGTGCAATAATGCATGATATGTGATGAGTTGCTTCCAATCTGAGTCATTAGTGATGCTCATGGCTACCTTGGTGTTGTTCAACCTTATCTATATCTTTCCACTCAACTACTCTAGTTTGGCTACATGGAATTGTCTTGGAGACCTATGAATGAACTAGGTAGAAGCTTACTCTACTAATTGAAGAGTTTATCATGCATGTTATCCCTGGAATTTAGAAAGTATTGAATGACTCTATCATTTTCATCCATAGAAGTAGTGTGGCTTCCCATCATTATTTTGGTGGTGGTAGCTATGTTGAAATATGTGCTAGAACTTGATTAAGAGTCATCTAGTTACTACTTCTAGTCTAGTAAATTAAATATGACCCATATACTTGTAGGGAAACAATGTCCAACATGTGATGGTACTCTTCTAGTAGGGTGATGAGTGTGTCAACCTTGGCCTTGACATCATGGCCCAATGTTCCAACTACATAGAGTTTCTAGGCTACAAACCAATCCTTAGTCAACTTAGAGACCAAAGTCTTGAGTCTACACTGGTCAAACATGACTTGGTTCCTGATTATTTGAGTGACCAACTTTGGGTAGGTATCGTAGATCATATTTACAGCTTCATGAATGCGATATTTTAACTCTACATTTTTTTCCTTGGATTGATCCATCTCCATCTCCAAAGAGGTAGCCTTATATGCATTGGATCCCTAAAATGTTGCTACACCCTTCAATTGTTTCTTCAATAGGAACTTAGAGACATCTAAAGAATCTGCTTGCTTGAGTGGGAGTGTGACCAATGTATTGTTATCTTTTGAAGGGTTCGGTCATGGCATTATGTCAAGTGGGAGAGAAAAAGTGGTGCATTAAACACCAACATTTGAGATGTCCCAAATCCAAACACCTCCTAATGGTAATTCTAGGAGCTGAACACCTATCTGAGTTGTAGATGGTTGTTCTTGTGTTGGTTGTGCTACTTTTGCCTATGTTTTTGTAGGTGCTTATTGCTATTATACTATGGCCTCAGTTGCCAACTTTAGTTGATATAAAACATCTTTAGCCTTATTTATTTTTAATTTTCCTCCTACACTTTCTTTTTTAGTTCCTCTTACATATCTTACTTCTTTGCTTGTTCCTCTTCAACCTATAACTTTTATGCATGTTCTTCTTATTTCTTCTATTCTATCAGGGTCATAGCCTTGGCTTGTTCCTATGCATCATGTGCTTGTGCTTGTGCATGTACCTATTGTTATCATAGGGATTCTTCTTCTTCTTCCTTTTTTCTTGGAAACTTCCATCATCTACTATTGTGCATGCTTTGAAACTTCCATGGTCTACAATGCATGGGCTGCTTCATCTTATGTCTAGCATTATTCTTTCTCTACCTTATCCTTAGTAGTAAGTTTAGCTTGTTCTTCTTTTTTTTACTTCTCCTCTTATTCTTTTTGGGTTGCATCAGTAACTTATTGATCCTTCTTAGCCATATCTATGGATTTTTGTCGATTAGCCTATGCATTTTTGGCCTTTTGTGTGGCCTTGGATTTTTCAACTTGTTGAATGGCTTGTTGTTATTGAGCTTGTTCCTTTTGTCACTTCTTATCCTCCTTTATTACTCATAATTTGGTTGTATGAGTTGCTTCTTCCCTTAAGGTCTATTTTTCTTATGTTGTAGGTTAGTTGGGTGTGAGATCTTCGACCTCTTTTGCCTATGGTGATGGTGGAAAATCACTTGGTCAAACTTCTGAACTAGAAACTTGTGCCTTCTTGTTCTTGAAGGTGACCAATTTGCATTTAGGTGGTGGTAAAGTAGAGGTAGGGGTAGGTTGTTCTTCTTATGCAATGACTGGTCATTCAAATGTGCACTCTTCAATTGTAGGGGAGACCCTAGCCTCCTACCTGGTTCATGGTCTACACATGAATGATTTTGGTGGGATTTTTAGAAGGGCCATAAATATATCCTAAGCTATAAAGATAGATGTAGGTTATGACAAGAAAAATTCAATCCATCATTACAGTTGCTCTGCTTCTTCTCATATGATATCAATGACAATAGATGGCAAGCAATATGGAAGGTCCACACATAGTATTGGAGGAACCCCCTTATGCACTTGAATCATGTGTAAAACCTTCAAAAATAAGAATTCCTTATCCTCCTTTCTATCATATAAATCTCCATCCATGTCTACAATAATGACCTGGTAGACTTCATATTCATTTGTTAACATCTATGGAAGATCACATGAACTTGTGATCTATGGCACCTTTAGATCATCTAACCAAGTTGTGTTTCATGTCTTGTGCTTTAAAGGAGGAGATGCAAAATGATGATCTATAGAAAGCTTGCACTTTCCCTTTTATTATTGATAATTGGTGGTTTCTTGTGGTTGCTACACTGTAAGGACAATTATATCAATTGGTATGGCATGTAGTGGAGTTGCATGCCTAGATACAAAAGCTTTTTATTTAGAAACTTTCACCTATGCCATGCCCATGGTGAAAAATAATGGAAGTGGTGCAAAGGTCAATTACGATAACTCATGAATGTGGATAAATACACCCTTTGGTAGTAAAGTGATAGATACATGTTGACCTAAATATTGCATGATGTTTGGTGGCACTTGGGGATGTGTAGTGATCAATTCTAGACACTCCTTCCACCATGATTTTAACTTTCCCTCATGTTCTAGGGATCCATGCTCAAGTGTCTAGTTGAGGTTGGGAAACTGCTATGCTTGCTAATAATTTGTGTCAGGGTACACTTCTCCTTTTAGAGACTTCTATTGTGTGAATTAGAGCATGAATATAAGGAACTGATATTGAAATGTCTACTTTGGAGAGGTGTGACACTTATCAATATGGGTGATCATCTCTTAAACAAAGTACTCTAGCTATTTGAATTGCTCATTCCCATGGATCATGCGATGGATGGTGTCCATGGCTCCTTTCAAGATTTATTTTATAGACTTGGTTGTTTGTATAAACTTATTGTGATACATTCCATGAGGATGCATACTAGATCACCATGGATTTATTTAATTGAGATCCTTCTTGATTCCCACACATACAAATCATAGACTTCCTAGAGTATAGGGAACATTCTTGTCTTGTATGGAGACAAGGAATACCCTAGTGTAGGCATGCCTGAAACTTAGGCTATGGCTTTTGTGTTGATGATAATGGTGATGTCCACGACAAGGTAGATATTAATATAAGTGTATTGATCAAATATGACTTGTATAATTTCCCCAAAGTCACCAAAAGTTAACATTTGAAGCAGGCACTCAACATCTATGTTTTGGAAGTGGTGAGGGGTTATGAGAGTGAGCAGCTATGTAGCATTGATGGGGTCTAGATTTAATAGTTTCTATTCTTCTACTTGAAAGAAGTCAAATAGATCTAGATCATTGAACTTTATCCACTTGAGAGCCATATTGATTCTCATTTCTTCTTTTTGTGCATCGGTAAGTCCCTTGATGAGCTATGATGTATCCATGATTCTTGAGTGATGAACTTGAAACTTTGATGGATCTTTATGCATTAATATTAACTTGGATATTTGATTTTATAGGTCACAAAAATATGTTTAAGAATGAAATACTAACTTGGTTTTTGAATTTAGATTTTATAGATTTTGTGCCTATTGGATTTTGCACAAATGCTACATTTATTGTCCACTCAACATGAATGTAATGGTTGCTGTGGTAAATATTATCCAATCTGGTAATTAAGATAGTTAATAATTGGCACATGTGTGGAGATACGTTGTTATGATATTTTTTATCCATATGGGGTTATGAGGGGATGATGTTTATGGGCCACCAATTTATTAAATATTAAGTCAATCAAACTTTGGATCTAGAATTTAGTTCTGGTGGATGACCATTATACAATGGAGATCTTGTGGATGTGACTTATCTATACCTTTCCTAGACTTAATTACTTATGTTCACTCCCATTAACATGAACGATGGTGCATGTGGATTCTCCTATGCATGGTTGGTGCACACTATGTTTGGTATCTTGGTTATCAAATGGTAGCAAAGAAATCATCTTTTAACACACACAAATAAAAAAAGAAACACATAAAAAAATGCAAAAAATAGAAATCCTAATGTACTTAGTGCTACTCAACACACACTCACTTAGCATAATGAGATCAATTCAATTATTAGTAGTAGGGTTTAATCTTCCAGTCAATCACCCAACCTGGTAAAATGGTTTTCTAAATATCTCTTAAAATCATGGTTCCTTGCTACAATATTTCATGTATAACATAAGTCCCTTTCCATCGAATCTATAACTTACCCAAAAATTATTTGAAATGATTGTCATTTAATAAAATTGGTTGATCTTTATGAAATTCCTTATGGCATAAATTCCTATCATGTCATGTTTTCTAGATCTACTTGTGAACTTCTTGCATCGATGATGATCTACATCTATACTCTCCCATCCTATTTAGTTTGAGAAGTTTTTTGGTGAGAGACTCATGATCCCCTAGGTGTATGACCATTGCAATGCACATAATGGGTATTAAGTATTCCATTAGCATAACTAATTCAAGCCCATAGACCAGATAAAAGGGAGTAAAACCTATGGCCCTCTTATAGTACATATGATATGCCCATAGAATCACAAGAATGTGATCTTCAAAATCATCTTTTTTGACATCACAAATCTTTATCAACATTTTCCCCAACACTTTGTTAGAAGCTTCAGCTTGATCATTGGTTTGTGGAAGTATGAAGTGTTATTATAATAAGAAATCATAAATTCTTTAGTAAGAGCCTTGATGGTGTTAGTTAGGAAGTGTGTCATTCGATCATTGACGAGTTTGATGGGACATCTAACCCTTGTAATAATGTTTTCATTGAGAAATTTTTTTGCATCCTTCACACCATAGCTAGGTGTTACAGTAGGTTCAACCCATTTGGTAAATTAGTCAATTATAGTGATAATATACCTTGCTTTACTATATTTACTTGGTAGATTGATAGGTTTGACAAAGTTAATTCCCCATTGTTAAAAATGTCACTCAACTGAAGAAGTATATAAATTCATTTCACATTTTTATAGTGATTTACCCATGCATTGACAAACATCACAGTGTTGTTCTACTCTGTGTGCATCTTGAAAAAGGTTTGGCCATCATAACCCACTCTATAACAACTTCCTGGCAATGGCTTTTCCAAAAAAATATCCTCTTACTACTCCTTGGTGTACCTCTTTCAAAATTTGAGATCATTCATGTTTTAGAACAACCCTATATGGTATTTCATCCTTCCCTAAATGATACATAAGCCCATTGATGATGGTGTATGGCAAAAATCTAGTGACAAATTCCTTCTTATCTCTTTCTTGATAGTGTGTAGGGAACACTCCTTGTTCAAGGAAATTGGTGATTTCTTCAAAAAAATTAGGAATTATAGAAACGTGAAAGAGATGAGCATAGGAGAGTCTTCCTATAATTTTTTTGGTTATTTGCCATTAAGAATGTGGCTAAGATGATACAGCCCCATGTTTACTCTTCCTAGCTTAACATTAATGTAAAATTAGAACTATTGAAATAACATCAACCACTTAGAGATGCATCCTTTATCATCAGCTTGTTCATAAGGTATCATAGAGTTTGATGATCGATGAAAACTTTGAATGGCGTTGCAAGAAGATAGTGTCAAAATTTCTATAATGTGAACACTATAGCCAATACTTCTCATTTAGTTATTTTTTGCATTAGATAGTTTCTGACTTGCAAAATAAATGGGATGATCAAGTTCACCATTTCTTGTATAGACAAACACAACACTGATTATGATTCTCAATGCATCGACATGCATGTGAAAGGGCTTACTCCAATCTGGAAAGATGAGGATGGCCACAATAACCAATCTATGCTTTAGATCAATGAAGCTTGCTTGACACTCTAAAGTCTAAATAAAATTCACACTTTTATGTAGTAAGGATTCTAATGGAGATGAAATGGTTGTATATCCTTTAATAAAATTGTGATAGTACCTAATATGGCCTATAAAATATCACAATTTCATGGATCTAACTGGTGGAGGCATACTCAAAATGACTATAATTTTATCCTAGTCGAGCACAATGCCTTCACTACATACTACATGATCAAGAAAACACCAAAGGGTGTAAATAATAGATATTTATTTAAATTCATATCAATGCATAGAGCTCAACAATGTTTTGAACATGAGGTATAACTTAGATAAATATTCTTTAAACAAGTAAAATACTACCTAATCATCAAGATAGACTTCTAAGATTTTGAACTCATTCACCACTGCATGAGAGAAAACCATAGGTGCATTATTAAGGACAAAAGGTATTACCTTATACATAAAAGATCCCCATTATATGGAACAAATAATTTTGGATTTGTCTTATTTTATGATGGGTATTTGATGATAGTCACTGAAACCAATGAAATAATAGACTTCATGTCCTATGATAGCTTACATAACTTTGTTTGTAAATGGAATTGGGAATGGATCATTTACACATGCATTATTCACAATGTGATAATATCCACATACTTTGATCTCCCCTATTTTCTTAGCTTTCACTACTATGGGACTTACCCATTCTACCTTTTCTATAGGATAGATTATATTTGTGCCTTGCATTCTATCAAGTTTAACCTTCACTTTCAACTTCATGTTTGGATTTAACTTGTATGGACATTTATTTGTAGGTTGTGCACACTCCTTGAGTTTAATATGAATTCTACCTAGAGATGGATCAATTCCTTGAAACTTTGAAAATTTAGTGGGAAAGACATCTTGATAATCTCATAGGAGTTGCATAGCTTTAAAAATTCCATCTTTTGTCTAATAATCACCTATATGTGCCAACTTGGGAACCTCCTCAGTTTTGATGTTTACTACATGCTTTTTAATGGGCTACTGGTAAATTTTGCACTTTTTTCAACAATAGATTAGTGTATTGTTTGGTGCCCATCTTGTTCTAAAATTTGTATGTTGTGTAGCTTATTGTCTTCAGTTAGTTCTACATAAAGGTCTTTTAGTGGTTCTATTGGCCATTCAAGTTTAAATAAAGCATTCAAATTGATATCACCATCAAAATTAGAACCTTCAATATCCTTCTTTAGTGGCATGACTTCATAAGATATTTTTCTTATTTCTTGGTAGCTTTATACCTTTGTAATGCCAAATTGAAATCAAAAGTTGTGTTGTTATACATAGTGGATTATGTCATGGTGCTTAAATCTTCTCACATACATGGCATAAGAAATGTTTGATTTTTAGTAGTGTGTTATGAACCAAAAGATTCTCATCTTAAAAAGTAAACATCTATATGAAATCACTTTGCACCTACACCCAATGCTTTGTCTCCCTCCTACGCTCTTGATGCATATACTATTTTGATGGTAATGGAGTAAGTGTATAGTGAAAGATGTGAACCTAGTACTTTGGTGCCACATGTTTCTTAGTCCAGACTTTAACACATTTATTAATATGGATTTTAGGACACTCACCTTCTTGGAAGAAAGGTCAATTGCTTCTAATGACCTTCAATATTTAGAACCTTCAAATCATGAGCTTGCATGCATCATCCCACTTGAGTTGATCATTTTTATGAATTACCCATCATTGTAACTCCCTTTAGAGCATAATTCAAAGCATTGATCTAATAGATGATGGTAAGTATATAGACTTGTAAGCATAGAATAAATTGATTGATATCCTCAATTGCATAGTACATAGGGAGTTGTCTCTTATTTGGAAAGACCATTCTCATAGGTCAGAGTTCATGATCACCTCGAGCCTAGTTGAGTAGGTATGTGTTTGAGTTTCCAGTGGTAGATGAAGCTATTTTAGAAGGAAAAGTTCCTTATTTGGTTGGCTCTATATAATCCTACATATGATTATCTGCTTGATAAAGGAAGTCAAATTTTGAATGAGTAAGAGATTTTGTAGACATAGATGCACAATATTCTATGATAAACTAGGTTACCAATGACTAAGTAACTACTAATTTGGGCCTCTATTGTTTAAATGTATTCAAATATTGAGTGAGTAATGATTATACCTGAGGTTTAGTATGCTCATACAAAAAGTTTCACTCAACTATGCATAGAGATTTTGGATTTTATTCAGATTTCCCCTTCATCTAGCTGGTCTTTTATATGACATATGGAGAATCTAGTTTAATTAGAATGATGTATGGTTTATGTTCTCTATTCATAGGAATAATGATAACCTTATCTCCCTAGTGTGCCTCTAATTAATTTTTTACCATGTTGATAATCATCTGACCATCATATGCCCATTTCTTGCTAATTCATGGAGGGTAATTTGTTGGTACTATCTTCACATTAGTGACTTCAAATTCACATGGTAGGGTCAGTTCTATGACTTTGATCTCAATGTCTTCTAATCTATCAATGGGTTTAACTCATTTATAGTCAGCTAAGCTCAAATTTACTAGACTATAAATTAGAACCAATCATCTAATAGCTTCCCATGTAGACCTAGGAATCATATGTATTGTGTTATCAAAATCAAAGACAACATTTAGAATTTCATAACCTACAACCTCAATTTTGATTCATGCATCTACATCCTAGGGCTTCTTTGTTTTGACGTACCAGACAAGCTTTTTTGTCTTCTATTATCCTCATTGTGCACACTCTAGTAGATTATGTAGAAATTTTGTGATATTCTAAGATATGTCTTCATTACATAATATGCTTAAAAGTTTTTGAAGGTCTGTGAGTGCAGTGACAAGTCCATACTGATGCATAATGCACATGATTTGTCCATATATTTTAGCATCTTTTACTGCAACATCTCCTTCAGTAGTGCCTTGATGTTATATGGTTTTCAACATATGTGTAACTTCACACATAATCCACCTTTCTATAGTTGGGTCTAGTTATTTGTCCTATTTTTCTTTTTGGATTCATTGATCTTGAGGCATTTTTAGAGGAGGCAACCCTCTTTATAAGTGTTAATTTCATGTAACAATGTTCAAGAAGGAATCCACCTTACATTACGCACTTACCATATTCATATTTTTGATAGCCTTATATTTTATTTATTTTTATAAGATAGGATAGTCTTTTATCTTGTGTTGGTCATATATTCTACAATACGTGCAGTAAAACTATCTTTGAGGATTCAAAGGGAAATTTCATTGTACATGATTGCACTCTCCACACAGATAGTATTACATGGGAGGTAGTTGATATTTATTACCTTTACCACCTTGGTAACCTCTCTTATATCCTCCTCTATTGGACTAATATCCTCCTTTATACCCTCCTTATTTCTATGTTATGTTCTAATGTTGATGTTGTTGGTTATTATCTCTAATTTCATATTATTATTGAAAAAGTGGTGGGGTCCAACTCATTTGTTGCTACTACATCATGGTTGAGATCCAGGGTGCTACATATTGGTATTATGGAAATGGTGGTGTCCAACTCAATGAAGGAGGGGTCCAACCGGCTAGACCTTGAGGCTAGTATTGTGATGAACTAGGAATCTATTATGGACCTGTTTGGGTTACACAACCTTTATCGACCTCTAGTCCTAGAATCATTTGCTTCACCAAGGACACTTATTACACAACAATGGTGAATACATTTTTAGTTATTCCTTCCTTAAGCTCTTGCAAAGACTCACATTATTTTCATCGTGATTGTATGACTTAAATAAATTACAATATAAATTCTATAGGTTCTTAACACACTATTTTAAAATATGGCACTACATTATTGCATTCCATACTACTCAAAAAATTTCATATAACTCTATCTTGATCTAAGGACAATCATTCTTGTGATGTACTTCTTTCCTGCACTCCATACACCATAAATTCAACTTAGGTTTATCTACCTTGTGATATTGATCCAGTCTCTTCATAAAGGCTTGCAGTGTGTTTTCAATCTTGGATTTTATGATAAGATCTTCCCCATAGTCTTCAATCTACTCTACTCAAAGGGAAACAACTCTAACATCTACTTTAGTAGCATATTGATTTTATGCAATGGAAAACCTAATTTTGAAGTGCTATCTTTCAATGAACCACATAGCTTTATCTTTATCTATTAAGGAAAATTCTATCTTATTTATAACATCAAAGAATTTAAGGTTATATTCACAAACTAATTCTCTTGACTTTTACCTTATCTCCTTCAAGTCCTAAATATTTTGACTTGTATATTTCTTTATCTTGAACTCTATGATGAGCCATTATTTAACCTATTATAGA
The DNA here is from genome assembly GCA_037957365.1 of Torreya grandis. NCBI lineage: Eukaryota > Viridiplantae > Streptophyta > Pinopsida > Cupressales > Taxaceae > Torreya > Torreya grandis. Next base: position 922,952 of record JARHVA010003384.1, on the reverse strand, counting down.
TTTACGTGCTAAATGTCTCTATAGTATATGAACTCAAATGTTCTTCTATTTAGTGTCACTACTAAATCATACTTTTGGATAACTTCATTAGTAATGGCCTTAGCTTGGCATCTCATTTCACATGTTAGTAAGTACTATTCAGGGTTTGTAGACCCATCATACATTACTAGGTTTATAAATCCTCCTATATGATTCTATGCAATGGCAAACTTGATTATCCTAAATATTCTGACTTGTATATTTCTTTATCTTGAACTCTATGATGAGCCATTCTTTAACCTATTATAGAGTTACGTGCTATATGTCTCTATAGTATATGAACTCAAATGCTCTTCTATTTAGTGCCACTACTAACTCATACTTTTGGATAACTTCATTAGTAATGGCCTTAGCTTGCCATCTCATTTCACATGTTAGTAAGTACTATTCAGGGTTTGTAGACCCATCATACATTACTAGGTTTATAAATCCTCCTATATGATTCTATGCAATGGCAAACCTAATTTTGAAGTGTTATCTTTCAATGAACCACATAGCTTTATCTTTATCTATTAAGGCAAATTCTATCTTATTTATAACATCAGAGAATTTAAGGTTATAATCACAAACTGATTCTCTTGACTTTTACCTTATCTCCTTCAAGTCCTAAATATTCTGACTTGTATATTTCTTTATCTTGAACTCTATGATGAGCCATTCTTTAACCTATTATATAGTTGCGTGCTAGATGTCTCTATAGTATATGAACTCAAATGCACTTCTATTTAGTGCCACTACTAGCTCATACTTTTGGATAACTTCATTAGTAATGGCCTTAGCTTGCCATCTCATTTCACATGTTAGTAAGTACTATTCAGGGTTTCTAGACCCATCATACATTACTAGGTTTATAAATCCTCCTATATGACCCATTGTATAAACTATTGTCAAGGGAATCTATTGTATAGCTATTAAAAAAGAGGCTACATTCTAAGTGATCTTGTCTACATACTAATAATATTTATTTGTGCACTATGAGAATAAACATGTGTACTTTATTTTTATTTGTTTGTTTCTTTTCTTTTCTTGGCCTCAACAGGCCCCATGGCCTTAAAAGCCTTTATAAATGATGTTATTTGAATTTTGGTACCCTAACGATGCAATTTTTATGAAAATAAACCTTCCCAACTATTTTCCTCCTATTTGCCTAGCTAAAAACTTCTATTGGAATATAAGAAATTGGGTTGCAAGGATGTGTGATCTTCTAGTGAATGATTCTTTCCTATGACTTTTTCTTCTTCTACGCTTAAACCTATGATTAATCTATGACTATGTTCTAATTATTTGTTGAATTATACATGTACTTCTTTGATAATACCTATTCTTATAATTTCACACTACATCTATCATCTAACTGCTCTACTTCTACACTATTCTTGCCTTCTTCTTTGAACATTTCTTCTTCATCTTATTCTTTGTCACTTCTATCTATCAACATTCATCATCTTCTATCTTCATCTTTCATTCTTATTCTCTATCATCTTGCTCATCACATCTTCTTACTCATTCATCATATAGTTTACTACTATTCTTATCTCTACTCATAACTACCTGGGTATTCTTTTGTTTATTCTATCTATTTTATTGTCACAACTCACATTCTAAATCTAGAATTTTATTTTGATTCTTCTTCCATTATGTATCCATTTTATATTTAGGTTCAATCCTTATCTACTAATCTAATCATCATTCACTCTCATGTCACACACACCCCAATACACATGAACTAACTACTCCATATTGGTTGGAGTAGGAATTATGGCCTTGTCCACAACAAACATCTTCACAAGGAGAGGTAGTCACTGCAAAAAAATTCCTCTAATTTCTTAGATAAACAAGTCATGTACATATTCAAAAACTATGTATCCTTGTACCATAAACTTGATTATGTATCCATCTATGGTGGTATAAAACCAATAATCTATTGCTCTTGTCTAGTCAGTTTCTAATTTTTGTAATCGATCTATCTTCTCTTCAATCCATATGATTATTTATTTCATTCTTGGGTTAAAGAAACAATATTATAACCATGCTAACCAATTTGATATAAATTCATGAAACTTACACCAAAATATTTCATAAATCTCTCCATAAATATGTCTCAGATGATTTATTGTATGGTAAGACCAGTCCATTTGAATTCTTCTTCTATGAAACTACATACTTTTTGGTCTAATCATGTCTCAATATCTCTCTATCTCGGTAACCATCTTAGCATAGTTTCCTCCAAAAGGAGTGTTTCTATGCTCACTTACCATTGTTAGTAGAGGCTCATGAAGCATCACAACATGCTAAGGAAGAAGATATATAGGTTTTAATTTAGTGTGTAGGATAGTACATAATATTCATACACATGGTTGGAAATTATAAGCATAGTGAAGAGGAATTATTGTGTATTAAGTAGGAATTAAGAACAACCAGTAATTCATTAACATTTACATAACATTTAGATAAAATTAGATAGAAAATAAGCAAAATATTATACATGAGAATGTACTCAAGGAATAATTAAGAAACACAATAGGTAATTATAACTAAATAGTCTTTATTGATCTCTTCAAAGGTGGAACTCTCTTCTTCTTACAAACACAAGTATATATATACTTTTGTAGTCTATGATTGTTCATATTTTTCTTGTACTTGGTACCAAAAGTGGATTTTGTTCATATGTTAACCTATTAAAAGTCATGGAGATAGGACAAAATACATATGCATATGACAAATTGAGTACATAACTCATGGATATAGACAAATATCCTACATAGCTTTACTATCCGATTTCGTCTCCCAACAATATTGTGTGTGTGATGACTAATTAACTTCTAGATGGTTAAGTGACATCAAGATGATTGTATATGAAGGGCATAAGATATTCATACTAATAAACCACCCATTTTAGGATTTTAAAAATATAAAGTCTTATGACATAATTGAAATAATGAAAACTTTTAAGTTGTTTTCAAAAATAGACTAGTTTAAGCATTGTGAAAATGCACATTAATAAGCATAAGATGAAATAAAATTTCATAATGTTTAATATGATAAATAAATTGTTCAAATTTTATATCTTCTATATTAGAAATGTCTCCTCATCACACATATTATTGACCCAATGCACACATTGAAAAATTATGTTGACTCATTTCATAGACACGTAACTTTGAAATAAAAAGATTAATTGGAGATGATGATGGACCCCAAGATGTCAAACATAAAGATAAATTATTGGTTGTTTAAGGAAAAAATTATCACATGGGATATGAAAGATCAAGGTGTGTACTTTCACTAACCAATAAATAGATTAAGAAGTGTAATGAGGAAAATTAGGTCACCACCAAACTATGGGTTCTCTCTTCGAAAGGATTCAAGGCTGATGGACAGATCATATGCCTTAAATCTCATGATTGACACAACATGTTAAACTAGGTATGGATTTTGATGTTTAATTTTAAGGTAGGTTATGAATTCTATTTGCATAAATAAATACATATTGACAATTGTTTTTTAATTTCACAACATATTTTTCCAGTGATTTAAGGGGGGGATGTTTCACCAAATAATTATGTGAAACTATCTATCACTTAACACACTTTGAAAGATGTTTATGAAATGTTAAATTTTTACACCAATTTTTATTTAAATCATTAAAGTTTAACTATATTTTGATATTTTGTTTTTCAACATGTGGCTCTCGTTGAAGGAAATACACAAAGACAAGATTATAATGTGGAGAAAGACTATAGTAAAAATTATTTGCCTTTTTAAAATGGAACTCCCAAAAAACCACATTGACATAATGATGCATAATCTAATCCATTTAGTGGATTACATAGAGTTAGTTTGGGTTATAATCATAAGGCATATGTTTTTCCTATATAGGTACATGAAAATATTGAAGGTTTTGTTAAGCAATTCACCCATCTCGAGGGTTTGATCACTAAAGGACATACCATTCATTAAGCCTTCTTCTTTGTTACTGAATACCTATCCAAGGAAAACACATCTATTAATGTGCCACTAATATTATAAAAGGATTGTGGATATGAAAATGTGGGAGAACTATTATTGAGAAAAGGGTATAAGAGACTTGGCATGTGTAGATATTTCTTGTTTAGATTATTATTTATTAGATACAAGCACATATATGAATTATTTCCCCTTCCAAATAATTTATTATGTTTTTTTTAGTGGTTGATGATAAAAAAATAATACACTAATTTGTTCTCCATAATATAGAATGGGTGAGCAAGTGGTTTGAAATATACAAAGTGAAAAAACACATGCAAGAGAGGGAATAAATGAATTCAAAAGAATCTATAGACATAACACATTTATACCTAAGGTTTTATGAGATTAAGTTTAGCACCAAGAGTTCATAATTAACTAGAAATATGACTATCTTATTTATTTAAAAGAAAATTGTCCCCTAAATAATGTAGATGAAGAACACTCAAACATTGTGGAAAGATTTGAAGGATTTTTAAGTGTTCTTTGTAATAAATTTATAATTACTAATTATAAATCATTTATTATAAATGTTATCTTGTTTTATTTTCACTATATTATCATGTTAGGATATATGATGGAATCTAGATTGACAAATAATAATTCACATAGAAAATATGTACAATAAGAGAGTTGGATGTAATTATAGATTTGTTTTTATGTTTAAAAATTATAGTTGTGTGATCTACACAGGAAAAAATAGAATTGAGGGTAAATTGTATTACGTTGGGTCAATCCAAGAAATAATTGATCTGAATTATAAGAGCCTCATAATTGTGTTATTTAGATGTAGTTGGTATGAGGCTTTCAAGGGCACTATATCTATAAATAGATGTAAATATAGTGCTTTGTATGCCATAGACTACACTTAAAAACTATAAGAAAGCAAAGATCCATATGTTTTGCCTTAACATTTGTATAGGTTTAATTTTTATTTTTTTAAACTTTATTTAAAAAATTATGTATTTTTTCATTCAAGACCACATATATACTGATTTTATATATTATTTTATCATAATGATGGTATTTTTTTGAAGATATAAGGGAGTTGCACAAATGGAAGTGGGTAATACAATTTCATTGAAAGGGGTGCCATGTCTATGATACATAATAATTACATGGGGATTTAAATACAATCTACGAGACCTACACTCTGATGAAGATGACAAAGTAGAAGAAAAAAGTGCTTTTGTAGACCATGAAAGTATTAGTCAAGAGTTGGCAACACACATGAGTTATGAATACCTCTGATGTAGTCATAGTGGGGGTTCTTAGTTAAAGGTTACCTCACCACACAACCCTCAAATTCATACCTTAAACTCTTAGAAAGTCCTTCATTAATTGATAATAATTAGATGATATCATTGGCCTCATAACTTTACACATGGCTCATAGTCCATTTATTATAAAAGTGGATCTCTTATGGATTTCCACTCACATACTCACACACAAAGGTCCTAGGCCTTATTCTTTCATATTATTATCTACACCCACGTTGCATGCCTATTAAGGGCACTCAACTCTCTCTCCTCCATATATCCTAGTTTGGCATTCTAATAGTCTTTTCCCTTAGGCCTCAATATTCTTCCCCTTGATAACATTTGACCATCATTATCCTTCCACAACTACCAACAACGGCAAACAACAATCCACCTTAAAAAAACTATTTACCAACAATAACCATCTAGGCTGGCTTGACACTTATATTTATATCTAATATGGCCTAGTCACCTTCTTTTTCAGTAAAGGGAACAAACATTTATCTCCAAATAGTGGTGGAACCAATGGTGGGTCTATGTTAGGATGGTCTCAGATGATTCAGACCTTAAGCCTCATAGTTATGATAGTAATTTAATTAGATATGCCTTGTATATTCTTATACCTTCCATTGTAAAATCTCTTCCAACTATAGTAAGTGATCGATAATTGGTCATTTTTTTACCGTTAGTCCTTTTTGGTCTTGGGACTTGTCCCTATGACCTTACACCCTATCTCTATGTTTATTTGATGTATATGTCACTTCCTTTTACATGATGTTTACTTTTCATATCCCCTCAAGACTCAAGAATTTTATTTTATTATGTTCATCATCTATGTGTACATGTTAGGTTCCTCAAGCATAGGTCACAAACTCTTCTTATGTTGTCCTTCAGTGTCTAGTTAATAGAAATCCATGTGGTTCAAAACTTGTTGATGCAAGATAACTAATATGCTTAGGATGCTCCTGCATCATACTCCCTAGGTGATAGAAATGTAATCATATATTTAAATCTAGGAGTTCTATCACCTTTCTGGTTGGTTGCCCTGACCATGACACTTTTATTCACCTATTATTTTTCCCTTAACAGGTTTATTTTGTTATTCTTATGGATCTCCTCCTTATTCTCTTTATTTAAACTCTTCTTTTTTTAGCTCATTTCTCTTCTTTTCATGGTTCTATGCTGACCTCATTCTCCCCTCTTATTTTCTTCTTATTCTTATGTGTGCCCTACAAGGATCTTTTGTGCACTTATTTCATCCTCTTATATTCAATCTAGATCTAATCTCATCTAGATCCATCTGCTCTTACTTGGTGCCTCCAAAACTCCCTTTGGGGTGTGCTTGATGACTCTTTCACACTTATTTACTTCCATTTCATCTTGTATTTTAGGATCTACACCCACTTGATTTTCTCACTTTTTAAGGGCTTTATTCAAACTTTCTTGTGCACCTTAATCCATTATGCTTTATGCATACTTTATTCTTTATTTTTTTATAAAGAAATATTTATTACACTTTATTCTTGTTTAATTTTATATGATACTCCTGCTCTTGCTTTGTTTGATGCCTTAAGTGATTTTGAAAATACTACGGATTAATCGCCACCCATTTATCTTGTTTCCTCATTTCAGTTCTCGATTATGGTGTGCTCAAATCTACACATCTAGAGAGATGTTAAAATCCATTTCTCTTCCTTTCTCACCATAAATTTTATCCCATTCAAATCTATAACTATTTTAATCTTTTGATAGTTTTTTCATGCCTTTCATAGTAAAGATTGTCCTCTTATAAACTTTGATTTATTCTCACTACTTTTCTTTAAATCCTTAATATTGTGTGCAGACAAAATTACATTCCTTGTCAACTACCTAAAGATTTTGATCTATTCTCTTCCTTCCATTATCAACTTCTAGCATTATGTACATAGAACATTGCATCTCTTGGACAGCCACATGCTAACTTCTTATCCCCTTCCCATCATACACTCATGCTTATCTCTATTAGTAACTACTTATTTAGAATTTATGATATTTATGTTTGATGTTTGTACTTTGTTGTAAGTCATTAAATTACACACACACACACACACACACACACACACACACACACACACACACACACACACACACACACACACACACACACACACACACACACACACACACACACACACACACACACACACACACACACATTATAAATATTTTAAGAATTTTCTTCTTCACCTTTTAATAATTATTGTTATCATATATTATTTCATTTAAATTGAAAATAAATAACTTGTATTAGAACTTAGATATGCTTATAAACTTTATTATTATATCTTGATATTCATATATGTTTTTTATTTAATGTGATTGGATTAATTTACATTGTATAATTAGATGCAAAATGGTATATGTTTAATTATTTATTTATTTGAGCTTTTGGTTTTAAAGAGAACATCTAAATGGCATTATAGACCTCAATGTGTAAGTTATTTTTTCACACATAAATATTAAATTGTGCCCTGACTATAATGGGAGTTCATTTCTAGTCAAAAAATTATACGTACGTATGTCTATTTCAATTAAGATTTTATTTTCTTAATTTGAAAATAATCTTAATATTTGATATTGCATGTATTTTGTAGACAAGGAGTTACGACAAGTAAGATAATAAGGAAAATGAATATTATAGTGATGTCGATGATAATGATGATGATGAGGAAAATAATGACTAGATGTTTATAATCGTTTCATTGAATTTTTATATTTACTCTTTCATAATGAAAATGATGTCAGCTCCATAGACATTATTAATAATGATAATGTTTATATTAAACTTTGACATATATTCAAAACTTATTACTTATTTATATAAAAAAAATCATATTGTATTATTTGGTTACTAGTTATTTTAATACTAGTTATTAACATTTTAATCACAAATTTAAAAATAATAAATATTTTACAACTATCAAAAGTATGTAAATAATCACTTGATAAGGGGCTTTATGGTGTGGCAAAAACACTCCTAGACAACCTATTTTTAAGACTTCACCATAACTAGGATGTATTAAACTTAAATTTTATGCCACCTCTAGATGTAATCCAAGCTATGCTAGAAGTGGTGGTATCTTATGATATTATCAGGATCAACCACCTCTTTTTTTGGGATTTGGGTTTGATACTAATAACATTGTTGGAGAAAAAACTCTCTTGAAAGGAATTCAAATTATATTGATGAAATGTTGAAAGACCATTATAGAGGAGGGGGAGTCTCAATTAATCATTAATGGGACTTTAAGGGGTAGTGCCAAGGCTTAGATAATCAAGACCATAATGGAGAAGATAACTTGGAATCTACTGAATTTTTGTAATATTAATTTTTGACACATAAATAGAGATGGAATAAGTCCATTGATTGGGTAACAAATGAGGGAATTGGAATGATTAGATCCATGGGAAGAATAAGCATTGTGTGGGAACCACCTCTCTCAAAGGATTTGTAGTCCATCCTTGTTTGGGATGATTCCAACTTAATTCTCTAACCCTAAACCCACATGGTAAAGAAAATTTAAAATAATCAACATATGAGGATAATTAATCTCATTCTTGATCATACTCAAGCAAAATCATGGCTAAGGATGGGCGTATCTATGAATTTGATATAATAAAGGAAGGTAAAATGGTTTATACCTCCCTATTTCCACCTTCTTACCAATTTAGGCTTCCCATGTTACACATGATTGATACCTCCCTCTACACTTTTGGATGGTTTTCATCTCGATAATCAATGTAGGTTTGATTATCTAAAGGAAGGTAGCATTATTGTGAATCCTTTCACCTCCTATACACTTTATTTTTAGTGTAAATAGGGATGAAGAAAGCCAATACTAGGGAGGTATTTCCCTCCAAAATTTGAGCTAATAAAGGAAATTAGAAGGCATACCAATAAATAAGTGAGTTTGTGGCAAATAAATTCATTGATTACATTGATTAATAGATAATAAATCCACTTATGAGGATATGGCTAAGGATAATGTGGATAGTAGCCAAAAAAATTAATGAGGGTAGAAGGCAAGGTCATTGTTAATCTAATGAAGGTTGTGATGTTGGACCCAAAACAATCTCTTGGTCTTAGGAATGTTTTTGAACTAGCTCAATCCTTGAGATGTACAAATATGATATTGAATGCATTTGTTACCTACACCCTACAAGAGTAACATAGGGACTTGGAGACATTATTACATTCAATCAGTTTGGAAGGGAAATATCATTGGAATTTAAGTTTGGGTAGCTTGAATAAGATTATCAAGGGTCAAATATTTTTGATTAAGAGATTGGGAATAGAGCTAACATAGGATTGTGTTTTCAACCCCCCTCTTGCTTCTCAAATTATCAAGACATTAACCTTCATGGGTTTCCAAAGGACATTGAGAATGGAATTAGGTTCTAATGGATGTGAATGAATATTCAGATTAATATAAAGGGATAGTCTTAGATTAGGATTCAAAAAAATAAAATTTTGGTTTATATATGTTGTATAATTTTGGTTTTCAAGGTGTCTCCATAATTTTCCTACCCTAAAAAAATTTAGACTTTTAGGAACTAGTATTGGAATAAAGGTACTCCTTTGTGAAAAAAATTACTCCAACACACACACACAGAGACATTTCTTCTACTTATCCTCTATGATTTGTGTGGGTATACAATGTATTCACACTGCACACACTACATGAAGCTCTTTTTGGGGAAATATTACCACTCTATATGATCATGTATTATTATAATTAAACAAGGCATGTGCACACACCATGGATTCACGAGATATAATCTCTCTCTTTTAATAAGATTGGTTAGTAAGTATTGTTAAGCATCCCTTGTGTATTCCTTAAATTTGTAGGATAAAATGGTTTAATATAATTATCATAAGGGAAATGGCATGGAAAATTTGTTGAAGTTTTTTGCATATTATTTTATTTTTACTTTTGGAAATATGGAATAGGTTTTCAGAAGGTAGAGTTTAGAACATTTCTCATGCAATTCCACAACCTTCTGGTTGTAAACAATGATCAAATTCTAGGCTCAATATTGATATAGTCCGAGGAGAAATTTTTGGATGCATTCAATCAGGAATATGAACTAGGTTGTAATTATGTTGAATATTATTGGAATACCCTATGAGCCTAGGCATTGATTGAATTCTTTCTTATAATTTCATGATTATTTATACCTTACCCCTAAAATTCCCTTGCACACAAATTTTAAAAGATTTCTACTTCACATGTATCAATCTTCATAGTGTGCCACTCGAGAGGGAAGTTGATGAGAGTTGTTAGATGGAACAAGTTTTATAAGAATCTGAATGGATTTTATGTGGCTATATGATGGTGCTCTTCTTTTTGGAGCAAGCTTGTTCCTTGATGAGGTGGTTACTAATTTGGGATGGACATTAGTCTTTTCTTCTTTGGTGAAATTGGAAGTTTATTACTCGGTTAACATATTTCTACCTATGTTTCTAGATCTCTCTTTATTTTATTTGGTTCTACTCTACCCTTTACTTTCTATCTAGTGTGGATGTTACCTGGGTCTATTTTTTGAAATTCATTTTCTAGGGCCTTTACCAAGTTATTTCTAGTGGAAAAAAATTATGTGACTAGAAATATAATTAATTAATCTATAAAAAAGCTAAAAAAATGATGCATAAATTTGAAATGTTTATCTTTAATTTAAATAATAAACATATGATGATGCTAAACCTGATAAACATGTGTTGACACAATTATGAAGCAAGAAAAATTTCTCATTAAATTCAATTTTAAAAAAAACATCCTGATGTTTTTTAGTGACACAATTTTTGAGGCACTTCTTGACAATTTTTTTAATGATGCATAGTGTGTCAATAGAATTTTTTCTAAACCTAACTCAATCTACTCATGTAGGAAACTAGTGATCAGCACTAGCTCTAATGCAAATAAAATCACCAAAAGTTTGTGGCTAGATGTAAAAACATGTTCTTGGAAAAAAAACTCCAATTTTGATATTATTAATGATGCAAAAACCTTAAAATTACCAGTGCCTTTCCAAATATGTGGTGGTTAAATTTTTTATTGATTTCACAATGGAGTGAAATTATTTTTCATAAGTGGAGTACCATTAGAAGTATCTAAGTGATAGGTGACCAAATGTCCATGATGTCTGAGCACTGTGCAAAGTGCATAGTTAGATGCATCAGTCTCGATCTCAAAGAGGTAGATAAATTAAAATACTTATAGATAAAGGTTTTGAATGTATGGAGGGAGTGAAAATCAGTTCTTAATTCATCTAAAATTGAAGCTATATATCAACCAATCAGTCTTTAAATTACTAATTATTAATCTAGTAGTGTTATAAGTGAGATTATTGACTAAAAATTGTACAGAATAAATTTAAAAATGAAAACACATGCTTGTTGGTCTTAATTAATGTATACATTAAATAAAATTAGGGCTTAAACATGAAAAAAAAAATTCTTAATTGAAATATTGTGTCATGCTTCCTTATGGATCATTGTTTCTTAATACAAAATGCTAAAACAAACCTAATACAATATAACTTGCATGACAGGTTATTTTCAAAAAAATATAAAGTAAAAACTAAATTAAAAAATTTATTTGATAACTAAATAATCTATAATTAGATTTATAAAAATAGACACTAATACAACTGAAAGTAGACTAAAACAAACAAGGTTGACTTATACTTAAGATAAGGTCAACATGTAAGAAGTGTTACTCAACAAGTCATCAAATCAAACAACCTACTCAATTATGACATCTTAAATACCTTATAAAATAAAAATTCAATTAAATACACTTTAATTGTAGTTAATTAATACTAAAATGTGCACCCCACCTCTTGTAAACTTATTTGAGTACATAGATAGTGAATTGGAGTTAACTGATAATTTCATCTATGTTTTAGGAAATTCTCAGAAAGTGTCCAATATTAACCAAATAAATAATTTAAGACATAAATGAATAAAATTAAGCACCAAATACATAATTTAAGACATAAATGAATAAAATTAAGCACCAAGTAAACTAAATCTAATAAGGATACTCAAGTTCCCATATTGACATCATACTTAACGTTTAATTATTTAATGTAAAGATTAAAAATGCATATCATCTTCTTAAGTCTTTCATGAATCTGCTTACGTAATCACTTGGTGAGAATATTATCAAATTATTCTTCAATTATCATATACTCAATGACAAATCTTTTATCATTAACCAAGTCTCTAATATATGATGTTTACATTCAATATGCTTGATTCTAGCATGGATAATTGTATTTTTGGATAATATATTGTCCCATTATTTTTAAAAAAATATGTGTTGGCTCAAGTTAAACCTCTTGGAAATTAGATAAGAGTCTTCTTAATCATAATCCATGAAATATTATGTAAGGGTTGTATGTTTAACTTTAGTACATAAGAATGCAATTATAGCTTATGTTTTTGAAGACTAAGAAACCAACCCACTTTGAAGTGTGAAGCACTTATCTGAAGTTGATATATTATCTTAAAGAGTTCCTCCTCAATCTAAATATGTATATCCAATTAGACATAATATGTTTGTTTTTCTAAAATGAATACCATGATCATAATTGCCTTTTATATATCTAACAATTATCTTCACTACTTGTAAATGTTTGAGTAATAGTTTTCTCATAAATCTAGAAACTAGTGAAACCTCATAATTAATATTAGGTCTTATCAGAGTGAAAAACATCAAACCTCACACCATGTTTCTAAAAATACTTCCATCAGCTAAAGGACTTCCATCCTCATTAAATTTTATCTATTTTCAATTGGAGTGTCCACTGGTTTAGAATCATGATGATTGTACTTATTTAACATAGCTTGAGCATATTTGACTTGACAAATGAATAGTTACTCCTTATTTTGATAGAATTCTATGCCAATAAATTGCTTCATAAGTCCAAGATTAGTCATCTCAAATTTTGATTTCATAGCTTCCTTAAAGCTATCCATCATCTTCATAGAGCTACACGTAAAAATCAAGTCATCTACATAGAGACAAACATATAAAACATTAGAATCCAATACTTTATTATATGTAAAGAGTTGGTTTATTTCATATTCTTAAAATATATTGATCTAATAACCAACTGTAAATTCTTGAGTACCAAGCTATTGAAGCTTAATTTAGTACATAAAAAATATTATTCAACTTATATACTCAAAATTATTTACCCTTTACCTTCAAACCTTATGGTTGGCCCGCGTATACTTCTTTAATTATTGTATTTAAGAATTAACTTTCAACATATATTTGATGAATTTTATATTATTTATGATTATCTACAATAAATATTAATATTATAGTATTTTCATGTGTCACAAATGCATAGGTTTCCTCATAATCAACCACATATGTTTGTGTAAATATTTTTACAACTAGTCTAACTTTTAACTTGTCAATAGTATTATCACTCTTGACTTTGGTATTGTAGACCCAATTGATTACAATGAAATATTTATTTAATGGAGGTTGAACTAAATTCCATGTATCATTCCTTTCAATAGAATCAATCTCATTTTTCATAACATCAAACCATTATTTCCTTTGACTAACTTTTACATAAATTGTAGGTTCACTATAAAAAGATGGCAATGCATTCTTGATGTTTAAGCTTTGTGATTCTCCTTACATAATTCTGATCTAATATTTGATTGGTTAGATGTGGATTGAAAAAAGGTTTATACTTGCTTGGATTTGATGAAGCTAGATTATTAATCTCTTATGAATAGTTAGTATAGTTTCCTGTTGAACTAGAAACATGTAAAGGACTTTGTAAGCTCTCAGAATAAAATTCAAGAGGCTACTACTATTTAATTATGACCTTTGTATCTACATAATCAGAATCAACATACACCTCATTTTCAAAAAATATAATTCCTAAAAATAATTATGGATTTACCAGTAGGATTATAAAACTTGTATAGTTTGATTTCATCATTATATCATATGAAACTGTAATCAAAACTCTTAGGATTTAGATTTAGATAAAAGTAAATATTTTTTATTTCAACTTTGGCATGATTTGTGTTGATTTTCATGCTGCCCTTTCTTTCAACTTAGATGGACTTTCATTTCTTAATTGCAGTTAAATTTTGAAGGAATCATTTTACTTGTTTTAACTATTTTTGTAATTTGCCATGTGATTTGAACAACCTGAATCAAGAGGAAAAAATATTTTCATCCTCTATTCCCATAATACATGTGTGATAATAATACGAGCCCTCTTGAACATAATTTTTCTCAATTTGAAAAACTTTCTTTTCACTCTTTTGATTAAATTGATTGTTAGCTGCTAGTATCTTGAAATATTTTATAAAGTGTTATTATTTCTTATAATAATGAGAATGTATCTCTTATTTTTACATGTAAAGTTAGATTCAACTTACCCCTTTGAATTTGAATTTTTTAACTCCCTTGATTCTAATTTTTATTTTTCTCTTTGGACTTTAAAATCATCACCTTGGTTTCAAGTGTTTGTTCTTGATCATGTTCTAGATCACCTACATATCATCTCATCTTATCCTCACAGAACAAGAGCTAACCCATTAATTCATCAAGATTTATATTTTTCATGTATCTATGCTCTTCAATATTGAACACAATATGTAACCATTTTTTACTTTAAAATTTCAAATTTTTTTGTACCATAACATTAGTTTGTATAGTTTTTCTATAAACTTTCATTCTATGAACCAAGACATTTAATTTTATGCAATAATCTTCAACTCTATCAGAATTGGACATTCTCAAATTTTTCAAATTCATTTTTTAGGTTTGGAGTTTTTTTAAAATTTAATATATCTTTTATATGAAATTTCCAAGGTATTTCATGCCTCATAGACATTCTTGCATCTGAAATTTTTTGGATAGATGTTTGGGTCTATGACACATTAAAGATAGAATGTAATAGCCAAAATTTATATCTCAGATACGCACAAAGCTACATTAATTTTTTATTTTTTTGGACACCATATTCAAACATATTATCACTAACAAATATAAAAAAATCAATAATCACATACGGTTATAGAAGGGATGATAATTAGTAAACAACACTTATTGTAAATGAGTATAAATTTTAAAACATTTTTTAATCACAACACACTATAAATATACCTCAACTTATAGCGATAAAAAAATATATTAAAGGATAAGATAAATGTTTAAACAAATTAAATAACTACAAATCAACACTAAAGGTCTACAACTCATACTCTATAACAAGAAGTATTATTTAAACTTGATGAAGCTGGATTACACTCTTCACGAGCTCAAATATTAAACTTTGAAACTACTATCACATATTGGATATATTAACATATAATGATATCATGATACTAGAAATAGTGAATGGTTAATTTAATGAGAAGTGTAATTTTAAAAATAATGAAAGCACATACACACCACAGACTCACAAAGTGACTTTAGATAAAATACCTCAGAAATATTAAAAACTAAATTAAAGTTATAAATCAATTATTTAAGATAAATACAACTCATATGAGTCATAAAATAGACCTAATGTAATAAAAATGTGAAAAAAAATATCTAAATCAAACTAAAATTAATAAAAAAAATCTAATTTTTCTAAAAAATTGTTAACAAACAGAATTCAAGAAAGACTCACTAGATATACCAAATAGGGATAAAAAGTAAATATGAAAGGTTATACATAAATATGAGACTCAAAAAAAGGTGTTACAACTTTATTAATCAAGAAATGTTAAATTGAGTGATTAATATAACACCCTTTCTGGAGAGAACTTGAAGATTAAAATCAAGAACCACAAAAAAATTTGAATAAATTTAATTTGGAAATGGGTTACTAAAAGTAGCAAACAGACATAAAATATGAAACTAAAGGTTCATATATAAATTTAAAGGTAAAAATATCACTATCAAACTCTATTTTCTCTTTAATAATTCTTTAGATATTTTTGGCAACTCAATTTTGAATTGGCTTTGCAAGCTAAAAAAATAAATCATATGAAAAAATTGTCAAATGCCTTCAGAATCGGATCCATAAAAATTATCAAAATAGAGTAGATAAATAGAGGTTATAGAATTTGATTCACATATGATAAGTCTAATGATTAAAAAAATTCCATCATAAAATCTCAAGTTTGGGTATTAATTTTTAACCCATTTTTTAACTGATTTAGTTTATTTTCAAACAGAAAACTCTTGTTGTAAACTTGTACTGAATCTTATAAAAATACATGTAATCATTCAACTATTAATAAATGATCTCAGAGGATTATATATCTATTTGTATGATTTTTAAGATAAATATTAAGTCTCAAATTCATTTACAATCTACTAACAAGATTTCATAAGATACCTCAAGACCTACCATAGTCAACTTATTCAATTTAAATTTTAAAACAATTCAGTTATGAGAATCATAATATTTACGTCAAAAAACTTGATAATAATCTGAATTAAAATTTATTAACTTTACTTATTAATTTTAAATGTATAACTTTAACTCAATGTTAATTGTATAACTAATACTATATATTAAAATTAATTCATAATTTTACAATACCAAGGTAAGCTAAATTTACTATATTTTAAGTCTAAAGTTACCAATATTTTTTTACCATATTAAGTTCTCAATGTTATTTTACTATTCAAATTATATGTTTTTAATGTTAACACTATCATCCAACTATAAATATTAGATATTACAATATTTGTTTATTTAAGTGATTACTACTTTCCACCTATATAATATTTAATTATACTACTCAACAAAGTTCTCAACATATAGAAAAAATAGTTTTTAAATTGCTACTAGAAATAACTCTATTAGTCAAGCACTAACATACATGTATTATTAATGTATTAAGTATTACAAATAAATTATTGACAATTTAGATTAAAGAATATCTTGTACATTGATATATTTGAATAAAATAATTATTATTATAGCTATCAAGTACATAAGATTGAATATGAATCTTTTCAATGGTAAGTCAACTTAGGTTAATGACAATCTTCAAGAACAAAAATTTACAAATGTCTTAGTTAAACAATGATCATATAATCATCATTTATTCAAAACATAAATCAAATTACATACAAAACACTACTAATTTCAACATAAAAATATTATGTCTATACTTTATTTACCACTGGTAACTCGCTAACATGCACTACAAAAATAGTCAATAAAAAGATTAGATTGTGCTGAGCAATAGGTTACTCTCTCTTAAATACTTTATTTTTCTAGATTAATAAACAAATTAAATATAATTATAAACTAAAAAATAGAGCACATTGTGATAACTCACATACTAAGTAACACTGAAGGTTGATCTTATCAAGACAAAGACTATATAATGGGTACCCAAGTTCATCAACAAACTAAGATAGATAATTACAATAACAATATAATATACTAATATGGATGCAAAATAATTAAACCATACTAACACGGCAATACTACCAAAGCAAAAATATTTGTGTAAACATTGCAAGTGCATTAGATTTTTGAGATTCCCTCTAGGTGTGAACAAAGAACAGATGGATAATCTCTATTGGTCTCCATTCATAAGTTTCTCTAATCACAAGACAAAGGATCTTAACTCATTACATACCTATTAAGGTAAGAACCGATCTTATCATCATTCCCAAGGTACCCAAAAGTGCACTAAACTGACAAGGCTTTGATTTAGCTTTCATAAACAACAAATATATACTTAAATAACAAATAACAAACTTCCTAACTAGAGAGTCATAAAAAAAAAAAATTTAACCAATCACATCCATTAGGAAAGCATCCATTTTAATGGTGTTCTCAAATCCCTCTAAATTTTTACTTTGTGTAATGGCTTCGATCTAAAATCTTCAAACTACCATTATATATTCCCAAATAACTCTCTAAATTTGTCTATTTATTAATTATAATAGTTCTATAGAGATGGATTACAAAGATGGTTAGATAAAGTATCAGCGATGAAATCTCAGAAAAATGCATGAGAACATAACAAGTTAAGCCTTCTCCTTCGAATGGGGTTTGTAAAATGACAACTAAGAGTAATTGAAAGAAAGCATACACAACACCTTTCCAAAAGCATCTCATCATACAAATGATGTCATTTGATGATGCAAATAATAGGAATAAATTTTCAACTAAAAGATATTCAATAACTTTCATGGATTTCCCACTTAAGTTCTTAAGTTGAGTTAATTTACTTAAGTGAGATCAATCAAAATTTAAGTAATTATTTGAAAATTAGTTACACTTAATTAATCAAACTAGTCAAAATGTCATATTACTGGATCATAATTTGATTAGAGAGGAATTATAAGGTGATATTATTTGTGTACAAATCAATATCCCATTAAAAATATTATCAACATAAAATAACATATGCATGTGTCATATGCTTCTGAATTAGAAGAAAAAAGTGATCTAGATCACCAAAATGTGTTTTCATTATTTTAACTCAAAATAATTTGAGAAAAGTTAATAATCACATAAAATACATTACCCTATTTAGAGATATATTAGCCTAAATTGACACTTGTATATGATAAATTCAAACCATTTAACACATTTAAGTGTTTTTAGCCCAAATTTTGTATTTTCAAAATTTTTGAGTAAGATTAATAATTTTAATACAATGGTCTTAGGAATTAGATGTCTATATTTTGCCTCTATTTGAGAAGGTTTGGTGATTCATTCAAGTGAAGAAAGATATTTTCAAATTAAAAAGTTGTCAAGAAAAAAATTGGAAGGAAATAATGCATAATGCCCCTTCAAGAGGACATATAGAGATGGAAGAGAAATATGGAATCTCAAAAAGAGAGAAAGTATGCTTAACTCGTGAAATAGATTAAATCCAAATGAGATAATACTTGAATGCATTAATGTCTTCAATGATGAAAATATAATATAATATAATGGGCATCAAGGACAGGGGGAAGGGGAAGGATACAATCCAAAATATAAGTGACACACTTTGAACACACCCAAAGCTAGGGTGCAATAAGTGTTCTTATAGAACTGATCAATCCTAAGACAAGTTGCATACTAAAGTATTGCCATAATGAGGGTAAAAGTCCACAGAGCTTGGAATTAGAAGAAACATAAGAATGTTGCTCTAGATAAGGGATATAATAATGTGCTCTAGTAGAGTAGATTTGATTGGTTGATAAAGTAATTTTACCTCAATAGGGCTGATTTTGATCACTAATAATTAATTGGTGCCCCAATAGGGTTGATTTGATTCAATAGTTGGTTCAAATGTTGTACCCAACAAGACAAATTGGCAAGCAGAGATCAAGTATATAACCTATTACATAGTTTAAAGATGAGTGGGCACAAACGTAGAGGTGATGGTATAATCATTGAAAAAGATAAAAACAACCATTCATATGAGAATGCACAAAGTGATGAAAAATATGAACATAAAAAATGAGGATGGCTAAGCTAACCCAAGATACATCATGTATCTAAACACTACCTACATAGTCCAAATGGGCATCAATCTAATGTAGTTCACCTAATAGTAGAAGAAAATAGAATGAAGAATGAAGAAAATAAGAAAAACAGACCACTATTCATTTAAACTTATAATGTATGCCAAGAGATGCACGTCTTGCATAGAGTCAGGTGTGAGATAAGCCATTGGTACCTAGTTTCATTGTTGGTCCACTTCAGAGTTGATCTTCAAAGTTACATTGATTTTGAGACTTGGATCCAAAACACATAGTTCTTGCTATAACAAAATGAAATTATGCATCATAAGTATAAACAACCTATAATGACAATATATTTTAAATGCACTGAGTCAGTTTAAATGTTAATATTTATAACTAAAGATAATGATAAGAACTACCACTACTAGAGTTACAACTATTTTAATTTAAATAAAAAGAAATAAAAAGAAAACATATATGAACCTAACTTAAAATCAAGATATGGACAATCAAGACTTAAGTAGGAATAAGAATTTACAAAAACAAAGAAATAACACATTAATAAACAACATGAAATCAAGATATCAATAATCAAGATTCAAATGTACTATCAATATGTACTTGGAAAAAATAAGAGAAACAACAAGACCAAATAAGAACACAAAAGACCAAGAAGGATCAAATAAGAAGAAACAATTAAGGAAAAGAAAATAAATAAATGAAGAAACAAGAAAGCACAATAAAACACCAATAAAAATCAAATAAACATACACAAATAAGAGGTTAGTCACAATGTCAATTTGGTTTAAAAACAATTGTGCAGGCACGTGGAGTAGAGGTGTTACTTTCTATAATATCATAAAAAGAACAAAGATACAAAGTTACCTCCAAATTATAGGAAAACAACACAAAATAAAAATAGAGGAAAAAGAAGAAAAGAAAGGGGGTGGCCGAGCTGACTCTAGATGTACAAAACAAGTAGACACTGCCTACATAGTTTCATAAATGCAAGATCCAACATAAACTTTAGACCAAATATAGTTCTCCCAGGAAATGGGATAGAAGAAAAGTGATGATAAAAATCGTGATTAATGTTATAGAGGAAAAGGTCAATGGGCTTGAAAAATAGCGAGAGAGTGTAAATCAATGCTTGAAAAATGGCAAGAGTGTGGGATGAGATCAGAATAAACAAAAGGATAAAATTATGTTTTTGTATTTTTAGGATAAGCAACAAAAATGAAATATTAATAATATTTTTAGAGAACTACCTAGCTAAGGATATGCTCATCCATAGGTAAGAGTTCAAATAATGGTTAAAGTTAGTTGCAACAAGTCATGCTTACAAATTAGAGAGAGCAAGGTCCTGTTAAGGCAATAATGCCTAATAAACAACAACAAAATAATATAACATGAAATATGAGATAAAATATGAAGAACCATCTAGTAGGCAAAGATCTTGAACTAAAGATGTATATGTGTTCACTTATCTATAGAATAGGCTAAAAAATACTATCCATGTTGATCTGCTTTATAAAATTGGCATTGAAAGTGTTCATAAGGCATACGATTCATAATCAGGATCATAATTGGTTAAGGGATAAAAGATGTCTAAGTTACAATGGCCCAAGGTATGAAAGGTTCTAAATAGAACAATCTATAATGAATATGGTCCATAAGAAGATGGTCCAAGATAAATATGCTCCAAAAGAGGATGGTCTAAGGTGGGATAAAATGAGTTCAGAGTACCAATGGTCCAAAGCTTTCATTATCCGAAATCATGAAAAGAATATGGTTCTTGAAAGAATGGTCCAGAGTAGATAAAATCAAAATGAATATAGTCATCATGGGACGGTCCAGGATATAATGGTAGGATAAAATAATTTTAGCACAAGTTGCCTCCAAGTAAGGGGTCTTATAGATAATGGTTCAAAGTTTTCAAGTGTAGAATCAATTGAGATGCACAATGTTCATGGGCTTTGGGATTTCTTCACCACCTGGAGTAGCCAACTTGTATACCCCCAATCCATAATTTGTTGTGATAACATAAGGGCCAAGCCAATTGGGTTGGAACTTACCCTTTTCTTGCATTCAACATTTTTGTTCTTCTGGTTCTCTTTCAAGACTAAATCACCAAACTCAAACTTTCGAGGGAGAATTCACTTGTTTTAGCTTCTTTGTAATCTATTTTGGTAGGCTTACAAGTTTTCTAAGGAAGCTAAATGCTTACCATCAATAAGTTATAGTTATTACAACCTTGAGACTCTATAATCCTCATCATCTTCAATATTATCCAAATAAACTCGCAATGAATGCAGCTTGATCTCAATCCGGACAATAGATTTTGTGCCATAAACAAGGGAGTATGGAGTGGCTCATGTAGGGTTTTGATGACTTATATGCTAAGTTGATGCAGGAGCATCAAACAAAAGTTATCATTTTTGTGTTTTAATCAATAGGAAGTCAAAGGTGGTCAAATTTGAGAGTCAATGTGTGTAAGGTACCTTATTAGGTCCATTTGTGCCTTAGAAGTCCATTAGAGTTAGTAGGAGGAAGTTCTATAGGCTATAGGAATTTTCCCTCCAAAATTCAAATGCTTCTAAGAGCCTAGGAGAGCATAAAACTAATCTAAGAGGGTTAGATGAAAACATGATGGTGTAAGAGAGTTAATAAAACTTGTAATAATTTTTTCAAATCATATATGTTATGGTCATGATAGAAAAGTCATGTTTTGTATAGTCACCCACTAATCCTACGTTAGGTTGACAAAGGGTAGTTATGTTTTGTAACCACTTTTGATAGCCAACATAGAAGTTGGTGCAAGTAGTAGTGGTATGTGATTTTTTGAGAAGAGGTTTGCATAGAGAGGATAACTCTCCAAGAAGAGAGAGGAGAGTCTGATAATGAATAACATTGTATATTACTCCTCATGAATGATAACAGAGATTAGATAGATCAAAATTGTATGTTTTGTTGAACAAAATGAATAAAGAAGCATGTAAGTTGATATACTTAACTGGACTAAGTGTTGTGAATCATGTGTATTTCCCTTGAAGGCCCTTGAGGTCATGTATTTGTTTTTCTCTATATGAAGTTGTAGGAGGTTGATTGCTTGGTGACAACAACCAAGGAATGATTGTAGGTCACAGCCTTAAAAGGAAGACATTGAATCTTTCTCTATAGATTGGTAAGAGGAAACTCATTAAGCCATGTATTTATGTATGTTGTAATTACATGAATGCTAGAAGTGGTGAAACCTTATGAAAATGAAGGATCTCAAAAATATAGCTCATTTTGTAGGATTTTTGATAAATAAATAAGGAAACTCAAAACATAGGCTTGAATAAGTGGTGAGTTCTTTGTTAACTGTCATACCTTGTTACTTAATCAAAGACCTTGTTTTGGTAAGATCAAATGCTAGTTAGACATAAAGATAATCAAAGAGTGGAAATTAATGGATGTTTTTTTAGCAATGAAAAGTATAAATATGTATGAGTGTCCAAGAGGAACCTTTGATATTTATTGATAACCTAAAGATAGGCTACAATTGTCTAAGCTAACACACAGACCCATGTCTTGTATAAATGCTTTGATTTAACCATAGTCAATCTAGTAAGGAGGGTGATAGTGTTGAGAAATGAAATGCATGTATACATTGTAAACAAGAGGTTTTATTTTATTTTATGGAATATAATTCTCATTGAACAATAGTTGAATCTTGAACCCTATACACTGGGATAAACCCTATTGATATAGTAAAAAGAAACCTTATGATTTCTGATGAACTAGTTATCATAAGCAAGAGTAAGGGATTAGGGGGAATTTGAAATGTATAATGATGGTCTTACATAACTAATTAATATCTTTTAACATTTTAAAGTAAACTAGAACTAACCCAACTCATTAGAGAGACTATACTGCCATACATAGTCAACATTATACATATAATTTACTGTGTTTTGTGGTGTTCTAAGGATGTAATGCATTGAAAAGGGTGAAAAAATTATGTGGGAAGGTGAAGAAGATCATTATAGACCTTTAAAAAATAATTTTAACCTTTGAATCTACTTACATTTCAATATATGCAATTTATAAGGCCCTCGGCCTGTGCAAGTCATGAAAACCCTAAAATTAGGGTTTTGCTTATAAAATGAGTTATAATTATGCAAAAAAGTTAAATTTTTTAAATCTTGATCTATTTGACATGTTATAATTGATTAAATTGGTTTGAGGTTGGTAAAGTATGGAGAATTATGGATTTGTCCTTAGAGGGTTTGTAATGGATTTAATTAGGCCTAAAAGAGGGTGGTTTTTCAATGGAAGTGGTAAATGAAGGAAGAGTTAAGGCTTGAAATTTTTAAAGTATATTAAAGGAGATAGGGTTAGTCTATAAGTGTGTTTATTTCTTATAAAAAGTGCTCATATTGAATGAACAAAGGGAAAAGGCCAAAAAAGTGATACTAGCCTTGTCTAGTCTTTGTGACCCTTGTGTAAAGGATTGGAGAAGTAGATGGTCAGTATTATTACTTATAAGGGATTGAAACATTTATAATAAGATATTAATATACCATTAGTGTCAAAATATTGACCTCTTGATATATATATATATATATATATATATATATATATATATATATATAAGTTTGACATGTGAGACCAAAGGTTGCTTACCTAGTGATAGCATATGAAGGACTTGTGAAGGAGAAATTGTATGAGGCAAGTAATGAATTGTAAATCATTTGATAAAGATTATGGGAATCATTAAAGTGATTTGAATATTATAATACATAGGTACATAATCAAAAGGACTATTTAAACCTCACCTAAGAAGTGAAATATTGAACTAAACATGGAGTTGTGAATGGCAAACCATCAAGTAGATTGAGACCAAATGGATTGAGAATAAGATGATGATGAATAAGATGACTTCTACCCCATATCTCTACATAAAAATCCTAAAGGGTAGGAAAAATTTACAAGTGCCAATTATGGCTATCATCATTAGCAATCTTCTTTAATATGGCCACAATGGTTTTGTTAGATGCCTCAATTTGTTCATTGCCTTGTGGGTTATATGGTGTGGATTTCTTGTGTTTTTTTTTAAATTTTACATAAAGGTCTTTAACATCTATGTTTACAAATGATCTACCATTATCATATATAATGTGAGCTAGGACTCCATATCGATAGATGATATGGTAATGAATAAGCTTGGCAATCTACCTACTGATGACATAAGTGAAAGAAATGGCGTCAATCCACATAGTAAAACACTCAATAGAAATCAAAATGTGCTTATTTCCATCTAAATATGTGGGGTTTATTTTCCTGATGAGATCAAGGCCCCATGTAGAAAATGGCCATGGTGTAGTGATTGGTCATAGTGGCAAGGAACGTGCGTGTATCAAATTTCCATGTTGTTGACAAAGAACACACTTTGTTACATAATTACAAGCATCAATCTCTATTTTCTTACTAATAATAACCTATTCTGAGGAGAATTTTAGCTAAGAATACACCATTGATGTGGGACTCACACATTCCTTCATGAACCTCCTTAAGCACTAGTTTGGATTCTCCCAAAGATAAACAATGAAGTAGTGTTGCATCATAGCCTTTACGATAAAGCATGTTTATAAGGAGGTTTTAATGAGATATGTAGTAAAGGAAAAGTTTATTATGATTGTTAGAAAGGTCAAGTGTAAAAATATGATCATGGAAATAATTATAAAAATATTGGCATCAAGCAGTTCAAGTGGGGGATTGGGACCAACAATGGCACATACCCTTTCTAAATCTAGCAAAATATGAGTAGGTTGAAGAAGATTTTCAATAAGAAACTGATACCACTACTTTCAATCTATATCATAGATCCAATTATTTCCATTCTATCAATAGATCTATTGTTGGCCCTTGGCACTTGTTCAAACTATAGAGATTTAAAATGAGATTTGAGATTATTCACAATATACTTGTAGCATACAAGCTTGTCATCTCTAGTTTGGTACTAATCAGTGATTTGAGTAATAATCAATTGGGAGTCACCATAGACCATCAAGTGTTAGATATCCCACTACACGACAAGATGAAGTCTTATAATAAATGCTTCATATTTGGCCATATTACTAGTACAATGAAAATTAATTTGAAATGATTTGGGAATCAAATCCCCTTGTAGTGTAATCAATAATATACCATCTTTAGATCCATGAGAGGTGAAGGAACCATCAAAATATATTTTCCATTGTTTAGGTTCATGTTTCACTTCTTCCACTATCATAATTGAATCATCTGTAAAATAGAATCTGAGTGGTTAAATGTTTATAATAGGGGCTTCTACAATTTGGTGAGCAATAACCTTCCCTTTGATATATTTCTGATTCTAAAACTCAACATCAAACTCACTTAAGAGCATGACCCACTTGGCCATACATCCCGTGAGAGCTACTTTGGATAATAAAAATTTGAAGGGATCCACCTTAGCAATAATAATTATTTTAGTATTCAACATATAATGTCATAAATTTTGGGAAGTGAACACCATAGCTAAACATGTCTTCTCAATAAGCATATAATTATGTTCATAATCCACCAATGTGTGGCTCAAATAATAAACTACATGTTCTTTACCTTAATCATTATGTTGGGCCAAAAGTGTCCCCAATGCATGTTCAATTTTTGAAATCTAAAGAAGCAATGGTTGTCCAGGTGTTGGTGGTCTCAAAACTGATGGGTTGGCCAAATATGTTATGATATTCACAAATGATAATTTAAATTCATGATCCTATTGAAACATGACCCCTTTCTTCAAGAGATGAGTAAATGGGTAGGACTTATCTTCCAATTGAGAAATGAACTTGGGGATAGATTAAATATTTCCATATAGGCTTCAGAGTTGTTTAAGATTTGAAGGCAGAGGCATTTAAACAATATCCTTGACCTGAGCAGGGTTGACTTTGATCCCTCTTTGCGATACAATAAACCCTAAAATTTTTATTGAAGTGATGCCAAAGACACACTTCTTAGGATTCAAACAAACTTTAGATTCACAAAGTCTCTCAAAGATTAACCAAGAACATCAGGATGTCTAGAACATGTTCTTGATTTCATTAAGATGCCATCAAGTCATCAATGATATCATGCATCATATCATGTAAAATGATAGTCATGGCATGCTGATAAATGGTTCCAGTGTTCTTTAAACCAAATGACATGAGTTGATAATATAATGTTCCCCATGGAGTGAGAAGTGTAGTTTTTTTTGGTCTTCTTGGGCTATCTTGATTTGATTATATCAAAAAAATCCATCTATGAGGGACAACATCTCATACCTAGTAGTATAATCAACAATCATGTTGATAGTGGGTAGGGAAAAATCATCTTTAGGGCATGCCTTGTTGATATCTCTGAAATTAGAACAAAGATGTATACCTTATGGCTTTTTCTAAATGGAATTATGTTTGATATCCATTTAGATTAGTCTTGTGGTATGATGAATCTTGCTCCTAATAACTTCTCCAATTCTAATTTTACCAAAAGAGTGATGCATGGATGCATCTTCCTCAATTTATGTTTGACTGGATTGGCATCTAGATAAATAAAAATTTAATGTACAACCAAGTGAGGGTCTAATCCTAGCATGTCTGAATATGCCCATGTGAAAATATCACTAAAGTCCATCAAAATAGATATAATGTGTTTTCATTCTACTTTAGTAAGGGAAGATCTAAGGTAAACGATTTTGGGATCATCAAATGTTCTCAGGGTTACTTCAACAGTGATTTCTACAAGGAGTGTAGAACCATTTTTAATAATAGTAGGCAATGTGTGATCATGATCATCTTGTTCTACTATAGTTTCTTTTTTTTCCTTCCAAAGATCTAGATAATGTGACAAATTTGAATCTACCAAATCAGGTAATGGCCAACTACTAAAAATATTAGTAAATTCAAGATCAAGACACTCAAAGGCTTGTTATTATGAGGTGATGCTAGCACTGACTATAGACCTAGGATTTGATGGATCTTGAATGTCCTTTAGGTATGAGCAAACTTTCCCATCCAAGAGCACTTGAAATAGGTTTTCACTCAAGGGTTTATCTTTTTCTTTACTTTTTCCCTAATCAATGAGTGCCTCGAAGAAATTTTCACTTGAAGATCTTGATGTTTTATGTTCTTCATGACCAAAAAAGTTTTCCTGCTCTCTAAAGTAGGTAGTGGGATCCAATAAAAAATCAAATCCTTGTTTATGATTACCAATGGGAAATCCATCTCTGAGGCCCATATATTTTGCAAGTAATTCTTCATTCTGGAATTCATCAAGGCATATGACTAAATTTTTTTGGTCCCAATCAATGAATTTAAGATGAAAAAGGCATAGAGAATAATGGGGTGTTAAGGTCATAATGTCATTTGAATCAAATAAATCTAAGACAACAAGCTCGTTGAAAAGGCTATAATGGGATGCTACATCACTATCAGGGGTCTTATCACTAGTTGATTCAAAATAATCACTATCAAAAGTCATGAGGTCACCCCCAGGTGGTATAAATATGAGACCATGATTCAAATTAGGTATACCAGCTGATAAAGGTTATATGATTCCTTGTGCTAATGATCCAAGACACTTTCCAATGATACAATTAGGGATAAGATATTTTAGATTCTAAAAACAATCAATAATTCCATCTGAATATAACTAGTTTCCTTTAGTTAAAGCCTCTCAGTCTAGTTTTGGTGAAGTAGTAGGTACAAATACCATCGGTGGTTTCTTTGTTTCTTTCTTATGTTGCCAAACCAAGCTAGGTATGTTAGGTATTTTGGAAGGTTTCAATTTATCAATTGATTTGGGAGACTTCGGTAATTTAGCAATATGGAAGGCATCCTTAAGACAGTACATGGAAATGCCCGTGTCTTCTATAACAACCTACTTTGTAAGAGTTACAGGAAATGGATCAACCAAAGTGGATGAAAGATCACTAGGGTTGATATAATTATATATTGGTGGATGTGAAACTATTTCCTTGTTATTTTTTGAAATGAATTCAGAACTAGGACAATAGTTATAATTAAGAAACTTAGCTTCAAGGTGTTTGTAATAATAATAAGAGTGTAAATTGATAGGAATATTGACCTTGATTCTATAGTGGGGAAACTTAAGGCATTGATGCAAGCTAGATAGAATGGTTTATACTTCATGGATATAAGGATTACCAAGAAGTATGTTATAAGGCAATTAAATGTCCATAATATCTAACAATGTGTGATGGGAAATAGACTAAAAAATGATTAGCAAAAAAATTGTACTCGCAGATTCCCTCTTAGCATTATCTTAAGTCTTTATGGTGATCATCTTTGGTTGAATGTCATTTGCAATGTAGCCCAATATCTGTACCAATTTGGGAGACACTATATTCAGACCTGAACCATTATCTATAATAACCCACTTGATCTTATGATTTTCAAAGAATACCTCAATATACAATGGGTTATTATGGCTTGGACCAAGAGTGGACATGTTTTTTTAATCAAATGTGAGCTATCAAAATGAAGACAAATGTCCAACAAGGGTTTGAAACTGCTTAAGATTAATATCTTGGAGAATAATGGATTATTGTAAAAGGTTATTCAAAATAGTTCTATAGAATTTAGACATATGCAAGAGATCAAAAATAGAAATATGTGCATGGGGTTTACTCAATTGGTTTGATATATTATAGGGCTTTTCAATATCTAGATGAGAGAGTTTGGCCTTGGCTAGCACATTGTTCACCTTTGGATCTGAAGGCACAATATCACATTAGGTTTAGTGGAGAAGAAGAGGGAAAAGGGCCTAAAGAGTAACTGGCGAGTGTTTATTTGTGATTGCACAATATAGAGGTGGCAAGGAGCCGTTATAATTAGAAGATGAAGTCAAAGGGCCTTGGAGGGTGACTCATAGGCATCTAGTTATGATTGAACAATTTTGATTTGGTAAGGAGCCATTATAATTAAAGGATGGGGTTCAAAAATAATAACCCATGCAAATGAAGGCACAAAAAAATTATGTGTAATTGATATGATGTTACTTGAAGGAGAGGGTATTGACCCTATAATAATGAGTCCAGTACTATGAGGATTATGGGATGGTTCACGAGATTTAACAGTTATAGTGGAAATGTGGTTTGAAAAAATGCATCCCATAGTATTTTTATAGTCATAAAGCATGTTGTAAGCATGGGTATTATGATCATGTTGATTATGATTTTGACCTTGATTCTGATTCTAATTTTGTTGTTGATTCTATCCTTGATTTTAAATATTCCTTGGTAGTTGTTGATTATATCAAGGAAATAGATCTTTGTATATTCCCATATCCTAATTAGTGTCCTATAGAGTAAGTTCAATCTTAACTTCACCACTTTCAATCAAATCTTTAATAAGGTGTTGCAATTGAACATAATGATCAGCACTGTGACCAACAACATAGTAGAAGTTAAAAAATTTGTTTTATTGATACCAATCTAGTTTGGGATGATCATTAGGAAATGGCCTTAGTATAGTTCATATAATCAAATTAGCTCCTACAAACTTTTGAAACACTACCTCAACAAGCTCTCCTAGTTTGATGAAGACTCTAAAGTTGTTATGGAATACCCTTCATGGAGGGACTCTTTGCAAAGTATTTAGTGGATTAGGCAGAGCTAATAGCACATTTGGAGTTGGTAGAGCCAACATCGTTTGTATATCTCTTGATTCAATTACTCCATTTTTTACCATGTTATTGTTTATAGTTTGACTAAGATATTGGGTCTAATTTGAAATTTTACCCTATGAATGAATTTTGACAAGGCCATTAGTGATAAACATCTTCTCAATCTACACACCTTTGTTGATAATTTTTTCAAATGTGTTTGCATAAGCAAGCCATAGATTGTGCACCACCTTAGAGTGTAGGTTTTGTGTAAATATGTTGGCCAACTATTTATCTAGAAAATTATGTTGAAAGCATCCAGCTAATGATCTCTGTTACTGTAGATATGTTGTGAAGATTTCTCCATCTTGTTATTTATATTTACACAAGTCAATAATGGTCAATTCATATTCAATAGTATAAGATAAGTGTTGAAATTTTTTTTAGATAGGTCATTCCAATCTGCAACCGATCCCTTGGGTAACTAAATAATTCAGTCTAAAGCTTGTACCTCTAAAATTTATGGAAATAAATGAAGTAAATAAGTGCTATTGTAATCTACCTCTTGACAAAAGACAAAGAATGCCTGAATACGTTCACAAGGGTTACCATTCCCTTTGTAATTATCAAATTTAGGTACCTCAAAATGAGGAAAAAAGGTTACTTGAAGAATACTCAAATTGAACGGATATGGACATATCTAATCAAATTTATACTTCTTGATTTTATTTCCTATCTCCAATCATGACATAATTTCGTTCATCAATTTCCACTCTTGCATGTTTGGTGCATTTATGGGTGGAATATAATTCTATTGGGATGGATTTTTTGGGGATATACACCCTACGATCTATGAATTTGTTTTGATTCACTCCTTCAGTCGAGTAATTCATTGATTTTTGGCTGATTAACATTCCTCAAAGTCAATCGTCTTGAATAAGTGTTCTTTTGATTTTGGGTAATCCATGGTCTATTCACCAAAGTATGTGTTGGTTGAGCTGAATGAGACAAATTATTTGGAAAATTTTCCTCAATATGTACTGAATGTTTTGGTCCTTGGTTTTGTAAAGGAATAAGAGGTTCTTGATGATTGAAAAATATATGTTCCATGTCTATCAAATCATGTTGCATAACCTCTTGGGACTTAGTTATTCACTTGAGATATCTTGATCCATCATTGTTATGTTCTCAATTAAATTTTGTTGTGTTGGTTTAAGCACATTCCCTTATTCCTTGGAAGCATCATTATGTATTGGAATAGAAACTAAAGAGTCTATCAAGTTTGTAATAAGTTGGTCTACATATTATTGACTTATATTTTTGATCTTAGTGACAAGATATTGATTGTTATGTGTTGACTCTATGAGCACTTCCTTTCCTTTGCTAGAGGAAGAAATGTTTGTATTTTTAATATGCATGAGGGATTATTCTCGTTGTTGTTATTCTACCCTAACCAAGGTATGTAATTATTCCATAAGAAATTTTGATGGCAATCTAGAGCCAGACTCAATCAACCTTAGGAGCATTTTATATTTGTCCTCTAGGGATTGATGTTTAAAGTAATCTTCTTTAGATCCTATAGTCATGGGAATGACCTCAAATACCATGAAATTATCTTATCCATCATAAAAGTACTCCTCATAAGTAGGTCCATAAGAGACCCCACTACAAGTGTACCTTTGCTTCATATCTAGAAGGTTTTTCTCTACGTTTGCTAAGATTTGAAAAATGTTTTGCAAATGTTAACAAGGATGTGTTTGGATTTATATTTAAAAAATGACAAGGTAATAAAGATACTATAATAAAAATAAGGTGGCATAGTACCACACAATTATAATAAGTGTTCAAAAAATTACTCAACCTTCGTAGATTAAAATCATATAAATTGGAAGAAGGTATGAGAACTCAAGAACCTAAGTGTAAACTAGTACACCAAATGTAGGTTTAGGGATACGTCAATATCGTAAAAGCCAGTTCAACTTCGATGAGTTGCTACCTAAAAATTAGAATAAATCCCTTTGGATTGGGAATGTGATAATGTGAAATAAGAAAATCAAGATGTGAAAACATACAAGAATTCCTAAGTATAAAACTAAAACCAAATGGGTAGCACAATGCCACCTCATGGTAATAGGAGGTAGAATAAAATGTGTTATAGAACTTATAGCATAAGAGACACATAGGATGACCTAAGTTCACAATGATCAAATGATGATGAGTCTATAAACAACCTTCAACCCAAATGATAAATTATACCCAAGTTAACTCAAACCAAGTGAAAATGGAAAAACTAATTAACACTTGGGTCTAAAACTTAGAAAGGTGCGATTCTAAATTTGAATTAAAAAGTGAAGGACATGGAGACTTTAGAAAAGTGGTTTAGACTCAAATCGGTAGCATAACAATGCTACTTAGATAATACCAACACAATGTTTAGGATGAGGATTTGAATAAGGCAAAAGATTATTTAGATTTGACTAGTGTAACACCTCTTTTTTCAAGAAAATGGTGGATAAAAAATGTGTTTGGTTATGACGTGTTTTGTACACAAATAATTTTTATACTCAAATCAAGACCAAGTAAGCAAAGAAAAAATAAAATACAACTAAGTAAATATTTCTAAGCCCTAAACTGACAAGGTTGCATCATATTATTTAAATCCATCTATATTTATGCTATTGGGAAGATTTTAAGCATTAATCCAAAAATAAAAGCATATAAAGTAGTAGGGTATTTACACCCCTTTCTCCCAAGAGACTGTACAGTGATATGGACCTTCAGACTACTCATCCTACATCAACAATATATCTGTGACAAGTGGGGTTATTCTAAAACTTAAATTTTTGACCATCTAGATGGTCCTAAGTGTGATTAATACTAGATATGTCTCACATCAATTGAGTTTATACTAATTAACTTACTATGCAAGGGTCCATTCCTTTGTATAGTGATTCCATCTATGTATTTTTTAGTAGAATCCTCTGGTTAACTAGACCTAACTTGGGTTTTGGTTACAAAATGTGAAGTTAGCCACTCAATCTCTTGGATCTCATAGTATACATGCCCTAATTTATATACCTTGTCATGGAGTGGGGTTGAAACAATGTCAAGAGATGAAAACCTAAGTCAAATCTTCCCTAAATAACTCATGAAGAGGCTATGAACTCCCCTCCACAAGCCAAGTTATATAAAATAGAACTAAGTGAAAAGACTTTATATGTTTTTCAAACCATATGAGTGTTGGGGAGAACCTAGACACCTTTCTTTTCATGCCTTAGAGAAAGGCATAATGGCAAGGAAAAGGTACTTTTGCTCACCCAATTTCCCTAAAGAGGAGGGGGGGAGAGCATTCACACACTCTTTATTATGCACTAAAAACAAATAAGTAATAGATGATTTTGCATAAAATAACACTGTTGATGGTTAAAATTGTGCTTGTTTCTAACATCAATAATGGGAAGTTTCAAGACATGGGACTTGTAAATTGAAACAACCTCCAGATTTTTAAGAAGCTGGTCTCTTCTTTATATCAAGCATATACTGGGAAAAAGGATAAAAATTTTAACAGAAACACAAATGCAAAGAAAGAAAATCTAACTATGGTGATGTGCCTGAATGTAATTCGATCCTTAATCTAAGCACAGTGAAACTATATGTAAGATTCAATTACATTTAAGAGAAAACAAGGCATGATCAATGTAAAAGATGAAAACAATAGAAACAGAGGCTCACAGTTCTAGACTCCTTTTGCAGTGACACAGAAAATATCAACAAAGGCACAAGACTCAATCTTCTTATTAATTTTCCAGTCACATAAGAGGCACAATTACATAAACTTTTCAACTTAAGAAAATATAACAAAGGCAAATGATATCCCTAATCACAGTTCTAGAAAGTCTAAAAACTCTTGACAACATAGCTTAGAGTACTTTTGCAATGACATAGAAAATATCAACAAAGGCACAGGATTCAATCTTTTCATTAATTCTCCAGTCACATAAGAGGCAAAGAAACATGCATAGTTACATAAAATTTCCAACTTAAGAAAATGGAACAAAGGTAAATGATATTCCTAATCACAACTTTAGAAAGTCTAGAACTCTTGACAATAATTCTCTCAAAAAATTCTCTCCAAGTATTTGATTCTTGATTTCTTTGGTGATCTCTACACCCCTTTTTATAGCATGAGATTCCTCGGGATTATTTGTGTGTTCCCAATCTAATGGCCTAACTGAAATCTAACCGAACTGGAAGTGTCTAACAGAAGATATTTCTTAGATTCTAAAATGCTCTGTCTTCTGGTAGTTCATTGGCTGAACAGATCGCAGAATGCTTCCTTCTATTAAACGAAAGAGGACACTTGGCCAATTCCTTGAAAACCTTCTTATTACTTAGGAGACACTGGAGAATGACACTTGGCATGTTCAGCAGCCTTATCGAAGACACACGGTGCTCTCCGCTTTACCTAACTAGGCATATGTGGCAATCTCTGCTACTTTTAGCCACTTTTTGAGAAACCTACGAAAGGTGACACGTGTTGGTCTCTGCATCATTATATTTATATTATAGAAACAATTGGGTCTCATTTCATATTTACATGGACAACAACACTTGGCAGCTTTTGCTTGCTTTAAAAATAAAACCTAATACCCACCACAGTCTTTGTTATATCTGTGAAATAAAATGAAGATAATTTGAATCTCAACACATGGTGGCTTCTACTCTCTTTAGCTAGGATATGTGGCATCTTCAATCACTTTTAGAAAAGCAAATTGAAACCTTCCACGATTGCCACTTGGCACTTTCTGTCTAATCCTAATACTTAGCTTGTTGAAACCTTTTGCTAAAAAGAGATTTGAAATGCGGATGCTGATATAAAACATGGATGCTAACACTTGTCACATTTTGCTAAGTTTTTATGAGATACGTGGCATGTCCCAACCAACTTATATAAATTATGAAAGGTGCCTCAACCAATGACACTTGATAGCTTTCGCTTGACTTCGACACTTAGACAAAAATTAATCAAAAGGAAATTAGAGCCCGAGCTCTATTTCAAAACTTCACCATCTTGAACCAAAGTATGCGGGAACAAAATTTTGCAGGCAACTAAAAATTAGAATGAAGTATAAAGTAATTTTTACTCTATAGTTATTGGTGACCCCAAGGACTTTTGAGCCTGCTCAAAAAGAATTTACAACTCTTGCTAGATCAAAATTTCAAAATTACAGTTTAACTAAAATGTTTCAAATAGATTCCATTCACAGGAATCTCTTCAGGTTCACCTTCCATCATTTTTAGCTCAAATGAATTTTGCTGTTTGCACACACAAATTTTATAAGGTTTGGTCCATAATGCTTCAAACTTAGTGTGTTGACTCAATTTGGCAACTCTTGCATCCCATTTCAAAATAATTGAGCCTGTTTCAAAATGGGGTTTTGAAGTCCTTTTATCAAAATAGTCTTTAATTATTTTCTAATGCTCTATCAATGAATCATGTGCTACAACCCTTTTTTCTTAAACTTCTAAAAGTTCTACTAGTCTAACCTGCATGGGGCCATTTTCTTCAATTTCAATCTATTTGATCAGTTGGAGAGCAGGAATCTCCAAGCTTAGGAGAATTATAGCAGATTTCCCATATACCAATTCATATGGGGACATTTTGATCACCTATTTAGGTGTGATTCTATTAGCCCATAGTAATAAATTAAGCACTTTATGCCACTCTTTGTGATGATCAGCCCCTATTCTTTTGATGAGTCTAATCAGGTTCTTATTAGTTGATTCTGCCAAACCATTACCCTGAGGGTAATAATTAGAGAAAGTTTTCAAATATATTCCATGCCTTAATGAAAATTTAGATACTTTAGACCCTAAAAATGCTTTAGCATTATCTAAAATTATGGTGCGATGAGCACCAAAATGAGTAGTGATACTCCCTGGAAAATCTAGGATCACATTTCCAATTGCTTCTTTGAGTGGCACTGCCTCGATCTATCTAGTGAAATAATCTGTGGATGTTAAGATCCATCTGTGACCCATGCTAGACACTGGATTTATCATTCCAATGAATTCAAGACCCCATTGAGCAGAAGGTTCATCCACAATTATAGGACTAAGAGGCATTACTGCATTCTTTCTCATCCCCACATAATATTGACAAGATTGACATTTTTTAACCAGCTGATAACAATCTGTAAATAAAGTAGGCCAAAAATAACCTACCTCACTTATCTTTATCGCTGTGGTCTTTGCAGAAAAATGTCCACTGGATACTCCATGATGCATTTCATGTAGTATTTTCTTAGCCTCATCCTTTTCTACACATCTTAACAATTTGCCATCAGAATTTATTTTGAAAAGAACCTATTCAATTAAAACAAAATGAACTCCTTACATCCTATAGTATCTTCTTTTATTTTGAGGGAGTTCTCTTGGGTCAATCTCATTTTTCATAAAATAAATCTTGCTTGTGACCCAAGATTCTTGATCAACTTCTTGTATTCTCAATACAATTTCTTCTTCTATTCCTAAATTTGTCTCTTCAGGTATCATCTTTTCAAGCTCTTGAGTCATATATTGGCACAAACCTCTACCTCTAACTAACTTAGTGGGTTTGAACTCTACATCATATTCAAGGATCTTGGTTATCTAGTTTGCTTTTTTTAAAGTAATTTCACCCTCTGTGATATATTCTCTGACACTTGGATGAGCTACAAGTATCAAAATTTTACTTTCTGATACTATATGCCTGAACCTTTTGAGGGATTTTACCATAACATATGCTTGTTTTTCCACAAAATTATATTTGGTTTCATATTCCCTAAGAGTCTTTGAGAAAAAGGCTATTGGATGCTCTCCCTCCTGTCTATCATCCTTTTGTGTTAGGACAACAGCAATATTGAGCTC
This sequence comes from Torreya grandis, assembly GCA_037957365.1. Taxonomy (NCBI): domain Eukaryota; kingdom Viridiplantae; phylum Streptophyta; class Pinopsida; order Cupressales; family Taxaceae; genus Torreya; species Torreya grandis. The sequence continues at coordinate 885,568 of JARHVA010003384.1, read as the reverse complement.
TCCTCCATATACATACATTACAAAAAGCTTAGAAAAGTCTAGGTTTCTAAGTACTGGAGTTGTTGAGATAGCTTTATTGACTTCTTCAAAGGCTTGCCTTCCTTTCGTAGTCCACTTGAAAATTAGGTCTTTTTTCAGCAAGAGTGTCACTGGTCTTACTAAGCCTGCAAAGTTAGATATGAACCGACTGACGAAATTAATCTTTCTCAAAAAAGATTGAATTGCTTTCTTATTTACTGGAAGAGGTAAGTTCATTATAGCTGCCACTCTTTATGGGTCTATGGAGACTCCTTATTTAGATACTATATGTCCCAATAATTTGCCTTGAGGGACAACAAAGATACATTTCTTAGGATTCAAGGATATTCCAAATTCTTGACATTTTTTAAACACAACTTCTAAATAATCAAAATGATCAACAACATTTTTTGAAAAAATAGTAAGATCATCAAGATAAATTAGGATGATTTTATTTATCAGTTCACCAAATGCAACATCCATAGCTCTCTAAAAAGTGGCTTCAACATTTGATAAGCCAAATGGCATCTTAGCATATGGAAATGTTCCCCATTTGGTAGTAAAAGCATTTTTGTATTGGTCTTCATTAGCCAACCAAATCTGATTGTATTTAGAGAAACCATCTAGCAAAGAAAATCTCTCTGATCCAGCCACAATTTGTAGAATTTGTTCCATGGAGGGCAAGGGATAGTGATCCTTCAAAGATGCTCTATTTAGATCTCTAAAATCTACACAAAGTCTTATATCACCATTCTTTTTCCTAACTGGCACTAGATTTGATACCCAAGTTGAGTGTTTGATTAGAAAAATTATTTTAGAATCTAAAAGTTTATGCAACTCATCCACCATTAGAGGCTCAATCCTTGAATTCACTAGCCTGTGTTTCTATCTGACGGGCTTAAATCCTTTAATTAGTTATATTGTGTGCTGAATAATGTCTCTATTATATCCATGAAGGTCTTCATAGCTCTAAGATATGACTCTATCATATTTTTTGCATAATTCAATTAGCCTTTCCTTTTCTACTTGAGTTGCAAAATTTTCAACTTTTAATTTTTTCCCTCACTCACCACTATTTCAGAATAATCTATTTTGTTTGCTTGGAACCTTTTCTTGTCCAGGCTTACATCTTCTGGATCAAAAAGGTTCTCTAAAGTGATTAAACCTTTGGGAAGCTTATTATTCTTTAATTGTATAATTTGATCCCCATATGCCTCTTCAATCTTTGGTTGCAATTGATCGGCGAATTCCCCTGATTTTTGCAAGAATGAGAGTACTTAAAAATCATTATCAAATACTTGCCAATTCTCATCATTATCTGGAATAATTGGCCTTACTATAACCTTTATTGACTCATTGTTAACTAATAGGCCAGTTGTTAGATCAAACTGTGAACCAATCTATGCCATCCTATCAGCTTCAAAATTTTGAATCCTGGAAACTTCTTCAATATTGAAAGCTTTAAAATCTTCTATTAAGTCCCAAATTTTGTGCTTATAAGATTTCATCCTTACATTATTTGCTATTGCCTTTTCTCTAATTTGCTTTACTACTAGTTCTAAATCTCCTTTTACTATTAGATTCTTTATCCCTTTTTTCTTGGCTAACAGGAGCCCATGTACTAAAGATTCATATTCAGCATCATTAGTAGTACAAGCAAATTGAAAACAGATAGCCCTTAATTTTTTTTCACCATTTGGAGTAGTAAGATAAATTCCTGCTCCAGCACTATTTTTAATTCTAGCCCCATCAAAATTTAAAGTCCAAATTTCTGAATCCTTTTCGAATTCTTGAGTAGTTGGTGTCTCTTCCCTTAAAATATTTGGGATTTCATGGTCTTCATCAAAAATAACATAAGTGCCCAGACCAGTAGAGTCATAATTTCTATATGGGTCACTTTGCATCATAGCTAACAACTGGGTATTTTCTTTTTCCTGACCATGCTTAATCCAATTGCCTAACCTTTCAACAAAAGCCCTTTTTTCTTTATTTATCATAGCATGATCTACCTCTAATTTCGATGTTAGTTCATTGGTGATGTGACCCTTTGATAGTGGTTCAGATAGAATTTTTATCTTTGAACCATATTTAGTTCTTAGAATTAAGTGAGACCAGTCAAGAGACATATCTCCTCCTATCTTGGTTGTAACTACTACTACATCTATAACATAAGCCAAATACAGGAGGCATATCTATAACTACTACATCTTGATTTAAAATTATATTTGGACAAGTATATAATTGCAATAGAAGTTGTTTAATTCTCCCTATTATTTGCACTGATTTGCCATCTAACTGCATAACTCTTTTAGTGAGTGGCTCATATTTTATCTTTAAAGCATCTACTATTTGCTTTGTCATTACTGTAGTACTAGCCTCTAAATCTATCATTGCATTATGTAGTAGTTTCTTGCCAACTATCAAAGTTATATAGAAGGGATCTGGTTTGGATTTACTTACCTCTGGTGCATTGTTCACTAAGGCTATTGTCTGCAGATGCACTATGTCTTTGAGCTTTCTTTTATCAATAGGTCCTTCTTTGATACCAGTACATTGGGCATTGCTTGGCCTTGAAGAGCTTCTTGTAACAGTGTCCTTTGTTCAAGAATAGCTAATATGTCTCAAATTGATACTTGTGCAGGAGTCATCTTCAGTTGATCCACCACATTCATTGATCCCAAAGTTTGAATTCTTGGAAAATTAGGATACCTTGTCTTTTCTTGAACTTGTCTAGGAACTTCTTGATTCTACACTGGCTGAAGTACTTCTTGTCTAACAGTTGTGTTTTGATGACATTGAAATGAAGGATTCTCCATAACTTCATTTATAACTTCAGGCTATTCCATCATTCTTCTCTTTGATCTAGTATAGTAGTTTGCTTGCACCACTGGTTCCTTGGGAGTAGAAACTTCATTCAAGAATACCAATTCTTCATCTTCAACTCATGAGAACAAAGCATATTCTGGAGCTATTTCTTCTTGTTGTTGCAAAGTCATCCCTTGCATATGATCCATTAGGACTGAATTTTACATACCAGAAGATTGGTAGGCTTGATTATCACTAGTACTTGCATATTGTCCATCTATCTTTCTTTGCTTTGCTACCTTTTGTTGTAGATTACCCATGGGACAATCTCTAGGATTATGAGCATTATTACAAGGGAAATGCCAGGCATTGGTGCCATCTACATAATTATTTTTCTATGGAACAATCTCCCTATTTGAATTAAGAGGAATATTCTGTGAGGGTGTAGGGACTGCAACTAATTAGTTTGCTCGCTGAGGGTTATTTTGCCTTAGAGGACCCTAATATTGGTTTGGCTATGATGGAAATATATTTCCTTGATAGCCCTAGTATTTGGGTTTGGTATAAGTATTCTGCTATCTTTTTATATTAATCAGCTCATTATAAAATGTCCTCAAGATGTTCTTGATATCATCCAGCTCAGATGATTAGGTAGGGACAATTTCTTTAGCAGGTGGTTGAGGATATGTGTACATAGACACAGGTGGGGTTATGAATTTAGGGGCTTCTTGAGGTAATGGCAAGGAAATATCTAGAAACATGGGCATGGGAGGCCTTGGAGGAAACTTTCCAACATCTATCAAATAATTTTCAGCTTTGACTGCATAGTCATAAGCCTCTGATAGAGTTTGACCTCCAAGCGACTGAATCATAACAGATATGTTTGAATTTAAAGCCTTAAGATAAAACACTATAGCCATACTTGGTAATGGTCTAGCTGTAGCAGGGATTCTTTCCCAAGTTTCTTGAAATATGGAATTGAAGTTAGTCATTGCTTCTTGTGGTGCCCTTTGGATGGTAATTAATTACTATAATAAAGAAGATTTATCACCCTTCTCTTCAAATCTTTCAAATAAAAGATCTCCAAGCTGATACCATGTAGATATGGTATTTGGAGTCAAAGAATGATACCATTCTATAGCCTTCCCTTTAAAAAAAGTTGCTAATAATCTTATGGCCACATTTTGCTGTGTGACAACATGTATATCACAGACATCTGATACATCCTGCAGATGTTCTTTAGGTGTTTTGAAGTCTTGCCCACTAAATTTGGGTAGAGCTTTTAGGGCATTCACTGGGATAGGCTCCCAAGTGGCTGCTAGTATTGAGAGAATCAAAGGACTACCAGTGTTCCAACTTGCATAATTTCTTGGGGCTATAGGGGCTCCCATATTTTCTCTTAGTATTGGTTTAAACTGATTGACTCTTCTTCTAGGACTAGTTACCAATGATGGCAAAAGAATACTTAGATTTATAGCAAACTAAGATCTGGTTACTAGTCTGTAGCTCTAACTCCTTATAGCTCTTTGGTTCATACAGTCTTGAAAGAAACTTTAATATAGTGTCCCATCGGGCATGCCAAAAACTATTGATGGTTAAAATTGTGCTTGTTTCTAACACCAACAATGGGAAGTTTCAAGATGTGGGACTTGTGACTTGAAACAACCTCCAAATTTTTAAGAAGCTGGTCTCTTCTTTATATCGAGCGTATACTGGGAAAAGGGATAGGAGTTTTAACAAAAACACGAATGCAAAGAAAGAAAATCTAACTATGGCGATGCACCTGAATGTAATTCGACCCTTAATCTGAGCACAATGAAACTATATGTCAGATTCAATTACATTTAAGAGCAAACAAGGCATGATCAATGTAAAAGATGAAAATAATAGAAACACTCACAGCTTAGACTCCTTTTGCAGTGACATAGAAAATATCAACAAAGGCACAAGACTCAATCTTCTTATTAATTTTTCAGTCACATAAGAGGCATAGAAACATGCACAGTTACATAAACTTTCCAACTTAAAAAAATAGAATAAAGGCAAATGATATCCCTAATCACAGTTCTAGAAAGTCTAAAAACTTTTGACAACACAGCTTTGACTACTTTTGCAATGACACAAAAAATATCAACAAAGGCATAGGATTCAATCTTCTCATTAATTCTCCAGTCACATAAGAGGCACATAAATATGCATAGTTACATAAACTTTCCAACTTAAGAAAATGGAACAAAGACAAATGATATTCTTAATCATAGCTCTAGAAAGTCTAGAACTCTTGACAATAATTCCCTCAAAAAATTCTCTCCAAGTATCTGATTCCTGATTTCTTTGGTGATCTCTGCACCCCTTTTTATAGCATGAAATTCCTCTAGATTGTCTGTGTGTTCCCAATCTAATGGCCTAACTAAAATCTAACCAAATTGGAAGTGTCTAACAGAAGATATTTCTTAGATTCTAAAACACTCTATCTTTTGATAGTTCATTGGCTGAACAGATCACAGGATGCTCCCTTCTATTAAATGGAAGAGGACACTTGGCCAATTCCTTAAAAATCTTCTTATTACTTAGGAGACACCAGAGAATGACACTTGGCATGTTCTGCAGCCTTATCAAAGACACACAACGCTCTCCACTTTACCTAACTAGGGATATGTGGTAATCTCCATTGCTTTTAGCCACCTTTTGAGAAACTTACGGAAGGTGACACATGCCGGTCTCTGCATCACTCTATTTATATTATAGAAACAATCAAGCCTCATTTCATATTTACATAGACATCGACACTTGGTGGCTTCCACTTGCTTTAGAAACAAAACTTGAGACCCACAACAATCTTTGTTGTATCTGTGAAACAAAATGAATATAATTTGGATCTCGACACGTGGTGGCTTTCGCTCTCTTCAGCTGGGATACGTGGCATCTTCCGTCACTTTTAGAAGAGCAAATTAAAATCTTTCATGATTGCCACTTGGCACTTTCCATCTGATCTTGATACTTAGCTTGTTGAAACCTTCCGTTGAAAAGAGATTTGAAATGCAGATGTCGATATGAAATGCAGATGCTGACACTTGTCGCATTCCGTTGAGTTGCTATGAGATATGTGGCACATCTCGACCAAATTATAGAAATTATGAAAGGTGCCTCGATTGATGACACTTGGTAGCTTCTACTTGACTTCGACACTTAGACAAAAATGAATCAAAAGGAAATTAGAGCCTGAGCTCTATTTCAAAACTTCATCGTCTCGAACCAAAGTATGCGGGAACAAAATTTTGCAGGCAACTAAAAATTAGAATGAAACGTAGAGTAATTTTTACTCTATAAACACACTTTTGAAAACTTTGTAATTTAAGCGAGTGTTAATTTTAAGCACCAAAGTGAAGTGTTTGATGAATTTTTTGGCCCCTTGGCTTTAGTTACAAAATTTTAAAAAACTTCACAAAATAACTTAACTTAAAAAACATCTCGATTCTTTTTAAACACCAAAGGGGAGGTTCAAGACTTAATTATGCTCAAATTTATCACTTCTCCATGTAGGTCTTGCAAAGGTTAGAGAGTTTCCCCCTACTTTGAAGCATAATTTATAATGAAATAAGCAAGTTTTAAAATTTTGCTCCCAGGTTCTCTATTTTTAAAACACAGAGATTGATGTTGATCAATAGTGACTGATTTCAATTGTAGCAAGACCAATGTTAGTTGATAAATATCGATATTGATCACCTATAAACCCTTAGGCAAAAAAATTCACAAAAATACTTGTTAGCCCAAGTTAGAATAAAATCTCTAGTAAAGCTCTAGATCACGCAAATAAAGTTTAGATAGAGACTTAAATTTTTCAAAATGACACCCTACAATTTTGAATAAATCTCTAAAATGTGATTTTTCCACCATGTTATACCCTGTACTAAAACTGATGTTGATTATCGAAGACTGATACCGATTACACAAAATTGACACTAGTCATTGTGTGACCTATGTGTCAACAAAAAATGTCAAAAACATGAGAAAAATGATGCTAAAAATTGATTTTTAAGGATTTTAAAACACTTTTTAGATTTTCTAATAATGTCAAAGTGTTCTTCTTGCTTGAATGGAATGTGTTATCCCACTAGGCATGCCAGGATGTAGAGATGGATAAATATGGTTAAATCAAGGTTTAGTCATGAAATCTCAAGAAAAATGCATAAGAACATAATAAGCTAAGCCTTCTCCTTCGAATGAGATTTGACAAATGATAACTAAGAGCAATTGAAAGAAATCATACATATTACCTTCCCAAGAAAAAACCATCACACAAATGATGTCATTTGATGATGTAGATAATAGGAATTAATTTCCAGCTAAAATATATTCAATTACTTCCATGGATTTCCCACTTAAGCTCTAAATTTGAGTAAATTTTCTTAAGTGAGATTAATCAAAATTAAAAAAATTCTTTGGAAATTAGTTGCACTTAATTAATTTAACTAGTTAAAATGTCATATTACTAGGTTGTAATTTGACTGAAGAGGAATTAGAAGGCAATGTTAGTTGTGTACGGACAAATATCCCATTTAGGATATTGTCACCACAAAATAATACATGCACATGCCATGTGCTTTCAAATTAGAAGAAAAGAGTGATTCAGAACACTAAAATGCATTTTCATCATTTTGACTCAGAATGATTTGAGAAAATTTAATAGTATAAAATGCATTACCCCACTTAGGGATGCATTAGCCTAAATTGGCACTTGTATATGACAAGTTTGAACCAGTTATGCATTTTCATAAATTTTGAGTAAGATTGATAATTTCAACACAACGATCTTAGGAACTAGATATCTACAACTTCAACTCGAGTCCATTACAATATACTAACTACAACCACATCTACTACTTATCAATTATATGCATATATATATATATATATATATATATATATATATATATATATATATATCTAACATTATATTATTATTAAATAATACATATAAAATCAACCATTTTATTTATTTTATATTATTTTTATTTTGTTTTCATTATTTTTTTAAGTCATGCTAAACCCTAACAGGTTGGTGGCTGATGGCCAAGCCATATGGCCCTAGTCATGGCCATGGTTGTTGGCCAAGCCTACTTGCAAGATTGGGGGTGGACTGGGTGGCCTTTCCCCTCACCTCCTTATAATATGAGGGGTTTGGGATGGTAAAACTATTTTTCCCCTCCCAAACAATATAAATATATATATATATATATATATATAATAATTACTAGAACCCTTGTTTATATATATTTTATTTTTTATCCTTTTATATATGTGTATGTGATACCAGATCTTGGTGTTATTTATTAATGACGGTTTATATATATACAAACCACTATATATATATATATATATATATATATATATATATATATAAACCACCATAACCACCATTAATAAATAACATGAAGATATGGTATCACATTGGTATAAGCATATATATGTATATATGTGTATGTACATACATACATACATACATACATACCCTAGACCTGTAAAAACCTACTAATTTGTCTCCATTTGCCTCCTAGATTGAATATAATGAGTTCTTGTGTGTGTGTGTGTGTGTGTGTGTGTGTAAGAAAGAAAGAACATAATGTTTTCAAACAAATTCATTGCTTTCATTTAATATAAATTTTATTCATTAGTTTGGAAAATAATTAGAGATTTAAGAAGAAAGAAACCCCTTGTTTTGTTGAAGCTCGATGCTTCATTCTCTTTTGCTGCTCCTTCCTCCTCAATCTTCATTCTTCATTATCCCTTCACCTATTTTTCTCCCTTGGCCAAACCTTCAAAATGGCTCCTCACTCCATCAAGTAATTTTTCAATGTAAAGGATGTTTGTATTATTATTTTTATGGTTAGGGTTTCACTCCTTTATTTTAATTCATTAATGGGTTTATCATTATTTTTATTATTTTTATTTTGACCAAATTAATTATTACATTGAGAAAATCAAGGAAATGAATACATCAAATTTATTACAAAATCAGTAATACTATTTTAACTTATATTAACATATAAATATGATCATACAAATACATATAAATATTGGAATGACAAAATCTGAAATGAATTATTTATATATTCCAAATTATGAATAAATATGTGCATTTATTTATTTAATCTACTTATCTAGATCATATCATTTTAATATGCATATTTTTATATAAATATATATTTATAGATAATATTATTTACACCCATTATTAAATGTTATTTGGGCTTAATCACAATCATAACAGTGTTATTATTCTTATTTTAAAAGTAAATATTATTGTCAAACATCAAGAAGGATACAATTCAATTATTCGGGACCAACATAACATAGACACTCAATGAGTTCAAGCAAGTTTTTAAAATAAATATAAATCTAGTCTTAATAGGATAAACTTGACAAAAGTGACCCATTGACATGAAAACCCCTAAAAGACATAACATCACATTAAATGATAACATAAATTATTGTTCGCATTAAACACACACACCCCAAGGTGGTTCTACATGTGTCACAACTAACCTGATTCCATGTCAACATTATTGCATGTCAAGCATAAGGACACACTCGACACACCGATCATTCACATGATGACATGTCATCGAAAAAACACTATAAATCTTGAGAAGGGTATTACATAGAATAAATCTTGTGTATTTATATTTTTTTCATCTTTTTTGATTTTGATTCAAGGTATTCCAATATTGAGGTGGTGTGTACCTATGAAAAACATTATCTCAAACTTATTTCTTTACAATAATTCTCTTCAACTTATCTCTCCAATACTCAAAGTTGTCACCTTTGAAAACATGAATATTTATAGAAGTAGAATTCACTAATGCCATTGTTTCTTCTAATAATGACTTAAAATACTTTTGAACATTTATTAAACATATCTATGATACCAAATGAAGATTTTTAATGTATGTAAGGAGTGCAAATAATCTCTTAATTAATTTTACTAGTTGTTAATCTAGTAATATTATAAATGACATTATCAACTAGAAATTGTACATAATAACTTCAAATTTGAAACATAAGCTTACTAGTATTAATTACTATAGACCTGGAAAAAAATTAGAGATTAAACATTCAACAAAAAATCTAAATTGGAAAAATATGTCATAATCCCTTGTGGGCCATTCTTTATTAATAAAAAAATGTTAAAACAAGCCTAATACAATATAACTTGCATGATAAGTTATTTCATGAAAAGCATAAAGTAAAAACTAAATAAAATTTTTTACTTGAAAATTTAGTAATCTATAATTATATGTATAAAATTAGACATTAAGACAACTCAAATTAGACTAAAGCAAAGACTACAATAAATAAGGTTAACTTACTCTCAAGACAACGTCAACATGCAAGAAGCCTTGCTCAACAAATCATCAAATCATGTAACCTAGTCAGATTTGGCATCAATTTTTTTTATAAAATAGGAATTAAATTAAATACACTTTAATTTTAGTTAATTAACACTAAAAAGTGTGCCCCACCTATTGAGAACTCATTTGAGTACACAAACAGTGAACTAGAGTTAACTGACAATTCCTTCTATTTTTAAAAAAATCTTGAGAAGGGTCCAATATTGACCAAACAACTAATTCAAGACATAAATGAATTAAATAACCCTATTAAAATTATAAAACACCATATAAACTGAATCTAACATGAATACACAAGTGTCCATAGTGGCATCATACTCAAAACTAGCATTGATGTTGTACAAAAGCATTACTTGAGCTTTTAAAAGGCACATTCTATGAAAAGTGTCCAATGCCATGTGACTTCGACATACATTATGTATTTGAGAGGACATGATATTAAAAAAAGATAAAAAACTTCTAATAGAATTTTTCAAGTCCAAAAAACTCCTCAACTTTGTGATATTGTGCAAAGTTGGCAAATATTGGATTAGTTTAAAATTTTATTGATATATAATGATACCTATATGATTGATAATGTAACCTAAATATTGAATCTTCATGATGTCAAATGTACACTTGGATAAGTCATATTGTAACTTGTGATTTTATAATGTTTCTAAGACATTTGATATGTGCTCCACATGCTCCTCCAAAGTGTTGTTGAACATAAGGATGACATTTCAATAGACATTGATCAATGAGTTAGTAAAGGGCCTGAGTAAGGTTTACATCAAGCATATGATTTTTATTGGCACATTGGTCAAATTTAAGGGCATAATCAAAAAAATTTACAATCCCTCTTGCATTTTAAATTCCATCCTCCAAACATATTTAGGATGGACTAGTACCTAATCATACCCTGAATTGAAGTCGATCTTAATGAAGTATTAAACACCATGGATATGGTCTTGTAATCATTAAATGCACAATAATGGATACCAATTGTTCATCATTATCTTATTTAGTGCATAATATTCAATGCACAAGTGTCAAATGTTATAATTTTTGGCTCAAGGACTATCGGGCTATCATAACGAGAATAACTTGTCCTAATCTTATCTTGATCAAACTGTTCATGGATTTTTTGTTAAAATTCATAATTTTCCAAAATAGACTTAAAATATAGTGTAATGTTTGGAAGAGGGGATCAATGAATCAAATATATTTGATTATTTACCATGTAAGGTGTTGGGATGCCTTTCAGTTCTATAAAGACTTCCTCATATTATTATAGTAACTTTTTGAGTTGTTTCTTCAACAATAATTATTTAGCATGGTGCATTGTCAATATGCACTTGCTTGGTTGCATAGGTGCTTTTAGGTAGACCATGAGGATCAAATATTTTTTTATGTGCAAGATGATATTACAAGATTGTTTAACAAAGAATAAACTGAGTTTGGTTATTGAAGATGATTCCAAGATGGTGAGTACATGATTTTTGAAATGAGTCCATTGTTGTGGCTTGGCTTCATGTGTAGAATTATGGTTTAAAACATATGGTATTTTGATCAAGATGTCACATACCTATAGTGATGTGACATCATAAGTGATTGTGTCCTCTATAGGCTAGACTACATATTAAAATTATATTGTCTCCAATCTTGGATATCCTTCCTCTAATGAAGCCATCCCAGAGAGTATGGTCTAGGGTGTGCTTGAGTAGTGAGGTATAAGCTCTATGATGTACTTTGAGCCATGATGTTATTTTCACTTCCATTTTTAATTATGACATGAAGAAGCTAACCCTTGACCTAAAACTTGGTGTAAAGTATATGTTCTCATTCCTTATAGGTGTATATGGTAGTTGCAATTGTGCTCAAATAAGTAACATCTATATTAGTGGCATTCACTTGTGAGAGACCTCATGTAGACTACATAATTGAGGATTGTTACATGAGACATTCAAGGTTATTGTGTGAGCTTGTGTAGTGTCAATGGTAACAAGTCATACCTTGGTTTTTACTACATTTTTATGGTGTAGAGGATGTTGGACATTTTTTGTGTTGTATTAACTTATTAGGTTGTTCTCCCTTACATAAAATATTCTACTTTTGCATAAATGGGTTATATGTTACATTATATGTAGACTAGATTTGTGCATGACACTAGATGAAGAACATAACTACTTCATCTTTACCTTAGCTTTGATCTTGGTGATGTTGAAGTAATATTTCCCTAATGTGTTGTAAGTCAAGAACTCCATATTTCCATGAATATAAAGTGAGAGTCTATTGATGTACTTAACCACTTTATATTGTTCCATCAAGTCTACACATAGAGAAACATTGTAGTCATGAAAATCATGGGTGTTATTTAACCAACTACACCTTACATTGGTGTAACTACTAGAACTTGATGTATTAATAATCATACTAGTTGAGAGGGTAATACTTATCTTTCATAACATTGAAAAAAACATCCAAGTCTTAATGTGATCCAAGTATTTTATTGCACTACATGATGAAGGTTTCCCACTATAATGACACTAAAATGAATATGTTTAACATTATAAAGGTGATCTTATTTATGTCATTAAAGTGTTTGATCAAGAATTAGGCTTCAAGTTTTCTAATATAGTAATATAATGTTGTGGCATTGATATTACCTTCTAACCTTGGAATTCCAAGATTGAATATCACTTTGAAAGGGATTTACTGCTAAAATGATGGATGCCTAGGATATACAGAAGGAGCAGTTTGTGGACTAAGCTATACTATGAGCTCATAGAATCAACCAAAGAATTATTTGTGTTACTCCTTGAGGATGTCTTGAATGACTTTATAGACATTTAGGGTTGTGTTAGTGAATGTTTCCTTGATCTTTCTACTATATTATTGTAGGTACTCTAAAATATAACTTAATTGCATTCCTTTCTCTTGTTACACCAAATGTTTACATGCATATGATATATCTTTCTCTAATACCAACATCTAAATCATGCGGTCTAGGATTTTAGTGTGGTAGATAATTGTGTACTTGGAAACAAGTTATGGTTATAGAATATAAAAATAAAAACTATAATTACAATAAACCAAAACATATTAAAATGTAGAAGCATCCATATAATAGTGGAACTTACATTCAATGTATATAATAGGGAAAAGTACTGGTGTGTATTGTGTTTAGTAAGACTGGGAATGCATGTTCCTATTATTTGAAGTAGGAAACACAGCCAACTGATTTGTTTAGACTGAAACATGAGTTATAGATGTCTATGAGATGTTAGATACTCAAGGCATGATAACAATGTATTATTTGTATGCATATCTGATCATTTAAGGGTTAGATAATTAGGATATACACATCATTATAAGAAGGCAAATACAAAATAAAAATAGTCATAAAATAGTTAATCTTCTTCCTAGGTGATGATTCAACTTCTTATAGGTGTGATGATTCGACTTCCACCATCATAGTATGTTGACAATTTCTCTAACATGGTGCAGACCTAGAAAGTGCCACTTAGGATGCCATGAAGTAGAAATAAATTATCAAAATGATGCTAAGTATTGATAAACCTAAATAGTGTTAGGGAATTGTGTATTATAATGTGTGATGTTGTGGTAGTGCACAAAGGTATAATGTGTTTGTTAAAGTGGTGCACAATAATGCAAGGTGATATACAAGATATAAAGTTTAGTAGATATTGCATTGTATGCAACAGGTGTTATGCAAATGCATAAGGATATCATGACACTACATGCAATGTGTAAGAATCAATAAAAGCATAGAGATCAATGTCAAAAGGAAGAGTGCATGGACCTATACAGATGCAACACAAAAATCAATGTTCCTCCTCAGATTAAACATCCTCTTACTCATATTCTTCCTAATATTATTTCATATATTATTAATCCTTCTAATTTTAAAAATTATTATATTCCAACCATACCACTTCTCCTATTTTTATTCCAAATCCCAAAATGACTACTGTGATGCACACATTGTGTGACTCAAAAAATCAAATTAACAATTATATATCAAAGTTCTCAAAAACCAAATAATAGGGTAGATTCTAACAATATTCCTCTTAACCCCTTAGCTTTCGAATTGTTTTCATATGCCTTTTCAATAGGATTTGTAGCTCTAAATTTTTATTTTTTTCAATTTAAAGTGAGATCCTTAACGTCACGTTAAATCTTTTTAGTATTTTCTAATAGTGAAAAATTATTGACCAAGATAATCCCTGGAAGCCTAGAATATTATGCGCTTGATTGGTTTTATGCTTTCCAAGTGGATTGATACATTCATTCCCAACTTTATAATATGTTCCTTGTCTCATTTCCAATTCAATATTGTTTGGAAGGTTATATTTGTGGATTTAGATCAAATCAAGCAAGAACCCAATGATCACATCAAAGATTATGTACTTAGGTTTAAGACTATGGTTACCAAGATGAGTTATGAGCCATTTAATATTGAGATTCAAAGAGAATTTATTGATAATTTGATTCTATTTCTTTAATTCAAATGTTATGTTCAATTCTTATGCTTCTTTTGAAAATATTTGTCTTGTTTTAGGGAATGGGAAATCAAGCTCTTAGATAAAAATATCATTAAACATTCTCTTAGTTTTTATACATTTCAAAACAATTCAAGCTTTGAGATTGGAAGCAATGTTGATATATTTACAATTAAAAATGATCATAGAAATGAAGTTAATGTCATAAATCAAACAAATAAAAGGTGCATATTCACTCAACAAATAAGGTCATAAAAATCTAAGAGAAATGACGTGAATGCAATATGATTACCTTACCTCCAGGAAGGGGGTTAGATTCTTCAAGACCATTTCATATATATTATGACCCTAATGCATTTTGTGGCTATCATAGATTATAAAAACAATCAACAAATGTTCACATAAATTTTAAACATCAGATACAAGATCTCATTGACAATAACCAAATTTAACTAGTGTAGAAAGTAATAACATGAATGCTTCGTATCTTCAACAAGTCACAAAATAATAAATAAAATTCCCATATGGTAGTCAAATGATAGTATAAAAATGTGTCAATGGACTATGGAACACATCCAATTGATAGTTTTATTAGTGTTATTGATTCAATTTAGATAAATAAAGCCTCTCCCTAGATTGTGTTAAATGAGAGTGAGATTCCAAGTGATAGATCATATAATGGTCCTATATTTATAATAACATTAATAGATGGTAATTAAAAATATGGCATAATGGTGGGTAATGGCTCGATCTTGAACATATGCATACTAATTTTTTATCTATAGTCTTGTACTTAGTATAGATGATTTAGCATACACCCTAACATATTGCAAGATATGATGGTATTCGTAGAGACCCTTTTAGCTATATATATTGATTATCAGAGTGGGTCCAAAGATATTTAAAACGTTATTTCATGTTGTACCCAATAATGGATCTTACAATGTTTTACATGATATAACATGGATACATCAAATGAAATCAATCCCCTACATTATGCATCAATACATAAAATTTGGATGTGGGTCAAGTTATTACAATTCAAAGAGATGTGTTTCTTAAAAAAAAAAGATCAAAAATAATTATTAACATCTAAGGGATCAAGGGTGATACTTAAAGTGAGATACCATAGGGTACAAATATGATGTAGGAGCATCCTTTTATCTTGTGTTTATTTACACACTTTTGGAGTGATCAAGTGTTTAGGAGTCATGTATCTTGTTTAGGATGTTTTAGGGGATTTAGGAGTCATAAATTAAACCTTAGAATCTTCTCAAGGTGTCAAAGTATTATTGGGAAGGATATAACTTGGACCTTGGCATTTTCCCACCAATTTCCTTGATTTGAATTTTCAAACTTTCTTGTCAAGTTTTGGAGACTTCAATCATGTATAAAAAGGTTTAAAAATTGTAATTTATTTGAATAGGATATAGAAAGGGGTTAAGGTCATTTCAGTAAATACATGGATCACATGATTAGTCATTTTGATAGGTATGTTAGAGGTTAGGGTAGTTAGGAGTCTCCCAACGTTCATGAAGGAGGTTCAAAATCAGTTAGATTAGTTATAGGATATAAATAACTTGAAAATGTGATGTAATAAGTTATGGGGGATGAATTCAAAGTTTAATTGAGGTGAACCCTAAGGAAATGAATATAAAATTCCTCTATTGAAAACAATAATTGATTATAAATCCTATGTTCTTTGTGTATGTAGTGAAGTTAAATGTACAAGACAAAGTATGTGAAGAAATAAATAAATATGTTTCTAACCTTCTTGCTACATTGGTAAGTTCTATTTCAAATGCTATTTATATCCACTATGTAGTTTCAAAAGGTTTTTGAATATATGTTTCATGATAAATTGTACTCAGGTCTACAATAGACTATATGCACACAGTCAAATCAAAATTTAGAACAAGTAACTAAATAGAGGGGTTAAAAGTAGACTTTGATGAATCCTGAAGGAGTATAAAGGTTACACAATCCTTCTCAAATAAACATATATGTTTGAAACATTCAAGTAATAGATGTGTTTGAAACCTTCAAGTAATATTTAAACCATAAGAAATCATCACTCAGGTTAATATAGTCAATATGAACCCTGTAGATGACTAAGTTACAGAACTCAAAATCTTGTCTAAATAGATAACCAAAGTGTGAAGAGGAAAAATAATTATTATATAAGGTATTAGAGGTTAGTAAAAACCCAATTCAATTATCACATTCATTGGAAATTCATTTGGAAACTTAAAATAATAAGATATCCACTCTCAGCTTGACACAATCAATGTAAACCTTGTTCTAGGGTTTCAAAATTTAAATTGGTATTGTGAGTGATTCAATTATTCAAATGTGTTATTTTTTGGTGATTAGTTGGAGACTAATGTGATTCAAGATATTTTTTTAGTTTTAAGTCTATACGTACATCTATGTATCGAATAGAAGTGATTGTATGCAAATCAGGGTAGAGGAGACCTATCTAGGTCTAGAGAGGGTATGAAAATGGCATCTAAGAGTTGAGTTAGACCATGAAACTTCATGGAAAAATAGTTCAGGATATATGGTTTCATAATATTATATTATATTTCCAATTATAATCAACACCCATCCATACTAGTGAAAAAGGGAGGAAAAAAGGCTATTAAAAAGCATGTCACAAAGAAAGAAATAGTCTATGAGTTACGAGTTATATTTAGAAAATGGTGTGGTTTGAATAGAAGGTACAAGAAGGTTTGAACATGATACTAGTTGGACATAATAACCCTAAAATAATTGATAAAAATCAAAACCATGTATTGACAAAATGATCAATGAGTCCTTGTCAAAGAATAAGCATAGTGAAACAAGACAAGTGTGAAAGTTGATTAGAAAGTGACAGTGGGAACTATGTTGATGGATTGGGTAGTAAAGAGGAGTTGAGATATGTTGATGGATAGCTAAGAGTGAAATTATTTCAATAGAGAAGGAAGATATTGGATGTCCAAGATTGAATATGAGATTCTAGTGCACATTGAGTACAAAGTGATATAATACAAATAATAGAGATCAAATTAGAATTGCAGAGATCAAGTGATCAAGACAAGTAAAGATTAGATATACGTGTTATGGAAAAGGTAAAAGTATATATGAGTCATGTTTCCTTTTATAATATATAAGTTTGAAATTATATCTCTACATAACTATGTATTAGAGTTGGTACGTTCTATGGAGGAGGTATGTCTTGAGTTTTGAAAATGTTAGTTCCATTTTCATGTAGATTCTATTGATTACATATTTAAGTTTATTTAAGATGTTTATATAAGAGTGATAATTAGGTTTCAAGAATGATAGAGAGGCATAAATATGTAAGAGATAAGGTTGTGTGGCTGCTGATGCTTAAAACTGCGCTTGATTCTAATCAACAACAATGGAAAGTTTCAAGCTGTGAGATATTGTGGATTGAAACAACCTCAAGATTTTAGAGAAGCTGGTCTCTTCTTTTTTATCAAGTGTAGAGAAAAAGGATAGAAAATTAAATAGAAAAACAAATGCAAGAAATGAAACCTAACTATGGCGATGCGCCTGAGTGTAATCTGATCCTAATCTTGAGCACAGTGAGACTATATGTAGGATTCATTTACATTTAAGAGAAAACAAGTGCATGATCAATGTAAAAGATTGAAATAATAGAAACAGAGGCTCACAATAGAGACTTCTTTTGCTGAGATACAGAAAATGTCAACAAAGGCATAGGGTTCAATCTTCTTATAAGAATCTTCCAATCACATAAGAGGCGCAGAAACACGTACAGTTTTGTAGAACTTCTGACTCAAGAAAATGAGACAAAAGCAAATGACATCCCTAATCAAAACCCCAAAAAATCTACAGTCTAGACTACTTTTGCAAATGACACAAAAAATATCAACAAAGGCATAGTGTTCAATCTTCTTAATTCTTTCAGCCACATAAAAGGCACAAAAACATGCACAGTTACATCAACTTTACAACTCAAGAAAATGATACAAAAGAAAATGATATTACTTAGTCAAAAACTCTAGAAAGTCTAAAACTATAGAATCCCCTCCTTTTATCTTCCCCCTTCCTCCTTTATAGCCTTGGATTTTTACAGATAAAAAAGTGCAACATTTGGTTCATTCAATTCCTTGGATGTATCCTGGTCTTATCAGGATGGGCCATGCTGGGGTGGGGCAGCTGCCCTAACTATGACATGTTGATTCATGTCTAGTACCTCCTTTTGTGCCTAAATTTACTCATTTTATCACCTACTTAGCCGTGTAACTGTCCATTCTCCTCCGCTTACAGGGGACAAACAGATAGCCCTTTTAATGTTTGCAGGCCCCAGAAATCTACCTGATGAACTACTCCATCTACCAGAAATAACTCCCACTGAGTTTACCTCCATCTCACTTTGTGGCAACAGATACATAGAACACTCTATTATGTTGAAATGGAAGAGGACACTTAGTCAATTTCCTAAAATTCTCCTTATTACTTAGAAGGCACTAGAGAACGACACTTGGTGCTTTCCCCCTGATTTATTGAAGACACGTGCCTCTCTCTACTTTCCCTTTGGCTATGTTATAGAATTATTCAAGGCACATATTAGGCTCCTATGGATGGTGACACTTGGCAGGTTCTACAGACCTTGGAAATAACACCTGGGACCCACCACAATTTTTATTCGGTAACGAAGCTTGAAGATGATCTCTCAAAAGTTGACACATGGTAGCCTCCACTATTCTTAGGAAGATACGTGGCATCTTCTACTTCTCCTACTAGGGGTATGTGGCGTCTTCCACTTCTTCTGAGAATGGAGTAAGAAGGGGCTCAGAAAGTGACACTTGGCAGCCTCCGCTGCTCTTCAGTGCTTAACAAAATGAACCGATGCCTTTCTACCTTACGAAAAGGTACTTGACCCCTTTGGTTTTTTTTGGGACACTCCCTTGAACTTTTTAATGAACCAAAATGGTTCAATGGTTCAACGATTCAACATTGCACTCCATTTACACGTTAATCGAGGTATTAAACCAAAAAATGTTGAACCAAAGCATTGGGTGTTGAACCGACTGTCTCCCAGATACTGACACGTGATGACTTCTACTTTTCTCTAAAAAAGTAGTCCAGGGCCTTTTGCGACTGACAACTGGCACTTTCTGCATGATCTTGCAGTTTAGCTTATTGAAACCTTTTCACCAAAAAATAGATGAAATGTGGGTGCCAATATGAGATGCAGATGCCGACATATGGTGCATTCCACTTAGCTACTATTGGATATGTGGCACATTTTGTGGCCTTCCTAAAAGTTATGAAAAGTGTCTTGAATGACGCTAGTTGGCCAGCTCTGTGTTTTTAAAAATGACACTTGGTAGCTTCAGATTGAATTCAACACTTAGGCAAAAATGAAATGAAAGAAACAAAAAGGGGGAAAGAGAACCTGTGCTCAGACAGTGACACTTGGCAACCTTTTTTCCACTTCGATACTTAGACAGAAAATGAATCAAAAGAAACAAATCTGCGCTCTGTTTCAAAACTTCTGCCGCCACGACCCAGGTATGCGAGAACAAAATTGCAGCGCGTGACTGAGAATCAGAATGCAATGTAGAGTAAAATTTTACTCTACAATTACTAGCGACCCCCAGGACTTTTGAGCCTGCTCAAAAAGAAAACTCCACCTTTCGCTAGATCAAAATTGTGAAATTTACAGCTTCAAAAGAGCTGTTGACATGTGTTTAAAACACTTATTTAAAAAAAAAGTGGGAAAACAATGAAAAAACAATGCAAGAAAGGAAAATTATCTAACTATAATACATTAGAGACCCAAGTTAATTGAAATGCTTCAAATAGATTCTATTTATAGGAATCTCTTCAGGTTCTCCTGCCATCGACTCTAGCTCAAATGAATTCTTCTGCTTGCATGCATGAATTTTATATGGGTCAATCCATAATACTTCAAATTTGGTATGCTGACCCAGCTTGGTGGCTCTTGCATCCCATTTCAAAACAATTGAGCCTACTTCAAAATTAGAATTTGAAGTCCTTTTATCAAAATAGTTCTTAACCATTCCCTGATGCTTAATCAATGAATCATGGGCTATATCCCTCTTTTCTTGAACTTCCAAAAGTTTTGTGAGTTTGACCTGCATGGGGCCATTTTCTTCAATTTTAATTTGTTTGATCAACTGGAGAGCAGAGATTTATAAGCTTAGGGGAATCACAGTAGATTTTCCATATACCAATTCATATGGGGACATTTTGATTACCTATTTAGGTGTGATTCTATCAGTCCATAGTGCTAGATTAAGCACTTTATGCCACTCTTTGTGATGATCAGCCCCTACTCTTTTGATGAGTCTTATCAAGTTCTTGTTGGTTGATTCTGCCAGACCATTACCTTGAGGGTAATAGTTAGATGAAGTTTTTAGATATATTCCATGTTTCAAGGCAAAGTCAGATATTTTAGACCCTAAGAATGCCTTAGCATTATCTGAAATTATGGTACGAGGAGCCCCAAAGCAAGTAGTGATATTCCCTAGAAAATCTAAGATCACATTCTCTGTTGCTTCCTTAAGGGGGACTGCCTCGATCCATTTGGTGAAATAGTCTGTGGCAGTTAATATCCATTTGTGACCCATACTGGACATTGGATTTATCATTCTAATGAAGTCAAGACCCCATTGAGCAAAAGGTTCATCCACAATTATAGGACTAAGGGGAATGGCTGCATTCCTCCTCATCCCCATATAATATTGGTAGGACTGACATTTTTTAACCAGTTGATAACAATCTACAAATAAAGTAGGCTAGAAATACCCTACCTCACTTATCTTTATGGCTATGGTCTTTACAGAAAAATGCCCCCCTAATATTTTGTGATGCATTTCATGTAGTATTCTCTTAGTTTCAGCCTGTTCTACACATCTTAACAATTTTCCATTAGAATTTCTTCTGAAAAGGACTTGTTCAATTAAAACAAAATGAACTCCCTGTATCTTATTATATCTCCTCTTATTTTGAGAGAGTTCTCTTGGATATATCCCATTTTTCATAAAATGAATCTTATTTGTGACCCAGGATTCCTGATCAACCTCTTACATTTTTAGCACCATCTCTATCTCTCCTTCTAAATCTCTTCCTCAGGTAACATCCTTTCAAGCTCTTGAGTTATATATTGGCACAGACCCCTACCTTTGACTAGCTTGGTGGGTCTAGCCTCTACATCATATTCAAGGATCTTAGTGATCTAATTGGCTCTTTTCTCAGTAATTTTTCCCTCCATGATGTATTCCCTGACACTAGGGTGAGCTACAAGTATTAGAATTTTGTTTCTTGATATCATATACCTGAATTTCTTGAGGGCTTTTACCATGACATAGGCTTGTCTTTCCACAAAATTGTACCTAGTCTCACAATCCCTGAGAGTTCTTAAGAAAAAGGCTATTGGGTGTTCTCCCTCTAGTCTATCATTCTTTTGAGTCAAGATAGCAACAATACTTGACTCTCCTCTATAGACATACATTATGAAGGGCTTGAAAAATTTTGGGTTTTTAAGCACAGGGGCTACTGAGATAGCCTTCTTGACCTCTTCAAAGGCTTGCCTTCCTTCTGTAGTCCATTTGAAAACCATGTATTTCTTTAACAAGAGTGTCACTGGTCTTACCAAGCCTACAAAATCAGATATAAATCTACTGACAAAATTGATCTTCCCTAAAAAGGACTAAACTACATTTTTATTTACTGGAAGAGGTAGGTTCATTATAGCTATGATTCTCTTGGGATCTATAGAAATTCCTTCTTTAGATATTATATGTCCCAATAATTTTCCCTAAGGTACAACAAAGATGAATTTCTTGCGATTTAATGATATCCCAAAATCTTGACATTTCTTGAAGACAGATTCTAAGTGATCGAAATGATCATCAACATTTTTTTAAAATATAGTGAGGTCATCCAAATAGACTAGGATAATCTTATTTATAAGTTCCCCAAATGCTATATCTATAGCTCTTTGAAAGGTGGCTCTTGCATTTAATAGACCAAAAGGCATCTTAACATATGTAAATGTACCCCATTTGGTAGTAAAAGTAGTTTTGTATTGATCTTCATCAGACAACCAAATCTGATTGTATCTAGAGAAACCATCTAGTAAAGAGAACTTCTCTGATCCAGCCATAGTTTGTAGAATTCATTCCATGGAGGGCAAGGGATAGTGGTCTTTCAGAGATGCTCTATTTAGATCTCTGAAATCTACACACAGTCTTACATCTCCATTCTTTTTCTTAACTGGTACTAGATTTGATACCCAAGTCGAGTGCTTGATTGAAAATATTATTTTAGAATCTAAAAGTTTTTGCAACTCATCTACCATTAGAGGCTTAATCCTTGGATTTACTGGCCTCTATTTCTATCTGATGGGTTTAGACCCTTCAGTCAGTTCTATTGTGTGCTAAATAATGTCTCTATTATATCCATGAAGGTCTTCATAACTCCAAGCTATGAATCTATCATATCTCTGGCACAATTTGATTAGTCTTTCCTTCTCTTCTTGAGTTGAAAAATTCCCAACTTTTAGCCTTTTCCTATCACTCACCTCTATTTCAAAATAGTCTGCTTTGTCTACCTGAAACCTTTTCTTTTCTAGACTTACATCCTCTAGGTCAAACAAGTTTTTTAAGGTGATCAAGCCCTTGGGGAGCTTATTAGTCCTCAATTGTATGATCTGATCATATGCCTCTTCAATTTTAGTTTTCAACTGATCAACAAACTCATCTGATTGTTGTAAGAATGAAACTACCTAAGCATCATTTTCAAATACTTGCCAATTCTCATCATTGTCTAGAATAGTTGGCCTCACTATAACTTTTACTGACTCATTGTTAATTAATAAGCTAGTTACTAGATTAAACTATGAGCCAATTTGGGCCATCCTATCAGCTTAAGAATTTTGACTTCTAAGGACTATCTCAATGTTGAAAGCTTCAAAATCTTCTATCAAATCCTAAATCCTATGTCTGTAGGATCTCATTCTCACATTTTTGGCTACTTTCTTTTCTCTAATTTGCTTTACTACTAATTTTGAATCTCCTTTTACTTTTAGATTATTTATTCTCTTTTTTTTGCTAACAAGAGCCCATGTACCAAAGATTCATACTCAGCATCATTATTAGTGCAAGCAAATTGGAATCGGATAGCCCTTAAAATTTTATCACCATTTGGAGCAGTAAGACAAATTCCTACTCCAACACCATGTTTACTTCTAGCCCCATCAAAATTCAATGTCTAGATCTCTAAATCTTGAGTAGTAGGTGCCTCTTCCCTTATAACATTTAGGATTGCCTGGTCCTCATCAAAAATAATGTATGTGCCCAAACTAGTAGAGTCATAGTTCCATACAGGTCGCTATGCATCATAACCAACAACTGGCTATTTTCTTCTTCTTGATCATGCTCAGTCTAGTCACCTAGAACTTCAATAAAAACCCTTTCTACCTTATTTATCATAGCATGATCTGTATCTAATCTTGTTTTCAGTTCATTAGTGATATGGTCTTTAGACAGTGGTTCAGATAGAATTTTCATCTTCAAACTGTATCTAGTTCTCAGGATGAGGTGAGACCAGTCAAGAGACATATATCCTCCTATTTTTGTTATAAAGTCTCTGGATAAATATAAATTAAAAATAGGAGGTATATCTATGACTACTACATCTTGGTTGACAATTATGTTGGAACATGTGTATAATTACAATGGGAGTTGTTTGATTCTTCCTATTGTTTGTATTATTTTGCCATCTAGCTGCATAACTCCTTTTGTAAGGGGTTCATATTTTATTTTCAAAGCATCAACTATTTGCTTGGGCATCACTATTGTACTAGCT
Organism: Torreya grandis; assembly: GCA_037957365.1. Lineage (NCBI taxonomy): Eukaryota > Viridiplantae > Streptophyta > Pinopsida > Cupressales > Taxaceae > Torreya > Torreya grandis. The sequence continues at coordinate 860,955 of JARHVA010003384.1, read as the reverse complement.
CCTGAATCTATTAATGCATTATGCAAGAGTTTCTTCCCAACTATCAGAGTTAAATAAAAGGGCTCTGATTTGGATTTACTTGCACCACATCGCTCACAAAGGCTGTTGTCTTTAGAGGAAACATATCTTTGAGTTTTTCTTTTCTAGCAGGTCCTTCCTTGGTGACAGTACCTCTGGACACTGCTTGGCCTTGCATAAATTCTTGTAGCAGTGTCTTCTATTTTGAAATAGTCAATATATCTCATATTGATACTTGGGCTAGAGTCTTCTTTAATTGATCCACTACATTGATTGGTCCCAAAGACTAAATTTTTTGGACATAAGGATACCTCATTTTTTCTTGAATCTGGGTAGGAATCCCCTAGTCTTGCACTGGTTGAGGCACTTCTTGTCTAATAATAGAGTTTTTTTGCCCTTGAGATGGAGGATTATTCTTGACTTGAACACTTACAACCTCAGGCTATTCCACCATTCTCCTCTTTGATCTGGTGTAATAATCAGATTGCACCACTAGCCTTTGGGAGGTAGATGCTTCGTTCAAGAAAATTGCTTCTTCATCTTCAACCCATGAGAACAAGGCATGTTTCTAGGCTATTTCTTCTTCTTGTTGCAAGGACATTCCTTGCATCTAAGCCATTAGGATTGAATTTTGCATACTGGGAGACTAGTAGGCTTGATTGTTACTGGTACTGGCAAACTGCCCATCCATTCTTCTTTGCTCAGCCACCCTTTGTTATAAATTACCCCTAGGACAATCTCTGGGTGTATGAGCATCATTGCAAGGAAAACACTAGGCATTAGTATCATCCACATAATTATTTTGTCCTAGAACCATCTCCCTATTTGAGTTGGGAGGAATGGTTTGTGAGGGTGTGGGAACTGCAACTAATTGATTTGCTGGCTGATGGTTAGTTTGTTTTGGAAGACCTTGATATTGGTTTGGTTGAGATGAAAACCTATTTCTTTGATAGCCTTGATAAGGGGGCTTAGGGAAAGTATTATGTTGCCTCTTTATATTAATTATCTCATTGGAAAACATCCTCAAGATATTCTTGATATCATCCATCTCAAATGGCTGAGCAGGGACAAGTTTTTTCACGGATGATGGAGGGTACGTGTACATAGACACAGATGGGCTTACAGCTTTAGGAAATTTTTGAGGTAAGGGCAAGGAAATTTCTGGGAACACGATCATGGGAGGCCTTGGAGGTAACTTTCTAGCATCTATTAAATGATTCTCATCTCTGACCACATAGTCATAAGCCCCTAACAAAGTGTGTCCTCCCAGTGACTAAATCATAATAGATATATCTGAATTCAAAGCCTTGAGATAAAACACTATGGCCATACCAAGTGGTGGCCTAGCTGTAGTAGGGATTCTATCCCAAGTTTTCTAAAATCTGGTGTTGAAGTTAGTCATGTCCTCTTGTGGTCTCCTTTGAATAGTGATTAACTGCTATAATAAAGAAGACTTATCACCCTTCTCTGCAAATCTTTCAAAGAATAGATCTCCAAGCTAGTCCCATGTAGATATGGTATTTGGTGTTAAATACCGATACCATTCTAAAGCCTTCCCCTTAAAAGAAGCTACTAATAATCTTATGGCCACATTTTGCTATGTGACAACATGTATGGCACAGACATTTGATACATTTTGAAGATGTTTTGCAGGTGTTTTAGAGTCTTACCCACTAAACTTGGGCAGAGCTTTTAGAGCATTTACTGGTATAGGATCTCAAATGGCTAGTGGTGTTGGGAGAATTAAGGGACTACTAGTGTTCCAGCTTGCATAATTTCTTAGGGGTATGGGGGCTCCTGTATTTGGTATTGGTGCAAACTGGTTAGCTCTTCTCCTTGGACTAGTTACCAAAGGTGGCAAAAAAATACCTAAATTTGTAGCAAATTGCGATCTGGTGACTGGTCCACAGCTCTGATTCCTTGTGGCTCTCTAGTTCATATGGTCTCGAAAGAAACTTCAAGACTGGTCCCACTGGGTGTGCCAAAAACTATTGATGCTTAAAATTGTGCTTGATTCTAATCAACAACAATGGGAAGTTTCAAGCTGTGGGATATTGTGGCTTAAAACAACCTCTAAATTTTAGAGAAGATGGTCTCTTCTTTTTTATCAAGTGTGGGGAAAAGGGATAGAAAATTAAATAGAAACGCAAATGCAAAAAATGAAACCTAACTATGGTGATGCGCCTGAGTGTAATCTGATCCTAATCTTGAGCACAGTGAGACTATATGTAGGATTCATTTACATTTAAGAGCAAACAAGTGCATGATCAATGTAAAAGATTGAAATAATTGAAATAGAGGCTCATAACAGAGACTTCTTTTGCTGAAATATAGAAAATGTCAACAAAGGCATAGGTTTCAATCTTCTTATAAGAATCTTCCAATCACATAAGAGGTGTAGAAACACGTGCAGTTATGTAGAACTTTCAACTCAAGAAAATGAGAAAAAATCAAATGACATCCCTAATCACAACTCCGAAAAATCTACAGGCTAGACCATTTTTGCAAATGACATAGAAAATATCAACAAAGGCATAGTGTTCAATCTTCTTAATTCTTTCAGCCACATAAAGGGCACAGAAACATGCACAATTACATCAACTTTACAACTCAAGAAAATGATACAAAAGTAAATGATATTACTTAGTCACAAACTCTAGAAAGTCTAAAACTATAGAATCCCCTCCTTTTATCTTCCCTAGCCTTGTATTTTTATAGATAAAAAAGTGTGGCATTTAGTGCATTCAATGCCTTGGATGTATCCTAGTCTTATCAGGATGGGCCATGCTGGGGGGCGGGGCAGCTGCCCTGACTGTAGCATGTCGATTCATGTCTAGTACCTCCTTCTGTGCCTCAATGTCTTGATTTTATCACCTGCTTAGCTATGTAACTGTCCATTCTCCTCCACTTATATGGGACAAATAGATGGCCCTTTTAATGTTTGCAAGCCCCCAAAATCTACTCGGTGAACTGCTCCATCTACCAAAATAACTCCCACCGAGTTTCCTTCCATCTCGCTTTACGGCAACAGATACATAGAACACTCTGTTCTATTGAAATAGAAGAGGACACTTAGTCGATTTCCTAAAATTCTTCCTATTACTTAGAAGGCACCAAAGAATGACACTTGGTGCTTTTTACCTGATATACTAAAGACACACGGCTCTCTCTCCACTTTCCCTTTAGCTATGTTGTAGAATTATTCAAGGCACATATTAGGCTCCTATGGATGGTGACACTTGGTAGGTTTCATAGACCTTTGAAATAACACTCGAGACCCACCACAATTTTTATTCGGCAACAAAGCTTGAAGATGATCTCTCAAAATTTGACATGTGGTAGCCTCCACTATTCTTGGGAAGATACGTGGCATCTTCTACTTTTCTTACTAGGGGTATGTGGCATCTTTCACTTCTTCTAGGAATGGAGTAGGAAGGGGCTTGAAAAGTGACACTTGGCGGCCTCCGCTGCTCTTTGGTGCTTAACAAAATGAACCAATGCCTTTTTGCATTATGAAAAGGTACTTGACCCCTTTGGTTTTTTTTGGGACACTCCCTTGAGTTGCTTGATGAACCAAAATGGTTCAACAATGGTTCAACATTGCATGCCATTTACACGTTAATCAAGGTATTAAACTAAAAATGTTGAACCAAGGCATTGAACTGACTATCTTTGAGATGCTGACACGTGGTGACTTCTGCTTTCCTCCAAAAAAGTAGTCCAGGGCCTTTTGTGACTGACAACTAGTGCTTTCTGCATGATCCTGTAGTTTAGCTTATTGAAACCCTTTCACCAAAAAATAGATGAAATGCAAGTGCTAATATGAGATGTGGATGTTGACACGTGGTGCATTCCACTTAGCTACTATTGGATACATGGCACATTCTGTGGCCTTCCTGAAAGTTATGAAAAGTGTCTCAGATGATGCCAGTTGGCTGGCTCTGTGTTTTAGAAAATGACACTTGGCAGCTTCCACTCAAATTCAACACTTAGGCAAAAATGAAACCAAAGAAACAAAAAGGGGAAAAGAGAACCCGTGCTCATATAGTGACACTTGGCAGCCTCTGCTGCACTTCGATACTTAGATGGAAAATGAATCAAAAGAAACAAACCCATGCTTTGTTTCAAAACTTCTGTTGCCACGACCCAGGTATGTGGGAAAAAAATTATAGCATGCGACTGAGAATCAAAATGCAACGTAGAGTTAAAATTTTACACTATAGTGGCTAAATCCCTTAATCCAAGAGGCTTGGAAAGAGAGAGAGCTAGTGAAATCTCAAAGAAAGAAGCTAAAAAAGCATTAAAGAAAGAAAGAGAATCTTAAGAGAGTGAGAGTCAAGTAAGAAGACCCATGTGAGGTTAAGAAGACAAGAAGGCAAGCTTGTCAAGAAGATATACTTAGAGAGAGAGTGAAGAGAGTGTGAAGAGTGAAGAGACAAAGAGAAGGATGGAGGGCTTAAAGAATGATGATTGCCACAAGAACATAGAAAAAGAAAAAGAAGTGACGAAAAGATAATTAGACAGAGAAAGAAATTGTTGAGATGAAGATGTTTTTGTCAAGGTTAGAGAAATTCTTGGAAGAGATAAGGCCAATATTCCTTGTACACATCAATAAGAAAGTGATATGGACTCTCAACTAGATGACAGACAAAAAAAGAAGACAAAGGGATAAATTGATAGTAAGGTAAACTAAAATAGAAATCGAAGGGGAAAGCAAGCCTCAAATGTTTATAACTAATGATTTCTTGGAATGTGTGAATACAAGTAAAGAGTTGAATGAAGATGAAGCAAAAGATGTCAATAAAGACAAGGAATGGATTATAAGAGAGAAGTATGAACAACATGTTAATGTTAAAGAATAAGTTGATTGGACAACTGACTATGGTGATAAAATGATATGATATCCATAATAAGGTGAAAAACTTGATGAATAAGAAGGATTAAGTGAGTATGCAACATCATAATACCTCATGGTAAGCATGAAAGAAGAAGGTTTCAGTCAAGAAAGATTTGAAGAAAGTAAAGAGTCAAAAGGTAATAGTTTTAATGTTATTTTTGATGAGTATGTTGATATAAAAGTTGATAAATATGATTTGTATGAAGATACATTGAAGTTAATGGATATGCTAATGAAAGGATGAGAATAAATAGAAGCACCTAATGAAGTGCTTGACATGTAGGAAGAAATATATGAAATGTTAGTAAGAGAGTATGAAGAAGAAGCACATATTGAAGTGCTTGTAAAGTCTAAATTACAATAGGTAGAAGTGTCTTACTTAGCACCAATTAAAGACAATAGAGACATATATTAATATACCATAGAGGAGAAGCATATGTGGTAGCAAATAATGCAAGAGTTAAAATATTTGAGTCTAATAGGAGATAAGGACTCCATTATAGTAGGTGAATGTGCATTAATGATGATCTTGATCCAAGATGAAGAAGAGATAGTAGTCAAGAAGCAATCAAAATTTGGATTGAAAAAATGTGTACTTAAAGAGGAAAATCAAGGATTTGTTTTGTTTAACTTGTTTCTTGCATGTGTAGGTCTTTGGAGGAAGGAGAACAAGCAGAAGTTGCCAATATTTAGTTTGAAGATCAATAACAAGAAAGATATCATCAAGGGAGGAGCCATAATCACTTTACCCAAGAGTCAAAGGTGTATACATTATTCTAATAGAACTTGGGATCCAAGAGGACATGAAATTGAAAGAGATATTATGAATATAACATCAATTCTAGATCAATTATAACTTTCAAAGGAAGGTTTCTTTTGCTCCTCAATAGTATGATACAAGAGCATCTTTTTGTCTTGTGTTTATTTACACACTTTTGGAGTGATCAATTTTATGATTAATTTATCTTATTTATGACGTGTTAAGGGATTTAGGAGTCATAAATTACACCTAATAATCTTCTCAAGGTGTCAAATTATGCTTAAGATGGCTATAATTTAGACCTTGGCATTTTCTCGCCAATTTCTTTGATTTGGATTTTCAAACTTTCTTGTCAAGTTTCAGAGACATAAATCATGTCTAAATAAGTTTAAATGTTTTAATTTGTTTGATTATGATATATAATGGGGTCAAGTTTATTTCAATACATACATGGATCACATGAATAGTCATTTTGATAGGTATGTTAGAGGTTAGGGTAGTTAGGAGTCTCCCAACATTCATGAAGGAGGTTCAAAATCAGTTAGATTAGTGGATAAAAAATAAATTATAAATATGATGTTGTAATTAGTTATGTGGGATTAATTTAAATTTTTATGGAGGTGAACCCCAAGGAAATGATCAAAATTTTCCTCTTTTGGAATCCAAAATTGATTATAAAGTTTGTGTTCTCTGTGTATGTAGTGAAGTTAAATGTGCAAGATAGAGTGGGTGAAGAAAGTAATAAACAGATATGTTTATGACCTTATTATTACATTGGTAAGTTCTATTTCAAATATTATTGAGATCCACTATGTAGTTTCAAAAGGTTTTTGAATATATGTATCATGATAAATTTGTAATAAGTAACTAAATAAAGGGGTTAAAAGTAGAGTCTAATGAATCCTAAAGGAGTATAAAGGTTGAATAGGCCTTATCAAATCAACACAGACATTTGAAATCTTCAATTAATATTGAAACCACAAGAAATCATCACTTGGGTTAATATAGTCAATATGAACCCTGTAGATGACTGAGTTACAAAACTCAAAATCTTATCTATGTTGTACCTGAAAAATGTCGCTCATTTTTAGGACAACATATAAGCTATTTTGGTCTTACAAAACCAAAATATCTCTTCCCATTTAATAAAATTGTTCTAAACTTTCAAAATGGGGAATTATTCAAGCTTTTTCAATTAAAGGACTAACATGTTCAACAGGTTTAAAGGCTTCTACAGGCGAGTTCAATCAAAAGAACAAGTTTCCAATACTTAGTCATTTTTAGGATTGGATCAAAACCTTGGTTCAACCAAAAGAATCTATCAGCAAGCTTCTATGCAATGTTTGAACCATTGAACCTTGAACCATTTTTAGTTCAAAGGTTCAACATGTTCAAAGGTTCAACATGTTCAAAGTTTGAATGACGTCAACAGGTTTCAATAATTAAGAGCTTTTGTCAAGGTTCAAAGTTTAATCACTTCAGGTTCAATGACTTCAAGACACTTGTCAAAAAGAAGAAGACTCGAACCATTGAACCGTTGAACCATTGAACCACTCAGGTTCAAAGGTTCAATAGGTTCAACGATGGTTGGTTCAACAAGGCTTATTTCAAAGAGCTTGGTTCAAGCAGTCAATAGAAATGAAGGAATGAACCATTGAACTGTTGAACCTAAAGTTGGTTCAATTGGTCGGTTGAAGCGACAGGTTCAGAGGAGTGCCCCAAGAGTTAAAGATACAAGTGCCCTTGCAGAGGGAATTTCTATGGCAAAAGTAACTAAGGCAAGCAAAGAAAGTCTAAAACAAAAGCCTGACAGTTTTGGGATCTAACAAGAAGATTGATTACTTTTGTGTAAGAAACTAAACACGAAATTAAACCAAAAGTAATAAGTAACTAGAAATTAGAAATAGCAAAGAATATGAGATATAAGAAACAACCCAAAAACTTGTATTAAAGTCTTCCAAAAGGAAATACAATGAAGAAATCACACTTTCTTGTCACACCTCTCAGATGTATAGATCTCTTTCCCTCAAGAGTTTTCTCTCTCAATTACAACTTAAAAACTATGAAGATCTAACCCTATTATATAATATTAGGATTCATGAGCATGCATTCTCCACCGTTAAATACACCTCTTAATCAAAGGTTCAAATCTATCCTGCCAAAAATAGAAACATAGACTCAATACTAATAGTTAAACTTATCATGCAAACAATCTGTTCATCCCACGAAAATAGACTTTTGGAACACACAGGTGACCGACGTTGGTCCCTATCTATCTGCATATGACCGACGTCAGTCGATCCATAACCAACATTGGTAGCCTTTGGTTGACTCTTGACTGATGCTAGTGACTGTGTAAATCTAGCAACCTTGCATTTGCTCATCTGATGAAGCTTTTAGCTCCACAACTCAACAGACAGAGCCTAACAGATGTTGCCAAGTGTTGTCTGTCGAGCCTCATTTTACTTTGTTTCTAATAGCTTAGCAAAAGCCACCATGTGTCATCTTCTGTGGGACACTAAAACTGTGTCTAAAGCCTCTACAAGTTAAGTAGATGCTGTCATGTGTCCTCACCTATTTCACAATGGATGTTGCCATGTGTCAATTGATGAGATCCATAGAAAATCGACTAAGGTAAAGCCAAAGGACAAACAACCCTTTCGGAGGGCACTTGGAAACCAAAATGGACCATTGAAAAAATATGAAAGGTCACTTTGAAGCTTAAACAACCCTTGTAGAGGGCAGGTGGGGAGTAAATAGATTGATTCCAAGGCTAAACAGACACAAAGAATTCCTTCAAAAAAGTTCCTATGGCAAAGTTGTAAAGAACAATTCCTTCAGACAAATTGTCTAAAAGAATTTCTTTAGACTTTTTATTTGAAGGAAAAGTCCCCTAAAATATAAAATCTGCTAAGTGCCACATGTCCCTCAGAAAGTCATAGCGGAAATCACCATGTGTACCTCATAAAAAAGCAGTAGAGACCACCACGTGTCATCTTCAAAACTCAATAGATATCACCAAGTGTCATCTTTCATAGGAAACTAATATAAGTCCCAAAGACCTTTCAAAGGTAGCTAAAGCTTGGTGGAAGCTGCCATGTATTAACGTTCACAGTTTCTTCCTTTAAATCTCTTTGTTAAGTAAAGATCATGGTGGACGCCTAGTAAGCTACTGAAGTAAGCAAAAGCCGCCAAGTGTCATCCTCCGCAAGATTCTCAAAAGAAAAGTGGAAGCTGCCACATGTCCCATTGTAACTCCATAGAGTGTGACAAGTGTTTGTATCCACATTTTGAGTTTCTTATATATTTAAAAGCTTCTTTTAATAAGCATCTCTCAGAGTCCTGTGGATGCTGCCACGCGTCCTCACCTATTTTGTAGCAGAATGTGCCACGTGTCAATTGTTAAGACCAGCAGAAAGTGACCAAAGAATAAAGCATCAAATTGAACCAAAGACCCAATTTAATAACCAAAAAAGGAGGAATGATGAAGAAAGACTAAAAATATTCATGCACAAGATATGTTTCTAGAAGTAGACCACCAGTTGGACATTGGAGAACACGAACATTCAATGGTGTGACCCATTTCTCTGCATTGAGAAAAGCAAATGGGCAACTACATCAGATTCTAGCATATCTTCTTAATAGAATTTAAAATGTATTGAATGTAATATGATGCGTTATTATTCCCAAGTCTTTCTTGGAGAGGCTATATAAGGGACTCTCTTTTATTGTTATGGGGATCTATCTCTCTGTTACCAGAAATAAAACTCTGTCGAAATTGAAAGACATTATTGAGACTTTGAGCTCAGATTGTTCATCATATTTATTTGTTTGAATCAGAAAGAAAGTTATTTTTAGACTTTGTGTTGTCATAGTTTGTATCATTCTAGGAGATTGTTCTTATGTCTATTTCCTAAATGTATTCTGGTTTATGCAATTTAATAAGCAGAGCTAATAGAGGTAACAAAGAAGGTATCCTGAAGCCAGTTACTTTCAGAGTTTGTGCTGTCATAATTGTCTTTAGTGTGTGTTCATTTTCTATTTTTGTGTAAAGAACCTTGGGACAACTTTGTGCCCTCATTGTTCTTCATATTCCACTCTTTGGCAGTTGAGGTGGAGACTTTGTGCCTCATTTCATCCTACTGTGTTACTATACCCTATTATAATTACTTGTCTTCACCAGAAAGATTCCTTTTATCTGTTAAAAAACACTTCTGAAAGAAGAGGAGTGTCTTCTGTCATTTCATTAGGATTTCTCCTTTGATTCATGCACATCATCTCTGAAAAAAGAGAGATGGATGGTTTATCCTACCCTTGAGTGTTATTATATATATATATATATATATATATATATATATAGTACTTACATATCTACAAGGAACCTCCCCTTGATGAGAGGAGAGATTAGTCTCCTTTTGATGTGGTAAACCTACACATTTGGCAGACCAATCTTCCTACTGTGGATGATCAAACCTATTTTGTTTATCAGTACGTTGATTGACAAAATATTCACCCAACAATCTAAATAGTTAATCAAAGTGTGAAAAGGAAAACTAATTATAATAAAAGGTGTGATAGTCATTATAGACCTAATTCAATTACCATAGTCATTTTAAATTCATTTTAAAATTAAAACAAGAAGATATCCACTCTCGGCTTGACACAACCAATGTAAACCCTGTTCTAGGGTTTCAAAACTAAAATTGGTGTTGTGAGTGATTTAACAATCAAATGTGATAATTTTTATTGATTAGATAGATACTAATGTGATTAGAAATATTTTGGGAGTTTTAAGTATGTACTTACCTTTGTGTATGGAATAAAAGTGATAATGTGCAAATCAGGTAGAGGAGAAACCTAATTAGGTTTGAGAGGGTATGAAAATGGCATCTACGAGTTGAGTTAGACAATGAAACTTCATAGAGAGATATTAGAGGATAGAGGGTGTCAAAATATTAGATTATAATCCCAAGGACAATCAACACCTATCCATACCAGTGAAAAAGGGAGAAAAAAGGCTACTAGAAAGCATGTCACAAAGAAGGAAACAATATGTGAGTTAAGAGTTGTACTTAGAAAATGGTGTGGTTTGTATAGAAGGTAAAAAAAGGTTTGAACATGATATTAGTTGGAAATAATAACCCGAAAGTAGTCAAGAAATCTCAAAACCATGTATTGACCACGTGATCAATGAGTCCTTGTCAAAGAATAAGCAAATGAAACAAGACAAGTTTGAAAGTTGATGAGAGGGTGACAGTGGGAGTTATGTTGATGGATTAGGTAGTAAAGAGGATTTGAGATACATTCATGGATATATAAGAGTGAAAGTGTTTCAACAAATAAGGAAGAGATTGGATGTTCAAGAGTGAACATGAGTGTCTAGTGCACATTGAGTACAAAGTGATATAGTACAAAGAATAAAGATCAAATTAGAGTTGAAGAGATCAAGTGGTCAAGAAAATTAAAGATCAGAGCTAGGTGTTGTGGTAGAGGTAAAATTATATATGGTTCATTATTCCTTTTAGAATAGACAAGTTTTCAAATAAACCTCTGCATCAAAGTCTATTTCAAAAGTGTAAATAATGAACAAGATACAACCTATAGCTGCTAGACAACCAAAGGGATATGAAAATAATAAAAATACAAAGACCACCAATAAGGATGAAGACACTTCAAAGAATGACTTTCCATGGCTTAATTCTTGGGTGCTTTAACCCCCTATATGTAGACTTGATTCACATCATGATTTTTATAATTCTTTTGTATTTTATGACTTTATTATTGGTTGGCCTTTCTCATGCTTGTCACTTATTTGTAAATAGTTATGCAATGAATTATTTTAACTCCTTTTTTTCTTTTTTTTCTTTGATTGAAATATTATATACCTTGTGATTGTTTTAGGTCCATGTCGTATATACATACATAGATAGAGGCATTAGTTCACTTATTTTTCATATATGGCACTAGTTCTTTTTATTCCAACTTAGGTTATTATTTCATTAATTATTTTTATGCTACTATGCTTTCACCTGATAAAATACTAAATGTTTTTGATATCAATTCTCTATGATTTAGTACACCTTATTTAATTGATATGTATTTAAGTGCATGATGCATTCTCATGTCCCCAGTGTGTTTCCATGTGTTTGACATGTATTATACATATATGATGTGTTTTACATGCTTGAAATGATACCTACTTCTTGATATGGTTATATATGTATTTTATATGCATTATATGCTAATTTATGCTTATTATATTGTTTATGTGCCTTTATAGTGAATTTCATGCTCCCACTTAGAATGACTACTTTGTATATCATCATATATTTGACATGCCTTTTCTCATGATTGATGTGTCTTCAATGTTTTCAATGTGTCTTATACATGTTTGATGTGATTTTTTTATCTTAGGTACATTTTACATCATCGATTTGACTCCAATATATAAATTATTTACTTTATGTTTGGTCATATATTGGACATGTCTTCTACTATGTTTATCTACATGATGTGACTTTAGCATCTGAAGTGTTTTCTTGTTGCTTTTTCACATAGTGGACATGCCTTTTTTATGATTATTTTACTTAGGTACTAGGTGTATTTTATGATGTCATGATATATATCACACACACTTTATTTACCACTTGCCTAAGTTGGCATGACAATACTACATTAGTGTAAATAGTGTCACCAATTAGATTGGAGTTGCACCTCCAATGTTTGTTTATTTATTTTTGGCTATGGAACCAATTTGAAAAAAAAACTAACACTAACTTGGTGGTAAATCATGGAACATAGTGCATCGGGTTTATGTTACAGAAAAAAATTAGAAACATAAAGAGGGAAGGGCCATACACCCTCCTAGATCATTTTTTATTTTTTACATTGGTGATAACAAGGAACAAAGGGATAACATACACCTTTAGATAGATAAAATATACACATAAAGAGAGATAGGAGACAACAACATCAAGGAAGGAAAGAAGGACAAGGAGGAAGAATGGGAAAAATAGAAAAATGGAGATTGAAAGGGACAAAAATATGTCTACATTTTGGAGTGAGCATGTTCACACTCACTTAAGGTGATAAGCTTGAATTAGGGAGTGGTTATATTTATTAGAGTGACAACTTAACATGTGCATGTACATTTTAGAATGGCACACTAATTTAGATTATTCCCCTATTTTGTAGTTCAAAATAACCAAGTGATTGTTGTGAAACAAGCTCATAGCCTAATTAATAGGCACTCCCAAGGGTATATTATATAGAGAGAAGATATAACAAATTGTAAATGTGAGCTTAAAATAAGGGATACATTTTTTAGTTTAAATCTTTATTATGTAAAGATAAATTATAAGTATCTGATTGAAATTATGGTAACAGATCATAGTTGATCCTATATATGAGAAGCATTGAATTTTTTGATATGGTATTAGAGCAGGGATCTGCATCTAGTACTCAACAAAAAATCTTTGACTTTTTTCGGTGAGCCATTAACTAATGTACAATTTATTTTTTAAAAGAAAGAGAATAATTGATGTAAGTCATATGACATTATCTATCTTTGTATTATATTTTATTTTCTTGCTAATCCAAAATGAACTCTTTGTCGTAAGCTTTATGGCTCATACATGAGTCCAAATCAACTTAGGTGTAACATTTTCACCTCAGATAACCTATTAGGGCTTGAAAATATAATCCTATATTGGTAAGCTTCCTTACTCAACACTATGGTGATCCTCATCCAAACTTAGCTTTGCTATCCTCATTGTGGCCTTGAATCACTTCAACATTCATTATTTTGGTAAAAGGTTTGTAGAATTAATTTTCACCCTTGGAGATATTTATTTATGATCTCTCTAACTAAGATACAAAATGGGAACAAACTCAGGGTATGGGTGTCCTTTAATGGGGTTGAACCTTCGGAGAGGGTCAGCTTCCTTTTGGTAGATCACCTAAACTAATGCTACTTCTTAGAAAATGGTTAGAGAGGGGGTATAGGGTTACTAAAGGAGATACAAAAGTGATGCACAAATGTTTTGAACACTTATAATTGTACAAGACACACTATCAGACACTTTCAAGCTGGAAAATAACACTTCATTAATTCTTTGATTAGCGTTCACATAAGTATTTCATAAAAAGGCACTGACTAACTATCAATCTAGCATGGGAGGGCAGTTATCCACTTCCAAATTAATCAATAAATTATCTATGACACTTAGAATGATCTGTGAGATCTAGAAAACACTTAATGAAGATGAGAAAATTTAGACAAAGGAAAATGAAAAGATCCATTCACTTAACCACATAAATGAATTCATAGGACACACTTAAATTCAACTTGCAAATGGAGGAATTCAATCTTTTATTGCATCAAATAAGTGTTACATTACAAATCTTGGCATAGCTTGGGCATGCCAAAAGTATAAGAGTCTCTTTTAGGGAGAGAAATGGAAGATATATAAGAAAAGGGGAAAAGAGAGAGGGAAGTGAGAAAATAAAAATCAATAAATGAGGCCCAACCACTTTTTGATTGATTAACATTAATCATGCCTCTATATTAATCCCAACTAGATTTCAAACCTTTTGATTGGCTTAGAAAAACACTAGAATATAAAAACTTGTTGAGGATGATGAGTCATGATCCATTCAAAAGGGAATTGTCCCCAAAGACTTTGAATCTTCATTGAATGTTCCACTTGCCTTGCTCAACCTCCAAACTTTCCATCTTCTTAATGCATTTACATCACCATGATTTTTTTTAATATGTTTTTATCAAACAACTACTTAGACTCATTCATTGGCGTCCCTTAAGACATTCATTTCACAATCATAATTCTACCATTTCTCCAAATCGTGAACATAGGTATACCATAGATGAAAACCAAACCCTTGATTGGTTTTCATATAGTCATAATTGAGATCCACATGCTAGGGTTTCTTGATCATGAACAAGATGTAAAACTTATGCCTTAGGGATTTTGAGAGTTTTGATTGAGTTTTAATGGCATCCTATGATTCTACAAGGTTTGCTTTTGTAACCTTACAAGGTTTGCTTTTGTAACCTAGATGGTATTTAATCTTGCATTTATATGTTTGCCTACCTAGGTGGTGAAACCCTTTGATCTAACATGTCTTCCTATGTGGCATCTCCTTGCCACACTTTTTATCATATTTAAAAATATGACCATTGCAAATTTGGACGTGTGTCCTCACCTTGTGCTTCCTAGAGCTTAATCAAATCTACTCTGTCGATCTCCTCAAAAGTATCCTAGCCTTGACCTTCATCATTATCATTGATCTTTGAGTTGCTTTCAATATTGTACCACTTGTTATCTTTGCATTCATTTTTATCTTGGATTTTGAAAATGTGATACTTGGCAGTCCTGTGTGCCTCCTATGGACCCTACTACCAGTCCCCATTTAGTTGATGTACTTACACCACATGGTGGCCTTATATGCAATCTATCTTATTGAATTTTTGACCTTGATTTGCACCATCTATTTGCTCTTGCATGATTAAATGCATACCATTGATCTCTGATCTACTTGATCAAACACAAACCATTGATCTTTATTTGAACAATACGATAAAATGTGAGCCATTGATCTACTTGAAAATCACCTTGATTGAGACACTTGGAACCTTTGTGTTAATCCTCAAGATCATCTAGCTTATTGAATTTGATCTTGTCATTGATCTTTGATTATATGATTGAATGCACATTGCAGATCTGATTTTGACTTATTAACCCAGTTGATCTCCCATGTACCATTAATCTATTTTTTGGGCTTCCGATATCATGTCACTTGGCAGCCCTACATTTAACTAGAAACTTATTGAGTATTTTTTGAATCTAAATGGTTATTTCCTATGTCCTTAATTTTATGTTTCTGGGCATTCCCCACACTACTAGATCATATTTTAAGGCTTATATCTTGAGATGGGAAATGCATCAAGACACCAAATTTGTAGGGGATGACCATGGCATAAAACACATCATCTTGACATAATTATTCAACCTTGGTTGGCTTCCTAAGTACATTTATCAAATGCACAACTAAACTGACCTATTCATTCCTATATGATGTGGTAAGATAGTCTAGTTCCCAATAATCACATTAACAAAAATTTAAGACAAACTCATTGACTCATAAGATAAACTAGTATGATGTGCAAAGTTTTGAATGGTAGGGGTGATAATTTGGCCTATGAAGTCAAAATTATCAATATTTTAATGACTCAACTAGGAAGCATGCCTGTTATATTTGAGAATCAAACCATTTACATGACTCTTGGACTCATAAACAATGACAAATCTGATCCATGACTATAAGAAACCTTTTGACCTAAAATAAGACAACTATTCCACCAAGCTAAGGAAAAAAACACACAAAACAAGGAAACTAATCTAAATAAATCAAATGTACAAACAAAGAACTTATTTTTGACAAAACACAAACAAACTAATGTTCTATAACAACACTTAGAGGAAAACAAACAAACTAATTATGTACAAGGAAGTTAGCTCTTCAATAGCAATGTTTTAGATCTATCCCATTAATTGGAATAGGAAGTTCCTTGCCATCCATATTTGCAAGTTGGAGGGCATTATGGGATTTGTAGCTATAGATTGTGTATGTACCACTCCAAAGAGAGTCAAACTTTCTATGAATTTTTGGTTTAGCTCTATCTTCATCCCACTTGAGGACCAAATCTCCTTCTTTGAAACTTCATGGATAACCTCTCTTATCAAAGGCTCTCTTCACTTGTGCTTGGTGGATTTTCATGGCTAACATAGACTGATTTTGAACCTTTTTTAGCTCCATAGGCTCAGCATATCTAATCTCTATTGGTTCATTCTCCAACAATTTCAATTGATGCATTAGTTCTAAAGGAGAAAACTCAAGAGAAATAGGTAATCTTACTTCCTTACCATATACTAGCTTGTATGGAGAGTTGGTTATTGATATTTTGTAGGTTATGTTATCATCTCATAGACCTAATTTCAACTTGAGATGCCATGACCTCTGATTATATTTAATAATCTTTCTTATGATCTTTAGCATGTTCTTATTTGTGGACTTAGTAAGACCATTTCCTTATGGATAGTAATTTGATGAAGTGCCGAGATAAACACCATGTTGAACATCTCATTGGCTAATCCTAGTCCTCACAAAGGACATAGCATTGTTAGAAATAATGGTTGAAGAAACTCCAAATCTATCAAATAAACCTTTATAGAAATCTAGAACATTAGATTCATTTGCTTTTAATGTTATTGCTTATGTCCATCTAGTGAAGTAATCCATAGCAGTTAGTATCTATTTATGTCCTGAACTTGAAGGAGGGTTAATGAGACCAATAAATTCCAATCCCTATTAGACAAAGGGCTGGTCCACCATAATTGGTTGGAAAGGTAAAGTTAAAAGTTTCACTTTTCCCACAAACATAACACATTGTTTACACTTCCTAACCCATGCATGACACTCACCAAAAATGATAGGCCAGTAATAGCCACCACTCATGATCTTAAGGGTTTTGGTCCTTGAGTAATAGTACCCTCCACCATGTCCATCATGGAATTTCTCAAGCAATATCTATGTTTGGCTTGGCTCTATACATCTTAACAACATGCCATTGATATCTTTCTTGAACAAAATGCCATCTATGAGAAGAAATGGAATTGATTATAATCTAAAATATCTTATTTTTAAATCACTTAGATGAGAGGGATAAATACCATCTTAGATATATCTTACCAAGTCATGAAACTAGTTGGAAGGTGGGATATGATCATCTGTGACCTCTTCATCATTTGACACCAAAACAACCTCATTTGCCTTTTATAAGTCTTGGGCTAGATGATCACAAAGTCCTTTATCTATAATAATCTTTGTGACATTAATTTGCACATCACAATCCATTACCTTAGTTATCCAACCAACTTTTTTCTCATTTATATCTTTGTTTAAGAGGAACTCCTTAATTTTTGGATGGGAAACCATTAGATGTATCTTATTATTAGACAACAAGTATCTAAATTTCTTGAGAGGTCTTAAAATTAAAAGTACATGATTTTAAACAAAAGATTACCTTATTTCATACTCCTCTAAGCCTTGACTATATTCTAAATCCTCATGATTTTGTTGCATAAGAATGCCTAAAATTGTGTCTATGTTAGCATAAGTGTACAAAATAAAATCATTTTTAAAATCTAGGTTGATGAGTGTAAGAGAACTGGCTATGGCCTTTTTGATCTCTTCAAAACTCTTCACTCCCTCCTTGGACTAGCTAAAACTCTGATTCTTCTTTAACATGGTTGTAAGTGGCTTAGCTAAAGTAGCAAAGTTTGAAATATATCTTCTTATAAAATTAATTTTCTCTAAGAAGCTTTGCAAAGTCTTCATGTGCTTGGACAAGGAAAGTGAAATAATTGAATATATCCTTTCAGGATCTATACTCAAACCATATTTTGAAATCACATGCCCAAAAAGCTTACCTTCATGAATAGAGAAGCCACATTTTTTGGGATTTAGAGACACCCCAACTTGCCTACACCTTTCAAACACTTTTTTGAGGTGAACCATGTGCTCACCTATACTATTTGAGAACATTGTTATGTCATCCAAATAAACAAGTACAAACCTATTAAGAAAGATTTAGGATGCCATATCCATGAATCTCTAAAAGGTTGCTTCAACATTGGATAAACCAAAAAGAATATTTCTATATGCAAATATCCCCCACTTTGTAGTGAAGGTTGTTTTGAATTGATCTTCTTCTTTGACCAAAATATGGTTGTAACCACTATATCAATCCAACAAATAAAACCTCTCTGAACCTAAAACCAACTATGAAATTTGTTTCATAGATGGCAATGGATATTGTTCTTTAAGGAAATTACTATTCAAATGATGGAATTCAACACAGTCTAATCTCACCATTCCTCTTTCATACTGGAACAAGGTTTGCCACCCAAGTTTAATGCTTGATTGGAAATATAATAGCTAACTCTATGATATTATGAAGTTCATATTTCATCAAAATCTCAAGATTTATATTGCTAGGCATTTGTCTTTATCTTACTAGTTTAGTTTTAGCCTCTAACTCGATGGTGTGTTGAGCTATATTTGGATAAAATCCCTTGAGATAACTATATTTCCATGTAAACACATCAAAAAAAATTGTACATCATTTAATGAAGGCTTTATTTTGTGAAGGAGTGCATACCTTACCCAACTTCAAGTTCTTACCACTTGCAATCTCCACATTGGCATAATGTTTCTCCTTTATTGACAAAGATGACTTTTCCTTTCTCAACTCATCATCACCACTGAATATATTCTCAAGCGTGACAAATTCCTTGGGAAAATTATTTGTTTTTATTTTCAAAATCTGATCATCATACTGTTGTAAGAACTTTGATTGATTTCTTAAGGAAAACTTAGTCTCTTCTTGTAAGAACCTTATAATTTTACTGTCATCTTCAAACACTTGTCAATTCTCATGGTTATCCGAAATAGAGGGCCTTACAACCACCTTAATGTGTGACTAAATTTTTTCACTTTTTATATTAGATAGGATATTAAATCATGTCCCAATGGTAGCCAATCTATCTGCATGTTTATTTTCATCTCTTGGTATTGTCTAAATGTTGAAAATCTGAAAATCTTCAAGTAAGTCCCACACCCTATGCTTATAAGATCTAAGCAATAAATATTTGCATACATTAAGACCTCATAATTGATGAAATACAAGTTTACTATCACCAAAAACTTGCAAAGTGTTGACTTTCATCTTCTTAGCCTACTACAAACTGTGAACTAGTGCCGCATACTCTGCAACATTGTTTGAACAACCAAACTGGAACTTGATAGAAGAGAAATAAATTTGATTTTTTGGTAAAACCAACATCATTCCAACCCCAGTACCATGCTTATTCCTTGATCCATCAAAGTATAATTTTCATAGATCATCACTAGGCACATCATCACTAGAATTGGTGCATCATTCTCATGGAGGAAATAAACACCAAGTCCCTCTTCTTCAATTAGCTTATAAGGGTCATGATAATGAAAATAAAAGGCCCACTGATTAAAGAATAGATCTGGAACTCTATCTAAAGGTGTTTTAGTTTTAATTCCACTAGTTTCTAATACCTCACCCAAGATGACATAGTTAGTGTTTACAATACTTGGCATATATGGCTCCAAATAAAAACATGCAATAGGTTTTGAACATATTGTTACTCTGGTAGCATACCTAGTTTTGAACATTAAATATGTTTAATCAATTGATAATATCCTCTAATATTTGAAGTGAAGTTCATTGATATACACATGGCAAAGTAAGGGGGCAAGTCCACCACAACTACATCATGTTGAATGGTAACATTGGGACAAGTATGTAGTATCAACTTCATATCCTTAATAATTCCTACTATCTTTATTGGTGATCCATCTAGTTGGAACACACTTTTAGTATTTGGTTTGTAAACAAGACCAAGCTTATCTATAATTCATTTAGGCATAATAGTGTTATTAGATCCACTATCCACCATATAGTTATGAACCAAAGTGTCACCAACTATAAAATAGAGGTAGAAGGAGGACTTTTGTTTTATTTCACCTCAGTGTTGTCTACCTTTAACATCTTATATACCTATTGTACTTGTTGCTTAGTTGGCTAGTTTGAATTAGTTAGGACACTTTCTTTCTCAATTGGCTTTGGAGATAATCTGAGAGCTGAAAGATCTTGAATGAGCATATATTTTTATCTTAGAAAAGAGAGGGAATCCCACATGCTAATGTTGATGTTAGACTTATTCATTTGGTCCACTATACTGAATTGAGCCCCGCTAACCTTTGGTTGTGCTTTTTGAACCACTTATTTCTCATGAACTACAGGTACTTGATGGACCTTTTCAACCTTTGTATTCTAGTTTTTTTGGGTTATAAGGGCAACAAATTGATCTTTGGTACTCTTGGACACAACATTAGGAGTAATTGAAGCATTATTCACATCTTAAGCCTCATCAATGGCTCTTCTTTTAGCTCTAATTAGAGTTGCAACTTGGCCATTTATATTGCTAGTCTCGCCACCCTGATTAAAATCAATATGGTCATCCAATTTTAAATTCACATTAATGACATCAGGTTGGCCTTGAACTTGTTGAGTCTCTCCTTGTGATGCCAAACTTGTTTCTTAGTACTGATTTCATAGAAGAGAAAACTATTCTTGTGTTATTTATTGCATAGTAATGTTTTGTAACACCAAGGCTTGGCTCTGAGCATCATTAAGATTAGAGGGATACCAATCTAAATCCTACATCAAGTTATTTTGAGCTGGTATGGGAAAAATAACTTTTTAATTGAAAGGTACATTAATATCAATAGTTGTATATAGTTTAGCTTGAGTTATGGCTCCTTATGGTTGGTAGGATAGTCTATTTTATTTGAACCATTGATAAGGAGGCCTTTGATATCTGAAAGGCTGATAGGTGGTCTGATTTTATTTTTTATAAGGCCTATTATCCTAATATTGTTGTCTCTTAAGTTTTACTATTTCATTTCCAAAAAATTGTAGCAAACCTTTCAGCTCACCAGTCTCACTGGCTTGACTAGAAAGGGTTGTAACTTGATCTTTAGGGGATGGAATAAGAGCTAAAGATGGAATTTGAGGAACTTGAGGAATTGAAATAGACTTCAATTCTAGGAATATAGTAATTAGAGGCCTTGAAGAGAGTTTACCGACTTGTATCAAGCTATTTTCTACTCTTATTGCAACCTCATAAGTATTTGGCAAGGTAATACCACCCATTAATTGTATCATCACACTAATATAAGAGTTAAGGGATTTTAGGTAGTATATAAAGCATATTATGAGGATGGTCTAATCAAAGTAGGTATCTTGGTCTATGTATTTTGGAATTTGAGGTTAAAACCAAACATGAATTCATGAGGAGCTCTATTTATGGTAGTTAGTTGTTTAATTAAGGATAGGTGATCAAATTTGTCCTCAAATTGCTTGACTAAGGTTACTCCTAATTAATCATAGGTAGAAATAGAATTTAGTGGGAGGTTTTTATACCAATGAAGCAATTTTTCTTTGAAGAAAGCAATAAGCAATCTAATAGCTACATTCTTTTGAACAATATTGTGAACTAAACAAAGGTTGGCAACATCCTAGATGTGCTCAATAGGAGTTGTTTGGTCTTCTCTTGAGAATAATGGGATAATATTAAGAGAAGATACAAAAATGCCATCAAAATGGGATAAATTCAATGGACTACCTTTATTGAATGGAATAAACACTTGGTTTCTGATGGCCATCTAGATAGTGAGAATTGCACTACTTAGGACAATAGGATGACTAGGAATTGAATATTTATTTTGAGGATAGGGTCTTGTCCTACTAAACCTTTCTCTTTTATATAAATTAGAAGGTAACTAACTGAATTCAAGAGTAATACCTTTACTAGATGACCTTGTAGTAACCTTTAACATGAGATTTTTTCCTGGATGATGCTATGAACTCTGCAACTTGAAGAATATTTAGCTTTTGATGATGATAGGTGTCTTCTTCTCCTATAAATACTTATCCTCAGCTCTAAACTTCAACTATGCCAAGAGGAATGGGTCCCATCAAACATGTTAGCAATTATTGTAGCATTAATTTTCACCCTTAGAGACAGTTCTTTAGGATCTCTCCAAATAAGCTACAAAATGGGAACAACCCCAAGCTATGAGTATCCTTAAATGCAATTGAACCCATAGATAAGGTCGAATTCTTATTGGTAGATCACCTAAACTAATGTTACTTCTTTGAAAAGGGTTAAAAATGGGGTATATGGTTAATAAGAGAGCTAAAGAGGTGATGCACCAATGTTTTAAACACTTATAAATGTATAAGGCACACTATTAGACATTTTCAAGCCTACAAATATCACTTCATTCACTCTTTTATTAGCTTTCACATAAGTATTTCATAAAAAGGCACTGACTAGATATCAATATAGCATGGGAGGGTAGTTGTCCACTTCTAAACTAATCAATAAATTATCTATGGAATTTAGAAAATGACATAAAGGCAAAGTAAAACATGCATATACTTAATCACATCAATGAATTCATAAGACATACTTCAATTCATCTTAAAAATATAGGAATTCAATCTTTTATTGCATCAAATAAGTGTTGCAGTACAAATCTTGGCATATCTCAAGCATGCCAAAAGCATGAGTCTAAATGGGAGATATATAAGAAAAGGGGAAGAGAGAGAATGAATCAAAGAAATATAAATCAATAAATGAGGCCTAACCACTTATTGATTAATTAGCATTAATCTTACCTCTACAAGTTAACTTTCATTAACCCCAAATAACTTTCAAACCCTTTGATTGGCTTAGAAAAACACTAGAAGAAAAGAACTTGTTGGATGATGAGTCATGATCCATTCAAAATGTAAAAGTTCCCAAAGACTTTGAAACTTCATTGAATGCTACATTTGCCTTGCTCAACCTCCAAACTCTCTATCTTCTTAAGGAGTTTACAACACCATGCTTCATCTTGATATGTTTTTACGTTATTAGAAATCTATTTGAACTCATTCACTGGTGTCCCTTCTAACATTCCTTTCACAATCACAATAATGCCATTAATACAAATCATGCACATAAGTATACCATAGATGAAAACCAATCCCTTTATTGGTTTTCACATATTCATAATTGAGATCCATAGGCTAGGGTTTTTTGATCATGAATAAGACATAAAACTTATGCCTTAGGGCTTTTGAGAGGTTTGATTAATCTTTAATGGCATCCTACAATTCTATAGGGTTTGTTCTGGTAACCCATATCATATTTGATCTCACATTTATATGTTTGCCTGCTTGGGTGGAGAAACCCTTTGATATAATGTGTATGCGTATGTGGTATCTCCTTACCATGCTTTTTTATCATATTTAAAAATATGACTGCTACAAATTTTTAAAGAAATGCCATATGGATAAAAAGTCCAAGGAAATAACATAGGCAAAAAGTCCACAAAAATTGTCTCCAAATGTCCTTGACAAAAATCCCACAATAAATTATTTCAAGAGAAAGGTCACTTACAAATTTGTTGAAGTTAAAGTGTGGAAGTCTTATAGGGCAGTCTCAAAATGACAAGGCATGTTAAAGATCAAGCAAGTATACAAGGATCAATGGTGCAAAAGCATTACAAGAATGATGATGAAAATGAGATCATAACAACATGTCAAAGTTTAATGTTAAATACAAATGTTAAAGATCAATCATATCGAGGATAATCTAAAGGAGTGGAAGCGAACCCATGGTATAGAAATCAATGAGATGTAAAAAGGGTAGAAAAAGTGCTAGATGGTTAATGGCAAAGCAAACTTAGATGATCCTCAAAGAGCATGCACATTTGACAAGTGTCAAAGGGTCATAAGGAAATATCCAACAAATGAAAGAATGTGAACTTGGCATGACAAAAGAATTTGAAAAAGATCATAATTAATGTCTTCTAATTGTCTGTATTGAGACAACTGGAACTTGTGATAAACTCAAGATATCTTCATGGATCTCGAGACATTTCAATCAAAGTGAACAAGAAAATAATGTAGTTAAGTAGAAGTGTAGATATCTATGATAGTAAAGGCATTTGAAAGTTGTCATTTGAAGTATGAATCGATACATGAAGTCAGAGTCACATTGAATGCAGACCAGAAGTGATCAAGGAAGTGATGTAGTTAAGTGTAGTAGAAGTGTAGATTCCAGAGATAATAAAGAAACTTGAATGTTTCCATTTGAAGCATGAATTGAGACATGAAGTTAGCATCACATTGAATGTAGACTAGATGTGATTGAGGAAGTGACACATTTAAGTGCAGTATAAGTGCATATGCCAAAGATAGTAAAGAAAATTTTGAACATTGCTAAGTGAAGCATGAATCAAGACACAAAGTCAAAGTCACATTGATATAGATCAAAATCTTGAACCCATTAAATTTAGTTGAAGTGTGAACATTTTATAGAGAGACAACCCTAATATGCATATGTCTATATATTCTACAGACATATCATTTGAACGTGTTATCTTTCTACTGTTACTACAATAATAATTAGAGTATTAACTCAAAATTTTCAAGTGAGGACACATGCAGACAACGTGAAAGGGGCAAAGAAAATAAGGTGTGTAAAAGTAGAAGATATCTAGACACAAAGAAATAGAAGCAGAGAAGTCGAGAAGACACACAGCTAAGGCATAGTTATAGACTAAACTTGTAACAGAAAAGTGTTTAAGATTATTTTTGAATCTCTCTTCTATATTTTTAAAGTTGTAGCTTCATTTCTCTGATAGTTTGGTGCCATCAAAAAAAATTATTTGGTGCTCAATTAGGAAGTTGATGCTTCTTTAGAGTGGGTGCTCTTGAATATAACCAGTGAGATTTGTCTGTAAGACTTTTTTTGTGAGGATGAATTACAATAGTAGCCTTTAGTAGCTCTTCTCACCATGGTTTTTTCCTCTAAGTTTCCACATTAAAATCTAGTGTTGATCATTCTTGTGTGTCCGTGTGATCTTTGTTATGTTATTTACTTTACATATACTTTGAGTATCTTGTTTAAAAGTTCTAAGAACTAGAATTTAGCTCATCTACTGATTCACCCCCCCCCCCCCTCTTAGTAGATAGTGTGTTCAATAATTGGTATCAGAGCCCAAATTCCTTAGGAGAAGCTTAATCAGCTCAACTAGATCATGGTTAGTGAATACAATGGCTTGTCAAAAAGGATATTCATCAAACAAGGCTCCTCTATTAAATGGATCAAACTAGGCTTTTTGGAGAATAAGAATGGAAGAATATTTGTCTTCCCTAGGGTTTGATGTATGGATGTTAGTGGTAAATGGTTACATAGCTCTTGTTGATCATGTGGCTAAAAAAGATTACAAAAACAATGCCAAAGCCAAGAATGTTATTCTTTATAGGTTGTCAAAATCTGAGTTTGTCAAAGTTATGCACTGTCAGAATGCAAAAGACATCTAGAATAAGTTCAAAGGTACCTATAAAGGAGATGTTAAAGTGAAATAGGCCAAGATACAAATGTATAAAGGATAGTTTGAAATCCTAAAAATTAATGAAGAAGAGAAGATAGAGGACTAGCTCCTCAGGATAAATGAGATAGTCAATGCCATAAGAGGACTTGGAAAAACAACAGAAGAGTCGACTATTGTCAAGAAGGTTCTGAGATCCCTTTCATCAAGATATAACTCCAAAATTTTGGCCATTGAATAATTGAAAGATTTTTACAAGGTTACCATGGATGAACTACATGAAACATTCACAACGTATGAAATGAGGATGGGAGAGATAGACACAGTCAATAGAGAAGTAGCCTTCAAAGTAGTAAAATATGCAAAAGAATAAACCTCTATGCTCAGTTCTGAGGAAACTGATAGTGAAGAAGCAAATTTTTTCAAAATATTGAAAAGGATTAGGTAAGTATAAATGAAAACTTCCATTCAAATGTTTTAACTTTGGCAAGCTAGGACAGTTCATTGTAAAATGCCCATTTAATAAGAAGGACAATGTCGAGCAAGTTGAAAATGTCAAAAAGGTAAAACCTCATTATGTTAAAAGGAAAAACTTCTTCAAAAAAAAAAGGGTGTTATTTACAAAAGAATAAAGTGACTCAGTAGGAGAAAGTAACAATGATAGCTCTAATGATGAGAATGATTGTGCCTTTCTAGCTGAGGGAAATGAGTTCTTATTTATGGTAGAAGAAATCACTTCTTTGGATCAAGAACAAAATGAATATGAAGATTTTGATGAAGGAGAAGAAGGTGAGATAGATATTGAAGGTGAAATGGTGTGTGCTCTTGAAGAAATCAAAAATCTGAGAAAAGAAATCTTAATGCAGAAGAGACATGAGCAGAAAGAGCTTGAATAGGCTAACCAAATTATTGTAACACTAAAAACTCAAGTTGAGGAAAACAAAAGAATAGTGAAAGTCATCAAAATAGATCTCCAGTCAAAATCTAATGAATGCATGAGACTTGAAGTAGAAGTAGTATCTTTAAGGAAAGAACTTGAGAAGGCAAGAGACTATATAAGCAAAAGCTTAAAGTTGATGAAAGGATCTGAAGCTCTTAGTGAACTGATTAATGTGCAAAATCTTTCAAATGAAAAGTCAGGTCTTGGAGATGATAAAGAAAAAATATCTTCAGAATGTACATCAATGAACTTGTATGATAACTTCAAGAAAGGAGGAGAAGCAAAAGCTATGAATAGAAAAGAAGTGATGAAGGCAAGGACCATAAAGGACATAAATATTATTCTTAGGAAAGATGCAGAAGGATTCTTCAAAGTGGTAGATCTGAAAAGTAAAAAGGTAAAAGTTTTTGGTATACTACACCAAAGAATGATATGACTAGGTACGCTCCTTTTTATGGTTATTGTTTTAGCTGTAATTAGTTTAGTCATAGGGTTTTTAATTTTAGAATATTCCATACTAAAAGATTTAATTTTAGAATATTCCATACTAAAAGATTTAATTTTGCCAATAGAAAGTCATTTGTTCCTTTGATAGATTCAAATTTGATATGTTACAATTACAATAATTTTGGACATATAGCTAAGTATTGTAGAGCTAACATTTTAATGACAAGAAAGTAAAACTTAGGCAAAAACAAGTTTTTAAATGAGAATAGAATTTCAAAGACCACTATTAAAGAGAAGAGAAAGGAAAATGAGAGACCTAAAAGGATGTGGAAGGTGAAATATCAATCTTTGATTGCTCAAATGACACTCCATGCCAAAGAGCAAAACTTGTGGGTCATAAAATAGAGGTTGCTCAAATCATATGACTAGAGACAAGAGCAAATTTACCAGTTTAAATAGATGCAAGGAAGAGAAAGTCAATTTGAGTGATAACACTATAGACAGAATAAGAGGTAAAGGAATCTTACACATAGATGGCAAGATTCTTACACATGACATCCTATATGTTAAAGGACTTAAACATAATTTGTTAAATGTAAGTCAAATGTATGATAATGATTATGAAGTCATATTTAATGCTAAAGGTTATAAATTGAAATGAGATAGAAATTTTTTTGCATAAAGAAGAACTGAAAGTAACATATACAACTTGATTGAAGAAAATTATGCAAGTTGTCTCATGGGAAAAGTCAATGAGAGCTGGTTATGGCATAAAAGAATGGGTCACATCAACTTCGATAATTTAGTCAAAGGTCTAACAAGTGTGTTAGACATATGCCCAAAATAGTCAAACCTGTAGATGTCACATGCAGAGTATGCTAACTAGGAAATCAGACAAGGCTCAAATTTGAAACAAAAGAATACATGACCTCAAAACCCCTACAAATAGTTCATAAAACAATTATGTGGTCCTACTAGGACAAAATGATCCAAGGGCATATACTAATTTTTGATATTTTTAGATGGCTTCTTGAAGATGACATGGGTAACTTTTTTGAAAGATAAATCACAAGCCTTTGAGAGATTCAAGATCTCCAGGGCCATGGTTGAGAATGAAATGGGAAGAAAAATCAAGTGTCTAAGATCAAACAAAGGTGAAGAATTCGCCTCCAATGAGTTTTTAGAATATTGTGAGAAGCATGGAATGAAGAGACAGTACCCTGCTGCACGTACTCCACAATAAAATGGAGTTGTAGAAAGAAAAAAAGAGAACTATGACGGAGATGACCAGAACAATGTTGAAAGAGGCAAAAATTCCTAATGGATATTAGAAAGAAGAAGTTCAAATAGCAGTATATATCCTAAATAGAGTTCAACTTAGAGTAAAGAGTGATAAAACTCCATATGAACTATGGTTTGGAAAACCTATATCTGTGAAATATTTTAGGGTGTTTGGAAGCAAGTGCTATATCAGAAGAAAAGAGGCTAAACTAGAAAGTTTTGAGTCAAGATGTGATGAGGGAATTTTTTATGGATATTCCACTCACAACAAAGCCAATGTGTGTTACAACAGACGACTACATAAAATAGTTGAAAGAATTAACATAAAGGTAGAAGAAGGATTCAAACAAGTTGAGCCAAATGAGGAGATTAGAATTGAAGAATCAGAAGAAGCAAAAAATGAAGTAGAAGATAGTGAAGAAGAGGAAGAAAGGAATAAAAGGACCCCTGTAAGGTTTGTTCAAAAAGAACATCCCAAGGAGAAAATAATTGGCAACAAAGATGAGAGTGTTAAGAATAGAAGAGTTGTAATAAATAAGGAGTAATTAAACTTTTCTCTACTTGTTTCTACCTCAAATTTCGCTTTTCAGACTAAAAAGAAAGAAACTAAAAGAAAGTAATGGACAAGGCTTGGAAGTACCTGGACTAAAGATTGCGCACCGTAAATCCAGACGTTTGTGAGCATTCCTCTTTGGCTGTGGAGGAATGACACCTGCAAGAAAAAAAAGGGAAACTAGGACAAGAAGAACGTTAGACAGATGGGCAGTGGGTTGCCAAGCAAAAGGCTTGTTCCCAGAAGTGTAAAAACTTCCTTAAGGGAGGTCAACCCACTGTTTTGATGAGATAAGTGACTGATAAAAGATAGAATGTCAGAATATAGAAATGACAAAGAAAGTAGAAAGGAAAGAAGCAAACAAAATGATTACCTGAAAGAGCTGTTGGGCTGAAGACAGTCGCCGAGGTCGGAAATGTCGCCGGCGTCGGTTATCTGATCTGCCGGCGTCGGCTATCCTGCCGACGTCGGTTGGGGAAGTGACCGGCGTCGGTCTGGGTTGTGGCCTGTAGTCGGGTCTGGGTTGCTTGCTGGACTGTGGACGGGTCTGAGACTGAACGGGGACAAGTTTGGATGGATTGGGGAGTGGCCTGGTTCGGGTTGGGTACCTGTTGCAAGGTCTTTTTGGCAGAGGGGTGAGGAAGTTGAAAGAGACACAGAGGACAAGGAAGAGGAGGATTCACAGAGGATGGGGCCTGAGAAGGCTTTGCAGCCTCTTCAAGGGGGAAGGACAGAGGGAGCAAAAGACAATAGAATATAGATGAATGAATACAATGAAATAACAAACCCAGACTAGCTTACCTTTAGCTTACTGAATGAAGAGAGAAGAAGATGTTGCTGGAGCCATAGAAGAGTTGCTGCAAGGAGAAGATGCTGATCCAGGGCCTTTTCACCTATTGCTGCTATTGCACGAGGTCAAGACAGAGGAGAGATCAAAGCCAAAGCGTCAAGAGAATCCGTTTTCGAGCTCAAGAGTCCAGGGGGTGCAACGGATGCAGAAGGGGATAATGAAGGCTGCCGACGTCGGCAGTTTTGCCGACGTCGGCCGAAGGGTCGCCGACGTCGGCGGTCGCAGGATGGGCACAGAGGCTAAAAATAGCCTCTGCCCACTCTTGCACGCCGCCGAGCGAGGGGTCATGGGTAGAACGGTCATGAGGATGCCAAAATGGATGAGGGGGGATATAATGGTGAGATTTGGCCTAATAAATGCTAGGGGGAAGGTGGAGGGATTCAAGGGAGGATCCAAGGTGGCAAGGGTAGGGTGGAAAGGGGGCCTAATTTAATTAAAAATAGATGTTAATTTCTAATTAATAAGCCCTAGGTGGGTTAGGGACCAAGGAGGACTAGGTGGGAAAAAGGGCCAAGGGGGAGAACCAAGGTGCAAACACGTTTGCGGTGTCTACATTTGCCCCTTTTTGTCTTGTTGGTTGTTCTGAACGAACTGCAAGACAAAAACAGGGAGTGGTTGCCCCAGGTGAAGGATGATGTATTCCCCCTCAAAGCAGGAGTCGAGAGAAGGAACCTGATGTCGGGTGCTGATTTGACAAAAGGTGAATGAGAAAGAGAGAGGTGAGTGAAAACGCTGCAAAAGTTGTGATTGCGCGTATACCACGTCACGGGATAGTCGGGTCAAATTGTCGCATGGTCAAGGGTCAAGGAGTGCCAAAATTGAAGTAACCGGGCCCCAGCATTTAGTCGTCTGCTGATCGGGTTACTCAATCTAAGCTGAAGCTCCAAATGGTCGTCGTGTCCCAGGTATCCAGGGCTCAGGAAGTGCTCCCAGAAACACGAAAAAGTCACAAGTAGTGGGGATCAACTGGCTCGCGATCCTATACTTGTGAAGGGTCAAAAAAAGTCTGCGGACAATTCTGCTAACCAGCCGTGGAATAGCATACACGCAAAAACAACCAAGGCAACATTGTCTTGGAAGTGGTCGAGGTCGAAGGAGATAGGCATGATCGCCAATGGTCATTGGTCAAGAGGATGGATAGACGAAAGGATGCGGCCGAGCTAACCCCAGAAGACATGTTATCTGAGTGCTGCCTACATAGCCCTGGTGACAGGGCCTCAGGCCGATGTAGTTCTCCCTAAAAGGGAGGGGGGTCGGAGGGATTGATAGGTCTTGGTCAAAGTCAATGATTGGTCTTGATCAAAGGGAATGATTGGTCTTGGTCAAAGTTGACGAAGTTGGGTGTGATAAGAGTCAAAGAAGAGAAGGTTTGTCCATCACAGAGATGAACAAATGGGGGTGGTCGAGCTAACCTCAGAAGATGTGTTATCTGAGTGCTGCCTACATAGCCCTGGTCGTAGGGCCTCAGACCAATATAGTTCGGATGAAGGGAAAAGATTGATCGATGATTAGATGTGGTCAAGTGTCAAAATGATGAGGGCAAGATGATGCTATAGATGTCACATTGGTCCAGAGGCTTTCATCCCTAGCAAGTTTCCATAGTCGTGATGGATGTATGCTAAAAATGAATAGAAGGTCTATTTATGCTTCAGCGAGTATTGGTTTATGCTTAACATAAATTGGGTCTGGTCGGTAGTTTCCATGGGTATTGGTCTCCATAGAAACTATGCGAAAAGGACAAGGATGATGCCTGATGTCATGTTGGAAATGTCGAGGCTGGTTTGAAAAAAATGTTGAAGTTGGCTGGGTTTAAGGATGAGTCGATAATTGACGTGGCCAAAGCGTGACCAAAGTGTAGAGAAAAGGTGAAAGGCAAATTGCTCTTTCATTGACACGGACCAGAAAGGAAGCATAGATAGGGGTTATTAGAACAAAAGCCCCGTTCATGCATTGCGTCGATGACCAGTGTTGAGTTAGAATGGTAATTGAATCACTTTGACATTAAAGTGAGCTCGAAGTCCCTTGAGCTGGTGATAGAAGGGGGATAGGGTAACCCAGTTTAAGAGTAGGAATAACCTTGCCCCTTTTGTAGGAGACCCTGAGACAACTACAAGCCAATGTCCGTGACTCGTTTTTTTTTTTTTTTTTGTGTCAGGCTGATCGATGCGGGAAGCCTGCATAGAGATGTCACTTGATGTAATGGTCATGTTGCGAAGCTGATCGATGCGGGAAGCTTCTAAGAAAAGTGCTGTTTATTGCCAGAGTAGTCATAGCCATCCTTCGAGGGAGTGGTCTAGATTTTTGCTTAATAATGTTTGAAAAGTTGGCCTAGCTGTCCTTCAAGGGATCAGTCTAGTAATACAGCAATGATAATACAGCTGTCCTTCGAGGGATCAGTCTGTCTTTTTGATTTGACTTGACTTGATTTAGTGACCATGGATATGTTTTGACATCTTGATTTGGATTTATTGATAGGAATGAGAGTCACGGACAAGACTGTAGAAGCTCAAGGACGCCCCTTTTTATTAGGACAAAGCATCACTGCATCCTAAAAGGGTTGTAGAGGACTTGTTAAAGGGGAATAGGGTTGAAAGGGATGAGGATTAAGAGGATGAGGATTGCTCAAGGGACGAGCTTAAGTTACGTGTCAAGTAGACGAGTACGCGACTAACAGAAGAAAGGTCGAAGATGCAACGCATTAAGAGGCTCAGGTTCCGGCCGTCCGTCGAGGGAAGACAGACGATAAGTCCCTGACCCATACTTGTGCGTGATGATAAAAGGTCGAAGCCAATTGGGGGTGAATTTACCTCGTTTACTTCGCTCCATATTGGTCACGTGCTGATTCTCTTTGAGGACGAGGTCTCCGATGTTAAAATCTCGTTCTCGCAGATTTTTGTCATAGGCCCGCTTTATGCGACTTTGGTAGACATGGAGATGATTAAGGGCAGCAAGACGACGCTCATCGAGTAACTCAAGTTGAGCTAAGCGATCTTGACGAAAGTCGTCGTTGGAGAGAATGTCATGCAGGGAGATGCGGAGAGACGGGATCTGTACCTCGAGAGGTAAGACAGCCTCTGTTCCGTACACGAGAGAAAAGGGGGTAGCACCCGTAGAGGTTCGGATGCTAGTGCGGTAGGCCCACAAAGCGAAGGGGATATGAACGTGCCAATCCCTTCCTGTATCGTCAACCACCTTCATGAGAATTTTGGTGAGAATTTTGTTGGAAGCCTCGGCCTGCCCATTTGCTTGTGGGTAGTAAGGCGAAGAAAAGCTGAGTTTGATGCCAAATGAGTCGCATAGTTTTTGGACAGTCTTGTTTTTGAAGGACTTGCCGTTGTCGGTGATGATTTTGTGAGGGACACCGAAGTGACAGATGATGTGGCTACTGATGAAGTCGACAATTTTGTCGGCTTTTGTGGAGACGAGAGGAATGGCTTCCACCCACTTGGTGAAATACTCAGTGGCAGTGATGATGGACTGATGACGAAGAGACGAGTGAGGGTTGATCTCACCAATGAGATCCAAGCCCCACTGAGAAAAAGGCCAAAAATCCTGAGCGACTTACAAGGCGTGACTGGGGAGATGAAGCAGGTTAGAGTGCTGCTGACACTTGATGCAACGCCGAACATAATCGCTACAGTCTTGATGAAGGGTGGGCCAATAATAACCCAGGCGAAGGAGGCGCTTGGCAACCGAGTTTCCACTGAAGTGTCCACCACAAATCCCATCGTGGACTTGCTTTATGGCTTGAGGAGCTTCAGTGGAGGTTAGACAGCGAAGAAGGAGGCCGTCGAAGCCTCGTTTATAGAGAAGGCCCCCTAGCATGGTATAGCGAGCTGTGCGCTTGATGAAAGCTCATCGCGCATTGCTAGAGAGGTTGGGAGGAGTGACAGAAAGAGACAAGTAGTCCACAAGTTGCTTATACCAGTCATCTTGTGGGCTAGAATTGACAGTATTGATATGGTCGATGTGAGGAGGGATGTATGAAGGCAAGGGTATGCGATGCACTGTGACAAAAAGGCGGGATGATGATGATGAAGATGGGATATGCGAAGCAAGAGAAGCCATGGTGTCGGCAAACTTGTTCGTAGAGCGTGGAACAGTCTGTAAGAGGTAATGGTCGAAAGATGCCAAAAGAGTGTCAGCACGATTCTCATACCTCTGTAAAACTTCATTTTTACAGAGATATGAACCGTTAACTTGATTAACGATGAGCTGCGAATCGCCGAAGATGTTGATAGACTTGATGTGGAGAGAAAGGGCAGTCTGAAGTCCCAAAATTAAGGCCTCGTATTCGGCCATATTATTGGTACAATCGAAGTCAAGCTTGAAAGATAGAGGCAAGGGCTCCCCGTCGAGTGGGATGAGGATGACCCCCGCACCCCCACCGAGTTGACATTTGGAACCGTCAAAGAACATAGTCATCTGGTAGATGGTGTCATCGATGGAAAGTGTGGCGATAGACTCATCAGGGAACTCACAGTGTGAGGGTCGGTTGTCGGGAAGAGGGGCATCTGCCAGTTGGTCAGCAATGGTTTGCCCCTTGATAGATTTTTGTTGGATGAATTTGAAGTCAAACTCAGCAAGCAGCATGAGCCACCGAGCCATACGTTGATTCTGGTATGGCTTGGAGTGCATGTACTTGAGAGGGTCAGTGTGAGTGACGACAAAGGTTTTGTGGTTGAGAAGATAGTGGCGGAGCTTGGTAGCGGAGAAGACTAATGCCAAACAGAGTTTCTCGGTATGAGTATACCGAGTTTCATAGTCGACCAGTGTTCGGTTGATGTAGTAAACCGCTTGCTCGCGATGATGCTCGTCTCGGTGCGCGATCATGGCACCTAACGAATGGTTGGTAGCAGAGATATAAAGGTAGAAGGGTTGGTCGTCCTTAGGTGGAATGAGGACTGGTGGAGAGACCAGATAGCCTTTGAGGGCCTCAAAATCCTCTTGACAGTTCCCATCCCACTTAAAGGAGACGTCCTTCTTAAGGAGGTGATGAAAAGGTTGGCAACGGTCTGAAAGTTGCGAGATGAAACGGCGAATGGACTGGAGCTTCCCTTGTAGATTGCGAAGCTGCTTGAGATTGGTCAGGGGCGGCATTTCGAGAATAGCGCGGATCTTGGCGGGATCTATCTCGATACCACGGAAAGAAACGATGAAGCCGAGAAGTTTGCCTGAGAGGACCCCAAAGACACACTTCTTGGGGTTGAGGCGGACATTGTATTGAAGGAGACGAGAAAAGATGATTGTGAGAATGGTCAAGTGGTCGCGGCGGAGCTTGGACTTGCCGAGAAGGTCATCCACATAGTCCTCCATGATTTTGTGGAGGAGATCGTGGAAAATGTAAGTCATGGCGCGCTGATAAGTGGCACCAGCATTTTTTAGGCCGAAAGGCATGACTCGATAGTAAAAAGTCCCCCATGGGGTGATAAAGGTAGTCTTGTGCTGGTCTTCCAGTGTGATAAGGATTTGATTGTATCCTGAAAACCCGTCCATGAGAGATAGCATCTCATGGCCGGCCGTGAGATCAACAAGCTGGTCGATGTTAGGAAGAGGAAAGTCATCTTTGGGACAGGCTAGGTTAAGGTCGCGATAGTCCGTGCAGATCCGAATCCCCCTAGTTGCTTTAGTAACTGGGACGATGTTAGAGACCCACTGTGGATAATCGATGGGTTGGATGAAGGAGACAGAAAGAAGGCGCTGAAGCTCCTCTTTGACAAGAAGCGCAACGCGAGGATGCATCTTTCAAAGCTTCTGCCTAACAGGCTTAGCCTCTGGTTTGGTGACAATGTTATGGGTAGCAATGGTAGGGTCGATGCCAGGCATGTCACTGTAAGTCCAGGCAAAGGCCTTGCTATGGTTGGAAAGGAACTGGGCATAGTCAAGCTGCTCCTGAGTATCTAAAGATTGGCCAATCTTTAAGACGTGAGGAACATCGGAAGAAAAAGGGAGGTTGATGTCAATGGTGGATTCATTTAATATAACCTGGGTCTCGAAAGGGAGGAAACGCTGGACGAAAGAGTCATCGGCACCCATGTAGGAAAGGATGGCGTCATCGTCAATGCAGTGGACAGTGTGAATGGTTGCCGACTCATCCTCTACCATGCTAGGAAAGATGAGAGGGAGAGACCTGGGCACCCCATTGAGCTGATAGGTCAGGGGTTCCAGGCGGATGGTGTTTATGAAAAAAAAAACTAGGAGGGATGGAAACTACCGACTCCGTAGGTGACGAAGGAGAAATGGGCGAGTCTGTAAGAGATTGGTCAATGGTTGGTTTGGGACAATGGTCAGAAGGAGCCTGAGTGGGGTCATGATATCCCAGGCCATACCGTTTCTTGGCATCGTGATCATTGAGCAGCTCGATGGGCTGATGGGAGCCCTGCTCATAACGTCCAAAACCAAAACCCTTCCATGCACACCTGTGAAGGTAAGTGTGTGCAAAGGCGGGGTTGCCAAGAAACGAGAAATCAGATGTGAAAGGTCGAGGTGAAGAAAGAGAAGTGCCGTAGGTAGGGGCTTGATTAAGCCCCCCATAGACAAAGTTGGTTTGGAAGTGAGGAGGACCATAAGGTAAGACCGTCCCGATTCGAGGGTCGTAATTAGGACTGAGGTGAAGGCGTCCATACTCTTGTGGAGTTTGTAACATGTCGAGGGTCAACAAGCGGTATTCCCCAAGTGATAGTCGTTGGAAGATGTCTTCCATGGGGTCCTTGGTCGGCGCTTGAAGAGGAGGGGTGAGGGCAACCGCCGATTGCGAACTGGTCGAAGCTTCCGCAGATGGAGGCGGTGCCGGAGTGGACGGCTTGATGGGAATGAGGACGTCGTTAGGACGATAGGTGGTGTTGCAAGTCTTGAAGGGTGAAGGGTCAGCGGGAATGGTGTGGACTTGCCCGTCATGCTCAAACTTCACACAACGGTGCAGGGTGGAGGGGATACAGGCCATGGCACAGATCCAAGGTCAGCCCAGTAAAAGGTTGTATTGAAACTCTCCTTCGATGATATAGAAGAGCTCCGGGACTGTGCGTGGGCCTACGCGAATGTGGAGGATGACTGTGCCAATGGTCGTGGCGGTGGTGTCGTTAAAAGAGCGTAAGATCGCGTCAGTTTTGGAGACGCAGTTTTTGGGAAGAGCCAGCTGATCAAAGGCGTGGGTAGAGATTATGTTGATGCTAGCGCCGCTGTCGATCATAACGCATTTGATGCGCGTCCGATCGACGTAGGCAGTGATGAAGAGGGCGGCGTCCTGATCTTCCGTGTTAGATGTGGGAATCTCAGAATCGCTGAATGTGATGGAGTTGACAGGAGATAAAGAATGGACGAGGGCAGCGAGTGGTTGGGGGTCCTCGGGTTGGACTTCCGCTGCCTACAAGGCTTGGATAAGGGCTTGACGGTGCTGAGGCGAAGTTTGGATAAGGTCGTAAAGAGACATCTTCACTGGTGTTTGGTGAAGCTGCTTCAGCATGGAGTTGTGAATTGGTCCAAAAGAGGAAGATGAAGAAGGTTGGGACGCGCCAAGGATAGAAATTTTAGGCTTGGGCGCAAGGGGTGGCTTGACGAAGGGATAGGTCCAAGGAATGGCAGCTTTTGCTTTGGCCTTGTCCTGCTGCGACCTAGTGGTTATACGGATGGCATTGATTTCGAAAATGGGAGGCGAAGAAGGGGTCATGTTTTGATGGTGAGATGTTGACGTGTTTGAAGAAGTTGGACAGGAAGGAGTCGGGGTCTGGTCAAGAGTGTCCTCAAGGAGAAGAGTGTCCTTCTCCATATGGCGGCGGATGACGGCCTTGAGGGCACAGCAAGTCTCGGTGTCGTGTCCTGGTGTACGATGATATAAGCAAATTTTTGTATCGTCGAACCAGGAGGGCTTGGACCCGAGAGGTTGGAAAGGCTTGATGGGCGGAAGGGTTATGTCGGAAGTCTGGAGAAGTCGGCGTAATATTGATGAGTATGAGCCCAATAGAGGGTCCGTGCTATTTGATATGCGCGAGGTTGGTGACTTTTGCTTAGGCGAGGTTAGAAGAGGTTTCCGTACCACCTTATGGGTTGATGGCGCGGTGATAGATGGAGATGGCTCTGGCCTGGTGATTGAGAACGCCTTTTTAGGAGAGGGACGACTAGAGGTAGGCAGAGGAAGCAAAGGAGGCAACGAGTTTTGGTTGAAGGTCGGAGTGGGAAGGATGTTAGCCAAGGTCGAAGGATGGGGGCCCAAAATAGATGGCAACAGTGACGGAGAAGGAGGCGTTCGTTTCTGTGGTCTAGAAGTCTTTTTTGACTTGGTTGGAAGAGTATTGCTGGTCGAGGTCTGGCCTAGGTCCACCTTCACTTGCGGGTGAGTGAGGGTGGAGACAGGACGAACGCCAAATGACTTGATGGGTTTGGACGAGATAGACGCAGGCTTTGGTTTGGACGGATTTGGTTGAGGTTTGAGGGTCTGGTCTTTGTCAAGAGTCTGACGAGATTCTGCCTTGGGAGGATTAGCGGCATGTGATGAGAGGGCGCAGGCATGTTGAAGGGCTTTAAGACGCTCCCACAACACCTGAGGCGTCACTTTCCGCGGAGGGAGAAGTTCAATCTTCTCCACTAACCGGAAAAATGGCTGAGAGGAAGATGTTGATGGTTGCGAGGTTGAAGACGAGACGGGTGCAGGGTATGGTGAAGTCATGACAGATTTAGATGAGGACGAAGGAGGGACAGGTTCTTCCCTGGGTGGAGAAGAAACCGGGGAGCGAGGCTCCTCCAGCGGGGAAAGGGCAGGGATGACGGGGCCCCCCACTTGCAGCTGAGGGGTAAGAAGGGTCGGGTCCTCCATAGGCAATAGAACGGGGGATGGCGAGACCGGAGGTGCAGGTAAGGCTGAGGCATCCTCCAAGATGAGAGAGGTCAATGGAGAACTAGCCGGGGAGAGAGGTTCGTCCACATGTGATGGACTGATTGATGGACTAACCTCAAGAGGTTGATTGGGGACGAAAGGGGAGACCGTATTGACTGTTCGAACGTTGTGCTCATGATTGTCGTCAATTAAGGTCTAGACGCTGTTCTGAGTTGGCGGATGATTGGGAAAAGGTTGTTTGAAGATGTCGATGGCCTGATTAGGGGGTGCATTTGGATTGTCTAAGATGAGATCCCCCTTTTCGAGCATGTCTTGTATTATGTTCTTAAAGGTTTTGCAGTTCTCCGTGTCATGGCCCTTAACACGGTGGAAGCTGCAGAAGTCATGCTCCCTATACCACGCGGGGATGGCGTGTGAGGGATCGAATTGCGGTGGAGGTCGGGCTTGAGGGAGATTGAGGGCCCCCTGCTTGAGAAGCTTTTCCAGCACAGACGCATATGATTCTCCGAGAGGAGTATATCGTCGCTGCATGTATCTTTGCTGGAATTGCCGAGTAGCGCTCTGAGATGTAGAGGGCTCAGGCTGATTGGTCGAAGAAGATGAAGGTCTGACAACCACGGCATTAGCTGAAGCCTTGGATTTAGAATTGGATGATGATGGCTTGGCAGAGGAAGAGTCATTGGCCTTAGAGCTGGGATTCTTATTCCGCAACTTGACTTTGTTCTCCTCGATGGCACGCAACTCTAGTTTGCGGGCCATCGTGAAGGCCTCATCAAAAGTGTGGAAGGTTTGAACCCTCAGGGTGGAAGAGATATGTCGGGCACAGGCTTGAGAAAAGAGTTCAATAAGCTCAGCCTGGGGCAAGGAAAAGGAGAGTTGGTTCATAAGGCCTCTCCATCGAGCAACGAAGTCGGCTATGGACTCGTCCTCGAATTGCCGAATAGAATAGAGGTCCGTGATTGAGACTTTCTTGGTTATGTTAATAGAAAAGTGATCGAGGAATAGCTGAGCCAATTGCGTGAATGAGAAGAGAGAATGGCTAGGAAGGGAGCTGTACCAGTCAAGTGCAGCACCCGAGAGAGACATAGGAAAGGTGCGTAAGAGTAACGCATCGTCATGGCCAATGAGGTAGCAGGCGTGTCTGAATGCCCGCAAGTGTTGTTGGGGGTCTTCCTTGTTTTGAAAGCGAGAAAACTTCGGAAGCTCCCACTGGCTAGGATATGGTCTGATTGGGACGGAAGGATGAATGGGCTCGTTACAGATCTGCTCGTATGAAAGAGTGTTGCGCGAGCCGAAAACAGAGGTCTCAAGACTGGTCATCTTGTCCATCAGCATCTTGATGATGTCTGCCGACGGATTGACGGGTTGCGCGCCCCCTAAGTTGTAGGGCGCTTGGAAGAGGTTAGAGGAGGCGAGCGACATAGTCGGTTGTAGAATGTACGGATGACTAATCGCAGGGGCAGAGGTGGATGCTAAAGGTGGTTGGTTAGAAGACATAGCTGGGCCCGTTGTTGCCACGAGAGGTTGGACTGTGGTAACGGGGGCCAAGGGGTAGGAAGCCACCCTGGTGTTGATAGGGGCCAGGGTAGGCGGGATAGAGACAACAAGGTTTTGAAATGGAGTGGATAGCGGTTGAGCGGGTTGAGGTTGACAAGAGGCCGAAACCCCGGTGGAAGTGGGCCCAATGATAGAGGGGGAGGCCACACCTGGGAGATTGGTCAAAGTCTGGTCAGTGGTCAAAGCGATGGCTTGGGTGTCTGAAGGTTGGACCACGGATGCTGTCGATATAGCCGTAGTCGCGACAAGGGAGGTTGGCATTCCATAGATTGGATTGCCCAAGGAGTCTCGCGTTCGGCTATGCGCGAGATAATGTTGCAAGGCCTTGACGTTGAGGTCCAAGAATCGCTCGAAGTCTTGGTCCCCTTCTTGGACAATGGGAGTCTGCGGCGGGGTTAGACGAACGGGAGTTCTTTCGGTCTCCGAGTTGAACTCCATTGTAGGCTTGGTCACGGACGGGGTGGACGGAAGTGGTTGACGGCTAGCGTGGTTGACAAGAGCTTTGGCTTGGCTTCGGGTCAAAACCATGCAAGGCAAAGAAGGTTCAGGTCTCAGGAACTGTGTTGCTCAGTTCCAGAAAACCAGGATGGAGTTTTTGACAGAGAAAAGACAGGCTTCAGGTTGCTGGTTTTGAAAAAAAAAGGACAGTGACAGAGACCGACGTCGGTTTAAAAACTGATGTCGGTAGGAAATGAGGCCGGCGTCGGTCAGATAACCGATGCTGGTAATAGATGAAGTCGACGTTGGTAGCAGAACCGATGCCGGTGACAGGGGAAGCCGACGTCGGTGGCAGAACCGATGTCGGTCACTGTGTTTTCTAGAGAGCCAAAAGGTTCTTGGAAAAACAAAGAAGAAAGCATCCTCACACACTCAAACAAACAGATGAGAAGAGGAAAACAGAGAAAGACAGACAAGCCTAAGTGATAAATCCTAGGAATTAACCTTAGAAACTTGTGGCTTATGCCTTAGATGAATGTTCGGGGAGATTGGCTGAAAAATGGGTCCTAAAAGAAGGCAGTCTAAAGATGGTTTTGGGTGTTGTTTTAGGTGCTCAAAGATCTGTGTTAGGGTCTGGTACGTGGCCTGGTGCTAAGGAGCAAGCTCCCCTCACTTCACGATTCCAGTGGTTAGCTGGTCTCGCTTAGCCAAGATATACCTCGCCTAGAGTTTATCCTCCGCCAGAGAACGGAGTGGGCTTCCCCCTTGGTGATGAAATCCAAGTAGGGTCACCGGGACGGGTAAGGTATCCGCTGGGTGATGAAATCCCAGTCGAGCCTTGTCTCAGGTATGTTTTATGTGTGTTTTAGTGCATGTGATTCGGTAGTGTAACATCAAGTGTCTAGATTTATTCAATATGCGCCTAAGTTACTAGATGTGGACTAATGCAAGCACAAGCAGAAATGAAAGTGCAATATGTTTTAATGCCCAAGTCGAAATGTGATGTTGTTATGAAGACAAGATGGAGAAAGGGACGAGAGTATGATATTTAGACTAGTCTAGAATGCAAAGAAGAAAGATTCGTTTTAGTCCTTGCTTATAGTGTCATTTGGAATAGAAGAAAGAGATAAGAGAGAAGGAGCCTAAATGCACCTAAATGAATGAAAAAGAAAAAGGAACCCAGGAGGAACCTAGGGTCCCACCGGGCGTGCCAGAGATGTTTCTACCTCAAATTTCGCTTTTCAGACTAAAAAGAAAGAAACTAAAAGAAAGTAATGGACAAGGCTTGGAAGTACCTGGACTAAAGATTGCGCACCGTAAATCCAGACGTTTGTGAGCACTCCTCTTTGGCTGTGGAGGAATGACACCTGCAAGAAAAAAAAGGGAAACTAGGACAAGAAGAACGTTAGACAGATGGGCAGTGGGTTGCCAAGCAAAAGGCTTGTTCCCAGAAGTGTAAAAACTTCCTTAAGGGAGGTCAACCCACTGTTTTGATGAGATAAGTGACTGATAAAAGACAGAATGCCAGAATACAGAAATGACAAAGAAAGTAGAAAGGAAAGAAGCAAACAAAATGATTACCTAAAAGAGCTGTTGGGCTGAAGACAGTCACCGAGGTCGGAAATGTCACCGGCGTCGGTTATCTGATCTGCCGGCGTCGGCTATCCTGCCGACGTCGGTTGGGGAAGTGACCGGCGTCGGTCTGGGTTGTGGCCTGTAGTCGGGTCTGGGTTGCTTGCTGGACTGTGGACGGGTCTGAGACTGAACGGGGACAAGTTTGGATGGATTGGGGAGTGGCCTGGTTCGGGTTGGGTACCTGTTGCAAGGTCTTTTTGGCAGAGGGGTGAGGAAGTTGAAAGAGACACAGAGGACAGGGAAGAGGAGGATTCACAGAGGATGGGGCCTGAGAAGGCTTTGCAGCCTCTTCAAGGGGGAAGGACAGAGGGAGCAAAAGACAATAGAATATAGATGAATGAATACAATGAAATAACAAACCCAGACTAGCTTACCTTTAGCTTACTGAATGAAGAGAGAAGAAGATGTTGCTGGAGCCATAGAAGAGTTGCTGCAAGGAGAAGATGCTGATCCAGGGCCTTTTCACCTGTTGCTGCTATTGCACGAGGTCAAGACAGAGGAGAGATCAAAGCCAAAGCGTCAAGAGAATCCGTTTTCGAGCTCAAGAGTCCAGGGGGTGCAACGGATGCAGAAGGGGATAATGAAGGCTGCCGACGCCGGCAGTTTTGCCGACGTCGGCCGAAGGGTCACCGACGTCGGCGGTCGCAGGATGGGCACAGAGGCTAAAAATAGCCTCTGCCCACTCTTGCACGCCGCCGAGTGAGGGGTCATGGGCAGAACGGTCATGAGGATGCCAAAATGGACGAGGGGGGATATAATGGTGAGATTTGGCCTAATAAATGCTAGGGGGAAGGTGGAGGGATTCAAGGGAGGATCCAAGGTGGCAAGGGTAGGGTGGAAAGGGGGCCTAATTTAATTGAAAATAGATGTTAATTTCTAATTAATAAGCCCTAGGTGGGTTAGGGACCAAGGAGGACTAGGTGGGAAAAATGGCCAAGGGGGAGAACCAAGGTGCAGACATGTTTGCGGTGTCTACACTACTTTTAGAAATTGAGCCTAAGACCTTCAATGAAGCTAGCAAAGATGAAAACTGGCTAGCCATGGAAGAAGAACTCAGCCAAATTGAAAAGAATAAAACTTGGGAATAGTTCGTAGACCCTCGAACAAGAATGTAATAGGAACTAAGTGGGTTTATAGAAACAAACTCAATGAAGATGGAGTAGTCGTAAGAAACAAAGCTAGACTAGTGTGCAAAGGATATGCACAAGTAGAAGACATAGATTTTGAAGAAATATTTGCTCTTGTGGTAAGACTGGAAGCTATTAGAATGTTCTTGGCATTCTCTGTCCACAAGAAATTCAAAGTGTATCAAATGGATGTGAAGTCAACATTCCTAATGGGAACTTAGAAAAAGAGGTGTACATTAAACAACCAAAAGGATTTCAGTTAGCAGAAGAAGAAAATTATATGTGCAAAATAAAGAAAGCTCTGTATGGTCTAAAATAAGCACCAAGAGCATGGCATTCATGATTAGATCAATACCTACAACAACAAGGTTTCAGAAGAGGGTGCATATACAACAATCTATACTTTAAATCAGAAGGTGAGCATATGTTGATTATTGTTTATGTGGATGATATTATCTTTGGAGGTGGTGATAGTAACATGTGCAAAGAATTTAACACATAAATGCAAAATGAGTTTGAAATGTCAATGCTAGGAGAACTCTCCTTCTTCCTTGGTTTATAAATTATACAAGCTGATGAAGGGATATTCATATCTCAAGGAAAGTACATAAGGGAAACACTTAAGAAATTTGGAATGGAGGATAGAAAACTAGTTGGTACTCTCATGATGACTAGCTGCAAGCTAAGCAAGGAAGATGGGTCTCCTAATGTAAATAATATGCTATATAAATCAATTATTAGTAGCCTATTGTATCTAATAGCATCAAGCCCAAACATCATACAAGCAGTATGCATGATTACACAATATCAAGTATCCCCCAAAGAATCACATGTTAATGTTGTAAAAAGAATTTTTGGGTACATCAAGAGCACAATAGAGTTTGGGTTGTGGTACCCAACTAGTGAGGATCTTATTTTGATTGCATATACTAATGTTGATTGGGTAGGAAGTGTGGATGATAGAAAAATCACAAGTGGTGGTGCATTATTTTTGGGTAGCAAACTTGTGTCTTGGCTAAGCAAGAAGTAAAAATTGATTACACTCTCTACAACTAAAGTAGAGTATGTCGTACCAGCTGCTTGTTGC
Organism: Torreya grandis; assembly: GCA_037957365.1. Taxonomy (NCBI): domain Eukaryota; kingdom Viridiplantae; phylum Streptophyta; class Pinopsida; order Cupressales; family Taxaceae; genus Torreya; species Torreya grandis. Next base: position 816,471 of record JARHVA010003384.1, on the reverse strand, counting down.
ACTCAAGTCTTATAGATGAAGCAAAATCTCAGTGACATAAAGGTATAATATCAAGCACCTATCTCTATTTATTTTGATAATTCAAGTGCCACAAATCTATCCAAGAATCAAGTGATGCATTCCAAAACCAAGCATATCTCTATAAAATATCATTTTTTGAGTGAAAAAGTAGTAAGTCATGAGGTCACAATGGAATATGTGCCAACCAAGGATCAAATCACATATATTTTTACAAAGCCTCTTCTTAAAGAGCAATTTGAGTATTTGAGAGATAACTTGGGAGTTTTAGCTCCCGCCCCATATCACTAGCCTCTTGTGATAGGTTAGAAGTCTAGGGGGAGCATTACAGGCATCTTATTAAGCTCTTGGATTAAGAGTAAATGCAATCTTCTATGTATTACATATAATTTGTCATCTAATGTTAAGGAACAGACAAAGGTATGTTGGATCTAGATTTATATGCTCATCTATTATTGATTGGTCTCTTAGACCAATACTATAGTCAGGATCAATTGAAGCATATGAAAGCCTAGAAAATCATAAGAACAGTTTAGGTCGATGTGCATTATCTAAGGGGGAGTTTTTTTTCATAATGATCTATCCAGACATGTCCAAGGATCAGAACAGCTCAGTAGCAATGTGTCTTATTGGTTTAACAAACACTCTTTATCATTCATGTCAAAGGGGGATAAATCAGAATAAGAGCAATCAAGTAGAAGGCGAAGTGACTTTTGAGGATGTTTTTCCACCAATGACAAAGGGGGATATTGTTCAAAATTTAAGAAAAGAGACAGTTGATAGCTTTGATATCAAGATACAAAAATTATCTTGAGGACTGAACATTTATCATTTCCATCTAGGGCAGCATGGAATTGTCATTATTGTTAACGGTTAATGTCCTTGATGTCATTGAGATTGAAACTGATCATGTATTAATGCCAAAGGTTGAATTGAGTAAACTTGTGGAGTAAATCATGTTTGTGAAGTGCTCTTACTCAGAAGAGGCAATCGGGATAAGTCAAGAATACTTGAGTTGAGAAGATTTGTTTGAGAGAATTCCTTTAGAAATATTGGTAAAGACATTTTTCTTAGACAAACTACCCACATCTAATAAGGGAATTCTTTCAGGAAAATTGACTAAGTCATTATCAGACAAATTTTCTACAATAAAGTTTCTGAAAGAAATGAGTGCCACTTGGAATTCTTTCAAAGAAAGTGTCTTGGAGAATTCATTTGAAAAAATTGTCTCGAACAAAAGTTTTGAAGGGATATTTTCAAAAAATTTGAAGGGTAAGTGGACCATTCAAAGTTCTGAAGGGATCTTTTCAGAAATTCTAAAGGGTAAGTGGACCATTTAAAGCTTCCAAAGGGATCTTTTCAAAAAGTTTGAAGTGCAAGTGGACCATTGTAAAAAGTACAAAGGGTATCTTTTGAACATTGCAAAGGGCAAGTGGACCATTGCAAAAAGTACAAAGGGTATCTTTTCAATGTTGCAAAGGGCAAGTGGAAAATTGTAAAAGGTCTGAAGGGTATATTTTAAACATTACAAAGGGGAAGTGGACCATTGAAAAAACCCTAAAGAAAAGCCTTGCAGATAAAAAGTCTGAAGTAATGGCTTGAAAATAAAAAGTTTGAAGAAATGCCTTGCAAAAAAAAAGTTTGAAGAAATGCCTCATAAACAAAAATTCCAAGGAAATGACGCAGATAAATTTTTTGAAGCAATGTCTTGCAGACAAAAAGTCTGAAGAAATTTCTTATGGATAAAAAGTCCAAGGAAATAACCTAGACAAAAAGTCCATGAAAATTGTCTCCAAATTCCCTTAACAAAAAGCCCGTAACTAATTGTCTAAAGAGAAAAGTCACTTGCAACTTTGCTGAAGTTAAAATGTGGAAGTTTTATAGGGCATTCTCAAAGGGACAAGGCATGTTAAAGATAGGGCAAGTCTTCAAGGATCAACGGTGCAAAAAACATTATAAGAATGTTGAAGAAAATGAGATCATGCCAACATGCCAAAGTTTAACGTTAAATACAAATGTTAAAGATTGAGCATATCGAGGATAATCTAAAGGAGTGGAAGTGAACCCATGGTATAGAAAGTAGTGAGATGCAAAAAGGGAAGAAAGGGTGCTCGATGGTTAATGGCAAATCAAACTCAGATGATCCTCTGGGAGCACACGCATTTAACAAGTGTCAAAAGGTCATAAGGAAAGATCCAACAAAAAAAATAATGTGAACTTGGCATGACAAAATAATTTGAAAAAACTCATAATCAATGTCTTCCAACTATCTATATTGAGATAACTAAAATTGGTGATGAACTTAAGATATCTTCATGGAGCTTGAGACATTTCAATCAAAGTGATCGAGGAAGCAACACAGTTAAGTATAAGTGTAGATGCCTATGATAGTAAATGCATTTGAATGTCATCATTTGAAGCATGAATCGAGACATGAAGTCAAAGTCACATTTAATGTAGACTAGAAGTGATCAAGGAAGAAATGCAATTAAGTGCAAATGCCAAAGATAGTAAAGAAACTTGAATGTTTTCATTTGAAGCATGAATTGAGACATAAAGTTAGAGTCACATTGAATGCAGACCAGACGTGATCGAGGAATCGATACATTTAAGTGTAGTAAAAGTGCAAATGCCAGAGATAGTAAAGAAAATTTTGAACATTGTTGAGTGAAGCATGAATCAAGACATAAAGTCAAAGTCTCATTGATATAGATCAAAAGATCAAACCCATTAAATTTAGTTGAAACGTGAACACTTTATAGAGATACAAACCTAAGATGCATCTATCTATATATGCTATGAACAGATCATTCGAATGTGTTGTCTTTCTATTGTTGTTGCAATAATAATTAGAGTGTTAACTCAAAATTGTCGAGTGAGGACATATGTAGACAGTGTGAAAGGGGCAAAGAAAATAAGGTGTGTCAAAGCAGAAGATATCCAAACATAAATAAAAGTAGAGACGCTGAGATGACACACAACTAAGGTGCAGTTACAAACTAGACTTGTAATAGAAAAGTGTGTAAGATTCATTCTGAATCTCTCTTCTATATTTTTGAAGTTGCATCTTTATTTCTCTAACAAGTTGGTGCCATCAGAAAAAATGAGTTGGTGCTTAGTTAGGAAGTTGATGCTTCCTTAGAGTGGGTGCTCTTGAATGTAACCAGTGAGGTTTGTCTATGAGGCTTTTTTCATGAGGCTGGATTAGAATAGTAGCCTTTAGCAGCTCTTCTCACCATGGTTTTTTCCTCTGAGTTTCCACATTAAAATCTAAGGTTGATCATTCTTGTGTGTGCGTGTGATCTTTGTTATGTTCTTTACTTTACATATACTTTGAATATCTTGTTTAAAAGTTCTAAGAACTAGGTTTTAGCTCATCTACTGATTCACCCCCCTCTCAGTAGATAGTGTGTTCAACAATGTGGTGGCCTCATGTGCAATTTAGCTTATTAACTTTTTGACTTTGATTTGCACCATTGATCTATTCCTACATGATTAAACATGTACCTTTGATATTTGATCTAACTGATCAAATACAAACCATTGATCTTTATCTAAACAATAGGATCAAACATGGGCCATTGGTCTACTCAAAATTTGCCTTGATTGACACACTTGGAACCTTCATGTTCATCCTCATGACCCTCTGACTTATTGAATATAATCTCTTCATTGATCTTCAATTGTATCATTGAATGTGTGTCGTAGATATGCTTTTGAATCATTGACGTTGTTGATCTCCCATGTGTTGTTGATATGCTTTCCAAGCTTATGAGATCATGCCACTTGGTAGCCCTATGTTTAACTTGAAACCTATTGAGGATTTTTTAAATCCAAATGGTTATTTCCTATGACCTTAATTTGACATTTTTCGGCATGTCCCACACTAATAGATCATATTTGAAGGCTTGTATCTTGAGATATAAAATGCATCAAGAAACCAAATTTACAGGTGATGATCATGGCACAAAATACATCATCTTCATTAAATTATTCAACCTTGGTTGGCTTCCCAAGTACATTTATCAAATACATAACCAAACTGACATGTTCATTCCTACATGAAATGCTAAGATAGTGTGGTTCCTAATAATCATATTAAAAAAATTAAGACCAACTCATTGACTCACAAAATAAACTAGCATGATATGCAAAGTTTTGAATGGTAGGGGTGATAATTTGGCCTGTGAAGTCAAAATTATCAACAAGCTTTGAACACAACTCAATCTGAGTCATCCCATTTATTCGTAGAACACAACATCCCCAATAAACTTTATAAAAATTGAATTTGGCACCATCGATACAATCAACAACTCGGTGAATTGACTCACCTCCTCCTCATCGTGTCAACTCACTTCAATAATGCAACATCAAAATCAACCTAAACTCCAATGCGTGGAAATCAAATTTCCTTACAAACCCTATTTGGCATAGCCTCCTTCACAAATAAATGATATCTCTCCTTAATTTATAACAACAAACAAACTAATCAAACTCAACTTGAAGCTAGTGAAACCTTAAAAAGGGTATTTTTTTAAACATCAAATATGACATGTTAAAATTTAAAACTAAATTTATTCCAATAGATAAATAGAAGGATGGATAGCTTGATTGGTAGGGTTGTTTTATAAGAACACTTAGTTCAAGAGGTTGACTCTCAAATTACCCATAAGCATAAAATTTTGTTTCAAAATTATTTTTCAGGAATGTTTTTAAATGTGGGGGCATAAATATTAGAAGGGTAAATAGTAAATATGGATTTAAAAAACTTCCTCAAAATTGCAAAATAAAAAGGGAACTAATTTTTGATCATTTGTATAAGAAAGAGGCCATATATTTTAAAAGGGGGAATTTTTGGGGAAAAAATACTTGAATTTTGGCCACTTTAAAGGCCACACAAGCTTCAAAATGTGTTTAGCATTGGGGTACTACCCCTTAATACCACTGGGGGTTGTCACCCCTAGACCCCCACTTTCTGGCTCCAAATTGAAATCAACCATGGACATATTATCAGTGGTACTTGATATCTGTAGTTCTTTGAGGGCCTTATTATTTATGAAAATTAAGTAAATCATTATAATCATTTATAAATGCATTATTGGGATAAACCAATGTCTACCCCTTGGGTGTTTATTTCCTTTACATGTGTATTACTTCCATCATGGATTTTCATGCCAATTATCACACACTTAAGGAAATAAATGACATGTTCTTTTTTATATCTACTTATTATAGGAGGACACGATCAAATTCATGAAGGAGAACAAAAAAATTAGGAGACAACACTCTCTTCTATTCCATCATTATTGACAAAGATAACCTCAAATTTTCATTACAGAAGTAACTTGTTATGCCTCAATACCAATTTAATATTATGGACCTTCATACACCTATTCCTAGTCCACATTCAATCACTGTTCACATACCTACTAACTATGAATTTTTAGTATCTAAGCTTGATCATACCCCTAATGCTCTTATTATAGTTTCTCCTTATAATTATACTACTCTTGTCACTACACCTTTTGAGGATGTACCTATTTCAATTGCACATTTTGGTTACCCCACTTCATATTCACCTGCATATTTGTCTACTTCCCTTGAGAGGCATACCATAGCCTTTGGATATTTCATGCTTTGCTCCATGGGTCAAACTTATATACTTGTGGATATTGGTTAGCATCTATAGGGCATTGTTACTTCTATCTAACCTATTAGGTGGATTGCTCGGCATGGCATTGGTTATGATGCAAGTGTTTCATCTTCACTAGGATCATTTGATGACATAGCTCCATATTGATAGGACCGATGTTCCCCAAAGCTATGACACAACTTGTCAGATTTAAGAGGACACATGATTACCATTGTATAAGCAATTAAACATGTGGAATTACACAGAAGAACAAATAACTATCAATGAGAAAACACACAGAATATGAGAGGCAACACACAATTGTATTCAACTCATTACAAAGGAAATTACAATAAAGAGATCACACTCTTCTTCCACCTCTGTGAGGCTTCCTCCTCAAGGGCTCCAAGTAATATTCCCACCTGAGTAATCTTCTCTCATAGGTCACAACACATAGCTAACACAAGCTGTTGTTCACCTCATTGTACATCTATACAATCAAGTATGAACCGGTACTCCAAGTAGATCTAACCATGATCCTTCTCTTGATGTATTGCTGTCACCTTGGATCTTGCTCCCCCGCTGATCTCTATTTGACCCTCGCATACACACATCCCTGCAGACCAACCTGATCTTACTTATCACATGTAGATCTCCACCATGATACTGCAACACCCTGCATATCAAACCTGATCTTACATACATGGGGAATCCTACTTGATTCCACCATGGGAAGAACTCTCCAAGCTCTACATAGCTCTTCTACAAGCTCAATGCTTAACAATACAGCCCATGAGTCTATTATATAGATCTCATACATACACTAATTTAGACAAGCGGCTCAAAGACTTGAACTGGTCTTTATCATGCAAACTCTGCGTTCACTTAACTGACTATTCGTCAACAACAGTTCTGACCACCACAGGTGACTGACGTTGGTCCTTGCTTTCTTGGAGGTGACCGACACTGGCTGATATCCTGCCGATGTCGGTTTCCCTTGCACTGTCCCCTGACTGACATCAGTTTTGGCCTGCCAACGCCGGTGACTATCATGCACAAAAAACCTCCTGTTTGCCTAAGGTGAAGCTTTTATCTCCACACCCTAACAATCTCCCACTTGGAGATAAACAACTGCACTTGTACCTAAACCAGTACTCTATCTAATTTGCATCCTGGCTTGTATTCCTCTTCAAGCTCCCACTTGAAGACAACCCACCACACTCCTTATGGTGTTAATCTTGTTCCTGACTTTCTTCATTCTCAGTTTACCTTCTTCTGCCATTGCTATACTCCCACTCAAATAGTAACCCCTGTGAGTAACCTGTAATCAACAACACTTAACAGATCTGGCCCATCTGTTAGTCAAACTCACTCTGAGAACGTCCAACCTCGCTCTGATACCATTTGATAGTATCAGACTCTTCAACCTATAACCAGGCTTTGATACCATTTGATAGGACCAAAGTTCCCCAAAGCTCTGACACAACTTGTCAGATTTAAGAGCACACATGATTACCATTGTATAAGCAATTAAACATGTGAAATTACACAAAAGAACAAATAACTATCAATGAGAAAACACACAGAATATGAGAGGCAACACACAATTGTATTCAACTCATTACAAAGGAAATTACAATAAAGAGATCACACTCTTCTTCCACCTCTGTGAGGCTTCCTCCTCAAGGGCTCCAAGTAATCTTCCCACCTGAGTAATCTTCTCTCATAGGTCACAACACACAGCTAACACAAGCTGTTGTTCACCTCATTGTACATCTGTACAATCGAGTACGAACTAGTACTCCAAGTAGATCTAACCATGATCCTGCTCCTGATGTATTGCTGTCACCTTTGATCCTCCTCCCTCGTTGATCTCTGTTTGACCCTCGCATACACACATCCCTGGAGACCAACCTGATCTTACTTATCACATGTAGATCTCCACCATGATACTGCAACACCCTGCATATCAAACTTGATCTTACATACATGAGGAATCCTACTTGATTCCACCATGGGAAGAACTCTCCAAGCTCTACATAGCTCTTCTACAAGTTCAACGCTTAACAATACAGCCCATGAGTCTATTATATAGATCTCATGCATACACTAATTTAGACAAGCGGCTCAAAGACTCAAACTGGTCTTTATCATGCAAACTCCGTGTTCACTTAACTAACTATTCGTCAACAGCAGTTTTGACCACCACAGGCGACCAACGTCGGTCCCTGCTTTCTTGGAGGTGACCAATGCCGGCTGATATCTTGTCGATGCCGATTTCCCTTGCACTGTCCCCTGATCGATGTCAGTTTTGGCCTGCCGACGCCGGCGACTGTCATGTACAGAAAACCTCCTGTTTGTCTAAGGTGAAGCTTTTAGCTCCACACCCTAACACATATTTTGTCCACTCTAATCTTTATGAGGATATTAAACTACATATGATATGTACAACACCTTCATTCAAGCATGAGGACCCTCAGATTATAGTTTTTAGACATGACCAACCTAACACACATTCAAATGTTTTTTCACATGCTCCAATTATGCACTTTGCACCCACTCATATGTAGAAATATTCATTGACCATTTGTATTTATCTAGGATGGATTTATATTCACTTTTGGAACTATCAAAAAATTCTTGGCAAGGGCACTACATATAGGGCACCTCCACTATTAGTATTTTTAGTTCATCCTGCCTTTAAATACTCCTTAGTTATATGAGTTTCTTCTAGGTAGATGTTGTTTTGGAGAATTTCTCATTTCATAGATGGCATCTTCGATAAATTGATAATGTTTTGGAGGTTTCTTGCATCACTTGGTGAGGTTGTTTGTTGTATGGGACCATATTTTAGTCACACTGAGAATCATGGAATTTTTATCCATTCATGTGTGTTTTATGATGAGCACTTTATTCTTTAGTTTAATAACTATCCCATTTTTACTAGGACCATATTCTTTAGAGATATTGTATATTTATTTTCAACACTTCTTGTTAGGCATGTTGACAATGTCCTTTAACTTTGTAGTGGAGCTTGTTTTCCTTTTGAAGTGTATATAGTTTTGTGAATCCCATAGTTAGCATTATGTTTGAGTAGTTGGCTTTGTCCACTTTTACAAATTTGTAACATCACTCCATTCATTTAACAATATGGGGGGAAATGGTGTTGATCCTAAGTTTTTAGGTGTCGTGTCCCTTTCTAACCCTTAGCGCACTACATCTTCTAAAAAGATATCAAAGTGAGTTTGGTAAACTCTTGCATCATTGACACCACTGACACTCTCCTTGCATGGAGCTATTTCATGTCAGTTATTTTATTATATGTGATCGAGCATTGAATCTAGACCACTAGTGCATAATAAGTTTGTTAAATGATTTTCTGTCTACCAAACACCTACTTCAACATTGCGTATGAAATTTGAGTTATGCTTCTTAGGATGCCTTGTAAAATAAGTTCTCTCTCCACTTTCGATGTGGTTTAACTAGTTTTTTGGGTACCTTGTGGTGACACATTTCATCTTTGGCAACTTTTTTTTCAATTTTTTGTACATGGGCACCTGATCAAGCCTGGTTACATGGACCCCTATTTGAGGATTAGTATCTTAGTTTACCTCCTTTATCACTTCCCATTAGGTGCTTAAGTGAGGGTTTTAGAGTGAGCATGTTCGTACTCACTTAAGGCAGTAATCTTGAATTAGAGAATGGTTATATTTATTAGAGTGAAAACTTTGTGTGTGTGCACACAATTTGGAAAGGTGAATTAATTTAGACTATTCCCCTATTTTGTATTTGTTCACAAAAACCAAGTGGTTATTGTAAAACAAACTCATAGCCTATTTAATAGGCACTCTTAAGTTTATATTATGTATATATCAGATATAACAGATTGTAATATGAGCCTACAATAATGGAGACATTTTCTAGTGCAAAGCTTTATTGTGGAAAGCTATTATTGTGTGTGTTTGATTGAAACCATGGTAACAAAATTATTCGATTAAATCCTATGGGTGCAAAGCATTAAAATTTGGGGCCAAAATAAGAGGAAGGGGAAGGGGAAGGAGTGGAGGGAAACAAAGAGGAGATCTACTTACATACAAAGAAGAAGAAAAACATGTTGAGCCCCTATGAAACCAAAGATCAAAGGTATGCATTTTTTTAATTTTATTTATGAATTTAATTTATAATTATGTAATGTTTAGAATTAAAAAAATAGTAAATACCATTTTAAAAATTACAAAAAACCCATAATAAAAATCCTTAAATAAAGTTTTAAGAAAATTGGGAAGAAAACCCTAAGACAACCCTATAAATAAGAAAACCCTTGACAATCACCTCACTTTCCTGTACATCCTTACATTTTCCTAAATCCATAGTAGAATTTTTAATTTCTCTAGTTTTATTTGCATCTAGCTTGCATGCATATTGGTTGATGAAAGTACTAATTTGGTTTCCTCTTTTTTATTGCATATAATTGGATCTCCTTGGGAAAATTATATCTTTTTAAATTAATTCTTATATTGCATTAATTTTTAGTCTCTTTTGAATTGAATAAACATATCTTTACCTTGCTCTAAGTTTGTTAACAATCATAATGGATTCATATCTTTGTTCATCTTGTATTTGATTGTGATGAGTCCATATTCCTACTTGAATTCTACCGTACTTCTATTACTACCTTGCCTTTGCTTCATTTTAACTTTAACTTCATTTCTAAACATATAGGAAATGCTCTTTTTTTTTCATACAAAGCCTACTTGAATTATTCAACAAATTTGACAATTTAATACCATTATTTTTGTTGGTATCCTTACATCTTAGTCTGATTTTTAGCCTTTCTCATTATCTCTAATGAATGCTTCAAATATTAGGTATATGTACCCAATAGGGCATCTTGTGAAAAAATTATTAGGAGGGTATTACACTACTTGGGTTGTGGCAAGGCCAATATTTATGTTGTCACACAATGTGATATTGAAAAGTATTATACTCCCTCCCCTCATTGTCACTCAAACACATGACAATACACTAAGGATTACCACACCTCTTAAGAACCTTAACGATTTTTAGGTGGTGTAGCCACCCACCACAAGAACAAAAAAAAAATCATTTTCATTTTTAATTAATTTTGCATATCATTTTTATTTTCAATTCCAATATTTATTAGTTATTAAAACAATTATTGTGTATTAATAATAGGGAGGAGGATGAAAGGGAGCATGGCATTGGAATGAGTTGACATCCTTCCTCTGTTAGGAGGGATCCAATGCAGAGCTCTAATTTTCAGTTTAAAAAAAAAATAAAGTATTTTAATTAATTCTAATATTACTTTATTTTTTGGGGTTTGATAATAGCGAGGAGGATGAGAGGGAGAAAGGAATTGTGACAAGTAAACATCTTTCGCTACTAGTAGGGACCAAACACAGGGCTATAGTTTGCATTTTTACATTTTATATTAAAGTATTTTAATCAATTCTTTTTTTTTTGGTTATAATAAAAAGGCCACTACTACATAAACATGAGCAATCTCACTAATAGCTGTATTTAAAATTCTCATGATATGAGAAGATGGATCGGATTTGAGATATTATTTTAGAATGATGTGAACAATCTCTCATGATTATCTTTCAATTTTTTATTATTTTTATGGGTATTTTCTGATTTATTTAATTAATGCTTGCTCCTTGCTATTATGGTTGAGCATGGGGCTTAGTGAACCGATCGAAGATGATTTCTTTTACAATGCAATTATATTGCCTTGCACCATCAATGGGTATTTTTATGTCTTGTGGATGTGGTGTTATGACACATATCATCCCCTTCCTCTTTCCAACATGTAAGTAATGGCTTTAAACACAATGTTTGATACATTAGATTTAGTCACATATTTAATTTTTTGACCCATCCTCTATTAAACTAAATAATATTTTCTTTATATTTGGCTTAGAAATGGTGAATGATGAAAATGGGGTCTGGAAGGTGGAGGAACTATGCTCAAAATTTTGTGTTAAGTTGGAGATGAGGTTGGAAGACCTGATTCTATGGGGCTTTCTTCTTATTTCCATCCAAAGATTGGAGGAAGAATACATATAAGTATGAAATTTTGATCATATTTACAATAATGCTAATGAATTTTGGTAAATTTGAACAAAAACTACATAATTTAAAATTCATGTTGGGTAAGGCATCTACAAAAAAGGTTTCTTTTGTGCATCTAAGTATAATTATTTAGAGCACTAAAATATTAAGGCACAAGTCAAAGCACCACCACATCAAGTTATAAACCAAAGTACCATTCCAACATCCTAGGATCTGACATCATACTATCATTAGAGGATGACATACCAACTTGTGATAAGCTTACACATGAACCCACCTCGCATACCATGTTGACCTTTGTAGGACCCAATATATACGCCTATAATTTTTATGTACTATTCTTTCACTCCCACATTTCATGGTGAGAATTGAGGAACCTTCAACACTCTAGGAACCAGGGAAGGATAGTTTGGAAAATCCTCTAGTGACTTTTATTATATGGTATGTGCTTAGGAATATAATTTTTAAGACATGTGATGATGAGATTTTGGAGGTTTTCACTGACATGTTGGAAAACATTGAAGACCTAGTTGAGAGAAAGCTCTCAAAGCAAGAAATTATCCTCTTCTTTGTTAATGCAATCTAAAGAAGTTGGTTTTGGCAAGAATCAAAGCATGGCACTTGGGATGAGTTGAGGGACATGACACAATAGTTATCTTGGTTTAGCCAAAAAATTCTACATCCTTAAATGTCTAATATATCACTGGTCTCTAGGTTAATTTTATCCATCCTAATATCTTTATTTGTCATTTTGATGAAATTTTTTAGTATGGATGGTTTTAGACTACTAGTTTTAGTTTCTTATAGTTTGATTTTTATAAACATTTTTTGTGTGTTTGTTGTGCTAGATGTTTTGATTCTATGCCCATGTTAGACTATTTTTTGTGTGTGGAATTATGGTAGTTTTTAGTTTCTTGGTTTTTCTTCTTTTTGGTGGTTAGTGTGGAGATTTTAGTCACCTTTAGGTCTTCCTGTTCTTATTGTATACTAGTAAGGGCCCTTACCCTTGTTATTAAATTAAAAAAAAAAGGGCAATTACTTATATGGACTTGTAGGAGGATGACATTTAGATTAGATGATATCTCTCATTTTATTCTAGGGACCCCTAACATAAGCATATATATACATACATACATAAATACACACATACATATATTTAAATTAAAGAATTCCAACTACTTTTTTCCTAGTTTTTACTTTTATTTTAGGTCCACATTATTTGCACCTCAAGATCATCCTACATTGAGTAGTGTGATAGTCACAAGACCTTCTCATCTTTGTTATGGTCATCATGTGAGATGACATGAGGGACCCCCATCTAGCCTTCACAACATTCTCCCACATGGATTTGGGGAGTGGGGGGGACCAAAGAGAGGCCTCACCACTCTATCGATGTTTTGAAGATAATTGTCCCTCTCATTTAACACTTGAAGAGTACAGATACCAACTATTTGGTTCCCTTCACGTGAGTGTTATATATTAATGATAATATGCAAATATTTTTTGATATTTGAGAAAAGTATTTGAATTTATGTTATTTAAAATTTTCAATAGGCACTTCTCAAAGCATTATGATGTTTTGTTTGTAGGATCTATTAGTTTTGGGATTTTTCCTCCGCTTTTGGCTTTTTCAAGCTAAAGATTTCATTTCATTGCTAGATAAGAATTATGGGGTACCCTTTTTTCTCCTAGTTTTTGTAATATGGTTTATTTATCGTATGAGTAAGGGCCCATATAACCCTTAATATCTATCAAAACAATGTATATTTGACATTCAATTTTTTGTTATGTATTTTGAATAAAGAATAATTGCTCGAGCAAAAAAAGTTATGAATACCACAACATTAGAAATAAGAAGTTGTCAGATGAGCATAGATAACATCTCACAAAAGTAATTGAATATAAATTCAGTGATTCCCATTATGATACAAAAAAAATTGAAAAAACTGTAATAATTGCACTTTACAGGATGAAGAGGCATATGAGGGTAAGGTCGCCTAAATACATATTAAATATTGTTTTATGGAATTCTAATATTTTTTAAAATCTATAATTTTTAAGTCAATACTAATGAAATATAGATGTGGAGAGGAGAAGGTTTTGAACCCCTGATGTAAAAACAAATCCTTAGAACAAGTTATGAAATGATTAGCTCAATGTAATAGAAAAGCTGCTATATCTTAACAAATTTAATGAGATGTAAAAATGTATTCACTCTTTATATTTGACTAATTCTATGTTTTGAATTTATTATAATTAATATAGGGATCAAGAATAGTAAATATAAGGCCTAAGAAGCGATAATGAGTCAAGGGTTGTTAGAAACTCATTACTTGGGGAAAATAAACACAAATGATGCATCACACTACTTTGTAATTTTTTTAATAAGTTATTTGACACAAGTTTGCAAATTCTTATTAGTTATTTTATAAAGAATATTACACCTCATTTTATGATATACATTTTATCACAAGAGAAGCACTATGACAACAAGGCCACATAGAAAATAGAAAAAACCCTTAAAGTATTAGGATAGAACACATACGCATTCAACAAGTGGGTCCACTCTAATGGTAATTTTTGAGTGAGAAATTCTTAGTTTAATTTTATTATATTTGAAATTAACTATGCAAATTATAACCATAAATACTTATGTGACAATTAAATTATGTCTTTGCAAGTGGAGACTCCATATGTCCTAATTAAGATGCATGATATTTAGGTGGGCAATGAACATAATCTTGATTACGTAGATTACATCAATGATGATACTTTTATAGAGGATGCTTCATTATATACATTTGAACTTGATGTTTCAATAGAAAATGGGGATAATGACATAAATGATAACTATAATTTATGATAGAGTTGTATTTCTTTTATTAATTTCATTCCCTCTAGCATTGTACTTTGATGTACTTTCTCATCCAAAACCTTATTGTATACAATTTCTTTCACAGTTTATATATTTATTGTTAAAAATGGATGATGCTTTTTCAATATAATCATGTAAAAAAATTATATCATTTATAAATATAATTTCTAAATGTTCAAATGCATCATCCATATCAAACAAGAAATCTATAAAGTCTGAAACAATTGTATACTATAAGGTTTTGGATGAAAAAGTAAGTAATTTCTCATTTGTCAAAGTATAATGTTTGAGGGAATGAAACTAATAAAAGAAATATAAATCTATTTTGTGTGTGTGCATCTCTCTCTGTGTGTGTGTGTGTGGTGTGTGTGTGTGTGTGTGTGTGTGTGTGTGTGTGTGTGTGTGTGTGTGTGTGTGTGTGTGTGTGTGTGTGTATGCATGTGCATGTGCATGTACGTGTGTGTGCATGTCTGTGTGTGTGTGTGTGTGTGTGGGTGGGTGTGTGTGTGTGGGGTGTGTGTGTGTGTGCATGCGTTCATGCATGTGCATTCATGTGTGTGTGTGCACGTGCGTGCATGCACACGCATTCATGTGTGTGCAAATGTTCATGTGCATGTGCATGTGTATGTGAATGTGCATGTGAGTGTCTATGTGTCTATGCACCTATATGTGCATGTTCCTATGCATGTGTGTGTGCGCACATGCGTGCATACACATGCATGTATGTGCATGCACACACATTTGTGTGTGCATGTGTGTGTGCGTGTGTGTGCGTGTGTGCATGTGTGTGTGCGTGTGCACGTGTGTGTGTGTTTGTGTGTGTGTGTGCATGTGCATGCATGTGTGTGCACCTGCGTGTGTGGGTAGGTGTGTGTGTGTGTGTGTGTGTGTGTGTGTGTGTGGGTGGGTGTGGGTGCGTGCGTGTGTGTGTGTGTGTGTGGGGGGGGGGGGGGGGGGGGTGCATGTGTGTGCACGCGTGTGTGCATGTGTGTGTGTGTGTGCATGTGCAAGTGGGTGCATGTGGGTGTGCGTGCATGTGTGTGTGTGTGGGTGTGTGTGTGTGTGTGTGTGTGTGTGTGTGTGTGTGTGTGTGTGTGTGTGTGTGTGTGTGTGTGTGTGTGTGTGTGTGCGTGTGTGTGTGTGTGTGTGCATGCATGTGTGCGTGTGTGCATGTGTGTGCATGTGTGTGTGCATGTGCGTGCGTGTGTGTGTGTGCATGTGCGTGCATGTGTGTGTGTGTGCGTGCATGTGTGCGTGCATGCGTGTGCGTGCGTGTGTGCGTGCATGCGCGTGCGTGCGTGCGTGTGTGCGTGCATGCGTGCGTGCGTGCGTGCGTGTGTGCGTGTGTGCGTGCATGTGTGCGTGTGTGTGTATTAATTCTTGAATTATGTCACTTTATCTTTTAGAATTAAGGGATGTGCCTAAAACATATCAACCTACTTATTGGCAAAAACCTTGTGCCCCCAAAATCAATGTGAAACCTTGCAAGTTTTGAAATAAAACATACCCAATTTTTTTTCCAATGTAACTTTGATCCAAATGGTGACACTAATTGTAGTTAGTGTACTATGGTGATCCATACCATATTGCATCCATTGGAAAAAATATTATACTCATTTTTACATTATTAAATCTTATAGTAATGATGTTATATAGCTTATATCTTGAATCTACATGGTGTATATTAGTTTTAATCTTAGATTGTTTATATCATGCGTTGATATGAGGAAGCTTATTATTGACATACACGCTACCAAGGTTTGATATTTCTATGTTATATGAAAATAATATCATATTTCATCTTACACATGGTACACTTAATCTCATTTTTTTAGAGATGTGAGCTTCACAAATCCATTCCCATATTTCACTCATCATTTATTCTACTATATGTTATTGGGACATGTGCATCACTACATTGACATTCTAGTAACTCATATTTTATTGAGATTTACCCATAGAGTATGTACTAAAATTAATTTAGATCCTCCCATAAGGGGATATACTCAAGGCATAACTCACTTTTATAATTGTTTTAAGTACAAAACATTGTACTCAACATTATTTAGATAAGTGTGGAGGCCCAAATTTACTCAAATTACTTTAGTTACTCCTAAAAGGGGATGAACTAAGGGCATCATTCACTTTTATAATTACTTTTAGTAATTAAAATTGTACTTAATGATTTGTAGACAGGTATGAAGGCTCAAATTTGAGAGTGCCTAATTTCATGCTATTTCTCACTAGAAATTAGTATCTTGTTTTCACTTTTTTTCATATTTCAATAGATTATTACTATTTAGCACTCACTAGTATGTGTATAAAAAGAGATAATGGTTTGGTAAGTTCCCAAGTACATGGACTTTGGTTCTATTGTTACAAGAACATCAAATATTGTATCCATATCTTCCTTTACTTTGATATTAATGTGCATATACACATCAAGTGAGGTAAAATGGCCCCTAGGCATTTATTAGTTGTTAAATTGCATAATTTTAGGATGCTTGTGTATTTATCGACACTTAAAAATGACAACAGGAATTTATTTATTGTAAAATGGCATGATTTTAAGATGTTTGTATACTTGTCGGTTATATGTCTAACTTAGGCATTATTAGCATGTTTTGTTGATTTTTGATGGTTTCTAGCCTTTCTCCCACCCTCCTCCAAATATCATATTCTCTTTTATTTGATTTATCATTGATTTGAGAACTTTTCACAAAGTATGCAAAGGTCTTGGGATTGTCTATAACATATAGATGGTCTTGGGTACTTATTGTGGCCCCTTACAGCTAGAGTGTACTTGCATTCTTGAACAAGCCTTTTTTACCCTTGAGATCATTTGATGTCAATTTGCATACCAATAACATCCTAATTTGAATTCAAATTGTCTATAAAGACACATAGATTTAAGTTGTTTATAAAAAAAATATTAATAACTACAGTAAGCAATCTAAAGAGAAAAGTTTGAGCACTTGTAAGCATTCTAAAGGAAATCAAGAATTTATTAGAACATTCATTGAAATACACAAGTTATGTTTACACACCACAAGGAATTAGTTTGCATGATATTGGAGCTACCCTAGTTAATGAGGTTTGTTGTTTCAATATTGTTATCGTCTAGGGGATTAAAAAATAACAAGATAGTTTAACTATTCTCATTTAACATAAACCCCAAAACATATATTTATTTCCTTAAAGTTTTATATTTTTTTGCTTGATTAAGGAAAGAAGAATATTTATTTTTTAGAGGTGATTGGATCAAAAGTGCAAGACACCGAGTGATGTTTTCGGACATTAAAATTAAGGGAACATACTTGTAAAATTATTTTTGGGATGTTTATACTTTTGTATTGAATGGTAGGACAAATTGAATTTTCTAGAGTGGAGAGAACTCTTGAGAAAAACTTCTCCAATTTTTGCCAATTTTTTGGATTAGCCTCTTGTCCCTTTTGTGCATGCATTTGCATTATCACCCTTTTGATGACTACCACCAAATTGTGAAATAAAATGAAATAAGCCTAATACCTAGGTGTTGGCCTACTTATGGCTTTAATTAATTAGGCTTGATTACTATTTTGTGCATAATATATAGATTAATTTATTGTAATTGGATATTTGTGTTGAAATTTATTTGTATTCCATTTATCCATATTACCACTAGTTATAATCAATGACTCATTACTAAAAGAATAAGATTAAGATTAAAAAAAAGTAATTTTGGTTATTCAAATTGTTTGGGAATATAAACATAGGTATAGATAACATTAAAACTAATTTGGATAAACGATGGGTAACATTAAAACTAATTTGGATAAATTATCTCACTATTTCAAATTAGAAATGACAACCCCAAAATTAACAATATTATAAATTATTGTATGATTACAATAAGCCTTTTAGGTAGTGATAATTAGTATTTTTTGGTCTCCTAACCATTCATATCTTCCTCCCTTTTGAATCTCTTTGAATTCAGACCAATGCCTCACCTATGGAACATAAATCTTGATCATTAGGCCCACTTACATTGATAAAAATATGTAGTTCTATTGTAATATGTTGCAATGGAAAAAAACTCTAGGGGTAATTAGATGTAACTCTAGTTCCTTATTGTATGACATGCAATGTGGCATAGTAATCTAATCGGCTAAATTGAGTTAACCTTTAGGAAGGCCTGGTGACTAAATGTCTCTCTTCCAGGAAATTTTATCAAGTAAATTCCACGTTCTTGGACCATCTAACTTATGTTTTAGGTGAATAAAATAGAGTTATAAAACATATTATTTAGCTCATTGAGTTACAAATGTTGTGGTATACACTTGAGATACATGTCATTGATGTAGGCCATAAACCATTGACTTATATTCATCATATCATATTCATTATTTCTCATTTCCTATATTAAATATATTTTGTTTTGGTGCACTAGAAGGTAATCTCCATATGATTTTGTTCTTGTATTGATAGTGCTTGTTGAGTTATCTTTTCTATCAATCATAAGTATTTGTGCTTAATTCTCAAAATTATATAACGAAGTATTATTTTTTAACATAGCATCCTTATCATCTAAAGGGTTATGGAGGAAAAGTTTCTTTAACAAAGTACTTACATATTGGTGGCACCTTTCCACTATAATTCCATGACACCCCTTCTCAACATAAATCTTCAACTTCTCTCATAACCAAGCATTAGTGACACTATGATGTGTTCTTACCTTCAAAAAATAATACTCATATTCAAACCATTGATCCCCTGTGGTGTTTGGGTTATCTTTAAAATAATTACTATACTTTGGCACAAAAAATATGGTACTCCCTACTTGCATTGATGTCAAAATTTTATCTCATGGAAACATTGTCACCTACTTGTGACATTGTAAAGGCATGGAACCATTATCGCTAGTTCCATCACACCAAAGCACCACCTTTGTCAGTTTGAGTTGCCAACATCATCTATTTTTGGTTTGTATCATCCATAACACCTGGAACTCCATCACATTGACCCAATGGAGCTCTTAGTAATCCAATGCCATCACCTTAACACTACTACATGTTGCTATTAAAAAGTGATACCAATTTTTTAGGCTATACACTAGAAAATATCCATTACCCTGAGAAGTATGACCAATACATTATCTATTAACCATATCCTTACCTAGAAAACACAAAGATAAACATAAAAATAAATCCAAATAATACATACAAGAGATTTTGAGCCTTCTCACCACAATTTATTATAACTACAATAATTCTAAATTCCCTATTTAATGGTACAATGTCTCCTACCATCTCCCAGTATTTTTCAATCTATACCATCCAATAACCCAAGACTATTATGTATTATGGGACTTCTAAAGGATCACCCTAGCCTAGTAAAAGATTGAATTCACAACCTTTATGATTAAATGACATCAATATTTCATAAGAAAACACGTGGGATTAACAAGGATCTACTTATTTCTCTTATAACTAAATTTATTCCATATAATGATACGTGTTAAGGAGAATAAACATAGACATGCCCAAACATGATGCACATATGCATTTCTCTTACACTACCACTATTATTGTTAGTGAAAGATACTCAATTTTCTCTACCACCTACAACTGGCATGTCTTGCTCACCCTTAAGTTGATTCCTCAGTCATTGTATTAAGTTATACTTTTCTAGTTTGACTAGTAGTGCTCTTTATGTAAATTGTTTTTGCCAGCTTTCTCTCCTCTGAAGTGAGAAATATTGCATGTTAAATGATAATGCTAAACACAAAATTTTTAGAAGGTAAAGACAAAAAGGATAGACATGGTTCTTATACAAATATTGATTAAATAAAGAGATATAATCCACTATAATTTGGTGAAGAAAGTGTAAAATTATGACATAAATTCATCATATTTCCCAAGAACATGCTTGTAAAATCACTCTTTCTACAATCAGATTCATAAAAGAGACTAAAATCAATAAATATACATAATAATGAGATATTATTATGCTATGGTAGATATCTTGATGATCTAATTCCTACTACAAAATGACTAAAGACACCATGTATATATAGGACTCTAGGATGAGACCAACATTCAATGAGGTGGTTTAAAGGTGGATGAGCATCAACCAACTACATTAAAACATTATGAATCATTTATATATATGGTGGGTGCATATGGATATGGAGATGTGCACATGAAAAATATCTTCAATAGTAAAGATAACTTATGAAACTAAACTAACATAAATAAGCCTAAGTAAGAAAGGTATGAATACACAAAACAAACCCCCCACTCCCCACCCCTGCTTCCCCTACCCCTCCTAAGTACAACTCAAGGAAAGTGTATAAATGAGGTTAAACCTTTGATATGGATATTGATAACAAAGGCTTGATCAAGTACTCATGTACAATTGATCAATGAATAAAAGAGGAATTATAACCCTATCCCCCTTAAGAATTACTTCCTTCAACCCAAACTGAGATCTTAGTTCTTGAAAACTGGCCTTGATGAAGGGCTGAGAAAAGACATCTATAACATGGCATGTATAATGTATTTGAATTAATTTGGATTTTGAACCCATTTGTGGTGATCAACTTTCCTTTGGCATAGATCAACATCTTTGGAATGAGGTGGCATGATGTAGGAGCATCAAGCCAAGAAGCACTATTTTAGAGTTGTTATCAAAAAAGGTTAAATCTGGTCATAGTTTAATTTCAAGGTTTTTGAGGGGCCTTATTAGGTCCATGTGTGGTCTTAGAATCCATTGGAGTCATGAAGTTATGTTTTGTGGTCTCTAGGAGTTTTCCCTCCAAAAATAAGAATTTGAAAATTCAAATATATGTCAAGAGTCTAGGAGGTTTATTTTGTGTGTTTGGAGTGTTTAGGTGAATAAGTTGGTATAGGATGTCCATTCAAGTTATAAATAAGGTATTTTAATGTATCTCATGTGAAAATTTTAAATCAAGTCATCTAACCAATGTAAAGTCACCCTTATGCATTGAGGGTTAGTTATGCAAGGAAGTTCATATAACCAACTCCAAGTCTACATTGAAATGAGGAAGAGAAATCATTTTAAGGAGATTGCTTGGCATAGGAAATGAGGTGAGAGTTATCCAAAAATGTAAACCAAGGAGCAATGCAAAATAGTTGATAAAACTCCTCAAGAAGCTATCAAAGTCCATTGATGGACTCAGTTGTAAAGAGATGTTGAATCAAGAATAAAGATAAGATGATGTTTATGTTGTGTCTTTTATAAGATTATTGGATTGCTATCCATTTGTATTCACATGTTTTAGGTGAGCCTTGAAGGCTCCATGTATATAGATTCTCTATATGTGTGTTTGCAGGTTTGAATCAATAAACTATTGTTCAGAGTATAGAAATAATGGTTTGTATATGGTTAGAGAAAAGAATCAAGAAGTTATAATAGTAGAAGGTTAAGTGAAGATGTCAAGGACCCTTATATGTCCTAGTAAAATCCTTAAGATGATTGAGAGTTCAAGAAAGTAATTCTGGTTTTAAACCCCTATTTACATGCATGATAATTTGAGGTATGCAAACTATATGTCCAGGATATAAGTAATGGATGTGTTAAAGGATGATTATTGGTTGTTATAGAAGTTTATGTTAAGTTTATAATTATAAATAAAGGTGACAAACCCTATTAAGAGAAGTAAATCCTTGTTGCTATAGGCAGACTCCATAGTTGTTACAGGCATAACCTTGTTTGCATGAATAAAAAACCAAGGGAAAGGTGTTGAATCCATATGAGGGAAAAGAAATTGACTAGGGTAAATTATATTTTATAAACTACCACAAAAATATCATGAAAGTGTTGGTACATTTGGAAATCTATAGTTCAATATATAGACTTTGCTTACACATAGGTATACCCTTGTTTGTTAGTCAATAGACCAAACAAGTAAAATTGATCAGTTGAATATGAATGAATGAGATGCAAAGTGATTTGGAATAGGTAATAGGATGGTGGATCTATTAACAAAGAGCCCAAGTGAATTTTATAAGGATAGGGAGGAGATACATAGTATAGGGACATTACACAATCTGTAGAACATACACAGGTTGATTGAGTTTCTTTTTTTTAAGCATGAAGTGATGAGAGAAAAGGGTTATAATCTATTAAATAAGGTATAATACATCATTAAATACCTAAAAAATTTGTAATGAGCCTTTGAATCATCCTACAACTCAAGGTATAGAATTTTGAAGGCCCTTGGCCCTATACAAGACATGAAAACCCTATGATTAGGGTTTGGTGCCTAAAATGAGTTTCCACTGTCTATTTTTTATGAAAATTTTTAATATTTTATAAATTTATGTTTTCTAACTGATGGAATAGGTTTCAAGTTTGTACGGCCTCTATAGTATGGATTTTGGGTCCTAAATTGTGCCTAAGGGCTTAAGGACCTAGTTAGAGATAGGCTAAAGCAATAAAAGGGATGCACCTTGAGATTAAAGTTGAATTAAAGGTTGGATAAGATAAAAGAGAAAATAGGGTATCCAAAAATATCATTGATTTGGATTGGTTGTCTGTACTTTTCTCAAACTAAAGAGATTTAACCATTTGGAGGGTTAATTGAGGGAAGGTTTAAAGAAGCAAGTGTCTGATGTCTTTAGAGTTATGTCAAGAAAATGATGCAGGAATTGTATGGCCCAAAAGGTTCCATGTAAATGTATTTATTTTCTTGATATGGTGAGTTAGTTACTCCCAACGAGGAGAAATTCTCAAAAAAAAGGCTACAAGCCTGATCAAGAGATTATGAATCTTGTGTAAGGAATAAGAAGGATGAAGGCAGTCAGATGATTTTTAAGGTGTGTAAATAGGTCTAACAAGATATTCCTATACTATTTATGTCAAAATATTGACCTCTTGATATCTTTATCAAAAATTGACACTTAAGACCAAAGAAGGGTTACCTAGTGGAAGCTACAAAGAGATAGAGGAACAATTTGTTAAGGAAGTGAATTGGTTGAAGGAGAAAATTTGTATAGCTTTCATATGAAGAGGTAAGTGTCATAAGAAATGTTTTAAGTGTATGAGTAATAGGTACATGTGACAAAGAGACTATAAAGTCAAAGAAATCAATTAGCAAATATGAACTAGAATTGGTATCTTGAAGATAAACTCATCAAGTAGATTGACACCAGTTGGGTTGAGAACTAGATAAAAATGATAATGAAGACTTCTCCTCAATAGATATGCATCATGGTAATAAGGAAAGTTCTTGTTCTATTATTTATGATGAATCATCCACTATGTTATAAGATAGAGTCTAAGTAGCTCGAGCTATTAATGCATTATGGCTCCATGAAATTTTATCATTCAGGTAGTTGGAGACACCAAAGTTGGTGGCTCAATTGGTGGGGAAAGATCAATGTATCCCCACTCAAAATTATCATCAATGTGTCATTGTCTTCAAAAGAACAAGAGGGAAATGGAATACAATGAATAAAGCACAAGTAGATGGCATGTAGGTTTAGTCAATATTGAATAAAGATCATGGAGAAGGCCCAAAACTCCTATAAATCTACAAGGCATATTAAAAAAAAAAAAACTAATAAATAAATAATTTTGTGAATAAACATGAATAAGGAATACATAATATATTCCTTAGTCTTTTGATTGGTAGAGATATTTTTAAAATGAGTGGTGCCCTTGCACTTTGGAGGAATCATGTCTAATATGGATCTGGTTAATGGCATGGGCACGGGGCATCAATTGGTGAGGAATTTTAGTCAAGTGGGGAGAAACACACACAATAGGGTATGAGGGTGTTGCAACCTATGGAGGAAGCGTATAACATACAAAACTTTTTTTATACTACATGAAAAATTTTAAAAATTGATTTTTTTTCAAAAAATAAAGATAGGAAAACATATTTACAGATCCAATAGTAAACTTGAAAACCACATATTTGTCACAAGATCTTTGATTCATGTTAAACAAAACACAATTTTAGAGTTTTCAACTACTCCAAATGTAATATTGCATTGTGTGTTTTTTTAGAATGCTCAAAGATAGAGAATCAAAAAATGACCTCTTCGTTATGCACCTACTACTCAACCACAAAATGATGAAGGTGAGAATTAAGCAAGGATTGAAAATACATATAGTTGATACTATTACATCTTGATTTCCTCAGTAATATGTATTTTCTCATTAAATAGATATTAATGGGGTTAATGATGTTTAATTATTGTTGTATCAAAATATTTTCATTTATGTTGATGTATATACAAATATATATGATAATTATTTTGTGTGACTCAATACTTATTGGTTAGTTGTACATGAGTTTCATATGTATATTGATCATGTTCATTAAAATTATTGTGCTTTAGTATCATTTTAATTGATTATTATTTTTACGAGCTAACTACCATCTACATTTGTGAGATGGATGCAGGAGATAGTCCACTCTACAGATAGATATGGAGGGAGAATATCATCAAGGAGAGTGTTGCAAATGACTATGTTGGAGGTGGAGAGATTCAACAAGGAACCCTGCACAAACCATGTAGTACAGTTAAATGCATTATTGTTTATGAGTGAATAATTATATGTTTTCTCTAATTTCAGTTGTGTTTGGTTATTTTGTGCTTAATAATGTTGACTAATTATTGATCTATGATTAGATGCTAATGTAAGCATGTTTTTAGTTATTATTGTTCTTTATAATTATGATGTTAATATTGTTGCAAAATATTACAATTATATGTCTTTTTAGATGGCTTTACTTGTGAATTGTTGACTATATGAATCCTTACTGGGGTGTACCTATAAGTGATCAATAGAAAAAATATCATCAAAAAAGACTTTAAATAACATGAAAATAAATTAAAGTTTGTAGTTCATTTAAAAAATTGACTTTATAAACATTAGAGAAACTTAGACACTAGGTGAATGTGACTATTATAGTGTCTAGCGTAACATGGTTTTCAAATACCAAAGGGGTTAAATTGGGTATGAAACTTTATATTGGTTAATTATTATAGTTGTTATAGGCATTCAAATTATTTAAATAATTATTATGTTTATTGACATTGTTTTGACAACCCTAATTTGGATGAGTCATCATTGTGTTTGCTTAATTGAGCCTTATAAAGAGGAAGGAACTAAGGTTCAACTATTAGTTTTGTTGAGATAGTAAGCTAGCTATGTTGTTTTGGGGGTCGAAGTTGAAATTTGTTGGTCATGCCAAGAATGTATGGTGTTATGGCGAGTCATTCTAAGGGATTTATTGATGGAAAAGAGTTCGCCATGAAATTAGGGATTTTGGGTGGCATCTAAACAGCTATGGAAGTGATAAAATATGAAGGAGTTTTTCAAAATGAGTCAGGTTGTGGTCAATAGAGAAGAGATAGAGGAGAAAGAAAGAACTTTTTTGTGCAATCAGGCATAAAACCTTATTCATAAGCATTCAAGAGATAGGGTTATTCTTTTAATTAACCCTAAAAGTTTATGTTGATGTTATATGGTTAATTGTTGAGTGATTAAAGGGTTTTAAATATAATGATTTTAGAATATATAATCCTTATTAAAAGTCAAGGATTCGACCTTATTGAAGGAGGAATATCCCACAGAATCAAATCAATGATTCGACACAAGTATAACATGAATGTGGGTGGTTAGGGTAACTGGAAAAAATGAGTTTCTTTTATGGATAGTATTAACTTATTATTTATTTTGTTCAATCAATGATAAGACTGTGTGTTATTTTGTTTGAGATATGATTGTATATTGGTATATAATGAACAGCTTGAAATCATTATTATTGTTATATAGTTCATTAGGGTATTTGGAATGAAAATGGGGGTTTTCATGATTGTTTATACAGTTGTGTTGTTTATTCTATTTTCATGATGAAATGGATGTGGGTAAATTAAATATGTTAATACGACTAAGTGGAAATTATTAGTGTAACATACAGCTGAGAATAGTTTATTTTGTACATGGATTTCGATTGTGTGTTAGTTCTTTAAATAATTGGGTTTTGACATTTAGTTAATGGCATAGATAAATGGTATAAAACTGAGTTTGTCATTTATTATAATGTTGAATAGTTGAGAATGTATATGGGGAAAATATTGTGTTAGACTATTTAACCCATGATTATGTGTTGTTAATTTTGAAATAATGGTAAAATGGCTCAGCCATATGGTATATAATGACACCTATAGGTTTTCTATTTATCCTTGAGCATATATATATTTAGTATTATAATAAATATGGACATAAGTTATAAGATGAACTTATCCTATTACTAAACAACTGTGTATGTGTGATAATTTACATAAGATTATGTGAGTTATTACATTGGTAGTGTTAGATTGTATGAACAATGACTGAGCCTAGACATTTATAAATAATAGTTGAAGTTTGAACTATATAGAGAACATAAATGTTTAATATAGGGGTCAAATTCATTTTTTAGTTTTTAATGAGTTAATGTGCCATTTGGTATACAAGAACTTATTCACATTTAGAGTTTTATATCTTAATGCATTGTATTGAGACATTAGGTGTTGTGTGGTGTAAATATGAATTATATTTCCAATTTAAAATTGAGTTAATATTTTCTTAAGTTGGGAGCTTGGGATAAAATATTAAACTTGATACTTATTCACATTTAGAGTTCTATATCTTAATGCATTGTATTGAGACATTACGTGTTGTGTGGTGTAAATATGAATTATATTTCCAATTTAAAATTGAGTTAATATTTTCTTAAGTTGGGAGCTTGGGATAAAATATTAAACTTGACACACACACACACACACACACACACACACACAATCGTGATGTATTTCATTGATTTATAATGAATTTGAATAAGTTATTAATTGATTAAAAAATAATTAATCATTGCTTAGATCAAATAAACATTGTGGTTATAGTATTTATTTAATAGCTTGGAATTAAATGTGAACATCCTGAAATATGTTTGCTTTCATTATAATACCTATGAAAGTGATTATTTTAGATGAATTGGTAAACACTTAATAGTAGTATATATATATATATATATATATACTATAACCCATTAGGAACTATGTGGCTAAGAGTTATATATATATATATATATATATATATAGTGAACAAATGTATTCATATGAAAACCGTGATGTATTTCATTGATTTATAATGAGTTTAAATCAGTTAATTGATTTAAAAATATGTAATTGTTGTTTAGATCAAATAAACATTGTGGTTATATTATTTGTTTATTAACTTGGAATTTAATGTGAAATTCCTAAATTATGTTTGCTTTCATTATAATACCTATGAGAATGGTGATTTTACATGAATTGGTAAATACTTAACAATCATAAATATTATTGTGAATTAATTTTACTTGTAATATCACCTTATTATAGGTAATTAATTTCAAAGTTCAAGTGGGATATCCCAGAGAAGACACCTAAAGAGGAGAAAACACCAAAGGGCCCCCTCCTGATCTTTCATGTTGTTGTTTTTCCCTACTTTCAATATGTTATAATTAGTTTTTGTTGTTTTTATTGTTTGGCCATGGATTGTCCTATTGCTTTTTTTGTATAATATTTTCATGGTTCTTGGATCCCTTTAAAATTATGTTATTTAACCAATCAAATAAAAAATGTCTCCTTATTTTGAAATAGATATTAGGCTGTATTGGAGCTTAGGAATTATAATAGTAAGTTTTATGTTGTTATTTTATAGCATGTGATTATTTCATGTTATTTTCTTTGTATTTGAATACTGTGGTATTGTTATTAAATCTATATGAGAATATGTGAAATCTTATATATGATTTATTTAATAAATTCTGATATTAATGACACTAAGGGAATAGCTATGTGAAACACTTCTTAGACATTTATTTAGAATAAATAAAATCCGATTGAGTGTGTGTGTGTGAGTAAATATGATTGATTTATGTGATCTTTAAACTATGTGAAAACTTTGGTCAAAATAATGTTTATAGTTAAATGTTATCATTTCACTTGTTTGATTTAGATGCATGTATGCACAATATCATATTAGAACAAAAAAATTTACGATATGTTGCATATGATGACTATCTTACAACATATGTTCTAGTTAACTTCTTGATACCTGCATCATTATCATTTGGTTATCTATGAAGGGAGGGCCATTCACTAATTAGGTGATTGTGTGGGGGATGTATGGTCCATGGTTGGTGTGAAAATACACTCTGATGATGCTCTCCCTATCCTCTAACATTCAACCGATAGAGACTTTTACTCATTATTACATTTTGTATATTGGTGAGTTTGTAGATACTCATTTATTCCATGAAATAATGTATAGATTTATATACATTCTAATATAAAAACTTTATATTACTGTACTATGATTACATTTCATACTTAACAAATGGTTGTACTTATTATATGATTTATTATATAAACTCTCAGTAGTTAGCTAAGATAATTTTCAACAAAAAAATAATTTGTGATGGATTGGTTATGCAATATTATTTGATGTTGTTAAGTTGATCATTATCTAAATGAATCATAATCAAGTAATAATTTTAAATGCATTGTGTTAAAGATCAAATATCTTAACTTATCTAAGAATAATCTAGTTTAAAGTAATAAAGTTAAAAAAGTAAAAAAATACCTTTTATGAGTTAAACCCAATGGGGTTCTAACAAATACCATGTATAATTTTAACATGTAAATTTGTCAGATTTTTTCAAGAATGCCTTTGTGAAAATCACTCCCTCTACACTCTGAATCAGAAAATAGACCAAAAGTGATACATGTGCAATAATGAGAGACATTATTATGTTATGCCAAATAGTTTGATGAACTACTTCGTACTGCAAGAAGTCTAAAGACATCTTATATATAGGAATATAGAATGAGACCAACATTAAATGAGGTGGTCACAAAGTGGATGAGAACTCAACCAACTACATTAAGACATGATGATTGGTCTTTCTATATGGTAGGTTCACATGGTTATTAAGACATCCACATGCAAAGTATACTAAAAAGTGAAGTTAACTTAGAAAATTAAATTAACCTAGGTAACTTAATTAGGAAAAGTATGAACACACAAATGAGCACAACCTATTTAACACCACCTTAAGAACCATGATCTAAAGGGAACCCTTGAGGTATTTACATCAAACAAACCAACACTTACCTTGGGGTATTTATGCAACTTTCTATTCAAATAAATTGTAGCTTCATTGGGGGATTATTAATATCTACATTTCACTTTTTGGAAATAACAAAATAATAATGATAGAACAACTCTCTCAATGGATATCCACTTTTGGGTGATTTCAACAATATAAAATAATGGAATGAAAAAATAGGTGGATCAAAATTTATTCACAGAAATTTAAATACACTCTCAAACCTAGCAATTTTCAACTTCATGGTGGATCTTGATTATGCTCAAGGCTCATCCACATGGTTCAAAAAAAAGAAAGGTATGAATTAAATGGAAGATAAATTGGACATAATATCAATATCCTACCAATGGTTTCAACTATTTATTTATCTAGAAGCAAGCAACAATGATATTATTTTTTTAGATCATTAGATGATAATTCTCCAATTGGCCGTCTTTGATATTCATAAAGTAAAAGCTTGCTTCAAATTTGAAAAAATGTGGCTCTCACCCACAATTATCTATAAAAGTCTCCATTTGGTGGCCAAAGTCCAATAACATTAAAAGATATCTAATGGACATAATCATGGGAAAACTTCAATACCACAAACAAAAATTATGTTAGTTTATGGAGCTAAAAGCTTCACTGATGCAAACAGGGGAGGAGGTTGCTGAAGGTTGCTGAGTTGCAGAGCAATCGGCATCGGTCTGATCAGTCGATGTCGGTAGGTTAGTGAAGAGAAGCAACCGATGTCGGTCAGAAGTCGGCCGACGTCAGTCACCTGTGTGGTTCAGAATTGCAATTTTTACGGGCAGTTAGTTAATGAACCAAGTGTTTGCATGTCAAGAGCCAATTATAGACTAGAAGCTACAGATCTAATTATTGTAATTAGATGTCTAATTATTGTTTGGATGAGATCTATATAATAGACTCATGGGTTGTATTGTAAAAGTGTGCAAGAGAGTAAGAGAGAAAAATATAAGCTCCTTCAGAGAGAAGAGAGCATGGTGTGTTCCTCCTAGTGCCACAGTACCAAGTGTGGGTGCTGGTTTGGAGAATCAGAGAGGTTCTTCATGTATGTATGATCTTGGTCATCAGGTGTGCATGGCTACGATAGGAGATCTACATGGGTAAGTAAGATCTTTGATCTGTAGGTGTATGTGTGTGCATGGTCTAGGTTTATAGGTGTGTAGAACTAGGTTGATCTGTGGTGGCAGCAGAGTCAAGGTGACAGCAACACAATAGGGAGCAAGATCAGGCAGGATCTACTTGGAGTACAGTGTGTACTGTACAGAGAGTAAAGAGGAAGGCAAGGAAGATCCTTCCATAAGTAAGGTCATTTGGGGTGCAGGTTATTGCAGTTCATGGGAGATCTACTTGGAGTGTGTTGTGCACTCAGTTGAGTATGTGTATATACTCGGTGTACTGGTAGTAATGGATGCTGACTAGTTGGAGGTGAACACCAACTCTGTGTTTGAGTTGGGTGTTGGGATCGTAGGAGAGAGAGCTTTAAGGAAAGATTTACTGTTTATGCCCTAGAGGTGTGGGAGCCCTAGAGGTGTGTAAGGAAGAAGAACTATGGCTATCTTCTTTGTTGTATTTCCTTCTAGATGAGTATTAATACAAGTTGTGTATTGTCTCTCATATCATGTGTTATTTTTGAATTCTAGTTACTTGTGTATTCTAGTTATTTTTGCATATTAAGTTGCTTGGTAATCAATTGTGTGCTTCCATAAATTCTCAATAAAGGCGGTGGTAGAGTCTTTGGTTGGGTGCCTAACAGAGTGGTATCAGAGCTAAGGTTGCAGGGAGCGGTTTTGTGTTTAATTACAGGTCACTCTCAGGGGTTTTTGATTGAGTGGGAGTAGAGCAATGGAAAAAAAAAAGTAAGCTAAGAATAGAGGAATTGAAAAGCACAGATGATCACTTATGGTGTTATGGAAAGAAAGAGCAGGTAAAGAAAAATTGTTGGTTTGTGGAAGATCAACATGAAGGAACTGAAGAAGCAGATGTAGGTGATGTGGCACAGGATGCTCTGGTATGTTTCTTGGATAAAGTAGAATCTTGTTTTATAGATTCTATTGCCTCTTTCTATGCAATCTGAAATAGAGTATCTTTTCATGATAAGGTCTTTGGAGACTTTGAAAAGATTTATTTAGGGGCTGGTGTGCCTTGCCAAAGAATTAACAAAGGAGAAGTGAAGTTGAAATTGTAGGCGACCAACACATGGGTGTTGAAGGAGGCCATGTAGGTCCCAGTCTTGGAGATGTGGCTAATTTCTTTAGGGAAGTTGGGTGATG
The DNA here is from genome assembly GCA_037957365.1 of Torreya grandis. Classification (NCBI taxonomy): domain Eukaryota; kingdom Viridiplantae; phylum Streptophyta; class Pinopsida; order Cupressales; family Taxaceae; genus Torreya; species Torreya grandis. The sequence goes on along the minus strand of JARHVA010003384.1, from coordinate 784,414 downwards.
AGAGATGCACAAGAACTCTCACAGTGGATACACTTGAATTAGCTAGTGGTAAGAAAGCAAGTACCCTTTATCTACTTGCTTATATTACTGATTCTTCTTCTATTGTGAAGACATGGCTTTGTAGGCTTAGTCACAAGAGTAAAAAGGAGATGCATGTTCTTAAGTGGAAGACTGATATATTTGACAGGCTTAGGAACTGAAAAGCCTTGATGTTTATGGAAGAGATGGCAGACAGAGATCAGTGGAGAAGGCTGAGTAACTCTGAGTAGGGCGATTTGGACAGGGTTTTGATCCATGGAGATCTCACAGGTAAAAAGTCATCACTCACAAAAAAACACAGGTACCAGTGTCGGTCAGGAGGAATTGGCATCGAACAGATAGGTGCCGATGTCAGTCATGTGCAGACTGAAGCTGGTGATGTCAGGCAGGGTAAGACCAACGTCGGTCAGGAGGATCGATGTCGATAATAAGTAAGACCGACGTCGGTCAAAAGGACCGATGTCAGCAACAGGGACATCGATGTTGGCAGAGTTGGTAGTCAGGACAGGTGCAGGAACTGACGTCGATCAGATGCAGACTGTGTGGTGATCGAGGTCGGTCACTGTAACGAATTTTGGGTAGACAGCAAGCTGTCAAGGAGTCTCAAATGCCCATATGAAGGATTGAAGGGGTAAGTAAGCCTCAAATTCATTGTTCCTCTTCTTTATACTCATTGCTCACTGCAGAGCAGGAAAGATCTATGAAATAGTGGGAGCATGGCATGAAGAGAATGCAAAACCAAGTGGGAGATTTGGTAGGGTTGTCAGTCGGATGAAAGAATAGAGATGAATAGATACCTTAGTTAAAGAATAGAGAGAATAGACACGAGATGGAAGGCCAAGTCATATGGTCTTGAGGAAGTTATAAGATAGTGGTACAGGGTTGACAGGTGGATGACAAAACAAGGCTTTAGTCAATGTCAGTTTAATCATTGTGTTTGTCTTACCAGGTGGATGATGGTCACAACATTATCTAGTTACTATATGTGGATGGTATGCTAGCTGAAGATTTAGACATACAGGGTTTTGTTGAGCTAAAGGTAAGGTTAGTTCAGTGGTTTGTCATGAAGAATTTGGAGCAGTGAAATTCTTTGGCATGAGTGTGTTCTAGAGGCATGGAGATCATAGGTTGATTTTGTCTCCAGAGGATTGTGTGAAGCCGGTGAGCACACGGATGGGTTGGATAGTTCTATGAGCAAGGGCCTGATTCACATGATGAGGTTAAGTACATGAGTACTGGACCTGAGTTTTCTCAAGCAGTGGGAGCTATCAAAAAGTTTGGAGCTGATTCGAAAAAGAAGCACTAGAGGGCAGTTCAGTGGATTCTCAAGTATCTGAGAGGGACCAGCAGCAGGGATTCATGCTATGTAGGGTCAGGTTCTTTTTCTATATGGGTTTGTAGATGCAGATGTGGCAGGTTACTTGGATGATAGGAGGTGCATCACAGGAGTTATGGTGGTTGGTCTTCAAGATTCATCTTGAAGAGAGATACAACCTAAGAAATAGATTAGACAAAGTACAGGTACAAGTACAGTGTAGTTATTTATCTCCAAGTGGGAGATTGTTAAGTTGTGGAGATAAAAACTTTATTGATGCAAATAGGGGAGGAGGTTGTTGAAGGTTGCTGAGTTACAAAGCAACTGGCATCAGTCTGATCAGCTGACATCAGTAGGTTAGTGAAGAGAAGCAACTGACGTTGGTCACCTCCAGGTAGATAGGGACCGACGTCGGTCGCCTGTGTGGTTCAAAACTGCAAGTTTTATGGGCAGTTAGTTAACGAACCAAGTGTTTGCATGTCAAGAGCTAATTATAGACTAGAAGCTGTGGATCTAATTATTGTAATTAGATGTCTAATTATTGTTTGGATGAGATCTATATAATAGACTCATGGGTTTTATTGTAAAAGTGTGTTAGAGAGTAAGAGAGAAAAATATAAGCTCCTTCAGAGAGAAGAGAGCATGGTGTGTTCCTCCTAGTGCCACAGTACCAAGTGTGGGTGCTGGTTTGGAGAATCAGAGAGGTTATTCATGTATGTATGATCTCGTTCATCAGGTGTGCATGGCTACAATAGGATATCTGCATGGATAAGTAAGATCATTGATCTGTAGGTGTATGTGTGTGCATGGTCTAGGTTTGCAGGTGTGCAGACCCAGGTTGATCTGTGGTGGCAACAGAGTCAAGGTGACAGCAACACAATAGGGAGCATGATCAGGCAGGATCTACTTGGAGTACAGTGTGTACTGTATAGAGAGCAAAGAGGAAGGCAAGGAAGATCCTTCATAAGTAAGATCATTTAGGGTGCAGGTTGTTGCAGTTCATGGGAGATCTACTTGGAGTGTGTTGTGCACTCAGTTGAGTATGTGTATATACTCGGTGTACTGGTAGTAGTGGATGCTGACTGGTTGGAGGTGAACACCAACTCTGTGTTTGAGTTGGGTGTTGGGACCGTAGGAGAGAGAGCTTTGAGGAAAGATTTACTGTTTATGCCCTAGAGGTGTGGGAGCCCTAGAGGTGTGTAAGGAAGAAGAACTGTGGCTATCTTCTTTGTTGTATTTCCTTCTGGATGAGTATTAATACAAGTTTTGTATTGTCTCTCATATCATGTGTTATTTCTGAATTCTAGTTACTTGTGTATTCTGGTTATTTTCGCATATTAAGTTTCTTGGTAATCAATTGTGTGCTTCCATAAATTCCCAATAAAGGCGGTGGTAGAGTCTTTGGTTGGGTGCCTAACAAATTAAAAATCAAAATATGGAATAAAATAGTGTTCAAAAATATTGTTAGATAGCTTGGTTTATTGGATAGTTAATTTATAATAGAGATGAACATGAACATGATTCTAGATTTATCTTCAAATATCGATCACACCAATCCATCTACAAGTTGGTTTTAAAGTATTACTAGGCTGACCCAACAAACTAAGATGCATGTAAAATGCATAATCAATATAGGTCAAGTGTAGGTATAATATCTTGATCAGGGAAGTTCATCAATCTTAGTCGTAGTCATTTAGTGACCAAGTGACTTGGTGATTGGGTGACTGGTGCCAAAACATCAATGGTACAAAAATTCAATTGGAATTTGTTCAAAACAAATCCAAGATATAAGGTGCTCACAACATTTGGTAGCCCACGAGAAATAACTCATTTAGCCACTTTCAAATTTCTATAAACATGAAAAGTAATGGTATCAAAGATCAAGAGAACAATGGACCAAACTGGGGACTATGTTACAAAGTTTTTCATAAGACTATTTATAATAGCAATTTTTCAATATTGTTCACCAACTAAATGCCACTGATGGATCCTATATCACAAACTCAAAATAGACATGAATCCACACCTCAATACACTTCCCCAATAACTTCTTATCGATAACACACCTAATATTAACACTCTCAAAGTTCAACAAGGAATATTAAAAAATGTACCCACAAAAAAATCCAAGTTAGACAATCATAGGTTACTTCAATGAATCTATTAAGAAGAATTGAAAAGGTAAGTCTTCTCTTTCAACTAGATAAAGCATAGGGACACTATGGATTTTTTGACATTTATTTACCATACCTTTTAGAAGGTCATAGAGGCAAAGAGAAGTTGTAGAAGAATCAAGCAAACACAAAAAAATGTTTCATCACCTCAAACCAACAAAATTGACCCTTATCCCAAAAACATCAAATGTTGATCATTTGGATCAATACATGCCAATTGCTTTATGCAATATGGACTATAAAATCCTTTCTAAATTGGTAGACATGAGACTATAGTATATACTCTAGGATATCATCTACTCTTCTCAATCAACATGTGTTCTAAGTAGGAAAATAGAGGATAATAATGTCCCAGTTCAATAGATACTTCATTCTCTTCATTATCAAAAGCACCAAGGTGTTCTTATTAAAAAAAATGTCTCCAAACCATTCAACATATGTAATTGGTAGTTACTTAAAAACAATCTACATGCCTTTGACTTTAGCTCTCAATTTATTTCTAGGATCAACAATTGCATATTCATGTCCATACTTTCCAATCAACCCATATTTATCTATAATTATGAGTGAATTTATATAGGAAAAATGAAAATTAAAAACAAAATAGATAAATTCATGGATTTCTAGTTGTCGATAGTGGCATAAGGTTCACAAATTCTCATTTCATAGATAACTCCCTATTGTTCTCAATTACAATCATCAAGGGAATCAGGAATTTAAATATTATGTTGTAGATATGTCAAGTATCTCCATGTCAAAAAAAATTAATAAGGAAAAATTCATTGCTATATTTTTCAATCCACCACTTCATAGAAAGAGTGTAATACTTAGGATCTTACAATTTCAAGAAGGCAAACTTCTAATGAGATATTTAGGCTACCCCTTCATCTAGAAAAAAACATCTTTAGATATTAAACATTCAAAAATAAAAAATAAAATGAGTCATTGGATGCATCCTTGGCTATTCTTTGATAGTAAAATATTGCTACTCCAATTTGTTCAACAAGTTGTTCCAATATATCTCATTAAATTCCCCTAGTTGCCCCAAAATATCGTTGACCAAATGCTTGACATCTAGCAAATTTTTTTAAGGAACATCAAAACACTACAAATATCCTTTGGTTGTATGGGAAAGAAATTACCTACCCAAATCTCCCAAAGGTCTTAACATTCATAATCTCATAAGTTTCAATCAAGGTATTATAATGAGGGATGCATGGAGACTCTGGGAAACCCCTCAATCAATTTGGAGAACCATCATCCAGGAAATAGATCTTATTTCTTAGTCATGTTTGGGGTCCACTTCAGCAAGAATAACCATGCATATCCACAAAGGATTAATCTTGTTGCAAAACAAACTCACTTAGGAATTTGGAAATGGTAGCTCCATTTATTTTTGGGAGGATATCTACAAAGAACATACAACATTATAACATCATAACTTTGAGGAACTACACATTTATCAAGGATTATTATCAGCCCTAAAATAATAGGCTTATACAAGGTAAATGCAAAATGAGATGAATAATCACTACCCCTCAGTCTCACATAAATAAGTTATTTTAGTTGTTAAAGAACATCATTTTTCTCAAAGCCAAAAGTAAAGACAATAGAAATCGCTAACTCAAGTTTCCAAACAAAGCAATTTAAAAAGGAGTTTCTTTGGTCTTTTCCCATTTGGCCAAAAATTAAAAGTTTCATTTGGATCATGCATGACAATAATGTCCTCACTTCTGACAATCTCCAAAAATACAGATGAATTAGCCCTTCAATTTTTACACTATGTAAAAAATATAGGGAAATAAATTCACATCTCTTCTTTAAATGTAAATTTGTAATACTAATTTGACAGCTTTTAGCTCATCCATTTAGATGCAAAAAGCTTGATATGAATTTTAAGAAAAGAAAAAGTTTAATGGAAAGTGTTGAAATATGGATGGCATGGCATTTCTCATTTTACTATCCAAAGTGGCACCCAATTTCATCATATTGGATTTAAGGAAGGAAGAAAAATCTTGTCAATTAGATAATTTAGTAATTCACTTCTAAACTCCAGCTAATGATACTCATTCTTCATCAATAAAATGACATATTCAAATTGGCTAATATGATAGATTGTGAGTTGGAAAAGGCATGGAAGGTACCATTTCACAACAGCCACCCACACTTTAAAGTGACGAGACACGCAACATGGGATATACCTCCACTTGGGATCTATAGATTGAATTTTATAGAGCATCTAGGGAAAAAAATCTTGGAAAATCTAATTGAAGGAATCATAAGGAGCTTAGAGGGAGCACTAGTCATAAAAATTCTCACAACATATTGGTAACCATACCAATAATATTGTCAAACTCTTTATTTTTTCACAAGAATTAAAAATGGTAAAAACTAGAAATATTAGTTACATTCACTATTTTATCAAAATTCCCCTCACACCATTCTCACTACACTTTCTCCTTTCCATGTGCCCCATATTTTTTTCCCTAAATTTCACCTATTTATGTTCATTACCTCCATGAATTACTAGTTCTTCATGCCTCTCATCCCTAACCCATGCATACCTTCCCCTTAGTATTTCTATTTATTTACTTACAATGAGAATTTATACAAAAACAAGCAAGACTCTATCATCCAATAGTGATAATAAAATTTCCTTGAAGAATAGGGTCACATCTCAACCCATCTAGGTACATGGTTTGAATGTTATAGTAGTCATAGGAGGTGATCACAATAGATATCAAACCCCTCACACTTGGTAAAATCAAGATGAAATGAAGCAGGAAAGTGGTTGGTGATTTAAAACCAACCTAACTAGCAACATATTTATTAAATGCAAAAGGTTGTCTTGTCTTCTAACTATCACTCGCTATCATCTATGTTTTGTTATAAACCCCAATCATTGTCAACATTTTCTTCATGCTGCATTAAAATTATGCAAAAGCAAATCCTTAATTGCAAACTCAAACTCTATTATGTTTTACTCTAAGGCAAGAACATGTCATCTTTTCCATCAATCAGTGTAATATTCCAAAAAAAACTCCTTCATTAGTCCAAGCCACTTGATTGTCTCTCAAAATATAGGTATGAAAGACTGTTAACTATCTTGTTAATCCATAAATAGGGGTGCCAAGACCAAGGCATATAAGGGTTTAGTCAATTCTTTGTGTGTTATTCAAAACCAAATGATAAAACCACTCTCTAAGATGCAAATAGAGGAGGATATCAATTAGGCCAATATGAATAAGGTACAAAACAAAATCATTGTAGTAGAGGATATTGATGTGGGTTTAGTAACCACACCATAATATTTGTCATGTATGCCCAAGTCACACCCTCACTTAGTAGGAATAATGTCAATCAACATACTTCCTCTCCTCCTATTAGTGTTATGTTGATAATGCCAATCAACATCTTAAACACACCCCACATGCATCTAGGACCACTTTTAGTTCGTACATCTCCTAATTTGTCCATTTTTAGAAGGTGATTATACCTAAGCATGCTAGTCCTCAAGAAGAAATTGATAAGGTTATCCTCCATATGAGAGATGCATTATACACCATAGGCAAAATACCTAAGGTCTTGAGAAAAAATATTAGAATGCATGGTGTTCAAAACCCTCATTCATATCAGACCATTGCAAATATAGATAAATGCATCCAATTCTTAACCAATATAATACAACAAAAAAACTAACACATGGAGACCATAGAGAATATTATTTTTGGAGATTTAGACAAGAAAATAATAAGATAAGAAAAAGCCCATAGTCAATACTATCAACTTGCTCCCAAGAGATAAGCTTTTGGCCATGGGAATTTAGGTTCTCACTCCTAGCCTAACTAGATGATGCATCATCAATTTCAAGCTACTTTCCCTATGCCAACTTGGTTGGAAGCTACTTTACACAAGGGAGGTTTTCATAATGATAAAAGCACCAATAATTCCTTGGGATAATTAACAACTCACACAAGAAAGTTCAAGAAGGGCACTTCATAATGTAGATGCATAAAAGATGTTTTCTCACTTATTCTCAGTAAATAACCATAATTTTGTGGTCCTAACTATGGTTCTCTTGTTGGCAATGTGATTGTCATCGATGTCATATTGGAGACTGTTGGCATTATAGATGTCATTGATGCTTAGGGTTGAATATGGTCATTTAAAGATGTAAAATGAATCCTATCAGAGGTTAAGGATAGTTGGAGTGCTTGTGTGCATGATTGGAATTCATCTAGTTCTTCATTATGTTCAACTAGACATTGTGGGTCTATAACAAGAAAATATAAGAAGGCAATTTGCTAACATAACCATTGCCACATATAAATGAGTCTGGGAGAGTTGGTCATATGGTTGTGATCACATTAGTCCCTAGTTATTATGCACCAAATTTTAAGTCATGCGATGAAGCATAGTTGAAGATATGGGGTTGAAAATTTGGCTACTCAGACATAATTTACTAAGTTTCTATACTTAGCCAATTTTGCAAAAGGGTTCAAGTAGAGACAAGTAAGCTTGTTGATGAGGTCAACATTTGTACACATGCAGGTGTTAGGACAAAATGATTATATGGGTTTGTTAGTTTTTGTGCCTAGTTTTTATGCATTGAATCTCAGGTCACACGATGTAGCACGACAAAGATATGTATGAATGAAGATGGGCTCTCATGAATTTTGATAATATTTTTCCACAATCAAATTTGTAAGTTGTAATAAAAAGCTAAGTAGTCATCTTTATGATGTCATATCTTACATGTATGAAGGTTTATAGATCAGATGAATATATGGATATAATTCCCTATATGAGAGGATCTTATGCACTAGTAACAAGTCATGTGATAAAGTGAATCAAAACTTATGAAAGAACAAACTTGGCCTTCTAGACAGTTCTAAGCATAGTTATCTCTATGGTAGAATAATTTGAGTGAGTAGAATAATGGAATTATATTTCTCATGCATGAATGATTCAAGAAGAAATGAACATATGAGTTTGTTCATTATCATGCCTAGTTTATATGGTCCAAATTTTAGAACAAGCAGATGAATAAATCAAAAGATATGAAGGTGCAAACTTAGCCTTCTAGGCATATTGAAATGGTCCCCATACTTAGTCAAATCTGCATAAAGTAAAGTTAGAGCTTGTTAGAAGATCTTATGGTGAACACTTAATCATACATTGAAGATCCAATAACATACAATGAAATCAATATGTCAAAAGCACCTATGAGTGAATGTGTTAGTGATAAGTGTCACAATCACAAAGCTTAAATAGTAAATCTACGGTGTGGTTCAAAGTCAAATAGTCAATGATAAATGCAAGGATGCCAAGTGTCTCAATAGAGGGATCTAACAACAATGAGCAGAAGGCATGCGCTAATGCCAAGTGTTAAATTCTTGAGAGCTTGTTAGAGATACAGTTCAAGTTTTTTAAAATATCAAACAATGAGTGATTAATCATGCAATGAATATCTAATGGAGTGAGTGAACTCAATGGGATAAAGTGCTTGATGTTTACAACACAAAGGTCAATTAAAGACCAAGTTAGTTTGATGAGATCAATAGAGCATATTCATTCCAAAGACTCAAGAAGCAACAAGATGAGATAAAGAGATAGATGTTTAATGATAAGATGGAATTAAAGTTTGTGTTAGTTTGAATATATAATGACATGCAGGAGCTCAGACCAAAAAGATCAATGAACACATTTTAAAGTTAAAAATTTAAAGTCGAGAAATGTATACAGAGTAAATGGAGTACATGAGCCTATCAGAACTTGATATAAAAGATGTGTTTTAAAGTTGAGAAATTTAAATGAAGACCATCAGATCATGGCACCAAACTTAAGATCGATGATCAGTAGTTAAAGACATGATCATCATAATGGTCAAGCATAGTAATATGCAAGTAAGCCATAAATTATGATATAGACAACAAGTTTGATAGCTGTGATTGATCAAATTCATGTAATAATGCAAGTGCATCAAAACTAGAGCCCAATATATATTATAAATAATGAGACCAAGAATCACAGTGATGGAGCATGAGTTAAAAATGCAAGAAATTTGTAGTTAAAGATAGGAACTAAAGTCTAATAGAACTTAATGAGATATGTTAGCAAACAAGTGTGAACATAGAGAATATATGAAACCCTAGATCAAATGCTTGTATATATGACATCTATGATATAAGCATATGTTGTTGGAGTTATTGCTATTGTTGTTTAGCACATTCAAATTAAGAGATAGAGGTAGAAAGCAAGAGAATGATGAAGTTTGTTGAATAAATTTATATATAGAGACATATAAGTAGAGAGGTAGAGTGGAAGAGAAGAAAGAGATGAAGTACAGAGTATGAGAAATTATAAATCAGATTTGTAATAGAGAATTGGATTCATCAATAAATTTATATTATAATTTATATTTTTAGCTCCATATATATCTGATTGGTGGGTGCCATCAAATAAACTGAGTTGGTTCTCAGTTAGGGAGTGGGTGATTCCTTAGAGTAGGTGCTCTTAAATCAAGCGATTGGTGTCTCTTTAGGGTTGGTGCCCTTAAACATTGTCATTAGTGAAGTTATTTATTGTGATGTTGGATTAAAATGGTAGATTCTAGAAGCTATTTTCATGGTGGTTTTTTCCATATTAGGTTTTCCACAATATATCTAAAGTTGTGTCTATTTGTGTGTATGTGATCTCTACATATAGTTTTAATCTGCATTAAAAAGTTTTGAAAAGGACTAAGTTAATCAATATATTGATTCACCCCCTCTCAATATATAATTATGTTCCAAAAAGTGGTATCAAAGCATTGGTTCCTTAGAAGAAGCTCAATCAACTCAAGGAGATCTTGGACAGTGAACACAAATGGTTAGTCAAGAATTATCTTCCTCAAACAAGACACCTCTCTTTGATGGATCAAACTATGCATTTTGGAGCATAATAATGGAAGCATATTTATCTTCATTAGGGTTTGATGTATGTATGTCTATTGTAAATGGATATATAGCTTCTGCTATAATTCCTACTGATCAAGCTATCAAAAAAGCATACGAGAGTAATGTTAAGGCTAAGAATGTTATTTTATGTGGATTATCTAATTTAGAGTTTGTCAAAGTGATGAATTATCAAAATACACAAGATATCTAGAATAAATTGAAAATAATATATGAAGGTGATGACAAGGTAAAGCAGACCAAGCTACAAATGTTTAAAGGCAAGTTTGAAATCCTTAAAATGAATGAAGAAGAGAAAATTACAAACTACCTCCTCAGAGTAAATAAAATAGTCAATGCAATCAAAAACCTTGGAAAAGAGATGAAACATCTAATCATGATCAAAAAGGTCATAATATCTTTGCCATCAAGGTATGACTCAAAAAACTATGCAATAGAGGAAGCAAAAGATCTAGATAAATTCGTTGTTGATGAGTTGCATAGAACATTCACAGTGTATGAGATGAGAATGAGAGAAATAGATACCTTCAAGAGAGAAGTTGCATTCAAAACATCCAAACCAGTGAAGGTAGAAGCACCTACATCTAGATCTGGGGAGACTGATGAAGAAGAAGCCAACTTTGTTAAAAATTTGAGAAGAGGGTCTAGAAAGTACAAAGATAAGTTACCCTTCAAATTCTTCAATGATGGTAAAATAGGATATTTTGTTGTTAAATACTCTTATAACAAGGATAACTCTGAGTAAGAAGAGAATAGTAAAAAGGTGAAACCTCACTATTTCAAGAAGAACAAGGTCTTCAAAAATAAGAAAGGCCTATACACAAATGAAGATAGTGATTCAATGGATGATAGTAATAGTTCTGATGATGATCATGACTATGCTTTTGTGGCTGAGGAAAAGGAAGTCTTGTTCATCATAGTAGGATCAACGTATGTGGATCAAGAAGTTGAAGACTCAGATGAAGAACAAGAAGGAGAAGTGGATTTAGAATGTGAACTCATTTGTGTTCTAGATGAAATAGACACGCTGAGAAAAGAGAACTCAAAATAGAAGAAGCTTGGACAAAAGAAGATTGAGAAAATATCCAAAAGTCTTGAAAATTTTGATCAAATGGTGGTTATCCTAAATACACAAGTTGAAGTGGCTAAAATAGTAAAAGATGTAGTCAAAATTGAACTAAAATATAAATATGATGAGTGCATAAAGTTAGAAGTAGAGATAGTGGCTTTGAGAAAAGAGATTGAAAAAGCTAAAGGATAACTAGACAAAAGTTTGAAGTTGATAGGAGGATCATACATTCTTGATGAATTGATCAACTCTCAAAAGCCTTCAAAAGAGAGATTAGGTTTGAAAAAGAAAAAAATTCTATAACTAATGCATCTGTTAACCGATATGACAACTTCAAAGCAAAAGGAAAATAAAGAGCAAAAAGGGAGAAAGCTTGCAAGGATACAAAGGCAAACTCAAACACAGTTGATGCGAATAAAGATGAAGGAGAAAATAAGCCTAAAAAAAAACAAAGGTAGCCGATGTAGATGGATACACAAAAGTGAGAGACTTAAAGAAGCCAATGTTTAGAAGAGCTCCTCATACTACTCAAAAAAATGCTATGACCAGGGATTCCTCATCTTTCTATGGTCATTGTTATACCTGTAATTAGTTTGGTCAAAAGGCTATTAATTGTAGAGTTTTACCTAAAAAGAGAACAAATTTTGTAAGTAAAAATTCATTTGATCCCTTGTTAGATACAAATGTAATATGTTATAATTGCAATAATTTTGGTCACACAACTAAATAATGTAAAACAAATTTTGTAAGACCAAGAACACAAAGTAAAAAAAAGGCATGCCTCCCAATGTGAACAAAGGTTCACAACTCTCTAAAAAAGAGAAAAAGAAGCCAAATAAGAAACTCAAAGATGAGTGGAAAGTGAAAGATCAATATATGATTGTTCAAAGTATACTCCATGCCAAAGAGCAAAATTTGTGGGTAATAGACAGTGGTTGCTCAAAATATATGACTAGTCATAAAAGCAAGTTCATCAAATTGATCAAATGTAAGGAATGATCTATCAGTTTGGGAGACAACACTGTAATAAAGATCAGAGGTAAGTGAACCTTGAACATATATAAAAAATTATCTACACATGATGTCCTTTATGTTGAAGGATTGAAGCATAATCTGCTAAGTGTCAGCAAAATGTGTGATAATGGATATAAGGTAACATTTAATGTAGTAGGATTCAAGTTAAATAGATCTAGAATACTAGCTAAAAAATGAAAAAAACTAAAATCAATATCTATAATCTTGTTGAAGTGAATGGTAATAGCTACCTAATAGGAAAGATTGATGAGAGTTGGTTATGGTATATAAGAATGGGTCATGTTAACTTTTATAATCTATTCAAAGTGAACTCAAATAAGTGTGTTAGACACATGCCTAAGATAACCAAACCTACAGACACTACTTGCAAGGAATGTCAACTGCATATGTAGATAAGGGTCAAATTTCAAACAAAGGAGTATACAACTACAAATCCTCTAGAATTAATTCATACTGATCTTTATGATCCTACTAAGACAAAAGGATCTAAAGGAGAGAGATACTTCATGTTATTTGTAGATGATTACTCAAGAATAACATGTGTAACTTTTTTGAAGGACAAGTCACAGGCATTTGAGAGATTCAAGATCTTTAGGGATATTGTGGAGAATGAGATTGGATGAAAAATTAAATGCTTAAGATCTGATAAAGGTGGAGAATTTACCTTAAATGATTTCATAGAGTAATGTGAGAATCATGGAATCAAAAGACATTACTCTGTATGAATGACTCCATAGCATAATAGAGTCATTGAAAGAAAGAACAAGATAGTCAAGGAGATGGCTAAAATAATTCTAAAAGAGGTCAAGTTACCTTATGGATATTGGAGAGAAGTAGTCCAAACAATAGTATATATCTTAGATAGATTGCAACTAAGGGTAAATAGTGACAAAATTCCTTATGAACTATGGTATAGAAAACATACCTCTGTTAAGTGCTTCAGAGTGTTTGTAATCAAATGATACATTGGCAGAAAGGAGGACAAATTGAGAAGCTTTGAGTAAAGATGTGATGAAAAATCATTCCTTAGTTATTCCAACCAAAACAAATCCTACATATGTTACAATAAAAAGCTACAAATGATTGTAAAGAGTATCAATGTTAATGTTGATGAAGGCTTGAAACATGTTAAACTTGAAAATGATATCTATGAATAAGAATCAGAGTTTGAAGGGGAAGTAGCTAATGAAAATTTTGAAGAAGTAAATGACAAGCCACCTACAAGATTTATTCAAAAGGATCATCCTATAGAGGAGATAATTAGCAATAAGAATGGAGTTCAAATAAGGATAAGAGTTGCATAAAACAAGAAGCAAGTAAATTTTGCTCAAATGTTTGAAATCGACCCTAAGAGCTATGTTGAAGATAAAAAGGATGAGAATTGGATAAAATATATGGAAGAAGAACTAAGACAAATTAAAAATAACAAAACTTGGTAATTAGTTCCAAGACCTTCAAACAAGAATGTAATAGGTAAAAAATAGGTCTTTAGAAACAAGTTCAATGAAGATGGAACTGTCATAAGAAAGAAGGCAAGATTATTGTGGAAAGGATATGCATAAGTTGAGGGCATATATTTTGAGGAAACATTTGCTCCAGTTGCTAGATTGGAAGCCATAAGAATGTTTATATCATTCTTTATTTATAATAAGTTCAAAGTCTATCAAATAGATGTTAAGTTTGCTTTCTTGAATGCAAACCTAGAAGAAGTTTACAAAGAACAACCTGAAGGTTTTTAACTATCAAAAGAAGAAGATTATGTGTGTAGACTAAAAAAAGATTTATATGGTATTTAAAAAGCACCTAGAGCATGGTATTCAATATTATACTAGTACATACAACAACAAAGATTCAATAAAATATGTACAAACAATAATTTATACTTCAAATCAGAAGGTGGGCATATGTTGATTGTTGTTGTCTATGTAAATGACATCATCATCTTTGGTGGTATCAATAACAAAATTTGCAAAGAATTTTCTACACAAATGCTAAGCGACTTTGAGATATCTATGCTTTGAGAAATTTCTTTCTTCCTTGGTCTATACATAGAACTAATTGATGAAGAGATATTTATATCTCAAACCAAGTATGCTAAGGAAATGCTTAAGAAGTTTGGAATGAAAAATGCAAAACCAGTTAGTACTCCCATGATAACTGGATGCAAGTTGAGAAAAGAGGATGAGTCCCTTGATGCAAATCAAACTATGTACAGATCAATGATAGGTAGCTTTTTATACCTAACTGCATTAAGACCTGATATCATGCAAGCATTGTGCATGGTTACAAGATTTCAAGATGATCCTAAAGAGTCACATGTTAATGTAGTGAAAAGAATATTTAGATATATCAAGAGCATAATTGACTATGGCCTATGATATCCTAAAAGTGAAGACTTCACTTTGATAGCATATGCAGATGTTGATTGGGTAAAAAGTGTGGATGATAGAAGAAACATTAGTGGTGATGCATTTTTTCTTAGAAATAGACTTGTTTTATGTTTGATTAAAAAGCAAGAGTTGGTTACTCTTTCTACAACAAAAGCAAAGTATGTGGTAGTAGTGGCATGTTGCACTCAAGTCTTGTAAATGAAGCAAACACTAAAAAATATCAAGGTAGAGTACAAATCATCTATCTCTATTCTTTGTGATAATTCAAGTGTTATTAATATATTAAAGAATCCAGTGATGCATTTCAAAACTAAGCACATATCAATCAAGTATCACTTCTTAAGAGAAAAAGTTACAGATCAAGAGATCACAATGGAGTATGTGCCAACTCAAGATCAAATTGCAGACATATTCACCAAACCTCTTCCCAAGGAATAATTTACATATCTGAGATAGAAGTTGGAAGTGGTGGCTTTTACATCACATCACTAGATCTTAATGATAGGGCATGAGTCTAAGGGGAGTACCATAGATGCTTTGTTAATCCTTGGAAGAAGAGAGAAAAAGAAATTTAGGTATGCATAACTTTGTAAATTTCTAATGAGTTGATGGTTTTAGATTCTTGGACAAACTCCTTTATTTGATAAAGTAGGAGAAAATTTTGGACAAACAATGAGAAAGAGTTCCTTTGCCATTGATGTCAAAGAGGGAGAAAAAGTGCAAATGCTCTATGTAAAAGTTTGGAGAAAAAGTACAAATGCTAAATAAGATCAGAGCATGTGTCCAAGTTAAGCTTAGGCAAATGTGCCATTGCCTAAGGGGGAGCAAGTTTGGTATGAATAACTTTAGTTCATACTCATTAGAAGCCAATACAAGCAATGCCAGAGAAGGAATAGAATATTAGAAGATCAAAGCATTTAGTTTGCCATCAATGACAAAGGAGGAGATTATTGGCAATGATTGTCCTTGATGTCAAAAAGGAGACTATTGGCATTATGGATGTCATTGATGCTTAGGGATGAATATGGTGATTTGAGGATGTGCAAGGAATCCTATCAGAGGTCAAGGATGATTGGAGTGCTTGTGTACATGACTGGAATTCATCTGGTTCTTCATTATGTTCATCTAGATATTTTGGTTCTATGACAAGAAAATATGAGAAGGCAATTTGATGACATCACCATTACCACGTGTGGATGAGTCTGGGGAAGTTGGTCATATGCTTGTGATCACATTAGTCCCTAGTTTTTATGCACCAAATTTGAAGCCATGCGATGAAGTGTATTTTAAGATATAAGGATGCAAAGTTGGATACTCAAACATAATTTACTAAGTTTCTATACTTTGCAAATTTTCAAAAGGGTTCAAACAGATCCAAGTAAGCATGTTGATGAGGTCAACATTTGCACACATGGAGGTGTTAGGACAAAATTATCATATGGGTTTGTTCATTTTTGTGCCTAGTATCTATACGTTGAATCTCAAGTTATGTGATATAGTGAAATAAAAGATATGCATGATAAAAGATGGACTCCCAGGCATTTTGACAATGTTTATCCACACTTAAGTCAAATTTGAAGTTTACAAGAAAAAACTAAGTAGGCATTTTTATGATGTCATATCTTACATGTATGAAGGTTTCTAGAGAAGATGAATATATGGATGGAATCCCCTATGCGAGAGGATCTTATGCGCTAAATTACAGGTCATGTGATGAAGCACATCAAAATTTATACAAGAACAAAGTTGGCCTTCCAAGCAGTTCTAAGCATAGTTAGCTCTGTGGCAAAATAATTTGAGTGAGAAGATTAATAGTGTTATATTTTACATGCATGAATGATTCAGGAATAAATGAGCATATGGGTTTGTTCATTACCATGCTTGGTTTATATGTTATAAATTTTAGAATAAGCAGATGAGTGAAACAAAATTTATGAAGGTGCAAAGTTAGCCTTCCAAGCATATTGAGATGGTCCCCATAGTCAAATCAGCACAAGGCAAAGTTTTAACTTGTTAGAAGATCTAACGGTGATCACTTAATCGTATGTTAAAGATCTAATTATGGGCAGTGAAGTCAATATGTCAAAAGGCACCTATGAGTAAATGTGCTAAAGACAACATGGTCAAGGAATGGGCCAGGAAATCAGATAGTCTACATGATTCGTGGAACAACAAAACTAGAAAAAAACATTTACAGGAGGTAACGAATTTTAAAAATCCATCAAGAAAAGTATGGAGCTAAAGCAGAAGCCAAAACAAAATCCAAGGCTAAAGTGTAAATATGGTTTAGAGTCAAATCTAGAGTCAAAACCAATGGTTAAACTGGAAACACAAGATCCTATGCCACTCACGAGTAAGGAGTAGGTAAAGATTGCATGCCAATTATGAAAGAAGGAAGTTTAGAACTTGCCAACCAAGCTAAGTTGGAGAGTGTTATAGAATAATTCAGTGAAAAGTCCATAGAGACCCCTCACTTAGAGGAAGTCTTTATCCCAAAATGGAGTTTGATTATATTTACTCGGGGAAGACAGAGAGGCTTAAAAAATAAATATCTAAAGAATTAAAGATCTACTAAATGACGAGGTCAAGCTATAAACACCAAGGCAGCCAACAAAACAAAACAGAGGGAGAAAGGAAAAGGAGGCACTTGACAAAAATAAAAACAATGTACAGATCCCCTAGGCTGAAGGAAGGATGGCAGACCATGATGTGTCTGATAATAATAAGGAACATCAAGAATAAACCTTCCTATCAAAACATAATATGAGTCAAACAAGGATGAAAAACATGTTTACAAGCACTCTATAAATTCCAAATTTAGAGAGGCATAAACTACTAAAATTCATTGATGATGGATCTAAAGATGCAATGCAACACTGTAGAACATGCATTACCATTTGGACAAGCAATGAGGAGACAAATGAACAACACTAATTGCGGTCACTCCCATCCACACTAAGAGGGGTGGTTATTGACTGGTACATAGGCACACCAACAAGTGAAAAGTCATCATGGAATGAATTATGAAAGGCATTTGAAAAATAATTCAAGCTCCTCAAATATGAAAATGAAATTATCATGGAGATTTACAATACTAGTCAAGGGAAACATGAGAATGTGTGAGCTTCTAATAGAGGACTCAAAAAATTATTAAGCAAACTCAAGAAGGAACCATCCAATGATCTAAATAAGTGGTGGTTCATTGAAGGAATTGCATCCTCATTATGAATGAAGATGGGGGTGGTTCCACCTTAGTCTTACAAAGATGCATAAAACAAATCGATGGACATTAAAAGTGGACATAAGACTTTTTGATGTTCAAGGTGTGAAGATGATGATTTAGAGCACAAAGATGATAGTGAGCCTAGATCGATGCATAACTTGAGAACATATATACTTTGAATGATAAAAGAATTAAAGGGACATACTAAGAATGAAAGCAAGGAATATACTAAGTGTATTGATTGCAAGGTAGAAGGTCCCATGAAACTGAATCGCCTAAAGAAAATGTTCTGTGAGATTTTTCAAGTTACAAATGTAATATGAAAAAGTGGTTTTACATCAATTTGAAATAAAATCTACCCATAAAACATGTAATTAAGCCTAACCAAAGGTAAACTAATGAAATCAAACTTAATTGCTAATTCAATTTCAGAACAATAAATGACTAAGAGAGGGTTTAGAGAAGTATCTTGATTTTCACACAATTTGGAAATAGTGATCATAGTCTAACACTAGAATAAAGGTTTTTATGGCAAGACAATGACAAAGCATAAAAATTACAACAACCAAAGCACCTCCCCAAAATCATACACTCCATGTTTCTAGTAACCAAATCCTTAGGCTTGTGATTTTTGTCAAACAATATACAATCATAATTTGATTTGATGATTTCCTTCATCAAGTTAAGAGATCCAAAATCCTCGCTTGCCATTTTCAATCTTCACACCAATCCTGTGAAATTGATCTTATTCAAAACCTAATATGGTAGTTGAATGTGTAAAAGGATAAGGAAAAGGGTTTGTTTTGGACCATATGCTCAAGATCACAAGGTTTTTATGCATTGACTACTTATCAAACCCCTCAATGGTATACAATATCATTCGTAGCTCAATAAGTAAAGTGTAATTCACCTAGGTAGTTCAATGTAAT
Source organism: Torreya grandis (assembly GCA_037957365.1). Taxonomy (NCBI): domain Eukaryota; kingdom Viridiplantae; phylum Streptophyta; class Pinopsida; order Cupressales; family Taxaceae; genus Torreya; species Torreya grandis. Next base: position 765,284 of record JARHVA010003384.1, on the reverse strand, counting down.
GCAAGTGTCACTAGAATGACCTTCAATTCTAATGAATTCTCTGTAAATGCTTGAACTCTTCAAGAATGCAATGAACAATAAATGTTATATGTTATTTATATTTCCTTAGATTCTTAAATGCATTTTCTATATGCTTACATTGATTGTTTGTGCCTTACTAATTAAATGATTTTCCTAAATTCATTAATGTACTAGTGCATATACATACCACTTAAATTCAAATTAGGACCCGATTTGTGTTTGGTGCCAACACACTAGGAAAAAAGAGTACAAGAGGGTACCATGTGACCTAGATGCACCCATATGAACCCACAAATCACATTCCCCAAAAGCATCCAATGCACGATTCTAATACACAACCATAACTCAGAGGGAGAGAGAGAGAGAGAGAGAGAGAGAGAGAGAGAGAGAGAGAGAGAGAGAGTGAGAGAGAGAGAGAGAGAGAGAGAGAGAGAGAGAGAGAGAGGAGAGAGAGAGAGAGAGAGAGAGAGAGAGAGAGAGAGAGAGAGAGAGAGAGAGAGAGAGAGAGAGAGACCATAGAAAAGTCTATTAAAATCAATCAAACTATTGTGTATCTAAAACAAACCATATTTGCCACCTTTAATTGGGAAATCAAGGCCTCTATATTTCATGAAAACACTCACATTAAGAAGAATAGTATTGTCCAAGGCTACTATGATTTAATTTAGGAATTTTTCAGGATCTTCAGTTTCTCAAGGATTGGTGGTCCTTGAAACCCAACATTCATCTAATAGATCTATGTTGTATTATGTTGGTGAATTTCTCATTTTGACCAAAGTAGGTATTTTAAGAACATGTTGCATGTTATCTCCCCCTAATTTTTATTTTCCTCTAGTGCCTTTAGATCTAGTCATTGGTCTTGAGTTGTTTGCTACCATAAAAAAACCTATGTTGTTCCTTATCAGCAGTTGGTGTAATTTTTTTCCATATAAATTATTCCAAATTTTTTACAGCATAGGAGTGAGGTAGATTAGGGGGTTCTTGGATATCCTTGGTGTCTTTTATATCAAATTATAATGGCTGATTTAGAGGCTCAAAAGGTTTAGAAATACTAATCTATGACATCTTTTGAGGGGCAACTTTATTTTTCCATGAATATGTACATTACAAATCTGTCTCCTTTGACTTCTTTATTATGGTTTTTTTCTTTACATGAGGTGATTTATGAAGGAAAGATCTTTGGGGATGGTTCTTTTGGGGTCCACAGGGTTTTTCTCCTGATGTTGTTTTTTTCCTTTTCTTGCTCTTCCTCATATTGTTCTAATGGTGGGAATGTAGGGCATACTCTAGCAAGATGTCAATGATCATGGCATATCCAACATGTGAAGGGAATATTCTCATCGTCAATGGATTGTTCCCATTTTAACCCTCCCATATCTAGAAGAATCTTGTCAAGCAAAGGCATCTCGAGATCAATGTTGACACATCCTAGCGTAATTAATCATTCCAAGTTGTCTAGTGAACTCATAAGAAGTAATACATTCACCTATTGCATTTCCTATATTTTGAAGCCCAAAAGTTTTCCCATTATTCACTAGGAAGAAGGGAAAGCCTTTTCCAAAGTAGAAAAAACCATGGGAGATCCTTTTTAGGATTGAATATTAGAGGTGTTGGCTTCATGAGCATGCCTAACTTCATAATCCAATATCCTCCTTGGAACAACTTGATGGCCATCATGAATTATCCCTTAGGCATCATCATAATATACATATTAACCAATAAGGTTTCCATTTTCCCTGTATCCAAATTTTCAAGGTTTGTGGCCTATGATATGCACCCTTAAATATGCAAATTTAACACTTCTCTTTGAAAAGCCATAATTTATGTCCCATTTCACCAATAGAAAATTGAATGTCCAAAGGGTTTTCTATTCTCATGTAGCAACCATTCTCCTTTTTGGAGGGGAAATAAGGCCTGATGACCAATTTTTGGTTATGTTATTACATAAAATAGAGAAGATCCTCACTACAAATAGTAGAGTTGTCTTTATAAATGGCATATCTGAAAGTGGGGGGAGGCTAGGTTTGAGAGGCAACCATGGAGACCTCACCTTGTGATGGGCATGCACTATTAGACTAAAACTATTGAAAGGTGGGGTAGGTGGATGTTTCCAAGCTTATAGAGTATGTCTAGATTAATTCAATAAGATCCAAGATTTTAATTACATGAGTACATAATAAAATGTATTTATGTTTCATCATATAGTTCAACTACTAATTTTTTTCACTGGGCAAATTTTCATTGGTTAAACTCATGAGTCTACTTGGGTGAGTTTTGGCGAGTTTTAACACATAAGTCATGGCAAGTCCAAGCTCATAACTCACCAAGTTTTTAAGTTACCGAGTCTACATACACATGGACTAATAATTAAAAAAGTAGTAGTCTTTTGTGATCAATATCTAAAAATATTATACACTTCTACAAATTTTGACACCATCCCAACCGCAACACAATGAGGACAACATCTACGCACATGAATGTTAGGCATCATATTTAGTTAAACAAATTATCATCTATTTGCCTCATACAAAAAAAAACCAAATAATTTTTAATGATTATTAAGGGAAAGAAGTTTAAAACTATAAGAAATCGGGAAAAATAATCATATAATTTTGTAACCCCTGGTTTTAAACTTTTTAGAAAGTGGGAGTTAAATGCTTGGTGAACACATAGGAAGTGAAAGGTTACTTAAGAAGAAAATGTACAAAACTGAAGCACTCAAAAATGGAAATATTTCACTTGTCTGCATCAATGCATTCCATTTTTCAGAGGAAGCCATTATAAAATCTAAATCAATGTATTCTTCTTGTCCATGAAGGGATTGGGTTTTTGTTATGCTTCAGATTTATTGCTAATTATGATTCCTACTTTTTGGAGAACTACTATTTTACAAACAACTTGTTCATACTCTACATAAAAAATAATGGTACAAACGTTAGGACCTAAAAAGATACACTTCTTATTTAGGCAATCATGTAAACTATCTCTTATTCATTCCCTATACCAACAAAAAAAATTTACCTAGCTTATAGAAAAATCTAGAGTCGCTAGGCATGCATGAAATAATGGAAATATATCATGCCAAATTCTTGTTTAATATTGTATATTAGCCTATAGTTGATTAAATAGATATAATAAATATTTGGAAGTCTAAGAACAAACATTGATATACAAGCCATACACTAAAAAAATCATTGGTCTCTAAGAAAGTTGCTCTACAATGAATAAGTCAAAAATAAATTTGAAACTCCTAATAATTATCAATTTGCATCTCTCACAAACTTACATCCCCAAAAATGTTATTAATATTATCATTTTCCCAAAATGAGCATAAAGTCTTATGCTAGGCCTAATTTTGCAAGTATGTGCTTGCTAGGTAATCCTTTGTTGAAAACCAACCAATCAAGGACTCTATGATTGAAAGAGAATGGGAAAACTAGAAAGAAATGATGCTACAAAATCATAGTGGTAGATCCATGTCACCAGAAAGAAGCAGAGCCACATTGGCAAAAAGAAGCAGATCCATAATGCTGAGAGAGAGAAAGCTAAGGGATTTGAATAATTTGAGTGGTAATGGTGAGCTGAGAGAAGCTTTGCCTAATTGATCTATCAAATTTGATGTGTGAAGTGTCAATGTCTAAAGGGAATTTAGTTTTGCCAATTGCCTAGATGGGTTGGAAGAAAGAGGTGATTAGCATGGGGGCTTTAGAGCCTCCATGCTCCTCCTATAGGGATATGCACTAAATGTTGACTGACATGCAAAGATAAAGAGTCAAACACCATTGGTCTACATATATGAAGAAAGTAAATAGGGTGTTGCCTTAGTCACTATAGAAGCAGTGATACCTTCCTTGGATCTAATAGTAAATAGGGCATTTGAATATGAAGTGTTTCTTGGTTTCTACCTCATGAAAGGAACAAAGACTGAAGATCTCATCTTCAAAAAGAATGTAGTGATCTATTTCAACTGGAGCTTAATGACAACATAGTCTCATCTGGCCAAGGAAAAATCTCAAGCCAATCTAAATCAATGTATTCCTCTTATCCATGAAGGGATTTGGTTTTTGTTATGGTTTAGATTTATTGCAAATTATGATTCCTACTTTTTGGAGAACTACTATTTTAAAAACAACTTGTTTATATACTCTACATAAAAAAATAATGGTACAAAGTTAGGACCTAAATGTCCTTTGTGGTTAAGAGTTTGGGGGGGGGAGATTGGTATCTAAGGAATACATGAAAGGGGGTAGCCTATCAATAGAGATGCCAATAAAAAGAAGGAACAACCTAGTCTCAAAGTACCCATAGTGGGATAGGGATCAATAAAGCAATTCTCTCTATAAATAAAAGTGTTAAGCATGGATATCTCTCATAACCATACGCTGAGTCTCCCAGGGATTCGAGTCTATAGATGTAGAAAGTAAGCCTAAATATTGTTTCAAGGCATAGGAATATAGAAGATTGGTGCCAAAAATTCAAAAGAGCATTCCATAACTAATACCATTGATGTAAAAACTTTAACTAAAGTTTAAGTCTATATATTCTTAACAAATAAAAAATACATAAAACTCTCTTATGTTTTCATGCTTATGATATGAAAGTGAAAATCACAAAGAGAAAAATAAAATTATTATATTACCATCCACAAGTGACCAATGTAGGTCATGAGGACTCATAAGTACATCTAGTTAAACTATAAAAATAAAAGGGTAATAAAGAACCCTAGGAGCTAATAAATCCACTAAGCACAAAAACACTAAACAAAGACATCTTAATTAGAGGTGAACCCTAACGCAAAAACTCTAAACATAATATACAATTATAAATATAAATAGCCATGTGAGGGGACTCCTTATGGGAAATAAGGAACATAAAATTCTCTTGTTTATTTTGTAAAATGACATATAGAAGTCTGCAGATTGCCCACAAAGAAAAGAAAGGAAAGTTCATGTTGATGAAAACATATTGGACAAATATGAATTGTTACTTTTTATGTCTAAGATCTCTAATAAAATGGGTTTAGATTTTGAAATCTAAGAATACATGTAACAATGGATTTTTCATTTATAAATGCAGGCTTATTGCACAATGAGGATTAAGTTCAAGACACATTTCTATTACTCAATATGGGTGGGAATCACAGTTTGTAATTGTAGGTTTTGCAAAAGTGAAAACAATTCCACTTAAATTCTCTTGAAACTGGAGCTTGAGAAAAGGCATGTGTGTCTAAGATGAATACACTTCATAGGTACACACACACACATGTATATACATAGGATTTCAATATTTATAAGTAGAAAACTATGCTACTATCCCAAGATAGAAATGGTTATGGATTTAAAATACCATATTTTTTTAAATAAAATTCAAGCAATTCATCGTGGTAAGAGATGCAATAGTGTAGTGACAAGGAACTTTGAAATATTCCCATCATGTGTATTTTCTATTTAAAGATAATCTTATGTAAGACCACTAGTACATGTTATGTTGTTTAGATGTTATGAATGTAAATGGTTAATTTAAAAGTTTGGTAGAAGAATTTCTGACATAATCCTTAATTAGTTGTAGTTCCTAAGAAAAGAGAAGTGGACTTCAAGATAAGATGTGGAAGGTAAATAATGCATTTGATATTTGCCATATAGGTTAAGTAAAGGAAAACAGGATGAAGTACAAAATAAAATTGCGAAGCTTTTTTAAAATGGTAAATTTTAACATTCAGATGGCATTAAATTACCCATGTTTGATTCATCAAAGAAAATAATGTCATGTGAGGATGTCTGTAGATAGATAATCAATAAATATTTAACCATTAAAAGCTGAAAAACCATCTTTCTTAAAAGTGATGGATTGTTGACAATGGTATTCTCAAAAAATGGATCAGAGAAGTAAATGGCATCTACATTTAAGAATAAATTAATTGATAATAAATAAAAATTGATTGAAAAAAAAGGGAAATGAAAGTCCTTTTATGGTCCATAATCACAAGTGCCTTGTTTATTATCTACAAGGTAGCTTACAACATAAGAAAACACCTCATATTCCCAATTTGCAGGAGGCACCTAACTGTGCTTCAAATACCTTTCCCCTACAGTTCTAAACTTTTAACCTCCCTTTCAAGAGCACAATTTCTTCACCATGAAGCCAACTCAAGTGTACATCCAACTTCAATTACTTTTCTAGTCATTTGGAGCAAAATGCTCTTTGTCAAATGACACTAAATGCCATTAAAGATAAGCCACTTCAACCCTAAGTAATACAGTTATTTATTTAAAAATATCTAGCTATTGTGATCAGTTACAAGTACACCAGTTGCCTTTCTTAAGTCATAAAAAATGAGGCATTGCAGCTAGCTTGTGGCCATCATGTTGTCATATCATTGTATATGATATTTTTGTTTGTATAGTCTTCCATTGTTAATATTATCCTCATCTTACAGTTGGTGCCCCAAGAGCAAACCCTAATAAATAATGGTTTGAGGGTCAATATTCATATTTTCATCTATTGATATCAGATCCATATGCATCTTTATAATTTGATGCCAACAAAAGCGATTATAATCTGCAAAAAAATCCTGCTAACAAAAACACCTAACAACACTTCTGAAAAATTGATAGGAAACTAAAAAATAAATATAACACAATATCTAGGAGAATTTCCATTCAAAAAGCATTCACATATAAATATTGCAACAAAGAAAAAAAAAGTGTGTAAATCCACATTACTCTTTCCATTTACTATTTGTCAATTTCAATGAACAAAAGGATATCTTTGTGCCATAAAAGGTCAACTACTCAAAAAGCACCTACCTCAGTCTCCCAAGATTGGTCCAGCACCAGATGTTCTTACTTCCCCACCATCTTATGTATAAACATAGTTCCAGTGCCAGTAATCAACACACACCCATGAAGTTTTCTCATTGTACCACTTGCTAAGGATGCTACAACATCATTGTGGACAAAAATTTTGACATTGATAGGAAAGATGTCTGAAATAATGGTAAAAATCAAGCTAGTGTTCAAAGTTACTTAGATGAAAATATTTAAAATTTAAATCTAGAAAGTAAGAAAGAATTTAAACTGCCACTGGTAGTTTCCTAGTTAGTAGGTAGAGCTTAGAGTTAAAGATTAAATCTGCTTTAGTTAATTGCCCCTTGAAACAAGAGTCACCTAAACCACATAACAAATAGCTATTAGACAACATGAATGTTCATCCACTTCTGAGATGGTAAAATGAAATGAGTTACTATTAATGATAAGATACATGGTTAGAAATAGAAATATCGATACATGATTAGAAAATGAAATCTTGAAGGCAAGGCATATAAACCTCAACCAAGCTAGAACCCAACTAAACATAGATCCCAAGCTTACTTTTGGTGGAGCCTATAATAAAAATGAGGAGTTTGAGGAGTTGTTGTCAGGGATAACATAGACAATACCAATCTTATCTACATAAAAGGTCTTGATGAGGTCAGTGATAATAAAGTTCTTTTGAAACCTACAGAAATTAAAGTGATTTGTTTCTGGTTATCAACTTCATTAATGGCCTTTTCCAAGTAAAGAAATAGTAATAGGAAATCTACCAAGGGAAGAAAAATATGTATTTTACAATTAGAGTTCTAAATTATGTAAAGGGTGGGAAAGGCAGACTGAATGATTAATTAGTCAATGTGAGAGGCAGAGTTGAATCTGAACTAAATCTATATCTTAAATCCTACCAATTGAGCCATCCAAAGTATTTCCAGGTGATAGATTTCCCATCTTAATAATCATAAAAGAGAATAGTTAAAGTTAGAGATGGCAAGCTTCTGCATATACCCAGTAGCATTAAAGGCATTAGTGTACCATTTAATTTCACTCTGCATTGTATTTCCTATGTGAATTCTCTATTGTGTCCATAGAAAACCCTAAAAATTTATGAGTCAATCACAAAGATCATTTGCATTCAATTTTTGGTTTCTATACTTTCCAAGTGAAAATGTTTGAGCATTACAATGGGTGTTTTAGGATCCTCACACTAGGTAAGACTTGATGGTGTATTCCAGTGATTTACCATAAAATAAGGGATAGTGTAGAGTTTAAGTTATTTTCTATCCATCCCATGTCATGACTTAAGAAATCAGACATCAGATGTTTGTTTAAATGTGCCCAGGGCTTGCGCATAAGGCCAATGCCATCTTGGGAGATCTTTATTTCTATTTTTATTTGTCTTTTCCTAAATCCTTTCTTAGATAGGGCAACAAGATGCCATCAAACCTCATCCATTATTGTATTCGATGTTGGTCATTTACATGGTTGGACCCTGAAACAACCAAGCAAATAGATTGAACTATAAAATGATGAAAGATAGACTTCATTAGTGCCTTCGCCATTACCTGCTCAAGTGTCTCTCTTGCTGCCACCTCTGCTTAACACAAAATCATTATTTAGTTCATGAAAGAATGACATAATTATTTTTTGTTGAAATATTTCCTGATAAATAATGTTTTAGACAAACTTACTTGAGAGAGTCACAATGTACATTTGTCATATATTAATTCTCTCTATTTCATAACTAAATGGTAATAAAGTATACAAAACTTCTTAGAGACTACAAAACTGGAATAATATGCTACATTGAGAGTATTGTAATTAGATTGATGAAACTACATATTTGTCAAATGTGCTACCCAGGCATAGCATTTATTTATAAAAATTCAAAACATTTTTTAGATTTAGAAATTAGTTCCATCTTAGTACAAGTAAATTGCATGAAAATTTTAGTGAACGCAAAACTATCAAAGTTAAAATATTAAGACAAAACCAAATTATGCATCCTACTAAAAAGATTAAATATTATGTTCTAAAAGAAATGATTTCCATCAATATGAAATTAAATGTAATGCTTTTTCTAGTAATGCCCAAAAAATCACCAATGTGTCCTAATGAGACTTGTTTGATGAACACTAGTGGCAAGTCCATTGCAAACATAAAATAACAAAATAAAAGAATAAGGAAAGGATCTTATAAAAAAATGTATCCTCTTCAGACTAATAAATGATAATGATGTACGTAGAATAAGAAATGGAAAGAAGAAGCTAACTTATAAGACAAGATAGTCAGTGACACATCATTGACTACTTCTGACATCCATGGCCAAGAAAAAATATTGTTGAAACTCTCTCTTTTACCTTTAGGAGATAACATGGTAAAATAGTATACATATAATATAGAATTAGGTTCAATGAAAATTTTCTTCATTAATGTGTTACTACTCAAGACATAGAGGTAATACAACACCATCTCCTTTGTGGAATAGTCCTTATGTCTGCATAAGCAATGATGATATGGTTGAAATGTTGGAAAAAATAAACATTGAAAGAATGAAGATAAATGGAAGGCCAACATCTCACTAACATACTCATGTGTGTTTTTATTTTATCATGCATAAAGACATTACATTAGTTGAGGAGGTTGATAACCGAAGTAGATAACTAATAGTTCATTAATACCTTTAATACTCAACCCTACTGCTTCCCCCACCCCCACTCCCAGTGACTAAATAGGGGACTATTACAAGTCTGTTCTAAAATTTTACAATCAAAATGGTGCCAAATATAAACAAAATGGAACCAAGAAGTTTAGTCATTAAATCTGTAGGCTGCTCCTTTAATATCACTTTGAAATATGTAGTCCTCTAACATTTTGTTGTTGTCCAATGTATGAGCTTTTGTTGAGACTCAAATTGAGAAAGATTGTTAACCAAACATTGATCCAGTTGTGTGAACATAAAGTATATCATACTATCTACAAATTGTTTATAGAGTGATTCATTGACAAGTGGTGAGTCATCATTCTCTGATAACTTCAGCCCACCCCCATTACTTGAATCTATAATCTTGGAGATGTTGGTAAAAAATAATATACCAGACGGAGTCTCCTTAAGTCTGTACAAGGACTTCATCACCCTGCAAACTAGATGATCATAACTAGGTACATGACAACCTTCAGGTAGCACCATGTAGACCTCCTCATCTAAATCTCTGTTGAAGAGACCAAACTAAGTTGCAATGGAGAGAAGCAACTGAAATGTGACCATAGTTGCAATAGAAGTAAAATCACAAGTCTCCTCAGAGTCATATTTAACCTTCTATTATGAAAATCATTTTAGGAATTAGTGCTCCATTAGAACATTATGTTGGTAATATAATATTAAGTGTAAATAAGTTGTTGAGAAACAAATTATATTAGTTATGCATGGGTTGTGAGTTGTTTGAACAACCCACCTATTTAAGTGAGAGTTGTTTGTGGAGGAGAATAGGTATCCTATTCTATAAGAGAAAATTCATATATAAACGTTATAAGCTATTGAATAATAAAATGTTGAAGATAATTGACTTAAAGAATTTGTGCTCTGCACATTTGAGACTTAGAGCATGTATCTATAAAACCTCTCTATAAATTTAGATCTTATTCATAATAAGATTTTTTGGAGTGCAGACCACATCCAACGCTCTTATCTTTCCATAGATCATTATTTTTTATATTAGTGGTTACGAGTGCAGATCACTACTAATCCCATTGACATTTAGTGGTTATACATACATACATACATACATACATACATACATACATACATACATACATACATATATATATATATATATATATATATATATATATATATATATATATATTCCTCTTCTAACTCAGCCTCAATCTGACCTCGATAACAATCCACTCTATCGGCCCCTACTCTATTGTTAACACTAATGGTAAGCTCCCTCTCCATTCAATATTCTCCACCTTATCCTCCCTACTTGGTGATTGGTTATTCTAGCAAACTCAATTCATCTCTGACTCTGACACTCCTCCACTTGACTCACCTCAAAATCTTATTACAAGAGCCATCTCTACGAATCAAGTTGCATTTCAAGCCATTTCAACCAAACTCAATTCAGCATTAAATATTTTATCTTGGCAGACTCAGCAAATGTCATTGTCCAATCTAGACTTCTTTCCTCATAGTCATCCATCCACCAAGCAATACTACTCTTAACTATGGTTTTATGTGTTTTTAAATTTAAGTTTAGTTCATTAGGTATAAAGTCTTTTAATGTTTTTGATAAGTGTATATTTTTTAATATAATATCTAATTATTTAAGAGATTTGTTTTAATTTAATTTTGTGTTTATTTCATTATTTGGTTGTTAGGTGGCTTTAAGATTCTTTTATAGTCATAGTTTTATTATTTTATATAACTTGTTTCATTTTCTATAGCATATGTTAATTAGATTTAGTTGAAATAATTACAATTTATATTTTGTGTGGTTTTGTCAATGTAAGTAGTTATTTTCCACCATTTTTCTATTTAAGTATTTGTTCCATGGTGATTAATATGTCAAATATATTTTTCATCAAGATAGTCTCTATAGGCAGTTGAAATAAAGCATGTATGTGTGTATTGTCTGAAGTGTCATTTAAGCCAATTAAGGTGGTTGTCAATAAAGTGTGTACAATGATCTTTAGTGTAAAATATCTCCTTTTGTCATGGATGCATTATCAAGGGAACCTAGCATTCATTAAAGTCAACTTGTGGGGGGGTAATATGGATAAATTAAGTCCATGTGGTTCGTATTTAACCATGTGAGCACTGCAGGGGTGGGGCCAATGGGGGGGATGTTAGGAATTAATGCTCTAATAGAATGTTAAGTTACTAATATAATATTAAGTATAAATAAGTTGTTGAAAAATGGCTTATATCAGTTATGTGTGAGTTGTGGGTTATTTCAACAACTCACATATTTTAGTGAGAGCTATTTGTGGAGATAGAACATGTCTCCTATTCTCTAGGAGAAAATTCATGTATAGAAGCTATAAGCTATTGAATAATAAAATGATGAAGATGATTGACTAAAAGACTTTATGCTCTGCACATTTGAGCCTTAGGCTCTAATAAAATGTAGGCCCAAAACTATAATTCCTTTCATAACAAGACATGCCTTGTATTTGTCTAAAGTACCATCGACATTGCGTTTGACATCGTCCACCTATTTGCATCTATTGGGATGTTTAATATGTGGTTTAGGTACCACAAAAAAGTCAAAAGTGAGAGAAAAATCACCATGCTCTATTGGATTAACAACCTTGGCTCTTATTCTCTAAGCCAGTGGATTTGATTGGTGCATTGCAGCCTTATGCACAACTAACTGTGCATTTGATAGAGACATTTCAGCCTCTTGCACACCCTGTATGATCAAGTCTCTCTCCACATGTACATTTAAGTTGACTATAGTGGAGCCAAAAAAACTATACAAGCCACCTTGGCCAATGCCTCTAACTATTACTCTGTCTTATTTCACATCACACACAATACACCGTTTCCCAAATAAATTTACAATAATGTTAAGATTTTTAATTAGCTAACTAATATACAAGATTTTTATTAATGCTAAGAACATACCTAACATTCCTTAATATAACTTTTTCAACATTATTCAACTTTCTACAAATATCTCTTATCTCCTCTACTATGAGTGTGTAATGTCCCTTTCCAGTCCCTTCCAACATTCTTGGAAGATCCTAAGAATCTTTGAGTGGGTCATTGTTATCAGGTAGTGATTCTAATAGTGGCAGTTGGTTCAAGAGATCAAAATATGTCCAATGGTACTTTTCAGATGCAGTTTCGACCTTTTGGGAGCTCTCCACATTTATTGGAGAAGCTTACTATTTTTGGAAAGTATTAATTTTAATTAAATTGGATCTCTTGTAAGCTTCTGAGTTTGTTGGCACTTTCAGAATTCACTGTCAGGGTATTTTAGTATTCTCTACAACTTTGGGCAAATGTGAGAAAAATAATCAAAATATTAAATAATTATTATTTAAGTTGTCAAGCGGTTGATTAAAAGACAACTTATATTAATTACTTATAAAGGTGAAAATTAAGTGTCTTATGATTTAAGAAGTAATTTATAAAATAAAATTCACTTATATGGAGATTAAGTGTTATTAATAAATAACTTATGTTGGAGCCCAAAAAGTAAAATATTATAAAGTCACTTTATTAAGTGTGGAAAAGTTTATTTAAAAAGTAATTTTTAAATATAACTTCCAAAAAGTTCCTAGGGTGTTATAAAAGGAGATTGTGGGGGCTCATTTCAATTATTCTTGTTTTGATATTTTTTTGAAGTCTCTTGGAGAGATGGAACCTTTGGTTCTTCAAAACCCTAAGACAGAAACCCTTGGGACTATTGGTTTCATGGACGAAAACCCACCTAGCCAATCTTTGGTGGATTCATTCAAGATTCACAGGTGTGTAGATTTGTTGCAGATTTAAAGATTGGTTGTGTGGATGAAAACTCATTTAGCCAACTTGGGTTGATTCATTTAGAGTTCATAAGTGCATATATTAAAACAAGTTTCAAAGTTTGTGATGAACAATATTCTTTTAATTGTTGGTGTTGAAGCCTTGAAGGAGATCGTAGCATTTAAACAGGATTCAGTGTTAGAAGTTAAGCAATTTTGGAGGGTTTCAAAGAAGTATAATATTCTTTGAAAAATCATGGGTCTTTACTATGGTTTCTAGTGCTTTCTATGGAGTTTAATATTGTAGATTGTCTTGATGTTACAAGCAATATCTCCTTGGGATAACTACAACCCTTGTTTGTCCATTATTCAATTTTTTTTGGCGTAACCCTTCATGGGACGATTTGTCATATAACATGGGTGTTTGAAATCTTTTTGGTATATACTTTGTAATACAATATTTATTTTTGTAATGCTAAAGTTAACATCAATTTGGGTAGTCTTAGTCTCAGTTGGAATCGTTTCATTATATGCTCCAAATTGTTTGGCAAATTACCCATATGTATTCATTGAATATTGAGTAGCAAATGTGAGTGTTTCCTATAATATCCACACAAACTATTTTATATTGTCAATAACCAAAATTTCAGATTGATGAGCATAATGACAAATATTTGATGAAATATTTGAACAAGAAAAATCAAATGTTTTGTGAATTTGAGTAAAAATCTGTGTAAGGGATTTTATAGAGTGACTCCCCATTTATTAATAAAACTAAATTAAAAATATTTGTATTTGAGGTAAATGTGACAAATGAATCCTTATGACATTTAAATTTTTTACATATGTTGGAATCAATGAATCAACAACTAATAACACTATCATTTAAGTATGATGCCACATGGGCATACTCTTCCTCATAATCCTATTCATCTTCAATTTCTACCAAATTTTCTTGACTACTTTGTTGGGAAAGAGCATATTGTCATTTTTAGCAATCCTTTTTTACATGCCCAAACCTTATGACTATAAAAGCACTTCCCCTGGTACTTAGAAGGTGAATCATCAAGGATGTGTTTTCAATGCCCATTTGTCCATTAGTGGACTTATTTATATGTATCTATCTATGTTCTTTCTACATCAAATAGGAACTATCTTGATCAAATGTCAACATCTGGATTTCTAGCATCTAATGTAAAGCCTCCATGAAATATTCATATGATGGCATCAAACTACTTTGAATAAGACCAACCAGATCATCAGCAATCACCATTTTATTTATGGTGAGGAGTTAGTCTTAAGAGATCTTTCATTTAAAGAAGATGTTGTAACAAGGACACATCCTCAGTCATCTTTGCAAAAAATAGTAGATTCTTTAGGTACATGCCCAAATTTTATCCAATGTTTGATACTTGTCTTAAAGACTAGTACAAAGCACACCTACCATAGTGGCACTTTGGACCTAAGGTATCAAATCATTTGAAACAAATAACTTCAATAGCAAGTCATGATTCCTTATTGAGAATAATTTTATCACAGTCATATTATTTCGTAATTGTTAAAATCTTATGACTCCAGACATAATTTTGACCAATCAACTCATGCACACTAGTAGATCCAAATTTTTAATATTGGCCATGATACACAATATTTGATCTCTAACCCATAAATCAATACAAAATAAATTCAAAGTATGCAAAGGTTATAGTAAAATCTGAATTTGCTATAATAGAATTTGAATTTCATAAAATGTTGAATTACTTATAATCTTCGAGCCAATGTTAACAAAATTTAACCTTCGACTCGACTGTTTATGAATAATGGTGTCTAGAATCGCTATCCATGCCCTAAATTGATTGATAGGTGACAAATTTGTGATTTTTGACTACATGTAATTCTGGTATTCATGTCTTCAATAGTCTACACTTTTTATTTCTCCATTTCATGCTTTGACTATAAACTTGACTGCAAATAGAGGTTAATATCAAGTCCCTTTTCCCATAAAGTGAAAAATACTAAATATTTAAGGTTGTCTAAGTGACTTACTTTTTATTTTATTAAAAAGTGACAACTTAATATTACTTTATTATCATCAAAAATAAAACAAAAGAGAAAAGTAAAAATAAAAGTGTATTTTATTAAAGTAAAGTAAGAGACCAACTTGGGAAAAAAGGGATAGAAAAAGTTATAAAAGAGGACCTTGGGAGTCATTTGGGATCATCTTGCTTATTACATCTATTTTAAGTTGGAGCGTTTGCTTCCAACTTCTACATTTGATGACAAAAACCCTCCATTGCATTCATATCTAGAGGACAAAAATCCCCCAAGTTTCTATTGGGGATTAGAGAATAGAAACCATCCAATCTTCCATGATGACTCCATACAAATTTCACATATGTGTTGAAAAGGACCATGATTATTATCAATGTCAGTTGGATGAGTGAATTTATTGTTGTACCGCATCAAGGTTTTGAAGTCACAATGGAAAATCATCCTTGTGCATTGGTGACACACTTTTGGTATCCATAGTTGCTGCCATACTACCCATAACAATAATTTACAACTTGTTGCATGCCCAGATCAATCATTTATTACAATCTTACCCCTTATTATTGGTTGGTGTCACCCCACGTATTGGTCATACACTCCAAAACTGGGGTTTTTAATATCTAAACCTGATGTATACCTACTAGATTGTAGTGTTGTAGAAATTAAAGTTTTGAGAGGATTAATATACTAGACCAGCCACCATACCAGCCTAAAAGAAAATCATAGATCTGAATCAAGTAGAGCTTTGTGGATTTTCAGACAATAAAGTGGTACTTAGGTGTTATCATGCAATTTGTAACTTCCATAATTATTTTCAACATGTTGTCTATATACCCATTTAACTGAAATAAAGATTACAATTGTGAGTTTCCAACATCTTTTATTGCATACATTATGTGGTGTTTGACTAAGTTTTCAAAAATAATTATAAATAATAGAATTCAAAATTTATTCCATAAAAATATATTCTAGTGGTATTAGAGCATTGATCTTGCTAGCCTATGGATCAATTAATGGTATCAGAGCATTGATCTTTCCATACTGCAGGGTTGAAATCCAACATTTGAGTGCAGATCCACAATGGACACATGAGTGAAAGGGAACTTAGGAGAGAGAACATGCATTGGTGACCTAATTTCTTACCAAAGAAAGAAGACATGGATCCTATCCAAGAGGTGTTGATGCAAATATAAAAAGAGAAGCAAAAAGCTAGTGATCATCTTGAAGAAATCAATAGAAAATCAAGAAAAGAAGTACATATGAAGAGCAAAGATTTTAAGAACCAGATTTTGAAGTAGTTTCTATCAGTGATAAAGCCCTAGATTCATTTAGAAGAATGTGAAAGAAAGATCCTATTTAGGATGCATGGTTAGAAAATCAATGTGACAAATATGAAGTCAAAATTTTTTCCTTTGATGAATATGATTAGTTTGATATATACAAATCTTATAATACCTTTGAAAAATTCTTGGAGGTATATAAAGAAAATAGAAACAAAAGGTTGAAGAAGAAAGATGGAAAGTTAAGAACTCAAAATAATCCCAACGAAGAAATTAGGAACAAGAAAATTCAAATCTGAAAGAAGTTAGTGGACAGCCCATAAAGGAATCAACCATGCAAATGGAAAGTGAAAGATCTTAAATAGAAAGATGTATGACTTCTTATAAACAAAATGTTTGTGTTAAAAATGTAAAAGAAGAACATGCATTACATGTTGAATGCCAAGTGTCCAAAATTGAGGATGTTTTAGCCCTAGAAGCACCTATCAATATTCCAAGCATTGCAAGGTTTGAGTCATTACCGTAGGAGATTGATTTTCAAAGTAACTATAGTGATGAACATGGAAGTAAGGAGAATGATTCAGTTTATGTCACTAATTCTGAAATTCTAAATTGCAAGGATGGTTGTGTCAAGGTAAATCTCTCAAAAGATCCTACTTCTAAATTAGAAAAAGGAGGTGAACAATTTGATTACAACCCAAAGTATGAGAAAGAAAGTCCTATTTTAGATTTATTATTTCATACTATGCCATTTTAGGTTTGTTGTCATCATGGAAAGCACTCTAAGAATGGAAGAGGGTGAAGAACACAACTTGCAGTAAAAGATACAAGGATCCTTTTGATTTAGATCAAAATGGTCCATGCATAAAATTATGAGATCTAGGTATTTACAGGATGGTTCAGGTATTGTTGGGGGACAAACAATCTTTGGGAAGGGTGGACTGTCATGTCCCCTTTTTCCCATAAAGTGAAAAATAATGAAGATAATATTGGAGATCAGAGGACGGAAACCCTCCAATCTTCTATGTTGACTCCATACAGAGGTAACATTTATGTTGAAAATAACCATGATTATTATCAGTGTTAGTTGGGTGAGTGAATTTATTGTCGTATTATATCAGGTTTTTGAAGTTCCAATGGAAAAAAATCCTTGTGGGCTTGTGCCACACTTTTGGCATCCATTTTTTCTACCATACTACTCGTAACAGCCATTTACAGCCTATCATACTCCTAGATTAGCCATTCATTACAGTCGTACCCCTTCTTATTGGTTGGTGTCACCCCACATGATGGCTATATGCTCCAAAACTAGGGGTTTTAGTATCTAAACCTTATGTACACCTATTGGATTGTAGCGCTCTTGTGATTAGGGTATTAGGAGGAATGTCACACTAGACCAGCCATTGTACCATCCTAAAATAAAATTCACATATCTAAATTGAGCAAGGTTTTATGGACTTTTAGACAATAAAGTGGTACTTAGGTTTTATCATACAATTTGTAACTTCCATAATTTTTTTCCAGCATATTGTCTATTAGCTAGTTGACTGAAATAAAGATTACACTTGTGAATTTCTAGCATCTTTTACTGCATATATTACTATGGTGTTTGACTGAGTTTTCAAAATTAATTATAAAAAACAAAATTCAAAATTTATTCTAGAGAGGGATATTCTAGTTAAAATCATGATTTTCTTTTGGTGGTCTTTTGTTTCTTTATTCATGCCCTAAGGCACACAAAACATCAATGAACTTGCTCTTCACATCATCGATGGACTTCAAGTTTTTCTCCTCCCATGCCATACCATGATTTGTAACTCATGAAACAAAAATCTCACGATCTTTCTACTCTTCACATCCTAATTTGTCTTATAAATCGTAACTTATTTTCATGTTTACCTTCACAACAATCATTCCCTAATTTTTACATCTTTTTTAAATCGATTGTCCTTTATTGGTGACTTCCTGGTCTTCACAATTTTTCCTATGCAAAATTGTGAATCAAATCTCGAATCAAGATTACACTATCGTGATTGTCTATTTGCTTTTTTATGCAACCTCTTCCATTCACGACATCCTTATAAAGAAGCCCAAGCCCTCACAATTTGCGACTCTTTGTTGACAATCATGACCTAATTTCTACATCTATTTCAAATTGATTTTGTCCTTTGTTGGTGGCTTCTTGGTCTTCATGATTTCTCCTATGCAAAATAATGAATCAAATCTTGAATCAAGATTACACTATCTTGATTATTTGTTTGCTTTTTTCTGCAACCTCTTCCATTCAAGACATCCTTACAAATTCTCTATGTGAAGCTTGAGCCCTCACAATTTGTGACTCTTTGTTGATGATGAGTTACAAAACCCTGAAACATGACCATTTTAATTTGTCATTTGTAGTTTGTACCCTTTTTCCTAGGGCTTCCCTAAACCCTTGGCTCTCATTTGTATCTAACTACAGCTTCTCCAAATGATTGGTTGTGATACCAATGTTGGCAAAAACAAACACTGAAAGAATGAATAAAAATGAAAAGCATATGACACACTAACATACCCACATGTGTCTATCTTTTATTAATCATATAGAAGTTATATCAGTTTAGGAGTTTGATAACTGAACATTAGTTAATAAACAAACAAACATTTCATTTATAACTTTAATGTGAACAATCCATCCATGGTAGGATGTCCACAAATAATTATAAACTCTCTAGATCCCACAATGGTTCACAGAATTTGTTGGTATTGATGCCTATTATTTAGAAATATACATGCACTTTGAGACTAAGGGGACATTTTATGACAATGGGCAAAAATTAGTAGGCCATCCAAGTAGTTATGTAACTTCATAAACTCATTTTAATGTCAGTAAGATTTAGAGACATGAGATTGAAAGTGAATATACATGATCCAATTTAGGAATAATTATTTTGTTACCAATTGCTTCAGTTGTAATTTATCTAATGAACTGAGAGACGAGGTTAAATAATGAATCACATTAACATATAACATCCACAACATAGCTAACATAAAATCACTTAGAACTACACCATTTAATAAAAATATATAAAACAAATTTTTATATTACTCGATTAAACTACATTCATAAGAATCACCAAGTAGGATAGTTGGCAACATATTAGGTGAGTTTCCTTGATTTTTGTGTTACAAACTACCTTCCTTGTACCTGCACAAACACATGGTGGAAATGAGAAACATGATCACATATAAAGAAAGAAACTATATTCATATCCATGAAAGGAAACAATAGGTGAATGGGTCTCAAAAGTAAAAGTTATACTAGCTATTAAGGAGTGGTAAAAGTAACTACAGCAACTAAAAAATATTTATCTAATCCTAAGTATAGGAAATAATAGAACCAAATAAGAGGGAGGTGGACCCAAACAAAAAAAACCTAGATAATTTTGTGCATACAAAAGCCATATAATACTAATCAACCCTATGAAAAGAAGCCCCCTCATTGAAAGGAACGGCCAATAAAGCCAAGAGAAAGAAACTGATGCAAAACAAGGATTTAGTGTACATCAAAGTCAGTATAAAAAGAAGGACCAACATCCTCATTGATCACCATTAAATATCCAATAGAGAGTCTAACAATGTCCTCATGACAATGGCCTAGGCTCAAATGAC